>JAVQMF010000047.1:24161250-25545833 GCA_032878935.1 Erythrophleum fordii
ATGACAATATCAGTAACATAGCCTGACCTGTATTACTATTCCATCAATTTCTAATCACTTAAAGGCTACTGAATTGGTCTAGAATTATTTTTATCAAAATTAGACATCAATAGCTCTCTAGAATGATATGATTTACTTAATTTTGATTTTTTTAGAATTAGTTATGAATTTTAAAAATTTGTATCAAAAAACTAAAATTTGAATCCAAGAGCAAACCATGGGTTTTGTGTGATGTAGCTTCAAAACCGAAATGAATGAGATCAAATATGATGTGTATGAATTGTATGGATGTGTTATGACTAGAAAATGATGTTGATGAATATACATGGTCCATGGAGCATAAAATGAAGAAATGAGATCTTACGTAACACAAATATATACAATTAAATATTCATTATCTTCATGCCCAAGTGAATGTATTCTTTATATTTGTGCTCCAATTCATATGTAAATGCATTAAGATGGATAATGAAACCATAGTATACTAGCTAAGAGGTTAAGGTATTACATGAACCACATGCCATAATCCTCGCACAAAGAAGGTGAAAAGCACATTAATTTCTACAGTGATAGATTATTTCACATGAATCAGCATATGAGCCACACATTGTCACATAAAGTGTAATGTCCGATTTTCATTAAACAACGAAAATGGGCGTGTTTTCAAAGCAAGTCCCTTGAGATGAATTAGTTAAGGTTTCAAAAAATTTGAGGAACATTCTAGACTCCTAAAAATGAGAATTTTAGCCTTAGACAGAAGGAAAAATGAAGCTAGAATGAAGAAACAAGTTTTGACAGAAAACCTACAAAACATAATGGCATTTTTGTAATTTCAAGAAATTTTTGAATTCACATAGGAGGGCTTTTTAAACGAAATTTTTAAGTTCTCCAAGGCTCTCAGAAGCCCTAAAAACCATGGGAAGCCCTAAGACAGTTAAATTCCCTCCAGTGGACGTTTCCAACGTCAGTGTGCCCGAACTTTGACAGATTCATTTGAGAAGGTTTTAGCTCCGATTTGAGTGATTCCAAAGGAATTTTTCTTAATTGGGAACCTAAATTTTATAATGGAAAAGATGATTCACAAAAAGGAGCTAAAACAAAGGAGAAACAAAAATGCAAAGTACGAAGGTAAAATTGAAATTTTTGAAAAAGTCACTTTTCCCTACCTATATATAGGTGGCGCCTCACACTCCCTCATTTAGCATCATATTTTCTAGCCCCAAATCAGAAGCAAAACCCTAAGAGAGTGACGCACCAAGGGAAGAGAAGAAAGAGGAGAAATTCAAGCCTTTAGGTATGGAAATTTGCTTGTTTTTCATGCTTTCTCTTACCCAATCTCTTCTCCTCTTTTTCCCTCTCCTTCTCCATGATTTTTCTAAAGTTTTGAGGGCTATTTTGAAGGAAGAACAGAGGGGAAATTTCGGATTTGAAGAGAGGAGCTTGGAGAAAGCAAGATTGAAGCCAAACTAACTAAGGAAACAAGGTAAAATTGCATTCCATGGTTGCTATATTGATCTTCCTTTCTTCTCCACTTTGACACACACCAAAAACCCTAAGAGGATCTGATTTTCAAGCCCAACCAAGCATGAATCTTAGGTATTTGATGGAGAAGAATAAGAATATGCAAAGAAAACCATGAAATAGTAATTAGAAGTTAAGATGCAAAACTTAGGGTTTTATGTGCACCTTCCAAATTCTGAACTTATGTGATGATTCCTAGGTCTAAGTAAGGGTTTAAATGAGTTCTTGAGACACCTAAGATACTCCCCACAAGCTTCCTCCTTCAAGAAAACAAAGAAACCTCCATATGGCCCAAATGATGCCTATGTCTCGGCCAAAGAGGGTTTGAGTAGTGGGAGAGAGTTTTAAATTTTTCTAGGGCCATTCTTGAGTCATATTTGATGAATGAAAATGAAGGAAGGCTTTGAAAAAAATTTAGAACTCATAGAAATTGATTTGGTACCTTAGGTTCCATATATGACCTATAAAAGCAACATGATGTTAGGCCATTTGTTTTAATGGTGTGATGACTCCAAGAGGCTTAAAAGGAGTCAAGAATCATATTTGAAAGGAAAGAATGAGGCTTAGAAATCATTTAAGGGGTGTTGCTTCATTAGGTACATTTATGGACCATAATGGGGGTTATAGAGTAATCTAGTGTTTAACCAAGTTGTATGGCCTTAGAATATGTTTCATGAACCTAATTGGCTCCCATAAATTGTATCTAGGCCAAGAGAAACCATCTCCACCAATTTGTGGGTGTGTGGTCGAAAGAGAAGGCTTGAATCCAAAGGAAAAAGTGTATAATTATGTGCAAGGTAGCTCTCTCTGTAACATCTGGTCCTCTAAAAATGAGAAAAAACGTGATAAACGTAATGTACAATTTCTCCGTCAATGAGCGAAACTCACCGGATACAAAAGGAAGTCCCCCAAAATGAAATAGTTAAAATCCAGAAAAATTTGGGAAGCATTCTAGACTCCTAAAAATGAGAATCACAGGCTCAGACAAAAAGAAAAATGGAGGTAGAATGAAGAAACAATTTCTTACTAAAAGCTTACGAAACGTAATGGCATTTTCATAATTTTGAGTAAATTTTGAATTTCACATAGAAGGGCTTTTTAAATGAAAGTTTTGAGTTCTCCGTGGTTCTCAGAGGCTCTAAAAACCATGAAAACCCCCAAGACAGTTAAAACCCCTTCGGTGGACGTTTTCTAATATCGATTGACCCAAACGTTAACTGATTTATTCAAGAAGATTTTAGCTCCAATTTGAGTGATTCCAAAGGCATTTTACTAAATTGGGAACCTAAATTTCATAATGGAAAAGATAGTTCTCAAAAAGGAGCTAAAACAAAGGAGAAACGAAAATGCCAAGAACGAAAGGCAAAATGGAAATTTTTGAAAAGTGTAACTTATTCCCACCTATATATATGATGCACCCTTCTTCTCCCTTCATTATACATGACCATGTTCTACCCAAAACCAGAAGAAAACCTTAGGGGATGAGGTGCACAAGAGGAGGAAGAAAAGGAAGAGAAATTCAAGGTAGAAAGGTATGATTTTTCATGCTCTTTTTCTTCCAAACCTCTTCTCCTCTATTCTCCTTTATTTCCTATGATTATAATGAAGTGTATGGATCTGTTTCAAAGGAGAAATTGAGGGGAAAATTCGGATTTGAAGAGAGGAGCTCAAAGAACACAAGATTCAAGTGAGAAAAAGTAAGAAAACAAGGTAATTTCTCTTTCTATGGTTGTCATCTTTGGTTCCCTCCTCCTCCATTTTTTCCCACTCGAGAAAACCCTAGGAGGAGATGATTTTTAGGCAAAACCAAGCATGAATCTAAGGAAAAAAGGTATGGAGATTAAGAATATGCAAAGAAAATAACAAAATAACCATTAGATTTCAATATGCAAATTATAGGGTTTTGTGTGCACCTTGTAAAATCTGACCTTATGTGATGATTTCTAGGTCTAATTAAGAGTTTAAATGAGCTCATAAGATCCCTAAGATGCGCCCCACATGCTTTCTCCTTCAAGAAAACAAAGAGAATTCCAAGGAAGCCAAAAAGGGGATATGTCTCGGCCAAGCATGGATGGAGTAGCTAGGGAGAGTTTTAAATTTTTCCAAGCCCATTTTTGTGTCATATATGATGAATGAATATGAGGGGAGGCCTTGGAAAAAATTTAGAACTCATAGAAAGTGATTTGGTGCCTTAAGTTCCATATTATGACCTAAAGAAGCAACATGATGTTAGGCTCCTTGTTTTAATTGTGTGATGATTCCAAGAGGCTTAAAAGGAGTCAAGAATCATATTTGAAAGGAAAGAATGGAGCCTAAAATTTATTTGAGGGGTGTTGCTTCATTAGGTGCATTTATAGACCATAATGGAGCTTATAGAGCAATCTAGCATCTAAGCAAATTGTATGGCCTTAGAGATTGTTTCATGAACCTAATTGGCTCCCATAAATTGTATCTAGGACAAGAGAAACCATCTCCACAAGCTTGTTGGTTTGTGACTGAAAGAGGAGGCTTGAAATCCAAGGAAAAATTGTGTGATTGTATGCAAGGTAGCTCTCTCCACCTTCTATCATGCATGGATTTGTGTTTAGCTTGTCTTAGAATGTGTGTATGTGTATTTTCAAGCTATGAAAGTATGCTAGCATGATTTTATATGCCATGATTTCATGATGACACATTATTTTTTCAAATGATGCTATGATATTTGTTTGAGTTTGCTTGAGTGTGGAGAGGCCAAAAACTCTTAACCATGGTGAGGATGAGCCAAGAACCCTTAGAATTGGTTGAGATAAAGTAAAGAGTCTCCTAAAAGCAAAGTGGGCTCCCAAGAGTATGGTTGAGTCCAAAGCTCTTAAAGAATGGGTGAGGCAAGTCCAAAATCCATGAGGAAAAGTGTAAGGCCAATCCATACACTTGGTGAACTCTTGAATGATTTGTATGACTTGTTCACATGCCAAGCTTGCTTCTTAAATGATCATGACTTCCATGATATCCATGCATGTATTTTTAAGGCTTGCTTTGCATATATTATGTATGATTGAATGGGAGATGAGCTATTGGGATTCTTTGAATCTCATTCCCTCCTCTCCAATGATCTCACATGCTAGGTAGACCAAGTGGATATGCTAATGGGAGCCAACAACACTAAAGGAAGAAGATTGACATCCATGAGTTTAGCATTTACTTTTGAAAGCCATAATGAACCATAATGATGTATATTATTGTCGTAGATGGCTTATGACCCTTGAGACATATGTAATTATGCTATTATATGATGTAGAAATGAAAGTATGTATTATGTGAATGATGGAACATGAATTGAGTATGTATGGCAAGGATAGCTTCATGAATGAGTTTATGGAAATATTCATAAGTGTGGATGAAAAGGCCAAAATGAGATGCATGAGGTTTGGGACCATTTGGGTAGCTCACATAAGTCCTAAATGTGTTTTTAGACTTGCCCAAGAGGTGCCAAGACCAAGGGAAATCCATTTGGCAACTTTTGTATCCTATATGGAGCCAAAAATGACCATAATGGAACCCTATGTCACTTTTTAGCCAAATGAGCTCTTCTTAATCTGAGGTTTGGCAAACTTTTAGAGTTTTTGAGATCTTTTTAGGAAGCTAAAGATCATAATTTTTAGAGGTCTACAGAATATTTGATGATTTTTCAAAGTTGGCCATTTTTCTGGTTTTGGTTTGCTATACTATTCATTTGGTCTAAAAATGAATTCTGTCACCCAGAGCTTAAATGATGTCCAATTACCATGAACTTGTATACAAGAAAACTAGACACTCACAGTGACTCGTGTCAACTAGAAGCATCTCATTTGGAGGTCTAGAGAGGGAGATATGAATTTTTGAACATTCTGTCTAATATCAAAAATTTTACCCAACCTGGGTTACTATTCCATTAAATTTCAAGGTCTAGACTTGATGAACTGGTCTGAAGATATTTTTTCTCTCTAGCTAACATCTAGAGCTTGCCAGATTGGTATCATCTGTATGGATTGGATTTTTGTGAAATTAATTAGACATTTTCAAAGTTTTCTACAGAATTCTGTGATAGTTCTAGAGTGCAGTTTGACCTCTGGATCATTTCGGATGTCAAACATCCTTTTTGATAGATTTTATGGTTGGAACATATTTTTAATGTGGAGTAGACATCCGTAGCTTTCCATAATGACCAAGAAAGTATGTTTTTTATTTTTCTAGAATTAGTTATGATTTTCCAAATTTTGGTTAGAAAAAGGGAAAAATCTTGCCAAAAAGGCAATTGGTTATTTTGAGCTTTTCTTTGATTTTCATGACTTGTAGCCATGATTTTATGATGTAAAAGAGTTGTATGGATATAATTAAATATGTAAATATATAGTATAAGCTCACACGATCCACGTGACACCAATGGAATTTTTAGATATAACGCAACGCAAAGAAATTCATTATTTATCCCCTTTTTTCCTTACACTCGTATGAATATAATGATGTGAGGCATGTGTATATATGATAAGATGAGCTAGAATTTATGGTATTACACTCTCCACCTTCTCTCATGCATGGATGTGTGTTTGGCTTGTCTTAGAATGTGTGTGTGTGTATTTTTAAGTCATGAAAAGTATGCTAGTATGATTTTATATGTCATGATTTCATGATGTCATGTTATGTTTTCAAATGATTGTATGATATTTGCTTGAGTGTGGAGAGGCCAAGAACTCTTCACTATGGTGAAGATGAGCCAAGAACCCTTGAGCTTGGTTGAGACAAATAAAAGAGTCTCCCAAAAGCAAAGTGCGCTCCTAAAAGTATGGTTGAGTCCAAAGCTCTTAAAGAATGGGTGAGGCAAGTCCAAAATCCATAAGGAAAGTGTGAGGCCAATCCAAACACTTGTTGAGCTTTTGAATGTCTTGTATGACTTGTGCTATGCTAAGTTTGCTTCTTGAATGCTCATGATTTGTATTATGTCTATGCATACATTTTTAAGGCTTGCTTTACATATATTATGTATGATTGAAAGGGAGATGACCTATTGGAATTCTTTGAATCTCATTCCCTCCTCTCCAATGCTCTAATATGCTAGGTGGACCAAGTAGCTATGGTAATGTGAGCCAACAACAATAAAGAAGGAAGATTGACAACCATATGCCTAGCTTTTCTCTTTTTGAAACCATAATGATGCTTCATGATGTATATAATGTTGTAAATGGTCCATGACCCTTGATACATGTGTAAATATATCATTATGTGATGTATAAATATATAGAGATGATGTATGAACTCTAGAATAGCATTTGAGCATGTAACGCCAAAGTATGCAATTTGGAAGTTTGATGTAAACGTTCATAAGTGTGGCTTGAATGGCTAAAATGAGATGCATGAGGTATGGGACCATTTGGGCAGCTCACACAAGTCTTAAATGTACTTTTAGACTTGCCTAAAAGATTCCAAGACCAAGGGAAATCTATTTGGCAACTTTGGTACCCTATATGAAGCCAAAATTGACTATAATGAAACCCTATATCAATTTTTAGCCAAATTAATTAGTCTTGATTTAATATTTGGCGTGAAAATAGGTCTCATTAAGATATTTTTAGGAAGCTAAAGATCATAATTTTTGGAGTTCTATATAATATTTGATGATTTTTCAAGGTTGACAATTTTTATAGTTTTGGTCTGCTGCACTATTCATTTGCTCTGAATTTGAATTCTGTCACACGAGACTTAAATGATGTCCAATTACCACAAAATTTTATACATATAAATTAGACATTCATAGTGACTTGTGCAAACAAGAATCACCTCATTTGAAGTCTATAGATGGAGATATGAATTTTTGAACTTTCTGTCCAGTATCAATAATTTTTCCCAACCTAAAGTACTGTTCCATTAAATTCTGAGATTTAGGCTTGATGAACTAGTCTAGAGAAATTTTTTCTCTCTAGATAACATCTGCCTCTTTCCATATTGGTATCATTTGTATGAATTGGATATTTGTAGAATTAATTGGATATTTTCAAAGTTGTGTACAGAATTCTGTATCAATTCCAGGATGCAGTCTAACCTTTGGACCATTTTGGATGTCAAACGTCCTCTGTGATGAATGTTATGGTCTAGAAATATTTTTAGTGTAAATTAGAAATCCATAGCTTCCCATAATAACCAAGATTGTATGATTTTAATTTTTCTAAAATTAGTTATGATTTTCCAAATTTTGGCCAGAAAAGAGGCCAAATCTAGCCAAAAATATACTTGATTATTTTGAGCTCCATTTCAGTTTTTATGAGTTTTGGGCATGATTTTGAGATGCAAATGAGTTGTATTGATGTAATTAAATATGAAAATATATAGTATGAGCTTACACGTTCCACGTGATACCAAATGAAATTTTCAGATACAATGCAACGTGAAAATATTCATTATTTTCCTTGCTTTTTTATAAGAAACTTACATCCTTCATGATATTAAGTCATTTAAAGGCTTGAGATGAGCTAGAATTTATGGTGTTACATATAGTGAGCAAGCCCATATGACCTCCAAGTAATCAAAGACAAATAATAGGGTTTTCATAATGAAGTTCCAGTAGTGAAAGCAAACATAGGGTCTGTCCCTAGGATTTAGACCCTAAACTAAGCTCATATTGATGGCTAGCCAATATTGATATGTCAATTCCATATTCATACCAATATGGCTAGTATACATTCATAATAAACTACCTAAAACTACATCATGTAAAAGTTAGCATTGAAACAACAAGGAAAATCACCACTACATCACAGCATGGACACACCAAAGTAAAGCAAGGACTGGAGCTAAGACTTACAACCAGAGTTAAACTGACTTCGACAATGGGCAAATATTTGAAGCTATGCCAATTAAAAAACGCATATTCACAACATCAACAAGAAATTCCTAGTCAAGTTCTCGTTGGGCAAATAAGATATACCAGTATCATTTGTCATAGGTTTAAACAAATTGGCAGACTTCCTTGACCAATAACTCTTAAGGTTTGTGGTGAAGACATGACAAAGAATTTCTTAGAGAGAATCCAATCCATTATTCACACAATAGATTTATATTCCTCATTTTAACTGAACCAAATCACTCATATATATACCTATTAACAAGTCTCCGATTCAAATCACAGTGTTGCAATAAGGCTCATGTGATAAAATAAAATTTGTAGGAAACCTTGATGGAATTGATATGTCAAATACCGAATGTCAGCCAACAAGTTTTGCCAAAATGTTAACAAGATGATTTACCTTCAATTGAACCTAAGATCCTTAGCTTAGTCCCTTTTCACCTTGAAGAATGACAGTGACTTATTGCTGAAGGACCGAACCCTTTGTTTGATTTTATCTTCACTCCAATCTCTCAACGTCATTCCTTCCCAATCAAAAATGGAGGCCTTTGTTTCAACGCCATTGATGATGCTCTCTCTGAGTGTCGTTTGTAATATCTGGTTTTCGTTAAATGATGAAAACGGGTGCGTTTTCAAAGCAAGACCCTCAAAATGAATTAGTTAAAGTTTCAAAAAATTTAAGTAGTATTCTAGACTCTTAAAAATGAGAATTTCAGGCTCAGACAGAAAAAAAAATGGAGCTAGAATGAAGAAACGAAATTGAACGAAAGGTTGACAAAACGTAATGGTATTTTCATAATTTTGAGCAAATTTTGTAATTCACACAAGAGGGCTTTTTAAACAAAATTTTTGAGTTCTTTGGGGTTCTCAAAGGCATTAAAAACCATGGGAAGCCCCGGGACAGTTAAAACCCTTCCGATGAACGTTTTCCAATGTCGATAGACCCAAACTTTAACGGATTCGTTCGAGAGGTTTTAGCTCCAATTTGAGTGATTCCAAAGGCATTTTGCTAAATTGGAAACCTAAATTTTATAATAGAAAAGATAGTTATCAAAAAGGAGCTAAAATGAATCAGAAACAAAAATTCTAAGACAAAAGGGCAAAATTAAGATTTTTGAAAAGTCTTTCTTAACCTCCCTATATATAGGTGTCACGCCCCACCTCCTCTTTCACTTAGCCACATATGTTTCTACCCTAAACCAGAGGAAGAACCTTAAGAGTGAGGTGCACCAAAAGGAGAAGAAGAGAAGGAGAAAAACAAGGTAGAAAGGTATGAATTTCTTGGTTTTTTTCATGTTTTCTCTTTAGCAAACCTCTCCTTCTTCATTTCCCCTTCTTTCCTATGGTTTTATTGAATTTTATGGATCTGTTTTAAGGAAAGAACAGAGGGAAAATTTTGGATTTGAAAAGAGGTGTAATACCTTATATTTCTGATATCATACTCTTCCATTCAGGGCACTTGGTGCACATTTACAAGGCAAAAGTAAGGAAAAGTATAAAAATAATACACTTATTGTGTTGCGTCAGGGCAAAATTCTTTAATTCATGTTATATGGGCCCCATGGATTATCCAACAACATTCTCTAGCCATTTATCATTAGAACAAATCACAAACAATTCAAATCATCATTTGGACAGCATGTGGCAGATTTCAAAGATAACTTTGGAAAATCATAACTAAATGTAGAAAAATTGAAATTACACAAACCATAGCTTTTTAGAAATCTTAGATGTCAAATTTATACTAAAAATAAGTCCTAGTCACGAAAATTCCATCTAGACCATGTGTGATAATGAAATAGCCACAAAGGTCTAACTTCCACCTGATACTGATATAGTTTACTGTCATAAATTTTAAAAATATCCAATTAATTTCACAAAAATACAATCCATACAAATGATACAAATATGGAAAGCTACAAATGTTAGCTAGAGCGAAAAAATAACTCTAGGCTAATCCAAGAATTTTTAGACTTGAAAATCAATCAAATAGTAACATAGGTCTGACTGGTTGCCTAGTACTAGACAGTAAATTCAAAAATTAATATCTCCCTCTCTAGATGTTCAAATGAGGTGCTTCTAATTATCATAAGTCAATGGGAAGGTCTAGTTTTTTCTTATAAAATTTCATATCAATTGGACATCATTTGCCCCGTGAATGATGGAGAACAAATTTTAGACTATATAAACAATATCAGTAGCCACAACCATAATTTTTTCCAATTTCAAAAATTCACCAAATATTCTATAGACCTTCAAAAATTACCTACTTTAGCTTATCAAAAAACTCTCAACAATCTCTAGATGCATGCCAAATTTCAGACCAAGAAGAGCTCATTTAGACAAAAAGTGACATAGCTCACAAAATTAGTCACTTTTGCTCCATATGAGGTACCAACTTGGTTCAATTGGCCTCTTTTAATGTTTGGCACCCCTTGGGCAAGTTTAAAAGCATGAATATGACTTGTATGAACTATCCAAATGATCCTAAACTCCATGCATCTCAATTTGGCTATTCCACATCCAAGAATGCATGCATTCAAGTGTGCACTCAAGTGTTCAAATTCCATATCTCTATTGTCTTGGCACCATACAAGGTTCATACATCATTCATACATAATATTACATTTGTTCATGAGCTCACATCACAAAAATAATATGTACAAAACAAATTTGGCATTCAATTGCATAACAAGCTACATAACTATCAAGACTTAGCTTTTCAACTCCCTTAGCTTGCATTCTTTGTTTCTTGAGTACCACCTAGTCATGTCAAGAGAAAAGGGAAAGGGGAGTGAGATTCCTTGAATCTCAATAGCTCACACACCCATTCACTCACACATTCAAGGAATATACACATCAAAGCATATGTATGGAAGGTTTGGCAAGCATAAAGTATGCAAAGTCACAATTTCCATGCCACTCATTCACATTTAAGCCAAGACTATGCTCTAGGGACTTTTGGTTTTGCCTCACCCCATTTCTAAGACTTTTGGATTTGCCTCACTCTTGGCCTAGGGACTTTTGACTTGGCCTCACCCTTCCAAGAGACTTTTGGCCTTGTCTCACCCATGCCATGAGACTTTTGGTATCTCCTCACCTTCATTAAGGGACTTTTGGCATCACCTTACCCTTATAAGTCATTTCCACAACCAAGGCTATTTAAGGAAACACATTGATACCAATGTAATGTCAAGGCATCAAGGGGCATATTCTTAAGTCACAAGAGCATACGCAAGTACACAATTACATACATATGCACAGAAGAATGCAAGGAGAATGAGGTGGAGAGCTATCTTTCAATGGATGCAAGCTTCCTTTGCTTTACTCCCTCCCTTTCTCGGCCTCACAAGAACACTTAGGTGAGTGGATGTTCTCTTGTCCTAGACACCATGAACAATACACAATTACACACTTGAAGCAAGCCAAGACATTAAATTCCCTCTTAAACACACACTTGATTCCATAAGTAGCATAATAGTTTCATAAATGGCCTATTAAAGTAACTCTCACATTTTAAGTTCTAGGCTCCATTTTCTTGTTTTATTTCAGACTTCTTGGACTCATTTAACGTCCTTGGAGCCCTCACACATTCACTTGCACAATTGCAAAACTAAGTTGCTTCATAAGGCACCATTATGGACACCATTGCTTCATCTTCCAATCTATGGCTCTTAAATTTTTTCCAATGATTTCTCCCATCTTCTAACATCATATAAAGACCCAAACCAAGGTTAGAAAAAATTAAAACACTCCCTAACCCATTAAACCTAGCTTGGCCGAAACTAGCACCATGGAAGGGCTTCTTGGAGTTTCAAAATTTTTCTTGATGGGAGAGCCACTTGGGAGGGTTTCTAGAGGTCTTAGGAGCTCAAGAAAACATTCAAATAGCCAAGGAATTACTCACACAAAATCAGATTTTCCAAAACCTTAGAAAATACCACACTTTCCTAACTTGATTTCTATTAGTTTTTCTTGAAATTTCTTGCCATATTCCTCTTCCTCATGGTCTAAAACCTTAGTTCCTTTCTTATTTTTAAACAACAAACCTCCCCCTTATATGGTTTTGTTTAGGGTCGAAACACATGTGACGACCCTAATTTCTAAACATTATAATTAAGGTTTAATACGTGATTAATAATCATAGGTTGGGGTTACAAGACATTACGACCAATTACATTATGAAAATACGAGGAAGTTTGAACCTTAATGTGATTAGAGTCATCAATCATACAATTACAAGCACTTATGTTCATAAGGGGGATAAACATTCATTTATAAGCCTTGATTCTATTACCTCTCAATTTCAACTCACATGAATCTTTGATCACTATTCATAAGTCACCCCTTGAGGTTAACATATGAAAAATCAAGATTTCCTAACCAATATAAGGGTTTCAGGATGTTTGCCGCGGCTAATTTAACCTTTGCTGTGGCCAATTCCTCTCGGTTTCACCCCTTACTTTATTCCGCGGCGAGTTGGACCTTCGCCGCGGCCAACCTACATGGCGCCGTGGCAAAGAAGCCTTCCGGAACTTACCTCGCTCGCCTCTCGATATTGGCGGCAGCCAATACCTCCTTTCACCACAGCCAATTCCTCTCTGGAATGGTTGGCTCCTAAGACCAAAAGTTCACCGCAGCCAATTTCCCTCTGGATGACTCCCAGTTTAGCCTCTCACATTTCGCCGCGGCCAATTATACATTTCGCCGTAGCGAATTCCTCTCTGGCACTCTCCCTGGGCAACTTCGCCTTTATTGGCCATGGCTAACTCCATTTTAGCCATGGCGAAGTGCCTTCTGGTCCTACACTCTGAAAATCTAGTCTCATACTCTCCATTCTCCCTCCAATATCACCCTAGGGCCATTCTACCTTAATTTATGCAACTCTAATGGTAGTTATGTACCTTATTCATCAGCTATTCTACCATTACCAATCTAAAACTTAAGTATAATTCTCATACACCCAACCACCACATGTCAGCCATTTCATGGATTAATGACAAAAAGGATTCATGCACTATTAACAATTAACATCCTATACGCATTCCGTTAGAGATTTCATACATTAATGGTTCATATCAATATCTAATGCATCACGTGATTACAATTTCCCAATGGTAAGCCATATCATAAGTTCAACAAGGTTTACAGCAAATATCATAAATCTATACATCAAATACTAACTAAAGTAAGGCCTACTTCTCAATAGGTACACGTTATATTATCAAAATACAGACTCCTACACTTGGCAATACAGATACATGATGATGTTATACAGAGGTTAACAAAATTTAGCATCTACTCTATTTCACCCAGACCAAGTGTAGCTCCCCATACTAGGCCTCAGCTCATGGATGTTCATCCACTTGCTTGCCCTTATCCTTACCCGAGGAACCTTCACCTGAAATTGTAATTCCTATAAAATGGGGTGAGATATGAATCTTAGTAACCAAGGCAATTCCATCATATAATCCAATTTAATTAACATATATGCATGAGTCAAAGTCATCATCAGTATCATATCAGTCATATTAGTAAATGAAACAATTAGGCTATCATGATTACTATCCCATACTAGCAATCATATTTTCACATGTTAAAGGCTAATAACACCGGGAGAGGTCCGTCCACAGCACCCACTCCCTAATGAGCACAACTAGGGCTCGGTGCATTCAGGGTTTGATCATAACCCGGTGCCCAATCGAAGCACATGCACGGGTGGCAGCCGCACCACAGCTCCACCATGGACTCACAAGGTCCAATCACAATACCGTAGATAGCCAACCAATTCATTCAACGTTTCAAATCATTCATATACAGAAAATATGAAATTAAAATGGATATATGCATAGAATTAATGTAAACCCCGGTTACTTCACTTATAGACAATTACAACAGCCACCACAGGTACAAAATCCCCCTATAACCATAACATCAAAGAATTACTACTCTAATCCATCATTAACAGTTACAGCAAGTATCTAAAGAATTTAAAATGCTAATGACTACCTAGGGAATACTTACCCAGCCACTACAAGTCTCAAATTCAGATTGAAGTGTCCTCTACCAGAAACCTCAATATTTCACCCAAAATCCTAAGCAAATTCGTGTAAAATTAATACCCATATGATCAATCAGCTATGGGGGTTTTAAATTAGCAAAGAAAGCATCAAAATGGAGGATTTATACTTACCTAATGTCAGCCCTAGCCTCAACCTACGAATTTCACTAAGAAAATCCCAAACAACCACATTTCAGATTTTTAGGTAGGGTGAAAAAACTCCAAATAAAAAACTAATCAGGCCAAATTAAAGAGAAAGATGAGGGGATTAAGTTATATAACTATTACCTTGGCTAAATCTTGCTCTAAATGTGAGAAAATGTGGAATTCTTACCCTAAATCCTAGCCTCCCTTCACACCTTCGATTTTCCTTCTTGTGCTTCAGCAAAAATGAGAAAGTGGCTGAAGTGTTAGGGTTTTAGTTAGGTTTAAGTTGGGTCTAAGATGGTTTATGGGTTGCTCCAAGGTCCAACTCCAAATAGGTTTCAGTTTTAAGCTTGTTGGGCCAGTTTTAAGGTGTTGGGCTGCAGAATTTTATTAGGCTGACTTAATTTTAAGAACTCCATAGTCTTGGGTCTGCACAAGGTTTATTGGGCCACTTATAAAAGCCTATACAAGGTGGATCTTGGGCCTCTATCACATTGAATTAGATTGGGTCTGCACCTAACTCATTGGGCCTCCATTAGCCTCTTATCATGATTTATTAATTTGGGCCTAGATGAAATTTTTATCCTAATAAATTCTCAAACCTATACTAATACTTTATCTATCTAAAATCCCCATTCACTTAACTTGCCCAATTATCCCATATTAATTATTCCTAATTAATCTAAATCCATGATTAACACCTTAATAAATTATGGGGTGTTACAACACACACAACCAAGGAGCAAGAGGAAAAAGCAACAAGAACAAGAAAATACCTTGGATTTCTAGTTGCCTTTTGATGCTTCTTCCTTGGCTTGAGTCCTCTTCTCAATTTTTGAAAATTTCCCTTTGGTTCTGGTCCAAAAATAGCACCATTGATCTCAAAAAAACATAGAAAGAGAGAAGGAGAAGAGAGGAATAAGATTGGAGGAAGCTGGAGCATGAAATTCCTTAGATTTCCTTACCTTTCTTGCCTTTTTCTTCCTTCTTTTCTTTCTCTCTTGGTGTGCCTCAAGGAGCTACTATTTTTCTATAATTTGGGCAAAGGAAGTCATGCTTAAGAAGGTGGGAGAAAAGGCAAGAAGCTTATGGAACATTCAAGAAGCTAGCTTTTTCAAATTTTCCAATTTCGTCCTTCCGTAATGGCAATTTCATTTCGGCTTCATTTTAACTCCTTTTTTAGAACCGTCTTTTCCATTATAAAATTTATGTTCTCAATTTAATAAAATGCCTTTGGAATCACTCAATTTGGAGCTAAAATCTTCCCGAAAGAATCTGTCAAAATTTAGACTTACTAACATAAGAAAATGTGCACTATAAGAGCTTTACCAATTCCGGAGCTTTTCATGATTTTTAGAGCCACTAAAAACCTTGGGCAACATAAATTTTTCATTTAAAAATCTCTCCTATGTATTTTTCCAAAAGTTGCACTTATTTACAAAAATACCATTATGTTTTGTTAGTTTTCGTCACAATTTGTTTCTCCATCCTAGCTCCATTTTTTGTTCCATCAGAGCCTAGGATTATCATTTTTAGAAGTCTAGGACTCTACCCAAATTTTTTGGGACATTATCTAGCTCATTTCAGAGGACTTGCTTTTATACGGCTCATTTCGTCAATTTACGAAAATTACGTTCATTGCAAGAGGAGGCCAAAGAAAGGAAGAATCAAGCAAGAAAACAAGGAAAAACAAGGTAAAAGTTCCATTCCATAGTAGCTACTTCTTCTCCCCTTTCTTCCTTGGTTCGACTACATATGGCCAGCCCTAGGGAATGGAATTTCTAGCTAAACCAAGGGTGAATCTTAAGAATTCAAGGGAGGAGAATAAAAATATGCAAAGAAAACAACAAAAAAACCATAGAAATTCAAGATAGCAAACCTAGGGTTTCTAGTGTTCTTTGAAAAATCTAATTTGATACCAAGTTTCCTAGGCCTAAATGAATGTTTAAATGAGCTCCTAAAATCCCTAGAAGGCTCCCCATGTGCATCTTCCATCAAGAAAACAAAACAAAGTCCATGGATGCCAAGAAGGGAGCTAGCCTCAGCCTAAGAGACTTGGGATACCTAGGGATAGTTTTAAATTTTTCCAAACCCATTTTTGAGTCATATATGATGAATGAAGATGAGAGGAAACCTTGGAAAAAATTTAAAAACTATAGAAAGTGAGATGGCCTTATATATTTTATAATATGACCTAAGGAAGTAACATGTAGTTAGGCTCTTGTTTTAATTGTGTGATGACTCTAAGAGGCTTAAAAAGAGTCAAGAATCATATATGAAAGGAAAGAATAGAGCCTAGAACTCATTTGATGGGTGTTGCTTCATTAAGTGTATTTTGGAACCATAAATGAACCATAAGGCACAGTTAGAGTTTCAAGTAGATGTATGGCCTTAAAGATGACTTCAAGAACTTAATTGGCTTCCATATATTGTGTTTAGGCCAAGAGAAACCAATCCCACACCCTTGTACGTGTGAGGCTGAGGAAGGGATTATTGTTTCAAGAGAAAAAGTGTGTGGTTGCAATAAAGGTAGCTCACTCCTCCTTCTCTCATGCATAAATGTATGCTTGACTTATCTTTGAATGTGTGTATGTGTGTTTTAAGTTATGAAAATTATTCTAGCATGAGCTTTTATTCCGTGGTGTCATGATGTTACATTATGCTTTCAAATGATATTTAACATGTTTGTTTGGGTTTGCTTGAGTGTGGAGAAGCCAAAAACCCTTAGCCATGGTGAGGATGAGCCAAGAACCCTTAAAGTTGGTTGAGACAAAGTAAAAAGTCTCCCAAGAGTAAAGTTGAATCAAAAACCTCTTTAAAAAAATGGGTGAGGCTAATCCACTCTCTTGGCAAGCCTATGCATGTTATGTATCACTTATTCAAATGCCAAGGATGTTTCTTGAATGTTCATACATTTCAATATGTCCATGCATGCATTTTCAAGACTTATTTTGCATATTTTATGTGTGATTGAAAGGGAGATGAGCTATTGGAATTCTTTGAATTTCATTCCCTCCTCTCCAATGTTTTAACATACTAGGTGGACCAAGTGAGTAAGGTAATGAAAGCCATCAACTTGGAAGATGAGAGTATGACACCAAAGTGCATGGTTTTTGCTTCTTTTATGGCCATATGAGTGGCAAATATTGTAATCCATTATTGTATATGCCTTATGACCTTATAAACATATGTAATTATGTAGATGTAGCATGTACAAATGAGATTTAATATTATATGAATGGTATGGTGCAATTTGGGTATGGAATGACAAGATTAGACTTATGGAATCTTATATATAGCATGGGGTGAGAAAGTGAATTTTCAAACTCTAGGTTTGTGCACCTTTGAGATAAGTTTAAATGTCATTTTGGTGCATTCCCACTTGCTGAAGTGGTCATGGTGGCCTTGGAACTCAATATGAACCATTTAGACCCCTTATACGGCACAAAAGTGACTAATTTGCAACCCAATGTCAAGATTTAACCAAATGAATGAATTTGCCCATCAAATTTGGCACACATATAGATCTTATCTAGAGCTTTTTGAGAAGCAAATACCAGATTATTTGAAACTCTATGGAATTAATTATGATTTTTCAAAGTTGGCATTTTTCTACTGAACTGATAGAGGTACTATTTATATGGTTAGAAACTTGGGCTCTGTCATTCATAAGCCAAATAATTTCCAATGGTATGAAACTTTACAAGAACAAATATACATGATGAGCTTTCCATGGCCACTGAGATCACCCCAATTGGACCTCTAAGCAGGGAGATATGAATTTCTAAAGTTGGAGGTCAGTACTAGGGATGATAGTCAACCTTTGATACTGTTCCATCAATTTCTAGTAGCTAGCAGCCCCTGTTGAGGTCTAAAATATTTTTAGCATAAATTATACATCTTTATATTTCCAGAATGGTAAAGAATGCACAATTTTGATTTTTCTAGAATTAGTTATGATTTTTCAAAATTTATGACAGAAAGCTGGAATTCCTACCCGAGGCTGCACTCTTGAATTTAATGTAATTCCTTCACTTGCACGAGTTCTAGGCCACTTTGTGAGATGGTTTTGAGTTGTATTTGTGTAATTAAATATGAGAATGAGTTGAATGAGTTCATATGGTTCACGAGATACTGAATAAAAAATTTATACGCTACGCAACACAAATAAATGGATTATTTTAATGCATTGTTCCTTGCTTCTTCATGAAATTTATGGTATAAGACATGGAGATAGCATGAGATAAGCTAGAAATTTATCGTATTACACCGTTAACCTCCCTTGTTTCTAATTTCTAAACCTTCTTCACCCTCTCGATTTTTTAGAATCACAAATAGAAACAACCCTTAAATACCTCCTAACCAAAATCCCATTTTTCCTCAACATCCCTCTTATTCTCAACTCCCTCTCCATCTCCCATTTCTCTCTCAATTTCTCTCAATCTCTTTTCGATGAATCACCCATTTTTTCTAACTTGAAATCAATTCAAAAAAGACCCACCCAAAATCACTCTCCTCCTCGGTTCTTTCCTCTTCTCCCTTTTTCTGTTCCTCGTTCACTCTCTCTCCTCATCCCCTTCTGAATTTCTCTCATCTCCTCTTATTCTCTTGTTCTCTCATCTTTTTTTGTTTCACTGAATCTCCTTTCTCTCCATTTGTTGCCCTCAAAAGCCTCTCTGATGCATCTTTCTCCTTCTCGATTTCCACCCCCGGCTTCCCTTTCCATTTTTGTGCATTAGAGTTTCTCTACCTCTGATGGTGAAGAAGACGTGAAAGGAAGTTAACTCCTCAAGCCTATCCTCTCTTTGTCAAATCTTATGAAATACTGGACTGCCATTTTCCTGTTTATGCTTTCTATTCCATGTCTTCCTCATTGCTCTCTGTTACGACAATCCCCAAAATGGATGAAAGGGGCAGGAATGAATTTTCAATCAAAATACAAGGTTCTTGCATTTTGATACCCTTCTTCTCTTTTTTTTTTTTTTTTGGGTATTGGGTTGATGGGTTTGAAAGAATCAGGCTAGAAATTTGGACTAACAAACAACATAATTAGGTTTTAGTTTTACTTTTACTTTTTTTTCTCTTTTCTTAATTGGGCTGAGATTTTTTAAAAATTTTTGTTTTAAAGGTTTGATTTGGGTTTTGATTTTTTTTATTTTTTATTTTTTATTTTAATTTTTTTGTATTGGGCATTGAGAGTGATGTGCTCTGGAAAATTGGTAGGTTTTGTTCCAAACCTTTTTGAAATAACAGGGCTTAAATGACCCATTTAATTGGAGCAAAAATTAAGTTTGGGTTGCTAGATTGAAATTAATGAGATGGCTTTGGGTTGTCATCTTTTTTTTTTAATATTTTTGTTCTTTTTGTTCCCCCTTGTTTGTTTGTTTTTTTAATTTTGATTTCTAATTTATTACTATTATTTTTTATTGCCTTTTCTCTTTTCTTCTCTTTTTTTGTTTTCTATCTTTTCTTGTTTTTAGTTTTCTTTCTCTTTTGGCATTTTGGTCATTCTCTCTTTTTTTTGTGTTTTTATGTTCATTTTTATTTTTTCTCTTTATTCTTGCTTTTAGCTTTTTAAATTTTTTCTCTTTTTTGTTATTTCTTTTTTTAATTTAATTTTTTTAATATCTTTTGTTAATTTGATTTTATCATTATTTTTAGGCTATCCAAACAAAATACGGTGTTCACAATGTCCTAAATTGAACCATATGATAACTTAATGGTCTAGTTAACTTGCATAAGGCTTAAATGAGCACAAATATGGTTCCATTGACAATTTTGTACTTCATTTGATGTGTCTAGGCCAAGCAAATGAAGCTCCACTTAAGCATAGGTGTGAGGTCGAGAGACAAAGCTAAGAAGCAAATAGGAGTTCACTTGATTTCTTGTGTTAAGGTAACTCATCACCTATTCTTACATAAGTTTGTTGGTTGTTTGATTGGTCTTGGATTGCTCGTATGTCTTGTTTGTAAATTAGGTGTAGTATTGATTGGTTGATAATCATATGCAATTGCATGATATTAAATTGTATTTAGAATTGGTTTGGCTCTTGAATGGGTGAAGTTTTGCCAAAAGGCTCTTGGAAAGGTGAGATGAGGCCAAAAGTCCCTAAATGTGGGTGAGACTAAACCAAAAGTCTCAAATATGAGTGAGACTAAGTTAAAAGTCTCTAAAAGAGGGTGAGGCTAAACCAAAAGCCCCTAATTGACGGGTGAGGCTAGACTAAAAGTACCTAGAGTTTGTTCTTGCTCTTGATGGAGTCTTGGGATCCCTAATGCATGAATATGATTTATACTTGATTGTGTAACATGCATACATGCTTTCTTTGACCTTAAAAATGCCTTATATGTGTACTTGAATGATGAATGAGCTATTGGAATTCTTTGAATCTCATTCTTTTCCATATTCCTCCTAAGTTATCAAGGAAGCAAAAGTGGTGAGCAAAGAGGTTGGAAATCCTTACTTTAACAATAGTTTATATTTTTAAGGTATAATATTGCTCACACATTGATGTATATGTATTTTATAAGATGTAACTAATTCCCCACACCTAAAAATATGACTATATGAGTTCTTAAATTTCCATGTACATTATGGCAAATAGGATAGTGGTTTTGAGTTGCATGGCTTTTAGGACAAGTTGGACCAGTTATTTATGTTGTATTTAACATTTAGGATGTGCTCAAATAAAGCCTTGGCGAAAGATGGCTCAAAATGGAACATTTGCTACCATAATTGACAACTTTTAAGCCATATTTTATCCCTGAACCAAAAACTTTTCAAATGGATGACTTTTTAAATGAAATTTGGTAGGAAAATAGGTCTTACCTAGAGCTTTCTATAGAGCTAAAGAACAAAATTTTTAGAGCTCTGTAAAATATTTTATGAATTTTCAAATTTTAGTAGATTTTTCACTTTAGTCCCAATTACTGTTCATATAGTCAAATCTAGTATTTCATGTATTTGAGAGGACAAATGAACTCTAATGCTAATGCAATTTTACAGACACATAGTTGGCATTATAAGCTTTCCATGGAAACTGATTTTGTATAAATTGGAGTTGTGTAGCCAAAGATACGCATTTTTAAAGTTTGGGGTCTATTATATGAGTTCCTTACTGTACCAATGACTGTTCTATTAGATTTTTGTGGCCCAAATAAACTCAATTTCACTTGAAATTTTTATAGCATATAGTTCATATCCTGATCTTTCCATAGGCACCTAATTTTCATGAATGGGAGTTTTGTAGCTCAAGATATGAATTTTCAAAGTTTGTGTAGAATTATAGAATCCATGTCATCTCAAGCTACATGCATTCCTGGACCTTCCAATATATGAAGTTTGATCTAATGGGTTGACATAAGTTTTTTTATGATAAATATGACTTAAGGAAAAGAATGAACTAAATTTAGACCCTTATAATTTCATATAACATGTAAGTAGGTCATTTTTAGTGTTGATTTAATGTTGAAAAACTTGAAATCAGTTGGAAACTTTGTCTCAAATTCCCTAAATGGTATGAATGAGCTTGATAAAGTTAGGTGTCACATTTACCCTTGACAACCTTATTGAATGAATTTGGGGCCAAATTTTGTAAGCATTTAGAAGGCATTTAGAGATTTCTATAGAGCCAAATATCATAGTTTTCAAAGCCCTATAGAATATTTGGTGAATTTTTAAAGTTAGCCCCAAAAAGCTATCATGCATTATGTAATACCTTAACCTCTTATCTTTCAAACCATTACCCCATGAGCTATCTCAACATATCCCATGTATATTGGAAGAAATATGTAAGAAAACATACACTTTCAATCATAGAAAGTTGTGTAATTAGGAGGCCACATACATAATTCTTAGCTCTAGGGACTATATGCACTCATCAATTTTGTACAAGTCAGACACATCACAAAACAACCTAAGAGTTTCGGATTTCAAAGCACATTCTACAATTTCAATGGTTTGCTCTCAGGTTATAGTGGCAGATTTTGAGCATCAACTTTGAAAAATCATAACTAATTTTACAAAAATCAAAATCAAGCAAATGATAGCTTTTTGGAAAGCTATAAATATCAACTATAAGTTAAAAAATCATTCTAGGCTATAAAAACATCATCTAGATCACAATTGATAATAGAAAAGCACCAAAGATCTAGCTATCTAAATTTATTGTCACAAGTTACTGATATAAATTTCAAAAACTCATAACTAATTCCAAAAAAATAAAAACCCAACAAATCATACCATTCTAAAAAGATGTAGATGTTAACTAGAGGATAAAAATATTTATACTAAAACAAAAGCATTCACTCCTCAGAATTGGATGGAACAATACCAGATATACTACTGCGTTATTGGCACTGACCACCAATTTTAAAAATTCATATCTCCCTTTACAGTCCTTCAAATTGGGTGATCTTGATGGCCACAGAAATCTTATCATATCTAGTTTATGCTTGTAAAATTTCATGAGTATTGGATAACATTTGATCCTCAGATGACACAAGAGAAGAAACTGATCATATAAATAGTAAATTGACCATTTTAACAACTTTTTTCCAACTTTGAAAATTCATAATTAATTCTCTAGAGGTCCAAATAATCTGATTTTTTTGCTTCCCAAAAACTCTAGATAAGACCTATATGCAAGCCAAATTTCATGAAAAAATTCGTTCATTTAGTCAATTTGTGATATAAGGTTGCAAAATGGTACTTTTAAGCCTTAGTTTAGGTCAAATGAGTACCAAATGCTCCTCTAATTTAACCGTGACTACTTGGGCATATGGAAAAGCTTTAAAACAGCCTCCTAAACTTGTCCAAGAGGTTCAAATGCTCATGAATCACAAAATCACTACCCCATTTGTTCATATATACAAGGTTTCATGAATTCATTAAGGCATCTTAATGTCAAAAACTTATATTCTCATTCCTATGCTTCCAAATTCCATATATAGATCATGTATCCATGTAATTACATATGTTCAAGAGGCTATACGTCATATACAATATAAAATTACATCATTTGCCATCAAGTTGGTTACAATACAAGCATTTAGCAATTCTTTTGCCAAACTTTTTGTCTTCAACTGTGGTAGCTCCCATCTCTTTGCTCACTTGGTCCACTTATGCATGTATAGGCAATGGAGAGGGAAAAGTGAGATTCTAGGAATTCCAATAGCTCTTTACCCTTTCAAACATACATAATGGATGCATTTACAAATCTAAGAATGAATGCATGGAAAACTTTCAATTCATGTATATACATAATACATTTGTCACAATCAAGAAGTCATGCTCATCATATATAGACTTGCCAAGACAATGGTTTAGCCTCACCTATTCTCTTTGGGACTTTTAGATTTGTCTCACCCACTTTCAAGGGACTTTTGACTAAGCCTCACTCTTCTAGAGACTTTTGGTTTTGTCTCACCCATTCTTAGGGACTTTTGGCTTATCCTTACCTTTGTTAGGGGACTTTTGGCTTCACCAAGCTCATGCAAGCCAAACCACATTTATAAAGCATCTTTCAAGAACATAACAAAGGCATCATGGTATCATGGCATGTAAACATTTGCTAGAAACCTTTTGCATAGCATAATCATGCATACACACATCCAAAGATGAGAAAACATCCAAAGATGCATGAGGAAAAAGAGAGAGAGCTACCTTGGAGCCAATGTCACACACTTTTTCTTTGGATTCTTCCTCCCTCTTCTTGGGCAAGACTTGCAACTTGGAGGCACTAAGTTCTCTTGGCCTAGACACATCAAATGAGACATGCTTAGATCATTAGAATGAGCTCTAGTCTTATGCAACTCCTATGCATGCTCACTTTCTCACTTGCCTCCATAATGTTTCTATATAAGACATAATGAAGCAACTATTGGAATTCAAGATCTTGGTTCCATTTTCTCTTTCATTCTAAGTCTCTTGACTCTATTTAGACTCCTTAGAGCCATCATATATTCATTTTGAGGAGCCTAGTTAGGAGTTGCTTCATTATGCTACATTATGGAGCCTATACCTTCATCTCACATTCTAGGCTTCCTAAATTTTTTTCAAGGCCTCCTCTCATATTCTCCCATCATATATGATGGAAATCTAGGCTTAGAGAAATTTAAAACACTTCTTAGGTACTACTTCTAGCTTAGGCCAAGGAAATGTCTTCCTTAAGTACCAATGGAAGTTGTTTTGTTTTATTGATGGAAGATGTATGTGGGAAGCTTCCTTGATGTCTTAGGGACTCAAACAAACTCTTAGACACCTTAAATTATGAGTAGAAAGCTTCTGACAAATCAAGGTGCAAGTGAAACCCTGGGCTAGACATCTTGCAAATCAATGGTTCTTTCTTGAATTTCTTTGCACTATCTTGTTTGGTACACTCTAAATTATAAGTTTCACTCTTGGTTTGGTTCAAAAAAAACTCCCCCTTAGCTATCCAATAAGTGGCCAAAACATACCATAACACAAGCAACAAGAAGAAGGCATGGAAGATAATGAAATTACCTTGGTTTCCATGCTTTTCAAGAATTCTTTCATTTGCTTCTTGTATCTCCTTCAATTTCTATCCTCCCCTCACTGAACCAGCCATGAATCATCCTCAAATCAATCATCAAAACCATAGAAAAAGAGTGGAGAAAGAGAAGAACAAAATTGATGAAGGAAAAAGCATGAAAAACCATGGATTTTCTTACCTTTTTGCTTGGTTTTCTCTTCGCTTCTTCCTTCCTCTTGGTGCACCACTTCAAGGAGCTTAGGGTTCCATTTTGGTGTAGAGGAAAGTCAGTGAAGGTAATTAGAAGAAGTGGGGTGTGTTATATATAGGCTAAGGACCCATTTAAGACATTTCAAAATTTTAATTTTGTCATTCATTTTTGACTTTTTTTGTTTTGGCTTCATTTCAACTTCTTTTTTAAAATCATATTTTCCATCATAAAATTTAGGTCCTCTAACTTATAAAATGCATTTAAAATCACTCAAATTGGATTTAAAACCTTCTCGAACAAACTGGTCAAAGTTCAAGTCAACCAACGTTATAAAACATCAATTGGAGAGGTTTTAACTATTCTATGGATTACTATAATTTTTAGGGCCTCTAAGAACTTTGAGAAACTCATTTTCATTTAAAAATCTCTCTTAAGAGTTTTTCAAAAAGTGTCCAAAATTATGAAAATGCCACTACATTTTTGTTGAATTTCATCTGATTATTCTAGTTCTGCTTTCAGGGCACCTCTAACCTTGGATCCTCATTATTTGAGGTCTAGATTATTAATCTAATTTTATTGGACCTCAAACTATTCTACCTGGGGAACTTCCTTTTTTATCTAGTGCATTACATACGTTTACGGAAAAACTGAATATTATGTTTCTCACATTTACGAAGGAACTGAATTTATTCTGATATGGTCATGAATTTTTTGTTTTTTGAGGAATTAAATGGATTCATTTTGATCTCAAGTTTTTATGGTAAATAGTTCATATCCTAAGATTCCGAAGGACATCTAATTGTATTAATCAGAATTACGTAACTCAAGTTATGGATTTTTTTTTTTTAATTTAGACTTCATTATGTGTTCTATAGCATAATTGAGCAAATGATCATCTTTATGGATTTAATCTCTACAAACATGTCATCTTGGATTAAACTAGATGTTTAAGCATGAACTTGTTAAATGAAAAGGTGAAAATCCATTTTTTTAGCCTTCTGAGTCCATTTGAAGTGTTCAAGGACTCAAATTTCCACTGCCAAAAGTTTAGTTGTGATTGTTTTACTCTTAATGGACCACTAACGTCATAAGATAATTAAGGATAAGATATGGTGTAACAAAATTCTTACCATCCCTCGTTATATCCCAAATGAAAATGCAAGGGAAGTTGATATTAATTTAATGTCTAATTGGTAAGGGCTCAGTAAAGGATACTTCCTTGGTAAACAAATATCATTCACTAAAACCACAATGAAGGAATATGTCCCTTGCTATATTAATTAAAATTTTCCTTTGTTTTGCAAGGCACTGGTGTAACAACCCTAACTATTTACTAAGCTAATCAAACATAATCGTGTTTTTAATCGATTGCACTTAAGTCTAATTTGGTTAATAAGTTTACAATAAATAAAAATATGAGAAAATTTGAACCTTTAAATAATTAATATTTACCCTCAAGTTGTACAAGGGGATTTTTGGTCATAGGAGTTCAAAATTCTCATTAACAATTTTTGCTTCAACAAAAATACCTCCAAGAAGTCTAGAAACTCATATATGTTGGACTAAAAGTCATTACTTGTCACTACTATGATAAAAATTAAGAATTAATAGTTAAATTGAGGGTTTGGAAACTTAGGCCATGGCTTAGAATGGTTGCACCATGACCAACTTGGCCTCTAGAATCTCTAAAAGCTAAATTCTACACTTACATTGTGACTTAAAGAATTCGCATCGCGACTAAACTCAAGTCATTACTTATATATATATTACTTACTTTGGGAAAATTGGTTGCTACTTACATGCAATTTGTTATTGTAGGTCAAAAATAAGAATGGATTAAAAATATATAAATAAATAATACCATTTTTTCTTCCATGGAGAGGGATCAACAAAGCAATGCCAAGAGATTGGTAAGGCAATGCCAAAAGTTGGGCAAGGGAATTGCAAAGGAATGGCTAGGGAATCTCAACAACCTCAAACATGTTGCATAGAATGGTAAGGTAATTTAAGAATCACAGAGGGAATGACTATGGAATAGCAAGGGATGGCAAGGGATGTTCCTTTACTATATTCCATGGTCATTTATCAAGGGATTTACTAAATAAATTCTAGGTATGTTCAATGAGAAAATATTCCTCACTAAGTATGTTATCAAGGGACCTTAGCAAGAGAATAATCCCTCACTGGTTAGTGAACTCTATGTAGCAAGGGACTCTTTCCTTCTCTTTCTATCACTAAGTCCTTCTTGGGAGTGATTCGTGAGAAATGTTTTGCTCACCAAATCACCTTGTTTTATAGTGTCTAAACAAAATGTTTGAGAGATCAAAATGCAACTTTGATTAGGGAACAAAATAGAGTTTTGATCAAAGAGTTTTAAAAACAAACAAACTTTAATTTATTTTACACAAACACACACTCAAGTATATTAAAGGCATGTTAATACATTTTTCAATAAATGTGTTACTTGATATACTTAAATATTTACTCATAATTAATCAACTTAGTTTATCACTTTTTGCTGATATTAAGAGTAAATTATACAAAGTTCTCTAAAATTTGGCTAAATTACATCTATCTCTCTAATTTATTTTTTGCCACTGAAATTAACTTTTTATACAATATTGTTTCTTCTAAAAATAAAATTACTTAAATGTCTTTGGAAGAGTTTCTTCGCTACATATCAAAATGTCCTAAAAACCAAGTGTAATTTAAAAAAAAAATTATCAAGTATAATGTTTAGCATAATTTACTCCCATTTCTCAATGGGACCCAAAAAACAAAAAAACAGTTGTTGATTGGAAAGTTGTTTCCTTAATCATAATATACAGTATGTTCCTCTAAAATATTCTAGTTGCTCCCTCTTTCTCTCTTCCAATTTGAGACTCCTACGCCTACGCCTACGGATTACCACTTTTTTAGGCCAAATATGGATTAATTACCTCTTCAAATGAACAGAAATAACCCACAAAAAGGAAAAAACCCATATACACACACTCATCACTGACCCATATTGATTAATTTTTCCAATCAATCAGTGGAGACTCCATTAGAACTTGATCTCATCATGGATCGAAACTCGTCAAAATCCACAAACCCATCTCCGTTCTTATCAACCCCTTGGATCATCCTCTTGCACTCCCTGAGGCTGCAATTAGTCCACCCCAAATTCACCAGAACTCTCCGCAATTCCTTGGCCGATATCAGACCGTTCCTATCACAATCAAATATCAGAAAGGCATCCATGAGTTCTTCTTCTTCCCTTACATGACTTCCATTATTTTTGGCTTCTAAGGAGCCGTTCATGACGACCATAAACTCGTCCAAGTCCACGAAACCATCTCCATTGAAGTCCAACACTCTCACTATCCCTTCGGCTTCTTTTGCAGCCGAGCCCTTCTTCGTCGTGTGCCCGAGGCATACGAGGACTTCGCTGAGCTCGGAGGCTGATATTTTGCCATCGCCATTAGTGTCAATGAGCTTGAAAACTTGCTTGAACTGGTTAGACACACCCATCTCCATGAAAGAGTTGGAAGAGAATAATGATCTGTTGGGTGTTCTTCGTCTTCTTCTTATTGGGTTGTGATTGAGGAGGAATCTGGTGTTGCGATGGAGGAAAGTGAAGCAATTGGTGAAAGGATCAATCATAGCTGGATTAGTAAAGTTGGGATGTGTATCGGAATGGTAGGTATGTAAAGGAGTAAACAAGAATAGATGTTTGCGTGACTTTATGAGAAACTCCTTTTTGTCACCTTGTAATATTACATTTTTTTAAATGTCTTTTATGGAAAAAGGTTAAGCACTTTGTTTGGGAGAAACTAGGGTTCCTTTAGACCTTGAAATCCATCGAGTCATGTGAACGAGGAGATAGAGAGAGGAATGCACATTGCTTTAATTTTAGCAAGGTGGGGCCCGTTCGCAGGGTATTATTTGAAAAAAAAAAAAATTGATATAAAAACAAGAGGATGGCACCAATTCCTAGACCAAACAGCAAACTAGGTGGCTTAATGACAGTGCCAAACAATGACATTTCTTTTCAAACTACTTTTATATTGACAAAAAAATATAACCAATCAATTAAATTAAAGTATTTACGTTAGATTGGATTAGTTTTATTTTTTTAAAAAAAGTTGTATTTTGAAATTTCAAATTGAATGATCCGTTTTACTAAAATTCTATCTTATTAACCTCAGGTTTAGCTCAATCGGCACCTTCCTTGAGCTTGAGTGTCCATGAGATATGTACTTGGTTCATCCTACCCTTCTCCCAAAAATATGTGCTTTTTTCCTTTAAAAAAATTCAATTTGATTACAAAGTCACTTTTAATGATAAGGACGGGTTTGGATTAAACAGTATTAATTTGAGTTTTGATTAGGCCTTGTTTGATGGGTGGGAGATTCATAAAAATCACACAAGGTGCCGGCACACGTCACTTTCGCAGGCTAAAAATTTATTTGTTTTGTGGTCTCCCCAGGACTGCGGCATCTGAATCAATGGCAAAATTCGTTTTCGTTCATGGCTGGTTTTGGATTTTGTGAACAACTAGACAACCATCTTAGAGGGGTTCTTATGCATTTAGTTTATAATATCTATGATTAAGCCTATTGTATAAAAGATTATGGTATGGTAGATTTGGTCACTGAATGGGTAGTTTTACCATGTTATCTTATTATTGAACTTAAAACAATGTAACTTTATTGAGACAATTAGTGCAGCCTCAACATGAATAGACTTTATCACGAAGTGATATACATGACTCAAAAGTTACACTTTGTAATGTTTTATTATTGAATCTCACCCATTTGAATAAAGTCCTCAAGCATCCTACACCCCAAAAAGAAAAATCTATGAGCTGCACCAACAGCTTACAGCCGCCCATCTGAGCCAGTCACAACACATCATGAGCTCCACATTTATAACATTATAAACTATAAATTAGCCCAATATTTTCACCCAAAAAGAAAAAAGCTACCAATTTGCTTGTCAACAGCAAGCACGTGTATTACAGATCTCGTGCAAACACATCTATACAAGGCGACAAGTTTTAGGTGTATCTGAAACTACATATTTGTCACCCTCTATATATATATATATATATATATATATATATATATATATATATATACACACACTACTAACAAACCAAGTAGTTGAATTACAAATCCTCAAATAACTGTTTTAGTAATGCAACTCAAGTTTTGCATCACTACCCAGCATTAAATCAATATATCAAGAAAAATCTTGAGCTTTATATGATCCTTTTACAGTAAGAATGGTTCTGCAAAGCTCAATGTCAAAAATGAGCGAAAAGTAAGCAATTAAGCATACAACATTAAACCACCTGTGTCAATACAGAATTCGGATTGGAAAAGCTAGGCTTCTAAATACAGAAGATTTGGAAGGTACAGCTAAAAGAAAACCACTACCAACTTTTCAAATACTATCAAACTATATTTATGACAAAGTAGGAGCAAACGAGGGGAAATATAAACAAAAAATTTTAGACAAAAAAATCCTACGTCTTGAAATGCAGGGCCAAGATCAATTTGAACGGAGCAAAACAGGACCAACTGACAAACTAAGCATATCACTGAGAGCTACCTGGACCTCACTTGAACCATGTTCGCAACTAATCAAGTTTGAGAGAATAGGGAAAAAATGAGCCAGGTTCTTCTCGAAAGAAATATCTCCCAAACTACAAATAGCCTGAAGGGTAGCCACAACAAGAGGTGCACGTGCAGCTAATTCTCTCCGCTTCCCAGAACCTGAAGGAATTAACCAACGTGGCTGTCCACGAGATGATTCAGATGTTTGTCTAAAACCTGCAATCTCAACATAAAACTCCAAGACCTCCCGACAAAGTCGAACGAGATGAATTTCAACCTCGGCCTCCTCATAACTGGGAGGCCTGTCCTCAATAAGGTTCTGTAAAATTGTAAGGCATATTTGGTAGGACTCATTCTCAAGACGTAACAGTGGCGGATCTTGCATTTGGGTCATGGAGCCAAACTCTTGAAGCTTTGAACGTAAAATAGTATTGCCGTTAATATTATGAGCATGTAATGCCACATCATGCAAGGCACCAAATAAGACTAGCATGTTTTTTGCTGAAAGGTGAGAACGATACATGTTATAGATCTCCATCACCGCCTGCCAATTCCAGTAACCGTTAACATCCTTTTCCAATAAACACATGCATATCTCTTACTGGCATGCATGATTGTGACAGTCAGTGCACATTAATATGTATTGAAACAAGGCATGTTTTTATAGTGTCAACTAATAGTAATATCAATAACATAAGATCTTGATCAAATGTCCACAAACATCAAAAGTATTTGACAAAATACTTTTAAGGGCCCATTTAGGATTGCTGTGAATTTCTTTTTATTTTGAAACTTTTTTTTCAAATGAAGTTTCATAAAGAGTACTATAACAAAAAAAACAATTAGTATTTGACAAAATCATCTAATAAGCAATTTTTTCAATATTATTGTGTTCTACTAATCTTTCAAAAGCAGTACTTTTTACTGCCAAATTACTAAAAAAGACATATAGGCTTGACTTTGCAAAAACCACCTGGAGGGTAGCCCAAGTGGTAAGAGTGGATAGAGATATGGGTAATGTCAAGGCAAACCCTCCAATGTACCCTTTATTTAAAAATTAAAAAAAAAAAGGCTTTGCAATTCTTATTGTTCAAATGGATTAATAATTTTAAATATTTGTCATGGTTAATTTTTATTTAAAATTTTTTCAATTTTATATAATTAAAAAATAAAAAATAAGATTAAATTACAAAAATCTCCACTAAATTTTACTGAAATTATACAATCCTCCCCTCTATTTTTAAAATATACAAAAATATCTCCTGCAACAAAATATTACCCTAGATTTTAGTCCAATTTTAAATTTTTTTAAACCAAAATACCCTCCATTTAAATTTTTTTTTAGTTAATAAAATATGTATTTAGGTTTAATAGGTGTTTTGGTCAAAAAATTTTAAATTGAACTAAAGTGTAGAATAAGTTTTTGCTTAAGGGGAGATATGTGTAATTTATTCAAAATAAAATCACAATAAATATATAAAATATTTTCATCAAATAAATATAAATATAAATATAAATATATAGTATATACAATCAAAATAAATAAAACATATAAAAGAGAGGTTGTCGCAAAGTGTAAGTATGAGAAAAGAGGACAACTAGGTCCAAAAGAGAAGGGATATGTTTCTAATTAAAGATTTTGAGTGAACGTATTTTAGTTTTGGAAAAAAAAAAAAAAAGAAATACTCCTGCTTTGACTTCCTATTCCTTACGTCGCTCTCAATGGGAATTTCTTTGTATAGTAAAACAAAGCCGGTGAATGTTCTGGTAATGTCAAGAAAAGACCAAAGTCTTGGCCCAAACGGACTATAAGTTTCAATTTTCTGCTCCCTTCCCACAGAAGAAAAACTGCTTCTACTACTCCTTAAAAGCAAGTTCGGATTTTGGCCAAACACAATAAAACCTTGAAAAAAGTACATTTTTTGAAAAATAAGCATAGCCAACAGGTTCTAACTAGACCATATTTTATATTACATTATTTGCTATGGACTGTTCATCTTTCTATAAAGCAATTTAAGAATGTCAGGAGAAACAGAAAAAGAATCTACCTGAATCAATAAAAGCTGAACAGCAGCTCGGCATTTTGCATCTGATAAATATGCATAAAGATGACGAGTCCTCTGCCTTTCTGAATTATCACCCGGAGAGCCAGACTCGGCATGTTCATCATCATATTCATCAGCACTTGAAGCATGTTCATGATTTCTAGCCAATAAGTCTCCATTGTCAAGGAAAGAAAAGTCAGGAAGTGTTGCATTTGCTGCTTCTTTCAGTGACAAAACCACTTCTAACCACTTTTCATCAGAAAACAATTCCCCAGCATTACTCATTAAACGAACAAATGCAGCAATACCTATGCCAGCTAGGCTTTGATGAGGGCGCTTTATAAAGCTTACCAGGAGCATCAGCACCTTCTTCAAAAGTGGATTGACTGTATTATAAAATTTAACAAAAAGATCCACCACCAACTGAAGGGCCAATGTGCATGTCTCATAAAGCCATGCATCTTGATCAAGTTCACCTTCAGTCTCCACTTCATTCCCCAGTGCACTACTCCCTGAGGGATCAATAGCATGGCGCACATAATCGAATATGGGAAACAGGACTGATTCAAACACCCTTTCCCATAAAGCTAGTGAAAAGAGGTGGCCATGGTTACGTAAGGTTTCAAACAGCACTTGCAAGGCACTCTTCCTTATCTCAGGCCTAGGGTCAAAGCTAAGTTCAGACAAACCTACACAAAATTTACAACAATTAATAATTACGTTCTAACAAGCTAAGCTCTTTAGAAATTAAAATAAACTAAGTTTGCTATAATTCATGTCCAAAAAAAACTTAACACGGTACTCACCAGCCAATAAAGGAAACCAGAAATAGAGATGATCATCCTTGTTAGTCACCTCTCCAGTATCATGTTTCCCCTCTTTTCCTGTTCGTGGAGAAGGTGAAGAAATCTTTCCAGAAGTTTCCTTGTCCTTATTCCTTGAAGAAGCACCAAGGTCTCCTTCTGCTAGTTTTGTTGCACAGAACCGGAGAAAAGCAATGGCATTTAGGCTAATCTCTTTGTTAAATCTACTATTGGTGAATGCAATAAGACAATTCACACAATCTGTGAAGGTGGTGGTTTCAGTCTCAGTGATGTAAGGAAAGTAATCTCGAATAATCTTCTCAATTATTTCAAAAGATAAGAGTACAATGTTTTTGTGGTCATCATAAGCTGCCGTTGTGAATACCTGAAATCAAGTCCATGAGCAAAAAGTGAAAAGAGAGATACTTCAGCAGACATCGAAATGAAAATTTTGTGCAAATAGAAGCTATCTTTGGACAACAGGGATTGATCAGTTTTACCATGAACATGCTCTTCCATCCTGATTTGACATTGTTGACACGAGATAAAACCATCTGAGATACACATCTGATAATCAGTTCTCTAATTTCAACTGCGCTACTCTTTCGCATAACAATGACAAAAGGCTTCATAAATTCATTTTGAAAATTATAATTAGCCAACTCTTCCCGCTCTAGAAACTTCATTGACAACTGACGCAAAGAATCCATTGCAAAAATAGCAATTGAAAGGTTTCCAGAACAGCCAATGTTTACAAAGAAATCAGAGAGAACATGCCAGATGCTAGACCACACAAGCCTGATGCGGTTCATATTATAGTGCCTGTCGTCACACAATAATCATGTCAAACAATACAAAATTAAAGAGAAGTGTATAAACATCAAGCAATCATAAAACTCATATAATATACCCAACCCACTGCCCCAACTTTTTTTTGTTGGTTGTTTCAATGAACTTCCATCTTCACATCTTTAGTCTTTGGGGGCAATTGCAATAGCCCCCCTAAAAATTAAGCACTAATCTGCTGGTTAATGATGTACCCCATGTGACATTTACTATAGTTGAGCAAGCAAAGTAATTGAATTGATCAATTTGCCCGACCCCTACAGAATGCTGAACGATAGATTTGGTGTAAGGGGACAATGAGCCAAATTACAGAGAATAAAGGTCACAAAGTGCTAAATCTATAAATCATGAGGGGACATAGCAACTGCTTATAAGATCATGAAACCAAAGTGCAACTAACTTTGCTGTTTTTTTTTTTTTTTTTGGGGAAAAAAACCTTAATCCCTTCTTCTCCAACCAGCAAAGAAAAAATTATGTTTAAGGAGGGCAAGGAGGGGGGAGCATGTATTAAATTTACATAGCAAAAAGGATAATACATACGCAATCTCAACGATCTTTGTAAGACTGAAAACCCGTGGATCAGATGGAGATCTCAGTTCTTCCATCGAGACTTTGCATAGAGCCTTAACAAAATCAATTATGGCCTCACTATTTAACTTCTGACTCCGAGTGAATATTCGATTCATTTCCGAGCTTCCAACTTGTTCCAACATATTCAAATTAGAAACTAGGTTGTTCATCTGTTCTGATGTGACTCCAGAAGTGTTACTTCCAATACCAGCACTATCATATGAACCCCGCATTACAGTGGCAGCTGCATACTGCATCCTCCCAGGTCCCTTCTTCTTCAAAACAGGAAGAGTGGTTGATTTTCCTTGCTTTGCTTTTTCAGAATCATTCTGCGGAAAGGCAAAGAATGTGGCATCCGGTGGAGCCCCCTCTCCAAGAAGATGCAGATGCTCAAACCGGGAAACACATGTCAAGATATGTTCCCAAGCTTCTTGTAAGTAATTCCCATCCTCATCAGCAATGGTAACTATAGCCTATCAACAATGCAGATGGAAAATCCTAAGTCATCCACAACAAATTATCATTTAAGAACCAAGAATATATATTAGGTTCAATATTTTAAGGGCCCATAATGTGTCTTCAGATATTGCTCCTAGAATGGTTTTCACCAAATATGGCAAAGACTTCACCAGAGAAGTATCCATTAGATAGGTCAGCCTTGTTTTTAGTTGGTTGGTAGTGATGAAAGTGAATGCACAAAAGAAAATCCATTTTGCAACAAAAACATATATTTCTTGAAGTGAACCTTGACATGAATTATAAGTATAATTATGTAATCACCAAAAGATACACTAGTGATCATGGAAGATAATGAAAAAGGATAAACATATCACATGTATGCATTTAAAAACAAGGGTAATATTTTTAAAAAGCCGCCCACCCCCCAGGGGGGAACTCGAAGACATCATGGGAGTGCAGTATATACGCTTAAATCACCACGCATTACAAAGTGGGTACTAACTCTCGGAGTATGCAGACACATAAAGCACAAGGAGAACTGATAGTTGTTAATAATTCCAGCTTGATACATTCAATATAAACCTACTAGAAGAGAAGTTTACTAACCTTGATAGCATCTATATTTTTCTGTTTAATATCAGCAGGAGAATGCAAGGAGGTAAACTTGGCTAATGAAGTCACAAAAGCATCTCTATGAGTCTTCATGGACATTACGGAAGTAACATGAATAGCATTGCGGAAGCCTTCAAGACAGAGAGCTATTACAACTTCATCATCACTTTGATCAAGAGGAACGCTGAAGGCAGCTAACATTGGCGCCCAACATACCTCAATCATGAATCTAAGGATTACCACATCTGTAGCTGCATAATAAGCTGACCTACAAATTGCAACAGAATACATATAAAGAAGGAAATTTTGTCTCTTTTTTCAACTTTGAAAGAAACAGCAATAAATTAGAATAAATCAACTTCAAAATTCAAAAAGTACTATATTTGGCATAAAAGTAGATAAAAAGGTCAACGCAAAAAAAAAAACTACTTTGAATGTGTCAGATTCATACATTATGCTTCAAAAAAACATTGACATCTAAAGCAACATGAATACTCTTAAGACTGGTAGGACCCATAAACAGCCTGAAGTTGAATGAACAGTGGCAACAGAAGATACTTCGTGCCAGAAAAAGAATGGATTTTATGCTGTGCATGACCCAGGGAAAGAATTTGGACAGTTAAAAATCTCTTCTAGGGAATATGAAAATATGGGTGAACATACTCAGACTTGCGAGCTTTTTCCTTGAATTGTTCTTGCATGTGTCTGATAAGATCATCACTGGTCTCCATATGACTGTCTTCCCCATGCTTACGGATCACAATATTCAAGATACTATCCAAGCCTAAAAGTCTGTTAGAGTTCACAGCCTGCCTTTGTTGGGGAGCCAGGTTATCATCTTTCATTTTGATCTCATTTCTAGATATTCTTTCAAACAATGACCCCAAGTATTCCTCTGGTAGATCTTTTCCATCATCTATACCACGATTGTTTCTTATGAAATCATCAGCAGACATCTGCATGATAAAATGGTACAAGATATACATGTCGGATTATTTCAATCATAATCATATGCACATCAATATAGAAGGATTATCTGAGCACACCTTGTTTTTCACCGTAGGATTGTGAGCATCAGTATTAAGCATTATGACAGAATAAGCAAGGACATAAGCTGTGTCAGCACTAGAAAAGGCCTTAGGGTTGCATTTGCAATAACGTTCAGCAAACTTCTCCATGATTCGATCAATCTTCTGTGCCTCACCAGGCAGTCTAAAGCCTTGAAGAAAGACCCTGATTGCCTCATCAAACTCCATTCCTTGAAAATCAAAAGAATCCACATATGCATGCATAACCTTCAAGGGTAATTCTTCCCTTTCTCCCAGATAATCACCAATCAAAGTCTTGTTCAACCCAGATGCATCTTTCAGAAAAGAAGCTATATCGTCTGGCGAATTACCCACCTTGTTAGCATTGATGAGGAATTCAATTCCTTTCTTAGGTTTCCTATTAAAAAGAGATATACCTTCCTGCCACAAACTTAGAATTAGCTAAAGCAAAAACAGGGACATAATTGATTCTCAAAACCTTAGGCACTTGTTCACCTGAAGTTCCAGTTTGTAAGCCCGACGTTGCTCAATGGTTGAAACATCAGAAGCTTCATTAGAGATTTCAGAATGAGAGTCTGATCCTTCAACAGGCTCTTCTCCATTCCCATTTGCCAAGGGAAGACCTCCAGCTTCGTGGTTGTTATCAGCTGCTTCAATTTTCTTGGTTGAATGAGGATCTGGAATGCGCAATTGCCTGTTCATCCAGTCTCCCATTGATTTTAAAACAGCAACCAAGCATTTCATGGCCTCAAATTTTAGGGTTGCCTCTTGAGGTGGCAAAAGTGAAGTCGCTACACCAGGAGGGACACCTTGTGCAGTTTTAAGAAGTCCATTAACCATTCTACAAGGACCAGAACAATTAGACAGAAAAATAAAGAGTATATAAAATGATAACCGCACTCGCACCAGCAGAAATAGTGTATGAAATCAACCCAGGAATAGAAAAATATAATACATAAAGTAAATCAAATTAAAAAGAATAGCACACCTCTCAAATATGTTTGATGAATTGACATCACAGTCATAGTTGATAAATATGTCCACCAATATCTGTGAATCAACACACAGCCTCTCTAGAAAACGAAGCACTATCATCTTTTGCTGAAAATTAGGTTGAGCTACATTTTCCAGAACCCTCAGAACAATCATGGGGAAAAAAACTCCAATTTCTGCTTTCAATCCACTTCTAAATCTTGATACAAGACTGATGAAAATGGAGCAAGATAACTGAAAAACTATCATAAGAGTTGAAGCACTGTTCTTCAACAATGATAAACATAAGTACTGCTTGATGGCACCTAAAAACCTGCTTCATCACAAGCAAACGCAGATATCAAAAGTATTCCTTATCATTCAAAAAATTTGTAAGATAAAATAGGAGAAAAATACCATATCAAGCACTTGTACAAAGTGCAGAAAGATTATCTCGCCTTTCATTAGTGAGAGTTCAAATTAATAACTTAAACTCAAGGAAAGGTCCATTCCGCATTTAAGAGACAAGAATATAGGAACTAAATATCACAGCAGAATAATAGTCTATGTGCACTGAAAAATATAAAACCAAAAGATGAATCGGTGCAATTTGTGAACAGTTAAGGGCATTTCTATATGATATAATCATTTACTCAACTAAATACTGAAGAAACAACAGATAGTAGGACAAAGGGAACTTTAAAGTTGCATGTGGCAAACCAATCAAATAACGTTTACTAATTTTAAAAGAACGCAGGAAAGAATTTACCCCATTATGCATTCATTCATCCAAATGTTCATTTATTTTTGCTGGGAGCTTGAAATAGAAAACCTAGCAACTTCAAATGACTCACACCGCAATGGTAATTGCTCATGCTTAAGATAGAAGTTCAGAGAAGTGAAAACCAAGGCATACCTTGAAACTCATTAGTCAAGGTCCCTTAACATTTCAATCAACTTGCTTGAGTTCGAATATTTTGGCTCTTAGCTCCCATACATCTACTGCTTAAATGATATTAATGCAACCCTATAAGAAACTTCTTCATGTAGTCAAAGGCATTCCCTCGACACCACGAGGAGGCCACACCAACTCCTGCTGGTTGAGGCAATGGCCCTTTCTCCAGGCACCTGCCAGACAGCACCTTTCTGACACATGCAAGGTGCTCAAGAGCCTTGCAAAAACTAGGTTTATTTTACATAGATGAAACACTGAAAGCCCACCCAATAATTCATAACTATGAGGTTAAGTATTTTAAAATTAACATAGAAAAACCATACAACCCAGCCCAATAACTCACAATACGATCCTAGTGCCCATGTTTACTATCTTCTTTACCCTGTTAATGTGTAATTCTTTCAGAATTCAGCCAAATCTTCTCTTGTCCAAACTTTTCAGCCCTCTAAACTTCTCTTTATATGATTATTATGCTTCACTGGTCAATTTATATGTCATATGTTATCCTAATAGTTTGTGTTATTTATTTTCTATTTATATAGCATATTTTCATCTTTTTTAATTTTTAGCACCTTGCTTCAGGCGAGCACTTAGCTAGCGCCCTTTGCCTCAAGACGCTAGGGGGTCTTGTGCCTTAACGGTACCTTTCACATTTGACTAACTTGATACTTCTGTTAAGACACTGAAACAGTTTAAAATATCCCCAATACAAACTAAATCAAATGAAGCCAAAGGATAAATGTGGGTTCCACTATAGTTCCTAGGACTGGATTACCATAATCTACCAAAAACTGTTTGGTATGACCAAAACAAACAATCAGTAGCATGTCTCTATAGTAGATTGTTTGTCAATTTATACTAGGAAATATTCATCCTATTTAATATGTCAATAAACCCCAAAAATCTAAGCAAAACACACAAAGTCAGATTGGAGATGTGCTTAACTTCCTATCTGCAACTAGAAAAAAAAAGGTAGACCTAAATTTGTTTTATTGTCACAGCACACCAATAGCCTCTACCTTAGAGCTCTACCAAGTCCAGAATGTTTATTCCAGAAGGCAAAAGCAGCAGGAGATTGGACAAGGAAATAAACCGTGTTGCCAATATCTGAATTCTGGAAGTCCATAAATTTGGAAATATTAGAAGATTAAAGCAAAGTCCCCAATTTTCTGGTCAGAATGTCACAAGTATTCAATCATATTGACAGTGAAATACTGCATAGACATCCACTCAAAAACTCAGGATTTCAAAGATTATATGTAACTTGCATTTAGATCTTGATTGTAAGCTCTATAGAAAGGAGAGAATGTGAGACTAGGATCCACATGTCAACGACAACAAAATGCACCTTGGCACTGAGCATACTTGCACCAACTTACATTCATGTTTCAAATATTATATTAGACATTGACCACCACTACCCTTAGTGAGTGAGTAGTGACTATACTTCAAACAAAGTTGAGTAGCTTCCAATGTATAATTTTAGTTTAAAATCAACTCCACACACAGATTATAAGTTCTATTTGAATGCTTAAATGGAATTCCTTAGACAACAGGGAATCTATAGTGCAGTATATCCTCAGACCATATAAAGTCTAATCCAGGAATACTCAACTAGAAAGTTTTAGATAAAAAATTATCAAATGCTTCTTTTTAGATTATCTAAATTTTGCAGCATACCTCTCTATCTGATGATCTTATATTGTTACCAGGATATGAGCTTTACTTGATTATGCATACAGGTTATGTTTAATAGAGAAGACACCAAGTATCAAGTCCTTCTCTGCCCCATTGGTCATCCACAATTTCATCTCCATGGTATCATTTCAAATAGTTTAATATACACCTGTGGAAGCAACATTTACTTGACAGAACCGCCAGACAATGTAGTCGTGTCTACCACCTCCAAAACTATGCTTAATGCAGAACTACAAGTTGTCTATCAACAAAATCAGACCAAGACATATTCTTTCCCTACCTGATAAAAATGCTCAAACAAAAGACGTTCCGAAGAAAATTCCCGTCAAGGAAGAAAACAAAAGAAAGGAGCATATTGACTAATAAGTGATGATACCTTTCACTAGTCCTGAATACAGCTCCAGCGTTCTCCAGCAAAATCTTTAATAACTCTAAAGCCACAATCTTCCCCTTCATCAGCTGCGGATCAGCAGATGCCTCCTTGGGAGGCGTTTTCATAGATAATTTACAAAGTGCTCTAAACACCAGAAAGGCATCCCTCCGCAACTTATTTCCGATCTGAACCTCCAAGTCATCATCTCTCTCGACCTCCCCATCCACCAACTCACCTTTCCTTCCCTCCAATGCTGTCTTATACATACTGATTTCCCAATATTTTGCATCCAGCATGTCTTTGTCCGTGGAATCCAACAAATCCGCAGGGTTAGTGGTCTCCATTGCAGTGGTCTCAAATGCACCATCATGTCCACCTAAAGAAATTTTGCCAGGCGTCACTGGGTTAAGCACCCCATCTATATCCTGCATAATTTTCGTGATAAAACCTTGCACAAACTGTGTCATTGAATTATCTACATCGGATTTTTCAACAGGTTCCATTAACTCAGCCACTACAATTGGTTGAATGGGGACGGTGGAAGAATCCGCCTCCATTCTCCGAAACACTATCACTAACATTTGAACCAACGACGCCTTAGCCGTCGTCTGATTCACCACAGTTTTACTACCCAGATATATATCGTAGCATGTCCTCACAATGAGGAGCAAGCAATCACCATGAATTCTCAAAGATATCGATGTTACAGCAGACAAAAGCGTCTTCAGCACCAACAATTCCATCGCATCGTCCCCCAAATCGTGGCATTTACACACTGACTCAATCAAATTAGCCAATAGCTTAGCCTCGGGACCGCCACCTCCAGGGTCTGCCTCGCCGCGTAGGTAACCATGGGCGATCAATTTCTGGATGGCATCAACAGCGGGATCAGCGATCTTCAAGAACCCAGAGTTGGCAGCATTGAGCAAAGGGCTAAGAATCGATTCAGACTCCACAAGCGAGTACTCAACAGGACCACCGTCATGAAGTGGACCCGGCACCGAACTCTCGGGCTCGGCATCGGAGGGTGAGCCAGGCAACTCCTGCTTCTGAGACGAATTGAGCCTTTCGACAACGGATTTGCACTCATGAGCAAGTTTCGCGTGCTTCCGCCAGGAAGCGTTCTTGATGATTTTCTCAAGGGCAGGGACAACGACCTGACTCAGACGGGAATCGGCTTCAGAAGAAGCCATTCCCGAGCTGGAGCGAGTTCTGACTTAGTGACAGTTGGGATCTTGAAATCGGAAAAGGAAAACGCAACCGCTTCAGCTACGATCTTCCCATAAGCCCGGCGAGTGAATAGGTAGAGCTCGCTAGTTGCTTCAACAATGGCGGCGAGTTGACTCAGTGAGTTATGCGATTGTGTCCTAGCTCTGACTATGGCACTCGAATCTCTCATCAATGGAGTAGAAACTGAGGTTCGGGAGATCTGATCGCAGGGGAGAAGAAGGGTCAGATTTGAGATCTTCTTTCGGTTCGCTCCTCGAAAGTCCAAGATTGTATATGAATTGACCGGAACACCCTTTCATTCATCGTGAATAAATGGGATTATGTCGTAATAAAGAGGATAAAAGTAGGGGTAATTACGGGTTTCGAACTTATTGCTCTGATAGTAAAATGGTTTTGTTAGATGCAGATCTCGGATAATGTCTCCATAATTTTGTCTGGTTTCTTCTAATTTTCTTATTCATATTTTTTTTCTCCTCTTTCTTTTGTATAATACCTTCTTAAAAAAAATTATTTTAGTGAAATGAAAACTCATTTTAGACATTACTTGAATGAATTATCTATCGATAAAAATTTAGGACCTAAAATTAGAAGTAGTTTGAAAATTGTACATCTATAATCAAATTACATTTTTCTTACTTTTAACATTGCATTCGATTTTTGAGCTATTTATTATTACATTACAAAAACTTCTTTTGCCGTTATAATATCATTAATGTGTACTAATTTGATATAACAACAAAAAATGCATTTAAATTTAGACAAATCTTATTGGTCGCTGAATTTTTGTCTGTGTAACTTTTATTTAAATTTCTTTTTTATGATGCTCAAATGTAGGTCACTTAAATTTTGATAAAATTTATGCTAAAAATAAATTTATAAAGTTCTTTAAAATTTTTACAAAAATATAATTTTTTTTAACACAAACTAATCTTACTAAGGGCATATCTTTATTAAGATATTTAAATAAATTATTGTTTATTGCATTTTATCATTTGTAATAAAAGTGCCTTATTAAGGCCGTTATAGCAATTATGTAATAAAATTTACATTGTTATGATGATAAAGAAATTTTTTTATAACATAAACACTAGAGAGTCGAGTATAATATTGAAAATAATAATTGAAATATGTGTAATTTAACCATAATATTAAGAAAATTTGTTGTAATGAACTAAAACAGTTAAAGACAATAAATGATGGTGTTTTTTCATCCATTAAGAAATGTAGGAGTTTTGGATCATGGTATCTAACATGCATTTCTAGATTTCATATTTTGATGATAAAAATATAATAGCATCTAAGATGTATGTACACAAGTATTTAGGAAAAATAGAAAAGTAAATTTCACTCTTTTCTTTTAAAAAATATTTAAATCATACATTTCTCTCTTCTCTCTTTTAAAATTATATACAAATTTTGTTTAAAGTTGAAAATGACTAAAATTTTTCAAAAATAATATTAATTTCTTTTATTAAAAATTTAAATTATTAAAAAAAATATTTTTTAATTTCTATTTTAATATTATTTATTTTGTGATAAAAAATCATAAATTAGTTTTATTCTAAATTCTAAAATGTGACTATTTTATTTTGATCAAATACATCTTTAATACTTGTTAAATTATATAAATAATAAATATAAATTTATTTTGGTTAAAGAAAGATTGGTGTAGCACATCTTTTAAAAAATAATAATAATAATTTATTCTAAAAAAATAACAAGAAGATGTTTGCGGACAAAAGATTTGCCAATTATATTTATAGTAAATTAATAATTTAATATCTAATAATTAAGGTTTTTTCAATTTGTTCTTCCAAAAATAAAAAGTTTTAATTTAGTCCCCGCAAAAAATCTCTCTCAATCAAAATGATTCCTTTATTAAATAATTTTTTCCAATTAATAAATTGGAGCCCAGATAGCCACTAACTCAAGACCTGGATTTGCCTAAGAGATATTCTCTTCAAAAACAACATCATTTAAGCAATTTTTCTTAAAACGACATCATTTTGACAATCAATTGACTTTGTGAAATTTATCTAAATTACGTCATTGTAGGGGAAAATGTTAATTGAGTAAGTCTAGGAAATAAGATGATGGCCACATGAGTTCCTATTTATCAATTGGGAAAAATCAACCTTATGGAAGGATCATTTTATTTGGAAGAAAATTTTTTGATGAATTAATTGAGAGGTATTGTTTTTAAAGGACTAAACTGAGATAAGAATGATTTTTCAGAAACTGAATCACTAATTTACTCTTACATATATTATTTTATCTTTTAATTATTATTTAAGGTTAGTTAAAAATATTATATTAAATATAAATTTAATATAAGATGATATTTAATATCAAATTACTCTCTTTTTAGTTTTTTTGGGGCAACAGATACTCTTTTACTTTTTTTTTTTCAATTAGAAGCTTAAAAAAAACTTATAAAAAAGAAAAATTCATCATTTAGTTCTTAAAATTTATCTAAATCTTTATTTTAATTTTTATAATTTTTTTCAATTCGATCTTTATAGATTCTAAACATTTTAGATTTAGTTCTGACTAGACTAACAAAACAAGGCTCAGCGGATGAAATCTCCCACATATGCATTACCTTGGCATCACGTGACGCGCAAGTGGGGTAAAAACAACCAAAACCAAGAGTAACACAACAGTAAAATCCCAAAGGATAAAAGAGGTCATAGAGAGATAAGGGGTTTGATGAAAACTTTGCAAGTGATTTGACCCCATTGGATTTGATCGAGCTTGAGGAAACTTCAAATGACGTGGAGAAGAAGCTGTTGGTATCGGAAATGTATGGAATGGATCACTGAGTCCCTCAATTTTAAGGGAAGCAAAGGTCGTAGAACCATATTGTGGGTCGATCTCCATTGAATTTTCAGCGATGTAAAGAAGAAGAGTATTTTAAGCTAGGAAAGATAAGAGGGTTTCACTACCATTGCTGGATTGATTGGTTCTTGCTTGCTTTTTGTGTCACTCGACCAACACTCTAACCACATAAACTAGAAACATTTGCATTTAGCCATTTACCTTCTTTTTCTTCTTTTTCCTTTTCTCTTTATGTATTATTTTGGTGACAATGCCAAGGCAACCTAGATTTAGAACCCTGACTTGGGAAATCGATGACAGGAAAGGCATGAGACAAGGATCAAACTCATGGGCATTAATATATTTTTCATACTTCCTAGTCTCAAAATTTTGTGTATTCTATTGTTAAAAAAAGAACAAAAAAATTGGCATTGTCACCATAAAGAATACAAAGTGGGAATTAAAAGAAACAAAAAAAAAAGTAAACGGCCAAATGTGAAGATTTCTTGTCTCTGCAATTGAGTGTTGGACTAGTGACACAAAAAGCAAGCAAGAACCCTCATATGCTTTATTGACCTTAGAATTTGGGGAATCAATGGATCCGTTCGTCACAATTTCAATACCAATGGCTTCTTCTTCTTTACCTTCATTCACAATTTTCTCAAGCTCGATTGAGTCCAACAGCGTCGAATCATCTGCACGCCTTTCATCAAACCCCCAATCTCTATAATCTCCCCTATCCTCTTGCGTTTTTACTATGCTACTGGTGTTATTCCTGGTTCTGATTGTTTATATCCCACATGGATGGCACGTGATGCCAAGTTGCTGCAAATGTGGCAAGATTTTATCCGCCTCAGTCTCGTCAACATAGTCCCCTCGTGACAAGTGTATATTATGTTAGTTTTGTTAATACAAAATAAATGGAGTTATGACATAACAAAATGGTGGGGACTAAATCTTAAACATTTGAAAAATGTGTGAATTGATTTGAAAAAATATTATAGGAACTAATTGAAAATTTGGATAAACTATAGGGAATAAATTAAAATTTTGGATAAATTATAGGGAGCAAATAATAAATTTTTCCTAAAAAAAGCAATGACAAAACGCTTTATGTTTCTTTTGTAGTCTCTTTTGTACTGCCCAAAACATGATTGGTTTTGTCTTTCATCAAATGATGTTACCAAAGAAACCATGATTGTTGAAGAAAGACGTTTACCAAGAAATATTTTCACGCGTCCTCCGCAATTATTATCAAAGGGATTAGCAAAGCTAGAAACAGAAAATAATTCTCATTATTATTATGGATCCATTTATTTGAGGGAGTACGTTATGTAAAATGCACTATTTTAATGTGAAAGGAGCGCGTCGAAAAATAATTTTTGTACTAAACTCAAAATTTACCATCATTAAAGTTATCACTCAATTAAAAAAATTAATTTTAAGTGTACATTTTTTTCATAACATTATTAATTAAAAATATATTTAATGCGACTTTATATTTTATTTAAGTTTTTTATTATTTAATTATCTAATTTAGTCTTTTAAGAATGCAAAAGTAAACAAGTATATATGTATCGTTTAACTAATAATTTGATTATTAAATTATTAAACATATTTAATTTTAATAACAAAATTAGCAATCGTGCAAGTAAATATTTGAAAATAACAAATTTATTACATATTAATTTCTATGCTAAATGTAATCTAATAATGTCCAAAGGACTAATATGTAATAAAATTTTTATTCATAGAGATTAACACTATTAACCAAATTGTTAGCTTAGTAATCTAATATTTATTAAGAAATGGTACCACTATATAATATAGGGTGCTCTTTGACATTTTTATCTTCTTTTTTTTTTTTTGTTCAAATTCTTTTTATATTAGTGGAGACCAATTAATAAAAACTAGGCAACTAATTACATTGAAAGGAGTTGAAGACAATAAATCCAATATTTTTAATTAAGTTAAAGGGTATATGTTATAAAAGACTCATTTAAAGTTTGGCAAAACTAAATAAACAAATATTGTTGTAGATACTTTCTTCTTATTATACTTCAAATTCTAGCGATAACAAAGAAAAAGTTCTTGACAAAATCCTATATGTTTCTTTTGGTAGTCTAGTTTGCACCAGAAGAAACAAAAAGCATGAAACATCAATGATGTTAACAAAATTGAAGTCACGATTTCTAAAGAAGAATGATGAAAAAGATAAGGAAAGTGTATGCATTTATTTGATGAAACTTCTGTACTTTTTATATAAAAGATAATAAACTTAGAAAATTTATTTCATACAAAAGTAAAGTTCAAGACACTTACAATAATTATATAAATTTCGGATCTAATAATAAAAGTTAAATTTAATAATTGTTTTACTGAACCAAATTTTATATAAAAACTAAAAAGCTCTAGTGATTTACAAGATTTTGTATTTTTAATAAAAATTTAGAAAATTTATTTCATACAAAAGTAAAGTTCTAGACACTTACAATAATTATATAAATTTCAGATCTAATAATAAAAGTTAAATATTAACAATTTTTTACTGAACTAAATTATATATATAAACTAAAAAGCTCTAATGATTTATAAGATTTTTTTTTAAATAAAAATGCATCACTATTATTGCTGTTGCAATTAAATAATTATATCTATCTTTTTTGTATAACATCCATTAACTTCCACAACAATATGCAATTCTTAACAAAAAGATAAACTACGAAAAACTTTGATCAAAGGAAGAAATAAACTCTAAACTGAGGATATAAAATATTTTAAATTTGTCAATAAAAAGATCAAAAGATTTAAAACTTTTTAAATTACAATTATTGGCATTAAGAATATAACAAAAGACGAACAAAGAAACTTAACACAGTTCAAACGTATTATATTGTTTAATGGGAGCGAAATACAAGGAGCTTTCCTTTCTTAGCTTTGAAAAAAAATGAGAATTGTTTGTAGCTACTAATGTATAGTGTTACTTTGAGTAAGATAACTATTTTTTAAGAATAATAAATGAGTCAATCTCTATAGTTTAGGGTTTATTTTCTTTTTATAGTTAGAGATTTATGCCACTTATTGTCTGTCTTTTTAAAAGTTTTGTTATATCTTTCTAATTATATGAACTTTCATAATATAGATTAGATTGTTCTAAGTCTATGAAGATATTAGATCTATAAAGCTTTCATATTAGTAATTAAAGCAAATCAAAATAAAAGATAAATGTAAAAACATTGAGATATGTGAAAAAAAAAAGATGGATAAAGATATATTCATCAAATTTATTATAGAATAATAATATATTTTAAAAATTGTATTCATAAAATTTAAGAGAAATCAAAAAAGAGAGAAAGGAAAATGCGCTATGTAATCACCCAAAACAAGAAGGGGATGAGGAGAGAGCATAATTATAAATATGAAAAGAAATTTGTATACTTTAATCTTACGAAGTAGATAAATTTTTTAGAATATGTGAATATAAAATGAATGTATATACATGCTTCATACAAAGTGTATAAAATAGAAGCAAAACAGAATCGAATTGTTTTATTTTTCTCAAAATTAAAAAAAAAATCTAGAATCAAAATCAAATATGCTTTGAAATTCATTTATTCATCAAATCAATAACCATCTTTATAAAATTTAAACTTTTGCCCCCATCACCTTCTGTCGTCTTTCTTGTCAATTTTGCCCTAATTCCCTTTTTTCTTTCTCAACTTGCTAACATCCATTCCTATTTACTTTCCTAGTAACTCCTTAAATCACTACAAACGCAACGATCTCCGGCTCATTATGCTATGTCAATTTTTATCCATTATTTATGAAAAACCACAAATTCCTTTTGCCATATTACTAGAAACAATCTTCATTACTAAAACTATTAAGCTTATTATACAACTTTAACATTATTTTTAAAATAAATATAATAATTCGTTATATAATACAATTAGATGATATGGATGAGCATAAAAAAGGTTTATTTAGATTTTATTTTCTTGCCTTAAATTTGTTTTGTTCTACTTTCATCTCTTAATTTATTAAAATTATTCAAAATGTTTTCACTCCTAACATCATTAGTTTGTTTTTTTTAAAAAAAAATGCTAACTTGGAGCTAATACCCAAAAGCTTCACACAAATCATTACCAACATAAGCTACTTATTAATCCTACACATAAAATATTAGAACCTTACAATATTGTGTCCCTTAACCTGAGCTTTTGGTTTTATTTGCTTTTAAATCCAATTGGCCATTTGGTAATTGAGGTTTAACGGAGGATGTTCGTCGAGCATCCAATCATAGACATGAACTATGCTTCCATGAGCAATGCAACAATAGCCATTGAGGCCAACTCAGATGGTGATTTTGTGGTTAGGAGATTGACCTATTATGGAATAAGAAAGGGTCAACTATTGCTATCAAATTAACCTAATCTAGTGGTACAAATGCCACAACCATGATTTCTTAACCTAGCCTACTTGTAAAGTTAGGGATCAAAACATAAATTTCTAATTCGAGGAACAAGGTAAATTAAAGTTAATCTTGATTTATAATTTTCAATAAATATAGCTCCTATTAATTTAAGAAGTTGCAATATAATCAAGAAGAGAAAAATATGAAGGAGGGTTTAATTATTTAATACATATGTAAATAATAGAATGCTAATTCTAATAGGAATGAAATAAAATTAACTAAACGCCCATGGCTAAGTTTAAGGAAGAATTAAGAGAAATTGAGATTTCATGCATTAGGAATAAAAGACCGTATGGCTTGACACTTGGATCCTATTTTAGGAACATCACTTGGTAGGCTGATTGGAGTCCAAAAGTGAACTCCACTTGATGAAGTATATTTACCATCCAATCCATTAGTTATACAATGCATGAAATAACATGATCCATTTCCAACTTACAAACCATATGGACGTACACCCCACTAAGAGAAGGAAGCCATTGGGTTGAACCACAAAGTTAAATTGGTTTAGTGACACCTAATCCACTCCAATTACCTCTACTACCATTATGAAGCTTAGTCATTAAACTTAATCATATGCTAATTTGGATTATGGACACCTAATATTTCCTTTTCAAGTTGCATCATCTCTTGTCCCTTAGTATGAAGTGGTTGAAAAGTGAGTAGAGGTTAACATAAGTCCATGCCATCTCTTTTCAACTAGAATGGATGGCATCTAATTTAAGGGGTTAACATAAGTCCATGCCACCACATACTATAGGATTCTATCAATTTGCTATTTAAGATTCCAATACACATTAGCCTTGAGCATGTTCAGCCTAAGGTAAGTCATCTTTTTTTCTTATTTCATTATTATTGTTATTATCAATGTGTAAGGTTTTAAATGTCTTTAAAGTAAGTTATTGAATGGGATACAATGGCTTAAGGATTATGACATAAAATATTACTTTAATGGCCTTTCATAATTGTTATAGGTCTTATTAGTATATTTAAATGAGATTATAAAAATTTATTATATATTAAGGTAGACCATAATGACATACACATAGAGGCAAATTTTAAATTTTAGAGATGACTAAATGAAGCATTTTAATAATAAAAATAAAAATAAAATAGTAATAAAAAGAAGAAGAAGAAGAAATTATTGGTATTACCTAGTGAGGGTAACCTAGTTGCTAACTTACTAACTAAGAAATATATCACGAATCTAACTCATTTAAATCGATTGGAAACCTGGGTGTAAGGGTTTCAAGAATCTATCGAGAGTGGAGTGAATTGAGATCATGTGATTTGATTTAGTACTAATTCACACATAGCTTGATTCTATTTAGTTATAGTATTTAGATGAAGTAAGGTCATTAAAGAGTGTGTTGCTAAATAGCTTGATTGAAAAAGTTTAAGAAGGGAAGTTTGGACAACTAATACCTTTTAGGTTCAAGGGACACTTGAATAATTTATGGCTTGAAAGGAAGGGGAAGCTAAATGTAAGGCCTGTAAGTCTAGTAAAAGATACACGACATGGTCATTCTAATGAAGAAGTTAGCATACCAGATATTAAAGAGATTCAATTAGATTTAGGTTTGTCTTTTAAGAAAGAACTAGTTGCAATTAGAAAGATAAAACATTATGTAGTAAGAGTTGCCAATCAAGTGAGATGCACACCAAACACCTTCATTAGTTAAAATCTTAAAGTTAATGCTTAAACAGAAATTTGGGAGCCAAATTATTTTGAAAAGAATGCAATGACCCAAATTTTCAAAAGGAAGAATAATTCAAATTTAGGTGAGGTAAATTAAATTTTGAACCTAGAAACATTTTTTTTTTTGACATGGGATTTAATTAAAAATTAAATTGGGAATAAGAAACAAACATGTGCCCTAGCACAATTGGTAACCAAATGAGCTTGTCCTTTTTTCAGCCTTATATTCAAGTTTAACCAAGACCACTCTCTCAATATTCTAATGCCACCTCATTACTACTTTTTTTAAAAAGGCCTAGGACATAAAAGAAAAACTATGTTGCATCATAATTAGACAGTGAATGAAGCTTCCTTGGATTTTTCTTCATTACTTTAATTTATCTTCTCACTTCATTTCTTCGGTCTATAACATTATTCTCCTTAGAATATCTTTGGCCATCATTTTTTAGTTACTATGCATGTTGATGGCTGTCATTTGTTGCCCAGCCGAGGATTTTCTCTTTTTTGTGCAGCCATGGAGCCTTTTCCCTTGGTCTGAATTGGCTTCTCTTTCTTTAGTCAAGATTCCCTTTAAAATAGGGTAGCTCTCTTAAATCCCAACAACTCAGCTTGTTGTGCAACTTCTTCTCTTCTTTTCCATTCATTTAGTGACTATCTTCTTCATCTTTGCATAGCCATACCTTTAGTTCAATGTGCTACCACAATAAGCGGTCCAAATTGTGGCTTTGTTTAATTGGGTAATTGGCTGCAGTATGGGACTTTTAGAGTTTGATTTTTAAGATTATGTTTGGTTAAGAGCTTAAATGCTAATGAATCCATCACATAGTAATATGTAAGGAGTGCATGCAAAATATTGGTTAAAATGTGTGAAAGAGAATAATTAGTAATTAGAAATGATGGTAAGTTATTTATGATTATAATGCTTATTTTACTTAAATTTATGACACTTATGGTAAGTGTTAAAATGGTATTCTTTAACATTTATTAGAATTCTAAGATGATGTTTCCATTAATAATTGCCAATTTAAGAATAAGAATTAGGCCATAGAATGGATAATTCACTTAATAAGTAGTGGGAGTAAGGAAATAGCAAGATTATATTTGATAAAAGATAATATGGAAGTTAAAATGATTCTCAAGAATGTTAGAAGGATAGGTATAGATATGTATGTAATTATGTAGGTTTGAGATGATTGGCATGCTAGCTTACTTTTCTTTTTTGCTATTAAAATTTGTGTTGTAAGGCCACTTAAGAGTTTTTATTTGATGAAAGAAGAATTGGCCTAAATAAAAATTGGGTAAACTACTAAATTAAGAAAGAGATTGGTTGGGAGAATGATTGCACCTTATTAATGGAAAGGTAGAAAATCATTGAGGACCTTGAAAAATTAAAATGTGTATTAAAAAAGAAAACTTGGAATTCACCACCTTTGGTATAGTTGATGCTTTCCTTGTTGACTTTACAAGGACTTATAATGTGCTCAATAATTTAAGATCTTGTTAATTATTAGGTAATTTGGCTTACTTGAAGCCTTAGAAAGTACATAAGAATTTACATGAATAAAAAATTAGTATGAGTACAAGAGTTAAATTGCATAGTGAATAATGTGATGGGAAATTACGAATCAATTAGTAAAATTGATTTGATAGTATGATATATCTTGATAGATGGCAAAGGTGGAAAACTAATTATGATTTCCATAAATTAAGGTATTGGTTAAATGGGTAAAGCTGGTTTTTAAATGTATTCACATGTTAAATTGTTATAGTGTTTGTATCATGGATAACTTTAATGAACTTTTGGGTACATGCTTACCAAAAACTTACGAGAAATTGGTAAGAAATACTATTGGAAATTGTTGGTCGGTGAGTAAATTACATTCCACTGCACCCATTTTTATTGCATATCTTTTCTATTTTACATCTTTATATCTTGTAAACGAGCAGACTTCTTGATCTCTTGAAATTGTCGATAATTATGTTTAGTCAAGGAAATATTTTTGGTAAAATTGCATTATTTCAATTTTTTAATTGTTAATACATTTATGGAATCAATGAGAATGATTTCAGAAATGTTTATAAATTTGATGTTAATTACTTGAAAGAGTATTTATGGATGAATTGAGTTACTATAATTCCATATATGATTGAAGTTTTTCTTTTTAAAGAGGGACTATGTAATGTCCAGTTTTTATTAAATGACGGAAATTGGTACATTTTCAAAGTAAGTCCCTCGAAATGAATTAATTAAGGCCCCAAAAAATTTGACTAACATTCTATACTTCTAAAAATGAGAATCCTAGCCTCAGACGGAAGGAAAAATAGAGTTAGAATAAAGAAACAAAATTTGATGGAAATCTTACAAAATGTAATGGCATTTTCGTAATTTTGAGAAATTTTTGGAATTCACATAGGAGGGCTTTTTTAAATGAAATTTTTGAGTTTTTTGGAATTTTCAGAGGCCCTGAAAAACATAGGAAGTCCCGAGACAATTAAATCCCCTCCGGTGGACGTTTTTCAACGTCAGTGTGCCCGAACTTTGACAGATCCTTTTGGAAAGGTTTTAGCTCCAATTTAAATGATTTCAAAGGCATTTTTGTTAATTGAGAATCTAAATTTTATAATAGAAAAGACAATTCTAAAAAAGGAGCTAAAACGAAAGAGAAACAAAAATGTAAAATACGAAAGGCAAAATTAGAATTTTTGAAAAAGTCATTTTTTCCTACCTATATATAGGTGGCGCCTCACACTTGCCCTCATTTAACTTTAGAAAATTCAGCCCCAAACCAGAAGCAAAACCCTAAGAGAGAGGCACACTGAGGGAAGAGAAGAAGGAGGAGAAATTCAAGCTTTTAGGTAAGGAAATGTGTTTGTTTTTCATGTTTTCTCTTAGCCAATCTCTCCTCCTCTTTTTCCCTCTTCTTCTCCATGATTTTTCTGAAGTTTTGGGGACTAATTTGAAGGAACAACAGAGGGGAAATTTCGAAAATCAAGTAAGGAGGCCAAGGAAAGCAAAGAACAAGTAAGAAAATTCAAGGAAAATAAGGTATTATGCAATCCTTCCACTTGGTCTTCCTCCTCCCTTCCCTTGTGCATATTTCAACCTATATATGGTCAGCCCTAGGAAGTTAAATTTTCAACCAAACCAAGGGTGAATCTTAGGTATTTGATGGAGAAGAACAAGAATATGTAAAGAAAATAACAAACTAGCCATTAAAAATCAAGATGCAAAACTTAAGGTTTCAAGTGCATCTTCCAAATTCTAATTTTGTGTGATGATTCCTAGGTTTAATTAAGAGTTTAAATGAGTACTTAAGACCCCTAAGATGCTCCCTACAAGCTTCCTCCTTTAAGAAAACAAATAAATCTAGGCCAAAGATGCCCTATGTCTCGACCAAAGAGGGAGTTCTTGTAGTTAGGGAGAGTTTTAAATTTTTTTAAGGCCATTCTTGAGTCATATTTGATGAATGAAAATGAAAGGAGACCTTGAAAAAATTTTAGAACTCATAGAAATTGATTTGGTGCCTTAGGTTCTATATTATGACCTAAAGAAGCAATATGATATTAAGTCCTTTGTTTTAACGGTGTGATGACTCCAAGAGGCTTAAAAGGAGTCAATAATCATATTTGAAAGGAAAGAATGAGGCCTAGAAATTATTTGAGGGGTGTTGCTTCATTAGGTACATTTATGAACTATAATGGGGGTTATAGAGTAATCTAGTATTTAACCAAGTTGTATGGCCTTAGAATATGTTTCATGAACTTAATCGGCTCCCATAAATTGTATCTAGGCTAAGAGAAACTATCTCCACCAATTTGTGGGTGTGTGGCCGAAAAAAGGAGGCTTGAATCTAAAAGAAAAAGTGTGTAATTGTATGCAAGGTAGCTCTTTTCACCTTCTCTCATGCATGGATATGTGTTTAGCTTGTCTTAGAATGTGTGTATCTGTATTTTCAAGCCATGAAAAGTATGCTAGCATGACTTTACATGCCATGATTCTTAATGCCATTTTATGTTTCTAAATGAGTACATGATGTTTGTTTGAGTTTGCTTGAGTGTGGAGAGGCCAATAACCCTTAACCATGGTGAGGATGAGCCAAGAACCTTTGAGATTGGTTGAGACAAAGGAAAAAGTCTCCTAAAAGTAAAGTGGGCTCCCAAAAGTATGGTTGAGTCCAAAACTTTTAAAGAATGGGTGAGGCAAGTCCAAAATCCATGAGGAAAAGTGTGAGGCCAATCCAAATACTTAGTGAGCTCTTGAATGATTTGTATGACTTGTTCACATGCCAAGCTTACTTCTTGAATGCTCATGACTTCTATGTTATTCATGCATGCATTTTTAAGACTTGCTTTGCATATGTTATGTATGATTGAATGGAGATGAGCTCTTGGGATTCTTTGAATCTCATTCGCTCCTCTCCCATAATCTAATATACTAGGTGGACCAAGTGGATGTGGCAATAGAAGCCAACAACATTGAAGAAAGAAGATTGATAACCATATGCTTAGCTTTTATCTTTTTGGAACCATAATGATACTTCATAATGTATATTTTTATTGTAAATGGCCTATGACCCTTGAGACATGTGTAAATATGATATTATGTGATGTATAAAATGTATGGATATGATGTATGAACTCTAGAATAGAATTTGAGTATGTAATGCCCAAGTATACAATTTGAAATTTTAATGTAAATATGCATAAGTGTGGATAAAAAGGCCAAAATGAGATGCATGAGGTTTAGGACCATTTGGCCAGCTCATACAAGTCTTAAATGTGATTTTAGACTTGCTTAAAAGGTGCCAAAACCAAGGGAAAACCATTTGGCAATTTTGGTACCCTATATAGAACCAAAATTGACTATAATGAAACCCTATATCACTTTTTAGCCACATGAGTTATTCTTGGTCTAAGATTTGGCATGCAATAGGTCTCATCGAGAGCTTTTTGGGAAGCTAAAGATCATAATTTTTGAAGGTCTACAGAATATTTGATGATTTTTCAAAATTGGCCATTTTTCTGGTTTTGATTTGCTGCACTATTCATTTAGTCTGAAAATGAATTCTGTCACATGAGACTCAAATGGTGTCCAATTATCATGAAATTTTATACAAAGAAATTAGACATTCATAGTGACTCATGCCAACTAGAAGCATCTCATTTGGAGGTTTAGAAAGAAAGATATGAATTTTTGAACATTCTGTTTAGTATTAGGAATTTTGTCCTACCTGAGTTACTATTCCATTAAATTCCGAGATCTAAGCTTAATGAACTAGTCTGGAGATATTTTTTCTCTCTAGCTAACATCTACATCTTTCCAGATTGGTATCATTTGCATGGATTGGATTTTTTTTGCAATTAATTAGCTATTTTCAAATTTTTTGCAGAATTCTGTGACAATTCCAGAATGCAGTCTAACCTCTAGATCATTTTAGATATGAAATGTCTTTTATGATAGATGTTATGATTTGTGTAACACCATGAATTCTAGCTCATTCTAACTCATCAAGTGCCTTTACATAACTTAATATCATGAATCATGTGAGTTTTGCATGAAAAAGGCAAAGAAATAATGCTCATTTTAGCATTACACTGGGTCTCAAAATTTCATTCGGTGTCACGTGGATCGTGTGAGCTTATACTATACTTCCTCATATTTAATTTCATCATTACAACTCATTTGCATCACAAAAACATGCTTACAACTCATGGAAATCGAAATGGGGCATGGAAACTTAAAGATCATTCTCGGCCAGAATTGGTCCTTTTTCTGGGCAAATTTTGGAAACTCATAACTAAATCTCGAAAAATCAAAACTATGCAATCTTGGTCATTCTGGAAATCTTGGAATGTCTACTTCACATTAAAAATATGTCTAGGTCACAATATTGATCACTTAGGACGTTTGACATCCAAAACACTACAGAGGTCCGACTGAAATCTGGAACTGTCACAAAATTCTGCAAAAGATTTTGAAAATGTCCAATTAATTCTACAAAAATCCAATCCATATAAATGACACCAATCTAGAAAGCTGCGAGTGTTAACTAGAGAGAAAAAATATCTCCAGATCAGTTCATTAAGCCCAGACTCCGGAATTCAATAGAACAGTACTTCTGGTCGGGCAATTTCACTGATACTGGATAGAAACTTTAAAAATTCATATCTCCCTCTCTAGACCTCCAAATGAGGTGCTTCTAGTTGGCACGAGTCATTGTGATTGCCTAATTTCTGTGTATAAAATTTCGTGGCAATTGGACATCATTTGGGCCTCGTGTGACAGAAAACAATTTCAGACCAAATGAATTCATTTCTCCTTCATTTTAGCTCCTTTTTTAGAACTATCTTTTCCATTATAAAATTTAGGTTTCCAATCAAGTAAAATCTCTTTGGAATCACTCAAATTGGAACTAAAACATTTCCAAACGATTCCATCAAAGTTTAGGCACACTAATGTTGGAAAACGTCCACCGGAGGGCTTTAACTGTCCTGGGGCTTTCCATGGTTTTTAGAGCCTCTAAGAACCCCGGAGAACTCAAAAATTTCATTTAAAAAGCCCTCCTATGTGTTTTTCAAAAAGTGCCCATATTTATGAAAATACCACTGGCCTTTTGACAATTTTTTTGAATCATTCTGGCCTTGATTTCTGGGCAACTCAAGGTTCAAATCCTCATTTTCTAATATTTAAAATTTTATCATAATTTTAGTTGGCCCCAATTCCTTCTATTTCAGGGACTTCATTTTGTATCTGGCCTATTTCTGCCATTTACGGAGAAACCGAACATTACGTTTGTCATGTTTACGCAGGAACCGGATGTTACAATTTAGGCATATTTTTAATGTGAAGTAGACATCCGTAGCTTTTCAAAATAGTCAAGATTCTATGATTTCGATTTTTTTAGAATTAGTTATAATTTTTCAAAGTTTGGTCAGAAAAAGGAGCAAATCTAGGGAAAATTAAACAACCCCATTTTATACTTCATTTCAGTTTCCAGAAGTTGTAGGCATGATTTTGAGATAGAAATGAATTGTATTGATATATTTCAATATGAGAATGTATAGTATGAGCTCACACGGTCCACGTGACATTGAATGAAATTTTTACATACAACACAACACAAAAATAATCATTATTTCCTTGCCTTTTTCATGGGAAACTTACATGATTTATGATATTAAGTTATATAAAGGCATGACATGAGTTAGAATTTATGGTGTTACAGACTAGGTATAGAACACTAGTTGATAACAGTAGCTCGTTAACTAAACCTTAGCTAGCAAAGAGTATAAGAGATACTTGCCTTATATGTTAGCCAACATATATGAAATGGAGGAATGTTATTTTACATGAGTTGAGGACTCACAATAGACTCATGTGGGTTGCATGCCCAAAATGGACTAGTTACATATTCACATGGGGTGCATGCCCACAATGGCTATATCATCTTAAGAAAAGTCCTTCTATTGAAAAAGTTTTTGAGAGAATTAGTTTTGGAAACTTTCATATGTATATTTTAAAATTTTAAAAAGGTTTTCATTATTTATATTGACTTTAAACTATATGTCTTTCATCAGTTAGTACATTCCTCATATTTAAATTTTTTATGAATAAATTTAATAAATATAGTAAAGCATGATTTTAGGTTTTAAAGACCTTTGTGAGGTGTTTCGTAAGTTTTCTTACCCATTTACCTATTTAATTATATGTGTGCATTTATTTATTCATTTAGTAAATATAGAATGTTATTTTCTCATTAAACATGTGGTATTTTAAGTAATAAAGTTGAACTAACATCTCTTTTAGTTGTGTAAGATGGACTAACATTCATTGGATAAGCTTTACATTGTTTCGCATGGGTGACTGTGTTTTGTTGATCTTACCTAATTTATTCTGTAATCTAATTGTAACTCCACAAATTTCACTGGCAAGATCCCCCATCTAGTTGTACACATACGAGCATGCACACACACACACACGTGTAGTTGATTAAAGAGGAATGTAGCAATTATTAAGTAAATGCATTGCCAATATTGAAATATCACATGGCTAAAATTATAGATATGAGTAGTAAGTTTCTAAGTCATCATGTTAAGCTTCTGAATGTGAGATTCATCTTGTACTTATGCTAATCGCACCTCTAGTTTTAGGGTGTGATTTTGGCAATTATTTGGCATCTAGATTTCAAAAATTAGCTTTAGGTTAGCATCTACTATTAAGTAAACTAATAGTGTTGAAAGTGAGAAAAATTCTTAGTGGTTGTTTAAAGCTATGAGACCAAAGTGAAACAAACAAACTTAAAGGATAAAAGTAAGACCTAAGACAAAGTTAAGGAACTATGCACTTTTGCTAATCTAAATTAAAACTAAAATGACAACTAATTATTAAAAAAAGTGGTATTAAGGGGTAGTTAGTTAAAACTACTTCTAAACTGTAACTTAGCAACAATGGTCTGACATTATCAATATTTTTAATTTAACAACAATTTGTTCAAATTTTGCATTTAAGGGTCTTTTTAGCCAAATCACACTAAATAAAAAACTCCAAATTTCCCTGGATAATGTCTTTAACCTTTCACTCCACAGCTCTCTCATATTTAACTCTTAGCACAGTGTGAATGGTTACCAAATCAACAACTCATTATGTTTGAGTTGTGCCAGCAATCTCACAGATTTAACCCTTTTATGCGATGCAAGGATAAAGGCATTAGTATATATGTGAACCCAATCTTAGTTCATTTCCATATAAATGTCACACCTCAACCAAGGTAGTAGTGTTTGTCATGGAATATGAGATTACTCTCAATCCCTTAAGCACACAATTAAAACATGCATCTCTATACACATGCCAAATGTTTAGAATAATCTAATTTATATACACATGACAAATGTTTAGAATAATCTAAGCTATCATTTAAATGTCTTTTAAAAATTTTGGCAAAATCTCCCTCAAAATTAGATTATCCCAAATTTTTACAATTACCTAATACCAACTAGAAACCTAAGATACATTTCAAGATTGCTTCACTTTCTAACATACCAAAACATATTTGGTCAAAATAAACTACTTGGGAAGTGGGTATCCTACCTGTGGTTTAATAAAGCCATAATCTAAATTACAATAACAAGTTTGTGCCAATGAAAAGAATTAAACATATTCAAAATGCCCACATGAAACAAGTGTCGAGCTCACCACTCTATCATAGCACAAACTATGCTGTGGACAATGGACGAGGCTTTACACTACTATCTAAAAAATATGGTAAGCAAAATTATTTTAAGGTCATTCTAGAGATGCTAAGCTCTACATTAAATTTTTTTTATTTCATAATTTTCAAAGAAGAATCTTAACTATGAATTCTTTAACATGATGTATTATTTTATAGCTTTCTTTTCTTGTACATGAATCACAAACATGAATAAGCTTTGCTATGAGGGAGGTAAGCTAATTGTCCTTATAGATCAAAGTGTTAAAATTAAATTAGGAGATAAGTCTAAATCACATATCATATGATAATCCCCGTAATTGGACTGAAGATCTGAGAAGAAAGATAATAGTAACTAAAGGAGAAAAGAACAAGAATAGGTTATAACTCACTATACTCTAAAGAGGTAAGAAAGTTTGTTAATATCCTTTTAAAATAAAAACAAACCTCTAACTAATATAAATATAATAACTAGTTCTATATAAGTTATAAGTTGAGATTGTTTTTTAAATAAGTTTATGGATAGCACATCTTATTATAAGCTATCAATAATACATAAATCTACTTCATTTGTATAGTGCCAAATAGAAAATTAATTTTTTGATATTATTAAAATTAAATTTGTTCACTAGTCTAATAATTGATTATTGCTAATCTATTAATTAATATTCTAATAATCTCCTACTTAAATAGTAGTAATCAATTGTCAAATAAAACAAAAACATATTAATAAGATTTATTAAGAATATCAATCTAATAAGTGTTGTAATCATAAAATTAAAAGATGAAATAGCAATCCAAGAAAATCGAATACGATAGGAAAACAATGTTAAAATGCCATTAAAATTTCAAGTTTGAATGAAGGGAATAAAGAATAAAATATATTTAAAACACTTAATTTAATCAAATGTCAAATACATCAAAGTGTTGTACAACTCGAACTCCAACTAAACAAATACATTAATGAAGATTTTCATAACACCTAATATTTCATTAAGCAAGCGAACAATGTTAGGGGTAATAAGGAAATGTTTTAGTGATTTTTTAAAATTAAGAGATTAAAAGGGAATCAAATAAATTCAAAGGATGAAATTGAAACTTAATACAAAGTTAGGAGCTCAAAAATACAATTTTGCTTATAATTTAAGTAAAATTAGTTATACTCAAATAAAAAAATATAATTAATATTTATGATGAATTTTTATAAAATTTCTTTTCTAATAAATTTGTTATATATCATTATAGTAATTTAAAATGTGATTAAATTATTATAATTTGGATTTTTTTTATTAAAATGCTATTCAGTTATAACAATAGGTGGAGTTCGGTAAATTAAGTTTTTGTTCCCTTAACTTTGTACAAAAAATATATTTATATTACATTAAACATGGCCTAATTTATTTTACCTATAGGAAAAAAACTATTTTTAAAGTATTGTCAATAATTTTTATGTATTTGACCAACATAAAGTAGATTTTAAATAATACCATAACCTATTTATATGCAGTAAAGTAGATGCAAATTTTGGTATTAAAAATAAGGAGGATATTTAAGTAACTCCACATGGTTAAAGTTAGATTTAGATTTAGCATTTAATTTAAACAGTATGTAGGGGGCTTATTGCAATAGACTTAATAGATCAGGAGGTTAATTATAACTTTTTATAAATCAAGGGAATTACAACTGGAAGTAAAAATTAAAATAAATAAGGGTAACTTCCTCCATTTGTTACTATGCTTGCCAATAAAATGATATGAAAAATCAGCTTCAAAAAATAAAAATTGAAAGTACGACCCAACACTTTGATCATGGCCCAACATTTAAATATAGACTACAAGTGAATTTGGATTTAAATTAAGCCCAACATCTAAAGCTTGTTGGACTTTGACCCAAGTCAACCATCTCCCACCATGAACATGTATACTATAGTTAAGTCTGGTTGCATAAATTTTTTTAAAATTTTGTTAAAATTATAGAATTTTTTTTAATTTTTAAAATATACACAAATTTTTTGAAAATAAAAAGTTATTCTACATTTTAATTTAATTTAAAATTTTTTTACTAAAATACTATTTATTAACATAAATATATTTTTTAAACAAAAAATTTAAATGAAAAGTGTTTTGATAAAAAAATTAGATTAAATTGTAAAATAATTTTTTATTTAAAAAAATTGTGTATATTTTAAAAATAAAGAAAAAATTTATATAATTTCAATAAAACTAAATAAAATCTTGTTCAATTTATTTTTTTAATAATTAGAGATTGCTTTTCATATTATGCAAGGAATCAACTCTAATTACTTGATTTGTCAAATCACGAATCCCCTGATGCAAATATTCCTGTTGCCCAAAAATGGTGAATCTCATGTTGCAATTTTTTCTTTCTTGGTTCTCTTTGTCGGTTACAGAAGAAACCACAAGCTTCCAACATTTGCAGCCCAATGCTCTTAGACCCAGACCCATTAAGAAATTGAAGTATACTAAGCCCCGAAAAATTGTCAACTGAGATTGGATAGTAAAAAAGTTGACATTTCAAAATCCATATCCGCGTGAATTATTAATCTAGGCTAAAAAAGGGTGATAATATCATAAAAACAGGTTTTTTTTTTTTTGAGAAAATAAAGAGAGAGAGAGAGAGAGAGAGAGGGAGGGTGTGTGTATAAAGTCTATTGTGTGGGTTTCATTTACTCTATCTTTTTCTCTCTTAATCTTTTTTCAAATTTATAAAAAAATTGCGGAAATAAAAAAACTACAAAAGATCCTACCTTATTATTAATAACCACTAATATAGGTGATGGAAAATAATCATAAGCATATGTCAATCCATTCTTTTAGTTCGCCTTTCTTAATTTTAATCTTAAAAATATTTATTTTTTTTAAAAGTGCATACAGATGCTTTTCCAAAATATCAGTTAAATAGGTTGTTTGGATTTCAACCGTACATGAAAATTGGCACACAGCGTATAATTTCAAACAGGTCGAAATGAAAATTCTATCAAATCAACTCATATTAGGAAAAGAGTGAAGTAATCTCTAATTCCTATGCTAAAATAAATTGGTCAGAATAATTATATTTTCTCTGAAGTTAATGTGCCAAAGATAATCATCATCGACGTGAAGTGATCATGAAAACAAAAATTGAGAATGAGTAATTAATAATGCAGGTCTACACTATAATAAGTTCACTAGCTAGTATTTAACAAAAAGGGGACTGGGATTAAAATAAAGATTTAAAGAACAATAATTATTATAATTACTTGCTAATTGAATATCATTGAGAAATATGAAGGCCCCTTTCTCCTAGCTAGGTTTCCATCAACTGAAGGCAAAGATTAGTTGAGTAAGTCAGAATCATCATTTGGAAAGCGATGGAGATGAGGAGGAGGCTTTAGAGCAAGCCATGGGCGCTGAAGAGGGAGGAGGCCCATTTCTGTTGAGGAGCTCTCTTGCTAGTGCATGTAGATCGCCACTACCACTACCACTACCGCTAGCTGTTGATGATGGGCCGCTAGGCCCATACTGACGCAGGTCCATGGGCCGTTGTTGCATGGCCCATGAAGTTTGGGCCATCGGATCAAAAAGAGAAGATAAATCAAATGTCACCGGGAGAGAGGAGGTTGAGCCGGATGGGATGTTGGCGGTCGAGAGTGCTACCGGTGCCATTGCTGCTTGTGGCAATGGAGGGGGTGGCGGATGGGGCAACTCTAAGGTGGCAAGGTGGCCTTGCAAGTAGGAGAGCTCTGCTTGTAAACTCACGACCTGTTGAACAAAAGAACATAAAATGTTATGAACAGGAACAGTACAAATATACATAGTTTATGAAAATTATTATTATTTTATAAAATTATTTTAAAATGTAATTATTAGCTTCAATTCATTTACTTTCTCTGTATAATAGTTGAATTTTAAAACATAGAATAATTGAATTTTAAACAATTTTCTCATATATATTTAAAAAAACTAAGAAGAAATAAGCAAAATTGGTTTAAGACTCGAGAATACTACTATGAAAGGTGAATGGGGTAATTTTTTTTTAATATTCCTGTTGTCCTATTTTTAAAGTTTTGAACAACACATAATTTTGAGAGTTTTCATGAAGGGTTAATAAACTTAAGAATGACAAGTATGAAAGCTTGACTTTAGAACAAACTTCTCGAGGTTATAAAACTAGAGTTTTGAAGAAACCAAGTCATTAGGGGAATTAAACAAATGAATATGATTGGCCTATAAAAAGAATAAAATAAAGATGATATATAAGAATAATACTCGATCCTCAATTCTTCAGTATTCAATATGCTCTGTTACTGTTTAGTTGGTACCGTGAATGTACTCATCCAACAATAAATTAGCCATTAATTTTTCCAATATTTTCTTTTTTTTTTTCCAATGGATAAGAATAAGGGATTTAAGACATAAAATCTATATGTTAATTTAATCAGTGTTATTTGAATTACTAATTCATTGACAAATTAGCTATCAATTAGGTGCAAAGTTCCACATAGTATAAATATAATAATAAAAATTTACCTAATTATCATATATCTTATGTAATTTTCTAACGATTTTGTTCATTAATCAGAATTTGGAGAATGACCAATTATGAGAGCATAGGGATTAGTTATACGCATTAAATTAAATAATCTTAATATCATTTGTAAAAGACCGGGAGATGACTAGTAATAGTTAAACACTCACATGACAATAGAAGATTAGAATCATTAAGATATTCGAGTATGTTTATCAGCATTATATATTTTAAATCGACTTTTAAAGTTCTTTGTTTGTTTATAACTTGTCTTATTTGGCTCTTATGCTCGCATGATCTTGAACAATAAAGTAATATCAATATTTGACAAAGTTCTCCCCAACAACAAATGGAAGGCAAAGATAAGAAACCATATATAATTCTGAGTGTAATTAAAAAAAATGAAATAAAATAAAAATTCTCATTTTAAGGAAAAACTGCTGAATTTGAGGGGTATCTTTTCTTTATTCCTCTAACCTCCCCTCCCCCCCCCCCAAAAACAAAAAAGGCTGGAACTTGATGTAAATTTTTTTAAGAATTAATAAGAATTGAATAAATTCAGTTTTTTACCTACTAAAAATAAATATATCAAGTCAAATAAATAGATAAATAAATATATGAATATTTTAGATTTATTTTATACTTCTAAAAATATTCGCCTCTGTAAACATATGTATGTGACCTTTTGAGTGTCTTAGTTCAAAAAATCTAAATAACTATATTATAAAATAAAAATTAATATTAAAAAGTGAAATATGAGAAGTTACTGATAATACAAAAAAAAAAGTTACTAACATAGAACAATCCCAATTTCTTACCTCCATGAAAATGTGGAGGTGAAATTTTTAAAAAAATAAATATAAAAAGTTGAATTAACATGTCTTAAGCATATCCAGCTGAACAATTCTTACATATATATAGTACATCATGTCATTTATACATTCAATGATTAAAATTTATTTTGCACATGAATCCTGTTTGTACTACGAATGAAACTCACCTATACAAATCCAATTTTAACTTTTGATTTTTTTGGATATACCATGCAAGTGTACTTAAAAAAATTTCTATCTAGCCTTAGTTATTAGTTTCTCGTGTGATTCTATTATAAGGAGTAATACCTAAAATTTTTTTATATTTTTTTAATGTTGAATTAATTAGAAAAAAAAAATCTTTCGAAATAAAGCTAAAATTGGAAAATGGCGATGGGGACAGAAAAATAAACTGCTGCTATAAAAGAAAAAAAAAATGGAGAAACCCAAGAAACTAACCGACCAAGTCCTTAAAACAAGCGAAAACCAAGGAGATAATGGCCCCAAGCCATGGACCGATGAAAGCCCAGCGTGTAACCGCCGACCACTTCGCCATATAAAAAAATAGGGTTCTAGATTTCAGCAAAAAGCATGAAACTGTCTAAGTCCCACGGCATCCCCTACCCTCCCCACTTCTGTTTCCTCTCTCCCCAAGATCTCAACTTTTGTACCTCTTTCACCAGGCACATACCCTCTCCAACCTCCATGTTTCTCATAGCTTGTGTCTTGCCAGGATTGTGGTTTAGGAAGTTTTTTAACTAGATTCATTCATAAAGAATTCATCAGTCTAATTAATTACGAAGAAATATTGTTTATTAGACTTGACTAGTTTATTTAAAATCTTAAAACATTTATTTAGAAGGACCGTAATTCGTCTGCTCAAACAATTCATAAAGCAAAAACCAAAAGTTAACATTGAAATTATTAATCATAGCTAGTCCCCCATAACTAGTTAGTTTATGACATTTCAAAAAATAATCCGACAAAAATATAAATATATTAAATGTAATTTTAATGAAAGTCTCTTTGACATGTTTATGCATGTTTTCATAACAAAAAAATTTTTGATTACATATGATGCATGAGCTGACTGCAAAAATAAGCCAACGAAAATTCTTTAAAGTAGATATTTTAGATGATAGAGTTTATATTGACATCCTACGTAGTTTCTATTAACGTGTTGCATCAAATGACTTTAGACTATATGGTTCTTGAAAAATTTTCTTTCATAATTAGTTTGGCTAATTTATATTTTTTGGTTTTTAAGTTTGGTCTATTTAATAGTATTTATGGGTTTAAAAATGTACCAAGATAAAGCTGAAGACTTTGGGTTAAACCAACTTCTTCCCTTTCCAATTCCCCTTCACTTTGAATTTGTAAATGGTTAAATGAGTTGTGAAATAAAACCACCATCCAAATTTGATGTGATCAACTAAGAGATCTGGGTCAAGGCCGTTTTCACTCTTTGGCTAAAAAACAAATTAATAAAACAGAAATAGGGGGTTACTTGATCATATTATGTCAGTTTTCTGACAACTTTATATAACCAAAAAAATCCCCCTAAAACCTATAATAATCTGACCTTCTAAATCTAAAATTCTATATCAAGATGATCTTACTCTAAAGAGGATCCTAAGAGCACATCCACATCATGCCGATACGAGAAATATATATCAAATCCTCAATCTTGTACTGTTAAGATCAAAGGAGAAGAGAAATTCAGAAATTAAAGAAATTTAGATTCATTCACCTCCCCAGCTTCTTTCATAGCCTAGCCAGCTATCAGAGTTCATCAGAGACAAAGATACTGATAAAAGACAACAAAAGAAGCAAACAAATGATATGGTCTAACATCTCTCTGAAGAATATGCCAACAACATCTCTCAATCCTTATCTAGAGATCACATGAATAATGCATCATATGGATATATTAAATGCTAATTGATTAATGAATCAGTTAAATAAATAGATGAATTGATTAATATAATTAATCACCTGTTGCTGAAGGGCGAAGATGTTGGCAACACAGCCATACACAGGGTCTCTTAACCGAGCCTGAGCCTCGAAACAAATGGTCACCACCGCGTCGAGCCGCTTATGCACCGGAATGTTCAGAAGCAGCTTCGACACGTTGCTGGCTCCGAACACCTTGTGCACCGCCGCAAAGTGCGTCGCGCCTTGTTCCGAGTCGAAGTACGGCGCGAAGATGCACCCCGGCACACACTTCCTTCTCAGGAACTTGCAGGCACCGCACGGGCCTCCGCCGCCGCTGCTGCTTCCACCACCACCACCACCACTACCACTACCGGTGCTACTCGAGTTTATACTCATCTTGAATGGGAAATTATATATCTTTGTTGAGGCAAAAGGATTAGATTACCTTTTTAGATGAAATTGTGATTGATGGCATTTGGAGGAAAAGGTGGAGAAGAGGAAGGAATGGTGGTAGTATATGAATTTTTAGGGTTTGGTGGGGTTAGCGTATTTTTAATGAGGGTGATTTTGAAAGGATATAGAGGAAGTCTTTAAAGCCACGCGAAGGAGCAAAGGGGTTAACACCCACATTTAGTTGCTTGCGTGAAGCAAACATGCGATAAGCCCTCTTACTACCAATTATTCTCAAACTGCTTCTTCTTCTTCTTCTCTCTTCTCTCTCTCTCTCTCTTTCTCTCTAGAGCTGCATATTCATGAGGGCGGATGAGTTATGTATGTGAAGATAGCTTTGATTTAAGGCAGTGATGGCGACGATGATGTATTCTTGAATGAGGATTTTGTTGCATAGTCAAAAAGGAGAGAAAAAATATTAAAAGAAAGAAAGAAAAAGCAAAGACATAGATAAAAAGGTAATACACATAAAAACCTTAGTTTAAGTGGTATTTTGTATGAATTTTAATATTACAAAAATTTAATATACTTAGGTTCGATTTTTATTTTATTTCTTTTCCTTTTCTTAATTTTTAAAATTTTATGTCTCTTTTATAATACTGATAAAGAAAAAGTAATGCTATGGAGAGAGGTTGAGTTCTTTCATTATCTATTTTTTTTTTAAATTTGAATAAAATAATTTTTTATTACCATATCTAGATCTTAAAGTTATTAAATAATAAAGAGCTCAATCTCTTAAAATGTCCAATTCTTCGTAACAAAATCCTAGATAAAAATGAGGGACCTTAGGAAGGGAATTCTTTTTCCCTTTTATATTATGATAAGGTTATTTTCGTTTTATTAGCTTTTTTTTTTTCTTTAAATACTAAAGATACAGCTTTTCATATGAATTTATTTAAAGAGTGTTTGGCAAAAGAATCCAATCTATTTTACTTAAAAGAAATACCAACACTTTTTATAAATTAAGCTGACTTCATGACTTGGGAGATGCAAACGTGTCAAGGGAATTAGTGTCTCTTATATTGACAGTGCGTGTTTTGAGCTGCGTGGAGGGCAAAAGACGCCAACTCTTTGTTCCTTTCTTTCTTTCTTTCTTTCAATCACACATCTCTGCAAAAGGCCTGAAAATGACTCTGACTCAGCGTTTCTTTGTCTTCCTCTTCTATTTTATACAAACTGCCAAAATGCTTAGCATATGAGTTTATGCTTTGCAAATGACATGTATACCCCGCAGGTTAATCATCTTAATTTGGATAATTTAATGTGTATTTTTTGACTATATTGGGTAGTGGAGATATATATATATATATATATATATACACACACATATATATGGAAATGGTGGCTCCTCAATTTAGAGAGAGAGAGAGAGAGAGAGAGGAGAATTGCATACCAGCTTTGTAATGTGATGTGAGGTTGTTGGATCTTAACTTACAAGAGATGAGTATTAAATAAAAAAGGAAAATGAAAGTTAAAATTATTTATACAAGTATTTGTGGGATATTTGAGATCTACTAGCCCTGAACTTCGTCTAGAATGTGGATATTATACACATATATAGTTTTTAAAAAAACAAGAAAAAAAAAGAATCCAAATTCGTATTTGTCTTTCACTCTTTTGTCTTTGTGAGTGGCCTTAATTAATTACATACAATTAATTATATATTTTATATGATATTATATTACCTTTTTTCAATAGATTTTTTTAAATTAGTATTGCAATCTTACGGTATCCAAGTCGGTGTGTATCTCAGCTAATTTTACTTAATTACTTTTTTATTCGATTAAAGATAAGTCATTTATGTTAATTTTAAAAAATTCATAAAAATTTCTATGATGGGATCCAACTAAGAGACGACATAAATTAATAAGAATATTTTATGTTTTTTCTTAAATAAAAATTTATTTCATAGGTCTTTTTCTAAATGACCATACGTCACATATATTAATTATTATCTTTGTATTTATTGTGAGATCATTAATTAACGCGAACGGATTCAACATGTTTTTGGTCCTTGTAGTTTTAAACTTTTAATTTCTCTAGTTTTAAAATAGACAATTTTTTTTTTAAACTTTAAAAACGATTCAATTTTTTTTCTTTTTATTATATTTTTATTTAAAATTTAACGTTGAATTTAATAATTTTTTAATTTGGAGACCAAATATAAGTTAATAATGCTAGGTAAGTAAATAACATGTAAGTTAACAAATTCTTAATTTTACCATTAAATTTTGGATAACGTCCACGGCAAAAGAGTGTAAAATTGGATTTTTTTTTTACAGGATAATAAAATTGTCTGCTTTCAAATTAAGGAATCAAATTTAACCTTTATAAAATTAGAAAGATGAAAACTGTTAAATCTACTATTAATTACTTACTAATTTAATTATTTCAATGAATTATAAATTTTAAAGTATAAAAAAATATATAGCTATAATTATGAAGATGTTAATTATAAAAGAGAACACAAATTCGTAATGTTGTTGTCCAAAAAAATTGCAATGTCTTTTTATTTGACCAATTTTAAGAAGAAAAATTGGTTGAGTAATTCTTTGAATTAAAATTTAAAATAACATAAATTTATAACGTTTTATTTTTAAACGAAATATCATTAAAAAAAAAAAACGTTAGGAGAATGAATAGCCGTGACTTATGGCGAGTCGTGGTTATGAAGAGGAGGGTGCCAATGAATTAGAACAGTCAAAGCCAGGAAACGCCCAAGCGTGTGATCGGTCACTGCAAACGGAGCGGCTCGGTAAAAGCAATGACGTCAAGTTTAAGAGCTATTTATTATTTAAAAAATCAAGTATAAAAATAAAAATATATAATTTTAAGGATAAAAGCTGACTCTTATATTTTTATTTTAAAAAATAACAAAAAATAATTATAATTAAATAATAATTATAAAAATATATTAGATAAAATTATAAAAACAAAATCCATTTTCAACTTGTATACTAGACAACCTTAGACCCACTAGTCTTGCAAAAAAGAAATAAAATAACTCCTAAAATAGAATAAAATAAAAATTGAAAATTATAATTAATGATTTTAAATTAAATATATTTATATTTAAAGATTTTCAATTTTAAAATTATTCTAAAGAATTTAAGGGCAAAAAATTTAAATTGTTTAAAAAAATTATAATTTAAAATCTTAAGTTAAATTTTTCCTGTACCTTAGCCTTTTAAAATAATTTTAAAATTTAAGATCTTTTAATATAAATATTTTTAATTTAATATTTTTTTAATTATAATTTTTCCAAATAAAAAAGCAAGAAGCGAAATAAAAAAGTATGTATTATTTTATTATTTGAGAGTTTAATTAAAAAAAGAGAATGGGTTATTAATGAAATAAAATGACTTTTAAATTATTATTTTTAGTATAGTCTTTATAACTAAAAGATACTTTTAGCACATTTTTAACCAAAAATATATATATATATATATAATTGTAATTCTACAACTTGTAAAAAAAATTGAGTTTTGAATGGTAAGAAAGGATTTTAAAATTCTTCATTTGTCATTCTGTTATCTTAAAAAAAATAAAAATAAAAATCCCAAATAAAGATTTACCCCAAAGTGACTATTCCACTTCCTCCATCTCATGCCTTGTCATCTATCCAAACATAACCTAAGGTAAGGACAATTCTTCAATAAATTTGTATCAGGAAATAAAATTGTTATTATAAAATTTGAGAGATATTTAATAACTAAGGGATTGTTATGGACTTACCTAACAAGATAACATCTCTATCAATTTTCTCTCTCCTCTCTTAGGTTTAATTTTCACATAAGAATTAAATTAAATTATATTAATTTCTTTTGAAATTTGACTAAATTATATTAAATGTCTTTTTGTTTCAAAAATATCATCTAACTCCTTTAACATATTATATATTACAAAATTCTTTCTAAATTATTTTTTATCAATAAAATTAATTTTTTATATAACATGAAATTGTCATTTTATAAGTGAATTAGTTATTTAGTGCAAAAGAATATTTCATTATCAATTTAGTTATTTAAAGATAAAGTCTCTCAATCTAATTTTTAAAATATTTTTAATTGAAATGGTGTTTGTGTTAGGCAAAAAGGATTCCACATAATCATTGATTATGATATAGATTTGTTCCGGGTCTTCATTTCCACAATGATGTTGTTTTGTATCAAAGCTAAATGTTTGTACTTCAAAGAGCTACTGCTTTCAAACTGAGCCTTTTGATTGGAAAAAAAATGATTGAAGAATTAAATTAAGAGAATTTATCTTTAGATATTCAAATTAAGAAGAGAGTAATCCATGAAAGATTATATAAAAAATTTACTCTAATTTTATTTTCGATATAATATTAAAGATAACTATGTTGATATTAAATTTTAATATAAAATTAAAATTTAAAGCTTAATATGATAATGATAAAGATAGTTAAGTAGTTTCAAATTTATAAGAAATATATATTATATAAAAAATTGACTTAAATAGAAATTAAATTGGAAAGAAAGTATATATATATATACACACACACATATAGCATTGGCTTTTCTCCATGTATAGAGGGAACTGCATTGTCATGATGAAGGAATCAAGACCGTTGCTTCGATCAAGTCATTACGCATTGAACACCTATCATGGGCATACAAAATGTTGTGTGTCACTTGCTTTTTCCTTAAGGTTAAAAAATGTGAGGTTTTTTCCCCCCAATTTTTTAGGTTATAAATTTGGGTATAAACATGAAAGTTTGTAATTGTTAAAAAAAATTATATTTTAAAAAATTTAACTGTATAGTATAATTAAAAATTTAAAGTATAATTTTTTTTCACAGTTGATATTTGTCACTTCACAGTTATATATATATATATATATATATTTATTTATTTATTAATTTTCATACTTAAATGTATAACTTAAAAAATTGAAAAAAAACCTCATTTTTTAACCTTTTAAAGGTAAATGAGTGCACAATTAAAAACTTTTAAAGTATGATTTTTTTTGTCTAACCGTTAACATTTTTTATTTTATAGTTATAATTTTTATTTTCATATTTAAATTTGTAACTTGAAAAAAGAAAAAAAGTAAGTGAAACGTAGCATTTTGGTTGCCCATGACAGGTATCCAATGCGGGATGACTTGATCAAAGCGACGACCTTGATTCCTTCAACCTTACGGCGCAGTTCTCTTCATAAACGGAGAGAGGTTAGACGCATGGGTGTATGTAATGAAGCTTAATGATATTGTTAAAACAACAGCTGAGTCATATTTAATTTAATCAAATTTCAAATAATATTAGTGTAATTTATTTTAAAAATTATATGTACCAAATAAATGAACATATACGAATTTTTCTTTTCATTCACAAAAGTATTTAATGTTCTTGCAATTATTTTATTACTTAGAGGTTATCATATTCTATTTAGGTAATATTGTTATTTTTTTTTACAAATACATAATTATTTTAGTAAATTAACAATTTAGCCACTAAAAAATTACTTTTATCTGAATGTGGTCCTCCAAAATATAAAATCTCTCAATGTAGTTTTTAAAATATTATTTTCAATCACAATGGTTGTTGAATTAAAAAAAAAATCCTTCCATTTATAAACCGAAGCCCAAATAACTGTTAGCTCATCACACAAATTGCCCAAAGTCATGTGTTTTCCAATATGATGTCATTTAAACAATTTTCACGAAATCAAGGGACATTTAAAGCCACACCATTTTGGAAGACCATTTTGCTTAAACAATACAGTTTAATTTGGGGAGAAAATGTCATTTTTAGATAATTTAACTCATGAGTTAATGACCACATAAAATTCTATTTATTAATTAAAAATAAGTTACATAACAAAAGAACCATTTTGATTGGGTAAATGGGTAAATATAGATCTTTGGGGAATAAATTTAAAGATTTTATTTTTAAAAAATTATACTATCTAAGAGTGATTTTTTGAGAATTAAATTATTAAATTACTCAAATTTTTCCTTCACTTGTCAATTTCAATGGTGCATTGTTCATCAAGTCATCATAGAAATTTTATATTAAACGTAAGTATCTAAGTTGGATGTCTAAGATACCGATATATTTTAAATAATTTAATAAGCATAATCATGTATAAAATAAATTTAATATGAATTATATGTAACTTTTAATCTTCTTCCAAACTCTTCCCAATTTAAGAATTTCAACATTTTCATGGAAAAAAAAGTTCACTGAAGATTTTTGCATTTACACAAAAGGATATATATTATTAATTAACTTAGCTGTCATGACGGATTTAATTAGTTGATAAAATCCTTATAGTTATCTTAAAATTTCAGATTGAAATCCTAGTCACAGCAAAATAAAAAAGAAATTAAAGAATTATATCTTGTTGGCGTAAAACCCATTTTTTAAAAACCAAAGAAATATTAACTTTTTTTTTTCTAATTAGTTCAATAATAAAATTGTTTGCAACAGTTGACAACGGCGCTTCACCGCGCCGTCCGGCGGCTGTCCAATCCTTGTGATGTGAAGAGGAGGCATTGACAGCCATTTCAGCTTCAACACTGAGTCGACACGTGCTCTGAATTACCTATGCTTTCTATCGCTTTGATGAATCCTTCCTTACGTCGAAACAGTTCCTCTTTTCCATGTCTCCCATGTCCCGCGCCTTTGTAACAGTTGGGCTACTCTTAGTACTGTTCCCCGAAAATATAGAATAAAATTAAATGTATTAAATCAATATAAGGGAATGAGCTTTTTAAATTATTCGAACAGCAAAACTGGAAGATATCATTGAACAAGACTTAATGTAAATTGACCAAATTCTGTCAATATATTTTTCAAGGATAGTCAAAATTAAAGCTCAATAAATCTCCAAACAAAATTATATGCGTATTTAATCTTTTCTTATATGTGGTGGTCTTTTGCCCTAGAAGGTGGGGATTAAAGTCTAGTGTTAGGCCATAAGTGGTTGAAAGTAATGTTAGGTAAGGGAAAAGAAAAATAAATAAATAAAAAATGACATTTGGCTTTTAATTTTGGTAAGAGTAATAAAAAGTGATAAATATTATTGAATTTAAACTTTTTTTAAATTTTTTTTTCATATTCTCCTACTTAATCTTTTAATTAAATGTCCTTAGAAAAATATGCAGTTTAGATTTTTTGCCTATTGGCAGGCTTGGAAAGAAGGTGCCTAATGCATCTAAAATGTTTATATCCTTCGCATTTAAATTATCCAGATCAAATCTAGATGATCCTTATTTAATTTATAGCTTTCTTTATCATATTTTATGCATTTAATTTTCTTTATCGTAATTTCTAATTGTAGACATTAGTCATTTTTCAAACTAAATGCTTCCTTCATAGCTTATAGATTCATAACTGAGGATCAGAATCCTTTCTTTGGTGAAATCGCTTGAATAGTAGAAATCAAAAGTGTTGAGTTAACTAAGTCATTTGACTAGTTATTCCTAATTTTGCAGATGTCAATTTTTTGCATGCCCAAGAAGATTATAACAAAATTCTAGTCCAATTTCCACCATTTGATCACAACTATAGGTGGCGCATGCACTTGTGATTTGGGAAAAGCTCAAGTGACATGGATATGATTTAAGCAAAAAAGAATAGAAATTGTAAAACTTCTAATCCTCAAGTTTCCCAGCCTATTGTGGTGTCAAGTTCAAGCATGCCATCTTCCCCAAATGTGACATGGACAGTTGTGGACTACCTATAACCACAAATTCACAATTAGCTACGAGACAAGCAAATCTAAATGTAGATGAAATAACTAAATAGAATCAGTGGTTATGACAACCTCATTCACTTGATACCAAATAGACATGAGATTGAACGATGCTATATATCAAATGTTATGACAACCTCATTCATTTGATAGCAAATAAACATGAGATTGAATGATCTTATGCGTCAAATGTCAAGACGATTGGTCGAGACTATCAAGTCAATGGTACATAATGAGGTGCAAATCATTAAAGGATAAGAACAAAGATAAATGCAAGCAAAATAATAGTTTTCATTATCATTGAATGCTGATAAGTCCATTCCATATTTAAATCCAGTTGCGAGTATCCTTATGATCACCAATCCAACTAGCCTTAGAGGGAGGCATGAAATGAATTAACACTGCACCTAGTATTGTAATATGGACAAGTACATATGCCTAGATAGCTATCAAATACATTAAGTAATCTTGGTTTGCCATATGTTTTGCTCAATCCTTTGTCTTCTAATCCTATCCTACAAGTAAGCTTACAAGGTGTTGTAGCATTTCCACTAGCTATAGGATAGCCTAACCAAAGGGCCTAAGAGATTTAGTTAGTCACTAGCAATGGAATATAATTCCACCTTAAACAATTTATTCGTCAGTCCATGTATTAACCTCGAAGCAACCTACTTATTAGCAAGTGAGCTTAGTTCTTCCCTTATAAGGGACCATTTACAAGGTAGCAAGTAATATAGTTGCGGAGCAACTATGGAATCTATCTTTAATTCCTGTAGTTAATTAGCCTGCATATCCAACAACACTAGAATAGTTGAATAGTCATTAGCAAATTGAGGTTTTTTTTTAACCTTTAAGGTAGATAGGTCCAGTTCTAGTTCAGCTATTAAATCTTAATCAGTTGGTCATTATAGAACCTAGGCCTACTATAGTTTAGCTTATTGATCCCAATATGATCACTGAAATAATAAGAAGACACTTTTGTGTGTAGTTGAGGCCTTTCCATAGGACTATATATAGGAAGTCATATCTTGAATGGATTGATCAAATGATGCCATTGCTCTAAAGTTTTAAAACTCTTGATTTTACAACCCTTTAAGGAGATGACGATAAGGCCACAATGGAGCACATAGATAGAATTATTGCCCAATGCAGTCAGGCAAACAAGAATGAATTTTATAAACTTTAATTGTTTCCCTTATCCTTAACCAAGATAGCCTTCACTTGGTATTCGTCTCTGCCACCTAATTCTGTCTAGAATTGGGTAGACATGGAAAGGTTTTTCCATGATAGACTTCATAGGCCACAACCAAAGGTTACCTTAACTAATCTTATGAACTTAAAACAATAAGTGGATGAGCCTATAGCTGATTTCCTAGAAAAGCTTAGGAAGATGAGAAGCAAATGCCATGTTCAGTTCCTTGAGTTAAAGTATGTTACTATAGCTATAGGAAACTTGCACACTCAAGTGAGAGAAAAGTTAATAGTTTAAGAATGTTCAGATCTTACTCAATTAACAACCAAAGCTACTCAAATTGAGTATTTCATCCAAGAGAAATAACAAAGAAGGGGTAGTCGAGTAGGAAGTAGTCCACATCTTATATCCATTATAAATTATGTTAATGATTCTACAGGAACATCTGAATACCAGGAAGAGCAATCAATTGATGTACTTGCAGTAAAAGCCTAAATTCTTGTGCTGCTTTGAAACCTTCAACAGAAATGAAGGTTGTAAAGTAGGAAAGCAAATAAGAATATTTGTTTAGCATCTCTAAAGTTGACTAGATTTTTTATCACTTGTTTTGAGATAAACAAATTAGGTTACCCACTGAGGAGTTGAAGAATAGGATATATTGTAAATGGTATCATTCTTATAGTCATGCTACTATTAACTATATTGTCTTTAGGAATGCAATCCAAAGAGCATTGAAAAAGGACAGATTCAACTTAGCTAATAAAGATGTACCTAAGATGATAGTGAATACTGATCCTTTCCCATCTGTTGCTACTAACATGTTTTTGGCATTAGACTCATCATTTAATTCTTAAAAGAATAAATGGAAATAACCAATGCAAAAATAGTGGAAAGTGAAAGAAACAATGTAACATCCCAAAATTAATTAAGGTATTAATCATGGATTTTGACTAATTAAGAATAATGATTATGGAATAATCATGTAAGTTATGTGAATGGAAATTTATAAAGAAATAAATTATTAGTAGGGGTTTAAGATCCAATTGGGATAGAAGCTTCATTTAGGCCTATAATTTATTTAAGTAGATTATGGATAAAGACCAATGAAAGTCCAATAAATTTAGGTGTAGATCTAACTTTCTATTGTGAGTTTTGGCCAAAGAGAGACCACTTAGCAATGACCCAATTTAGGTTTAAGGAGATAGAGATCTAAAACTCAATTTACATAAACTTTTATAATTGACCCAACATCCCTTATGCAGACCTAAACCAAATGGACTCTTGAAACTTGGCCCAACCCAACTAAAAATCTAAACTCTTATAGTTGGCCCAACAAATTAAAATATTAGTCAAACAACTAGTAAGAGCCTAATAAGTCCTTGGGCTGATGGGTCAACCCATAACCCATGTAGGGCCCAACTTAAAATCCTAAAATTAGTTTGGCCACCCTCCATTTTGCAAAACTACAAGAAACATAAAGCAAAATTCGAAGGTCTTAAAGAGAAGCTAAGGTTCTTGACACATTTTCATCATTTTTCACTTCTAGGCTCAAAATCAGCCAAGGTAATTGTTATATAATTTAGTTCTCTCCTCTTTCTCTTTAATTTGACCCAATTAATGTTTCGTTTAGAGCATTTCACCAACACCCAAAATCTAAAACTTGTTATTTAGTGTTTTTATGGTGAAATTTCGTAGGTTGAGGTTAGGGGTGTTGTTAAGTAAGTATAAACTCCTCATTTTGATACTTGCTTTACTAGTTAGAGACCCCATTAACTGACTTATGATATGGGCTCCATTTCTATAAAAAAAATCCATAATATAGGGTGATATTTTAAAGTTTCTAGGCTAGGGAAGGAAAAATCCGAAATTGAGTTTCTTGGTGGTTGGGTAAGTGTCCCTTAGGCAAGTATTGATGGATTAATTCTTTAATTATTAGGTTGTTGCCATAATTGATGAATGAGGATGGTAATGGACTAACTTAGAGTGGTAATTTTCTGATGTTATGATTATAAAAGGATTTTGGTACTGTTGTTAGCTTCCCAAATTGGCTACAAGTGAGCTAACCAGAGATTATATTAATTTCATGCATATATCTGCTTTAATTTTATATTTGCTGCACATGAAAGATTTAAAATATTAAATGAATTGATTGGCTATCTATTATATTGTGTCTGGACTTTGTGAGTCTATGGTGGAGCTATAGGGCGACTGCCACCCATGCATATGCTTCGATCGGGTACTAGGTTATGATCAGACCCCAAATGAATTGAGCCCTGGTTGTGCTCATTAGGGAGTAGATGCTGTGGATGGGTTTCTCCTGGTGTTATTGGCTTTTAACATATAGAAATGTGATTACTAGTATGGGATGGTAATCATTGTAGCCTAATCATTTCATTTGCTAATATGACTGATATAATTCTGATACTTATTTTGATTCATGCATATATTTAATTAAATTGGATTATATGAATGAAAATTATCTTGGTTATTGAGATTTTCATCTCACCCCATTTCATAGGCTAACTATTTCAGGTGAAGGTCTTTCAGGTAAGGATAAGGAAAAGCAAGTGGATGAAAATCCATGAGCTCTAACCATGTGTGGGGGAGGCTACACTTGGGTTGATTTGAGTAGAGTAGATACAAATTTTGTTATTCTTTTATATATCATTATCATGTAATCATGTTACTAAGTATAAGAGGTTGTATTTTGACAACATAAAATGTATCTATTGAGGAGTCAGGCCTCATATTAAATGGATATTTGATGTATGAGTTTATAACATTTGATATAGAACTTTGTGGATCTTATGATATAGTATACTTTTTGGAAATGTAATCACGTAATATATTGGATATTGATTTAAGCTAGTAATGCATGGAACCTTTAATGGTATGTGTATTTGAATGACAATTGTTGGTAGTTTATAAATCCTTGCTGACATTAATTCATGAAATTGCAATTATAGGGTAGATGAATGAGTTAGAATCAACACTTAACTCTTGTACCAGTAATGATAGATTAGTTAGGTGAATCAAGAAAATAAATACCATTAGAGTCTCACAAATTAAGGGAGAGTAGTTCTAGAATGCTATCAAAGGGAGAGTTGAAGTGTCTCGGATGAAATTTGAGAGGTACATGAACAGAGGGGAATTGGCTACGGCCAAACGTGATGAATTTGCCCAAGGAAGGAAATAGAGAGGAATTAGCCGTGATGAAATATGAGAGGCAAGTCTGGTGGTGTTTCAAAGGATAATTCGCCATGGTAAAAGGGATATTTAGTTGCAGCGAAATGTGCAAATTTTGTGAAAATGTGTCAGGTGATCTTGAGAGCAATTGACTGCGGCGTGAAAGTATTTAGCCATGGTGAAGGTACTCAATTCCTCATAATGACCTAGAAACCTTGGTTTTCTCTATGGAAATGTTAAGAAATAAATTAGGAACTCTTGTAGAAAATTTTTATGAGTTAGAATTAATAGATGAAATGATTAAAGGCTTATAACTGCAGGTTTGATTCTCTGATGTTCATAATTAGTTATGAGTAACTAATTAATGACTCTAATAATATTAAGATTTAAATTTCTCCACTTTTTCCTAATGTAAGTAATCGAAATGACTTCAAACGTTAAATTATGATTGTTAATCATGTTTTTAACCCTAATTACCATGATTAGAAGTTAAGGTTGTTACAAACAACATCCCAACCCAATCAAGGTGTTAGACACATGATAGCATAACTTCAACAGTTGAAATCTACCATTCATAACCAAGTGTATTTGATAGGTTACAAAGTGTTGTATAAAAGAAGAATGGTAGAGTGTTCAAAAAATTATTGGTGCTAAAAGAAGATGAAGTGCTTATTTTAGAAAAAAAGAAGGCAAGTGGCAAAGTTTAACATTGAAGAAAGAATGTCTACCTTAAGAATTACTATCTATAACAACAAAAAGCTAAAGTCATAAAAAATGCTCAAGTCAAAAATTGGTGTTAAAAAAAAGGCAATGGCTTTTCAATAAATACGTGGTAAAATGCCATAACAACCAAAAGCTGAAATAGATGCTTAAAATGCTAAGGGATATAAAAAATGTCACAAAAAAAGAAGCATAATCATCTAAGTAGGCAAACATTCTTGAAATAGGGTTTGATCTATAGGGTTTAATCTATTAATTAAAATAAGAGTAAACTTAGAAGATAATGACCTTCTAGATGAAGATGAGGCTAACATGTCTTCAACCAATATTGACATCATTCAAATTATCCGAAGCAAATTTTTGGTAGGTTTAAGGCAACTTAAAGGCTTAGAAGTTTATGTGTTTATAGAAAAAGCTAAGTGAGCATCATTTTAAAATGATAAAGTACTTCAACTAACCATAATACAATTTAAGAAACCTTCAGAGGTTATAACAAAACATTTAAAGCCTTTGCATGCTAAAGTTCATATTAATGGTATGCTAATTACCTCGGCATTTATAGATAAAGGAGTCATCTTGAATGTAATGCTTACTAGTACACTGATAAGACTTAGTAAAACTAAAGATGATTTGATGTAAACAATATGAGAATGACTAACTTCATAACAGAAGCAATAGCTATAGAAGGCGTATTGGTAGTTGACATATGGTGGGATCTAAAATATCTACTATAGCATTTTTTGTTGTCAATGCCAAAATAACCTGTTCAGTGCTGTTAGGCAAGCATTGGATTTATTACAATCAATGTATCTCCTCCAAATTATATCAGTAACTCATATTTTAGGAAGACATAAAGTTAAAATAGTATTAATTGATAAAAATTCTTTTATAGCTAATGTTAAAATGTCAAAAGTAATATTTTACTCTCCATATGTTACTTTTATAACCTTACCTAAGGATTACAAGGAGAGGTCCTTAGAATCTTGCAACCTTACTTCTTGAGGGTTTAAGGTTCAGATTTAAACTGATAAGGCCAGTTCACAACTTGATATGCAATTGATTTATGGATTAGTAATGTGAAGTCATTAAAGACATTTTGGATCAGTTAGCACTCCTTATAGCTGAAACAAGAACTGAATAGTTAGCTCCCAATACACTTGGGAGGCAACGAGACAATCTAGAAACCTCAACTAGGTCGTCCCTAACTTTTAAGCTTAATATCCTTTAATCAATATTAATCTAGGCATTGAAGAATAATATAAATTAACTAAAATTAGTGGCTTGCTAGGTGAATAAGAACAAAATTAACTAATTAAGCTTATAAAATAATACAAAGATTATTTCACTTAGAAATATCATGAATGCCTAGTTTGTTTAGGTAATTAGTCAAGCACCAATTACTAATTAAAGAAGGATATAAGTCACATAAACAGCTAGCTAGGAGCTTCAATCCTAAAATACTACAAAAAATTAAGGAAGAAATTGAAAGGTTATTAAAGGCAAGATTTATATGAAGGCTAGATATATGGAGTGGCTATCGAATATAGTTCATATTATCAAGAAAAATAGGTAAGTCAGAATCTATTTAGACTTATATAACTTGAATTTGGCAACTCTAAAAGATGAATATATTATGTTTATAGTTGATACTGAAAAATTAGCAGCCAATCATAGGATTCTTACCTTTATGAATGAATATTCAGACCATAATCAAATATTTGCGGCTAAAAAAGATATCCATAATACTGCATTTCATTATCTTGAAGCATTAGGCATATATAAGTGGCTAACCATGCCATTCAGTTTAAAAAATACAGGTGACACTTACCAATAGGAAATTAATGCTATTTTTATAATTTGATCGATGAAAAATATGAAGGTATATATAAATGATATGGTGGTAAAATCTAAAGACTTTGGTCAGCATCTAGTTTAATTTGGAACAAGCATTTAAGAGAATGAGATTTCATAATTTGAAAATGAATCTAGCCAAATATGCATTTGGAATCTTAGTTGGAAACTTCCTTGGCTTTCTAATACATCAACAATGGATTATAGTCAACAAAAATAAAGCCAAGACAGTTTTGGAAGCAAGGCCATCGCAAAATAAAAGGCAATTGCAGAGTCTAATTAGCAAGATAAGTTTGTTAAGAAGGTTTATTGCTAATTCAATAAGGAAGTTAAGAACCTTTTCACCTTTATTAAAGCTGAAGGATGTTAGTAAACTAGTTTAGGATAAAGAGTAGCAAGCAACTTTTGATTAGATTAAACAAAGTTTGATTAATCTACATGTATTAGTGCCTCTCATGAGAGGCATATTTTATAAAAAAAATTAATGAAGTGGGCCATTAAGTTGAATGCTTTTACCTTAAAATATGTTCTACTAAGAGCCATTAAATGACAAACCTTAATCGATTTCTCAGATCAACATCTATGTATTAATGTTAAATATCCCTTAGTTGAGGCTAACCAATTTGTACAACTTAAACCATAGTTGCTAACTTTCAATGGGTCTAGAATTCAGAAGGGTGCTGAAGCAGGAATTACTATAACTAGCCCAATAAGCAAACTAGGAAATTTATATTTAAGCCAAAGGCAGGGTGTTCAAATAACCAAATTGAATACAAAGCCTTAATTCTTGGGCTTAGACTACTAAGCTCCGTGAAGCCTCATTTTATTTAGATAATGGGAGATTTTCAACTAGTTATTAAATATGTGATTGGAGAATATCAATTTAACAATCCAAAGTTAGTGCACTATTATGAAATGGCTTAATGCTCTTCTTCAATAGTTTGTCAACGTAATAGTTATGAAGAAGTTCTCTAGACACATGATGTTGCAAATATCAACTAATGGCTAGCTTTTAGTGATTGAAGGATATAGTTAATCAACTATTGAAAAATCCTTCATCCTCAGCAAATTTTAAACTCAAACAGAAGGCTCTAAGGTATGTCTTGATAGATGAAGGCTTGTATAAAAGAGGGCATGAGGGTTTATTATTGAAATTTTTAGATCAAGAAGAAGTTTTAAAAGTTATGTGAGAAGTTCATGAAGGGATTTGTGGTTCTTATAGATTCGAATCTAAGATGAGATGGCTGATCCATACACATGGTTATCACTAGCCAACCATAACAACTGATTTATTTAAGTATGCTGAAGGATATGAGGTGAAGCTTGTTAGTTGCATGATCCTATTCAAAGAGTACCAACTAATGAATTACATTTAATCATCAAGTCTTGAGCATTTAAAGGGTGGGTTATAGATTTAATAGGTAAAATTCATCCTCTTTCATCTAAATGGCATGCCTCTATCATCATAGCAATAGACCACTACATAAAATGAGTGGTAGAACAACTGATGATAAATGTCAGCAAGATGATATGATCAGATTTATTAAATAATAAATTATCCATAGGTTTTGTATTCCTTGGACAATTATAACTGATTAAGGTATAGTTTTCATAAAATGGTGGTCTTTGTTCAAGAATATAGTATTAAAATGATTCACTTAACCTCGTATTATGCTCTTAAGCTAATGGGCAACTAGAGTGATACAATACCAGTAGGCATGCCCATTAGAGCACTACAAGTTCGAGAAGCCCTCATCCATCAAGACCAAATCATTCAAAAGCCTATGATTCAGGTCCAAATGGCTCATGAAAGGATGACCCATGTTCAAGAGGCCCAAATTGTGATTCTATATATCCAAAAATTTCAAAGAACTCACGATAATATCTATGTTGGATGTCGGCCCAAGTTTAGAGTCCAAGATCCATATTTGATTAATTCAAAATATGCTGAATTGGACTTTGGACATGATATTTCCTTAAAGATGCAAAAGTGGAAGTCCAATGTTCTAAGAAGGGCCATGGAGCAACTAAAGACAATATCCAACACGTTGAAGGCCCAATAAACTATACACATACAAGAGGAGTACTGAGGCCCAATTGGAGTAATGTGACAACTATTTAAAAGAGTTAATTAGTTTTGACTAGAATTCTTTTTTAATTTCGTTTTTTTATTATTTTATTATTTTTTTAACTTGGTCAAAGAGCTTATCTTGGAGATCAAGTTAAGATTAGTATCCTAATCTAATTAGGATATATATTAGTATTATTTAAAATATTTCTAATTAGATTTTAGAGTTTTACTTTAATTAGGACTCTAGAAATTTTTGCCTATAAAAGGCTTCCTATTGTACTCTATTTTAAAAAAAGAGATGAATGAATAAATTTGAGTATTATTCAATACTTTGTGAGGCTTTTGCTTCTTTGTGTTCTCTGAGAGTTCACGTGACTTATCAAAGGATTGGTCTTCCTTTGTGGCGTCTTGAGGCTAGGGTTCTAAGAGACAAGTTCTCTTAGGGTCTTTCCTTTGACCAACATTCTTGTTTTCTAGCCGGTCTCGGGCAAAGTGTCATCTTGTTGAAGGTTCCTAGGACAAGGTTCCTAGAGGGTCTCTCATCATTTGGTATCAGAGCTTTGGTCGCTAGTACAAGGTATATCTTTGTGTTTTCCCTTTCATTATTCTTCATACTTTCTCTCCTTCCATTAGTATTACCTTTTCCATCTTTGTCTTTTTCTTCTATCTTCTTCTGTCTTCCATTGTTGTGTTCCTCCATCCTCGAAAAAAAAAAAAAAAAGAAGAGAGTGTGATACTCCCTAAAAAAAAATTCAAAAAAAAAATTTCGAAAAAAAAGAAGAAAAAAAAAAGAGAAAAAAAAGGGAGTGAAAAAAATAAAAAAAAATTCAGATTGTAGAATTCAAAATTGCAAGTTGTGCCAATTCAAAATTAAAAGCAAGATTGGAGTCAATTTTCTAATTGGAATTAATTTCCTAATTGGAGTCAATTTCCTAGTTGGAGTTAGTTTCTTAATTAAAGTCAATTTCCTAATTGGAGTTAATTTCCTAATTGGAGTCAATTTCCTAGTTGGAGTTAGTTTCCTAATTAGAGTTAATTTCCTAATTGGAGTTTGTTTCCTAATTTGATTGCATTAAGTAGCTACCAAATTATCTACTTTCCTATTTGCATTCAAGAAATAATATTCTTTCCTAATTGTTCTAAACTTGAATTGCAAGTAGTTTCCTATTCTTAAATTTTCTTATTTTTAGAATTTTTTTTTCCTTTCCTTCTCCTTCCTTCCAGGCCTCCCCTTCCTCCTTTCTTTTTCCCCTTTTTTTACACACCACTTTTTCTCCTTTGTTTGATTCTTTGAGAATTTACTGTTTGATTCTTTGAGAATTTACATTTTAGGATTATAGTTTTTTTTTATTGCCACTAGTCTGATCTTTTCATTTGATTTGCTTGTGACTTGCTTAGAACACTTGTAAGAAGCAAATTATTGAGTGGTAAAAGGCAAGAGTGCAATTAACATTAAAGAAAAAGCCAAAAAGAGAGTTAAACACGAGTGAACTTATCATCTTTTGAGTGTAAACACGTGAGAAGAGTGCGTGAGGTCCTATTCCTTTTTTCTTTCTTTGACTAACTTTTTAGGTGATAAGATGTCCAATGAGTACAAATTCCTTGAAGAGGCTAACAAAGAACGATTCAAGCAATCTTGTGCAAGGTTGGATGCATTCCAACTCAATACCAACTCTACAGGACAAGATAAGGAAAAGGCATCCCCTGATTTCTATACTAGATGCCTTATCAAAGAGAAAGTCTACAGCATGGCTATTGATAATAGTAGCTATGTAAATGTTGCTAGTACCTTACTTGTTGAGAAATTAAACTTGCCTACTATAAAGCATCCTAGGCCCTATACCTTGTTGAAGGGTAGTGCTGAATTTAAAGTTAATAAGCAAGTTTTGATTTCTTTCTCTATTGGTAAATATCATGATAAAGTGTTATGTGATGTAGCTCCAATGTATGATGGACATATTATGCTTGGTAAACCATGGAAACATGTGAGAAAAGCTAAATATGTCAAGCATAAACACAAATATTGCTATTACTATTCATTTGTATTCAATGAAAAAAATCATGTATTAGTACCTCTTGATCCTATGGATGCTTATAAGGATCAAATAAGAATAGTACAAGCATACAAAATGAAAGAAAAGGAGAGAACAAAAGAAAAAGAGAGAAAATATGTGTTAGAGAGAGAAAAAGATGAAATTGAAAAAGAAAAGAGTGTGAGTGAAAAGAAAGAGCAAGAGAGTTGTGAGAATAGTGAGAAAAGTGAGAAAAGCATGAGTGTGAGTTTGTTTGATGAAAAAATAGAGGTTGAGAGTGTGTGTAGGGATATTTGTTTATCTACTAACAACCTTAACCCATCTTTGCCTATTGTTGATTCTAGCTCCTTGCAGATATGTGGAAATTTGTTTTCAAAGAAGCCACCCAATGGGCTCTCATCTTCAACTAGCATTGAAAAGAGTTGTGATTGCCTAATTTTGTTTCCTAAGAATCCACCTAATGGCGAAGATTCGAGGACGAATCTTTTCAAAGAGGGAGGGAATGATACAATACCAGTAGGCATGCCCATTAGAGCACTACAAGTTCGAGAAGCCCTCATCCATCAAGACCAAATCATTCAAAAGCCTATGATTCAGGTCCAAATGGCTCATGAAAGGATGACCCATGTTCAAGAGGCCCAAATTGTGATTCTATATATCCAAAAATTTCAAAGAACTCACGATAATATCGATGTTGGACGTCGGCCCAAGTTTAGAGTCCAAGATCCATATTTGATTAATTCAAAATATGCTGAATTAGACTTTGGACATGATATTTCCTTAAAGATGCAAAAGTGGAAGTCCAATGTTCTAAGAAGGGCCATGGAGCAACTAAAGACAATATCCAACACGTTGAAGGCCCAATAAACTATACACATACAAGAGGAGTGCTGAGGCCCAATTGGAGTAATGTGACAACTATTTAAAAGAGTTAATTAGTTTTGACTAGGATTCTTTTTTAATTTCGTTTTTTTATTATTTTATTATTTTTTTAACTTGGTCAAAGAGCTTATCTTGGAGATCAAGTTAAGATTAGTATCCTAATCTAATTAGGATATATATTAGTATTATTTAAAATATTTCTAATTAGATTTTAGAGTTTTACTTTAATTAGGACTCTAGAAATTTTTGCCTATAAAAGGCTTCCTATTGTACTCTATTTTAAAAAAAGAGATGAATGAATAAATTTGAGTATTATTCAATACTTTGTGAGGCTTTTGCTTCTTTGTGTTCTCTGAGAGTTCACGTGACTTATCAAAGGATTGGTCTTCCTTTGTGGCGTCTTGAGGCTAGGGTTCTAAGAGACAAGTTCTCTTAGGGTCTTTCCTTTGACCAACATTCTTGTCTTCTAGCCGGTCTCGGGCAAAGTGTCATCTTGTTGAAGGTTCCTAGGACAAGGTTCCTAGAGGGTCTCTCATCATAGAGGCTATTAATAAATTCCTCATTGATTCAATTAAGAAAGACCTACAAGATCAATCGAGGAAGTGGCATAAAGTGTCATCTGAGGTGTGATAGGCCTCTAGAAATTGTAATGCATTGCAATTGGTCTTACCCTCTTTTGGCTGATATAAAGTCAAGATGCAATTTTATCTCTAAAAATAACTATAAAATCTCTAAGAGTAATTTGATGGTTGTTGTTGAGCAACCTCAAATAAAACTAGGTTAAAAAATATTTGTAACTAATGGTATAACCTAGGTCATTTCTGAAGGGGTTTTGTTTTTAATTATTTGTGAAAAAGTTCTCCAAATGATATTAAATGAAAAGTGTTTAAGGGGGTTTTAAATTATTAAATTTTAATTGAATTAAAGAAAGTAAAAAAAACTAAAAGCTAATAACTAAGTGTTAGCAGCAATTAAAAAAAGTGTGGTAACTAGCCTTCAAATGGGCTTTCTAGGATTTCAATTATCCTTGCTCCCTTTTAATGTATCAAAATTTGGACTTAAACTCTTGCTTCTTAGTGTATCTTCATAAATATTCTTGAATTACCATCCAAAACTTAAATCATTAATAATTCAAGGAACTTGCAACCACAAGGAACCATGAAAAACTAGCAACTTGAGTTAGGAATAAGAGCACATAAAAAAGAACCTAAATACTCATTAAAATATTAAACAATCCACTTAAAGATGCTAATCAACCAATTAGATTAATAAATTTCTTAGATAAAATAATCACACAAAAATCCAGCTACTCAATACAATGACCATTACACTAATTGGCCTAAAAACAAGAAGAGTTGACTAGCAAATTGGATATTCATTAATTATGGAATTTCTACAAACACTCAGGCATCAAAATAAATCTTTAATTGTGAATTTACAATCAAAATACAGAGAAAATTAATCTAGTACATCTAGCTATCAAATCCTTTAATTAATAAGCTAAATCTAGTCAAATTAAACAAAAAAATTAATGCTAAAAGTAAAGGATGGAGAGAAGAGAGTTTAGCCAATTTGGAGATGCATCTTGGAGCTTTAATCTTCATCCATAGAATCCTATTTTCAGCTAGCCACCAAGCAATTTCAAACTTCCATTGAAGAGATGGAAGGAGGAAAATGGAGGGAAGATTTACAGACATGGAAGCTTGATTAATGAATGAGTGTCCTCCTCTTTCGTGTCTCTGGAGGTATTTCTATCCAACACATTATTCTTCCATTGAATCCTTGCTCATTCCTTTTCATATGCTTTTTCACGTGCTTTCTTAGTTTTGCTTAAGCTCCTTTTTTCATCCCTCTCACGTGCTTCATTTAATCTCCCTCACGTGGTTCTTATTCTCTTACTCGAGCCTCATCAACATGCTAATCAACACACTTCTTCTCTATAACTACTCAGCTTCTTCCTCACATGCCTATGACTTCTTGAATCATTCCCACATGAAACTTTTCCACGTGGCTGCTCCTCCTTCTTTAGACCTCCCAACTCAAAAGTCAGATGCTGTAATATAGATGAACGTGGATGTCCAACCTCTACATGAAAGCTCAAGAGTCTCCTTTAGATGTGCTTCTTCTATGTGAATCCTTCATCCTCTCTTTATCACGTGTTCATGCCTTCCTCTCATAACCTGTGCTTGAGCTTCCTCGTGTGAATAAGAGAGCTAGACACATGGCTTTCAGTGAGAACTGCCCAGCTTTTTCCTCCTAGCTTTTCCTCTCTCACTCTTCACCTGCTTTCATAAAGCTCCTTTCATGTACTTCTTATGCTCTCTTTATCGTATGTTCTTCCTACACACAACTTCCTTAAAAAACTATGTGCTTTCTTCTTAAACCACGTCCTGGTGTGTGTTAATGTTAAAGCCCGAGAACTCTTCTTTCCCAGCTTCATCTCCCTTTTCTCTTCCTTTCATTCACTGCTGCCCAAACCTCCTTGTTCCGTGTAGCAGCTGCATGTGTGATTAAAAATTGGATATGCATATGTTGTGTGGGTTTGTGAGTGAGTGGATGAGTTAATGCATAGAAGAGGGACATAGCAACTTGAGTAGGTATGTAAAAGAGAACTCCTCCTCTATGCCCATGTGTGGTTTTATGTGAGAATGCTACATAGAATGCTTGATGTGTGTATTATATGCATGTTTGTAGTTGATGCCATGTACAAGTGAGTTAGCTGTGTAGTGGATGAGAATAGATGATCATGGAGTATGTGAAAATCGTGGAGTGGATACTATGGCTCTGTTATGTGGAGAGATTGGAGTGCTATCATTATATGACATGTGTGCATTATAGGGAAAAATATGTGTGCTGGTGTTTACGTGGAAGAAAAGCTTATACATTGTGGATAGCTCGTGAGTTGTTCTACATGTGTGTGTAATTCATCGTGGTACTGGTGTGGCTTCCTTCAATCACGAGTGAGTGTGTGTTTGCTACAAGTGGCCCATGAGTTTATGGGTATGGCTAAGAGAGCTCATGCAGCCTTTGTTTTTCCATGAACCAAAACCAAGAAATGTGCAAAAAGTGGCTACATATAATGCTTCCAATTAAATTTCCCATTTGACTTCCATTTGCCCACCAAAATCTACACAAATAATAGGGAATATTCAATACGAAAAATTCACAAAATTATTTAAAAGAATTAAGACATTGAAAACCAATGATTTTGCAAATTAATTTATAGGGTGCAAAAATAGCCAATAAAATTAAATATCTTCTAGTTAAGTCCATTAAGCCACAATTTATTATCAAAATGTCTAAATTAAAGGGAATAAAATGCATAGAAATTAGCAATCATCAAATTCCCCTACACTTAAACTTTTGCACTCTTGGGCAAAAGAAAACCAAAACTCTAAGAAAAGACTAATAGAAAAGAAACCAAAAATGAAAATGTGTAAGTCACTTAGCACAAGGATGATCATAGCAAATCAATACTTCAACTATCCAAGTCATATCACTTGCATCAATGCAAACAAGTACCATGGCAATATACTTAACAAAAATGAAATGCAATGACATCCCCTCACATAGATTAGTGTTTGCCATTCTACTCTCTAGTGCTTAGGATTAGGTGTTCCTTCTTAAATTCCAACCTATCCAACTTTACTACCATAAGCTTGACTATTATCTACATCTCCACCACTCAAAATCAAATGCCAATTCATGAATCTAAAGGTCTTTATTATAGTTGTAATGTAGGCTAAGGTATGAAACAAATGGTAAAAAAAAGAGTGAAGGGAATTCAAAAAGCAAAGTGGATACTTAAAAATCATCAAGAGCATTAAGAGAGGACGTAGAGTGTAAAGAGAGTGCATTTCAAGGCCCTATTCATTACAAACTGGTATATGTAGTAAGAGAACAAAAGCAACTTTTATTTCTTTTCTTTTACTTCTTTTCAATACATTTCACATGCTTTTCTTTTACTTTTCTACATATTTTTTTCTATAAATTTTCTCTTCTCTTTTTTTTTTTTAAAAAAAGAATCATTCATTTTTCATTTCAACTTTTTCATTTTTTTAACTTGTTATATTTCCAAAAAGAACAAACAAATAGCCTAGAGTTGATGTGAAAAATGCATCTCCTCCCACCTTTACAAGATACATTGCTCTTAATGATTAGAAGTATCTAAATCAAGGAAAGAAGAATGTTTAATTGCTCTTCATGGCTAAAAGGGTAAAAAGAAAACATATATGGCTTAATAGGGGTAAGCAAATGGATAAAACACATATAGGATGGCTATTTAGCTCTAGCTAAAACAAAACAAAACAACAATGAATGACTTAATCTTTTTTATGCATTGAAAATGAACAAATGTAGCCTTAAATATGATTCAAGCTAAGTTCTAGAGTAAAAGTAGGATAGGAGATACACACTAGAAATAAATATCAATAGGCACAAAAATCTCACAAGATAAATTGACCATCATCAAAGTTCATTAAAACTAAGCTAATTGCCACTTAATTTGCATTCTTAACACAAAATCAATTTCCTATCAAATCAAGATATATCAAAGCTATGATCATCTTATTACTAGCAACTTCCACTAAAACAAATTTTTTTTAAGCTTTCAAAAACACAAAGACAACACAAACTTCAAAAGTAACCAAGAAAAAAAAAACTAAAAGCCTAGAAAAATTAACTAACCAAAACAAAGCAAAATAAAAAATTTTATTTAAATGCTCTCCCCCACACTTAAACATTGAATTGTCCCCAATGTCAGCACAAGATCCAATCCAAAAGAAAGACAACATAATACAAAAGGTGAAAGGGAAAGTGTACAACTGGGTAATCAAGGTGGGTCTTGAAGTTGGAGCTCCTTCTTGTCATCCCTTGGAACTCCTTCATGAAAGAGTTTGAGCTTATGTCTATTGACTTTAAATTTAGCTTCAATCTGCTCATCCATAAGCTCCACTGCACCAAAAGGAAAAGCATAAAACAATATAAGGACCTTCCCATTTAGAATGAAGCTTACTTGGCATGAGCTTTAAGCGGGATTTATAAAGCAGAACTTTCTCTCCAACTACAAACTCCTTTCTTGAAATCATCTTATCATAGAAGGCATTTTGTCTTTTCTTTATAGATCTTTGCATTATCATGGGCATCTAAATGGATCTCTTTAAGCTTTTGGAGTTGAAATTTCCTATGAGACCTAGCTCTATTCAATTCCAAATTGCATTTCTTTACAGCCCAATAAGCTTTGTGCTCCACTTCCACCTTAGGTGATAAGCTTTCCCAAATACTAGCTAATAGGGTGACATGCCAATACAGTAGGTAGTTCTATAGGCTCAAAGTGCATCATTTAATCTTTTGCTCTAATCCTTCCTATTTGGCTACATTGTTTTCTCTAAAATTTGCTTCACCTTTCGGTTAGAAATCTTTACTTAGCCATTTTTTTTAGGGTGATACGGAGTAGTTGCTTTATGCATAACATATACTTGCTAAGCAAGCTTTGCATACTTAGTGGACTGGGGATACCAAACCTGTAGAAAATATGAGAGTGAACAAACTCTACAACCACAGAAGAGTCATCAGTCTTAGTGGACTTTGCTTCCACCCACTTTGACACATAATCAATAGCCAGTAAAATGTATGCAAAGCCAAAAGAAGTAGGAAAAAGTCCCATAAAATTTGTAACATCCGGTCCTCTGGAAATGAAAGAAAACGTGAGAAACGTAACGTATGATTTCTCTGTCAACGAACAAAATTCACTGGATACAAAAGAAAGTCCCCTAAAATGATATAGTTAAGGTCCTAAAAAATTTGGGAAGCATTCTAGATTCTTAAAAATGAGAATCTCAAGCTCAGATGGAAAGAAAAATGGAGCTAGAATGAAGAAATAATTTTTTACAAAAAGTTTAAGAAACGTAATGGCATTTTCCTAATTTTGAGCAAATTTTGGAATTCATATAGGAGGGCTTTTTAAATGAAAATTTTGAGTTTACCAGGGTTTTCAAAGGCCCTGAAAATTATGAAAAGCCTTGGGATAGCTAAAAACCTTCTAGTTGATGTTTTCCAACGTCAGTGTACTTGAACTTTGACGGAGTCATTCGGAAAGGTTTTAGCTCTGAGAACGAAGGAGAAACAAAAATGCTAAGAACGAAGGAGAAAAATGGAGATTTTTGAAAAGTGTAACTTATTTCCACCTATATATATGATACACCCTTCTTCTCCCTTTATTATGCACGAACATGTTCTACCCAAAACCAAAGGAAAACTCTAGGGGATGAGGCTCACAAGTGGAGGAAGAAAAGGAAGAGAAATTCAAGGTAGAAAGGTATGGATTTTCATAGTTTTTCATGCTCTTTCTCTTCCAAACCTCTTCTCCTTCATTTTCCTTTATTTCTTATGATTATAATGAAGTATATGGATCTATTTTAGAGGAGAAATTGAGGAGAAAATCCAGATTTGAAGAGAGGAGTTCAAAGAACACAAGATTCAAGTGAGAAAAAGCAAGAAAATAAAGTAATTTCTCTTCCTATGGTTATCATCTTTGGTTCCCTTCTCCACAAGTTCGCCCCATTTGAGAAAACCCTAGGAGAAGATGATTTTTAAGCAAAACCAAGCATGAATCTAAGGAAAAAGGTTGTGGAGATTAAGAATATGTAAAGGGAATTATCAAAAAACCATTATATTTTAAGATGCAAATTCTAGGGTTTCAAGTTTTCATTCCAAATTCTGATTTTGTGTGATGATTCCTAGGTCTAATTAAGAGTTTAAATGAGTTTCTAAGATTTCTAAGATGCTCCCCACGTGCTTCCTCTTTCAAGAAAACAAAGAGAATTTCAGGGAGGCCAAGAAAGCCCTATGTCTTGGCCAAACAAGGTTGAGGTAGCTAGGGAGAGTTTTAAATATTTTTAAGACCATTCTTGAGTCATGTATGATGAATGAAAATGAAGGGAGGCCTTGGAAAAAATTTAGAACTCATAGAAAGTAATTAGATGCTTTAGGTTCCATATTATGACCTTAAAAAGTAACATGTAGTTAGGCTCTTTGTTTTAATTGTATGATAACTCCAAGAGGCTTAAAAGGAGTCAAGAATCATATTTGAAAGGAAAGAATGGAGCCTAAAATTTATTTAAGGGGTATTGCTTCATTAGGTGCATTTATGGACCATAATGAGGTTATAAGCTAACCTAGTGTCTAAGCAAATTGTATGGCCTTAGAATTGAGTTCATGAACCTAATTGGCTTCCATAAATTGTGTCCAGACCAAAAGAAACCTTTCCCACACTCTTGTGTGTACGTGGTCAAAAAGGGGAGCTTGGATTCAAAGGAAAAAGTGTGTGATTGTGTGCAAGGTAGCTCTCTCCACCTTCTCTCATGCATGGATATATGTTTAGCTTGTCTTAGAATGTGTGTATGTGTATTTTCAAGCCATGAAAAGTATGCTAGCATGATTTTATATGCTATGATTTCATGATGACATATTATGTTTTCAAATAAATGTATGATGTTTATTTGAGTTTGTTTAAGTGTGGAGAGACCAAGAACTCTTAACCATAGTGAGGATGAGCCAAGAACCATTGAAATTGGTTAAGACAAAGCAAAGAGTCTCCCAAAAGCAAAGTGGTCTCCCAAGAGTATGATTAAGTCTAAGAATCTCTTAAAAAATAGGTAAGGCAAGTCCAAAATCCATGAAGAAAAGTGTGAGACCAATCTATTCACTTGGTGAGCTCTTGAATGTCTTATATGACTTGTTCACATACCAAGCTTACTTCTTGAATGTTTATCATTTTTATGATATCCATGCATGCATTTGCAAGACTTACGTTGCATATATTATGTATGATTGAATAGAAGATGAGCTATTGGGATTCTTTGAATCTCATTCCCTCCTTTCCAATGATCTCACATGCTAGGTAGACCAAGTGGACATGGTAATGGGAGCCAACCACCTTGAAAGAAAGTGTTTGACAATTAAGTGCTTAAGTTTTACTACTTTAGGGTCATATTTGTGTCAATTGATGTAACTCTTTGATGTATATGATCTATGACCCCTTAGACATGTGCAATTATTTTATTATGTGATGTATAAATGTATGGATATGATATATGAACCCTAGAATAGAATTTGGGTATGTAATGTCAAGGTATGCATTTTGGAAAGTTTGAAGTAATGTGTATATGTGTGGATGAAAAAGCCAAAATGAGATGCATGAGATTTGGGACCATTTGGGAAGCTCACACAAGTCTTAAATATGCTTTTAGACTTGCCTAAAAGGTGTCAAGACTAAGAAAAAATCATTTGGCCACTTTGGTACTCCATATGAAACTAAAAATGATCATAATGGAACCCTATATCACTTTTTAGCCAAATGAGCTCTTCTTACTCTGAAATTTTTCATACAATTAGAGTTTGTTGAAAGTCTTTTGGAAAGATAAAGACCATAATTTTTAGAGGTCTACAGAATATTTGATGAATTTTTAATGTTGGCAATTTTTTTTATTTTGGTCTGCTACACTTTTCATTTGGTCAGAATATGAAATCTATCACACAAGACTCAAATGATATCCAATTACCACGAAATTTTATACAAAGAAAATAGATATTCACAATGATTTGTACCAATTAGAAGAACCTTATTTGGAGGTCTAGAGAGGGAGATATGAATTTTTGAACATTCTATCCAGTATCAGGAGTTTTGCCCAACCTGAGTTACTGTTCTATTAAATTCTGAGGTCTGGGCATGATGAATGGGTCTAGAGATATTTTTTATCTTTAGTTAACATCGAAAAATTTTTAGATTGGTATCATTTATATAGATTGGATTTTTGTGAAATTAATTGGATTTTTCTACAGAAATTTGTGACAGCATCAGAAGGCAGTTTGACCTCTAGACATTTTCAGATGTCAAACATCCTCTGTGATGGATGTTATGGCTTGAACATATTTTTAATGTTAAGTAGACATTTGTAGCTTTCTAGAATATCCAAGAATGCATAATTTTGATTTTTTTAAAATTAGTTATGAATTTCCAAATTTGGTTAGAAAAGTGGTCAAATTTGGCCGAAATTTAATATGCCTATTTTAAGTTTTCCTTTGAGTTCCATGAATTGTGGGCCACATTTTATGATCCAAATGAGTTTTATTCATGTAATTAAATATGAGAATACATGGTATAAACTCACACGGTCCACGTGATACCGAATGAAATTTTTATACACGATACAAAGCAAAAAAATGTATTATTTTAATTCTCTTTTCTTACTCCTTCATAGAAATTAATAAGGCAAAGCATGAGAATATTACAGAATGAGCTAAAAATATATGGTGTTACAAAATCAATGCCTTAAATATCAAAGATTTTGCAAAATAAAATAGGATGTTGTGGCATTTTATTTCTCCTAGATATGCTACCTATTTGTTGACACCTAACACATCTTTTACAAAAATCAAAGGCATCACGAAACAAGGTAGGCAAATATAATCCACTATCTAGAACTTTTCTAGCTGAGCATTTTGGACTGAAGTGACTTCTACATGCAAGTGTGTGATAGAATTTCAAGACAAAATCAAATTCTATATCAGGAAAATAATGTCTAATCACTTGGTCACTACATAGTCTCCACAAGTATAGATCATCCCAAATATAATATCTAGCTTCACTCCTAAACTTATTCAACTGATGTTTATTCAAATCAACAGGCAATTCAAAAGTAGCTAGATAATTCACTAAGTTTGCATAGCATAGGTAGAAACTATGCACAGCATACAAATGTTCATTTGGAAAGTCATCATCAATAGGTAAAGAATCTATCTTTGGAGTCTCAATTCGGCTCAAGTAGTCTGCCACCAAGTTCTCTACTCCACTTTTATCCCAGATGTCAATATCAAACTCTTGAAGCAATAGCATCCATCTAATCAATCTCGGCTTTGCATCTTCTTCAACAAATACTTTAAGGCTACATGATCAATAAAAATAATTACTTTATTATCAAGCAAATACGATCTAAACTTATCCAAAGCAAAGATAATAGCAAGAAATTCTTTTTCTGTGGTTGTATAATTTGCATGGGCCCCATCTAGAGTCTTGGATGCATAAGCTATCACATGGAACCTTTTATTCACTCTCTAACTCAAAACTGCACCTACAACATAATTAGAAACATCACATAAGAGCTCAAATAGAAGATTCAAATCAGGGGGCTGAATAATAGGTGGGCAAATTAATCTTGTCTTAAGATCATCAAAAGCTATTTTACATGCATCATCAAAATGAAAATCAATATCTTTCTACAACAGTTTAGATAATGGTAAAGCAATCTTACTAAAACCCTGTATGAATCTTTTATAAAAACCTGCATAACCTAGGAAAGACTAGACTCCCTAAACACATGTCGGGTATAGTAGAGAAGTGACAACATCTATCTTAGCCTTATCAACCTCTATACCTTGATGACACTTTTCAAAATTAAGTACAATGTTATTCTCTATATATCGCGCTAAAAATTTATCAAGACTAGACAAGCATTCATCAAAAGAGTTCCCATATACAGTGAAATCATTCATAAAAATTACTATATAATTTTTAAAAAAATCACTAAAAATGGAAACCATGCACTACTGGAAAGTTCCAGGGGCATTATAGAGACCAAAAGGCTTTTTTCTATAGGCAAATATTCCAACTAGGCACGTAAATTAATTCTTTGGGGCTATGTATATCTAGAAATAACCTAAAAATCTATCAAGAAACTATAGTGAGACTTCCCAACTAGATTCTCAAGCATCTTATCAATAAAAGGGAGGGGCTAATGATCCTTTCTAGTGACTAAATTAAGCCTCCTATAATCAATGTAAACCGTCCAACTATTCTGTATATGGGTGGGTACCAATTCATTATTTTTCTTCTGAACCACTGTAATCGCAGATTTTTTTGGAACCACCTGCATAGGACTAACCCACTGACTATCAGAAATAGGATATATAATATTAGTAGACAAAAGTTTAAAAAATTCCTTTTTAACCACATCCAAAATTAGTGGATTGAATCTCCTTTGAGGTTGCCTCCCTGGTTTTGCCCCATCCTCTAACAAAATTTGGTGCATACATGTATCAGGGCTAATGCCAAGTATATCCTCCAAGGTCCACCTTATTACTTGTCTTCTCTTCCTCAAGACCTCTAGAAGCTTCTTTTCCTCCTCTGGAATAATGTCACTAGTTACAATTACTGGAAGCTTCTTATCTTTCTCCAAACAGATATACTTGAAAGTGTCTGGCAATGGTTTGAGCTCTAAGGTAGGAGCTTACTTAATCGAAGGTACGAGTGGTTTAATCTCAATCTCTTCCATGCCAAATACTTGTTCAGATAACTCATAAACAAAAGAAACAACTTTCCTATCCTTGGGAATATCAGCAAAATGAATATCAATAAGAGAACTAACAGTAGCAGTAACATCAATATCACTACTTGGTGAACTAGTTATACAGCATATAGTACCACTATCAGTAGGCAAGTTAAGATTGAACATAAATGAACTAGCACAGTCAACATATCCAGAAGAAACATCAACATACAATACATCATGAGAAACAATAAATCCAGTAGCATCAGAACAATCAGGGAAAACAACAACATGCACATCATCTTTAGAACCAAAGGAGTGATCTAGACCAACACAATCATCTAAATCAGTCACATGCTGACTAATAGTAAAATCATCACAAAAAGAAGAAATCACAGAATCATAATGATCAATACATGCGAGGAACTCACTACTCTCAATGAAAGCACTAATCTGGGTCCATCTATCACATATAGTGGATCCAGAGCATATACAATCAAGAGAATCATCTAAGTCAGTAATATCACAAGAATCAATCAACATGTTATCCCTAAAATCAGTATTAGCATCATCAACTAGCATATCAATCAAACTCACATTAAGAACAGAGTTATCATCACACGGGTGTTTCATGGCATTAAATATATTAAATTGCATTACATTGCCAGCAAACTCCATTTAAAAAGTACCCTCATGGACATTTATGATTGTCTTTGCAATTTTTAAAAAAGGTCTACCTAAGATGAGTGGAGCATGACCATAAGACCTATATTTATCATCTTTCATGTTAAAGACATAAAAATCAGCTATAAATATTAAATCCTTTACCTTAACCAAAACATTCTCTAACACTTATGAAGGATAAGCAATGATCTTATTTGCAAGCTACACAACTACTCCATTAGGTTTCAATTCTCCCATCTACAAAGATAAATACATTGATTTAGGCATAACATTAATAGCAGCACCAAGATCAATCAAAGCATAAAAAAACTCAAAATTTCTAATAGTGTATAGAATTGTAAAAGTACTCTGATCTTGACATTTAGTGGGCATTGTTGGGTATAAAAGTGTTGAAACATTCTTGCCAAAATTGACTTTCTCATTCCCTCTTAGCCGCCTCTTGTTGGTACATATTTCTTTAAGAAATTTGGTGTACTTAGGGATGGTTTTGATTGCTTCCAATAAAGGTATATTGATCTTGTAATACCTTAGTCTCTTTACCCTTATATATAAGTACCATTAGCTATCTCATTCATAATATGCATGATGGAGCACCATTTCAAGGAAGAACATACCTTATATAAAGAAAATATTGAATATTTTAAATGCATATATTTGTGTTATATAAGGTTTCATTTCCTCATCTTTTGCTCCATAAACGATGTGAACTCATCCACATCATTTTCTAGTCATAGCACATCTATACAAGTCATACTCATCACATTTGATTTCATTCACTTTGGGTTTGAAGCTACATCACACAAATTCTATAGTTTGCTCTCGGGTTTAGAATTCAGTTTTCTAATACAAATATTGAAAATTCATAACTAATTCTAAAAAAATTAAAATCAACAAAACCATGCCATTCCAAAAATTTGTGGATGTTTACTTTTTACTAAAAATAAGTCTAGACCAATGCAATAGCTTTAAGCCACCAGAAATCGATGGAACAATAACACAAGTTAGGTAGCATTACTAATGTTGTTATGCAACTTCAAAAATTCATATCTCCCTATACAGAACTCCAAATAAGGTGATATTAGTGGTCATGGAAAGTTTCTGATATCTAGTTTATGTTTGTAAAATTGCATGAGCATTGGACTTTATTTGGCCCATGTGTAACACAGAGAAGAAAACTGACCAAATGAACAGTAAGCATACCATTTCTGCATAATTTGGCCAATTTTGGAAAATCATAATAGATTCTATAGAGACCCAAATTGAGTGTTCTTTAGATTTGTGAAATCTCTAGATGAGATATACTTACTGGCCAAATTTCATAAAAAAACTCATTCATTTGGTCATACTTTGGTTTAGCACACCATTGTGGTCAAAATTGAAATTCAAAATGGCATCTCAAGACACCAAATGGCCCTTCTTGCATTCCACAACAACTTGGGCAACTTTAAAAGCATAAAAACCATACATAAAGCATTCCAAATGATCCAATCACCATGGAGCTTAATCCCACCTTGCTATATCCATATATATACAAGAACATCAAGTTATATAATGGCAAAAGAGTGGCAAAATCTCATATTTTCATTCATCTGGCTTCCATATTGATACATATACTATTTGTACATATATTAAAACATGCTTAAGGGTTTACATCATAGATACATCTCATGGATACATAGTTTGACATCAAAATACAATTAAACAAGCTATTTGTCTATCTTATTGTCATAATCTTGCTTCTTATACTTGTTGGCCTCCATTTCCTTGTCTACTCGGCTCACCTAGACATGGTTAGTCATGTGTGGGGAAAGAATGAGATTCAAAGAATTTTAATAGCTTTTAACCCTTTCAAAGATATATAATGGATGCATAAACAAGTCAAAGAATGCATGCATGATATTCAAACAATTAGTGAACATGTTCAAGACATTTTCCTTGTCACATAACTCATATATCACAACCATAACTTTCAAGGGCATTGGTCTAACCTCATCCATTTTTCTTGGGACTTTTGAATTTGCCTCACCTACTTTCAAGGGATTTTTGACTAAAACTAAGTCTCACTCTTCTTGAGACTTTTGGTTTTGTCTCACCCATTTATAGGGACTTTTGGCTTATTTTCACCCTTGCTAAGGGACTTTTGGAACAACCAAACCCAAGTAAGCCATAATGCAATCATAAACATATTTTGAGAAACATAATGGTACCATAACATGTAAGCATAAGCTAAAAACATTTCTCATAGCTCAAACATACACATAAGCACTCAAAGACAAGTAAACATCTAATCCATGCATGAGAGAAAGGTTAAAGAGTTACGTTGAAGTAAGACCACAACACTTTCGCTTGAAATTCTTCTTCCCATTTTTTGGTTAAGCCTTGCAATTAGATGGCCCTTGGTTCTCTTAGCCTAAACATATTAAAAGAGACATAAATCACGTATGGAAATAAGCCTTGGCATCATACATATTCTAAATGAAGCTACTTTGTTTTGTGGCTCTATTATGCTTCCATACAAGACCTTATGAAGTAATTAGGAGAGTTCATGGTCTTGGCTCCCATTTCTCATTCATTCTAGGTCTCTTGACTACCTTTAGATTCCTTGGAGTCATCACACTTTATTTTAAGGAGCCTAGCTATAAGTTATTTCATAATGTCACATTATGGAGCCTACATCTCCATCTCACATTTTATGATTTCTAAATTTTTTTCAAGGCTTTCACTAATATTCTTCTATCATATTTAGTCCCATTCTAGGGTTAGAATAAATTAAAACACTCCCTAGCTATATGAAGTGAGTTCGGCCGAGACATGAAGAGCATTATGCACCCATAGAGTTTGCTTGCTTTCTTTTAGGGAATTGTCACTTGTGAAACATCCTAAATGTTTTGTGAACTTATATATACTCTTAGACAACTTAAATTGCTACTAAGATGCTTCATCTTAGCCTAGGTGCAACCAAATCCCTAAATTTTATAACTTGCATTCTAAAGCTTCCTTTTCAATTCTAGTTGTATATTCTTAATCCTCACACTCCATAACCCTTAGGTCCATCAAGAAAACATGAAGAAAAACTCTCTTCCTGACTTTCTCTCTCTAGACTGAAGTTTAAATGGCTTAGAAACACAAGATTTTATAAGTGTTTCAAATAAAGTTTTACCTTGAAATGAAGTTTTTTTCGCATAGATTATTTTTCACCAATTAGTTTCTTTAAAAGAGTTCCTTTTTAGCTTGGGTCAGACCTCAATCTTCAAGTTTTCAAGAAAAGAAAATTACCATTAGAGAGCTTTTAGAGAGAGGAATAACTTTCTTAACTGGCGCAGGATGAAACGGGGCTGTTTACTTACCTAAACAGAAGTTTAAACTTCTTCTCTCTCTCCCCTCTTAATTTCACGCCATGACTGCTCAAATTTCTAAAAATGGAAGCTTGGAGAAGGTAATGAAGTGTAATCTTACTTAAGAAGCTTCTTTTACAATTTTTTTAAAATGATCATTTTGCCTCTATGTACTTGTTTGCTCCATTTAAGCTTATTTCAACTCTTTTTTGAGAACCGTCTTTTCTATCATAAAATTTAGATTCTCTAATTTATAAAATTCTTTTGGTTTCATCCAAATTAAATTAAAAATCTTCATGAACAAATCAGTTAAAGTTCAAGTCAACTAATACTCTAAAACGTAAACTAGAGGGGTTTAAACCATTCTAGGGGTTTTAATGATTTTTAAGGCCTCTAAGAACCCCAAGAAACTCAATTTTCCCCTTTAAAAATTTCTTCTTTGAGTTTTCTAAAAAGTGCCTGAAATTATGAAAATGTCACTGCATCTTTGTTAAATTTTGTCTGATTATTTTGGCTTTGTTTTCAGGGCACCTCTAACCTTGGATCCTCATTATTTGAGGTCTTGATTATTACTCTAATTTTATTAAACCTCTAATCATTCTATCTAGGAGACTTCCTTTTATATCTGATTCATTTCGTACATTTATAGAGAAATTGGACATTACATTTCTCAAGTTTATGGAGGAACTGGACATTATGTTTCTCACGACCAGATGTTATAGATCTCAACCTTCTTGAAGGTCTCAAGGATTTATTTTTCAACTTTTAATTCAGTTTGCCTCTTTCCCAAAGTAGATCTATTTAAGAAAGGCAAACTCTTCTTTAGCTCCTCTTCTTTCTTAGGCTCATCTGGTGCGACGTGTGTTTTTGATGACATTGGCTTATCTATGGTAATGGTATCCGAGGATCCCTGAACTTCTTTTCCACTCCTAAGAGTGATGGCACTAACATTACTATTATTCCTTGGATTGACAATTATCTGTGATAGCAATTGGCCTGAACCTTATGACTTCACCTCACTGAGAGAAGTAGCAAACTGGCCTAACTTAGTATCAACCCTTCTTTCCAAGCTTTGCATGCTCATCTGTAGTTACTACAAATGTTACATAAGTTGTGCATTACTCTCCATTAGCTGCTTCATCATGTCCTCCAAATTACTTCCTTTCTTTACTTCCTCCTGTATAAGGATTGACTACCTCATAAGTTAGGAAGGTTGTATACTAGGTCCTGTAGCATTGTACCTATTCTGTTGTTGCCCCTTATATCTCAAGTTGGGATGATCCCTCCACCGTGAATTGTATGTGTTAGAGTAGAGATCATACTTTTGCTACCCTTATTGCATTGGCCTGACTGGAAATATCCTAACATAAGTCTCTACTCTGTCTTTTAACATCGAGCATTGATTAGTAGCATGTGTGGCCAAACAACATATGTCACATAAGGATGTTACCAGGGTAGTAGAGGTAGATGCCTGCCTAGGTGTATAACAGTGTGGATAGGAATGTATCTGAGTAACATAGAATTATGGTGCACAAGTTTGAGATGGAACAAAGGATGACTGTAGTTGTTGCTGAACTAAAGCAAGCTGTCTAATCACAAAAGATATCTCATCAATCTTACTCTTAAGTCTTTGATCATAGCGTAGAGCATACAACTCACTGAATCCTTTCACTAACTATCTCAAACCAAACTATTGTGCATTCTGAGCTATTTTGTCAATCAACTCCCAACCTCTTATGGGTGTTAAATCACCCAAAGGTTTACCAGAAGTAGCATTAATCATGTTTTTATTTACATTCATTAGCCCCTTATAGAAATATTGAATTAGTAGCTGATCAGAAATTTGATGGCGAGGACAACTAGCCAATAATCTCTCGAATTTTTCCCAATATTCATATAGGGTCTCTCCATCATTCTGTCTGATCCCACATATTTCTTTTCTTATTGATGCAGTGCGAGAAGTAGGAAATATTTTTTCTAAGAAAAGTCTCTTCAGTTGATCCCAAGAAGTAATAGCACCAGTGGGTAGATAATATAGCCAGTCTTTAGCTACACCATCCAAAGAAAAAGGAAATGCTCTGAGCTTAATTTGTTTTTCTGAGACTCCCTATGGCTTTATTGTAGAGCAAACAACATGAAATTCCTTTAGATGCTTGTAAGGGTCATCTCTTGCAAGTCCATAGAATTTAGGAAGTAAGTGAATCAAACTAGATTTAAGCTCAAAATTAACATCTAATTCCAGATATGTATAAAAAAATTTTGAAAGTGTACATTAGAAGCTGTCAATTCTCTAAGGCTCCGTTTGATTCAACTGAGGGGAAGGGAGGGGAGGGGAGGGGAGTGGAGGGGGTTTATTGAGTTTTGTTTACTTGGAAGGAAGGGGAAGGAAGGGAATGGGAGATTATTATTTGGTTCAGGAGGGGAGGGGAGGTAATTATATTTGGACAAATTTACCCTTTATATTATTTTAATTTTATTTTTTATAAAAAAATCATTTATATAAATAATTTTTAAAAAAATTATAAATTATAATCTTTTTTATTTTTAATTTCTAATAAAAAATTATCTTAATTTTTATTAAATATTAATATATTAAAATATTAAAAAATTAAAAAGGGCAAAAAAGTAAATTAAAACTTAAAAAATACCTTACCCCTCCCCTCTCCTCCCCTCCAAAACCCTCCAATTTGGAGGGGAGGCAAATTTAGCTTCTTTCCCTCTCTTCCCCTTCCCTCCGCTCCAATTTTATTCAACCAAATACATTATCATCCCTCCCCTCCCCTCCAAAAACCTCCAACCAAACACACCTTAATGGTTCTTGCATGCATGTTATCATTCAAATTTGCATTTGCATTCAAGTTGGCTTAAACATGCATATTCATGTTAGCATTCACTTGCTCTTGTTTAACTATATTATCACTAGCAAATTAAAGTACACAATCAACTTCTTGTGTAACACTCTGAAATTAATTAAGGTATTAATAATGTATTTAAACTTATTAAGAATAATTATCATGAAATAATTGGGTAAGCTTTATGAATAAAAATTTATAGAGAAATAAGTTATTAATATAGGTTTAAGATTTCATTTGGGTTAAAGCTTAATTAGGGCCCAAAATTTAATTTGAATAAGCCATGGATAAGGATTTATAGAGGCCCAATAATTTTTGTGTAAGCCCAACTCCTTATCATGAGACTTGGGCCAAGAGAGATTGCCTAGCAATGGCCCAATCTGATTTAGTAGAATAGGGGACTAAGACCCAATTTATGTGAGTTGGCCTAACACACATTTTGTAGGCCCAAGTTAGATTGGCTCTTAAAATTTGGCCTGATCCAACTACAACTCCGAAGCCCAACTCATGAGATTCAGCCTAACTAACACTAACCTTTGAACCCACTAGAATTTAGGCCCTAAGGTCAGCATACTTCACTTAAACTCAAAGTGTTCTGCAGCCCACCTCACCAAACAAAGCCTAACAAATATAAAAATCTGAACCCACAAGGAATTGGGCCATTGGGTCAGCACATTCCACTTTTAGTTCTAAATTTTCTACAGCCTATTCATTAAACCATGGCCCAATCACTAGAGATGAGCCCAATTGGACCTTAGGCTGATGGGTCAGCCCATTTCTCATTAAAAGCCCTAAAGGGTCAGTAGCCTCCCTCTCCATTCAGCAGAAAACACAAGAGGCAAGGGACAAAATTCGGAGGTTTAGGGGAGGCTAGGGTTTTACCAACATGGAAGGTCCATTTTTGACTCCTAGAGGATGATTTAGCCAGGGTGAGTTATATATAACTTGACCCTCTCATCCTCCTCTTCATTTTGGTCCAATTAATTTCTGGTTTTGAGCATTTTCATCTTCTTTTCAAATCTAAAACTTGGTGTTAGGTGATTCCTTGTAAGATTTTTGGAGTTGGAGGTTAGAGGGATGATTAGGTAAGCATTTCCCTTCCATTTTGTGTATTACTTTGCTGAAAAATGCTCCTAATGATGGATTATCATAATGGGTTTTGTTATTGTGCAAAATTACAAGGAGTTAATGGTGGAAAACTAAATTTTCTGGGCTTGATGACTGAAATGCGAATTTTGGTGCTTCCATGATAGATTTTCGGAGGTTGAGGCTATAGGTGTTGTTAAGTGAGTATCTCCTTCTCATTTTGATATATTTTCTGTTAGTTTGAGACCCCTATAGTTGACCTATGATATGGGCTTTGATTTCATGTGAAATTATCCAAAAATTAGAGTGAACTATGGCAGTTTCTGGTGTGGAAAAGTTGGAACCCGAAATTAAATTCCTTGGTAATTAGGTGAGTAACCTCTAGGCCGTCATTAGCAGTTCAACTCTTTGGATATCTAATTTGTTAGTTAGAAATGATGATAATTATGCTTGTTATAGGCTTGATGTGCATTTGGATTATTATGGTAGCTAGAGGAAGAGTAATTGGCTTCATTGAGGTAACCGGGCTTACTTTCCTAATTCCATGTATATACTCGTATTAATCTACTATTTATTACACATGCTTGATTTTGAAATGCTAAATGACTAGTTAATTACTTGATTGTTATTGTAATTGGACCTTGTGAGTCCATAGTGGAGCTGTTTTGCGACTGCCACCCGTGCATATGCTTCGATCGAGCACCGGGTTATGATCAAACCCCAGATGCACTGAGCCCTAGTTGTGCTCATGATAGAGTAGGTGCCATGGACGGACCTCTCCCGGTGTTATTGGCCATTAACATATTATGTATTACTGCTTGTATGGGACAGTAGTTATTGGTAATTCAACTAGTTCATTTACAAATTGAATTGATGATTCTGGTATTGATGACATGAAATTACATTGGATTGATTAACTTGTACATGTATATGGAAACTGCCCTTTTGTTACTGAGATTGTATATCTCACCCCATTGTAGGCTAACATTTTCAGGGACCGGACTTCATAGTGGCAAGGAGAAAATTTACGGGAGCTTATTAAATGGGTTGGTAGTATCTAGGTTTTGAAACCTTGACAGATTGCATTGTAACTAGTTTACAAGTTTTGTACCATTGTTGCATTGCATCATGAATTGCCAAGTGTAGGAGTTGTATTTTATTAACATAGAATGTAATCCCATGATATGTTCTTTATAAATGAAAGTGTGATTGAATGACCATTGTGGGAGATTTATAATTTGCTGACGTAAAATCCCATGGATGAGTAGGGAAATCTATATCTAAATGCTAAATGGGTAATGATAGATCAGCTGGGTAATTAAGGTACAAAATTATCACTAGAGTTGCATAAATTAAGGTAGAATGACCCTAGAGTGATATTGGAGGGAGATTGGAGAGCATGAGGTGAAATTGTAGGAGATATATCTACAGGAGGGAGTCATGCCGCGGCTAGAAAGGCCTTGTTGTGGCCTAAAGAGTGACAGTGGCGAGGGATGCCACGGCTTGAGAAATCTTGCTGCGGCGCAGAGCGAAAAAAAACGCCCAGGAGGGTGACAGAATGAAACCTCGCCGCGGCGCAATAAGTCCTGCCTCGACATAAGTCGAGGAAATTAATTAAGGAGGGTACAGTAGCAAAACTCGCCGCGGTGCTACGTAGGTTGGCCACAGCGTAGATCCAACCCAGTATTCCCGAGAACAACTTAGCCGCAGCGCAAAATTAAAAACTTATTTTTTGAGCTCCAGGCCTAACTTAGCCGCGGCGAGAAGGTTCCAAGTCGCGGTGCAGGTTCCCAAACTCCCACTTTTGACCTAGAAACCCTAGTTTCTTTAATACTAATGCTAAGAAATGATATAGGAACACTTGTAGAAAGTTTTTGGGTGTTGAAATTGATGGATAGATGAATCACAAACCTTTAATGATGGTACAAACCCTTTTATACATTTTTCCATTTATGATTGTTTAGTTGATGACCCTAATAACATGAAGGTTCGAATTTCCCATATTTTCTTAATGTAATAAATTGTAACGACTCCAAACCTTAATCATTATTTACTAATCGTGTATTTAACTATAATTACCGAGATTAAATGTTAGGGTCGTCACACCTTGCACACAATCAAAAGCAGAAGAAGTATTGCCACTATTTTCTATACTATCTCGGTTTTTCTTAATCCTTACTTACCTTCTAAAGGTTCTTTCAATTATAAGATCCATTTAATCAATTTCTCACCAGAGGACCTTGTTATAAACCAAGTAGGCAAGCAAAATTAATAAACAACGCAAAAACTAGCAAAGAAAAATCAACACAATAAATCTAGAAAAATAGAAAAAATGTCTAGAAAATCAGAAAAATACTTGAAAAATAAAAAACTCAAGGAAAACAAAGGAAGGAATTAAATTCAAATTAAACTAACAATTACCAAACATATTAAGACACTCAAAATCATATAGAAACCACACAAAAGAAGCTCACAAAAATAAAGAAATTAAATCTAGAAAAATTGAAAAAACCTTAGAAAATTGGAGAAAATACTAAAAAATTAGAAAAAGTGCTCTAAATGTTAGAATTTGGCCTAAAAATAGTACACCTAATAGCTTTGCTATTTTTTTTGCTCAGCATATCCAAAAACCTTGGAAAAAAAAGTTTAAGAATTTTTTGGGCACGTTAAATGAAAATTCCAGCAAGCAGAATAATTGATTCAAGCAACCAAAAAGACCAAAATCCAAGTTCAAAATAGGGCAAACAAATATAAAAACAAAGCAAAAACAAGGCAAAAAAACTAGAAAACCTCTTTCAGATAATTAAGAAATCAAACTCCCCAGCAATGGTGCCAAAGTTTGACGATTGTGTCGTGCAACCTCAAAATAAACTAAGTTAAAAAATATTTGCAATATAAGATGTAACTTAGATTGTTTCCCTAGAAAATGGATTTCAATATTTAATAGCATTTTCTAAGTGCAAAAGAAAATCTAAAAAAAACTACTTAATTAGGGGGGTTTTAATTTAATTAAACTAACTAAAATCGAAATCGAATCAAAATACTAACTACTTACTAAATGCATGAATTAAGAGGTAACTAATGGATATGTGACTAGCTTTGGATGATTCCCTAGTATCCACTATCTTTATCCTAATTCAATTATCATTAGTTTTGGTCTAAGAATCTCTATTTATGTTCATGGCAAGTGATCTTGAGTTACCACTTAAGATTTAAGAGACTAGCATTTGATATTAATTGAGACCTTAATGATCATTAAATTACTAATTCTTATGATTAAGATCTTTGAACACTTAAATAAGTGATTAGTCAATCAATTAGCCTCTAAATTTTCACCCTAGAATGTTCAATTAACTAATCAAACTCCAAGAAATTCTCAAATTAGACATTCAAGCACTTAATCTCTTATATGCATTTCATCAAGTACCTTAATTGCATACATGGATAATTGTAGGAAAATGAAAATCCAACACTTAATTCAATCCATTAATAATTCAAATACTCTCATAATTAATGTCTAACCAGCCTTCAATTACAAATCACACAAATCTTAGTCAATTACAAGGTTAACCAAGCAAGTACAAGAACAAAAATTGATGTAGAAAGAGAGAAAAAATAAAATAGAAAGCGTAGCAAAACTCCCTTGATCATCTCCATAGATTCAGGCTTCAATCCAAGGTTGTCATCCAAGCTAGCTACAAGAGTAAATTAATGCTTCATTGGAGGAGATGGATGGAGTGAAAATGGGATGGATGGTCACAGCAATGGAGAGGAGTCGTGAATGGAATGGAGTGCTCTCTCGATGAATGGATTATGCCTCCTTCTCCTCCTACTGCCCAAGTGTGTTAATCCCCATTCCCTCTCACGTGTTCTCATTTTTCTCTTCACTTGATCTGTTGCTGAACATTGTGGGTCTCCTCTTGACCATGTGGCTTCCTTCCTCTCCAGCTCGTAGCCCCTTCTTTTATCTCTCACATGCTTCTTAGTTCCTTAAATTGTAGCTTCTTAATCACATTCTACTTGTGTGTGAATGGGCGTGGAGTGAACTATGAGCCTGGACCTTCTAAAACCCATGGCTTCTCACGTGGAAATGAGTGAGTGCTGCTTTTGCACTCCCCGAAACCCGTGCGCATCAGCCATGCTTCCACATGAGAGAAAATAATGGCAAAATGTATGGCTTTCATCTTAAGGTCTCAGCCCTTGAATTGATTTTCTAACCCTCAATTTTTCCCCAAATTTATTTCCACCATTTTACTTTCATTAGCCCATAAAAAAATCTACACAAAAGAATGAGAAAAATTAAGTAGAAATATTCACAAAATTATTTAAAGAAAATTTATGCATTAAAATTCAATAATTTTGCAAATAAATTCTTAGAGTGCAAAAATGGCTACTAAAATAAAATTTCATCTAATTAAAACCCATTAAGCCTGAACTATTCATCAAAATATCCAAATTAGGAGAAATAAAATATATATAAAAATAGCCTATATCAATTATAAAGTAAAATAATCTAGAATCAAATCAATATAATTAGTTGTTGTACATGGAATTAGAATCTGTTAACAAAGATTGATTAGTGGTCCTTGACAATCTTTGCTTAATTAAGTTGAAAATGGCAAAGATTTACAATAAGCAAGTCAAACACAACAAATTTGCCAAAGGAAACTTAGTTTGGAAGACCATTCTGCCCATTGGAATCAAAGACCTTAAATTTGGCAAATGGTCACCAAACTTAGAAGGCCCTTTTATTATGAGTTAGGTTGTTCCTGGAGGCACCTATCAACTAGTTAACATGTGAGGAGAAAAGTTAAATAGAAGTATTAATGGTAAATACTTAAAGTATTATTATCCTTTCATATAGGAAGGAATCCAAAATACAAGCATTTAGTTGATAGTCACCACTTATTGAATATTCCTAGTTCTTAGAATTAGAAGTTGAGTAGAAAGTAAATAGTAAGAGGGAGTCAAGAAAGCTTGGTTTTACTAAGTAGACATGGTGAAAAGAGGAAATGAGCTTTTTGAAATGAAGTTTAAGTTTAATTATTAGTTAAGAAATACGAGGTGATCCTATGTTATTGTGCAATAATAACTAAGCTAGGAAATTTTAAATTCAAAATTTGAATCAAACACATAATTTCAACTTCCTCTTCTTATCCATATCAGCTAAAATGATGCAAGGGGCAAAGTGTTGTCACTAAAAAATATTTAGGCTGGAACAAGCTTTAGGCTTATAAATTGGGCTACTTTTGGTTGAGCCATTGGATAATATTGGCTGGATTGTGCCATATGCTGAATAAGTTAGCTTAATTAGGCTTCCTGAGGATAAAATGGATTATAACATCTTTGCACTATGTATTAATCCATTGGTTTTTTTCTAAAATATTTAAGAAAAAATGACATAATAACATGCAGTAGTGGAAAGTGACTATTCATTGAATCTGAATGATTTTCTATCACATGCCCACTCTCCTTTATTCTAGCTTACAATTTAGGGTAATGTCTATAAAACTTGTTAAAGGAAGCTAGTCATGATCAATTGAAGAAAAAGGAATATGCATGAGTTGACCAAGTCAAAAAAAGTATTGAACATGTTTAAAGATCTACTCCTTTAAATTTTAGGACATAAGTATTGTGGTTAGCTAACATGGCAATTAAATAATAATTTTTAATTTGCAGATTTACAAACACGGCATAAACTAACACTTAAATTGTTAGTTATAGTGCTACATTGTTGTAATCATTGGTCAAAATTTTATGAAGTAGTAGATAGGTTTAATGAGGTTAATGACTAGTTTTAAGCTTATAAATACTTATTGTACATTCATTTGAAAACACACACATTCAATTAATCAAATACAAGCCTTTCAATTTTATCTTCTACTTTCATGGCTTTAAATTTTAGAATTTATTATTTTATTTACATTTTTTCTATTACATTTCATGCCATTACTTTCTTTTATCTCAATTTCTAACTATAGGTGTTAGTTATTCTTTGAACTAGGCACTTCATTTTGTAGCCTAGGATTCCATAATTGAGGAATAAAGTCCCTTTCTTAGTAAACTCATTTGAATAGTGGGAATCAAAAGTATGACCTCACTAAGCCATTTGGCTAGTTATTCTCAATTTTGCATATAATATAACCTTATTCTACTAATTAGTCTAGGTTGGTAACACTGACAAATGGGCTAAACCCATTGGATCATGATCCTCTAAAATGTAAGAAATGTAATTTGCACTTTAAATAGTAAAATGTATAAATTTCAAAGGTTGGAACAATAAAAAAATATCACTAAGGAGAAAAAATAAACCTTAGATAATGATAGTACATACATTAAAAGATAGGAAAGTAGCAGAAAAGGCATATATGATCTAATAAAGTACTAAGAAGATCAACAGTGGAGACCAAGGCTTTATTGGTGAATTGGTAGCCCTTACAACTTATAAGGATGAGACTCTTGAAATAGTGAATGATAGAATGGAAGTGGGTTTCAAGGTGTGCTCTTATAGTGAGACACTAAAGGTTTATTAATTGAGTGATGATATATGAAGAGATGGAAGATGAGAAAAATGAGTCTAGTAGTGGAGAGGGAGATAATAAAGGGGAGGACTCTGAGAGTGAGCTTGATGTAAAAGTGTTAGAAAGAGATTATAATATCATTGAACATTTAAGAAGAAAATTTACTGTACTAAAATTCAGCCTCTTAGATTTGGAAGAAAAGAGAATTAGTTGCCCATATCAGCTCTTTTTCATAGCAAACTGCTTGGTCAAAGGATTGGCTTTAAAGTCCTTGAAAATAGGTTGTAGCAAATATAGGCTCTTAGTAAGTAATCATATAATTGATCTTTGTAATGACTATTAGTAGGTGTTTGACTAATGTGCGAATCATGAGATGTAAATGATTGAAGTGGAATGAATGAATGTGTCAAGTGATGGCTATCTAGTATCTAAAGGTTATCATTAAGTCTCTAAGCAATGAATTCTCATTTGAACTAGTTATTCTTTTGAGTACTTTAGCAAATGCATTACTCATTTCAAGTAATAAACTTGAGTATTTGATATCAAAACCTACAAAGAAAATGTTTACTGCGGAATAAGGTACATTTTAGCCTAATGTAAAGTTAGTCTACTTTAGTGGTTTGGCTAAACCAATCATTAGACATTAAACATCTAAGTTGAATCTAATCTAACCTATGAATACAATCCTATGAGTAAAAAGTAAAATAAAAAGAGACCTAGACTTAAGGTAGATTTGCACTAGACTATTAAGGTGTTTAACTCACATTGTTGTTACTTTTATTTAGTCGGTGGCCTATAATGTTAACTTTCCTCTCATACTCAACAACCTACCTAGCAACTAGCATAGACATATACACTCCTTGCAAATTTGCACAAACCTCACTACTCATTAAGTGAAGTATAACATTGACCATAGAAATATTAGAGGTTAGCTTCTCTCGAACATATCTTTTTATTATCTTATACCATGACTGATTTTAGTGAAATGTGATGGTTTATGTCCTCCAACTTCCTTAGGTTACATTTATAGGTTAGTCTATGTCTAGAGCATCCATGCCTTTCAGCCTTTTCATCGAACACTTAAACCTTCCAGAATAGTAGTTATGATTTATACGTGATTGACAAATTCACATAACCTATTTGTTCTAAAAGAATTATTTACCTAAACAATCTACATTAATCAATTAGTTCAATACAAATGATCAACCTATAGCTTAATTAAGTAGCAAGAATACACTAATTAAAATGCAAATCAAGTTTCAATATAATTAAAGCTACTCTAGACATCAATCAACAACAATGTTTCATCATCAAATATTAAAAAGAAATGATCTAATAGAATAAAAGTGCAAGATACAAATTATAAAAGAAAATCTAAAGAATAAGGGAAAAATAAGATGGAATTTACTACAAATATGAAATACAAACCAATGAAGATCCATATCAACATTGAGATTGTAAGATTGATCTTCAATTATTAAGGTTTTCCCTCACTATAGGCATAAAATCTAAGCTCTCCTCTTAGAACTATCCTAAAAGAACTAAAAAAATGAAAAGACTCTCTAAATCTTTTTAAAATCATGCCAGGGGAAGGAATTTATAAAATCTATGTAATCACTACTCATAATGACTAACTAAATTTAGGTTAAGACAGGGTAGTGTTAGCATATCTTAAAAGCTTTGAGCCCATCATGACCATCGAGTTAACTCGTCAGGACCAATAATGATAAACTAGAGATATTGTACATAATGAAATAATTAGGATAAATAATGGAAATTCCCTAAAGTTAAACAATAGTAACTCCTTTATGGAAATGGAAAGAAGATTAAATATAAAAGTTAATGATTATTGAGTAATCACCTAATATGTATCCATAAAGTGTGATTTTAAGGCTTATACACATGTTGTAATGTCAAATGCTAATAAAAGTTAGCCAACAAGGAAGTCAAAAAAGAAAACATTATTGATTAGTGAACAGATCTCCACAGCCCACGATCAAAATTTCAAATGCCTAAAAAGGAAATACAGAGATTGAGGCCATTATAGCTAATGTACCTAGACCTTTCATAAGTAACTCCACTAAGGATTATAATAAGGATATTGGTCTTGTGGGGCTAGAACAAGTCCATCCTTTATCGCAAACCCTGTCTTAGATTTTTGGACTAGAGAACTCAAGACCACCTGATAAGGATTGCACGGAAGAGGAATTGTTATGTTTTTTAGCACTAAAAACATTTCAGTAGGATAAACATAGAATGTTAGGTTGATTAATCTTGTCAAAACTGTAATTCCTTTTTCTCCTATTTGTTATGGATAGAAACTTTATGGTTTGGAATTGCTAGAGAGTTAGCAATAAAAATCCTAAGATGAATGCAATTATGCTAACCCAGTCACAATGTAAAGGATGTGTTAGTTCTTTCAGAGACTTTGGTGGATTAGTCTAAGCATTAGGTATATTTCATGATCTAGGGTTTGATGGCATTGCCATCATTCTTACCTCAAGTTTTATTGGTAGTATTTAGGTTGGTTGGAGAGCAGGTGTGTAACACCATAGATTCTACTCCATCTCATACATTTGAATGGCATAATATCATGAATTATATAGGATTTCCTATGGGAAAAACAAGAAAAAGTGGGATTATTTTCGCATTGCGCTATATCTAAAAATTCATTTCAGCGTCACGTGGACCGTGTGAGCTCATGCTATGCATACTCATATTTAATTTCATCATTACAACTCATTTATATCCCAAAAACATGCCTAAAACCCATGAAAACCGAAATGAATCATGGAAAATGGGAGTTCATTTTCGGCCAGAATTGGTTTCTTTCCTGAGCAAATTTTGGAAAATCATAACTAAATCTAGAAAAATTAAAAACATGTGTTCTTGATAATTTTGGAAATCTTAGGATGTATACTTCACACTAAAAATATGCTCAAACTATAACAGTCATCATGGAGGACGTTTGACATCTGAAAAACTACTGAGGTCGCTAGCTACCTGGGCTATTTAGATTATTGACACAAACTTCTAAAACTCATAACTAATTCTATGAAAATAGAAATCACACAAATTCAGTAATTATGGAAAGCTAAAAATATTAACTTGATTCTAAAAATAATTCTAGAATAAAAAATATACATTTAGCCATTGGAATTATATGGAACAGTAACTAAACTCTGGAGGCGCCACTGTTATTAATAGCAAACTTCAAAAATGCATAACTCTTTGCTCAGACCTCCAAATGAGGTGATCTTGGTAGCCACAGAAATCTTATGACCTCTAGTTTATTTATATAAAATTTCACAAGTATTAGATATCATTTGGCTACCGGGTGACACAAAACTGCTAGTATAAACAGTACCCATACCAGAATCCATGAAGAATCCCAACTTTGAAAATTCATCAAATATTATATAGATCTCCGAAAATTATGATCTTTATCTTTTCAGAAAGCTGTTAATGAGATCTAATTACATGTAAAATTTTAGATCAAAACTAGCTCATTTGGCTAAAAATTGATATAGGGTTCTATTATAGTTAATTTTGGCTACATATTGGGTATCAAAATTGCCAAATGGACTTCCCTTGATCTTGGCACCTTTTGGGAAAATTTAAAAGCTTATTTGAGACTTGTATGAGCTGCCCAAATGGTCTCAAATCTCATGTATTTCATTTTGGTCATTCAACCCACACTTATGCATATTTCAATCAAACTTTAAACTTTCATACTATGGCATACATACTCAAAACATGGGCTAATGGTCATATATGAGAATCATACATCTCAACATTACATAATAGTATATTTACACATGTCTCAAGGCCTATAATATATTTACAACATCATAGACATTAAGATACATAAGTATGTTCCAAAATGGCTAAAATCAAGGCATAAGTTTGTCAATCTTTCCTTTTCATGGTTGTTGGCTCCCTTCACCATAATTACTTAGTCCACCTAGCATGTTAGATCATTGGAGAGGAGGGGATGAGATTCAAAGAATCCCAATAGCTCATCTTCCATTCAATCATACATAATATGTGCAAAGTAAGTTTTTCAAATGCATGCATGGTGAGAGTAGAAGACATGCATCTTTTAAAACAATCTTGGCATGTGAATCAATCATACAAAACATCTAAGAGCTCACCAAGTGCTTAGATTGGCCTCACACTTCTCGTCATGAATTTTGGACTTGCCTCACCCATTCTTTAAGAGCTTTGGACTCAACCATACTCTTGGGAGCCCACTTTGCTTTTAAGAGACTCTTTACTTTGTCTCAACCAAGCTCAAGGGTTCTTAGCTCATCCTCACCAAAGGGAAGAGTTCTTGGCCTCTCCACACTCAAGCAAACTCATACAGGTATCATGGATTTATTTAAAAACATAATATAGCATCAAGCATCATGGCATATAAAGGCATGCTAGCATACTTTTCAAAGCTTGAAATTACACATACACACATTCTAAAACAAGCTAAACACACATCCATGCATGAGAGAAGGTGGAGAGAGTTATATTGTATACAAACACACACTTTTTCCTTAGCTTTCAAGCCTCTTCTTTCGGCCACACACCCACAAATTGGTGAAGATGGTTTTTGTTGGCCTAAATACAATTTATGGGAGCTAATCAGGTTCATGAGACATATTCTAAGGCTACATAACTTAGTGAAACACTAGATTGCTCTATAAGCTCTATTATGGTCCATAATTGCACCTAATGAAGCAACACCCCTCAAATGATTTCTAGGCTCTATTCTTTCTTTTCAAATATGATTCTTGACTCCTTTTAAGCCTCTTGAAGTCATCACACAATTAAAACAAGGAGTCTAACATCATGTTGCTTCTTTAGATCATAATATGGAACCTAAGGCACCAAATCACTTTCTATGAGTTCTAAATTTTTTCCAAGGCCTTCCCTTATTTTCATTCATCAAATATGACTCAATAATGGCCTTAGAAAAATTTAAAACTCCCCCACCTATACAATCTCCTCTTGGCCGAGACATAGATGCCATTTGGGCCATATGGAGTTTTCTTGAAGGGAGAAACTTGTGAGGAGCATCTTTGGTGTCTCAAGAACTCATTTATACTCTAACTTAGACCTAGGAAGTATCACGCAAATTCAGAAATTGGAAGGTGCACTTAAAACCCTAGGTTTTGCATCTTGATTTCCAATGCCTATTTCTTGGTTTTCTTTGCATATTCTTATTCCTCTCCATCAAATACCTAAGAATCACCTTTGGTTTGTTTAAAAATCTGACTCTGCCTAAGTCTAGGTCGAAATGGAGAAGAAGGGCCATGGAAGATATGAATCATAGAATGCATTTTTACCTTGTTTTCTTGCTTAGTTTGGCTTGAATCTTGATTTCTCCAAGCTCCTCTCTTCAAATTCGAACTTTCCCTTGAATATCTCCGTTGAATCAGATTTATAAATCTCATTTTAATCCAAGGAAAGAAAGGAGAAGGGAGGAGAGGAGGCGTGGATGAAGAAAAGCAAGGAAAATCACTATGAAAACATACCTTAAGCTTGGTTTTCTTCCTCCTTTTTCTTCCTCTCTTGGGCGTCTCTCCCTTAGGGTTCTTCTTCTAATTTGGGGCTGTAAAATCTGAAGTGAAATGAGGGAGAGCGTGAGGTGCCACCTATATATAGTTAGGGCAAAGTGACTTTTTCAAAAATTTCTATTTTGCCCTTCATACTTTGAATTTTTATTTCTCCTTAGTTTTAGCTCCTTTTTTAGAACTGTATTTTCCATTATAAAATTTAGGTTCCCAATTAAGAAAAATGGCTTTGGAATCACTCAAATCGGAGCTAAAACCTTTCCAAACGGATCTGTCAAAATTCGGGCACACCGACATTGGAAAACGTCCATCGGAGGGGATTTAACTATCCCGGGGCTTCCCATAGTTCTCAGGGCCTCTAAGAACCCCAAATAATTCAAAACTTTCATTTAAAAAGCCCTCCTGTGTGGTTTTCAAAAAGTGCTCATATTTACAAAAATGTCACTGGCCTTTTGGAAAATTTTTCAAATCACTCTAACCTTGATTTCTGGGCAACTCAAGGCTCAACTCCTCATTTTCTAATATTTAAAATTTTATCATAATTTTAGTTAACCCCAATTCCTTCTATTTCAAGGACTTCCTTTTGTATCTGGCCTATTTCTATCGTTTACGAAGAAACCGAACATTGCGTTTCTCACGTTTATGGAAGGACCGGATGTTGCAGGGTGCAATTTAATTCATAGCGGAAAAAGAAGATCCATAGTTGTGTCACTTGTTCATAAAGTATCACAAGGAGGATGTATGGTTATTGACAGTTGTGTCACTTTCAGTGACTATGTCCCCACTATTACATATGATCATTGCCTTTTTGTTAAGGCATTGTGAAGCTATATGCCTTGATCCTAAACACTTCAAACACTTTATGTCCTTATTTTTAGTAGATTGGTCAGTCTTGGGTTTCAATTTGCCAATAGATTCCCCTCTCCTTTAGTGATTATCCCCTTACTTTTTGGACAACCTTATCACTTATATCATTACTATGACTTTTCCACTTCAAAGAAGGAGTAGAAGCTAAGTTAAGCCTTGTTGCCTCCTTTCTTTTCAATTGCCTTTTAACCTTCATAGCCATGTATATCATGTCCTCTAACTCCACAAATGTTGTAACTCTACCACATTGGCTATTTCCTTATTTAAGCCACTCAAAAGTTGAGCCCATAGTGGCTTCCTTATCCCTATCAGTATTAGCTTTTATCATAGCTACCTCCCTCTCCTTATGATAGTCCTCTATGCTCTTTGAACCTTGTATAAGATTTTGGAGTTTTTAGTAAAGATATCTATAATAATGGCTAGTTATAAATCTCTATCTTATAAGAGCCTTTAATTCATTCTATGTATCAATAGGCCTTTCATAGTTCCTCCTTTTATTTTTCACCACTTGATCCCACCAAACAATATCATAGTTAGTGAAGTCAATTACTGCTAACTTTAACTTCTTTTTCTAAAAGTAGTTATGGTAGTCAAAAATTAATTATATCTTCTTTTCCCATTTTAAATAAACCTTTGGTTTGTTTCTACCCTAGATTAAAGGAATCTTCACTTTAATATTGCCCAAGTTTCTATCAACTATATCATACACATCGCCATAATCACTTCTATAGCCTCTACCACGACTACCAACTCCTTTAGGCATAAATCTTCCCATTTCCACATCAAAGGCTTGATCCTTTTCATCAACATTCTCATCTTCAAACCTGTTGTCAAGTTTAATGGAGTTCCTCTCATATGGCCTCATATTATTTTCTCCTCTATTTGACCTTCTATTTTCTACTTCATCATGATCCACACCCCTCGATGACTGCACTCTACTTATTTCTAACAACTCAATAGCTTGCTTTTCTAGATGATTCTTTATGTTATTCTACATAATAGTCATTCTCTCAAACTATCGTTACATAGCTTGTAAGGTAAAGAGGGTGTTATCTTTCTCTACCTTAGATTAATTACTTTGATTTGACATGTTTCAAACAAAATTAGTAAATAATCACACTAAATAAATACAAGCAATCTCATATGCTTTACTCAAGTGTTTCATTCAATTGGCTTTTCCCTTATGATAAACTCACCAATATTGCCCTTTACTTTTTATACTTTCTTCAAAGTTCTTCTTATAACTATTCACAAACTCACTTCAAAACCACAAAATTGCAACATTCAACATAAACAAGGTTTAAAAAACTCTAAAATTTAGATTAGTAAAATAATAAAAAACAAAAACAAAAAAAAAAACAAAAATAAGCGCAAGCTGAATGAAACAATTGAAACACAATAACCAAAGGCATAGAAATGAATGTAGCCCAGCCTATAACAATTTGGAAAAGGTTAAATAATTCAAAGAATTAGTTAGTGAGTAGTAGCAAACATTAAAGAATAAAAATCTTGTAATTTTTTTTCAACAACTTGTTTTAAGAATGCTAGTTCAAGAATTGTGATTTAACTTTTCTTAATATGATGCTCTCTTTTTTTTTTAATTTTTAAGTCTTGTAATCTTTTTTTTTATCGTTTTGTTTTTCTCTTATAAATTACAGAAGAAAAAAACAATCAGGAAAGATGAAGAATCATGGAACAATGAATAACTAAAGAAACCAATAAGAAGAATTTAGATCTGAGAAGCAAAAAATACATGAATTGATAGGAATAATAAGAAAGAACCTAAGTTCTAAAGTCAAGTTTTGATACCAATTAATGTGAAAACTTAGTCAATGAATGCTTCAAACCTATATAAAATTGAATCACAATCTAAGAAAACTAGAAAATCAAATTGTAAAGAAGATTAAAATCCTTAAACAACAAGTTTCAAGAGCTCTAATCCTAACATATTACAAGGGCCAAACAGCTACGTAAATTTTAGCCTTCATGCCTCCTCTTGATTTTGTATCACATGCATAAGAGCTCATTTTTCCTCCTACAAGCTCATCTTGCTAATTATTGCATTGCCTTGAAAATTATTGTTCTTGGTCCAACAAGTTTGAACTAATTATTATACTACTTCCTTGATTCTTTTGGATCTAGCTTGTGTTTTGGCCCATCTGAAACATGCAAAAGATCCTTGAATACATTTGCTTGGTTGAAGGGTGTTTAAGGGATTGGTGCATTCTCAACTACTTTGTTCATGCAACTTAGATAGAGATACAATATAGAAATGAGTCTTGGGTTGTGCAACCAATAGCTCACATTTCAAGTATTCTTGTAATCTAGCAATTAAAAAAGTTACAAGCCAAGATTCTATTAGTCCTATCCCCTTACTAGATTCCTTTTCAAATATACTTAGTAACTATGGTTTCTTGTCTAAGTTCGTCAAGTCCTAGCTGAGGATCCTTATACATGGTAGCTTTAAATCTAAGAACAAGAGCTTCTGAAAACTCCTCCCAACTATGGATTAGGTTATTTCTTATGACCCTTTTATACCATCTATATACTAGACTAGTTATATAGAAAAAGGTGATCTTAATCTCTAAGCTTTGGTTATTTTAGTGACCTTAAAGATTTCCTATATTTTATAGATGTAGTCTTTAGCTCCTATTTCATCAAAATGATGAATTTCAAGTTTCATTCCTTTACAAGGAGTATTCTTTCAATTGTCATTATGAATCCTAATATTGGTGTGCGCTCTTCGCATAATCACCCTTCTTAGCCTTGCCTCCATATTATGCATACTTATATGTAGCTCTCTAGTTTTCAAGCAACATCTTTTACATCTCTAATGATTTTTGTGATGCTTTATCAAAGCCTCTTCACTTGCACCTAATAGGTCCCCTTACCATTTCTCAATGAAAGCACCATTGTTGGCTACAAAGTTTAAGACAAAGTACTCAAGCCAGTTGAGATTGAAGATGTGGTAGAATTGATCTATAAAGGAAGGATCAACTCAACAATACATGATATATAGTTTAAATAAAAGGAAGCTTCTTATTTCAAGTATCAGTAGGAAAAATTGTAATGAATTTTAAGTTTAGTATATCAACTTTCTTATTACCCACATGCACACACTATTATATTATATTGTAAGTTTCAAAAATATTAAAAGACAATCATCCTAGCTTCCATATCCTAAAATATTTGCGTAACTTGCACTACACCAACTTTTGCAACCAATACCTTGTCCTTCATGTCTTGCGCAACTATCACCATACTTAGGTGGTTAAGGACCATTTCCTGTGCTATTTTGCTCCTTCTTCTCAACTCATAGGGTAATTACACATGCAAATGGGTAGATTCTTCCTCCTTTGTCCTAGGCTTATTTATTCCATTGCTTTTGGCTTCTTAATCATGGTCTCTAATGCATTATGAAACTCTTGTGTCACAATTAGATCAATGGGGCCATTAGCCCATTTGTAAAATTTTTCCCTTATTGTTAGCTTTTTTTTTCCTTTTTCTTTTTTTTAAATGTCAACCCAATTTGATTGTTATTCTTCTTGCTTAATGGCTTATTTTTGTGATAGCTTATAGGTGGCAAATTTTTTGCATCCTAGAGTTTTGTCTCCCCGCCCCTTTTTTATTTTAAATAATAAAATCTTATAATTTTGGATAAAAAATTAGATACATCTTAATTAGTGGGAATTAAAAAGGTCTATTTTTAGGCATTGCCAACTAAACTAAAATACCAACCAACAACCATTGTGAAGGACCTATCAAAATAGTCCAACCCAACCACATAGGCTTGCTTATTATAGGTGATAGGTTAAATGAGTTGAGTTATGCTAGCTTATTTATTTCTACTGGCCAAAAACTCTTATCCTACCTTCCAAACATTCATTACAATAATAGACATACTTCAAAACCCAAACAAATATATTAAACAATCAAATTCAAATTTTAAACACTCAAACAACTCTTTCACATTACAATAATCAAACAAAAATAATTATTTAAGTAGTTCAAATATTGTCAAACAACTAAAACAAAATAAAATAAATAGTGAAATTCTTCAAATTTCTTCATCAATGACATTTGAATCATGTTTAAAAGGCTCATTTTTTGTAACAAGAGTCATCCCAATTTTTTAAATTGTTAGAATTAGTAAAATAAAATAAAATAAAAACTTAATTCACAGGTTATGTGAGTTGGCTAGTGAGTTAGGCTAACATAATTTCGAAATTATATAGGTTGACAAAATTTAAATTCAACCCACTATTTTGTGAGTTTAACAAATCAATCCAATGAATTTGATCCATTTTAATGGCTCCTAAATGAGGTATAAAAGAGATTGTGTAAATAGTACTACTTTGTACCCTTTTATCAACCCCTTTGATTAAGAGATGTGCTAACTTTCAGCCAGACACTAAACTCATTCCTGCAAGTACTTACAGTTGCCGCTAATTATATTAACAATAAACATCAGGAAAAATTTTTAATATTTAAACATATAAAATAAGTCGTCAATATTAATTATCGAAGTCATTATCATGTAGGTGGTTCAAGCAACATTGTCCCCAAAGGATTTGAAAAAAGCTCTCCACTTGTGAGTTTGCAGCACATGATCATAGAAGATACACAGTTACGCACATTGTAGTTCTTTGAATTGCTCCTTAATTTGTCCCTCTTTAGTGTCTAATTAGTGTCCTCTAATTAGGCATGCCTAAGCTTTTGCTAACAGCAAACTGCAGCATTTAGCAATGATAATTTATTCTAATTAATTAGGACCCCACGAGTTTCCCGAATGGATCCACCCGTGCGGTCAAAACCTAGGGATGATGTGACTAAAAATAATGTGCCTCTATTTATGATTAATTACTTGCCGGATTTTCTGATTGAATAATCGTGTTTTATACTTCAGGATGTCACCTGAACATGCGGCAAATTAGCTGCTTGAGGGCAATAAAAAATGTAGTTAAGAAAGTGAAGGCAGAGAAAGGAAGATTGTGTCAAAAGAATTGAAATTAAATGAGTCAAAGAAGAAGTTTAGACTCTATAATTGTAGATATCAATCATGATACCAAAGAATGACTTCTAATTGTCCCTTTTGGAAAATTGAAGATTTTCTAGTCAAAGTATCCAGAAATCTAGTGGCGTAGAGCTTCCTTAATTATTTTTTTGTATACATTTGTTTTTCTCCTTTTGTTGTGATCTCCAGCTATGGTTCGATTGTATATGGAAGAGCCATTTTGTGTAAGATATTTCCTTGGCACAGTTTGTTTATTAATTTATACATTTATACAGAAAGCAAACTAAGATCTAAGATGGATATGACATGCATCTTTGCTTAATTAAAATAGGGTACCTATGAAACAGGGCGCCTTAATATTTTGTTACCTAAAGTAACACTTTAATTAATATAAGCTTTTTTATTTATTTTTCTATTTAAATTTATCTATTTGATATGGCGCTTTTTTTCTATTCAAATTCTCAAAAATTGCAGAATAATTTTTTGCTTTAAAAAGACATTATAAATTGAAAAATATTACATAAATTAAAAACAAAAAAATAATTAAATATTAGAATGTAAAACCTGAAATCCCTTTATTGCAAACGAAATTATTTAATAGAGTCTTTGACGTGTCACTAATTGCTTCATGCCGTCTCAACGAAAGTAGAATAACTCGAAATCTTACATAATAATATGCGATCAAATTGCAACCAGGCAAAAGCGAGTTTGACTTCCTCACTCATTGAAAAAGTTATGATTACTCCAGTCAAATTAGTGTAATTTAGAATGGTGGTAACTTATATAATCGAAATGGCTATAGCATATCCTTTTAATCTTAGTTTGAATTGCCTTTGGTTTGGATCACTGAAACGACAGAAGAATAACTTTTCGTTCAAATAAGAAGGAATTATAAACAAACGAAATGGAAGAATGGAAGATCAAAAGGGTTAGCTCAAGTCGTAATTAGAGATTTTATGTGTGTATGTATGTATGTGTGTATGTATGTATGTATGTATGTATGTATGTATGTATGTACTTGAAACACGCATCAAGCTCATGTAAAATACTGTATTTTTAAAATGGTAAGAGAAGGAGATTTAGTTTAAATAAAATTGAAGTATATTTTTTTTACCGTAATAATTACATAAAAAAAAAACTAAAATCAGAGTCTACACAAAAAAGCAAGAAAAGAACTGGTGAGGAAGCCCTTTTCCAAACAGGAAAAAGGATTTTACACTTCCTTTTAAGTCATGGTGTTTCTTGAGCCTAATACGAATCAGTTTTAATTAAGTGCATCAACATGTTGTAATGTGGTAGCCTTCCTCTGGACCTGCATGGTGGTAAAACTTCTTTTAAACTTTTTTAGGGAAAGCAAGTCATAAATTACTGCGCTTGATATAAAATAATTAGTAATATATATCTGCAGCTTAAGCAGCTTTGATACCATATGCAAGTTCCCCTCATATATTAAAAGATTTTTTAAAACTTTTTTAAGAAAAAGTTTTTCTTTTAATTGCTTCCTTCAGAACGTAATTCAGGTTGCTTTTTCCTAATTATTCAATTTGTTATGGTAAAGCATATTTGATTTGAAGTCCATAAAAACAAGTAATGAGATTATCACATTAAGAAAGTATTTGGTGAATTAATTTCTCTCAGATTTTAATATTTTGAATATATATCATAGTATAAGATGCCATCATTAAAATGTTATGGTACATATCTTTGATACTCATACTTGACCTGAAATATATTCAAAGCACATATTTATCACTAGTGTTTCTTAAATTCTCAAATGCATACCCTTTTAGTACAAGAGCTAAAATTGATAATTTATTAAAAAAAATTATAATTTATCCCTTGGTTCAAAATCAATTTGTCCCCAGTGAAAAGTGTGACTTCAATAGCTCGGTTTGAGTCAATGTTCAAGCGCTAGGCACCATGGCTCTAAAATTACCCATGCATATACTCTCGGAAAAAGTTCATAGATTAGCCCCTACTCTCCCAATTCGAAAATAATTATACATCATTCTCATACTTGTAATAACTTTGTAGATCATATATTAGTTCTTTTTCTGAAAATATAGGAGAAGGGGGCTTGTGTACCAACATTTGCCATAAAGGTCCCAGTCATTTTAGATGCGAAGTTATAAGACTCAACTTCAACGTAATCACTTGAATATAGCCGGCTCTTTTAGGAAAGTAAAAGCGCAAGAGCAACTATCTTGGTAGCACAAGAAATAAACTATTGCTTCTTTATGTACCACTTAACCATCTTGTGAATATTTATATTTAAATTTTGACAAAAATGAACATTTAAATATTAAAATAATTATTTCATTGCTACATGTCTATTTCACTTATATCTTAAATATTTTTAGTGTTCGAGCCTATTGTTAGAATTAAGTGGATAGTTTCCATTTCAAAATATCATCTTAATTATAGTAATAACCTCAAAAGACTGCGAAATTGTTTAAGATTTAAGTGAAACATATTTTTAACAATGAAATATTCATCATTTTAACATTCACAATATTGTTTTTGTCAAAACTAAGACCCTAAATGCTATAAAGTGATTAAGTGAAAACAAAAATAATACTAGACTTGGAGGAAGGGATTATTAAACCATATTCTTGTGTAGAGTCATATATAAAATTATGTAAGAAGTAAAGAGTAGGGCAAGAAAAAGAAAACACTAGACCTAGAATAGGATTACTAGATCAGACTCTTAGAATGATTCCATCTATTATTAAAAAATAGTTAGAATAAATCAATATTAAAAAGAAATATAAACATGTCTGTAAATTTTTCCCTAGCATGTCATATATGTAATCCACTTACAAATAAATTATTACTAATTACAATAGGAAATTACAAGTTCAATATGATAAATTTTCTCAAATCATGTGCAGCAAATATTGATTATAGGTCTGTTTATGCTGAGCCTACAAAAAGGAAATGCCTCAAAATGCATATAACATATTTAGATGTTTATTTATTATTAGTTTTATTTATTTATGTTTAATAGAAATCTTTTAAAAAATTTTCTAGAAGTTTTGGGGAGTTATATCTGGTCCTCAAAAAATTGATTAATTAAATCAGTCCAAAATAAATAAATAAATAAACATATCAAAATTATTGGTTTAATCTTTTTTTTTTTTTTTGGGAAAACGGTGTCCATCTAAAAATTTGTCGTCTTCTTAAACCATTTCACGTTGTAAGCTATTTAATTAACTAACTGAGCTATTGTCCCTAATTATTGGACTTGATTACGAACTTGTCTTTGGACTTAATTTTATATTAAAAAAGCAGCAAGAAATTTATAGCCCAACCCAAAACTTAACTCGTATCAATTTTTTATACTCAAGCCCAACCCTCGCCCAAATAGATCTTCTCAAGGCTGAAATTTGGCTCAAAACTCGATAAAAAATTATTTAATTATTTAAATCATTTCCAAAAAAATTTAGAAAAAGAGACAGCATGAGATTTTTTTTAATAAAAAATAGTTTTATAAAAGGTCAAAACCCTCTTTTTGTTGCTCAAGTCTATGAAAGTGTGTTTGCCACGTCAAACTTAGCGGAGCATATGTTAAAAATGTTAGCAGAGGACTTTTGAGGACAATTGAAAAGTTGAGTTTTTAAGGAACAAATACATTTTTGTGACTACAGTAAAACTTTAAATAAATTATTTAAAAGATCAAAATAAGATTTTGAGTTCTAAAAAATAATACATGCTCTTAAATATCAAACCATCTTAAGTTAATAAAAAATATATTTTTAAACTTTTTTTAAGTTAAATTAACATTTAGTTTACAAATTCATGTGTCTCACTATGTATCATTATCCAGCCAAGCACAATTATCATAACACCATCAAGGGCTCACTAATTATATATAAACTCTCCCAAGACCTCTCAAGTAAAAATAACTCTATGTCTAACATCCTTCATTACTCGATTCAGTCTTTTACTTAGACATCAAAATTCATTCCAAAATCATCGCTCTCCATGATATTTATCGCAGAAGGCAAGAGAGGATTTATTAGAAAGAAAAAGAGAGATGAATAAACCCCACATTCCATATTTATTTATCTCTCTCACAGGATCCTCTCATGAAGAAAAAAATCTTAATTCGATATTCATCACCTCTCTTGTAAACACACAACTTTAGAAACCAGTCCTCATCACCAATGGTCATTGCAAATAGATGAACACGAGGGGCAAGAAATGCAGGGCATGCAGCAATAGTAGAGTTGCTAACTGTCCTCTCAAACCTCTATGCCTTCTCCTCTTCCTATGCATTTTGAGGAACAAGGAAGTGAAAAAGTGGAGGTGACAACTGAATCAGAATAGAAACATGAATAGGGTATGTTTTGTCCCACGTGGAGTATAGGGATGTGGTCTGGCACGTGGCCGTGCGGCGGTTGGAAACTGATACTGTCATTCAAGCATGTGTGTGTGTTTGCTTCACGCAACCTTTGATCTTTCTTTCCCTTCTCTGTTTACTATTCTTCTCCTTCACCTCCCTCTCATCCTCTTGCGTGGCTTTAAAGTCTGAAACTTTAAACCAAATTCTTCCCTCTCCCCACACCAACACACTATTCTAATTAAACCCGTTTTGGAAAATCAAGATTCTGTGTGCTAAAACTGAATTAAAATTTGTCCCCAAACTAGCTAATCCATCTCAAGTCATTACCCACCACCAAAAGCCTCTCCATCCACCTGTGTCAAGCTAGCATAAACCAAACATTTTTAAGGGTACTTATTTTATTTTAATTAAATAGATAAAAGTACATACACATATACATACATATATATAAACAATATATCAAATTAGTCTTCTTTTCTCAGCTGGAAGTTTGATAAATATAAAAGAAGATTCTTAAGTATATCTTAATTACCAAAATATATTGTGTTAACTGTAAACGTAAAGATGCTACACGTTAATTTATTGAAATGTATTGACATACTCACGTTATAAAAAATACTAAATCAATTATAAAAATACATATAAATATATAAGGTACATTTGTTTTTTAATAAAATCTATCCTCCCCGTCTTATATATTAAATCAGGTCTCTCTAAAGAAAAATCTTTTAAATAAACTTGATTTAAAAATATGATTAATTATAAAATAACACGAAACAATATAAAATAGAGATATTATGTATTAAAAGAAATTTGCCTAAAAATTTCCTAAGAATTTCTCATCCTGATCAACGAAACAGACCCAATATATAAACTATATACCATCTCTCTTTCTCCAAATCCCCATCTTTTCTATCTTGTCTCTGCTTCCTCTCAGTACCCACAAAAAAAGCTTACTTGAACCCCAGAGCAAGGAAAATATCAAAAAGCCAATCATCAACCTCTATCTCTGGCAGAAGAGAGAGAGAGAGAGAGAGAGAGAGATGGATTGTGGATCTAGTAAGAATAACAATGTTGGTGGGGATGGTAGTCATAGTCATGGTCATGGTCACAGAGGAGGAGGTGGTGGACCTTGTGGGGCGTGCAAGTTCCTTCGGCGAAAGTGTGTGAAGGGGTGCGTATTTGCACCCTACTTCGACTCAGATCAAGGCACCGCTCACTTCGCGGCGGTGCACAAGGTGTTCGGAGCCAGCAACGCTGCCAAGCTTCTGCTGCGAATCCCTCCCCACAACCGTCTTGATGCTGTTCTCACTCTCTCCTATGAGGCTCTCTCTAGAGCTCGAGACCCCGTCTACGGCTGCGTCGCCCACATCTTCGCCCTTCAACAACAGGTACTTAATTCTTTAATTTACATTTCTATCTACTATATGTCTGCCTTCAATGATTGCTTCTCTCTCTCTTGTTTAGCTTTGATGAATTGGTAAGCACAAAGGTTTTGTTTCTCTTGCTTTGGACACTGATATTGGGTTTTGCAGCATTTACATGACCATTTTACAACTAACAAGATATGACCATAATATGTGCAAAAAATATACAGCCCATTAATTAGGACCATCTTTATCTCTCTGTTGAGAACTTTTTTGGGTATATGAGAAAGATTGAACTTGCAACCCAAAGTCGCTCACCCCCCAAATTACCTAAGCTAGTAGGTGGCTTCTGTTCATTAACTTCTAATTATCTCGTTATTTTACTTGTCATTTTGAGGGATAATATTGCTTGGCTGCTAACCTATTACTTGAGTTCACAAGCATTCTCTGGATTTTAGGTCAGAATTTGGGTCTAATGAAGAAGTGGCAAAACAGCATATCAAAAAGGATACTAGAAATACTCGTAACATTATAATGTTTTGCAAAACTAGCATAAATAGTTCGACTCTCAAACTTTTTTGAGTTGTACTGCGATGCAAATAAATAAATAAAATCTATTTTGAAAAGACATTACGAAAATCAATTTTATGTGATGATTATCAAATTTTATTTTATTTTTAAAAAAGTGAATCTAGAAATAGGAATGCGATCAAAACCAAGTAGAAAGTGCATCTGGTTAATTTATATATTTGACATGGACCTAAAGCTTGAGTTTTTGGACAAGTAGCAACTGTTTTACAATCCTCCTAGCTTGGTCAAGGTTTTCACATTCAGAAGATTATATATACTGTTTGGTTTGACAAATTTTGCCATCCTTCTCTAAGAAAGCCACAACACACTACTTAATAACGTGGCCTATCAGTGTAGGTTTTGTAATTCCTAGGCCTAAGACCCTTCTACATAATATATTAATATTGTGTTTGATTATAGTATAATCAAAGCCCACACCAAGTTTATTACTTTATTAGATATTAGATTTGCTATAAAAATCGGGTGACTTGAAATCCATGTGTCATAGAAAATTAGGGTTTCAACGGAAAAATCTTTGTGAAATTCATCTTTGTGAAAATCTTTGTAAGAGAGAGAAGTGACATCTGCCAAATGGGTGTCTCAGTCTGACTACGGAGGTCCTGTTGTTGCTTGCCGGAGCTACCAAGCAACTTAATTAGCAGCTCGAGAAATATTAAAATATTTGTAATTTTGACTTTTAACACTATAATATATATTTTTTACAGTTTATATTTAATTTAAATATATTAGTTCATTAATTTAATCAAAATACCTAAAATATTAGGCAGCTAAGTACTGTTGGTGTTCTTTCCCATGAATATTTTTCTCAAGTCTTTATTTACATTTGACATTTTAGCTAGAAACCTTGTGATACGTAATGCCACATCTACTCTATTATAAATAAACATAATAATTTCAAGTGTCCCAAGGGTTTTACGTTTGATCTGATTCAGTTTTGGATTATATATAAAATTTATAAATGAATTTGTCAAATTCTTTCAAAAATTAATTAAAAAAGACTTCCAACTCAATTCGTATAATCAACTCTATAAAGAATATCTCTTTCTTTTTAAAGATAAAGGAGTTTCTACCTATTACAAAAGCTCAATATTGAAGCGCTTAAAATTCTAATTCCACCCCCCTTTTTTTATAGGATTATACTCAAATAAAGTTATATAAATATTTTTTATTAATTTTTTTAATAAAAACATAATATGTAAAGAACTTTTTTTTTAAAAGCTCAATCATAAGATATCAAATTAAAAATTATTTATTATGTTTTTAGGGAGAATTTAATAGTCTAAAAGTTACGCTTTAAGTTTTTTTTAATATTATATGGATGGGTCAATTTTTTAACTGTCTGTATAATGTTATGTAACTTGTAAGAACCTCTTTTTCCTTTTAATTTCTTTTGAGTTTGCTTTTTGGAGGAGTCAATAAGAAATTCCTAAGGTATTAGAATCTTTTTCCATAAGATGCAGGTTATTGGTGGATTTATATAGAAGATAAAGTTTCATATATAATCTTATGCGTGATTCTATAACAATCTTTTGCCTTATCTTTGACAATTAATGGATTAAAGTATTATCTAAATTCTAGAGTGCAATAATTGAATGCAGAGCTTCTGACAAGGTTATCCATGGAGTATATAGGATTTAGTAATTTAAAACCTGCACGCAGCACAATGGCACTATTATTATGTTCCAATCTGTGACCATAATTGGGCCGCTATGCACCAATCAATTCCTTAGCTTTAATTAGGTAGAATTCCATCATCTGTGTGATTAGATATCAATAAAAATTTATACGAAATTAAAACATTTTACATATTTGTTATCTAATTTTTTGAACTATTTTTTAGTTAATTTGATTTTTCAAAATTAAAATTTTTTAATTTGATTCCCTAAAACTTTTCTTTTAATTAAAATAGTCATTTCATTCGACAATTTTTTTTTCAATTAATGAATGATAGTTGATATAGCTGTTAATTTATAACATAGACTTGATCAAATGGCAATTTATGTCAAAACAAAGTCAATTAGGCAAGTTTCACAAAGGCCAGTAGTGACTATTAAAATGCTGTTATTTTGGGTAAAAATTTGCTTAAATGATACTAGTTTGAAGGAAAATATTACGTGGATAAGTCTAAATTATGAGAGTTTCTGTTTAATTATTAGGCAAAATTTTTTTTTGAAGGAATTACTATCCTGATTGGAAAATTTTTTTTTGGAAATTAAATTGAAAAGCTTTATCTTTAAATGATTCAATTGAGAAAAGATTAATTTTTCAGATATTAAATTTTAAATTTTATCTTTTTTAGTAAAAATGCAGTGTATAAAAAAATTAAAAGAAACAATTAAATGATGCTAAATTGTAAAATAATATCTATATAATATATATTTGTTTATAAACTTGATAATTAAAAAAAAAGCATCCAAGTCAAATATTAATAAATATACAAGTAGATGTTGAAGGTGAATCAAAGAGTGGATTGTACATGTTCGTGTTTTTCTATAATTGATATTTAGTTTGTATATCTTTTAATAGTCTACCTAAAAATTATCTCATATATACTATTTAATGCGAGAGGGAAATTTGTTACTTACAAGGTAGTCCTTTCAAGTTGATTAGAATTGATGATGGATTAAATTCTGAATTTTACTTAATACAATAATTTTGTTGAATTTCAAACTAAAACTCTTTAAAAATAAATAAAGATCAGATCTCCAACCTGACTCACGGTTTGATATAACTTAACAAACATTTCATGTGTAAATAAAGTTATCTTCCGGTGAGAATATTTTTTTCGTGTCAAATAGATATCTTGGATCAGTACGGACAACATATATAAAATTCTGTTCGCATGATTTTTAATTATAGTTGAGCATATCTATTTGTCTTTATGCAATGAGATTTCTTTTTAATTAATCCGTTTCTTGAACTCTTCATCAAATTGTCATAACGTCTCTGTATAGTGATTGTCACTACTAATGCATATACTATTATGTATCACAATTTGATCGATGTGGTTTTCAAGGTTTCAATGCCCAAATTTATGGTCCAATAGTTACATCTATGCAAACAGTACGTTGGCCATTTTTTTGGAAAGTTGAAGTGAATATTATTTGATTCTGCTAAAATCCTTTTTCTTACCAAATTCATATTAGATTCATCGATTATTGAGCTGCCAAAAGAGCATTGAACTGATGAAAAACAGTAATATCTACATCCAAAGTAGGACTTTGAGCTATGTCTAAAGATTCTTCAGTAGGCTCAGGTAACCTAAATCAATAACAAGTGGTCACGTCAAGGCACTTTCTTTTTTTTTAAAAAAAAAAAAAAAGAGATGTGTGGAGTGTCAAGTGACTTAGTAGTAAAATACATTTTAGATATGTGCACATGTTTATTTTTCGCTAATTAGCGTGTAGACATATTTGATATAGTTATTTTATATTTTTTTACATTTATCATAAAAGTTAAACATACTAAAACAATATTAGAACCGTACATATTTTTTGTAATATTTAACACTACTTAAAATAACATCATTTTGTGACTAAAAAAACAACTAATATCTTAAATAGTATAAATCGACATGTAACAGGCTATTAAAACAAATTGTTTAGTATGCCACGACGGAGGATGTTTAGAAAAAAATAATTTTTTTAAAAAAGATGCCCCCTTGTTTGGGGCGTAGGGTGACTGGGCCTTTTTTTTTAATAATTGGCCCATGAACCTAAACCCAAAATGGCCCATCATGAATTCACGTTTAAACATGCTATAATTAGATTAGCCCATAGGATCCCTTTTTCGTTTTTTGCCTACTTTTATTTCAAAATTTTTTATTTAAAAAATAATATTAAATTATAAAATAATAAATTCTTCCCCAAAAAAATGTGTATAAATATTTAATAAAGAAATTTCATAAAGTATTGAAAAATAAAACTAAAATTTAGATTAAATAGATTAATTCCAGGGTGACTTGGCTATGACCCATTTAAATTTTATTTTAAATAAAAAAAAATCATAGATTGGCTCGCATAGACGCCTAATATTAAATATCTAAGTCTATTTTGACCTTGAAATCTTAAGTATCAGTTCTCCAGATATAGGCTTCTAACATCCAAGATTTACATAAAAATTTCCTCATATACCATAATGATTAATCAATGAAGCTGAATATATGAGCTTTGAGGGTGTGACTGTGTTGTGGGGCGCAGGTGGTGAACTTGCAGGCAGAGTTAGCTTACGTTCAAGCTCGTCTTTCCACATTGCAGTGTGTCCCCGTAGTTGCACCTGTTCCACTTTCACAGCCTCAAACGTCACCATCATCTGACGCTGACTTCCACTTTGATCCTCTTCTTCACCAACCACATCAATTAACCACTGTTCTCAACCCTTCTGATCAACAAGAACATGATGGGGATCTCCAAGCTTTGGCCAGAGAATTTGTGTCAAGGTACTTGCCTGGAGTAAGATTCAGGCCTTCTAATTCTCACTAATTGTATCATCTTGCAGTTTTCAATGCAACCAACTACTTTTGGTTTTCATGCGTAATGAAATTCCAGCCTTTCTCGTGGCTATTGTATCTTTTGCAATTTTCAATGCAAAATGAAACCGTACCTTTCTTGTGGTCAAAAGTTCAATGCCCCAAGCGTATTGCTAGTAGTAACTTCCAGTGCTATGTTTGCTGTCAGAATTTTTTTTTTCTATGGGGATATAAATTAAAATTAAATGAAAATTTGTAATCTTAATTCTATTTAATGACATAAAAATAAATAATAATATTATCTTATTCATATATTTAGTTGGATAAAATCAAAATAGAAATGAAAAAGAAAATTATACAAATACCTATAGTACTTTTTATTGTAGAAGAAATATTGAAATATTCAATTTTTTCTCAAAATTTTTTTTTTTGAATTACTAATAATAAGAAAAAATAGAAACTAAATATTATAATATAAAAGGTCTCTATATTTGATATAAAAATTAAAAGTTGTCAAAACGAAGATATAAATAATATTTTATAAAAATTATCAAATTAAAAAAAGGGCAATATGATATTTGTATAATTTTTTTTAAGTATGAGATGCATTCCAGATAATATCATCAGATTATATAAATTTGTTGGCAAAAAAAAAAGGGGATTATATAAATTTGAGGTTAAAGTGGGAAGGAGAATAACCAATAAAGTCACCTTATATGCATAAAAAGTACCATGAGATCATATAGCAAGGATAGGATGGTAAAAGACAATCACATTCCCAGAAAAGCTAGGGATTCTATCACTTTTGCTCGCGAATTAGATTCTACAATTCACGGAAATCTCGATATTTACAGAATAGGGCTCTATTCTACCAAACGCACGTTTAATGGGAAACTTTCTCCCATTCTCATTCCCTCTTCCTAATTCTATCTTATCAAACACAAGACAAGTTATGGTTGATTGCACTACAATTAAAGTGATTGCGGAAAATATATAATTATTATAATTTACAATAGCAAATATATACAAGAGAAATTTAAAATGTAGTTTTTGGACATGTACTATTGAATCAAATTCTCTAATAGAAATAACATGCATGTTTATTAAACTTAACACCATATAATTAGTATTTTAAAAAAAGTTGTTGACTTTATTTGATAGCCTTATATTGTCACGAAGTAAATGTATGATATGGTCTCTTTTTCAAATTCATGGATGGGGCTGTACCATACATGAAGTGGAAGAGCACAGTGCCAATCAAGGAATACTAACATCTTCAGATGGTTAAGCTTAAGCTTGAAGAACATATTTCTATGTTTCCACTCGGTTGAACACGAATTTTCTTTGAATCAAAAAATAATTGTAATATGGGCGAAGTGGGGGTCAACAAGCAGAGTAAAAAAACAAAAAACACCTCCCCTCTCCGATCCGCAAGAGAAAGCATCAACAAAAATTAACTTTTCTATCTCCCTAAAGGGCTGATTCATGTACGCAGATTCTCGAAAGATTTGGACCAATTTCAGTCGATGAAAGATGATCACACATAAAGTCAGTATGCTAGGACTAGGAATCACTTTTCTACAGGTAAATGATCAGGTTCTCTACTGCTACTCATCAAGCAGACACAGGACTGCTATCCCAGAAACCAGACAATGACTAGAACATAGAACTGATCAAATATTTGCTTAACAATCCACACACGCAAAGAGCGTGTTAGTTACTCCACTCCTCAGCTTTGAAGTGATCCCTGGAAAGATAAGAAAGCATACATTTGATTGACTTCCACAAACATCAAAGCTAGATTATCATAACTAGTACCTTTCCAATAAAACACAAGCCTGTTAGTTTCTGATATGCCCACATTACAGTAGTTCATCACAAACTTCTAAAGAATAGTGTACTACTTCCAAGTACAAAAAGTAATATAAAAGCAATCTCCCTAGCAATAATATTTCTCCACTTCTGCATTGCACATTTGTGTCCACGTAACACAGTTATCACTTATCACAAGCATTTACTAATGTTTCAATCAGTTATTAGGCCTTTCTAGACGGACAACATGGAAACTATAAAACCAATAAATCAAGTGACACGGACGAAATGCCAAACATGATAAACCATATAAATTTTCCACATAAGACCCGTCCTAAACACTGAGCCAAGAGAAACCAAAAAATAGCTATCTTCAGTCATTGACCATTTCTGGGAATATTAAGAGATTTAAGTTCCGCATAAATGCTTCTGGAATGACACACAACAACATGTCATGCATATTCATAAAAATCAGCAACGATAGCCAAGGAACCCAGAATGAATGATTTTCAGAGCCAGCAATCACCAAGAAATAGATAAAATATATCAAAACTAATCAGGGAACTTCAAATTCAAGTATGACACCTCAAAGCTAAGAAGTCAATGATACTAGACAACAAATATTATCATCATGTAGTACTTATGTAAGTTGCATAATAATCCCAGGTACAGTTTGGCAAGAAAACCAAACCAAAATTCTTTGCATACTGACTTGATCATAAAGTGATGATATCTAAGAGCATAATTATCATTACAAATAAGGAGAGGAATTATCAGAAAAACTAAAGTAAGAACTCTAGGATATGGTCAAATTGCATAATAATTGAAGTTAAAATGCATTGCCAGACAGACACTCCTCCTCAAAGATTCAGCAGTCAGCACAATGATAAATACAAGCACAATGAAAAACAAGCTGTCCATTGCATTTGCTTTCAGTCGTTAAATGATAACAAACTATCTACTATATGAAAGCATAACTAGTATTAAGTATGAAAAATGAGATGTTAAGATTTTTTTGTTTGTTTTGGGTTGGTTTTAATGAGAGTTATTATGTTTTCACAACAGGATATATTTATGTAGGGTGACAATAGACAACAAATTCGTCCACTGTAATAATGGAAACAAGGAAGAATATCTCTACAACTTGGCCACACCTCAAGTGAGGTAGATGTAATTCCCCCTGATGAATAATTTTGAATATCCCATAGTGCAACATGGAATTAAATAACCATTGGCTCCTCACAATACATACAAGAATGCTTAAGTTCCAAAACAAATTACTGAAAACACGTGCATTATAAGGAGGACCAGGCTAAAAATCTTAAAGGTCCAGACTCTGGAACATGGTTAACAAATATAGTTATAACAAAGGTATGTGCATAAAAGCATAATTAGTTATACTTTACAAAACCACATACAATAAATAAAACTAAAAAGCATGTGAGCGGCTCCAATCTTCTGTACACAAATGTACAATCTCACTTCTGTTTGTCTGCAGGGTAAATAGGCACAAGAAAATCGATCACTATGTTAGAGAGGATTAACTTCTGATGTTCATGGCTCTATAAAATCTCCCCATGACGGAATCCACTATCCCCACAGTCTGGACCAGTATCCAAAACACAAGGAGAATCATACCATTTAGGATTGTCCTGATAGAAACTATCAACCTGTATACAGCCAAGACCTACATCTGCAACTATAGCCTCATCAGGTCTAATGGGCTTGGTTAGTTTAGTATCCTCACAATCAAGGATACTCTTCTCATCAAAATCACTGCATTTCAACCACTTTTCAGGCTTACAAGGTTCACTGATCAGGTCTTTCTGACTTCTGCACTCTGTCCTCATTTCATCCCATGAAACAACTCCTAGTGTGCGGCCAAAACTGTCTTCATCATCCTCAATCAGTTCTGTGTCCTTGCCATCCTCATAAATCCTATCATGATGATTACTCCAATCTGCCAAATCATTATCCCCGACCAAGACATCTTCGGTATGTGTCTTCTCAGGAAGCAACCCAATTGACTTCGTGGTCATATCCCCTATATTTCTAATTTTATTAGAAATATCAAACAATTCTCTGCACACCAAACCCAATAAATCACGCGGGACTTTTGAAATCTTCCCCTCCAACATCCCAACTTCAGCTCTCAACTCCTGCACCTGTTGCAAAACTGAAAACTGCAAATCTCCTTCATCCTTCCCCATCAGCCCAAAAGCTTCATTCTCCATGTCCTCATTCACCCCATATTCTGTTTCTTGATCCATCAAATAGCCACCCTTGTGCCCCACAACCCGATGCATAATCCTGGCATTACCATCCAATGGCCCTGGCTCATGCCCTGAATGCACTGCATACAACTTAAACACTGCTTTCCCCTCTTCTTGATACACAAAAGTCTTATCCTTCTCATTATAATTTGCAATCGGCACAATTGCCCTTATACGAAATCCACACCCACAGCGCTTGGATGCATATGGTTCCCTCTTTAAAATCTTTGATTTCTTGGCAGCGGGCTCCCCTGCTCTATGACAAGCATAATCCTTCACCTCTGCCATAAATGGCTTATACCTAATATACTTCTGCCGAATGCAGAGCACCACCTTATGCTTCACTGCCAACTGTTGAAGCTTATTAGGAACATCCTTAGCAGGCACATCAAAAGATTCCGTATACTCAAACCTCCGCCGCTTACTCCTGGCAGCAGATCCAGAGGTAGCCGAAGAACACACAGGGCATGCAGCAACACAAACCCTAATGTAACTTTCAGGAATTCCATAAAATTTTGCACCTACAGTCCAAACTTGCTTAATTCTCTCGATGGTTTCCTTAAGGCCTAAGTGTTTCAAATCGGTATCCCCATGAAAACCCATAACAATATCTTGCCATTGGTTAATATGAGAAACGAATTGCTGAGAATTGTTCTTGAAACAAAGAAATTCGTTACCGTTTTCATCCACATGGATGATGAGCTTGTCCTGGATTCGCTTCCACGCGGTTAGGTAAGCCGTCTCCTCGTTGCGATCCTTCCAGACGGCGCGCCAGGACTTGAGAACGGCTCGAGGGGTGGCGGCTCGGATCTCGGCTGGCGTGGCGAGGCGTTGCTCCAGGATGCAGCGAATCATGAGCGCGTGGGACTCGGGGTTGAATGTATAAAATTGGGAGGAAATATGGGGTTCCGGGCTGATAAAGAGGGGTTGGTTAGATGGGTTTTTGGTGGAGGTAGAGGCCGAGGCAGAGCCCGAGACGCGGCTCAGTGAGTGAGGAGGGGAATCAGTGGAGGAGTGACTCGGTGACTCGGAGGAGGACGAGCGAAAGAGAACGATATCGGGGAGAGAGAAAGACGGGTCGTCGGAAGGCTGAAGGTGGGTTTGGTGGGGTAGGATCTGGGAAGGTGGGTCCAGATCGCTGGGGGGATGGTGATGAAGGAAGAGCTCGTCCTCGGTTTTACTGGGATTCATGGAAGAATCAAGAATGGCGCAGAGACTCAGAAGAAAGTTAGACGAGGAAGAAGGAAGAAAAGTGAGAATACAACTTCGGAAGTGAGTTTCTGTGTGTCTCAGGGAAATCTTGCTGAGCTTTTTGCAGTTTCTCTCTCTAACATTTAGGGAGGCACTCAAGGGTTACTCTACTGTCCTCTCTCTCTCTCTCTCTCTCTCTCTCTCTCTCTCTCTCTCCACCTTATGCCCTTTTTTATACATATATATATATATATATATATATAGATATAATTTGAGTTTTTTTAATCACCCAATATAATTATTTATTTATATATGATCCTGTCAAAAAAAATTTTATTTATTTTTTCAGTCCCTTCTTTCGTTTTTTACCACAGCCTTGTGGTGGTAGGCTTTTAGATTATCTTTTCACTTATATAGTTAATAATTATATTTTTATATTTTTATATTAATTAGGATGATTTTTGAAATTAAATCTTTAAATTTATCATAAATAATTCAACAATTTTTTAATAATCAAAATGTCTTAATATTTCACTCAGTTGATGGTACATTATTAATTATTAAATCATTTTAATTTTTTATATTAAATATCAATGTTAAGGTCAATTAATATAAATTAAATTACGTATACTTGTATATAACAAAAAAAAAAGAAAATAATCATCAATTGAAGTTTCTTGTTGTAGTTAGGAGGTTGAGGGAATCGGAGTGTGTGTGTGTGTGTGTGTGTAAAGAGGAAATAATCATCAATGAAGACACTTGCATTCCGTTTGGTTATAGAATATAATAGTGAAAGAAATGTAAAATGAAGATAAGTGGGAATAGGTGAGATAAAAAATTACTATTTTATCTCTATTTAAAAAATGTGATTTGATAGATAGAATAATAAATATAAGGGTATAATAAACATTGCACAAGTTATATAAAAGAAATATATTCACTTCACACCCAACTAAACAGAACAAATATAACCCAATTTAAGTTTGCCTTGGACTCATGAAAGTATAAAATATAGCTTACCTAAAAGGCCAAGAAGTATTCAGGCTAAACACCAAAGTTGATTTTTCTATTAATATGTTGTTTAGAACAAAATTAATATATTTTCAATAATCGATAAGTGTCTAAAGTTGTCTAAAAAAATTATCATTAATATAAATTAAATGAGAAATCTTTAAGATCATGTCTTGTAAAAAGAATGCCTTAAATCTCCTTTCTCTATTCAACTTTTAATAACATTTAATATGAGACAGGTGTAAAGATGAAATAAGTATGGCAAAAGAAGGTCACTCTAACAAACATTTGGATGAGGGTAAAATGTTGCAACCTATTTAAACAAAGGATTCTTGTACAACTTTTAACATATGTATTCTAATTTAAAGAAATGAGACTACCCATCACCAATTATAATCTATTGACCATGGTAATTTTAAGAATTATATTGCACAAATTAATAGGTCGAAAACACTATAACAATAAAAATAGTAGGTACCTTAGGTATAAAGTGATTAGTGAATCATAATTGTTGTATTGAACCTAATTGATTGTTCCATACCTAAGGTCTAACCTGCCTAGTAGCTCATTAAAGCAATCCTTGAGGACTGAAGAGGTTATGTTGCACAATAAGCCCATAAATGCCTTTGCCACTTGTAATTATAATCGCTATAAATAGCTCAAAAATGTTTAGGCAACTATGTAACAAACTAATTAGACATATAAATAACTCATTTCCATATCTTTATTGTGTTTATCATTCTTAAACATCTCTAACTGATTTATTGAAGGTGTAAATTAGAGGTTTCCTTCCCCTTTTATGTTTGCTTGCAGGTCTACCATTACCAAAGTTGAGCATTATCATTATGGACAATCATCAAATCTAGTAATTATTCATTAATCAACATTGTCTACAGGAACCCATTAACCTTTGGTGGTAACGCTCCATTTTTCTTTTCATATCATGTCCAAATGCTATTTGTCATGCTGTCATTGCCAACCAAAGAGAAGGAGACAATAGAGTTTTATAAGGTGAGCCATGTGATCTAGGGCAAAGGCATGGTGGAGTTAGGTAAAGTAATAGCAAGGTACATCATTTTGAGGTTGCTTTGTTAAATTAGGCCTTAATATTGGGATCAAGAGATAAAACTTAAGCTCATGGCAATGATCAACTTTCTAAGGAAGTCATTGGCAGGAAGTCACAAGGATTAGATCCCTCAAACCTACATTCATTATTAAAGTATACACATCCCAAGAAAGCTAAACAAAGGTCTGTTGATCTACTTGAAACCCTTGAGCATGGACGAACAAGGACCCCAAGTATTGAAAGATGCCATAAGGTTGATCAAGCCTTGGTGAGTCTATTAATTCTATAAAGAACCCTAGAGAAAATCTACTTTCAAGTCTAGAATCTCTAGAATTAAAATTTCATACATTCATCTAATTTGATTATAAATGAAAGTAGAATATATGTTTATATAGTATAAGTCAAATTTGCCTTTTATTAGCCTAAGAAGAAAATTAGGGAAAATAATTGCATAATCTTAATTTAATAACCTAAAAATCAAGAATTCAAAATAGTCAAATCTTCTTAAATACTGAAAAGGAAAGAAAAATTTATCTAATTAATTCTAATTTTTGTCCAAATGCATAAAGCTTCTAGAAGTTAGCATATTAAGCCTATAATGGCATTATTTAAGTTCAAATGAGTCAATCCATATATGATTGTTGGTTCAAGCTCTTTAATTTGTAATATTCTAATCGAAAGAAGTTTCAACAGCTCCATATTTAGCCTAAATGATGTTGAAGATGTCCTAATTAATACTTGAATCAAATTTGTAAAAATTTTGCTTAGTCTAAGTCTCTTGAATAAGTCCACTCAATGCTTTTTAAAATTTTTTAACCCTAGCCATTGTGATAGGTCTAATTAGAAGATGCAAAAGATCATCTGATAATTTTGAGTTAACTTTTTCTAGATCAACAGATGATATTTTTGAGTTAGCTTATTCTTTCAAGCTAGCTAATTTCATCTCATAATTCGCCCCATCCCCTCTTTCCTCAAAAGGATTCATCTTCAAATCTTTACCTACATCAAAAGGAGATAAATCAACAACATTAAAAGTAACACTAACGTTATACTCACTAAGCAAATCCATCTTGTTGGCATTGTCCTTGATTTTCTCAAGAATTTGGAATGGTCCATCCCCTCTAGAAGCCAATTTAGATTTTCTTTTAGCTGAAAACCTCTCTTTTCTCATATGCACCTAAACCTAATCACTAGGCTCAAAAGCAACATGCCTCCTTTCATTGTTTGCCTTGGATGAATATTGCTCATTTTTCTTTTCAATTTATTGCTTGACATGCTCATGAAGTTGCTTCACCAATTTAGCCTTCTTTTTCCTATCAAGACTTGCTATCTTATCAATAGACAATGGTTTTAAAGCCAATGGAGTCAATAGATTAAAACCATAAACTATTTCAAAAGGAGAAAAGTCAAATAGATGAATGAATACTCATATTATATGCAAACTCAATAAATGGGAAGCAATCTTCCCAATTCTTTAAATTCTTTTGAATGACAGTCCAAAGCAATTGAGTTAAAATTTTATTAATAATTTTAGTTTGATCATCAGTTTGTAGATAACAAGTTGTAAAAAATAACAATTTAGTTCCAAGCTTTTCCAACAAGACCTTTTAAAAATAATTAAGAAACTTTGCATCTCTATCAGAAACAATACTTTTACAAACACCATGAAGTCTCACAATCTCTTCAAAGAACAAATTAGCAATATAAGTGGCATCATCAGTTTTATGGCATGGAATGAAATAAGCCATTTTAGACAATATATCAGCAATCACATACATTGAATCCATTCCTCTTTTTGACGTAGGTAGTCCTAAAATGAAATCCATTGATATGTCTACCCAAGGTTTATTAGATATAGGCAATGGTGTATACAAATCATATGGTAAGACTCTAGATATAGCCTTTTTGCATGTTATGCATCTACCATAAATCCTTTCAATGTCACGTTTCATTTTAAGTTAAAAGAAATGTTCATGCAACATATCTAAGGTTTTTTTTCACATTAAAGTGTCCCATTAATTCTCTCTAATGAGCTTCCTTTACAAGCAATTCATGCATAGAACATTGACGCACACACAATTTATTCTCTCTAAACAAGTAGCTATCAAGTCTATAAAACTTATCAAATGCTCTCTTTTCACAAGTAACAAACACATCAACAACATTGATATCATTAATATACAATTATTTGATATGTTCAAATCAAGCATCCTTATATTCAGAGAAGTAAGAAGAATATACCTTTTGGACAATGCATCTGCAACCATATTCTTTTTACCTTGGTTGTATTTGATAACATATGAAAATGTCTCAATGAATTCCATCCATCTAGCATACCTTTTGTTCAACTTACCTTGACCCTTACTGTGTTTCAAAGATTGATGATCTGTGTGACTGAAAAATTGTTTAGGACAAAGGTAGTGTTGCCAATTCTCTAATGCTTTTACAAATACATAAAGCTCTTTGTCATATGTTAAATAGTTCAAGGTAACCCCATTTAATTTTTTACTAAAATAAGCAACTGGTCTCCCTTCTTACCTCAAAATAGCTCCTATACCAACTCCTAAAGTATCACACTCAATCTTAAAAGTTTTGTTAAAATCAAGCAATGCTAACACAAATGTAGAACATAACTTGTCCTTAAGAACATCAAATGTATGATATTATACTTTATCCTATTTAAAGCCAAGGGATTTTTTAATGATTTTAGTGAGTCATGCAACAAGTGTGCTAAAATCCTTCAAAAACCACTTGTAGGTGTTAGCTATTTTTTTATTGCTCTTACCTTTTCTTCATCAACTTCTACTCCTTTAGCACTCACCAAAAAACCAAGGAAAACAATTGATCCATGCAAAAACTACACTTCTTAAGGTTGGCATACTACTTTTCCTTTCTTAAGACATCAAGCATGCAATGCAAATAATTCAAATTCTCATCAAGATTTCTATTATAAATCAAAATGTTATCAAAATAAATCACAATAAACTTTTAATTGTATCCATGCAAAACATGATTCATTAATTTTATGAAAATACTAGGTGCATTAGTCAGCCCAAATGGCATGACTAGCCATTCATACAATCCATACTTTGTTTTGAATGTAATTTTCTATTCATCCCCTTTCTTTATCCTAATTTGATGATACCCAGATTTTAAATCAATTTTTGAAAAAATACTAGGCCCATACAATTCATCAAGCATAACATTTAATCTAGTTTTAGGATGACAATACTTATAGTGATATTATTTACAACTCTACAATCAATGCACATCCTCCATGATCTATCTTTCTTTGGCACCTAAAGTACTAACATCACACAGGACTCAAACTTTCTCTAACATATCCTTTCGCCATAAGCTCTTTAACTTCTCTTTAAAGCTCCTTTGTCTCTTCTAGGTTAATATTATAAGCTAGCCAGTTGGGAATTGTTGCTCTGATAATGAAGTCAATCTAATATTTAATGCCTCTAATAAGTTGTAACCTACTAAGAATATCTTCAGGAAACACATCCTCAAATTCCTGCAACAAAAAACCAACAACATTAGGAAAAGAAGGGTTAAGATCATTAGTGTTCAAAAAAGCCTCCTTATAAACAAGTATAAACAAAGGTTATTTAACAAGGTAGGCACTCCTCACTTCACTTTCTTTTGCATAAAAACTTACTTTTCCTATTCTTTTCTCTTCACTTTTTTTCTTTTTTTTTTTTATTTCTTTTTTAGAGTTTTCAAATTTTCTCTCTTTTTGTGCACTCATTTCTTTTTTATCTCTCTCCCTCATTTTTTAAATTGCTCTTTTTCGTATCTCTCTCTTTCTTTATCTTGAGTTGATCTTTATACACTTGCTTTAATGTCAAAGGTACAAGAGTAATGGATCTGTTATTCATTACAAATGAATATCTATTAGTAAACCATCTTTAGTTGCCCTTCTATCAAACTCCCAAAGCCTCCCTAAAAGTATATATCCAGCATCCATAGGAAAAACATCACACAAAACCTCATTATTATATTTACCAATTGAGAATAAAACCAAAACTTGTCTATCAACATTAGTTTCCCCACATTCATTCAACCATTATAACTTGTATGGTCTCTGGTGTTTAATGGTAGACAAATTCAAGTTCTAAACTAAAGTGGTACTAACAACATTAGTACAAATTCTACCATTAATAATTATACTACATATCTTGTTATTTATGAGACAATGAGTATGAAAATTTTCTCTCTTTGTTGCTCCATGTCATCTTCGTTAACTTGAGAATTCAAAGTTTTTTTAGTCATCACTTTCACATTCAGACACCACATCCCCATTATTTTTTATAACCCTAACTCATTTGTTAGGATATTACGAAGCTATATAAGTCATTCCTAAATATTTGAAACATTTAATATCTCTATTTCTATAGGGTGTGGAATAATATTTACTTTTTCCCTTTGTTGAAACCTCATCCTTACTTTTGGAATTCTCTTTGGATACAGTTTTTTCCTCTTTTTTCTAGTTCAGCTTTAATGAAGAACTAGAGCCCGAGATATATTTTACTGCTTCTTTAGGCTTAAGTTGCCTTTCAATATTCATTGCCACATGCACCATGTCTTCTAACTCCATAAAATGTTACAACTCCACTATGTTAGCTATATCTTTATTCAACCCACTCAAGAATGGAGCCATTGTGGCTTCCCTATCTTCCTTCATATTAGCTCTTATCATAGCCACTTCCATCTCCTTATAATATTCCTCCATACTCTTAGAATCTTGTATGAGAGTTTGCAACTTTTGATAAAGGTCTCTATAATAATGGTTAGGAATAAATCTTCTTATCATAAGAGCTTTCATTTCCCTCCATATTTCTATAAGTCTCTTATCATTTCTCCTCCTATTTAGAACAATTTATCCTACCAAATAATTGCATAATCAATAAATTCAATCATAACTAACTTCACCTTTTTTTTTCTTTAAAATAATTATGACACTTAAAAATCAACTCCATTTTTTTCCCACTCCAAATAAGTTTGAAGGATATTTTTACCTTGAAAAGAAGGTATTTTCATTTTAATATTTTCAAGGTTCCTATCTACCTTGTTTCTATTTCTTAGAGCATTTCGATCATGTCTCCTTTCATACCTAACTCTCTAGGCTTATTTCTACCCAGCTGAACTTCAGAATCAAAATCTTCTTTACTACTACCTCCTACTTCATTTTAAAATTCAGACTCATCGATAGACACATCCCTAAACCTATCATGTCTTCTACGATTAGGACTTATAATAGGTTGCCTTCTTTACAAGTTTGCAATCAATGTATCTTGCATATCCATCTAATCCCTTATTCCCTTAAGAACCACATTAAGGTGTTCAAACTACTGTTACATGGCTTTTATAATAAAGTTTATGCTCTGCTAACCTCCATTAGATGCTTTCCCCATGTTAAACATTTTAGAAAGTTATAAGAAATTTTGTTAGCAAAATAAAGTTCCTCAGAATTTTTTCTCACTTGTTTGCCTTCAAGAGATGACACTCTACACTCATGTTTCACTCTTTATAGGCTTTTCTTAATGTTGGTCTCACACCCTCTTACCTTTTTCCACTTTTAATTTCCGTTTTTACCTCTTCAAAGTAACTAGTTAATTCAATCAAAGGCCATCATAATACTTACAAAAGCAACTCAACATTTAGAGATTTTGAGATAGCAAAAGGTGGATATTGAGAATCAAAGAATCAATAATTCAAATGATAAAAAATTTTTATAGAACTTTAACCCAGGTTAAGCAATATTTTTTAAACAGCATAACTTTTTTCTCTTTTTTTTTTCTAGAACAACATAGAATTCTCTTTTTTCTTTTTGTTCCTTTTTTATACTGTATTTCTTCTTTTTTTATTTTCCTTTTGTTTTGAATGAAATATGAAAAAAATAAAATAAAATCACATAAATAAGACACAAACAATCGAATCAATCTAAAAAGTCTTAAATGGCATGTATGACTAGAAATGACTATATTTCGCCCTAGAAAACTCTAATTTATGTGATTCTAAAATGATCAGAAAGATGAGATTGTGAATTATGAAAATAACCTATTAAATGTTGAAAAACTTAAAGCAAAACATAACGAACAAAGGCACAAAGAAAGGTGACATCCAGACACAAAAAAGATGAATAAAAATAAGAACAGAACACACAATTTGAAAAAAAATGAAGACACAAAAAAACATAAGGATTTAACTTGAGTTTGAGACCAAAGCTCTGATACCAAGATGGCATGAACCCACAGCCAATGCTAAAGTATACACACCCTAAGAAAGCTAAACAAAGGTCTGGTTTTGGACCTTTGAACACGAACAAATAATGACCCCAAGTGTTGGAAGACACCATAAGTTGATCACGTCTTGATAAGTCTATTAATCCTCTGAAGAACCTTAGAGAGAATCCATTCTCAAGTCTAGAATCTCCAAAATAAAAACTTCATTCATTCATCTAATCTAATTACAAATGGAGGTAGAATATATGTTTATATAGTGTAAGTCAAATCTCCCTTTTATTAGCCTAGGAGGAAAACTAGGGAAAATAACTACATAATTCTAACTTAATGACCTAAGAATTAAAAATTCAAAATAGTTAAATCTTCTTGAAAACTAAAAAGAAAAGGAAAATATACCTTACTAATTCTAATTTTTTCCAAATTTATAAAGTTTCTAGAAATCAGCATATTAAGCTTATAATAGCATTATTTGGACCTAAATGAGTCAATCCATATATGATCCTTAGTCTAATCTCTTTAATTTGCAATGTTTTAATCCAAAATAACTTTAATAATTCTATCTTTAGCCAAATAATGTTGAGGATGTCCTGGTTAATGCTTGAATCATATTTGTAAAAATTCTACTTAGTCTAAGTCTCTTGAACAAGTCCACTCAATGTTTCTTTAAGTCTTTTAACCCTAACCTTTATGATAGGTTCAACTGAAAGATGCAAAAGGTCATATGAAAGTTTTGAATTAACTTGTTTTAGATCAGCAAATGACGCTTTTAAGTTAGCTTGTTCTTTCAAGCTAGTTAATTTTATCCCATAATTCATATTAATCATGGACAAATCAAAAGACATTGTTGTTAGGTATATTGACAAAATCATCTCCTCAAGATGGATGATCAAGATCCCCAAACAGGTACTAAGCATTACCAAGTGTACCTTTGATGGAAGAGGTACAAAGTTAGCAAAATATGTTAACATGTGAATATAGACCTATTTAGCCACCATGCACTATAATGCACTTCTCGAACTTCATCTAAAAAGGCATAACCTAGAGTCATCGATTGCCCTACCCAGGCAACATAAAGACTCTAATATGCAGTCTCCATTGTCACTTCTTCATGCTCAATCAAAGCCTTATCATTTTTCCACCACTCCAGTATGCTCTGATCCTATCTATCTTGCTTTTCTATTTTATGAACTATATCTAGAGCTACATCACAGGGAAATAGCTCTTGTATCAAACTTGATGCTACAACCTCAACCATAAACACATGTTCCTCCACCATTCCTTACCTAACATAATGTCTCCTTACTACCTCCTTATTTTCAACTCCTATGTTTTGATGATGCCACAACCTTAACCATAAACATCTATTCCTTTTCCACTTGTTACCCAACATAAAATCCTTCTACTAACTCCTTATTATCCTGAATGCTTTTATCTATTACCATATCTACATTAACCCTAAGTTCTTAATCCTCCTCAACCTTATCCATCTTCACTTTAATTGACCAACTTCCTGTGCATTATAATATGGATCAGGAGTATTATAATGGATACTTATATTCCCATGAATTTAAAAATTTGTATCCATATTGATCATTATGATGGGACCACAAATCCTTACAATTACATGAAATATTTTGTTTATGCTATGATGATCATTGGCATGACTAATGCCTATATGTGCAAGCTTTTTTTTAGTGACATTGAAAGCAATAGCATGTAACAGACTACCATACTTTGACTGCAAACAACATGGTGCTTTGACAATCTCATTGAGGTTTGTGGTGCTTTGACAATCTTATTGAACTTTTTCTTAGCTACTTCACACCAAGCTACATTTGCAAAAAGACATATGCCTATTTAGCTAGATTCAAATGGGGTAAGAATGGGACACTTAAGGACTTTCTTCCTTGCTTCAATAGAGAAGCCTTAGACATTAAAGATCTTTGTGGTATTATAGCTATACAAACCATTACTATTATCTTTGGTAATAAGCCTTTTCTTCTTCCCTAGCGTCTACACCTTTGCAAAACTATTGGCCTATATTAATAAGTTTATCAATATGAGGATATGTACCTTATAAAGATGGCAGTGTTGAATGCTCAAAATAAGGAAAGGAAGGATAACACATTATCTAAAGATAAGGGCAAGGGCGACCACTTTGCACCACAATAGAAGACAATGCTAGCTATAATGGGTGAAGGGTTAGCAAACAATCACCATTTCAAAGTCATTTCCCCAATATGCATAGGTGATAAAACCTTAATTACAAATGCTTAATTGGTGGACTTATTCCCTTACCACTCTTTACCTTACATAAAAGTGAAGTGCAAGAAGTTTCCTTTTTCTAATTTCAAAAGTATACACCAAGGGTTTCCTATTTTGAATTCCTTTTAGAACTAAGACTTTCTTTATCTTAGCCTTCAAATAGTTGACTTTTTCTATCCAAACCAAGTTAGGATAGTAACAAAGCCATAAATAGTTGAGGGGGCACACCTCTTAAATTTTCAACATTTATATGTATATAGTATTGAGTTTTTATATTATGTCCTTACATTTCTTAAAAATTTGAACACACTAAACCCACATATGTTATGTAGTTTTTTTTATTATTTGATATTTTAACTTAAACCCACTAAACCTATATATGTAGTATGTATATAACTCTAATAGAAATACCATTGTTATTATTATTTCCTCTTTTCCTTCTTTTATCTTTTTTTTTTCTTTTTTTTTTTTGTTCTGTTTCTTTTTAATTTTCATCTTACCTTCTTTTCCTTCTCTTGGGTGTGAACTTCCAAAGTGTGATATACACGCTTTCAATCTTTAATTTTTAACTTCTTAAAGTAATCTCTAAGCTCAACTTAGAATTTGAAAACTCAACTAAGTCACTTTAGTCTTGAATGCTAAGTTCTTAACTTATATAATTTTAATTATAAAATAATTTTATTATCTATTAGTAATATAGAAGTAAAGAAGTAAATTTGTAATTTTAGTTTTTAACATTTTATTTAAACAACATACTATAAAAGTATAATTATTTTAAATAGGATATGAAATTTCCAAAAAAAAAATTGACATTAAAGTAACAAATTTCATCTAGACATCATAAATATAATTTTCAGCAACAAAAAACTAAGATTAATTTAAAAGATTTGTCTTCAAACTTTAAAAAGTAAATTATATAGTCTATCATCTGAATGACTAAAATAAGATACAAAAAGCACATTTATAAAAAGGACCATGCTAACTTCGCCTTTTAGCCAAGTGTCCTAGCTCTGCCATTGGGTTAAGAGCTTCTTCCTTTTGTACTTGGGCCTTTTTGGGATGCCTCTTTTATATAGACTGAGCCTCTAATGTAAATGTATCTCTTGGGCTTTCTCTTTAAGTGTTAGATGTCACTTTACACTTCCCGAAAGGCTTCAAAATCACTTCTACACACCATTAAGTGTTACCTGATAACTCGTAGTTGATACATAATGCATTATCATTTTAATCTAATGATCGAGAAATATCATCTACATCAACACAGATTTTGGTAAGTTCTAAGAAAGCTTGTCATAAGCTTTTGCAATGGCAATTTTGAGTGCACACATTTCTTAGTAGAACCCTAAATTTTTTAAATTTGATACATAATTTTTTAGGCCAACAAAATATTTTGTGCACCATATTACATAGACTAATTGGTTTGAAATCTCTAATGAATTAAAGTGATTACATTTTGGAATGAGAGTGATATATGTTTAATTGAAACTCTTTAAAAGAAAACCACTAAAAAGAAAATGATGCACCATCTCTGTTATATTATTTCCCATTATATCCCATATATGTTTGAAAAAATTTTGCATGGAAACTATTTGGTAGGGTGCACTATCAAATTTCAATTGAAAGATTGCTTCCTAGATTTCTATTGACTTGCCATCCAAGTGAGAAGAATTTAAAACAAGCAATGTGAAATTATTAAGAAATTGTAAGATGCTGGAGATCTTATGCTCATTTGAATGGTATAGACTTTGCTAAACTAATCATGGTATTGACTCAATTTCTTTAAAATTATCAACCCATTGTCCCTGTTCATTTTTAATTTGACAAATTAAATTACTGAATCTTCTTTTTTAAACCATAATATGAAAGTATTTAGTGTTTCCATGACTTTGAATCAATTAAATTTGCCTTGCTTTTTATGCCCACATTATTTCTCCACAATCATACAAAAATACTTTAATTCTGACCTCATATCTCTTTCTAATTTTGCGATAGCAAAAATATTAATGTTGGCTTATATATCTTTTAATATGGCTCCAAAATTTGGATTTTATTCAAGATATTACCAACACTATATTTATTCCAATTTTTTTAAAAACACTTCATAGTAGCATATAATTTAGAATAAACTCTAAAAGCAAGGAAACCCATTACATATGTTTGCCAAGTTTCATTCACCACTTTTTTCATTATTCAAAATAAAACAAAAAATTCTAAAACTAGCAGGCCTCCTCTTGAAAAGAAGTTGTACTATTGTTGATAACAGAATAGAGAATGATCTTATGTAAAAAGAGGAAGGTTGTAATGAATGTAATTTTCATAAAAACGACGAAATGAGCCGTATAAAAGTAAGTCCTCTGAAATGATCTAGATAATGTTCCAAAAATTTTGGGTTGAGTTCTAGACTCCTAAAAATGATAATTCTAGGCTCAGATGAAAAGAAAAACAGAGTTAGGATGGAGAAATAATTTGTGATAGAAACTGACGAAACGTAATGGTATTTTCATAAATAAGTATAACTTTTGGAAAACCATATAGGAGGGCTTTTTAAATGAAAATTTTAAGTTATCTAAGGTCCTCAGAGGCCCCAAAACCTATGGGAAGCCCCAGAACTGGTAAAGCCTCTCCGGTGTATGTTTTTCAATATCAGTTGACCCTAACTTTGACCAGTTCGTTCAATAGGTTTTACTTCCAAATTGAGTGATTCTAAAGGCATTTTTTTAAATTAGGAATCTAAATTTTATGATAGGGATCTAAAACAAAGTCGAAACAAAATTGCCATTACGGAAGGGTAAAATTGAAAATAAAAGCTTCTAGGATATCCTAAACACTTCCACACTTTTCTTCCATCTTCTCCCTTTTATTGAGCATGACTTCTTCTACCCAATTTATAGAAAAAATAGCAGCTCCTTAGGTGTATCAAAAGGGGAAGAAAAAGAGGAAGAAAACCAAGGGAAAACTAGGTAATTTCATAGAATTTTAAGCTCTTCCTTCTTCCAATCCTCTTCCTCTCCTTTTTGGCTTTCTTTCTATGGTTTTCTTAAGGGATTTGATTCTGATTTTGGTCCAGAACAAGAGGAGAATTTTCAAAAATCAAGAAGGGAAGTGAAACAAAGAGAAGGAGTCTTGAAAGGAAGCCAAAATCCAAGGTAAATGTATAGTTTAAATGCTTCTCCTCTTTGCTTCTTCTTGACATGTGTTCGTCCAAATTAAGGGGGGGTAGAAGGAGATGGATTTTGGGCAGAACCAAGAGAGGAACTTAGGAAAAAGAGTGCAAGGATTAAGAATATGGCAAGAAATTCAAGTAAAAACTAAAGGAAATCAAGATAGAAAAGTATAAGCTTTCTTCGAGTTTTGTAAAATCTCATTTTGTGTGAGTAATTCCTTGACTATTTGAATGTTTCCTTAAGTTCCTAAGACCTATAGAAACCTTTCCAAGTGGCTCTCTCATCAAAGAAAATTTTAAAACTCTAAGAAAACTCCATTATGTGCTTGTCTCGGCCAAGGAGGTTTCATAGGGCTAGGGAGTGTTTTAATTTGTTCTAACCTTGGTTTAAGACTCCATATGATGTTAGAAGATGGGAGGAACCATTGGAAAAAAATTTAGGAACCATAGGTTGGGAGATGGGACAATGATGTCCATAATGGTGCCTTATAAAGTAACTTGATCTTCCAATGGTGCAATTGAATATGTGATGGCTCCAAGGACCTTAAATGAGTCTAAGAAGTCTAGAAATAGCAAGAAAATGGAGCCTAGAACTTGGATCATATGAGTTGCTTCAATGGACCATTTATGGAACCAATATGCCCATTATGGAACCAAGTGTGTGTTTGAGAGTAAACCTAGTGTCTTGGCTTGCTTCAAGTGTATAATTGTGTGATGTTTATGATGTCTAGTTAAGAGAATCCTACTCCACCTAAGTGCTCTTATGAGACCAAGGAGGGAAAGGAATTGACAAAGTAAGCTCGCATAAATTAAAAGGTAGCTTTCCACCTCATTCTCTTGCATTCTTGCGTGCATATGTATATGTTGTGTGCTTGTATATGCTCTTGTGATTTGAGAACATGCTACTTGATGTCTTGAAATTACATTAGTACTAATGTGTCTTCATGAATGACTATGGTTGTGGAAAGAACTCATAAGGGTGAAGTGATGCCAAAAGTTCCTTGATAAAAGTGAGGAGATGCCAAAAGTCTCATAACATGGGTGAGATAAGGCCAAAAGTCCCTTGAATGGATGAGGCTAAGTCAAAAGTCCCTAGACCAGGAGTGAGGCAAATCCAAAAGTCCTAGAAATGGGGTGAGGCTAAACCAAAAGTCCCTAGAGCATGAAAGTGGTCTTGACATGTTGATGTGACATGAAATGAGATTTATTACACATTTTATGCTTGCATATTCATATATTTGATGTGTATATGCCTTGAATGTGGTGTGAATGGGTGTATGAGTTATTGAGAGTTTTGGAATCTCACCCTCATTTCCCTCTCATGCTTAAAATGTCTAGGTGATGTGTGATGACCCTAATTCTAATATTAGTAATTATAGCTAAATACACAATTAATAAATAATGATCAAGGTTTAGAGTCGTTACAATTAATTACATTAAGAAAATATAGGGAAAATTTAAACCTTGATACTACTAGGATCATCAACTAACAACCATAACGGAAACATGCATAAAAAGGGTTTGTACCATCATTTAAGATTTAGGATTCATCCGTTAATCGATTTTAACTCACAAAAACATCCCACCAATGTACTCATGCTATTCCCTAACATTGGCCTTACTGAAATTAGGGTTTCTAAGTCAAATATGGGAGTTTAGGGACCTGCGCCGCAACCTGGAACTTCCCCGCCGTGGCTAAGTTAGATTCTGGAGCTCGAAAACTAAGTTTTTAAACTTGCGCCGCGGCCTGGAACTCTTGCACCGCGGCCAAGTTGCTCTCTGGAATTTTTCTGATTTTCGCCGAGTTGGATCTGCGCCGCGGCCAACCTATGTGGCGCCGCAGCGAGTTTTGCTACTGTAACCTCCCTAATTAATTTCCTCAACTCGCGCCTCGGCGAGGTTACATTCTGTCACCCTCCTGAGTGATTGTTTTCGCTCTGCGCCGCGGTGAGGCCTTCCTAGCCGCGGCGTGACTCCCTTCTATAGTTGTTTTTCCTATATTTCGCCCCCTACACTCCATTTCTCTTCTTAGGGACACTCTAAGGTCACTTCCCCTCATTTTATATGGCTCTAATAGCATTTATCTACCTTATTTATTTAGCTATGCTTCCATTACCAATTCAAAACTTATATGCCCATTTCTTTCCTCTAATTACCCTATATCAGCAAGTCTAGGGAATAATAACAACACCAATCATGCACCATTGATATTTAACGTTAGATACACTTTCCATTATTAGCCAATTACAATCATAATGTTCAATTCTATGATAATCGAATTACATATACAATCCCTATACTTGGCAACTCATGATGCAATGCAGCAATGATACAAAACTAACAATTTAATTACAATACATTTTGTCAAAGCTCCCAGACCTATGTGCTACCAAACCATTTAACAAGCTCTCGTTAATTTTTTCCTTGCCACTAAGAGGTCCGATCCCTGAAAATGTTAGCCCACAACGGGGTGAGATATACAATCTTAGTAACAAAAGGAAATTTCCATATATATGTACAAGTCAATCAATCCAAGACAATCTCATGTCGTCAATATCAGAATCATCAATTCAATTGGCAAATGAACTAGTTGAGCTACCAATGACTACTGTCCCATACCAGCAATCATACATAACATGTTAATGGCCAATAACACCGGGAGAGGCCCGTTCACGGCACCTATTCCATCATGAGCACAACCAGGGCTCAGTGCATCTGGGGTTTGATCATAACCCGGTGCTCGATCGTAGCACATGCACGGGTGGCAGCCGCACCACAGTTCCACCATGGACTCACAAGGTCCAATCACAATAACAATCAAGTAGTCAACCAGTCATTTAACATTTCAAAATCAAGCATGTGTAACAAGTAGCAGATTAACATGAGTATATACATGGAATTAGGAAAATAACCCAGTTACCTCAATGAAACCAATTACTCCTCCCCTAGCTATCATAATAATCCAAATGCATACCAAGCCTATAACAAGCATAATTATCATCATTTCTAATCACAATCAAATATCCAAAGAGTTGAACTACTAATGACAGACTAGAGGTTACTCACCTAATTACCAAGGGGTTTTATTTCGGATTCCAACTTTCCCACACCAGAAATTGCCATAGTTCACTTCAATTTTTGGGTAATTTCACATGAAACCAAAGCCCATATCATAGGTCAACTATAGGGGTCTCAAACTAACAGGAAATGCATCAAAATGGGAAGGAGATACTCACTTAACAACACCTATAGTCTCACCTCCGAAAATCCACTATAGAAGCACCAAAATTCGCATTTCAATCATCAAGCCCAGAAAATTCAGTTTTCCACCATTATCTCCTCGTAATCTCACACAATAATAGAACCCATTATGATAATATATCCTTAGGGGCATTTTCCAGCAAAGTGATTCACAAAATGGAAGGGAAAAGCTTGCCTAATCCTCCCTCTAACCTCCAAGTCCGAAAATCTTGCAAGGAATCACCCAACACCAAATTTTAGATTTGAGATGAAGATGAAAATGCTCAAACCCAGAAATTAATCAGACCAAAATGAAGAGGAGGATGAGAGGGTCAAGTTATATATAACTTACCTTGGCTAAATCATCCTCTAGAAGTAAGAAATGGAGCCTCCATGTTGGTAGAACCCTAGCCTCCCTCAAACCTCCGAATTTTCTCCCTTGCCTCTTGTGTTTTCTACTGAATGGGGAAGGAGGTGGCTGACCCTTTAGGGTTTTTAATGATAAATAGGCTGACCCATCAGCCCAAGGTCCACTTGGGCTCATCTCTAGTGATTGGGCCATGGTTTAATGAATGGGCTGCAGAAAGTTTAGAGCTACAAGTGGAATGTGCTGACCCAATGGCCCAATTTCTTGTGAGTCCAGATTTTTATACTTGTTGGGCCTTATCTCATAAGTTAGGCTGAATCTCATGAGTTGGGCTTCAGGGTTATGGTTGGGCTAGCCAAATTTCAAGAGCCAATCTAATTTGGGTCTGCATCTAGCTCATTGGGCCTCCATTAGCCTCTTATCATGATTCATTAATTTAGGCCTAGGTGAAGTTTCTACCCCAATTAATTCTCAAACCCATATTAATTATTCTTAATTAATCTTAATCCATGATTAACATCTTAATTAATTTCGGGGTGTTACATGATGCCCAAGGCTAAGGAAATGCAAGCCAAGAACACTAAATGGCTACACTTTATTTAATTGGTAGTTTAAATTATAATGGAGTGTCAAGAAGCATTGTACATATTATTTTTGGTTGTGTAAAACCTTGAGCATGTGTAACATGATGTATAGACTATATGTATGATGTATGTAGTGTTAATTCAATGAAGTTATGTAAATGGACCCTTAAATGGCATGTGTGTTTAGTGCATAAATGGATGTTGAGAGACCAAAATAAGATGCATGGGGTTTGGGACCACTTGGACAGTCTCTACAAGTCATGTTTATGCTTTGAAACTTGCTCAAAAGGTGCCAAACAATTAAGAAAGCCATTTGGGCAAATTGGTAACCCATATGAAGCAAAAATTTACCATTTCATAATGCTATGTCACTTTTTATTCCAATGAGCTCTTCTTGGTTTGAAATTTAACATGAATCTAAAGCTTATTGAGAGTTTTTTGGAAAGCTAAAGTTGATAATTTTTGGAGGTCTATAAAATATTTGGCAAATTGTTGAAGTTGAAAATTTTTTTGGTTTTGATCCTTGGTACTATAGCACTGGTCTAAAATTAAATTCTATCACTCATGGGGCAAATGATGTCTAATTGCTACAAACTTTTATACAGAGAAATTAGACATTTCCAGTGACTTGTGTCAACTAAATGCACCTCATTTGGAGGTCTAAAGAGGGAGATATGAATTTTTTAACATTCTATCTAGTATCAAGACCCTTACCCGACTTAAGTTATTATTCTATTGGATTTTGGGATTTGGGCTACCTGATCTGGTTTGGAGATATTTTTTCCCTCTATCTAACATTTACAAATTTCCAGATTGGTATCATTTGCATTGGTTGGATTTTTTTGGAATTAATTGGATATTTTCAAAGTTTGCTGCAAAAGTTGTGATAGCATCAGGAGGTAGTTTGACCTTTGGACATTTTTAGATGTCAAACGCCTTCTGTGATGGATGTTATGATTTGGGGATATTTGTAGTGTGAATTAGACATCTGTAGCTTTCTAGAATGGCCAAGAATGTGTGATTTTGATTTTTCTAAAATTAGTTATGATTTTTCAAAGTTTGGCCAGAAAAAGGGGCCAAATCTAGCCGAAAATAAACCTCTATATTTCAGGTTCCATTTCGGTTTTCATGAGTTGTGGGCATGATTTTATGATACAAATGAGTTGTATACATATAATTAAATATGGGAAAGTATAGTATGAACTCACACGGTCCACATGACACTGAACGAAATTTTTATATGCGACGCAACGCAAAAATAATCAATATTTTAATACTATTTTCTTGCCTCTCATATGTATTGATTGATATGAGGTATAAAGATAACATGGAATGAGCTAAAAAAGTATGGTATTACAAAGGTGTAGTAACTAGTTTGAGGAAACAATTCAAGCCAAATAGAATTACAAACAACTTTGTCAAGTGTGGCCCATATTGTTTCATTCCCTAATCTATTTGATAAGTCATATTTTGACTCATTTTTTCAAGTATTTTTGCAATAACATTTATATTTTTTAATTGGTTTAGGATAATTTTTATCCAAAAATGCTTACTTTTCAATTTATTTGTGAAAGGATGAGATTATAGCTTAATTAGGTGTTTTCTTCCAAATAAGGGACTAACTTGCAAAATATTTATGCAATTGGGTTTTACGTGAATTTCTTTAAGTTTTGTGACCAAATTATGAATTGTAAAAGTCATAATGTTATTTTGTGCCTTCTTTTGAAAAAAATTTTGGTTTTTATCTTACATTGTTTTTTTACTTTTGTTTTGTAAGACTTAATTAATAAGAATAAAGGAATCAATCTTAAAAGAGTAAAAAGGAGCAAAGTTAAAGGATTAAAGAGTAAAAATATGAAGTTTTGACATCAAGCCCATAAATTGTCACAAGTTCATGAAAGAGCAATCATGTAGCATTATGGACATCGTGACCAGTTTCAAAGTTGTTGTGACAAGGTGGCTTTCCTCCTTGATATGCCATCTTGTTTGTCTTGACAAACAATAATAAAGCTAAACTCTATAAATAGATCCTTTGAGCAAAATTTTAGAAACTTTACTTTCCTTTTCAAATTTTTAGGACTTTTTAGATACACGCACAGAGAGAGAGAGAGAGAGAGAGTAGAAGACCTTGGTTTGTGAAAACATTTCATGGTTAGTATGGAAGATTTGTATTGATTATCCTATAGATGTTCCTATTATTCTTCTTCTTTTCCTCTTTCTTTCCTATTCATTTTCATTTGTATTTTAAACTTTTTTAAAAATTAATTTAAGATCTATTCTTGTGTACATATCATAATTCTCTGATCTTGATTAAGATCTCTTGATGATAATTTAAAGTAGTTATTGGTTTATTTGAAACTTGATTGCAATTTAACCGATTGTGCTAGGATGATTACTTGATTGGATTTAACCAATTGATTGTAATTTTATATGTTGATAATTTATTTAAACCAAAGAGGCTAGGTAAATTTATCAGTTACACATAAACCATAAATATTGTTAACTGAAAGGTTAAATGTTCAATGAAAAAGCTGAAAGGGTTTATTTTTAGAGTTGCTCTAAAGATAGGCTAACTCATAAATATACCCTAGAGAAGTTGTATATGATACTTAGGGATAGGCTAATCTTATGAATTAACTCAATGTACATATAATATCACCCTCATTGAAGTTATCGTAGTTTAGGTTGCTAGAGAGATGTGTTTGAGAGAAGCTAACTTTTAATTGTTTAGGGTTTAATCACATATTCATATAAGAGTTAGTGAGACTATATAAATCTATAAAGAGTATGCAAGTATGATCTAATTAGGTAGGTTGGTGTGTCCAAAAAGAGCATTGGCATTAATATGTAACATCTTGAAATTTATTAATATAGATTACATCAATAACAACAATAGGCCTTTTCCCACTAGGTGGAGTAGGCTATATAAATCAAACGATGCCATATAGTTTTATTTTGAATCATGTGTTTAGATAAACTAGTTAAGTCTAAATCTTTCTTAATAGTTTCGCCTATAGTTTTTCTTGATCTTCATCTACTACTAATTATTCGATTATTTTCCATTTTATCTACTCTTCTTACTGAGATTTCTATAGCTCTTTTCCACATATATCTAAACTATCTAAGATGTGATTCTACAATCTTGTTCGCAACTAGTGTGACCTTAACTTTTTCTCTAATGTATCCACTTCTAATTCTATCTCATTTAGTATGTCCACTTATCCAATGCAACATTTTCATATTTGTAATATTGAGCTTATTCTCCTATTAGCTTTTTATTATCTAACATTCAATCTTATACAATATTGTTGGTCTTATAGCTGTACGGTAAAATTTACGCTTAAACTTGAGTGGTATTCTTCTATCTATAATAGCACCCAAAGTATTTCTCCATTTCATCCACCCAATTTGAATCCTATAGTTTACATCTTCCTCTATTTCCCTGTCATGTTATATCATGGACCTAAGATATTTAAACCGAGTGATTTGTGGTATGGTATGCTCTCCAGTTTTCACTTCTATGCTAGAATTTGTGCACATTTTGCTAAACTTACATTGCATATGCTTTGTTTACTTCTACTTAAATGAAATCTATGTGCTTCCAAAATTAGTCTCCACATTTTTAACTTCTCATTTATTTCTTCTGTCAACTCTCTAAGTAAGACTATATCACCTGCAAAGAGTATACATTATGACACTGGCTCTTAGATATATTCAATAAGTAGATCTAAGACTAAAGTAAAAATATAAGGGTTCAAAGTTAACCATTGATACGGGCTAATAGTTATGAAAAAATCTTTTGTGGGTCCATCTTGTTTTCTCATACTAGTTGTAGGCCCATCATACATGTCATAAATTGCTTAAATATAAGCAATATGAAATCCTTTTTTCTTTAGAACCTTTCACGAAACATATTTTGGCATCCTATCATATGTCTTTTTCAAATTGATAAACACCATATGTAAATTTTTTTTTATTCTTTTGATATAGTTTCATCAATTTTTGCTACAAGTATATCGCTTCTATGGTCGACAATCTAGACATAAAATCAAATTGATCCTTTGTAATTTGAGTTTTTGCCTTAATCTTCACTCAATAACCCTCTCCTACAATTTCATAATGTAACTCACGAGTTTAATTCCTTTATAATTTATACAATTTTGTATGTCCTCCTTGTTCTTATAAATAAGAATTAAAATATTTCTCCTCTACTCATTCGGCATTCTTTTAGATCTCATAATCTTATTAAACAACTTTGTGAGTCAAATTATACCTTTCACTTCTAAACTTTTTCACACTTTAATAGATATATAATCTAGTCCTCCTGCTCTACTATTCTCCATCTTCTTTAAAAAAATTTTTATCTTTGACTCTTCAATTTTACGATAAAAAATATAATTTTGATCTTTTTTTATAGTGTCTAGCCTATCTGAGTGCAATGAGATCTTGTATCATTTATTAAATAGCCTATGAAAATAATACTTTTAAATTTTATTAATATCTTATTCCATGGCCAAGACTCTCCATTTTTCATCCTTAATGCATTTCACGTGACTCATGTCTCTAGTATTTCTTTCTTCACTTTTAGTAAGCTTGTAAATACTTCTTTCCTTAATGTTAGTACCTAAGACTTAATATAACCTATCAAATGATTTAGTTCTAGCTCCATTTACTGCCTTTTTAGTATCTTTCGTACCTACTTTATATATATATTTTTATTTTCTTCACTTTCACACAAAAACTACACTTTATAACACTTTTTTTTAACTTTAACCTTATTTTATATACTTACATCCTACTACTAAGATTCTTTATTCCTAGGTTCATAATCTCTAGATTCACCAAGTATCTCTTTTGCAGTTTTCCTAATCTCTTTCATTATCTCGTCCCATATATTATTAGCACTTTCTTGTGCCTAGCACGATCCTTCCTCTAAAATTCTTCTCTGCAAGCTCTTTTTTTTTATCACCTTTTAATTGCCACCATTTTATTCTTGACACCCCATTTTGGCCTTTTCTCTTTACTCTCCTCTTAATTCAAATATCCATCACTAAGACCCTACACTGAGTAGTTAAACTCTTTCCAGCTCTAACTTTGCAATCCATGCAACGCTTTCTATCCACTTTCCTTATTAGAAAAAAATCAATTTGAAAACATATTCTCCTACTTTTATATGTGATAAAATGTTCCTTGCGTTTTCTAAAATAAGTGTTAGCTATAGCAAAATCAAACACTAATAAAAAGTTTAGAATAATTTTACCTTCTGTATTTATTTCTCCTAAACCATACTCTGTATTTGTTTCTCCTAAATCATATCCCCTATGTGAACCCTCATAACCTCTAAATGCACCCCCACATGACTATTAAAATTTTCTCGTATGAGAATCTTTCCTCCTAAGGTATTCCTCTAACTAAACCTTCTAAATCTTCCTAAAACTTTATCTTATAGTGCTTTTTCTAACCCTACTCGTGGTGTGTAAATACTAATAACATTAAAAATTTCTCTTTTTACTATAAATTTTAATATTATAATTCTGTCTCCTAACCTTTTTACATTCATCATAATATTTTTCTAATACTTGTATACATTTATACCTATCTCATTTTTAGATTTAGTCTTACCAGTATACCAGAGTTTAAACTTGAAGTGTCTAATTTCTTTGTTTTTTCTCCTACCCATTTAGTTTCTTATAAGTAGATAAAATAAATCTTCCTCTTAATCATGGTATCTACTATTTTCATTGATTGACCTATAAGTATACCTATATTTTAAATTTTAAAATAAATCTTATTCTAGTGAACTAGTTTCTTTACCCATATTTGTTCATGAAAATGTGGAAACTCTTACACTACACCTAGACGTTGATACAGTTGCTCTTACTCATTTTCCATTGTACTCAAACTATACAACGCATTGCATCCGGGTAATGACTTAACATTAACTCTAATATATCGTTGACCTATGTCATAAATATTTGACAAAGTTTTACATTGGTTATTGACTGTATAGTATAACTATCCTCTTTTTTCTAGGCTTGGGACCAATTATGAAATGATTTACATTAAAGCACAGCATAGGCAGAGTAAAATTTGTTAATATAAATTATAGAGAAAAAATAATTTAAGTAAGGATTTGCATAGAAAAAAATTAAATTAAGAAATTTAGGAGGAAATAAACAAGTAAAAATATTCTTAAGAAAAAATAATTATTTTAGGATTTAATTAAGGGAAATAAATGTATTATGGGTTTAAAATTAATTTTAGTGAAAATTAATAATTAATCTTAAAAAATTAATTAGAGACCATTAATTCCTAAAATTTAATTAAATTTACTCAGAATGGCCCAAAGTGGATTTCCAAAGAGGCCCAACTCAAATTTAGCAGAGCTCATAACCCAAATAGTCTAAAATCTAGTTCGATGACCCATACATATGACTTAGCTCATTAAAAACCTAAATTTTCACCCAAAACCCCCCATTTCAGTAGCCAATCCCAAAAGTGAAAAATTTGCACATATATATATAGTGTGTGTGTGTGTTGGGACAAGAATTTAGAGTTTGATCCTATAAGAAGGAGGAGTTTCCAAATCAGGTAAGTGAAGAGAAAATTTTTTCTCTTTTTCTCCTCTTTCATTTGAACTAAATATATCTTAATTTAGTAAAGTTTGATGAAACCCTAGGTTGGTAGATTCGAGGACTTTGGTGTATTCTTATTGGATTTGTGGAATAAAAGTCTTAATTATTTATTAGGTACGTAAACCTCCTCTATTTATGATGTTATCTTGGTCCATATTCATCTTTATGGCTGATTTCTCTATAAGTGAACTTTCATGTGCGAAAATTCAAGAGGATTGATGAACTATTGTGTTAGTCTAGACTCTTGCACTCAAATAAGTGTTTTTGCACCCTTGAAAACTTGGGTAAGCTAAGAATTTATGATTGGAAGTATTTTTGGTTAATAGGATTATGGGTCCTTTTAAATTGATAGGTTATAATGGCTGTTCATGGTTGTTATAGGTTTCTTATTGGTTACTGTTAGTGGTTATTTTGAAAGTGGAATTTATTGCTTGAAGTAATTAGGGTTTAATTCCATTCGTTGTGGAATCATGTTTATAGTTTACATGTGCCTGTGGATGTTTTATATGATGTCGTGTTTGAATTTGACTATTGTGTTTATTTCATTATGAACCTTAAAAGTTTGTATTGATAACTACTATGAACCTTACTAGTGTATCCTAGCTATTGGTGGGATTTAGTAGACCTCGTAGGTGTACTTTTCCCATTGAGAGTCATTGGCCAATGAATGCAAGATTTTTATTGTCAAACTTATTACTTTTAATTTGTTAAATATGGCATGATAAATTAATAAATTTACCACATATAGCTCTATACTTGTTGGCCTATATGAATATGAATGAAAATTGCTTTTGGTTGTTAAAATTTTGTATCTCATCTTGATCATGAGCTAACATTTTGTAGGTGAGGGTTTAGATTTCGACAAGGATAAGTAACCGAAAGCTTGCTTGGACTAGGCTAAACTCATTTTTGGATAGCCTATAGTTATAAGTTTTGGTAAATTTGTATCTTACTTACAACTTGTGACATGATGTTGCCAAGTGTAGGATTTCATCTTTTAGGAAATTATACATATGAGAATGATAGCTAGGACTTTAACTGGTGTTTGACTCTTTATATCGAGTCTCACATATAATTATAGTATATTTTGTAATAGCTTATGAATGATGTTAAATCTTGAGTATCTATGATTCTTATGGTCTATATGATAATGTTAAATATTAATTATTACTTGGTTGGTTGTGGACTTTTATTTAGTTGGTTATTTGGGAATAGATGAAGGTTTTTGAATGTTGATTTAGGAGTTAACGTATGATAGCTTTTAAATGTGTGTAAGTGCTTAAGGTAGTGTCATAGTTGTTTTTTGAAATTGTTGATGTTTTGTAGCTTTAAAAGTTAGATCAACTTTCTTTTAGCATTTGAAATTTATTATGCTTTGTTTAAAGCCAAATGGTTTTATATTGGTGATTTTAAGTATATGAGTTGTTGTCTAAATTGGTTATTTTTGCTATTAAAAAATGGAGTTACTTTTATGTAATCAATTTTTTAATTTTTCATCTTAAACCCATCATTTATGGGAGTTGGAAAGGTTAGAATCATGTTTCATCCTTACATCATTAGGTGTTCAATACCCATTTGATTAAGATAGGAGCCTATGGGATTAGGTATGCATTTTGAATAGCTTAAATTTTAGTTCTTGGTGGATAGTAGGTAATTGCATCAAACTCAGTTTTTTACGTCACAACATAAAATATGTTGGAAGTGGAATTTTAGGACAAAAGTTATTTATGTCATGGTGCAAAAATTTTATGTCGTGATGTAGATCATATTTTGGAGAAACTTGGCCTTACACGATTTAAGTTGCGACATAATTTTTCCAGGCTATAATGCAAATTGTGGCTAGTGCATAGGAAGGGTATTTTGTGAGTTTTTAGGGACATTTTTAGTAAAGTTTGATTAGGGCATTCTTGTTATATCTAGTTTCATCCAACTCATTCATACAATACATGTTCAAAGCAAAGTTCACATCCACTTTTAAGTTTTTCGACACTAAAATCAGCCCATTTATAGGTTATATGGAGTTATAGGGGTCCAAATTTAATTCTTTTTTCCCCTTTATTCATATTCATTATAAAAAAACTTTGTTTAGATTCATTTTTCCATGATTAGCTCGTGAGACAACCTAAAAAGGTTTACAATCCGAAATGACATAGTGGCCAAAATTCTACACTAATTTTAAAAATTCGTAACTTAGGCTATATAATTTCAATTTATGCAAACTAGGTCTTTATGGAAAGTTTAAAATGTCACCTATATTTTAAAAAAATTTCAGATAAAATTGAATTCATTTGCCCTGCAAAATATAATGGAATAGTAACCTAATGTAGAAAAGAAGGCATATGATAGACCCAAATTTTGAAAATACATATATTTGGCTACACAACCTTGATTTATGTGATTTTAATAGCCATAGAAAGCTTATAATGTGACGAACCTAATTTCTAATAATTGTAATTAAGGTTAAATACATGATTAACAATCATAGATTGGGGTTACAAGGCATTACAACTAATTACGTTGTGAAAATACGAGAAAATTTGAATCTTAATGTTATTAGAGTCATCAACCATACAATTACAAGCACTTATGTACATCAGGGAAATAAACATTCATTTATAAGCCTTTGATTCTATTACCCATTGATTCCAACTTACAAGGATCTTTTACCAATGTCTCTAAGTCATTCCTTAAGTTACCACATGAAAAACCAAGATTTTCTGATTAATATAAGGGTTTCAGGACGTTCGCCACGGCTAAATTCCCCTTAGCCATAGCCAATTCCTCTCGATTTCACTCCTTACTTCGTTACTAATCGCCGCGGTGAGTTGGACCTTTGCTGCGGCTAACCTACATAGCGTGGCGGGGAGGAAGCCTACTGGAACCTACCTCGCTCGCCTCTCGCTATTAGCCGCGGCCAATTCCTCTCTGGAATGCCTGGCTCAATTTCACAAAAGTTTGTTATGGCCGATTTCTATTTGGAATGCCTAGCTCATTTTCACAAAAGTTCACCGCGGCCAATTCCCCCTTTCGTTGCGGCGAATTTCCCTTTGGACGACTCCTAGTTTAGCCTCTCACATTTTCCGCGGCTAATTCCACATTTCACCACGGCGAATTTCTTTCTGGACTCTCCCTGGGCAAATTCGCCTCTATTGGCCACGGCTAAGCCCATTTTGGCCGCGGCAAAATACCTTCTGATCTTACAATTCTTAAAATCTTGTCTCCTACTCCCCACTCTCTATCTAGGGGCTCTCTAGGGCTACTCTCCCATCTGTTATGAGATTCTAATAGTACCTATCTAACTGATTTGCCCTAGCCATTATATCAGTACCCATCCCCATTTAAAGATGGATTCTCCTACTCATTCATTGTTCTTATATCAGCAGACTTATAAATTTCTCACAATGGTCATTCAATCATATTTTCATCAGACAAGTCATGCATCGCTAACTCAAATCCACAATCCATATATCACATGCTTTCATAACTTAAATAGTCAGTTAAAACACAGGTTTATAGACCATCATAAGTGTCATAAACTCATACATCTATCAATAACTAATATGAAGTCTATTTCTCATTGGTTACATTCTATGTCATCAAAATACAAACTCTTACACTTGGAAATACAGATACATGATGATGCTATACAAAGGTTAACAAAACTAGTATCTGCTCTATTCTACTCAGACCAAGTGTAACTCCCCACACTAGGCCTCAGCTCATGGATGTTCATCCACTTGCTTGTCCTTTATCCTTACCCGAAGAACCTTCACCTGAAATCTTTAATCCCATGAAACTGGGTGAGATATGAATCTCAATAACCAAGGCAATTCCATCATATAATCCAATTTAATTAACATATATGCATGATTTCACATAAGTATCAAAAAACATACCAGTCATATCAGTAAATGAAATAATTAGACTATCACGATTACTATCCCATACTAATAATCATATTTTCACATGTTAAGGGCCAATAACACCGGGAGAGGCCCATCTACGGCACCTACTTCTCATTGAGCATAATCAGGACTCAGTGCATTTGGAGTTTGATCATAACCTGGTGCCCGATCGAAGCACATGCACGAGTGGCAGTCGCACCACAACTCCACCATGAACTCACAAGGTCCAATCACAATACATAGATAGCCAACTAATTCATTCAGCACTTCAAATCGTTCATGTACAACAAATATAAAATCAAAATAAATATATGCATAAAATTAATATAGTCCCGGTTACCTCACTTGTAGCCAATCCTCTAAAAGCCAATTGAATGTTATTTCAGCTTATGGATACAAAACTAAGTCATTACTATCCCTAATCATAATTTGTATAAGCAACCCATCATTTAAAAAAAATTAAGCTATATAGGACTACTCAGAAACACTTACCCAATCACTACTAAAACCAAATTCGGATTTGGTTGCTCCTACCTCAGAAACCTCAAAATAACACCTTAAATTCTGAGTAAATTCATACAGAAATGATACCTATATTATAAATTAGCTATAGGGGTCTCAAATTAGCAAAGAAAGCATCAAAATGGAGAGTTTATACTTACCTAATATTAGCCCTAGCCTCAACCTACGAATTTTCACCGTGGAAACATCAAATGGCAAGTTTCAGATTTTGGGTGTAGGTGAAAATATTCCAAATGAAAAACTAATCAGGCCAAAATAAAGAGAAAAAGAAAGGGATTAAGTTATGTAAGTATTACCTTGGCTGAATCTTGCCCTAGAAGTGGAAAATGATAGATTTCTTGCCCCAAACCCTAGCCTCTCTTTAAACCACTGAAATTCCCTCTTGTGTTTCAGTAAAATGGGGAAGAGGCTGAAGTGTTCAGGATTTTAGTTGGGTTTAAGTTGGGTCTAAGGTGAGTCATGAGCTACTCCAAGTTGTTGGGCTAGCTTCATGTGTTGCGATGTTAGGTTTTAATTGGGCCAGACCAAGTTTCAAGAGCTCAAAGGATTTAGGTCTGTACCAAGGTGGTTGGGCCAATTATAAGAGTCTACACAAGGTAGATCTTAGGCCTCTATCACATTGAATTAAATTGGGTCTGCACCCAGCTTATTAGGCCCTTATTAGCCTCTTATCATGATCTCCTACATTAATTTGGGCCTAAATGAAATTTCTATCCTAATTAAATCTCAAACTCATATTAATAATTTATCTCTCCAAAATTTCTATTTACTTAACTTATCCAATTATTCCATATTAATTATTCTTAATTATCCCAAAACCATGATTAACACCTTAATTAATTTTGGGGTGTTATATATAATATCAACTATATCGATCCATTTGATACACAGAAAGTTAGGTATAGAAATGGAAAGAAAAAATGTGATTTTGTTGATAGGAAATAACTATAATGCTCTTACTTTTAATGATTGAATAATGATTAGTAGATAGTATTAAATAATAATTGGATAATAATTATAAGGGTAAAATTATAATTTTAGCAAAGTTTCCCTTTCCTTTTCCTTTTCTAGTGCGCTACCAAACATGCCATATGTCTATAAAATTTAATAAGTATTATGATTCATTTGACCCCTTAAAGATATGAAAAATCATATCTACATTGGGTAAACAGTAACAAAGACCAATTTGAAAAATTTGTAAGATTTTAGAAATTCATGAAATCTTTTGTACAATTTCAAAAATTCTAGTTTTTAATTTAAAGCTCTAGTAAGGGGCTATTTGATTTCCAAATCCTAGATTTAACATAGGTCATTTAGGCCACTTTTGACATAGGAGTTTTTTATGACAAATTTAAGACCATTTTTAGGTTTCATTTGGATCATTAGGTGTCCAATTGATTTTCTTCTACTTTGAACATATTTTTTTTTCATTTTAAATGACATTTATAACTATTCCATAACATACCAAAAGGGTTAAATAAAAAATTGACCCATTGACACCTAAGTATATACACTTATAACATATCACCTCATATGCAATTTTCTACTATAATACTCATATATTGCCATAAATCGTCATATATTGATATTCTCATACTTTTACATATGGTTCCATCGTAAGACATGAAGTACCATCATCAAATAAATCATAAGTCCATAAAGATACAAGCAAAGAGTCATTTGTGTACATATACCAAAATCTAATACAAAAAGATTGCTAATACATCATTTCCTACTTTTAATTCTTCTCATGATCTTGGCTTTGACTTAGTGAACTTGAAATGGTTAATAGGAGTATGGGGGTGAGATTCAGGGAGAATCTCAGTAGCTAATCTCGACGGATTCAATACATACAAAAATGTCATAAGTGAATGCCATACATGTAGCGCAAGAATGTTATATATATGCATCATGTAACTCAAGTGCATCATAAATATAAAAATTCATTCATTCTCCAGCCATGTCTTCATCATAAGTTTACTAGGTTCAACTATTTTTAACCCAAGGTCAAAGAAGAGCTACTGCACTCAATTCCATACTTTAAGAGAGTTAGGAGCCAAAAAACATGTCATACTCATACATAAAACTCATTATAGAAATCATACTAAAACATATCTCATAAATGCATCAGGCAACAATATATACAAGCATTTCAACCCATTTAAACATTCAAATGTATGCAAGAAATGGAAATAAAACAACCTTGTAACTTGTAGGAACTCAAAGTGTCACTAACCTACTAGTCTTGCCTTTTCTCTTGGCCTTCTTTCACTTGACACTTACACTTACGAGTTTTTTTAGCTAAATGGGCCTACACATAGAGATTTTAAGACAAATTAACCCCATGGAACTTATTCTAGGCTTCATTATCTTTCTTGAACCTATTAAAGCCTAAGGTGATACATAAAGCTAGTTTTTGGCGCATTATGAAGCTACTCTTACTTTTTGCTTTCCAAACCTCAAACTCTTGTTTGCTACAAGTTTTATAACTCTCAAGAAATTCATTTGAATCATTACATGCTTGGCTAGAGGGCTTTAGAACTAACTTGTTTCATTAACCTCATTTAGGCTTTAAAATTTCAACTTTCATTCTAAGGTTTATAAATTCAATTCAATACTTTTATAATTATTTATTCATCGTATCTAAATCTTTAAATTCGTTAAAATTCAAAGAAACACTCCTTAAATGTCTCATCTACTCCTTTGTCGAACCATCACTTTATAATGGACAACTTGGAGTTTTGTTTCTTTTCTTTAGGAATTTAATGCACCCATTCATTCTTTGGTTTCTCTACAACTTAGCCATGAATTCATGTGGCTCAAAATACCTTTCAATGATCTCAAAACTCCTAAAGTGTAATTAAAACTCTAGTTTTCATATCTTAAATTCTAAAACTTTTTAATTGATTCCAATTATACATTCTTTTTTCTCATGCTCCAAAAACCTTAGGTCAACCATGCTATGGCTAAAATTCATTCTCCCCTATATGGTTCTAAGTCTGGCCGAATAGGAGAAGAAAGGAGGAATCAAGGAAGAGCCATTTTCATGCCATAATTTATGCATTCTATTAAAGCTTTTCAAGAGGAGAATTTGGTACAAAACTTAGTTTCCTCAAATGCTCTCCTTCTTCTAAAAGTTTAACCATGAAAACTCTCCTTTTAGGAATCTAAAACTACCAAGAAGAAGAGCTTGAAGAGGAGAAACAACTTAACAAAGAAAGTAGCATGAAAAGAGCAAAATTTCCTTACCTTTTTTGCCTTGTTTTTCTCCTTCTTCTCCTCTTTCTTGGGCGACTCTTGGTTCTGGTTCAAAGGACAAATAAGTCAATTTTGATAGTGTGGAGGTGGCTTGGCTAATTTAAGGAGAAAAGGGAATGAGTTATAATAATTTCCATTATGCTTTTTAACTTGTATTTCTCCATTTTCACTTATATTAGTACATTTTTTAGAACCGTTTTTTTCATATAAAAATTTAGGTCTTCAAGTTTATTAAAAAATTTTATTTTCAATTTTATGAGGTTTGGAGCCATCTCGAATCATCCAATTAAAGTCCAGATTAACTGATAACCTAAAATGTATACCAAAAGGATTTTGATCATTCTAAAGATTTATATGATTTTTAGAGTCTTTGGGAACCCTAAAAAACCCAATTTTACCATTTAAAATTCTTTCTTTTGAATTTTTAAAAAGTTATCCAAAATTACAAATTTGTGATTGCATATACAATTAAATTTCTTTAGCCATTCTACTCCAATTTCAAGGCATCTTTAACCTTGTATTCTCATTTTTTTATATCTAAATTATTATTCTAATCTTGATTAGCCTCAATTCATTTAATTCTGGGTTTTCCTTTTATATCTCATCAGTTTCAATTCAGTTTTAAAAAGATTGGGTATTACAATTCCTCTAGGACCCCTAAGCATGTATATAAAGGTTTTTAATAAGACGTTTTTATAGTAAAATTGATAGTTGGAACTTTAGGAATTGAATCACAATTTCACTTTCATTGTTAGGTTCATGTGAGTGTAGGATAAAAGAGGATAGGATTGTAAGTTGAAGTAACTACATTTAGGTTTTAATTACGTCTTCATTTGTAATATTCTAAGTAATGCAGTGGAATCTAATAACAAATATTAATCTTAGTAGTTCATTTATAGTGGAAGGTTTTAATTGATTCATCTTTATGGGATACTATAGTTATTTTCCTATTAAATTAGATGGTTACTTTTAGTTAAATCCATAAGTTAGTTGTTAATTAGAACTAGGTATTACAAATAAGGTTTCTAACTAAATATAGTTGATCCAAAAGGAGTCAAGTATCTCAGTGAGCAAGTCTAAATCTAATTTTGGGTCTTTGTTTTATTTATCCAACTTTTTCTCTTATGCTAGTTTTTTATCTATGTTAGAGTAGATACACTTTTTTCTATTTTCGATATATAGTGATTGGATGCGTTAAGACACTAGAATCATTAACCTTCATCTTATGATAAACTTTCTTTATGAGTACATAATTATATTATTGTGAAAAGAATGACTTTCTTTGTAAGATTTAACTTAAATACTTGAATATATTACTTAGCGATTAGTGACTTGCTAAAGTGACTATAAAAAATCATGCAATTAAGTTATTTATAGCATAGAACCTTGTGACAACTATATGACAATAAATAAACCAATACTTTGACACTCAATCTCCTCCATTTTATAATTTCATTAATCATTCTCATGACTTGCACTTGGTTCACAATCCACACCTCTCCACTATTATTAGTCCACATAATCCATTAGGTTAAATAGCTATCAAAGCATTGTTATCTAACACTCGCTGAAATTGATGAGCACCTTGTATATTCTTTGAAGAACTTCGCTTATCCTAAAAATGGCAAATCTGGTTGAAGTCTCTAGTGGCAAGCTATGGAGCATTCATGTTAGCAGAAATAATTTGAAACCAATTCCGAAGAACACTTCTATCTTGAATTCTTAGGAAACCATAGATAAAAGATGTAAAGAAAATCTGACCTTGCATGGTAGAAGATACACGTGTCAAGGGGGATGAATCGTCCACTATAGTGCAACGAACCTCTTTTCTCCAAATTGGTGTCAGGCCGCCACTTCAGCCTAAAGCAAGTACATCAAAACCATGATTATCCCAGAGATTGTAGCCTACTCATCACTCAATGGTTAATTTATACCTGATTGAATCGACCCTAATTCACTTTACTAGATTTACTAACTTGACTTTCAACTCTTTTTTTTTTAAAAAAATTGAATATATCTTTTAGATTTAAATCATTAGTAAATATTTTTTAATTCTTAAAACAAATAAAATTAGCCTTTTTTCATTAATGAAGATGTCACTTCACATTATTTCCCTTATTGTGTCTAATTGTTTTGAAAGTGAGGATAATTAAAATATTTAAAAAACTAAAAAAACTACTTTTCTGAATGATATTAAATATGCATTTTTTTTGTATTACGTTAACATATTTACAATTTTATTCACATATCATTCTTTAAAAAATAAACCCATATAAATTGATAAAAGCTTTTTAATCATAGCGGTCATAGATTTGTCTATTGATATTAAAATGATTGATGGTATTCAACATTAAAGCATATACAGTATGTCGTTATCCTAAATGTTATCTCATTTTTCTTAAAAATTATGAGAATCTCAAATATAGAATTTGTTAATTTTTTATATTATTTTTTTATAATTTTTAATTTTTACATATTGTAAAACTTTATATTTGAGAATATTATATAATGACATTAAAATATATAATATCCTATTTTATATTTTCATTTAAGAGATTTAATAATAAATATCTAAAAAATAATTTAATGTGATTAATTTTACATTTTTTATACTAGGGGGAAAGATCGCGTTACAAAGCAATATTGGAACTAGTATGTGAACAAAATACTCTTTCTTAAATTAGTCTCTCCATTTCACCCTCTTTGCAAAATTAAGATCGCTCAAACCAGGTATTGCATCTTGCTGTAAAATCTAGCGAAGAACCTTACTAATTGCAACTAAAAGGCACAAAAATTTCTCTCTGTGACTTATGTCCTTCCATCCTCATCTCCTCACAATATTATCACTGAAACCGATATTGAATATAGCTTTGTGACTACTACCTCTACTCCAGTTCTCTAGATCCTCACAGTGATTGACCATCCTTCTTCTGAAGTTTCAAGCCGCAAATTATTTTCTAAATCACAAGCCAAGGCAGACTGAAGTGAATTACCCTCTGAGACGTAATGCCAGGGTACTCGATAGTGACGCACTAACTTTTTGATCTGTGTGATGGCAACACTGGGGTCAGCCTTGAAATCTTCATGAATATGCTTGATTCCTTATGTTCCAGATTCCTTGTGTTCCATGTAACACATAGGCCAGTCACTTTAGTGTTGGAGTAGCTTTCAATTAGCTATAAGTGACCTATTTTTTTATGAGAACCAAATTTGCAACCAAATAATAATATCCTATTCTTGAAAATAGTCAACCTTTAGGATATTATTTATTGACTCCAGAGAAGAGTTGACTATTTTGAAACCCCCAATAAAAATTGCCATTCTAGCATCAATGATTAGAGCAATGTTTTTGCGGGAGATTCATACAAGATAGATGGTAGATGTGTAAGTATTCATATTAAAATTATAGATCTAAATAGTATGAAAAATAATGGATTGATATACACAATATTTTAAATATGAAATCAAATTTAATATTTACGAGTTTTATTTCTTTCAATAGAATAATCTCACAAATTAAGGTTAAAAAAGAGATTTAGTCTTGCCTTAAGTTATGTTTCACTTAGTCGTTTTCTCTCAAATTTAAGTAAAACTCACAATGTTAAAATAACATATATATTTTAATTCTTAACTAATCCTTTAAAAAAATAAGATAGTGTCCAAATAAATATATAAAAGAACTTTATTTACAAGTATTGTCTAAATATGAAACAAAACTACGATCTTTACTTCTTCTCTGCATGGGCTATATTTTATTTTAATTAAAATATCAATATTTAACTGAAAATGACATATAAAAGATTACGATAATTATGTATTTTGCATACGTGTTATTTTTGTTTTTAACTTTGGAATACAATTTGAATGCATTAATGAGTTTTAACTTAGACATTATTTGGTTCGACTAAGGGGGAAAGAAGGGAAGGATTTTAATGGAGGGGAGAAGAGGAGTTTTAAATACCTTATTTGGTTCATCTGAAAGAAAGGGGAGGAGAGGGATTTTACTTATTTAGTTTAGGATGGGAGGAAAATGGAGATAAAATTAAATGGACAATTATACTTTTATAATATTATAATTATTTTTTTTTATTTTTAAGATATTTTTATAAAAAAGACTTTTCCTTATTTTTTATAATAAAAAATAATTTTTTTTATTTCTATTCAAAAAATATTTTTTATTATCTTGAATCCCACTAAAAAAAATAAGATCTGTATTATATTTTTAATGAAAACAAAAATGGGTATATCAAGGGTAATTTAGTCAAATAAAACATAAATATTTCTCTCCCTCCCAAAAACTTCCACTTTTAGAGAGGTGAAAAATGAAGGGAGGGGAGGGGTATTTTGCCCCCCTTCTCTTCCAATTTTTTCATACAAAATAAGGGGAAGGGAGGCAAAATCCTCCCTTCTAAAACCCTCAAATCAAACACCAAGTGGTGTTGGAGTTACTTTTTAAGCTTAAAGAACTCAGTATGAATTCACAATTTTTTTAATAATTTATTCAAATAACCCTTAGTATTACTCATATCTTATCCCACTCTTATTAAATGGGCTTTAATGAGAATTTTAAATGCATTTAACTGACCTACTTTTGTATATTAATTTAAGTGAACATTAAATGACAATAACATAAGGCTAAATATATTTAAAAAAATACATATTTTATGTGATCATTCAATATATTTAGAGTTTAAATATATGCCAACAAATTATGTGAATAGTTTTAGTACAAAACTAAATAAAATTATAAATTTACAATTCCAAAATTTTAGTTTTGAAAATGAGAATATTTATTTATAAAAATTCCAAAAACACTTATGTTTTCAAAATTAATAAGCTATTCATTCCCAAGTTTTTCTATTAAATTAATAAATGACAATGTTTATTGTTTTAGGCATGAAAATTTTGAAATCCAAAATTATAACCATTGCATAATGCATTTGGCCCAAAACCAATGTTTTTAAAACCAGACCGGTCATTAAACCGGTAGAGATACTGGTTCATGGTTCATTGGTCCAACCGTGGTCGAACCGGTGATAATTAAATATATTATTTAAAAAAATTTTATGTATTAAAATTTTAATATAACAAATAAATATTAGTAAATTTTAAATATTTGATTACTAATTTAACATTTTTTAAGATATTACAAAAATTAATGTTTAGTTTAAAATAAAAATTATCTATGATTAAAAATTAAGAATATTTAATATTAAATTTTTAAAATTTCTAAATTATATTAAAATTCTACTTATTATTAAAAAATAAAATAATAAATAATAATTTTAGCTAAGTATCTTGATATTTGAGAGCAATATTATTAGAAAATTGAACATGAAAAAAATAAATATAAAAAATAATTAATTATACACATTTTATTTCTCTTTTATTTTCTTTTTTTTTAAAAAGAATCATATTTCAACCCCCTTATCTTTTTTATTACCTTCTATTTTTAATTTATCAAAATTATTTAAAATGAATTATTCTGTTATATAAAAAAATTAAAAAAAAAATTGTTTCAAACCGGTTTGACCAGTTTTTTTGTCTGATTTTTTATCGATTTTTGACCGATTTGACCGATTCTTGACCAATTTTTTGCTTGACCGATTTTCTGACTCAACTGAACTGGACCAGGGACCGATTCCCGGTCGAACCGGTCGAACCGGTCAGTCCGGTCCGGTTTGCTTAACATGGTCCATGGTCCAAAACAGAAGTCCATTCCATCAAATAATCACAAACCATAGCGATTCTGATCTGACCACGTCATCACTAAATCATTGCGTGATGACGTGTCAAGATCACAATGATTTTGAATCTGAAGAAAACGGCTCCTACCTCTCCGTTTCCCATACTTTATGCGAAAAATTCAATCAATTTTTTCCAGACCTTCTCTGCTACACTGCACCCAAAAATCCATTAATATTTTGGAACTATAAAATTTAATCGGAGAACGGTGCTCCGGCAACAACGAGCATTGTTAGAACCAGCAGTTCCTGTAATCAGGTCTGTTTTCTTCGGTATGCTACGCTCTGTTTGGTTGGTCAGAAACTGAAAAACGGAGGAAACTTCTAGTTTGGAATGTGAAAAGCCAAAGGAACAATGGGATTTCAATAGTTTCAGTTTATCTTTCTCACGAATTAGGTAAGCTACTCTCTTCCTGTTTGCCCTTGTAAATTTGAAATCTTGTCTTACCATTTTGTACGGGGAGATAAAAAGTAAAAGAAAATGGCTGAAATGATTGCCTTCACGCATTGTCAATGAATTAATTTACTCTTTCATTCTACGTACTTTTTCTTTTTCTTTTTTTTCTTTTGGGTACAACCCTTTTGTTGATATTTTAGTTAAACTTTTATGATCAGAAAACAAAAATCAGTTATATTCATAGGAAAGATTAGGATTTCTTCCCGCAGTAATTACAAGGTAGTAAACGCGAGGATAGATCATACAAGGGACCTGGTAACTTGTCTACGGCACCTTCCATTCTTGTGTATTTCTGTTCCTGACAGTGCCATATATATATATAGTTACTTGAATTTATATTTTATATATTTTAATTTCTTCTGTGCGACAGAAATTACTGGGCTTATATATTCATGGAAATTGTTATTACTGGATATGCATTCAAGGGGACATATGTTGTATTGCTTCTTATAATGATGTTCTCATCTCTTTCAGCATTCTTGCTTCCCATGTTCAGCAACCGTAGCAATCAGTTCATGCAGCAAGAAACAACATATGATTTGTTGTTGAAAGAACTTCAGGTTTCCCCATCTGATCTTGTGAAGGATTTCTGTTGTTCTCTTCTTTAACACTTACTTTCTTTCTGCTACTCGTTCTAGACGACTTTGTGATATTGAGTTACCATTGTTCATTTTCTATTTGCTTAATCCTTGTTGAATGTAGAAAATATGGGATGAAGTCGGAGAGTCTGATACTCAAAAGGATAAAATGTTGCTTGAAATTGAACAAAAGTGTTTAGAGTTATATAGGAAAAGAGTGGATGAAGCAAAAAAGTGCAGAGCTCAGCTTCAGAAAGCAATTGCAGATTGTGAAGCAGAAATTGCTGACATCTGTGCAGCAATGGGTGAACAGCCACTACATATGAGTTGTTAATGCTCAAGAATTGAGTTTAACTGCTTTATGTGTTCAAAGGGAATTTTATAGTTGACAAAAACTTCCATTGATTTGTCCTCAGTTTGATTGGAGGTCTGGTGGATACTTGAAGAAAGGGCTGGAAACCGTTGTGTCACAACTTGAGGAGATGCAAAAGGTGAAAACTGAGAGGAAGAACTTATTTCTAGAAGTCTTATATCAGCTGCAAAGTATTTCGGGTGAGCTGTATGGCTGCATGGGTTCAATTTGTGCTTGGATGAAAGCAACTTGTCTGCTATATCCTCTACTGTTGATGCTGAAGAATCTGTTTGTCTTTCTTCTTCCCTTTCTTTACTTAGATCTATCTCTTCTTCTTGTATATCTCATGCCTCTAATAAAATAGATAATTTTGTAGAAATTATTTATATTTCTGAAGAATCAGGTTTAGAAGAATCTATCACTCCTCTTCTCAATCCCTACCAACTCTATCACCAAAATAGATCCTTTACTCGATCTATCGGCAATCTCGTTTCCCTAAAAAATCCTCCAGTTAAAGAAATTGTCCAAGGTACTAAACTTGATCAATGTGGGCTACAGTCAACCCAAGCTGAGCAATATGTTACTTTTGAAATACCATCCAATTTCATTTCTTACTGGATCCGCCAAGGCTGCACTCGTCTCCATCTTGGAGCTATCAAATTAGTCCTCATCCTCCATGGAAGAAAAGGGATTGCGGTTACAACTCGTGTCTCCCTCCTTGATACCTCCTATACCTCCTTCCAGAATGCTTTGATAGGAGTTGCTCTCATCACTTTAAATGGTGGAAGCGTTATCTTGACTATTGTGCCCAACTTCAATATCAAATTGTCTAATCCCACTCTCTCCACCAAACTAAAATCGCAAGTTCAGATCATTGGTGTTGAACAAGTTATAGATACTGTACCAGTAACTCTTCACTACCAGATGATTTATCGTCTTCAAAACCATTTAGTTGATCTTCACTTTTAGAACACTACTGATGATGTTCTTTATCTGGTTTCTGATAGACCTGATAACACAACCATAATCCAAATCCCCAAGCAGATTCTCAAGGAAGATATGCTCCAACTAATGCCCCTTGAATGGGTTACAAATTATATAAAAGAGTTTCATGGAGGATAGAAGACTTTCCATACCTCTGCACTCCCTGTTCTTGAAAAACTCTCTGATGGAACAGTCAGATCTACTTTCAAGAAACCTGGATCTGAAGAAGCTACCACCTCTGCTTCTTGATTATTGAATCATTTTATGATAATCACTCCTCTGGTCACTCAAAAACAGAAAAAGGGTCTTATCCCATTCACGTATTTCATCCAAATGGGTCTTATTCAAATGTTGCCAAAGTCAATGGACACTTCCTTTGGGATTGTGATCCATCCATGTGTGACCTTGGTTGTGGATGTTATGATCTAGAAAACTGGGAAGGCCCAGAAGACAATGAATGGCGACCCCATGATTCCTCCACCACATATTGGAAGCAAAAGCCACCTAAATCACCCTGAAAATCTGGCCATTGTTCCCATCATAAGCCTAGTACCAGTTCAAATGATGATAATCACCCACTAAAGCCTAGATGGGTTGGCATTAAGTCTCCAAGGCCTAGACTAGAAACCTTTTATGATTTACTTAAGAAATTAGGTCATCATGACCTCCTTCCTTCTCCACCTCCAGAACGAGAGTCCAGAACCCATCATTCCCATACAGATGCAGCCTCCGCCTGTCCCTTGTATGATGTTCTCCTCTGCATCAAAAACCCTTGATTCAGAATTCCCTCTTATACAAAGAAGAACTAACCCTGAAACAAATGTTACATACAAGCCGTATGTTATGTTTGACTGGTGAGATTAAGAAACTACATATCTGACTTTTTTTATGTTGGAGTTGGATATATCAGTTTGTACAATTGTTAAAGCAAGTGATATATGTGAAATTGGAAGAATTGTAACATTTTTTTTCTCCTAATGGTTGATGTAGAAATAAAAACGTGGTTTTTGTTTTCTTCCAAACCTAGTCATCCAAAAAGAAAGAACTACTGTATGATGAATGTTGAGCAATGTTTATTTCTCTGACCGAGTTCTTATATTGTGCCAGAGGCCCGTCAATTGAAGCAGGTATCTCACCTCCTGAACATTCTTCAGTCACTATGCTCGATCCTTGGTTTGGATTTCAAGCACAAAATTTGTGAAATTCTTCCCTCTATGGTTAATTCCACTGGAACCAATGATCTAAGTGACCTTACAATTAATAAATTGACTCACGAAGTACAATGTTTGAGAGAAGTTAAAATACAGAAAATGAAGAAGGTCAGTATTCTGACTCTGTTTCATCCTGTTAAACCCTTTTTAGTTTCTGGTAGCCTTAAAAATTGATTCTGCCGTGTCAGCTTCAAAGTCTTGCTGCAGCCCTTTTAGAGATGTGGGTTTTGATGGATACGCCACTTGAGGAACAGTGGAGATTTCATAATGTAACCAGTAAAATTGCTTCTTCAGAGTCTGAACTTACTGTGACTAATATGCTCTCTGATGATTCCGTCAGTTGTGTAAGTACTGATGTTAGACTTATAGCCTTTGTTTTGTTTTTCTCCCCTTCTTAGAATCAATGTGCTGGAATTTTATGCTAGTTTTAGGTATTTATTGTGCAATTAACTTGAAATGTGCTTTTACTTTTGCAGTTTGAGGCGGAAGTGAAAAGGCTTCAGCTGCTTAAATCAACTAAAATGAAAGAACTACTTTTGAGAAAGAAGTTGGAACTAGAGGAAATATGCAGAAGCACACATTTGACAACACAAGCAGTTCTACGAAGCGACCATTCAATTGAATTTATACACTTTGGTGAGATTTTATATATGTTTTCGAAAATTGCTTTTATTCAAATCAAACTTCATTTATTGCATAACGAATCCACACTTTGTGCAATTCTGACTTTAAAGCATCTAATTGACCGAAGCATAGGACCAACATCAAGATTAGTCTGATAAGATCAATTTTAACTGTACAGAAAACAAACCTATGGTTGTTAATTTGAAGTTCTTTATTTTTCTTCCTTGTGTTGACTGATTCAAAATTTCAGTTAGTAGCCGTTTGTCATAGTTTGTTAAGGAGTGCTTTGAACAATCTTGCCATTTGTCCTCTGATCATTAATTTGACAACCGTTCTGCAGAACTGTAAACCCTGAATGCCTGTTGGAAAAAATTGAGCTTGAAATTCCGAGGACTAAAGAGTACGCTCTCAGCAGGAAAGAAATTCTCAAGAAGTTTGATAGATGGTTGGCAGCTAGTCAAGAAGAATGCTGGCTGGAGGAGTACGACAAGGTAGGATTCTCTTTTTTCTTATAGAGGATGACGGCACTTTCTTTCCTACTTCTTGCTGTATTTTTCTAACTGCAGTTTGTTTACAGGATGATAATCGATATAACGCTGAAAGAGGTGCGCACCTTGCCTTGAAACGTGCTGAGAAGGCCCGTGCGTTAGTAAATAAAATTCCTGGTAAACATCTGCTCGGCACAATTAGTTTTATATTTGATAATTTCTTGTCTTTCAACAGTGGCTTCTGCGCATTCGAGTTCTAGTTTTTCTATAAGCTTGAATCTGGACCAAATTTTAACATGTTGAAGTGAAGTCTACTAATTACTTGTATGCAGCTGTTGTTGTCACTCTTATTGTTCTTGCCATCTTTCTTAGACAATTAGGGCTCCCATTTAATTTAGCAAAGGAGGAAAATGTTAAAATTGTTAAAGGAATTTAGTTTTGAAATAGCGTTTGGGGAATGGTATCCTACCTCAGTTTCCCCTATTTTTTGTACTTTGGATGTTATTGAAGCAGGAATGGTAGAGGCACTGAGTTCAAAAATTACAGCATGGGAGAAAGGAAAGGGACTTGAGTTTTTGTATGATGGTGTAAGTAATTTGAACACATTTGCAATTTGCATGAATTACTCTGGTAAGTTCTTATGAGAAGTTGATGGAGTGAGTTATTTTGAAAAATTTTGTTGTCCTAAGCTTACTACTCCTCTTAGTTTATACATGCATAGCTTTTGCTGGATGCATCTCATGTGTTTCCATATTTCCATTTCCATGTCCTTTCGTGTTTAGAGCCGACTACTTTCAATGCTTGAAGAATACATCACTTTTAAGACAGGAGAAAGAGAATGAAAGACAAAGGCAGAGGGTATGATACTATCATACATGTTATTTTATATAAATATGCTCTGTTGTGACATTTTACTTCCTTCAAGTCATGATTTATAATTTAGCTGTTTTCTTTTGATATCAATCTTAGGATCAAAGGAGACTACAGGGACAATTGATGGCTGAGCATGAAGCAATTTCTGGCTCTAAACCCAGCCCATCTAAAAGTGGAAAGAAGGCTTCCCGGTGTTCAACAGTGGTTCCAAGTATTAGAAAATTTTCCGTTGGTGGAGCAATGTTTGATGACCCAAAACCAGAGAAAGCTGCTCTTGTTCTGCATTCCAACAAAAAGGGTAGCTTTCCCAATCAGAGCAGCTCTATCTTTCGCAAGAAGAATGCTAGTTATGCAACTCAATCCTCTGGTCTCTTAAATTTTCATTTAGGAGGCTTGTTCATCATTTATTGTTTGAACGTTTTAAAGAGTAATTGTATGTAGTGCTTTACCTCTCTTTTGTTTTCATCTTGAAATTTTTTATTCTAATTTTTTAATTTTGAGTGTGAGAATTTCAAATTCAATTTATTTTTGGGAAGATACCTTTTGATTCAATTTGGTCTTTCAAATTTTAAACTTTAAACGTTTCATTTTAGTATTTAAAAAAGTATTTTATCCTTAATGTCATCCTCAGATTAAGCCCATGAACAACTAATTGACAAAAGCTGCTAGTGTGGCCTCCTGTGAAATTAATATGACTGTTAAACCAATTGTCATTGAAACTTGCTATGAAAGAGGATCAAATTGGTATGATGTCATGGTTACTTATAGTGATATGATGATTGACTGTTGAGTATTTCATGTCCATGTTAATTTTACACGTTAAGCCATCCATTTATATTAATAATCAATTAATGAGCTTCATGTTAAAATGATACTGAAGACAAAAAACTCGAGAAAGATAATTTTTGAAAGATGAAAATGTTAATTCTGTCTAAAATTATTTACATTCGAATGGTCAGTGTCAATAACTTGTGCAGGAAAGGAAGCATCTAAAGTTGTTGGTGATTCAGTGAAGAAAGTCACAGATAGTACAGCAAAGGAAACAGAAAGCCAGTCACCATTGATGAGGAAGCCACCGTCTCCAGTTTCTACCAGAGTACTATCTCAAGCCAACATTGCAGATTTCCAAGAAGACCAGAGAACACCTTCCAAACCAATTACAAGTGTCGGTCATTCAGATAACAGAACCCCTAAGAATATCGGAATTCCAGCGGCCACCACTCCTCTAACTTCAGCCTCAATGATGCTCACTGCGGCTACACCGGATGCACCTCCTCGATATTCTTCTGGTGCTGCTTAACCAATTGAATATTCATTTGAAGTGGCCAGAATAAGGTTTTATCCAACCAAATAATTCATGTGGTCACGGATGCAGTCACTCAGAGTCATAGAGAGAAAGGTTGGTCAACGTAAGAAACATAGGTTGCTGGCAGATTCTGTTGTCCTCTGCATTAACAAAATTGTGCTTTTTTTGTATTGTATAGTATAGTTCAAGTTAAAAAAATATTTATATTAAAGAAGCTTAAGATTTGAAATTATTCCAAAAGATTTACGGGTCAAAATTTTAAATTGTATAAAAAATTTATAAATTAAAATTTTTTATTTTTGGTTCTTTTAAAATAATTTTAAAATTAAAAATCTTTTAATATAAATATTTTCAATTTGAAGTATTTATCAGTAATTTTTTCTTTTTTAATGGATTTTTTTTTCTCCAAAGAAGGGATTGTGGTTTGGCGCTTTACTGGGCACGTGTATTTTGGGTCGGAACTTGTCAATTGTTGACGCATAGTGCGATGATGGGATCATGAGATACCAAATATTTGTAGTTTGGTCTGATCTAAATGCCAGGTGAATGGGATGCTTTTCTTGGGATTAAATTATCTCACTTTATTCTATTCAAAAAAATCACATTAGCTTTCCTTAGCCAATAATACAGCAGCGAATTAATTGAAGAATTACATTTTTTGTTTTAATAATATGTAGCTTAAAATTTTTAAAAGTATATTATGAAAATTTTTAATAAGAATATAATATGTGAACAGATTTATTTTAAAGAATCAAATTAAGTGTCACATATTATCAATTTTTTGTGTGGAAAAAATTTTCAAAGTGTATCTAATTATGAGGAAAGCATTCTTTATAAATTACTTCTTTTTTATTTAAGAATATGTTAGCAAATATTTAGAGAATTACATTTATTTTTTTTAAAAGTATAATATTCTCTTAAACTTGTTTTGTAAATTAATTTTTTTGATCAAAACGTGATGTAATTTTTTATGTATCTACATCAAATAATTGATTTTTTTTTGGGGGGAAAAAATACAAGTTATATTTTTTTAGAAGTGATAGTAAATAAATACTTATAAAGCTTTACATAAATTGTGTCCTTCATCAAATCTATAATTTTTTTTTGGTTGATTATTAATATTTTGTATTGTGTTTAACTACAACTTGATTTAAAATTCTTTTATAATTTAAAAATAGAAGAAACTGGACTGTATATTTCAAAAGATTGAATGAACGTCATTGTATTTATCTCCTTGATCACTATCTTAAGTGGGCTTTCTAGTATTAGGTTCATCTGAATTTTATAGTATATAGTTATCTTCAATTTTCAACCATCTTGATTTGGACAGTTTTGGCTGATCCTTCGTATAGTAGTTGAATTTTGTCCTCCATTAAATGCATCTATTAAATTAATACCAACCAAGTTTGACCTCTTTACTCTACAATATCAACTTTTTTTTTTTTATGTTTATGAATGGTTATAAGGCAACCACTATGTGGTTTTAAATTTGGTTGGTGTGTGGCGGATATGACCCAATCTTAGCGCTCTTCTTATTAAATTCTTAAAATTAAAAAAAAAATGCCTTTTAACTTTCATATTTTAGATAATAAGTTTTTTTAAAATTTATTTTGCCATTAACATTAGTATCTTATATGTCACTCCAATTTTTTTTAATAACGCTTTTAATTGAATATATTGGTATCAGAAATAAATGAAAACTTGTCACATCGATTATAAAAAAAATTTGAAATAACATATGAGATAATGCCATTAAAGATTAAAAAAAATGAACAGATCTATTTATTAAATGTGAAAGTCAAATGACTTATTTTTTAATTTTAAAAGTTTAACAAATTATCCCAAGTGATCCCAAGTTACAAGGGATTATATATATATATATATTTTCCATTAATCAACAACAATGTCATTAATTTAATACTTATAAAATCAAAAATTTAATTGTTAAATAATAATATTTATATTAATTTAATAATCACTAGCAATACTAATTTTGATATGATATTGTTACAATATGATTACAGGAAAAAAAATTATCTCAAAATTCTATTTTTATTTCTTAACTCATTGTTTTTCTATTATAATATCAGATATGACACAGATTTTATTACAATTTTTTTAATGTAATAAGTATGTTTTCAAAATATATGAAATTATCTTTAAAAATGTTAGGACTGTGAAAAAGGAAAAAATTTAATTGTAACTGTAAAATATTTATTATTATTAAGCTTTATAATAAAAACAAGTCATATAAATGTATTTCACAATAGCAGTATTAGATAATTAATTTTTTTAAAAAATATATGATTTTTAATTAAATAATTTAATACAAATATTTAAAAATTATACTTTAACTTTGTTAAATTTTATTTTTTTTCTGTTACAACATCAAATAAATTTTGAGATGACAAAGATTTTATTACAATTTTTTTAATGTAATAAGTATGATTTCAAGGTATATGAATTCTATATATTAAAAATATAGGAAGTTTACTATTCTAAAATCTTATCATTTAATTTTTTTTAGACAAATAATATTGAACCCTGTATAGTTAACACGGGATACAAAGCTAGTTATATTTAAAAATGTTAGATTCTGAAAAAGGATAAAATTTAATTATAATTTTAAAGTATTTTATTGATGAACTTGGTATTATTATCTATTGTCCTTGCTTTCTTATAGGTAATTTGTACATTTGCTGCCATCTATGGATGTGGTAGCTATTTTTTAGACTCCATCTTCGGAATCAATCTCTCTGTCACCCATCACTACTATAGTAAGCCACTATCTTACATTAAAAGTTGATAGGACAAAAATTTTAATGATATGTCATGGGCATTGTAACCGTGTAATTTATCTAATTATTATAGGTCATCTAAATGACAGGTTAGGCTCGCGTTGATATTTTATCTAATAAATACATTTATTTTCATGAGTTGAGATTTGTTGTTACACATATCAACTTTAGAATTACTATAGTTATTCGAGTAGTGAATACCATCAAACAAACTATAAGTAATTTAATGAACAATTTGTAGTTTCACTGTCTAAAATGAGTTTATACTTACAAATTCATGTCTATTATTAAGCTTTGTAATAAAAAGCGATGTTATTAAGATTGAACTATACCTAGTTCAATTAATTTGATAAGTTGACTTGAAATCAATCCTTGATTTGGTCAATTCATGAAACCAATTGTACTTAAAACTAATCAAAGATTGGTGAAACCAAAAAAATTAGTCGGGCCATGATTTGAACTAATTAGGGAAAATTTTTTGAAATTGTTTTGCAAAAGTGGAAGTAAGGCTCAAATACATGATCCTCCACTAAATATTAAACATTTTTACTAAATGAGCCACAAGTTTTCTTTAATAATATTATATATTGGTTAATATAAATATAAATAATATATATATATATTAACATTTCAATGAAATAATATAATAAATAATTATATATATATAATATATAAAAACATTTAAACTAATATATATACTATTTACAACTATATTTTTAATTTGGTTAATTTTGTTCATTTGATAAATTACTTTTTAATGTATGCTTTCTAAACCCTTTATTTTTTTTTTATTTTTTAATGACAAGTAGAATTTTAATATAATTTAGGAACCTTAAAAGATCAAAATTAAATGTTCTTAAATTTTAATTATGAGTAATTTTTATTTTTAAATTAAAAAATGACTTCTCAAACATTTTAAGATATATGAAATTAATAATTAAATATTTAAAGTTTATTAATATTTATTTGTTAAATTAAAATTTTAATATATAAAATATAAATATATATTTAATTATCTTCGATTGAATAGCGATTCAACCATAATTAGATTAATGAATTGTGAATTAATATTTTTATTAGTTTAATAATTGATTTAATTTTTAAAATATTGATAAAAATAAGTCATATAAATGTATTTTACAATAGTAGTATTACATAATTAATTTTTTTAAAAAATATTTTTTTAATTAAATAATTTGATACAAATATTTAAAAATTATACTTAAGTTTCATGTTATTGAGGAAAACTTTGAACAGAGTGTCTATGACATTATTTATACATATTCACACATAAGTTTCTTACACAAAATTTATAAAATAACATTATATTAAAGGTATATTTATTATTAAATTTTATTTATTTGTGAATGAAATTATTGAATAATGTGGCAAGGCCTGTGATGTTTACAACAAATTGTAATCAAATCGTTAGTTACATGCATTAGAAAGAAGATGAAAAATTATATTTTAAGATTTTAAGTTTGAAAGTAATTTATATTGGAGAATTTTAAATTCTAAAATGATTTTAAAATATCTTAAAATAAAATATTTTAATTATAAAAATTATTTCTTGAATTATAATAAATAAGAATAAAATAGATTATTGAATAAATATTATAAAAAATTTATGAGTTTTATAATATGAAATATAATTATTTATAGTTAAAAGTTTTATTTTTATAATTAAAATTTTTTAAAATAATTTTAAACTTTAAAGTATTTTTATATAAACATTTTTAATTTGAAATTTAAATTATAATTGAATTAAGTAAAGGGTGATTTGTTTTCAATTTGAAAGAGTGTGGGGTCCATCGAATTATAGTGGGTTTGACTGGCAAAGCATGTGCCATTGCAATAGCAATAGGGGGGAGATGTAGAGAACTAGTCCGGTAGTCCCACCCTCCCTGTCTGAAAGCGCAAGCAAATGTAGGACAGGTGTCGCTACTTGTGCCTCATGCGTGTCCGACAAAGGACACACACCTTGGACTTTGGTCCTTGGATCTTATTTCTTATTTCTTTTTATAATTATATGCATTTGAGGGTGGAGACTTTAAAATAAATTTAATCTGAAGTGTTTTACAAGCTAAATGTTTTTATGGATGAAAACAATTTAAATCATATTATTAAAACTTATATAATTTACAAATGTTTACATCATCTTAGAAGATTAAACAATAATGAATACAAATACTTATATAAAAAATAAACCTTAACTCAAGGGATTGGCTTATTTATTATTCTTAAAAAAATCACTTTATTTAAAATATTATTAAATATTAGCTATTTTAAAGACTCTTAACTTTCTTTGAGGTGAGGTGAGGTGAGAAAAATTCTTGTATTTCATTCTTATTAAGTAATATATTGCATTTTAGCTGAGCTAAATTTTAATTTATTTATTTATTATATTCTCAACACCAATAAATCTGTACATAAATTTAATTACTTAAAGAGAATATACATATATGTTAGAATTTTTTTAGAAAATTATATTTCATATGTTTATGTTTTTTTATAGATATTTTAGAATATTTATTTTTAATAAACTAAATTTACCTTAAAAATAAGATGAGAATATTATATTCATTTTGAACGAATTCTTAGGTTCAAATATCTTTGATTTTGGAAACGAATTTGTATTCAAGATCTGGTAATAATGATATCAAAGAAAGCAAACGAATTCTTTATAAACAAAATCAAATCTCCATGATTGTGTTTGATATATATTTTGAAGAAAGATAAAAAAAAGACGCCATGCTCTATTAAAAAGTTAAGAACATTTGAAAAAGTTAATTACATTACATTCTTAAGATATATATAACATAATACTTTATATTATCTCTAATTTAATCTTTTGAAATGTGAAATGAGTACTGTTAAATTTAATTATTTAGCTTTTTAAATTTCAATTTTATTTAAGAAGTTGTTCAAAAACATTTTGGAGATGTTGTGTCAGTTTCTAAATGTCATTATTAATCTAAATACAATTTCACTAACTTTTTTCATATTTATTAAATAATATTATGAATTATTTTTGTCTAATAATAACTTCTCTGCATAACCTACATTTTAAGGCTCCGTTTCAAAATGTAATCTTTTTATCAATAATTGAATCAAAATAAAGAACAGTGTCTATCGCGGTGGAATCGGGATTTAACTATTTTTTAAATAAATATAAAAACAATTTAAATATATATATAATATTTTATAATTAATACATATATTATAAAAATATTTAAAATAAATATAGATATTTAGTAATATAAAAATTAGCTAAAATATTTGTATATATAACAACAAATTTACATGAAATAAATTATATGATATAAGTGTATATTGCAAAATACCAAAAATTTAATTTAATACTAAACTCTATCAATTTTTATTGATTGACTCTTTTTTCAGTTAATTTTAAAGTTTTAAGGCTGAGAACAATAACTAAATTCAAAACTAAAGTCATGACTGATTCATAATAAACTTTTAATAAAGCATAACATTTCAAAATGAATCCCAAGTCTAATTCTTAATTGTAGACTTGGCAATTCAAAATTTTATTAATATAATAACATAATTAATGGTATGAATGTTTTTTTTTTTTGAAAGTATATAAATGTTTTGTTTCATGGGTTCCTATACTTTTTCATAATTAATGAGTCATATTTTAGAAATAAACAAAAAGGTCAAGAATTTCATTTATTGCACTTCTTTTTGAAAAATTTATGGTTAAAAAAAACAGATTTATTTTCATATAAAATAAAAAGGGAATTCATTTCACTATAAAGTTTCAAATTTTTTGTCCTCATGATATATATTGGAAATGACATTATTTCAGCATAAAAATTAAAATTCTAATTCTTGACAAGTTTTTAACCTTATAATTGAATAGTAAAATTAAATTAGCTTTTATAGTATAACAGAAATTCTTATAATTTTTAAAATAATCAAATGAAATGTTAAAATAATAATATGTTTTGACGAAACGTAACTTTTGATATGTTGATGCAAGCGCAGCAGGCAATGACTTTGTGACCAAGATAAGCTTGTTCTCTTTCTTTATATATATATATATATATTAAAAAATATTAAATATCTCATTCTTTCACGGGTGAGGCAAGTCTTCCTCAACAAAGGGAGTTCACCTGCCCCAATTACCAATCCCCACAGTCACGTGCCACTGTATCCCATTCAGATTCCATTAGGTAATAAAAAAAACCTTTTTTTTATTGTCTTTTTATAAAATTCGATTCCATAGATATAGATTATGTCATAATATAGCCATCAGCCAAAATAATTAAGAAAAAATTATAATTAAAGACTTAAAAATAAAAATATTTATATTATTAAATATTAAAATTATTATAAAAGATCTAATAATTAAAAATTTAAATTATAAAAAATTCAAAACTCTATATTAAACTTTTTAGTTTTTAAGTTATTTAGAATAATTTTAGAATTAATTTTTTTTAATATAAATATTTTTAACTTAAGGTCATCAACTATAATTTTTTTAATAACTAACCTTACAACATTATATTTTATTGTATTTACATAAAAAATTTCATGAAAATGAGAGTAGAAAAGGGAAAATTTAAAAATGAAATTTTCCATTAAATTTCAGTCAATTTATAATTTAGTTAAACAAAAAGTAAAATCATTATAATGGGGAATGAAAGAATTTATCAGATTTTTTTTTGCAATATATGTAAAAATTATAATTCAATCTTCTTCATTTTATGATATCATCTTTTAAGAAAAATATTAATTATTCTCTTCCTTCTGTCACAGTTTTTACATTTCACAACTGATTTCACTTAAAATTAGGTAAACCAATGGTACTGAAATCTTACTTTTTTTTTTTTTTTAAATGAGAATTATATAAAAGGTAATGATACAACTAACATTTTCATCTTTAATGATTGAAAATTCAATTTAAATCAAGAATTCCAACAAACATAAAGAAAAAGAATTGAGAGTAAATTACAACTAAAAATCTTAAATTTATAAAATTTATAATGAAGGATTTTATCATAATTATATTTTTCTAAAATTACTAACAAATTTTTTCAAAATTATAATAAAGTCTTTTTAAAATTTTTTTTACAAATTTAAAAATTTGGATGTAATTTTTTAAAGAATTTTATTAAAAAAAAAGGAACAGAAAGAGACACATCTCACTTCAGTGGCATTATTTAGTAATATATTAGACAATGAAGGGCATATTGTAAGACGTGATCTTTAATTTGGACAAAAAAGACAAGAAGTCAGCGGCAACGGAAAGGTCGGCCGTCCAAGTCACTGCCTAAGCAGCTTTAAATAGAAAATCAAATTACAATGTGAAAAAGAAAAAGCCAGCACTTTCGTTCTCATATTTGAATGTCTTTTTAATTTTTTATACAAATTTACCATATTAGTCATCGATAAAAATAAAACTTTTTAAATAAAAAATATTTTAATTGTCCCTCACGGACGTGAAATTGTTCTTAACCAAATTGTATTTATCGGGTTTAGCAAATTATTATTCAAATATAAATTCTAGATATCTATCTAAATACTTTATATTATTCATTCGCGTTTTGCCTTTGGTTTTTTCTCCCTGAATTTTTTTATGCCGTAGTAACAAGTGTTTGTTTATTTTCAGCTTTCCATTTTTTTTTATTTTCCTTTTCCTTTTCCCTTTTCCAACTCTCAATTCAAGCAGCTTTGGAAAAATCAACCAGCCAACGGGTTTTTTCACCTCCTGAAATTTGTAAGTTGTTTTGAATTTCTCGTGCACATAGTTTTTTTCCTGCTCATTTCTCTTTTCTTTTTTTTTCTTTGTAATTTTATAATAGTTTCTTTAATTTTCTGGGTTGGACTGGTTAAGTTTCTGGAAGCTGTGAAAAGAAATCCAAGTACTGGATTACTGCTTAGAAGAAGCTTGCCGAAGTGGGGAATCACAGTGACAGGTCATGATCTCTGCATTCTGAAGATTTTCCTGGGCTTGATGCTAACGTTTTTCCCGAAATATATGGAGCTTTGTCTTTAAATTATTTTTTGAAATTTTTTTCCGGTTTATTAAATATTTACTTGAGCTTCGGCTTTCTACTGTTGAACGTTGAGGAGAGTGGTGGCTATGAAGTAGATTGAAGGAAAATCTTTAATTTATTTTTTCTATTTTTGAAAAGCCTTTGGTAGTTTTGGATGGATTCTGCATGAGGAGCAGAAGCTTAGAGATTTTTGGTGTAATAAAGGGGTTTTTATTAGAAAAAATTTTGAATGAACGGTTGCATGAAATTTGTTATTTTTAATGATGTTTTCAGAAACATATCATCATCATTATTAGACTAGTAATTTTTTTACATTTTAAGATCGTAGTAATTTTTCATATTTTGCTTTTAGTGGCCGTTTTCTTTTTGCACCTCTATTATACTAAACTTCTGAGGTGAATTTCTAGTTCGGTATTTGAAGAACGATGAAACTGCCCGTTTATCAGAGATAAGAACGAAGAGAAAACTAAGCTTTGATCTAACAAAACTGCATTTCTGTCCAATGATTCTCTACTGTGATCTAGAGTCCTGGGATTTTTGCGATTTAGTGCATAGCTTCGAAATGGATCTCCGCCAGTTTAGTGAAGCGGTTGATTCAACTCAAAATTTTTACTCTTTTCTATTCTTTCTTTGTCATCGGTGAGAATTTTTTGATGGGATCTCACTTTGCCCTTCTGGCATCCTAAGAAGGTTAAAGCTGTTGATGGTTATCGAAAATAACTTGTAGTTTTTAACTGCATTTGCTATCTATTTTGTTTTTAAATTGATTTCTTGTGTTGCAGATGCTGGTTTGATTCTATAAACTTGGAAGGAAAAATTAGTTACATCTATGGAAGCAAGAGAAGGAATCAGTTCAGGGGTTACGGTGATAGGAGCAGAAGCTCCATCAGCCTATCACGTGGCACCAAGGAGTGAAGCTCCAAGCCAGAGTCATGTTCCTGAAGTAGCAGCAGCAGCTGCACCACCAAATGTTGGTGCCTCGCCGGTGACTGTAGGATTGGATGGAACAGCAGTTAAGAAGAAACGAGGTAGACCAAGGAAGTATGGACCAGATGGGTCTGTGGCTATGGCATTGTCACCATTGCCAATCTCATCCTCGGCTCCACTTTCTAATGACTTCTCATCTGGGAAGCGGGGCAAATCTGGAGGAATAGAGTACAAGAAGCATAAGAAAGTTGGATTGGAGCATTTAGGTAATGGGTCATTGATACTTTTAATTCTCATGTTGCATTGCCTGTTAAGTGTTTATATCAAAATGATGTGTGAGTAATATAGGTTACCGAGTTACTTTCATTTTGATGGAAACCCAAATTTTTTTAATGAGTGTTTATAGTATTTTTCTGTTTCTGATAATGAAATTGCTTCTGACTTTTGGGTTTGCTTCCATTGAAACTTCTCAGTTATTTTACTTAAATATATGGGAAAGTTCAACTTCTAATTTTAAATACATTGCTTAGAAGCAGTCCTTTTGTGGAGAAGACTTTGTTGATCAAAATGAATTTTATTAATTTGCAAGTATGATGTTGGTTCCATGAATGAAAAGGAGGAATTTTTTGTGATAGGAAGGGAATTTTTCTCGAGGCTTTCATTCTTTACATATTTCTTTTTTATTTTTAATCTTACTTTTGGGTTGCAAGATATATAATATTCTTGTAAGAGACTGAATACTTGTGAAGAAGGGTATGATGCTATATGACCAATAACCTCACTAGCTGGCTTATTATAGTTAATTATTGAGGTGGTGTTTGGTAGGCGGTCATCCTGATATCCCAAGTACTTGAAAACCTATTTATGAAAATATTAAAGCATGATATATTGGGGGGAAAAAAATATTCCTATATTATTTAGGACACATACATCACATTAGGTTATTCCATTTGTGGTCTGCTTGAGGGTTGTTTTGTCTTGGAGTTAATTCAACGCTGGAAAGTGACTATTTGCAAAAGAATGTAGAGATTTCTGAACTTTATTAATGAGTCATTGAAAAAAGGTGATAATTGCTTATTGGGAGGAGGTAGGGTGGTGAGTGGCGGCTAATTGCTCAGCTATGGAGCACATACACTTCGAAAGGTAGCTGTGTCTGTGTTTGACAAATGTTGGACACTTATATTAGACTTGATGCGACATTTCAAAATACATACAGATACTTTAAATTTTGTTGGTGTCGCCATGTTCATGTCCGTGCATCATAGATGCTAGGCATGAATGATGTCTCAAAGTATCAGAGTATTTGAGAAATTAACTTCTGCTTAAGAAGATATGAAGAGATTATTGTCCATTAGAACTGGACAAAATTTTTATTTTTTTACTTTTGGCCTGAAATGGTATGAAAACAATACTATAATTGGTGGGTGGATCTAATTAATTGAAAATAAGAGCTATGAAGACAAGAAGATATAATCAGAAATTTATACTGGGAAATATGGACAAAACTATTAGCCATGTAATATTTTTAGGCCTGTTTTCCATGTGACTAAATTAGTGATGTTCTTAATTTAAGAATTCACATGCACTTTCTTCATCAAATGTACTGGGGTTGAAAATTACTCTTTCCTTGATTCCTGAGACATGACTTTGATGACTTTGCTTGCTGTGGAATAGTCCTTTTATGGATCTACCGTCAAAATTATCTACCATGCTGAACATGTCAACTTGCACTGCTTAACAGAATTACAAAATGGTCAATGCACAAATTTTGTTTTAAATTTCTCAAATCTAGCCACAGGCCGAGAGAACCATAGTATGTGTATCTTGGGAAAAGGACATGACAGCTTTTTTTCAGCCATTATTAATTTTAAGTTTCAATTCAGTTCTATTAACATTTATTGTTGTTATCTCTGTAGGTGATTTGAATGCTTGCTCTATTGGTACAAACTTTATGCCTCATATCATCACCGTTAACACTGGCGAGGTATGCTTGACTGAGACATTTTTTCTTTTTTTTTTGGGGGGGGGGGGGGGTTGGTGTTTGAGGTTCTTTAACTTCATTTGTTACTTGTGATTTTGCTTCAAAATGATCTCCATTAATTTTTGGTCAAACTTACACATGAGAGCTCGTAATGTATAAATCTGTATGTATTTCAGACTCATGCTTATCCACTTTATCGACATACAATGGTTAAGTTCAAAATATGCATTGTGTGGGATTGCTTGCTTAATTATTGGAGTGTAAAATTTGCCAACAGACAATAACTAGAGCTTGCCCTATGTAACATGTCCGGGGAAATATGTTTTCTTTAATTTATCTATTTGTTTGTTTAGAATCTACTGAAAGAGGCATTTATATTTCTTCTTTTTTGTTTTTTTTTTTGGGGGTTTTTTTCAAAGATCTATTTGCATATTTTTTACTTTTATGATTTGTAGACATTTACATGCAACTGTTTCTTTGTTGTGTTATGGAATTTGAAAACTGAAACAAGATGTAAACTTGGATGGAATTCAGATGTACATCACAGTGCTTTCCATAAGAATATCAATAATTACTTTCGTAGCTGTATCTGTAAGGGAGACGCCTATCAATAATTACTTCCATAAGAATATAAAGGAGACGCCTACCATATGGCTACACCCTGATCTCCTTTTGTTAACATTATTTTTTGGGGGCTTAAACGGTTCTAAACCACTTTGAAATACTTTGGACCTGTATCCATGAATAGCTCATAATATTCACTTTTCCCTTGTCCTTTTTTCTTGCCCCTTCCTCCCTTTTATAAAATCTCAAGAATATTAATACCATCTGTAAAACATTTTATTTGCTTCTGGCTAGCTTTGGATGCTAAATAATTTTTTAGCGGAAATTCAGTCAAGTAATCTAAAGTAACTGGACAGCTTCATAAAATTTTGCAGTGTCATTATTTTGGTATACTGATTGTATTCTTGAAATCTTTTTAGTTTGTATAATGTATGCAAATTTGGTTTCAATAACCTGCTACCAGATAATCATTTAAGCTGTTGGTGTATGATTTCTTTAATATCATGCTCTACCTATTTTGATTCTAGTAATATTTGTATCACCACCTTTGCTGTCATACACCTTATTTAGTAAATAACTTCCACAAGGTTATCTTAGCCCTAGAAAGTTATGCTTTAGTTCTCATCTCTCTCAAATAATTTCTATTTTTCCATTGTTTTATAAACTTTCTTTACTAGCATTTCTTCTGCCATTTATAGTTTAATGGAAAGAATTTCATGTTAGTGATTTTGTATACAATGTTTTGATGTATTGAATCTTTTGCTGGCCCTAAAAATTTCCTTGGCTATTTGTCTTTGGTTTTCAGTGCAAATTTGCATCTTACATCAGTAATGCTCACTTAATGTCTTTTTGGAATGACATTCTCGCAGAGATGCATTGATAAATCTGCATTTTGAATTGCTGTAAATGCTGTAAAGTATAGACAGGCACATATATTGATCCCATCACATTTTTATGTTAAAACAGGCATGTAATTCTGTCACACATGTAAAAGCATTGTAAATGAAAGTCCTTTATAGATGCATAGAACAATTATTGACTGAAGAAGGCAGGATTTACCCCTTCCGTTCCTTTTGTTATAAACATTCAGCTCAAGTATATGTTCTGACAGATGTAAAATGAGAATTTCTTTCTCATTCCAGATATTCTCGTTAGCACAAGACAAAACTGTTAATTGTTTAATTCTAATTGAACATAATTTGAAACTGTTTGTATAATTTGTAAAGCTTTACCATGATTCATCTCAAGTTCCTTTTTGTTTAATGATGCATACCATAGCACAAATATCATGGTTTAAGTATTTTGGATTCATCATACAATATAACGGGAAAATAGAGAAAGATGTAAAACATAACGGGAAAATAGAGAAAGATGTAAAACATAGGATTTGAGTAGAGTCGATGAAATAGGAGAATGTTTTGGGTGTTATTTGTGATAGAAGAGTACCGCTCAAACTTAAAGTTAATTTTATCGCATAGTTATAAAACATGCAATGTGGGATTGAGCGTTGGGCAATAAAAAGCCATTAAGAAAATGAGTTTAATCTTGTAGAGATAAAAATGTTGTGTTGGATAAGTGGACACATTATACAAGATAGAATTAGAAATGAATACATTAAAAAGTAGAGTTTGCACCTATTGTAGAAAAGATTGTCGAATCGCTCTTAGATGGTTTGAGTATATGTGGGAAATACTTATAAAAACCGTAGTAAGTAGAGTAGATTAGATTGCGAGTAGTCCAATAATTAGAGGTAGAGGGAAATTAAGAGAAATTATAGGTGAAACTATTAAGAAGAATTTGGATTTAAATGGTTTGTTTAAAAACATGATTCATGATAGAATTTTATGGTGTCGTTTGATCCATATAGCTTACCCTACCTAGTGGAAAAAAAGCTTATTGTTGTTGTTGTTTTTTTGATTCTAGATCTGCAATGTAGTGTGATGAACAGTTATCTATGCTTTTGCCTATATATGAGTTGCTCCTGTGAAGGTGCTGTATACTTAGTTGTAGCTATTCATAAAAAATAGTTCGTATAAGAGAAACATACTTTTTATTTCATAATGCTAATTCTTTCTGTCTAAGAGATGATTGATTAAGTTAATTTTGCTTTCACTGTGGTTAATGCAGGATATTACAATGAAGGTTATATCTTTCTCTCAGCAAGGACCCCGAGCTATATGCATCCTCTCTGCTAATGGTGTGATTTCAAATGTTACACTACGTCAGCCTGATTCTTCTGGGGGTACTTTGACCTATGAGGTGCAGCAGTAAATCATATCATTGATTAAATGTCAATGCAATTCTAATTAGATGAGTAGCAATTTTCAATTTGTTTAAAATTTCTGTCTTATCCAAAATCACTAGAAATTTCTGACTTGATGCACTTTACACACACACACACACACAAAAGCTAGGATTTCTTGATATGTTCACTGAAATTTGTGTTGCTTGTATGGGTTTTGTGTGCATCAATAATGTCCATGATGGAGATTCTAAATTAACTATTCCCTAAAAGTATAAATGTAATTTTAGAGGATGGCAATAATCATGAAATTATTAAATTTATTATTAGCACAGAAAAAGTGAAATTATTTATGAAGTCTTAAATTTATGTAAACGATGTTTTGCAAACACTTTTATTTAGTATATAAATTATGAAGGTGTGAATGTTGAAGTCAGTGATATGGTAAAGTTGTACTCATAAATTTGGTGAATAAAATCTATTTGTTGTAAATTTTGATGTGTTGTCAATAGTGGTTGAAGACAAAAACTGGTGGCGTGCAATTTTTGTTGTTCTCTAGTGTATCTGGTTAGAGCAGACTGCATGCATCTTCAATGGTGTTTCAATGCCCTTAACTATTTTATAGCATAGGGTTGTGTTTATGGCCTCTCTGTCTCTATGCATGGCCTTTTTATGGGAGCTTCCCTGTCTGATATGCACAGAGATGGACAGCTTTGTTGCACTGTTAGGCCTCTTTGATTCTCTTAGTCATCTTAATTTCTTTCTTTAGGAGGATATCATATCCTCCTCATATTTTCCCTTAATGGTGAGCCAAAACAGGAGTATCTCTCATTATAATGGTAATTTCCATGAAAGAAAGATCCTGGAAGAATACAGGGACGATTTAGTGTAGTAATTTACTAAAAGAAAGCATCTACAACTTCACTTAATATATATTTATTTTGGGATGAAAATTTGTTCATTAATTGTTGAAAATGATTAGATAGAAGGACTGAGATTTCAAACTGAGAATCAAGTGGGAAGGATGAAACTTAAGGTTAGCTGTGTTTTATGTGAGGATGGCGATATTGCTTAGTTTTAGGAGATTTGAAGATTTAGGTTTTGCTGTAGACATGAGTAATAAAGGTTAGGATTGGCTGCAATTAACTAAACGAAAACCTGGTTGTGCAATTTTGTCTTTTCTGCTGACTGTTGATTGTAAAGTTCACATATGACTTGCCAAGTGTACTTTTTAATATTTCATTATTAGTGTCTGAGCATGGTGGGTGCTGTTGACGACTCCATAACTGTTCCACATTTCGTAAAAACATAAATTTTCTTCTAGGGCCGCTTTGAGATACTTTCGCTGTCTGGATCATTCATGCCTACTGACAGCCAAGGAACAAGAAGCAGGTCAGGTGGAATGAGTGTCTCTTTGGCAAGCCCTGATGGTCGTGTTGTAGGTGGTGGAGTTGCCGGTCTTCTTATTGCTGCCAGTCCTGTGCAGGTAATCACCCCCTCTATTGCCTTTAGGGGAAAAAAAGAGGGGTTCTAACACTTCTACTTAGGGCCTGCTTAGTGATTCACGTCTTCATGAGCATGTTTCTCTCTTCCAAGGGCTTGTTTGGGTGGTGAGATTGAATTTAAAACAGAATTCATATCAAAATGAAAATGGTTTTAGAAAAAAAAAAAGAACTAAATAATATATCTTGAGTAGATACCCTCATAATAGCACCTTTATCCAGGCTTGAGAGTTGAGACCAGCTTTGCCCTGTATAATATAATTTTTTGTTATAAAAAAGAAAACAGAGATATATCAGATATAATATATGATGTATTGTATCTTAGATTTTGTAACTTTCTTTTATAACACCAAAAGGGTCAGATGCTCACTGTCCACTACTAGTTTAGCAACCTTGGCATGCCTCAACAGATGGCATGGAATGTTTGTGGTATAGCGTATATTATATTATTTACCCTAAAAATGAAATCATATTTCTTGCTCAATATGACGGATCACTTAGATGGCTTCAGCTTATATCAGGTGGTGGTGGGAAGTTTTCTACCAAGCAACCAGCAAGACCAGAAACCAAAGAAGACCAAGTCTGATTATGCACCAGCGGCTCCTGTTACCCCGGCTACCATTGCAGTTTCTTCTGCACCACCCTCAACTAATGCTGAGAAGGATGGCATGGGTGGTGGACATGTCCTGCAAAATTCTGGAAACCTTAATTCCAACCTGACTTCTCCCTCAACCTTTCGACGAGAAAACTGGGTGAACATGCACTCTATGCCAGACTCGAGACAGTCGGCTACTGATATTAACATATCTTTGCCAGATAGTTAAGTTGATGATCAAAAGCCTTGCTGACTACAACATTATTCATGACTGAGCTGTTTATTTTATGTTTCTAGTGTTGTTTTCTATTATCATCTAGATTGCTTCAAACCTATGTTTTCTGTCACCATAGGAGGTAGTAGTTGACAGTGTTGTAACTTGCAGCTAGGTTTTTACGTTTTTCTGTCAGGTAGAGTATCTGATTTCCCGGCTGATTAGGTAGAAGCTGCAGTATGCAGTAATTACGAGTAAGATATTTCGGATGTAATGACAGCTTGTTTGCCTATTTATGACTGAATTTGTTGGTGAAACTCTATTTCTTGAACTCTGTAGTTACGCTTTTGATATTGCTCGTGTTAGAATCTCTCAATCCGGGAAATAATCACATTAAATAGTAGGAAAAACACAGTATAGTAGAAGGTTATCTGATTTTTCCCCGCGTACTAACGTATATGACATTTCAAGTTTACGTATCATATTTTACGGTAATTCAATCCTTGCCATGCAAAATGAGGCGTCTCGTTCGAGAAGGAACGGAGATCCTTTCTCTGGGTGACGCAGGAGGTCCTTTCTGTTTTCCTTTCAGGAAATTGAGGGGATTTCATCTCCGTAATTCACTTGTTATTTATATTAATCAAGCTCTACCATTTTCATAGAAAAGAAGATACTTGTTAGTAAACAAGGCCAATATATATGTTTAGAGGAATAATAAGTAGCCGGTAAAAATTTTTTCATAGTTTGAATTGTATAGTTTTTAATGTTTATAGTCTAAGAACATGTATCTTTTAAAGAACCAAAAAATAAAAATCATCTAAAACTTCAAATTGAATATAATTTAAATAAATTATTTTATTTTCTTTTGAGACATGATTTAATTATTTGGCTCTCATCTCTATGATAAATAGATGCACAAACATTTCTTGAAATTTTAATTTTAATTAAAATGTTAATGTGAATCCTAGCAACTTGTCTTAAAACCCAGCAATGCTCAAGAAAGCTAATTCAAGTTGTAAAACACAGATTTTGATCCAATGCTTGTAAAGAAGCACGAACGAACGAAAGATATAAATTAAAATATTAATGTCGCTCTAAAAAGGAATGCAAATAAGAGTAATAAGTCATATTAGAATGCCACAAAACAATAATCTTGATAAGTTTGCAAAATTCATAAAAGAATCAAAGAGAAAATTCCTTCATATGATAATTTGAAACACTGCTCATCCTATATATATATATATATATGAGACAACAAAATAAATCTTTGTAGTTTATAGACTAAAATTAGGAAAAAACCTAAATTAATATGGATTCTTAACCCAAATAGAATTAGTAATCCATTTGTAATAAAAAGCTTAATTCTTAGCAAAAATAACACTAAAACATTAAATATAATGTTAAGTTCATTTGAAATTGTAATACACTAAATTTTGGTTCAAGCCCATACAAGGATGCATTCTAATTTTGGTTTGAACTTTGATCACCTATTTAAATGATGTTTACAAAACTTTGATTCTAGTCCAAGTCCATTCTCAAGTTAATTGTATCATTAGAAACTTATTTGGCCTATATCTTTTAAATTTAATCAAGGAAGCAATTTAATCTATTTAATTTCAATTATAACAATGTTGTCTCTTTGGTATATTCATTATAACTATTTAGGCCTTCATTTAAATTAAATCAATCTTTCACTTCTAATTATTTGAAAAATAAAAATAATTGAATGTGGATTTAAATTTTACTTTGAGTGCCTTGATAAAATTGAGATAATATTTTATTTAATTATTATTTTAAATGTCATATTTTAATAATTAGAAAGTTAATAATATTTTAATTAACATTAAAAAGGAACACATTAGTCTAATAACAGATAAATAAGAGAGGCAAGAGGGGCTAAATTGCTCTCTTGAATAAAGAATAAAAGTATAGTTAAATCTAATAATTTCGTAAATGAAAGATGTCTTGTGCATCGTCAAAGAAAGGTTAAGCATGGAATAAAGTTTTGGAGTATCAAGTCTCAAGTATATACTAAAAATATCATATGCTTTTTAGTTTTACAATAATCTCAAGTTTTACAATACGGTTCATAATAGAGTCAATACTCAATAAAATAATATTTGAAGAATAAGATACATACAAGTATAAGAGGTATTGCAAACTTTGAGAAGGATTATTATAACCTTGTCCAACGCTTTACGACTCTCAATTGTTTCTTTTGAATTCTCCACACAAAAAGGTGTTAATTTAGCAATGTTGGAAGGAGGTGAAGCAATATTCGTGGTATAGTTATAATGTAATTTTTTTTAGTTTTGGTATTTTAGTTTTATTTGTCAGCCTTTTATGGTGTATTAAAAAAAAAAAAGAAACATGCCACTTACAAACCAAAACAAAGTCATAATATGCTTTAAAGAATCAAGAGAACAAAAGATAAAGTTGAATTAAAATTTTGATCAGTGATCAATCATAAGAGCTTGTCTGGGATTACTTTACCATAGTGGTCTCTTAGACATAAGTATCTGAATAAGCTCAATTCAATTCAACTCATTTCTAGAAGGCTTGTAAGATCCAACAACTACCATTTATTGAGCCTCATATAAGGAATTAACACAGGTTTCTGAGGTTGTTCTGAAAAGAAAGGCTCTTGCATGCCAAGCCATCCTGATCAAACAACTTCTATGGCTCTAATAGGCAACTTGACCTAATTGTTGTCATCATCGCATCATCCATAAAACTCATAAATATAGACCTCCGAAGGGGTGAAGAATCACATCTTCATGGTCATCTGATGACACATCTTCACTAGTAGCATAAACTCATCCCTCTTGACTTTATCTTATTAAGATTATGAGATTTAGTCCTTACTTTGTCTTGCAATTGTATCCTTCTTGGAAGACCCTTCAATAATATAATCATAATCTCTTTGGTCACTCTTTCTCTATGATTTCCTTCCCTGTTCAAACTATGATCTCTGAGCCCCTGAAATATTTGGCACGATAGGTAGGGGGGGTCAGCCTTTTTTCCTATTGTTTTGTTTCAAGGACTTATGACTAATGAATATGATAGTCTCCTTCGACCTAGCCATGTTGGAGAGCTAGAAGGTATGTCAAAAAAAAAAAAAAAAAAACACCCTCCTTGTTGAAATACTCCAGAGAGCAACATGGTGAGAAGAATTGTAATACCATGAATTTTTAATCTTGCCCCATGTTACTTCTAAGTCTCATTTCATAAATTACACTAGAAAGTGGGAAAATAGCATCAAAATATTGCATTTCTTTGCATTGCGCTATACAAAAATTTTTCTCTCAGAGTCCCATGGGCCATATAGACTTATACATCACATTCTCATATTTAAATACATGAATGAAACTTATTTGCATCATCAAATGTGGCCTACATCTCAAGGAATTTGAAGGAATGTATGAAATATACACATATAATTTTGGTAAGATTTTGCCTCCTTTTTGTCATAAATTTAGAAAATTATAACTAATTCTAAAAAAATCAAAATCATACATTCTTGGCCATTCTGGAAAGCCACAGATGTATACTTCATACTAAAAATATGTCTAGATCATAACATCAAACACAGAGGATGTTTGACATGCGAAATGATCTAGAGGTCAAGCTATCCACTGGTGCTATCACATATTTCTACAGCAGATTTTGAAAATGTCAAATTAATTCCAAAAAATTTCAATTCATGAAAATGATACCAACCTAGAAATCTGTGGGTGTTAGCTAGAGGAAAAAAATAACTCCAGACTAACTCAGGCATGCCCAAATCTCAAAATTCAATAGAACACTAACTGAGGTCGGGTGAAGCTCCTGATACTGGACATAATCTTTAAAAATTCATATCTCCCTTTCTAGACTCTAAATGAGGTGCTTCTAGTTGGCACAAGTCACTGAGAATATCTAGTTTCTCTGTATAAAATTTTGTGGCAATTGGATATCATTTGAGCCCTGTGTGATAGATTTCATTTTCGGACTAGTATGAACAGTGACATGATCAAACTCAGAAAATTTGCCAATTTTGAAAATTTATCAAATATTTTGTAGACCTCAAAAAATTCTGTTCTTTAGCTTCCTAAAAATATCTTAACAAACTCTAATTTCATACCAAATCTCAGATCAAGAAGAGCTCATTTAGACAAAAATTGATATAGGGTTCTAAATTGGTCAATTTTGGCTCCATAAGAGATACCAAAATGTCTAAATGGCTTTCCTTGAGGTTTTGGTACCTTTTGGGCAAGTCTAAAAGCATAATTAGGACTTGTGTGAGCTGTCCAAATGGTTCCAAATCTCATGCATCTCATTTTGGCTATTTCATCCACACACATGCATATTTACATCAACTTTCCAAGAAACATAACTTGGCATTACATACCCAAATTACATTCTAGGGTTCACACATCATATCCATTTATTTATAAATCACATATTATCATAATTATACATGTCTAAGAGGTCATAGACCATATACAAGCATGGGTTACAACATTTGACATAATTATGGTCTTAAAGTAGCAAAACTCAAACACTTGGTTGTCAAACTCTTCTCTTCAAGGTGGTTGGCTTCCATTACTTTGTGCACTTGGTCCACCTAGCATGTGAGATTATTGGAGAGGAGGGAATGAGATTCAAAGAATTTCAATAGCTCGTCTCCCATTCAATTATACATAATGGATGCAAATAAGTCTTATAAATGCATGTATGGTCATGTTGACATGTGCAAACATTCAAGAAGCATTTTCATTATTTAAGAATGTCATACGTAGCATACAAAGGCTTGCCAAGCAAGTGGATTGGTCTCACCCAATTTCTTGTGGATGTTGGATTTGCCTCACCCATTCTTTAAGAGATTCTTGGACTCAACCATATTCTTAGGAGCCTATCTTGCTTTTAGGAGACTCTTTGCTTTGTCTCAACTAATCTCAAGAGTTCTTGGCTCATCCTCACCATGGCTAAGGGTTCCTAGCCTCACCACGGCTAAGGGTTCTTAGCCTCACCACACTCAAGTAAATCCAAGCATACATCAAAAACATCATATAAGAGCATATTGTAACATCATGGCACCATAGAATTAAAGTTATACTAGAACACTTTTCATGGCTTAAAAATACACATACATACATTCAAGACAAGCTAAGTACACATCCATGCATGAGAGAAGGTGGAGGAGCTACCTTATAAGCAATTACACACTTTCCTTCTTGAATCAAGGCTTCCTCTTTTGGACACACACACACACAAACTTGTGAAGATGGTTTCTCTTGGCCTAGACACAATTTATGGAAGCCAATTAGATTCATGAACTCAATTATAAGACTATACAATTTGCTTAGACACTAAGTTGGCTTATGACTTCATTATGGTCCATAATTGCACCTAATGAAGCAACACCCCTCAAATAAATTCTAGACTCCATTATTTCTTTTCAAATATGATTCTTGACTCCTTTTAAGCCTCTTGGAGTCATCACATAATTAAAATATGGAGCCTAACTACATATTACTTCTTTAGGTCATAATATGGAACCTAAAGCACTAACTCACTTTCTATGGGTTCTAAATTTTTCCCAAGGCCTCCCCTCATTTTCATTCATCATATATGACTCAAGAATGAGTTTAGAAAAATTTCAAACTCTCCCTAACTACACAAACCCCTTTAGGCTGAGGCTATGGAGGAAATGAGGTTTCTTGGAGTTTGCTTTATTTTTTCCAGGGAGGATGCATGTGGGGAGTCTCTTAGGGATCTTAGAAGCTCATTTAAACTCTTATTTATGCTTAGAAATCATCATACAAAATCAGATTTTACAAGGTGCAATTGAAATCCTAGAAATTGCATCTTAAAATCTAATGGCTTTTTGTTAATTCCCTTTGCATATTCTTAATCTTCACACCTTTTTTCCTTAGAATCACCCTTGGTTCAGCCAAAAAATCAAATTCTCTTAGGTCTTCTCAAGTGGGGCGAAATGGTGGAGAAGGGTAGCAAGGGGTATCAACCATGGAAGAAGAAATTACCTTGTTTTCTTACTTTTTTTCACTTGAATCTTGTGTTCTTTGAAATCCTCTCTTTAAATCCAAAATTTTCCTTCAATATCTCCCTCAAAACAGATTTGAAAACTTCCTTTTAATCAAAAGGAAACAAAGGAGAATGGAGGAAAGGAGGTTTGGAAGAGAAAGAGCATAAAAAAGTACTAAATTTCTATACCTTAAGCCTTTAATTTCTCCTCCTCTTTGCCTTCCTCTTGTGCGCCACTCTCCCTAGGGTTTTCCTCTGATTTTGGGCAGAACTTGGTCGTGCAACATGAAGGGAGAAGAAGAGTGCATCATATATATAGGTAGGAGGAAGTTACAATTTTCAAAAATTTCCATTTTGCCCTTTGTTCTTGACATTTTTCGTTTCTCCTTCGTTTTAGCTTTTTTTTAAGAACCATCATTTTATTATGAAATTTAGGTTCCCAATTTAGTAAAATTCCTTTGGAATCACTCAAATCGGAGCTAAAACCTTCCCGAATGAATCTATCAAAGTTCAAGTGCACTAACGTTGGAAAACATTCACTGGATGGGCTTTAACTGTGTCGGGCCTTTCTATGGTTTTTAGGGCCTCTGAGAACCCTAAAGAACTTAAAAATTTCATTTAAAAAGCCATCTTGTATGAATTCCAAAATTTGCTCATAATTATAAAAATGCCATTACGTTTCATAAGCTTTTCGTAAGAAATTGTTTTTCTTCATTCTAGCTCCATTTTTCTTTCCTTCTGAGCCTAAGATCCTTATTTTTTGGAGTCTAAAATATTTCTCAAATTTTTTTGGGACCTTAACTACATTATTTCAGGGGACTTCCTTTTGTATCCAATGAGTTTCGTTCATTTATGGAGAAACCGTACGTTACGTTTCTCATATTTTCTCTCATTTTCGGAGAATGGGATATTACAAGAATCACCCTTCATCAATTGCATAATGGCTTTCTTTGAGGAGTTACAACCAATGGATGGGACAACTATTTTCAATCTAGCTACATTGGAAAACTCATGAGTATTAAATTTATAATTTAGATAGATATAGTGTAAAAATTGACATAGAATAGTAGCTTGTTTGTATGATTATTGATTATGAAATGGCATAGTAGTAGATTATCATGAAGTAATAGCATGATAATAGAATCATTGTGAAGTAATAGCATGGTAATAGAATCATAGTATCATGGACAAGATGGACAACCCAACTTGTTGTAAGAAAATAATGCCATTAATAAGTTTACATATAAGTAACTACCACAGAAAAGTAAGAAGGACAACCTTGCCTGACATAAGAAAACTATGTTACTATGTAACAATGGGTTTAATATGGGAAAGTTGGATAACCTCACCCATTGTAGGAAAATGATATTATTCTATAGGTTTATAATATCATAGATAAAAAGGACAACCTAACTCATTATAAAAAACAATGTTATTGTATAGCTATAGAAGTATAAATGAGTATTGATAAAAGTACAAATAAGTATTATGGGCAAGAAGATAACCACGCTTAATGATTATATGGTAGTGATAACCTTGCTATGAAAAATAAGAAGGATAACCTTATTCGAAGCGGGCTAAAACATCATAGGCAAGAAGTACAAATAAGTATTGTAGGCAAAAAGGATAATCTCACTTAATGATTATATAATAGTGATAAGCATGTTATAAGGAAATATGAAGGATAACTCACATGGAGTAGGAGAACTGTAAAACATCATAGGTAAGCAGGACATCATCACCTATCCTAAGAAAACTAAATCATTGGCTACAATATTAATTGCTTGTAATCTTGATGTTTCCTTATAGGAAAATTATGTTTTTCCCTTTTTCAACAAAAGGTTATGTTCCTCTTTCAAAAATCCATATTTTACTTAGTTATATTTCAATACTTTGAATTAATTATCTTAGCTTATTGATGGTTAATTTTTGTTTAATTATTCTTTATTTATTTATCTTTATTAATTTGCTAATTAATTAATTAATTAATTGCTTCAATGGCATTGCTATTTTTAAAAAAATATTTTTACTAAATTTGTCTAATTTGCTGGGAATCGTCAATTTTATATTGATTTCAAAATTTTTGGAGAAGTTGCATTTATATGTCTAGATAATTTGTGATTTTTATCATAATTTTTAGAGCTTTTTAAGATGGCTTTATTCTGTGAATTTTGAAACAATGTGGCAAAATCTTAAAACAATTAAAACATAAATAATAATAGTAGTAATGATGATAGATAGATAGAGGATCTTGACGATATTGTCTTTGTTATAACACTCGGTACATTGGCCTAGTGGGGTTTTGTTCCTGGGTCACCTCAATTGTTGACAACCCAAAAGGCCTCACTGAAAGAGAGAGTACCGCTCCCACTTATATGGACCTAGCCTAGGATTCTCCTATCCGATGTGGGACATTACAAATTATCCTCCTAGGGTTCCATTATTCCTTAGGTGTAATAGAAACCCTTATTATCTGATCTTGACTTCTAAGGCTTTTTTAATGATTCTAGTTGTATATTTTTAATCCTCATACCTTGAAGCCCTTGTTCCCAATTTGTTTTGGCTAAAAATCATCTCTCCCTAACCTCCCCTAGAGTTGGTTAAACATGAAAGGAAGAGAGAAGACAAGAAGAAGCACACTTCCACCATGAAACATACCTTGTTTTAAAGATTTTCATGAGGATAATTTGATGTTACAATTATTTTCTCAATTTCTCTCCTTCTTCCAAGAAACCCACCATAAAAGTGCTCTTTTCAAAAAGCTAAAATGACCAAGAAAGAGGCTTAAGAAAGAGAATAAGACATGTAAAAGTAAGACCATGAAAAAGAGCATGTTTCCTTACCTAAGATGGCTTCCCTTTCTCCTTCTTCTTCCTTCTCCTTGGTGCATTTTGAAGGGCTGAACCAAAATCATGAAATTCGGTTAGAACTCTCTAGGGGCTAGCATGACTTTATTTAAGAGGAAGGGAGGTGATTTAAAACAATTTCACAAATTTCCATTATGCCCTTCAACTTCAATTCCTTCGTTTAGGCCCATTTTAGCTCCTTTTTAAGAACTGCCTTTTTTATATAAAAATTTAGGTCCTCTAATTTATTAAAAACTTTACTTTTAATTTAATGGCATTCAAAACCACCATGAATCATTTAGTCAAAGTTTGAGTCAAATGATAACCTAAATTCACATTAAAGGAGTTTTATTATTTTAATAGTTCCTATAGTTTTTAAGGCCTCCAAGAATCCTAGAGAATTTAATTTTTCCATTTAAAACTTTTTCTTTTGAGTTTCTAAAAAGTTGTTTGAAATTACAATTTTACCATTGCCATTTCAATTTATTTTGTTTAGCCATTTTGGCTCTAGTTTCAAGCCATCTTTAACTTTATTACCTTATTTTTGGATGCTTAGATTATTATTCTATTCCTATTTGACCCTATTTCATTATATTCTAGGTCCTCTTTTGTTATTTCATCAGTTTTGGTTTAAATTAAAAAGACCAAATATTACACTATGCAACTACAATATCCATTCACAAAGGTCTTATGGGCTCAGATATCAGCTAGCCCATTAAACTTACTGTGTAGATATAACAAGGCATATAATTCTTAGGTATCTAAGATAATCATATAATATAATAGAAATTGTGCATATATATGCTAATCCATTAAGAATATTGTTAAACATGACTTTACAACAAATATGTACATCTATCTCAAAATTAGTTACATGGCTCATAACATTATATTCTTTTGTTAGAAATTTAGGCCTCTAGGTACTATTAACTTTCCTCTGTCTTTGCTAGATCTTTCACCTGGCAAGGGTTAGTGGAATATAATGGGGTGACATTCTGGGGAGAATCTCAGTAGCAAATCCCTACTCTAACATGTATCAATCACTCAAGCACACAAAGTAGACAAGCATGCATGCACCCACTTCTTTCTAACATGTGAAAAAATGCATGCGTGTAACTGAAAAGGTGGCCATGCTTACTAGACTCATTGAGTGGCTTTAATACTTAACACAGGGAAGAATTGCTATGTTCAATTCTCTAGCCCTTTCTTATAGCCAATCTTAGGAAAACTTAGCTAACATAGACAAAACTCACAAAATATACTAACATATAGCAAACACAACATACAAATAGCAAAGGCACTTAAGCAATTGAATACACATTAGAGGAAAGGAATTGCTACTTGTGCTGAAGACTGACTCCAATGCTGCTTAATCTTGTTCTTATTCTTTTCTTAAACTGCTCTTCTTGGCCATCCACTTGCAAGATTGCCTTGCTTCACTCTTGTGGCCTTATTTTGAATCTTGCTCTATGCTTTATGTCTTTCCCTAATTGAAATTCTAAAATGAGGACTTTCTTCCCCCTTGGTGGTAGTTGAAATATCTCTAAAAAATTGCCTTTTCCTTTTTCTTTCTTCCTTTCAAGGTGACACCATGGAAGAGACCTTGAAACTACTAAAAATTTCAGTTGAGGTGGCAAATAAAGAGGACTGGTCAAAATATATAAAAAAATGGCATTAAGTGGTTGACTTTTTGACTTTTTATGACCATTTTGCCCTTACTTCTTTGAACTTTAAAATTTCGGCACTCTAACTCATTTTTTAGCATATTTTAGCCCTATAATCTACTCTACTCTAAAAGGTCTTAAAACTCTTAGGCCAACTTTCTTAGGCTACATGGGGTTTGAGAATAGCATAATAGCATGTGTCGTGCAATCTCAAATAAAACTAGGTAGCAAAGTAAATTTGTAGATAATGGTGCAACCTAGGTCATTTTCCCAAGGAGTTTGTGCCTTAAATTGTTTATGGAAGAATATTCTAAGTATTACTATTAGGATCTAATTTGGGGGTTTTGATATGCTAGAATTTAATTGAACTAAAATTAATTGACAAGAATTAGAAATCTAAAACTAAGTTCAAGTGATTTATTAAGAAAATGAGGTAACTAGCTTTCAATTGGATTCCCTAAAGTTCAATTATCCTTGCTCTTTTTAGCTTTCCAATTTAGGATTAAGTTCTTGCTCTTTAGTGCATTCTTCATAAGGTTCTTGAATAACCATCCAAGATTCAATTCATCAATTGTTCAAGAATTTTGCAACCACAAGAAACCTTAAACAACTAATTAATTGGATTAAGAATAAGAACACACTACACTAAATTTGATTAATTTATGAAAGCTACTGCACAATTCACTCAAGATGCTAATTCACCAATTAGATCAATTAATCCCTCAAGCAATTAATTGCACAAGAGTTCCAGCTAACTAACCCAATAACCATTGCATCAATTAGCCTAAAGTCAAGAGGAATTTAGAGTTCAATTGCACAGCATTAATTCTGGAATTTTTTCCAAACACATGATGATCAAAAAATAATTCCAAAATTCAAATCAAGTTCAATCCAAGAATTAATTCAATCCAGTAATTCTAGCAATTAAATTTCTAAACCAAAAAGCTAAACCTAGACAAATTGATAAAGGAATTAATGCTAAAATCAAAAGATTGGGCAAGAGAGTTTTATCCAATTTCAATAGGAGATGTAGAGCTCAAATCTTCATCTAGGAGAATTCAATCTTCAGCTAGCCACCACAAGGAATTCAAGCTGCCATGGAAGGATCAAATGAAGGAGAATCAATCAAAGAAGCATCCATCGAGAAAAGAAAAAAAATTCTTCTTCTTCAACGCTGGAAATTCTCCTCCTCTCGATGTCTCCAGCCTTTATTTTTACGTTCTCCTCGTTGTGTCATTCCCAGCGTCCCCTCTTAAGTTTTTATATTCTCCTTCCCTCCTTGTTCACGTCTCTTTCCTTGTTCACGTCTCTCTCCTTCTGTTTCTCTCCTTCTGTTTCAACTAATCCTCATCTTCATCTTAATTCCCACGTCAGCCCAAAGCAACGTCTGGATGTGTATTTCTCTTCCCCTTTCACGTGCTTCAGCTTTAATTCCATTAGATATTCACGTGCTATTCCTTTGTTTGCCATTTTCCGTAGCTAATTGCATGTGAAATAATGTGTGGGTCCCATTCAATATAATAATCCATATGCAAACTGTAGCTTCTGCATGTATCTTTACGTAGCTTTCTTCTTCATGTGTGACTCTTCTCTTCACAGACCAGAACTCGAGCTCCAGCCACTGCATGTGTGTGTGTTTCTGTCGCTAGCTTGTAGCTCTATCCTTCCCCACGCTGTAGCTGGTTTTCTATTTCTGCATTAGTGGGAGTTCATGTGGCCATGTTTCCTCATCTGTTTCGAGTTTGTTTCCTGCCCATTCTGCAGCTGCTGTCCATCATGACTTCTTCATGCTCCCTCGAGTTCTAGCCACGTTTAAAACTTGCTAACTGTGGCTTCTTCGTTTTCTTCTTCGTTCCAGAGAGTGGCTTCATCTGCAGCTAGAGTTTCTCACGTTCTTCACCTCTGTTCAGCAGCTCTTCTTCACATTGCTTTTGCGTGGAACTTATACAGCTTTTGTTTTCACGTTGCTGTCTAGTTGCTTCTCCACGACTTCATATCTGCATGAGCTGCTTCTGTTTTGTTCTGCTCAGCTCGTGTAACTTGCTCTTCCAGCCTTGTAGCTTCATCTTTGTAGCTTCCATGAATTTTCCACGTCAAGACCCACCTTCTTGAGCTAGTGCTTTATCGTGTTCTGCTTGTTTGTTTTGTTGTTCAGTTCCTCTATTTCTGCAGCTTCTTTTCGTGGCTTCTTCTTCTTTATTTCTGCTGCACATTCCTCATGTTAGCTCGCTTTATTCATGTTGGATTTGTTTCTGCTCCTCTGCAGCTTTTCCACGTTGGCTGCTTCTTTATGCATTTCATTTGGTGTCCTGGACAGCTCCTCATCGTGGTCCAGCTTCATATCCTTCACGTTGCTGTTTCTCTTTATTTTCTCCTTCCCCACTCCATGCATGCTACCTCTTCTCCAAACCAACCTCTATTCAAATGCATTTACCCACAAAAATTCTGCAAGAGTAGGATAGGATTCACAAAACTCATTTTAAAGAATTTATGCATTAAAATTCATTATTTTGTCAATTGTTTTCTAAAGTGCAAAACTAGCTATTAAAATCAATTTCCATTTAATTGCATTTATTAGGCTACATTTAATTATTAAAAAGGTTAAGTTAGGAGAAATAAAGTGTATAAAAATTATGCTTATCAATTGTGCTGCTGGCTTTCTCATTTTTCATATCATCAGTGTGTTGACCTATTTTATACTTCATGGGTATTCTCAGTAGCTCATCTTACTCATATATAGTGAGAAATACTATTAATTTACTTTAATTAACCTTTTATTAAAATCCTTATATTCTTACTTTTCTAGTGTATCCCTATTTAAGTGCATTGGATTCTTGTTCTTTCTCTGCCTTTCTCTCTATTTTCTTTCTTTGGATCACCTTCTACGTCTTTTCTTATGTCCTTTTGACTTATTAAGAGGTCTATGCTTGAATAAAAATATAGAATATGCCTTCTTTTATTTATTTTTGGTATTTCTCTTACTACATTACAAACCTCTTATGATTATTTGTTTTGGGTCTTTCTCTTATTCTTAGTTCCCGATCCTTTATCTTGATTGGGCTTCTAACCCTTTTTAATCATTTCTCTTACTCCTTTCTAGGATTTTGGCCTAGTTATGGCATTTCTCCCCTAAATAAAAATTTTATCCTCGAAACTTAAGGATATACTTATGATCTTACTTTTCTTGTATTTTCTCTAGCTATTTTGCTCATTTTAATTTACCTCTTTTTTTGACCCTTCTTAAAGACCAAACCTCCCAAACTTGATGTGAGACCCACTAGATGACCTGCTCTAGGGACCTCAATCAATGTAGGTCACACTCGGGGACTGGCTAGAAAACAAGAAAATGATTGAGGTAGAACCCTAAGGAAACTTGTCTCTTAAAACTCTAGTCATAAGATGCCACAAAGGTTAATCACTCCTTGATAAGTCTAGTTTGTATTCTCTCAAGAACGTAAGAATAGCAAGCACATTAGCTTTCTAAAAGAAAATCTTTATTCATCCTTCCCCAATGCATTACAATAGAAGCCTATTTATAGGCAAGCACCCTAAAAATATCCTTCCTAATCAATATGATATGAAATATTTCTAATTAATAAAGTTTTTGAAATAACATGCCTAATAACAAATAGGAAATAAAATAAAACTTAAACACCAAGTTGTTTGTAACACCCTAAAATTAATTAAGGTATTAATCATGGATTTGAGTTAATTAAGAATAATTAATATGGGATAATTGAGCAAGTTTAGTGAATAGAAATTTTAGAGAGATAAATTATTAATATGGGTTTGAGATTTAATTGGGATAGAAACTTCATCTAGGCTCAATTAATGTAGGAGATCATGACAAGAGGCTAATGGATGCCCAATAAGCTAAATGCAGACCTAATTTAATTCAATGTGATAGAGGCCCAAGATCCATCTTGTGTAGGCTCTTATAATTAGCCCAACAACCTTAGTGCAGACCCAAATCCTTTGAGCTATTGAAACTTGGTCTGGCCAATTAAAACCTAACATCCCAACAGATGAAGTTGGCCCAACAAAGCTTAAATCTGAAGCCCATTTGGAGTTGGATACTTGGAGTAGCCCATGACCCACCTTAGACCCAACTAAAACCCAACTAAAACCCTAAACACTTCAGCCTCTTCCCTATTTTGCTAAAATACAAGAGGGAATTTTGGAGGTTTGAAGGGAGGTTAGGGTTTGGGGCAAGAAATCCATCATTTTGCACTTCTAGAGCAAGATTCAGCCAAGGTAATAGTTACATAACTTAATCCCCTTCTCTTTCTCTTCATTTTGGCCTGATTAGTTTTTCATTTAGAGTATTTTCACCCACACCTAAAATCTAAAACTTGCCATTTGATGTTTCCACGTTGAGAATTCGTAGGTTGAGGCTAAGGCTGACATTAGGTAAGTATAAACTCTCCATTTTGATGCTTCTTTGCTAGTTTGAGACCCCTATAGCTAATTTATAATATGGGTATCGTTTCTGTAAGAATTTACTAAAAATTTGAGGTGTTATTTTGAGGTTTCTGGGGTAGGAGCAACCAAATCTGAATTTGATTTTAGTGGTGATTGGGTAAGTGTTTTTGAGTAGTCCTATATAGCTTGATCTTTTTTAAGTGATGGATTGCTTATATAAATTTTGATTAGGGACAGTAATGGCTTGGTTTTGTGTCCATAGGTTGAAGTAACATTCAATTGGCTCTTAGAGGATTGGTTACAAGTGAGGTAACTGGGACTATATTAATTCCATGCATATATCTGTTTTAATTTCATATTTGCTGTACATGAATAATTTGAAATGCTATATGAATTGGTTGGCTATCTATTATATTGTGATTGGACCTTGTGAGTCCATGGTGGAGCTGTCGTACGGCTGCCACCCGTTCATGTGCTTCGATCGGGCACCGGGTTATGATCAAACCCCAAATGCAATGAGCCCTGGTTGTGCTCTATAGGCAGTAGGCACTGTGGACGGGCCTCTTGATAAGTGCTAACTTTTATATATTTTTACCCATATTTATTATTATTTTTAATGATTATTTTGAGCTTAAATGGATTTATTATACAATATTTGAATTTTTGGGTTTAAATTGATTATATTTTATTTTCCATATTTCTTTGATGGGCTGAATATTTCCAATCTTTAAAATATTTATTAGAATTTTGTAGATTTTTGGAGATAAATTAGGAATTAATAATGAAGACAATTTTGGGCAAATGAATTGAAGATTTAAAGTGAAATCAAGGGTCAAGATTGGAGCAGAATTTTTCTCTTTATTAATTACTTGATGATGGCATTTTTGTAAAAAGGGTATTAGGTTTTCATTTTTGTTTTCTTGTTAAGAGTCAACGCAGGGGAGGTGCAAGGAGGGAGGAATGAATTGCGACTTCTTGATTCTTTTTCTTTGCCTTTTGGATTTGACACTGAGGGATGCACAAGGAGCTTATTCATTTTCTCCTTTTTTGGACTTCACGTGGAGGGCGCCTGGAGAGAGAGACAATTTGCTGCTTCTTCATTTCTCCTTTTTTGGACTTCACAGATGCAGAAGATGCCTTTCTCTCTCCCTGGACGAGATTATTATTCATTTTTCCTTTTCGGACTTGAGACGGAGGCGCGCCTGAAGAAAGGAGTTGTTGCTTCATTCTTTCATTCTTCTTTTGGCTTTTCTGGATGTGACGTAAAAGACGCCAAACCTGGAGGCAGAGGACAAATTGCTTCATTCTTCTTTGGTTTTTCTAGATGTGACACAGGGACGCTGAGAATCACCATCATCCATTTCTTTTCTCTCTCCAACACGTCTCCCTCCTAGTTGACTCACCATCATTCATCCAACAAATCACTATTCTCTTCATTATCTCTTCATGGCAGAGAGCTTGAAGGAGTTTAGAGGAACCAATTCTATGGAAGCTTAAAGAAGGGTGGCACGAAGGTAGAGCATGGAGGAGGAAGGCTTGAGCTCTTGAATTAAATGGATTGAAGACCATTGGGGAGTTCTTTTCTTCCAACCTTTTCCTCTTTTAATTTCAAGAACTTAGGGATTTTCTAGTTTTAGGAATTTTTATGTGGATTTAATGTTGAGACCTAGTTTTAGGTTGGACAATGATTTTATCTTGGATTGTAATTGGAATTGGTGTTATTTGGGATTAGAATTACGTTTTGTAGTTGTTGGAATTTTGGTTTCTAGACCTTATAATGTTGATTGGATTGATGTTTGAATTCTCTTGCATTGATTTGATTAATATTATGATTTTAACTGTATATCTTGGTCTCTTGCACTATTTGATTCTTGAATTGGGTAGTATAATTGCTTAATTGTTCAATTAGGTAATTAAAACCAAATTTCCAGAATTAATTGAATCTAATTGTTGAAGGATTTGATGAGTTTAATTCACTTAATTACTTGCAAATTACTTGAATTAGCTAAGGGTTTCCTAGTTAAGTCAAGTGATGTGCATTTGAGCCTAGGGTTTCCTATCCTCGGATTAAGTTAATTAAATTCATTGGTCTACTATCTAATCACTTCTCTTGGTCTCAATTAATTTTTGGTGGATGAGAGCTGAAATCCCTTTGCAAAACTTTGGTTGCCGCTTATTTGTCCTTACATTTTCACAATCACTTTACTTTCAATTTAGAGCAATCTAGTTCAATCACTTGTTTAGTTTTTTTTCTCTTTTAGTTGAAATTTAATTTCTTAATTAAACCCCCCCAATTGCATACATTTAGTTCAATTAATTTTGCATTTAGTGTAGAGAGAGTTTTCCAGAATTTGCATAACATTTTAAGTATCAAATAATCACCTAGAATCAATTCAAGCTAGCCCCTAAATTGATCCTTAGGAAGAATGACCTAGGGTTGACCTATACTATATTAAATCAATCTTAGTTTAATTGAGTGCTTAAGCGACTAAGGCATCATCACCTCTCCCGGTGTTATTGGCCCTTAACATATGAAAATATGATTGCTAGTATAGGATAGTAATCATGATAGCCTAATTGTTTCATTTACTGATATGATTGGTATGTTTTCTGATATTTATATGAAATCCTGCATATATGTCAATTAAACTGGATTATATGATGGAATTTCCTTGGTTAGTGAGATTCACATCTCACACCATTTCAGGTGAAAGTTCATCGGGTAAGGATAAGGGCAAGTAAGTGGATAAACATCCATGAGTTGAGGCCTAGTGTGAGGAGTTACATTTGGTCTGAGTGGAATAGAGTAGATGCTAATTTTGTTAACCTTTGTATAGCATCATCATGTATCTATATTGCCAAGTGTAGGAGTTTGTATTTTGATAACATAAAATGTAATCATGAGAAATAGGTTTCATATTAGTTGTTGATGGATGTATGAGTTTATGACACTTATTATGGCTTATAAACCTGTGTTTTAACTGACTGTTTGAGTAATGAAATCATGTGATATATAGATTGTGGATTTGAGTTGGCAATGCATGAATTATCTAATGAAAACATAGTTGAATGACCATTGTGTAAATCTACTAATATAAGAATAATGGATGAGTAGGAAAAATCCACATTTAAATATTAGATAGGTAATGATACAATGGATAGGGTAAATAAGCTAGATAGATGCTATTAGAATCTCATAACAAGTGGGAGAGTAGCCCTAGAAAGTCCTTAGATGGAGAGTAGAGAGTAGGAGACAAGATTTTAGGAGTTGTAGGATCAGAAGGTATTTTGCCGTGGCCAAAATGGGCTTAGCTGTGGCCAATAGAGGCGAATTTGACTAGGGGGAGTCCAGAGAGAAATTCGTTGTGGCAAAATGTGGAATTAGCCTCAGCGAAATATGAGAGGCTAAACTGGGAGTCATCCAGAGGAAAATTTACCACGGCTAAAGGGGGAATTGGCCACTGCGAACTTTTGTTAAAATGCCTTAGGTGTTCCAGAGAGGAATTAGCCATGGCTAATAAGGGAATTGGCCGCGACCAATAGTGAGAGGCGAGCAAAGTAAGTTCCAGGAGGCTTCCTTACAGTGGTGCCATATAGGTTAGCCTCAATGAAGGTCCAACTCATCGCGGCAAAATTAGTGACGATGTAAGGGGTGAAGCCGAGAGTAATTGGCCGCGGCTAAGTGTAATTTAGTCACGGTGAATGTCCTAAAACCCTTATATTAACTAGGCAATCTTGGTTTTTCATGTGGTAACCTCAAGAGATGACTTAGAGACATTGTTAGAAGATCCTTGTGAGTTGGAATCAATGGGTAATAGAATCAAAGGCTTATAAATGAATGTTTATTTCCTTGATGTATATAAGTGCTTGCAATTGTATGGTTGATAACTCTAATAACATTAAGGTTCAAATTTCCCCGCATTTTCACAACATAATTAGTCGTCATGCCTTGTAACCCCAATCTATGGTTGTTAATCACGTATTTAACCTTAATGACAATGATTAGAAATTAGGGTCGTCACATTGTTAGCCTAAATTCACGTGGCCTTACTATATGAAACAAAAAAGGAAATAAAACTAATATGATTATTATGAGATATTGTGCGCCATTCTCTCCTTAAGTGATGCACATGACTAGCACATGGTCTTTTTAAGTGGTTCTTCTATTAGGACTCCATGTGGACTTTAGAAGTGTCAAGTTGGGCCTCCAATAATGTGACTATGCTTCTTGAACCCTTGTAGCTCACCAATTCAGTCATGTAAATAGGCTTTCTCTCATGCAACTCTTGAATCATGCATTATAAGGCTTCTTTCATAGCCCTTGCTCTTGCTTTCTTCATTGGGCCTCTAATGCCTTGAAGTGGATCTCTTGGGTTATTGGGCTTCCACTTTTGCATTTTTGAAGAACCAACATCATCTTCCCATGCACGATCAGTTCAAGCTCTCCTTGGATGTTCTTCATGCCTTGCTTCATGCTTTCCATGCCTAGCTTGTTGCTCATCATGCCATGCCCATAGTCCTCCATCAAAACCTATCTTGACCTGAGAATTACCCTTACTACTGTTATTGAGTTTACTACAAGTTATTCTTTCTCTAGTGTTATCTTTACAATACATATTATTTTCTTACTATTCCTTCTTTAAGCTCTTGACATGTAAGGGATTGCCTCTGATATTGAAACATATTCTAATAAATCTAGCCTATCATTGGGAGAGCATGCTATTCTGCATCTAACTAGTCTAAGACCAAGTCACATAGAACTAAGCTCTTCTAAATTAGTGGACTTATTGGAATCTGCGTTTGAAGGCATCTTATTGGCTATTGAATCTCTAATCCCTTACTCTAATAGCTTTTTGCTCTATCTCTTCATCTTTTTCTACTTATTCTAAGTTTTTAAAGATCTCTTTCTATATAACTTAACTTGCTTAAATGTTTAGTCCACTATCTAAGTTCATACACTTCTTTGCTAGTTGATTGATGGTTGTGTCGTACAACCTCAAAATAAAACTAGGTTGAGAAAAAAAAATATAGTTAGTGGCACAACCTAGGTCATCTCCCTTAAAAATAAAATTTAATATTTAATTAGGTTTTTTAAGTGTAAGAGGATTTTAGAACTACCTAATTTATGGGGGTTTTATTCAATTGGGTTTTCTAAGTGTATAAGGATCCTAGAACTACCTAATTTAAGGGGGGTTTTTAATCTAATTAAACTAGCTAGAATTAAATTGAAACAAAATTCTTAATCACTACCTAATTGCATGAACTATGGGTTGAATGATAGACATATGACTAACTTTGGATTCGTCCCTTAGTATCCACTATCCTTATCCTAATTCAATTATAATTAATTCTGGTCTAAGAGTCTCTAATTGTGTTCATGGTAAATGATCTTGAATTACCATTCGAGATTCAAGAGATTAACAAGTTAATATTGAATTGAAACCTCAATCCTATATCAAATAATTAATTCTTATCTTTAGGATCAATGAATACTCAAAATTGAATGATTAATTGATCAATTAGCCTCTGATTAACACCCTAGGATGTTCAATTAACTAATCCAACTCCAAGGAATCCTCAAATCAAACAATTAAGTACACAATTTCACTTATGCATTTTATCGAACACCTTCATTGCATACATGGAAAATTAGAAAATAATGAAAATCTAGCATTAAAATCAATTAAATAATCATTCAAATTCTCTCTTAATCAATGTCTAACCAGCCATCAATCATAAACTACATCAATCTCAATCACTTACAAGCTTAACCAAGCAGATAAAAAAATTAAAATTGACATAGAAAGAGAAGAAAATAAAATAGGTATCTTGGCCCAAAATCCCTTGCAAATCTTTTGATTGAAGCTTCAAACAAGGGTCTTTTTCCAAGCTAATCACAGATGGAGAATTAAAGCTTCATTCAATGGAAAGAGATGGAGGAAATGAGAGATGGAATAGCCACGGTGTGGATGGGTGTGGATGAGACTAATGGAATGTGTGTGAATGATTTTTTATTTGATGGATTGATGCTTTCCCTTGATGTTGCCACGATTGTAGTTTTTTATTCCCCTCACATGGTTGCTTCTTCTTTTCTTTATGTATCACGTGTCTAGCCCATAGCTCCCTTTTATACTTTTAATGGATCACGTGCTCTTCTCTTTTGTTTGTTAATTCTTTCACATGCTCTTATTTGCTCATTAATCTTATTGCTCTCCACATACCCGTAGCTCTTTCATAAACCATGTGAGCTGCTATTTCATATTTCTCTTCCTTCTCAAACTAGAACCCATATTCTTCTTTGTTACAATGCCATGCACATAAAGCTTGAGCCTTTCACAAGCTTCTTCATTACCTTAATTACGTTCTAAACCTCATTTTCCACATCTCTTTCTCACAATCTTTTAAACTCGTAGCTCATTTACTATTTCCTGGTTTCATCTCCCAGCTCGTTTAACTTTAATCATTCCTACGTGGCTGCTCTTTCATTCCTCCACACATTATTTGTTTATTTCCTCTTCATCCAGCCCGTAGCAATCCACGTCAGACCCAACTTGACTTTTTATTCCTTAAAAGCTTCTTCTTTTCTCAAATGTTGTCCTGAGCTTCCTTTCCACGTCTTCAAATCAGTACCATGCTTCTTCTCATTTTTCCTACTCATTCTAACATCTTCATGCTTCTAGACCTTTATTCCAATAAACCTATGGCTACATACTTCTGTACCCAAGCCTTATCATGTGCTGCTTTCAGGTCCAAAAACTCGTAGCTTCCTATGTGTTTTACTGCACACTGCTGCCCATGTTTAATCCATGGAGGTTACATGGTTTTGTGTACATGAGTGAATGGCATGGGTATGTGCTGTTTGTGTGGAGGAAGAGTTGGAAAATGAATGGTGAATGTGCGTACCAACCATTGCTAAGTGCTATGTGAGTGAACGTGGGAATGAAGTGAAAGTGTAGCATGATTGGGATGTACAACCTCCCTTTCTTCTTACCTACTTGAACCTACATGTTACTTCATGTTTATGTGGAGTGTGAATGGAAAGAATGAACTATATATGACTTCTATGTGTAGATGGTGGATGGCAATGTGACTTCATATAAGTGTATGGGTTGCATGTAGATGAAAGTGTGTGCATGTGGCAGCCTGTGGATATAATGAGTGCATTCCACGTTTGAACAAGGAAAGCTGGAGCTTGTGGCTAGTGTGTGATTTATTGAAGTCTTTGATTCGTGTTGCCTCTTCTTTTCCATGTGAGTTAATGTGTGTGTGTATATGTATAAGTGTAGAGCCTATGTATGCTTCATATGAGTGTTTAACTTGTTAAATGACATAGGACCTGTGGCTATGTGCTAAATGATGATGTATGATGATGTTGGAGTGATGGTGTAAATGAAGCAAGTGTGGTGTAAATAAAGAGAGGACTGGATGTGGATGTGACTGCCTTGCATGGAATGAAGCTGAAGTTTAAAGCTCCTAACCTGTAAATGTGGAGAAATGAAAGGAGAAAGAGAGTATGAGTGTGATGTTGAGTGAGCTGACCCTACATGTGTGTGCATAGAGGCTTGTGTGAGCTTATGTGTGTGTCTTCCATGTGAGAACAAGGGACCTAGAGCTTGCTTCTTCTAAAAACCTATATATTCAAATGCTATTTTATTCCTCCATTCCAATTTTATTACCCAATAAAAAAGTACAATTGAAGCCCAACTCTTCTCCTTCTTTTCTTTAAATCAAATTTTCATTCAAAGCTAAAGAAAGAAAATTTGAAATTAAGACTCTTTAGAAATCTATCTAAGCCAATGAATCAAATGGACTCTCATCAGTAAGAGTCACTACATCAACAGAAAAGTTAATTTGTAACTTCTCATAGTCTTTCAAGTGAAAATCCTACAAGGTATCTGGCAGTTGCTTTATCTCAGTTGGGAGACTTTGTGGCTTGTTGGAAACTTCTTCACCAACTTCAAGAATTTGTTCAGGACTTTCTATAATATCCAGTTCTCTGAAAACTAGAGAAAACATGAGAAACGTAACATACGATTTCTTCGTAAACGAACAAAATTCACTTAATATAAAAGGAAGTCCCCCGAGATAATGTAGTTAAGGCCCTAAAAAATTTCAGAAGTATTCTAGACTCCTAAAAATGAGAATCCAAGGCTCTGACGGAAAGAAAAATGGAGCTAGAATAAAGAAACAAAATTTGACAGAAAACTTACAAAACGTAATGACATTTTTGTAATTTTGAGTAAATTTTGGAATTCACATAGGAAGGCTTTTTAAATGAAATTTTTAAGTTTCCCAGGGTTCTCAGAGGCCTTGAAAATCATGGAAAGGCCTAGGATAGCTAAAGTCCCTTTGGTGGACATTTTCCAATGTCAGTGCACCTGAACTTTGACTGATTCATTTGGGAAGGTTTTAGCTCTAATTTGAGTGATTCCAAAGGCATTTTATTAAATTGGGAACCTAAATTTCATAATGGAAAAGATGGTTCTAAAAAAGGAGCTACAACAAAGGAGAAACGAAAATGCCAAGAATGAAGGGCAAAATGAAAATTTTTAAAAAGTGTAACTTCCTTCCACCTATAAATAAAAGGCGCCCCACTTTTTCCTTCACTTAGTCTCAGATTTTTCTGCCCAAATTCAAAGAAGAATCCTAGGAGAGTGGCACACCAAGGGAGGAAGATGAGGAGGAGAAATCCAAGCTTTAAGGTATGGTTTCTTGGTAGTTTTTCATGCTTTCTTCCATCCAAATTTCCTCTCCTTCATTCTTATTTGTTTCCTTTCATTAAAATGAAGATTACAAATCTGTTTTAAGGGAGAAACATAGGGAAAAATTCGGATTTGAAGAGAGGAGCTTGGGGAAAGCAAGATTCAAGTGAGAAAAAGTAAGAAAACAAGGTAATTTCTCCTCTCATGGTTGCTACCTTTGCTCCCCTTCTCCCCCATTTTGCCCCACTTGAGAAGACCTAGGGAGATTTGATTTTTAGGTAGAACCAAGGGTGATTCTTAGGAAAAAGGGTGTGGAGATTAAGAATATGCAAAGAGAATTAATAAAAAGCCATTAGATTTCAAGATGCAATTTCTAGGGTTTTAATTATACCTTGTAAAATCTGATTTTGTACAATGATTCCTAGGCCTAAATAAGAGTTTAAATGAGTTTCTAAGATCCCTAGAAGTCTCTCCATGTACTTCTTCCCTTGAGAAAACAAAGCAAGGTCCATGGAGAGCAAAACCATGCATTATCTTGGCCTAAGGGAGATGGCATAGCTAGAGAGAGTTTTAAATTTTTCTAAACCCATTCTTGAGTGATATATGATGAATGAAAATGAGGGGAGGCGTTGGGAAAAATTTAAAACATGTAGAAAGTGAGTTAGTGCTTTATGTTCCATATTATAACTTAAAGAAGCAACATGTAGTTTGACTCTTGGTTTTAATTGTGTGATAACTCCAGGAGGCTTAAAAGGAGTCAAGAATCATATTTGAAAGGAAAGCATGGAGCTTAGAATTTATTTAAGGGGTGTTGCTTCATTAGGTACAATTATGGAACCATAGTTATAGACCAAGCTAGTGTCTAAGCAAATTGTATGAGCTTAGAATCGAGTCCATGAACCTAATTGGCTTCCATAAATTGTGTCTAGGCTAAGAGAAATCATCCTTACACTATTGTGTGTGTGTGGCCAAAGCAAGGAAGGGAGATTCAAGAAGAAAAGTGTGTGATTGTGTATAAGGTAGCTCTTTCCACCTTCTCTGATGCATAGATGTGTGTTTAGCTTGTCTTAGAATGTGTGTATGTGTATTTTCAAGCCATGAAAAGTATGCTAGCATGATTTCATATGCCATAGTTTCATGATGACATGTTATGTTTTTAAATGACATTATGATGTTTGCTTGGGTTTGCTTGAGTGTGGTGAGACCAAGAACTCTTAACCATGGTGAGGATGAGCCAAGAACCTTTAAAATTGGTTGAGACAAAGCAAAAAGTCTCCTAAAAGCAAGATGGACTGCCAAGAGCATAGTTGAATCTAAGAATCTCTTAAAGAATAGGTGAGGCAAGTCCAAAATCTATGAAGAAAAAGGTGAGGTCACTCCATCCATTTGGCAAGCCTTTGGATGCCTTGTATGACTTGTTTACATGCCAAGCTTGCTTCTTAAATGTTCATGTCAATTATTATATCCATGCATGCATTTTCAAGACTTGCTTTGCATATGTTATATGTGATTGAAAGGGAGATGAGTTATTGGGATTCTTTGAATCTCATTCCCTCCTCTCCAATGATCTAATATACTAGGATCAAATGGACAAGGTAATAGAAGACAACCACCTTAAAGAAGAGAGCTTGACAATCTAATGCATAGTTTTTAGTTCTTTAAGGCCATATTTATGTCAAATGATGTAATCCAATGATGTATATAGTCTATGACCTCTTGGACATATGTAACTATGATATTATGCGATGTATAAATGAAAAAATATGATATGTGAATGCTAGAATGTAATTTGAGTACATAATGCCAAGTTATGGTTCTTGAAAAGTTGATGTAAGTGTGTATAAGTATGGATGAAATGGCCAAAATGAGATGCATGAGGTTTGAGACTCTTTGGGCAGCTCACAAAAGTCTTAATTATGCTTTTAGACTTGCCTAAGAGGTGTTAAACCCAAGAAAAGCTATTTGGACATTTTGGTATCCTATATGGAGCCAAAATTTACAAATTTAGAACCCTATATCACTTTTTGTCCAAATGAGCTTTTCTTGATCTGAGATTTGGCATGCAATTAGATCTTGTTGAGAGATTTTTGGGAAGCTAAAGAAAAAAATTTTTAGAGGTCTATAGAATATTTGATGAATTTTCAAAGTTGGTAAATTTTTTTTTGGTTTTGGTTAGGTTACTGTTCATTCAGGTCCGAAAATGAAATCTGTCACACAGGGATCACATGATGTCTAATTGACACAAAATTTTATACAGAGGAACTACACATTTCCAGTGACTTATGTCAACTAAAAGCACCCCATTTGGAGGTCTAGAGAGGGAGATATGAATTTTCAAAAATCTTATCTAGTATCAGGAAGTCCAGCTGATCTCTATTACTATTTGATTGGATTTTGAGGTTTGGGCATGCCTAAGCTACTCTAGAGTTATTTTTCCCCTCAGTTAATGTCTCAAATTTCTAAATTGGTATCATTTGCATAGATTGGATTTTTGTGGTATTAATTGGACATTTTTGAAATTTGCTACAGAATTCTGTGGTAACACCAGTGGACAGCTTGACCTCTGGACATTTTCACATGTCAAACGTCTTCTTTGTTGGATGTTATGGTTTGAAAATATTTTTAACATGAAGTAGACATGTGTAGATTTTCAGAATAGCCAAAATGAATGATTTTGATTTTTTTAGAATTAGTTATGATTTTTCAAATTTGTGACAGAATTGAGGATAAAGCAGGCCGAAATTACATATGTATATTTCATGCATTCCTTCGAGTTCCTTGAGATGTAGACCACCTTTTATAATTAAAATGAGTTGAATTCATGTAATTAAATGTGGAAATGTGTTGTATGAGCTCACATGGCCCACGTGACACTGAATGAAATTTTTAAACACGACGCAATGCAAAGAAATATATTATTTTAATGGATTTTTCTCACTTCCTTTATAGAATGTATCATATGAGCACACAAATGTGTAAGAAATGAGCTAGAAATATATAGTGTTATACTCTCAACAAAAGAAACAATATCTTCCCTGACCAAAGAGACATTAGTAGGCTTACAAGATTCTAAACAATAATCAATAGCAAAATCAAGCCTCTTACTAGTATCAACAATAGCACAAGAATCAACAGGATTTTCAATATCAGCACTATCACTATGCATGCTCTCATCAATACTAGTATGGTCAGTAGAATCAGTCTTATCAATAGTTTCAATGCAAACAAAGGAATTCATGGATTCAACAAACTTATTAAACTTCAGAAACTTATCAATCTCAACACATACATGACATGTATGCATATTATCACATAAGCATTTCAAATTAGAGTTTGAATCATCAACAATAAGCTGTTTAGCAATTATAATATCCATATCATTTTCACATTCTACATCCACTATTTCATCAGACATATCATCACATGCTAGTGAGGAATCATGATGATCAGAATATGTGAGGAACTAGTCTCAATGAAAGCATTAATCTGGGAGCATTTATTACATATAGTGGATCCAACACACCCACAATTAAGAGAATCATTCAAATCAACTATGTCACATGATCCAAATAGTATGCTATCCCTAAACTCAGAAGATACATCATCAATAGGCTTATCAATCAATTCAACACTAGGAATAGAATAATCATCACATTCTAAGTCACTCCCACACTTATCTACTATCCTAGGCTCAATAGAATCATCATTAATAGGTTCAGAAATGAATTCATCATTATGGTCACAGCTAGAAGTAGAAATACCAAGTGTATTAGTACACAAAGATTCATTAGCATTAACACGAGTCATTATTGTTCAATGCATCACCACAATCAATCAAATCAGGGGATTCAACAATAATTTCCTCATCTACATCATCATCATGCAATTCAGGATCAACAACATCATGTACATTAGGCATTATAGTGCTATCATGCAAACTAGAATCGGTTCCAACAAATTGCAAAATGTTAGAAGATGGAAGGATATTATTAGTGAATAGGACTCTTCTTCCTCTATACATTCTCTTATGATTTCCTCTTCTCTCAATTCAGTCGCACTTGCAGTCGATTGATTTATTTGTACTCCTGATGTAATGCCTGGTACGTTTTCCCCTATCTTAGGTCATGTAATCTCACGAGATGGGGTCGCAGTAGATCCCCATAAAGTCGAGGCCATGTTACAATGGGATAGGCCTAGGACGATCATCGAGGTTAGGAGTTCATTGGTTTGGCAGGATATTACCGACGATTTATTCAGGGCTTTTCTCAAAAGAAGCCAGGAGAGAGGCCCCTTTACCGCCTCTGCCTCAGCCATCCACCTCCGGAGCACCGAAAGTGTGCACCCCAGCCTTCCACTTTTGGTGCTCCACCCCCACCTCCCCAGGAACCAGCTCAGGCTCCGCCATCTATCCAAAAATAATTGAATCAATTCAAAAAGAACAACCTACTAGTGTTTGATGGTGAGTTAGATGCTGATAAGGCAGAGGCTTGGGTGATGGAGACTGAGAAGATATTCTCAGTTATGGATTGCACCTCTGAGCAGAAGGCCTAGTTAGCCACCTTCGTGTTACAGAAAGAAGCAAATAGATGGTGGTGTAGCACAAAGTCTCTGATGGAGATGAAGAATTTGCAAATCAATAATAGAGTGAATTTCTGAAGTTGTGACAGAAAAACTGAAATTCTGGCCAAAAATAATAGAGTGAATTTGATGCTCTCTTTTGAATTCTACGAGTTGTGGGCCAATGTTGGTGAAGCAAATAAGTTGTATGTATGTAATTAAATATGAGAATGTGATGTATGAGCTCATATGGTCCTCGTGACACTGAATGGAATTTTCATACATGATACAATGCGAAATAAGGCATTATTTTAATGCCATTGTTCCATTCCTTTATGTGCAATTCATCATGTGAGACGTAGAAATGATAAGAAGGAAGTTAGAAATATATGGTGTGAAACCTGAATCCTTCAGGAGGTTATCCATCATCTATTAGTTTTGAAGCTGCAACTATTCAGTTTCCCGTTGGAGTTGAAGATTATAAGCTTCTAGTTGCTGCCTTATTCTTTCTTCCCAACTTGGTTCCTAATTAGGCTCTTGTTGAATATACTCCTCATGGTAATTGTAAGGATGCTATTTTGGCTCTTGCATATTGTAATTGTGGTATGGCTCATAATGATAGTGGTAATTGGGGTGAATCTCATAGGAGTGGTGGTATGGTTCGTAGCATGATTGTTGAACTTGTTCTACTTGTCTTTGTCGCTCAAGAAGGCCATGAAGCATTGATATAGCTTCATCCTTCTTCTGTATAATCCTATCATTTGCATAAGAATCATAGACACCTTGATTAGACAAATAATATGGATTCATTTAAATGAAAAATATAAGATGTTCAATTAATTTTAGCACAAAGCAAATTACCGACAAACTACAACTACAATTAACTTTAAATCAAGAAAATAAAATTCAAATGAAGCTAGCAACTACTTAAGAATAAAAAACATTACAAAACAGAGGTTAATCACACAAAAAATAAAGAAATTAAATCTAGAAAAATTGAAAAATTTGAGAAAATACTAAAAAATTAGAAAAAGTGTCTTAAACGTTGGAATTTGGCAAAAAAATGGTGCACCAAATAGCTTTGTTATTATTTTTGCTTAAAACACACAAAAACCTTGGAAAACAAAGTTTGAGAATTTTCTAGGCACGTCAAACAAAAATTCCAACAAGGAAACTCTTGTTATGCAACACCAAAATGTCCAAAATTCAAGTCTAAAACAGAGAAAAAACCAAATAAAAAAGACCTAAAATAGAGTTTAAACACCTAGAAAACATTTTCAAACAATTGAGAATCTAATTTCCCGACAATGAAGCCAAATTTTGATGGTTGTGTCACACAACCTCAATAAATTTGGTTGAAAAATATATAGCTAGTGGTGCAACCTATATCATCTCCCTAGGAAATGGAATTCAATATTCAATTGGATTTTCTAAGTATAAAAGAACTCTAAAAATTTCCTAATTAAGGGGGAGTTTGATTTAATTAAACTAAGTAAAATGAAATTGAATTAAAACTCCTAATTACTACCTAATTGCATGAATTAAAGAATGAATGATAGACTTGTCACTAGCTTTGGATTTTTCCCTTGGTATCCACTATCCTTATCCTAATTCAATTATAATTAATTCTGGTCTAAGAGTCCCTAATTGTATTTATAGCAAATGATCTTGAATTACCATTTAAGATTCAAGAAATAAATAAGTTAATATTGAATTGAAACCTTAACTTTACACTAAATCATTAATTCTTGCCTTTAAGGGCAATGAACACTTCAATTTGATTGATTAATTGATTAATGAGCCTTTGAATTTTCACCCTAAGATGTTTAATTAACCAATTAAACTCTAAGGACTCCTTAAATTAAACAATTAAACACACAATCTCACTCATATATTTCATCGAATACCTTGATTGCATACATGAAAAATTGGAGCATAATGAAAAATTCAGTAGTAGTTCCAATCAATTAATCATTTAAAAAGTATCTTAATTAGTGTCTAACCAGCTAGTAATTACAATTACACCAATCTTAATCAAATACATCTCAACCAAGCATGTATAAGAAAAAGAAAAAGTGTGGAAAAGTAGGAAATTCTTAGCCCAAAAATCTATTTATAATCCATGGATTCAAGCTTCTCCAAGAGTCTTCTTCCAAGCTAGCCACTTAAGAGAATTAGAGCTTCATTTGATATGGAAGGATGGAGAAAAATGGAATGGGAAATGGAAGAGGTAGCTATGGCATGGACGGGGGTGAATGGAGCCTTGGTGACGATGGATGTAATGGTGTATTAATGTGATAGTGTGTACTCATTAATGAATTGCATTCTGCCCAGCATGTTTTATTAAATCACATGCCCCTTTCATGCCTCACTTATATGTGCTACTTAATTTTATTTCCTCTTGTAACCAGAGCCTTCCTCGTGCTTCCTTTGCATCATTTCCACATAAGCTTTCTTCATCACAATAACATGCTCTGCACACGTTAGCTCCACATTAGATTTTGTGAACCCTATCTTCTTTTCCCTCGTTTTACTCCATATGCTTCCTTCTCTTACTTTGCTCACGTGGTCTACAGCTAATAGGTGTAACGTTAGAGCTAAACCGTGGCTACTTCCAACTTTCTTCTTTCTTACGTTCTACATGTCTATTTGCCTAGGCTGTGTTCTTCATCTGATCCCATCAAACTCGTGGCTTGTTATGTGCTCTTCTCCTCCCTCCAAACCATAGTGCGTTTGTGTTTGAGCTTTTTCTTTTTTTTAGCCACGTTAGCTTCTCTTTTGTTCTTACTCTATACCTGTGGCTATATGCTTCTTCTTTCCATTTGTTCTACTTGTGTAGCTTCTTCTTCAACCTAGCTTTTCCTCCTTCCTCTCAAAGCACTAGAACTTGTGGCTAGTTCCTTTGTGTTTTCTCCATGCAGCTCCTTCATTTCTCCTTTATGTGTTTGTTCCTCCTCTGTTCTAGCCATGTTCAACTCTTGCTAACCTGTAGCTATTTCTTCTTTTGTTTCTCCTCTTCACACGAGCTGCCCCATGGCTGGTGATAAACATGATTTTTATACACTTTATTCCTCCTAACTTAACCTTTTTAATAATTAAATGTGGCTTAATGAAGGCAATTGAATGGAATTTGATTTTAATTGGCTATTTTTACATTTAAGGAATTAAGTTGCAAACTATTGGTTTTTAATTCATGAATTTCTTTTAAATAATTTTGTGGATAATTCCATTTGATTTTTTTTACCATTCTTTTGTGTAGAAGTTTTATATGAATTTGGAGCTTGAATGAGCATTTGTTTTGAAGAGCAAAGAAGAAGAAGAGATAAACGCATGTATGTGTGGGAGAAAGAAGCAAGGGATATGCATGGGAGGAGATCACGTGGAAAAGAGGCTGGGTTGAAGAACAGACGTTAACATGGCCAGTAGCTGAGCAGAGCATGAGCAGAAGAGTTAAATGAGCCACGTGGAAATGTGAGCAAAACAGAGGAAAGCAACGTGGACTGGGTTTAAAAGAATGAAACAAAGAGAAGTCCAGGACCACGTCAAGCAGATGAAGCAAACTTTCTATGTGAATGAGAACAAAATAGAAGCAGCTCATGAAGAAACAGATATGAAGTCCTGCAAATGAAGCTAATCACGTGGAAGCACTCTCGGGTTGGTTTGTAAGCCTGAACAGAGGAAGAAAACTCGTGGAAAAGCTGTTGGAACAGTGGAAAGGAGCTTTCGAGCAAGCAAACAGTAGCTGTCATGCAAGTTCACCAGCAGAAACAGAGAAGAAAACCAGAAGCATGAATTAGCAAGGCTGCAACGTGGAAGAACCATGCATGGGCAGAACCAAATGAAGCAACGAGGAAACTCGTGGAAAAAAAAAAACTGGCTGGAACTCGAGAAAACAAGAAGAGATGAGTCTGGACAGTCATGTGAGAAGCTCGAGTTTTGTATGGAGAACATGCAGAACAGAGCATGCAGCAGCGGAATAAAAGAAGCACACGAGCAGAAACTGAAGCAGAACCAGAGCAACGCATGAAGAAGCACAAGCTAAGAATGGAAGAATGAGTTGGCACAAAGAAGAGAAGCTAGAAATCACGTCTGGACAGCAGCAAATGAAGAGAAGAATCAGACTCGAAATACAAAATCCACGAAGAAGAAAGCTACGTGAAGATACATGCAGAAGCTACAGTTTGCATATGGATTATTATATTCAGTGGGTCCCACGTTTATACACTTAAAACACATGCAGAGCCACAGTGCAAGTCTGGTTTGAGAAGGAATGAAGAGAGCACGTGAAAATTTAAGCAAGCCACGTGAGAATGAAGCACCAGATATCTCCATTCGCACACTCCGTCATTCACGCTTAAATCAATTCTCATTCGCTGGCCCAGTCCATTCATTAATCCTTATTCCTTCGGTCATTGGCCTTTTAAAAACCCTCACCTCCGTCTTTATTCATTCACGCCTCATCAACCACTTATCTCGCCTCCTTCGCCTCCATTCACCCCATCCCCTTCGTCCACACCACTCCATTCTCCATTCCATTATCCATCTCCTCCATCATTCATCATCCATCTCCTCCATCATTCATCATCCATCTCCTCCATCATTCATATTCCATCTCCATCCATTAATGAAGCTCTAATTCATCCATCTTGAGGCTAGCAAGGGAGGAAGCTCTTGGTTAAAACTTGAATCCTTGGGGAAGAAGAAGAATTCTGGCTAAGATTTTCTTATTTTTTTTACACTTTTTCTTATTCTGTATAATCTCGGTTGAGTTGTATTTGATTAGGAATTTGTGTAATTAATTAGTGGCTGGTTAGACACTGATTAGGAAACCCTTTTTGTTGATTAATTGGTTAAATTTGAATTTGATTTTTCATTATTCTCTCTAATCTCCCATGTATGCCACGAAGGTGTTCGATGAAATACATGAGTGAGGTTATGTGTTTAAATGTCTATCTGAGAATTCCTTGGTGTTTAGTTGGTTAATTAAACATTTTTGGATGATGAATCAGAAGATAATTAATTAGTTAATCAATCAAATTGGATGTTCATTGATCTTAAGGATAAGAGTTAACGGTTTAATGTGGGATTGAGGTCTCAATTCAACATTAGATTATTAATCTCTTGAATCTTGAATGGTTATTCAAGATCATTTGCTAATGAACATAATTAAGAATTCTTAGGCCATAATTAATCACAATTGGAATAGGATAAGGATAGTGGATACCAAAAGATGATTCCTAAGCTAGTCACAAGCTATTATCATTTACAATTCACACAATTAGGTAGAATTTAGGAATTTTGATTCAATTTAGTTTTAGGATAGTTTAATTCATTCAAAAACTCCCCAAACTAGATAATTCTAGGACCTTAGAACACTTAGAAAACCCAATTGAACATTGAATTCTATTTCCAAGGGAGATGACCTAGGTTGTGCCACTTGCTATATTTTTATTCAACCTAGTTTTATTTTGAGGGTTGCACGACAAGCCCGTCAGCTGGTTCTTTCTCTATAGCTGATTATGTGTACTGTGGTGCATTGCAGCATGTTGCCAATGTGTGTTGCCCTATTCCTCAAATAGAACCCGTGAGTGCCATTTGTATCTCCTTCACTTGAGTTGGTGAGAGAGCTTGTGAGTGTGTTGTGTTTAACATGAGCTAGACCTATGGCTTTGTGTAACACCATAAATTTTAGCTCATTTTATGATACTAATGTGCTTGAGATCATTAAATTCCATGAGGGAAGTAGAAAAGTCTATTAAAATAATATATTTAATTGCGCTATGTCATGTATAAAAATTCCATTCAGTGTCACATGGATTGTGTGAGTTCATACTTTATATTCTCATATTTAATTACATCAATAAAACTCATTTGCATTATAAAATGTGGCCCACAACTCAAGAAAACTGAAATGAAGCATAAAATATAGTTGTTTAATTTCGGCTAGATTTGGCACTTTTTCTGACTAAATTTTGAAAAATCATAACTAATTCTAGAAAAATCAAAATCATACATTCTTGGCCATTATGGAAATCTACAAATGTTTACTTCACACTAAAAATATGTCCATACCATAACATCTATCACAGAGGGTGTTTGACATCAGAAAACGTCTAGAGGTCAAACTACCTCCTGATGCTGTCACAAATTTCTGCAGCAAAGTTTGAAAATATCCAATTAATTCCACAAAAATTTAATCCGTGAAAATGACAGCAATCTGGAAAGCTATGGATGTTAGCTAGAGGGAAAAATATTTCTAGACCAGCTCAGGCAACCCAAACCTCAAAATTCAATAGAATAGCAACTCAGGTCGGGTAAGGGTCCTAATACTAGACAGAATATTTAAAAATTCATATCTCCCTCTTTAGACCTTCAAATGAGGTGCCACGAGTCACTATAATTGTATAGTTTCTTTATATGAAATTTTATAGCAATTGGACATCATTTGAGCCCTGTGTGACAGATTTCATTTTCGGACCAAATGAATAGTGTAGCAGACCAAAATCAGAAAAATTACTAACTTTAAAAAATCATCAAATATTCTATAGACCTTTGAAAATTATAATCTTTAGCTTCCCAAAAAGCTCTCAATAAGTTCTAAATGTCTACCAAATCTCAAATCAAGAAGAGCTCATTTGGCCAAAAAGTAATATATAGTTCCATTATGGTAACTTTTAGCTCCATATGGGATAACAAAGTGGCCAAATGGTTTTTCTTTAGTCTTGGCACCTTTTGGGAAAGTCTAAAAGCACATTTAGGACTTGTGTGAGCTACCCAAATGGTCCCAAACCTCATGCATCTCATTTTGGCCCTTTCATCCACACTTATGCATATTTTCATAAAGCCATTCATGAAGCTATAATGCCATAACATACTCAATTTACATTCCATCATTCACATAACACATTCTTTCATTTCTACATCATATAATATCATAATTACATATGTCTCAAGGGTCATAGACCATTTACAACAATAATATACATCATTATGGTTCATTATGGCTTTAAAAAGGCAAGGCTAGACATATTGATGTCAATCTTCTTTCTTCGATGTTGTTGGCTCCCATTACCATATCCACTTGGTCCACATAGCATATTAGATCATTGGAGAGGAGGGAATGAGATTCAAAGAATTCCAATAGCTTATCTCCCATTCAATCATACATAATATATGCAAAGCAAGCCTTAAAAATGCATGCATGAATAAAATGGAAGTCATGAATATTCAAGAAGCAAACTTGGCATGTGAATAAGTCATACAAGTCATTCAAGAGCTCACCAAGTGTTTGGATTGGTCTCACACTTTTCCTCATAGATTTTAGACCTGCCTCACCCTTTCTTTGAAAGCTTCAGACTCAACTGTATTCTTGGGAGCCCACTTTGCTTTTGGGAGACTTTTTGCTATGTCTCAACTAATCTCAATGGTTCTTGACTCATCCTCACCATGGTTAAGAGTTCTTGGCCTCTCCACACTCAAGCAAACTTAAACAAACATCATAGCACCATTTGAAAACATAATTTGTCATCATGAATCATTGGCATATAAAATCATGCTAGCATACTTTTCATGGCTTGAAAATGCACATACACACATTTTAAGATAAGCTAAATACACATCCATGCATGAGAGAAGGTGGAGAGAGCTACCTTGCACACAATTACACACTTTTCTCTTTGGATTCAAGCTCCTCTCTTTGGTCACACACTTACAAATTTGTGGAAATGGTTTCTCTTGGCCTAGATACAATATAGGGAAGCTAATTAGGTTTATGAAACAAACTCTAAGGCCACACAACTTGCTTAAACACTAGGTTGCTCTATAAACCCCATTATGGTCCATAATTGCACCTAATGAAGCAACACCCCTCAAATAATTTATAGGCTCCATTCTTTCCTTTCAAATATAATTCTTGACTCCTTTTAAGCCTCTTGGAGTCATCACACAATTAAAACAAAGGGCCTAACATCATGTTGCTTCTTTAGGTTATAATATGGAACCTAAAGCACTAAATCACTTTCTATGAGTTCTAAATTTTTTCCAAGACCTCCCTTCATTTTCATTCATCAAATATGACTCAAGAATGGCCTTAGAAAAATTTAAAACTCTCCCTAGCTATAAGAACTTGCTTAGGCTGAGACTATGGGCAAGGTTGGCCTCCATGAAAATTTCTTTATTTTTTTGAAGGAGGAAGCATGTGGGGAGCATCTTAGGAGTCTCAAGAACTCATTTAAAATCTTAATTAGACCTAGGAATTATCACACAAAATCAGAATTTGGAAGAAACACTTGAAACCCTAGAATTTGCATCTTGAAATCTAATGGTTATTTTGTTATTTTCTTTGCATATTCTTGTTCTTCTCCTTCAAATACCTAAGATTCATGCTTGTTAGGCTTAAAAATCAGATCCTCCTAGGGTTCCTCATGTGTGTCGAATTGGAAAAGAAGAGGAATCAAGAATAGCAACCATAGGATGAAATTTTACCTAGTTTCCTTGCTTATTTTGGCTTGAATCTTGCTTTCACCAAGCTCCTCTCGTCAAATCCAAAATTTCCCTTGAATTTCTCCCTTGAATCAGATTTATAAACTTCATTTTAATTAAAGGAAACAAAGGAGAAGGGAGGATAGGAGGTGTGGATAAAGAAAAACATGAAAAATCACCATGGAAACATACCTTTAGCTTGGAATTTTTTCTCCTTCTCTTCTTCCCTTGGTGGGCCCAAAACCCTAGCTGTCTCCTTTGAAATTATGCAGAATTTTGTGATTCCAAATAGGGGAGAAAGTAGGGCGCCACCTATATATAGGAGTAGGAAAGTGACTTTTTCAAAAATTTCAATTTTGCCCTTCGTTCTTTACATTTTTGTTTCTCCTTCGTTTTAGCTCCTTTTTGAGAACTGTCTTTTCCATTAGAAAATTTAAGTTCCCAATTAAATAAAATGCCTTTGGAATCACCCAAATCGGAGCTAAAACCTTCCTAAATGAACCCATCAAAGTTCGGACACACCAACATTGGAAAACGTCCATCAGAGGGGATTTAACTGTGTAAAATTCGATTCTTTGAAAATGAGAGATTATGTTATGCGATCATTAGAATGTATATTGAGCATGAAGTATGGTAGGAGACCAAGTTAATTTAAAGGCTGAAATAATATCTCATCACCTGGGTCGAAGATCTTGTCGACAAGATCCTGTAATCTGTAGTGCAATTTCCAAGACCTTGTCGATAGGGTTTCCGCCAGCAAGTACAAGGTCTTCTTGTAAAATATGTTAAACTTGTGTGGTCTAGAATTGAGAATGGAGGGCTTTTTAAACCAAAGTTTTAGGTTCTCCGGGGTTCTCAGAGACCCTAAAAACTATGGGAAGCCCCGAGAGAGTGAAATCCCCTCCGGTGGACGTTTTCCAAAGTCAGAGTGTCCAAACTTTGATGGATTTGTTCGGAAAGGTTTTAGCTCCGATTTAGGAGATTCCAAAGCCATTTTTCATAATTGAGAACCTAAATTTTAGAATAAAAAAGACAGTTCTAAAAAAGGAGCTAAAACGAAGGAGAAATGAAAATGCAAAGTGTGAAGGGCAAAATGGAAATTTTTGAAAAGTCACTTTGCTCTAGCTATATATAGGTTGTAACATCCAGTCCTTCCGTAAACGTGAGAAACACAATGTTCGATTTTTCTGTAAACGGCAGAAATGGGCTAGATACAAAAGGAAGTCCCTGAAATAGACGGAATTGGGGCCAACTAAAATTATGATAAAATTTTAAATTTTAGAAAATGAGGATTTGAGCCTTGAGTTGCCTAGAAATCAAGGCCAGACTAATTCGAAAAATTTGTCAAAAGGCCAGTGGCATTTTCATAAATATGGGCACTTTTTGAAAAACACATAGGAGGGCTTTTTAAATGAAAGTTTTGAGTTCTCCGGGGTTCTCAGAGGCTCTAAAAACCATAGAAAGCCCCAGGACAGCTAAAGCCCCTCCGGTGGACGTTTTTCAACGTCAATGTGTCCAAACTTTGACAGATTCATTCGGAAAGGTTTTGGCTCTAATTTGAGTGATTTTAAAGACATTTTACTTGATTGGGAACCTAAATTTTAAAATGAAAAAGACGGTTCTAAAAAAGGAGCTAAAACGAAGGAGAAACGAAAATGAAAAGTATGAAGGGCAAAATGGGAATTTTTGAAAAGTGTAACTTATTCCCACATATATATTTCATGCACACTTCTCCTCCCTTCATTATGCACGACCATGTTCTGCCTAAAGCCAGAAGAAAACCCTAGGGGATGAGGCTCACAAGAAGGGGAAGAAAAGGAGGAGAAATCAAAGGCTTAAGGTATGGAAATTAGTAGTTTTTCATGCTCTTTCTCTTCTAAACCTCTTCTCCTCCATTCTCCTTTGTTTCTTATGATTATAATGAAGTTTATAAATCTGTTTTAAGGGAGAAATTGAGGGGAAAGTTCGGATTTGAAGAGAGGAGCTCAAAGAACACAAGATTCAAGTGAGAAAATGCAAGAAAACAAGGTAATTTTTCTTCCTATGGTTGTCATCTTTGGTTCCCTCCTCCACCATTTCGCCCCACTTGAGAAAACCCTAGGAGGAGATGATTTTTAGGCAGAACCAAGCATGAATCTAAGGAAAAAGGGTGTGGAGATTAAGAATATGCAAAGGGAATTAACAAAAGACCATTAGATTTCAAGATGCAAGTTCTAGGGTTTCAATTGCACCTTGTAAAATCTGACTTTGTATGATAATTCCTAGGCCTAAGTAAGAGTTTAAATGAGCTCCCAAGATCCCTAAGAGGCTCCCCATATGCTTCTTCCCTTAAGAAAACAAAGAAAGCTCCATGGAACCTAATATGCTTCATAGCCTCGGCCTAGATGAGTTCTCCTAGCTAGGGAGAGTTTTAAATTTTTCTAAGGCTATTATTGAGTCATATTTGATGAATGACAATGAAGGGAGGCCTTGGAAAAAATTTAGAACTCATAGAAAGTGATTTAGTGTCTTAGGTTCCATATTATGACCTAAAGAAGCAACATAGTGCTAGGCCTTTTGTTTTGATGATGTGATGACTCCAAGAGGCTTAAAAGGAGTCAAGAATCATATTTGAAAGGAAAGAATGAGGCCTAGAAATCATTTGAGGGGTGTTGCTTCATTAGGTGCCAATATGGACCATAATGGAGGTTGTAGAGTAATCTAGGGTTTAAGCAAGTCGCATGGCCCTAGAAATTGTTTCATGAACTTATTGGCTCCCGTAATTTGTATCTAGGCTAAGAGAAACTATCTCCACCAAGTTGTGGGTGTGTGGCCGAAAGAGGAGGCTTGAAAGCTAAGGAAAAAGTGTGTGCTTGTATACAAGGTAGCTTTCTCCACCTTCTCTCATGCATGAATGTGTGTTTAGTTTGTTTTAGAATGCGTGTATATGTATTTTCAAGCTTTGAAAAGTATACTAGCATGCCTTTGTATGCCATGATTCTTGATGCCATGTTATGTTCTTGAATGATTTCATGATGGTTGTATGAGTTTGCTTGAGTGTGGAGAGGCCAAGAACTCTTCCCTTGGGTGAGGATGAGCCAAGAACCTTTGAGCTTGGTTGAGACAAAGTAAAGAGTCTCCTAAAAGCAAAGTGGGTTCCCAAGAGTGTGGTTGAGTCTAAAGCTCTCAAAAATGGGTGAGGCAAGTCCAAAATCCATTAGGAGAAGTGTGAGGCCAATCCAAACACTTGGTGAGCTCTTGAATGTTTTGTATGATTGATTCACATGCTAAGTTTGCTTTTAAAATATCCATGTCTTCCATTTTCCCATGCATGCATTTGTGAAGCTTACTTTACACATATTATGTATGATTGAATGGAAGATGAGCTATTGGGATTCTTTGAATCTCATCCCCTCCTCTCCAATGATCTAACATGCTAGGTGAACCAAGTGGATATGCTAATGGGAGCCAACAACCCTAAAGGAAAGAGATTGACAAACTTATGCCTTGATTTTAGCCATTTTGGAACCATAATGATGGTTTATCATGTATATGATGTTGTATATGTATTATGAACATTGAGACATATGTAAAGATACTATTATGTGATGTTTAGATGTATGGAAATGATATATGACCACTAGCACATGTTTCGAGTATGTAATGCCATAGTATGCAAGTTTAAAGTTTGATGAATATGTGTATAAATGTGGGTTGAATGGTCAAAATGAGATGCATGAGATTTGAGACCATTTGGCAGCTCACACAAGTCTCACATGTACTTTTAGACTTGCCCAAAAGGTGCCAATACCAAGGGAAGACCATTTGGCAAATTTGGTACCTCATATGGAGCCACATTTGACCATAATGGAACCCTATGTCATTTTTTGGCCATATGAGCTAGTATTGATCTGAAATTTAGCATGTAATTAGATCTCATTTATACCTTTCTGGAAAGCTAAAGATCATAATTTTTGGAGGTCTACAAAATATTTGATGATTTTTCGAAATTGGCAAATTTTATGGATTTGGTCTGCTGCACTATTCATTTGGTCCGAAATTGTTTTCTATCACACGAGGCCCAAATGATGTCCAATTGTCACAAAATTTTATACAGAGAAACTAAGCAATCATAGTGACTCATAACAACTAGAATCACCTCATTTGGAGGTCTAGAGAGAGAGATACGAATTTTTGAAATTTCTGTCCAGTATCAGTGAAATTGCCCGACCAGAAGTACTGTTCTATTGAATTCCAGAGTCTGGGCTCGATGAACTGATCTAGAGATATTTTTTCTCTCTAGTTAACATTCACATCTTTCCAGATTGGTATCATTTGTATAGATTGAATTTTTTTGAAATTAATTGGACATTTTCAAATTTTTCTGCAGAATTCTGTGACAGTTCCAGATTTCAGTCAGACCTCTGTAGCTTTTTGGATGTCAAACGTCCTAGGTGATGAATATTGTGACCTAGAAGTATTTTTAGTGTGACATGGACATCCCAAAATTTCCATAATAACCAAAAGTGTATGGTTTTGATTTTTCTTGATTTAGTTATGATTTTCTAAATTTTGCCTAGAAAAAGGACCAATTCTGGCCGAGAGTGATCTTTAAGTTTCCATGCACCATTTCTGTTTCCATGGGTTGTAAGCATGTTTTTGTGATGTGAATGAGTTGTGATAAGAAAATTAAATATGAGAAAGTATAGTATGAGCTCACACGAGCTATATGACACCGAATGGAGTTTTAAGACCCAGTACAATACTAAAATGAGCATTATTTCTTTGCCTTTTTCATGCAAAACTCACATGATTCATGATATTAAGTAATGTAAAGGCATGATATGAGTTAGAATGAGCTAGAATTCATGGTGTTACATAGGTGGCACCTCACACTTTCCCTTATTTCTCTTCGGATTTTTCTAGCCCCAAATCAGAAGCAAAACCCTAAGGGAGAGGCGCCCAAGAGAGGAAGAAGAAGGAGGAAGAAAACCAAGCTTAAGGTATATTTTCATGATAGTTTTCCTTACTTTTCTTCATCCACACCTCCTCTCCTCCCTTCTCCTTTGTTTTCTTAGATTAAAATGAGGTTTATAAATCTGATTCAAGGGAGATATTTGATAACCATGATATTTTATATATTTTAATCCCCTAACTTAGGCATTTTAATGATCAAATATGGCTTTAAGGGTTTAATTAGATTCAATTTGAATTCATTAGCCACTGTTGCACTCTAGGAATTAAAATTGCAAAATTCTTGAATTTTAATGCATAAATCATTTTAAATGAATTTTGTGACTTTTCTATTCCATCTCTTTCATTCTTTTATGCAGATTTTTTGTTGGGCAATTTGAGCTTTGAAGGAAAGCCACAAGCTAAAAGGGTTGTAGCCACATAAAGAAGAAGCAAGGAATAGAACCATGCATGAAGGCTGGAACTTTTGAGCAGAAAACACACACACATCAGCCCACATGAACTCCCACTCATGCAAAGCAGAGAAGAAGAGATATGGCTGGACGAAGAAGCTTGTTGAGCTAGATTGGAAGCTATCACGTGGGTGTACAGAGGAGCAGCTGCATGAGAACAGTTTCAACGTGGAAAAGAACGACGGGTTTAAAGCTATGGGCTGCAAAACATGATAAAGAAGGTTGCTGGAGCTAAACAACAATACAAGCTACAGAGCTGGTCATGAAGAACGGAAGAGAGAAAGCAGCTCGTGGTCTATAAACAGAAGCTCGAGAACGTGGAAAGCTAATGGTAAAGAAGAATCAATATGGAATGGCAGTAGCTTACAACTCGAGCAACACACAAACTAGCAGTTAAAGTAGAACGAAAGAGAAACACCAGCACTTAGCAGAGAAGAAAACCATGGTTCTGGTTCGAAGAGAAGCTGGAAATCACGTCTGGACAGCAGCAAAACGAAGAAGAAGAGGCACGAGCTGCTGGTTTGAATGAAAACGCTGGGTCTGGACAGTCATGTGAGAAGCTCGAGTTTTATGTGTAGAACGAACAGAAGCAGAGAAAGAAAACGAGCAGAACGACGGGGCAGAACCAGAGCAACGCACGAAGAAGAAAAGCTACGTGAAGAGACATGCAGAAGCTACAGTAGGCAGTGAAATATAATAAAATAAAAGCATTCAAATGGGGCCCACACTCATGCATAGTAGAAGAAACTTAAACGTGGTTTCAGCGTACAAATGAGGAACAAAAAGCTGAGCACGTGAATTGATAAATGAAGCACGTGAAAGAGAGGAGAAATATACATCCAGACGCTACATTCCGGGGAGGTTATTTATCATCACATCTCCATTCACCAGACGTCTCCATTCACCAGACGTCTCCATTCATCACACGCCTCCATCCACATTCCAGCCCATTCACGCCTTCTCCCCATTCCATCGTCTCTTTATATACGCTCAAACCCTAGCCATTCATAACCTCACCTCCTTCGCCTCCATTCACTCCACGCCTCCACTCACACAACCATCTACCATTCCATTCTCCACTTTTCATCCATCGAATGAGGCTTTAATTCATCCATCTTGAGGCTAGCAAGGGAGGAAGCTCTTGAGTAGAAGCTTGAATCCATGGATGAACAACAAATTATGGCTAAGATTTTCTTATTTTTCCTACACTTTTTCTTATTCTGTACAATCTCGGTTGAGTTGTATTTGATTTGGAATTTGTGTAATTAATTAGTGGCTGGTTAGACACTGATTAGGAAACCTTTTTTGTTGATTAATTGGTTGGATTTGAATTTGATTTTTCATTATTTTCTCTAATCTCCCATGTATGCCACGAAGGTGTTCGATGAAATACATGAGTGAGGTTATGTGCTTAAATGTCTATCTGAGAATTCCTTGGTGTTTAGTTGGTTAATTAAACATTTTTTGGATGATGAATCAGAGGCTAATTAATCAGTTAATCAATCAAATTAGATGTTCATTGATCTTAAAGATAAGAGTTAATGGTTTAATGCGGGATTGAGGTCTCAATTCAACATTAGATTATTAATCTTTTGAATCTTGAATGGTTATTTAAGATCATTTGCTAATGAACATAATTAGGAATTCTTAGGCCAGAATTAATTATAATTGGATTAGGATAAGGATAGTGGATACCAAGAGACTATTCCTAAGCTAGTCACAAGACCATTCTCCACCCATAATTCATCCAAATAGGTAGTGTTTGGGAATTTTAATTCAATTTAGTTTTAGGTTAGTTTAATTAAATCAAAAACCCCCCAAATTAGATAGTCTTAGAATTCTTTAACATTTAGAAAACTCAATTAAACATTGAACTCTAATTCCAAGGGAGATGACCTAGGTTGTGCCACTTGCTATATTTTTAAATCAACCTAGTTTTATTTTGAGGGTTGCACGATAAGCCCATCAATATTCAAGGGAAAGTTCGGATTTGAAGAGAGGAGCTTGGAGAAATCAAGATTCAAGCCAAACTAAGTAAGAAAACAAGGTAAAAATGCATCCTATGGTTCATATCTTCCATGGCTTTTCTCCTCCATTTCGAACTAGACTTAGAGGAGTCAGATTTTTAACCAAACCAAAGGTGATTCTTAGGTATTTGATGGAGAGGAATAAGAATATGCAAAGAAAACCACAAAAATAGGCATTAGAAATCAAGATGCAAAACCTAGGGTTTTAAGTGCACCTTCCAATTTCTGAATTTGTATGATGCTTCCTAGGTCTAAGTTAGAGTATAAATGAGTTCTTGAGACACCAAAGATGCTCCCCACAAGCTTCCCCCTTCAAGAAAACCAAGCAAACTCCATGAAGGCCATTAAGCTCCATAGCCTCGGCCTAAAGAGTTTCTCATAGCTAGGGAGAGTTTTAAATTTTTCTAAGGCCATTATTGAGTCATATTTGATGAATGAAAATGAGGGGAGGCCTTGGAAAAAAGTTAAAACTCATGGAAAGTGATTTGGTGTCTTAGTTTCCATAATATGACCTAAAGAAGCAACATGGTGCTAGGCCTTTTGTTTTGATGATGTGATGACTCCAAGAGGTTTAAAAGGAGTCAAGAATCATATTTAAAAAGAAAGAATGAGGGCTAGAAATCATTTGAGGGGTGTTGCTTCATTAGGTGCCAATATGGACCATGAAGGAACCTATAGAGCAATCTAGTGTTTCATTGAGTTGTGTAGCCTTAGAGTGTGGTTCATAAACTTAATTGGCTCCCATAAATTGTGTCTAGGCCAAGAGAAACTATCTCCACCAAATTGTGGGTGTGTGGCTAAAAGAGGAGGCTTGAAAGTTAAGGAAAAAGCATGTGCTTGTATACAAGGTAGCTCTCTCCACCTTCTTGCATGCATGGATGTATGTTTAGCTTGTTTTAGAATGTGTGTATGTGTATTTTCAAAGCTTGAAAAGTATGCTAGCATGCCTTTATATGCCATGATGCTTAGTGCCATGTTATGTTTTTAAATGAATCCATAATGTTTGTATGAGTTTACTTGAGTGTGGAGAGGCCAAGAACTTTTCCCTTGGGTGAGGATGAGCCAAGAACCCTTGAGCTTGGTTGAGACAAAGTAAAGAGTCTCCCAAAAGCAAAGTGGGCTCCCAAGGGTATGGTTGAGTCCAAAGTGCTCAAAGAATAGGTGAGGCAAGTCCAAAATCTATGAGGAGAAGTGTGAGGCCAATCCAAACACTTAGTGAGCTCTTAAATGTCTTGTATGATTGATTCATATGCCAAGGTTACTTTTTAAATGTCTATGATTTCTACCTTTTCCATGCATGCATTTGTGAAACTTGTTTTGCATATATTATGTATGATTGAATGGGAGATGAGCTATTGGGATTCTTTGAATCTCATCCCCTCCTCTCTAATGATCTAACATGCCAGGTGGACCAAGCAATTATGGTGAAGGGAGCCAACAACCTTGAAGAGGGACAATTGACAAGCTTATATGTTATTTTGTGTAGTTTGGGAATTTTAGAAGTTGGTATCAGTAAACTGAACAACAGCCCAGGTAGCCAGTGACCTCGGTAGCTTTTTGGATGTCAAAAGTCCTGTGTGATGAATGTTGTGACCTGGACGTATTTTTAGTATGAAGTAGACATCCTAAGCTCTCCAAAATGACCAAGATTGCATGATTTCAAATTTTTTAGATTTAGTTATGATTTTCCAAATTTAGGTCAAAAAATGGAGCAAATCTGGCCGAAAATATGCTTGTTTGTTTTGAGCTCCATTTCAGTTTCCATGAATTGTTGACATATTTTTGTGATGTAAATGAGTTGAAATAATGAAATTAAATATGAAGAAGTATAGTATAAGCTCACACAGTCCACGTGACACAGAATTGAATTTTTTTTGATATAGCGCAACGTGAAAAGGTCTATTATTTTTATCCCTTTTCTCATATGTTCTTGTGGGATTGATAATATAAAGCTTATAAATGACATGAAATGAGCTAGAAGTTATGGTGGTACAAACTGTCCTGGGGCTTTCCATGATTTTTCAGGGCCTCTGAGAACCCTAGAAAACTCAAAAACTTTATTTAAAAAGCCCTCATGTGTGAATTCTAAAAATTACTCAAAATTACAAAAATGCCATTACACTTCGTAGTCCGTCAAAATTTGTTTCTACATTTCAGCTCCATTTTTCCTTTCGTCTGAGGCTAAAATTCTCATTTTTAGGAGTCTAGAATGTTACTCAAATTTTTTGAGATCTTAACTAATTCATTTCAGGGGACTTGCTTTGAAAATGTGCTCGTTTCTGTCGTTTAATGAAAATTGGACATTACACTTTGTGTGAGTGTTTTACATGGGTGAATGAAGTTAAGAGTGTTGAACGCTAGAGCTTGTGAAGACATGGCTGCATGTGTGTGTAAATATGAAAATGAAGCTTGGTGTCTTTACGTGTGTTATGTGTAGCAGTTGCATGTGTGTGTGCATGTGTGTATATAGGGAAATGTGGATGAGTGAACATGTAAGTGGTACTCAACTCCCTAGTGTGTGCTTATGCATAGATGAGGTGAATCCATGCGTAAGTGTAAAGCTATTGTAGCAACATGAAACCAAAGAAATAGGAGTTGCTAATATGGACTTCACCAAGAATGCTTCTTGTTGATGTATACGTTACTTCCACAAGGAGAGCCAGCTGCCATTGTTTTTCCATGAACCAAAACTAGCAGATGTGCAAATGCTTCCAATTAAATTTCCATCTGAGTTCCATTTACCAATAAAATTTTGCAGAAATAATAGGAAGAAATTCACAAAGTTGTTTAAAGAAATTTATTCATTAAAATCAATAATTCTATAAATTAATTCCTAAAATGTAGAGAATGACCAATTAAATCAAATATTATCTAATTAAATTCCTAAAGCCATAATTCATTATTAAAATACCCAAATTAAGAAGATTAAAATATATAAAAAATCATGTTTATCATTCATCCCATAATAATGTTTGTATTTCTTCCCATTTTAGGCCCTGCTTACTGACTAACTTCTAGGATCATAGCTCTTTTGATGAGCTTATACTCTTAAATATTTGAGTTCCTTTATCTATTAATGTACTTGCCCTGACTATGTCTTATTGGTCTGGAGCTTCATTTTACTCTCTTTATCTGCTTGAGAGTATTTATTGTTCTAATTCTCAACTCATCATTGATTTTCTCTTGATTCTTAAAGTCTTTTATGCTAACATTACTTAATCAATGCATTTAACATTAAAGAGGAGCTACCACTAACTAATACTAAATTCATGTGGGGTGTTGCTTCTCATAGCCTTAACTGCTAGAGGCATAAGCTACTATTTACCCTAACATATAAGAATTACATGGCCTCTTTTTTAACACACTACTATGGCATAGTGTATAGAGTTTTCTCTTTCCTCTGGCTAAGACTAGTAAATATCAGGGTAGTGGTCATCTAACTCTGGTTCTAAAATTGTACTCTTATTTCCTTATCCTACATAAACTTCTTTGTCTACTAGTTTGGTTAGCGATTTAGCTACCTAAGAAAAGTTTTAGATATACTTATTGTAACCATCTACCAAACTCAAGAGGTCTTTAAACTTTGAACTTATCCTAGGTCATCATCTCCCTCTGAAACTACTGAGCTTTGTGGGATCTACTATAACCTTTAGGATTTATTATGATCCCTCTATACTCTGTAGGGATCTATTATGACCCCTCTCTAGAAGGACTCAGGCCTAAGGACATCTCATGACCTTTAACTTACTTAGTCTAGTAAACCATAACTTATCATCTTTAAGATTGGTCTTAGATGTCTCTAGTGCTCTTTTAAGTGCTAATTAAGTGAAGTGGGTCCTATAAACATTCTTATATCTTTTGACATCCTATAGTGGTGCTACTCATGAGCACTTAACTTTTGCTTATTACTTATTATGGGATCATCATTACCCACCTCTAGCTTTGTCATGTTTGTCTTTCTTTACTCTTATTGACTTACTTTACTCTGCTTTACTTTTTTTACTCAGCAATGTAAATTTAGCTTATACTTTATGTGTATTCACTTTGACTTTTCTCTCTTATCCTGTAATCTCTAGCTATGCACTTTCTTACATCCAAGTGCCTCTAGCACCAGTGTACTTTGTGCCTTATAAGACATCTCACACATCAAAATGTGTCTAACTTCTCTAGGATAAGTATTGTATGCTGGTCCTTTTAACATTTCATCCTTATTATTTCATTCTTGCAAGGGACTCATGCTTAGCATACTAAACTTATGTTGCTTTAATCTTAAATCTCTAGTGCCCTAAGCGTATTCAATTCATATCACTTTATCTTTGGGATTCCTTCTCAATAATCTTTATTAAAGTTTCAACATTTTAGGAACCCCTTAACTTATTCTCTAGCTTACTTCTTAATTCAGCTAACTGGGTACTCTTTGATCATTAGGAAAACTCTTTATGATGAATAATCTAGAATACTCTCCCTTACTTTTCTATAACTTCTCCTCTATATCATGTGGCAATTAGGGGAGAAAGGAAATGTCACTAATCTTTTTTTGGCTATACCTAAAGATTATTGCTGGACTATAGAATAATGCAACGATATTCCTTCCTCACATGTTAATTATTTATTATTATTATTATTATTATTATTACTATTATTGTGGTCTAAATTAATCCCCATACTTTTATTTTTTATTATACAATCAAACACTAGGAAATCTCAAACTTGCCTGAGGATCTTGTCGATAAGGTCTGAATTTTGTAGACAAGGTCTTAGATCAAGTATTAAAGTGTAATCAAAGACCAGTTGCAGTAATCTACATGGTCCAACATCCTGTAGATTGCGAGTAAACCTTGTTAATGGATTGGAGACTATAAGACCATGTTTATCTAGCTTTTTTCATTCATAACTTAGCTTCTTTCCCTTAGCATAGCAAATTCTCAAGGGAAAATTCAATTAAAATAATTGAATATTTTGCATTACATAGCACTCAAATTTTTTGTCTCGCATTTTATGGACCATATTAACTCACCACATCATTCTCCAATTAAAATACATTCATACAACTCAATACCATCTTAAAATGTCACAAGAATCCTAAGTTTGGAGCATACATACACAAAATCACACAATCAGCCTCGGGTTCTACTACAAGATTTCTTGTGTCAATTTTGGAAAATCATAACTAATTCTAGAAAAATAAAAATCAAGCACACTATATTATTATGGAAAGATATAGATGTTAAATTTATGTTAAAAATAAGTTCAAATCAAAACAAAAACACTTAGCCACTGAAAATTGATGAAATAATACTAAAGGTATAGCTACATTACTAGTACTGACTCCAAACTTCAAAAATTTATATCTCTCTGCTCAGACCTCTAAATGAGATGATCTTGGTTGCCTTAGAAACTTTATTGTCTCTAGTTCATGCTTATAAAATTTTATAAGTATTGGATATCATTGGCCCTTGAATGACATGAGAAAAAAATTAACCATATGAACAGTAACCTTATCAGTTTAGTAGCTTTTTGGAAACTTTGAAAATTCATAATTAATTCTATAGAGATCCAAATATTCTGATCTTTATCTTTTCATAGATGAGATCTATTTGCATACCAAATTTCATGGGAAAATTTGTCCATTTGGTCAGTTTGTGACATAGGGTTACAAAATGACACTTTTATGCCTATTTAAGGGTCAAGAATGGGTCATTTTGGCTTCTAGCTTCTCTAGGACCACTTGAACATGTGAGAAAGCATAAAAATAGCCTACTAAACATGTCTCTAGGGTCCAAAAACCTAGATCTTACAAATTTACTCCCCCACTTAATGATATGCACAAGGAACATACATGCATCATCTTGCATTTCTATGTTAAAAACATACACTATCATTCATATGGATCCAATTCTCATACATACATCATATATCCATACTTTTACAAATGCTCAAGGGCTTATACATTATATACATCATAGGAGTACATCATTTGACAATGTTGTGGTTACAAAATGAACAAATAACAACTCCTTTGTCAATCTTCTTGCTTTCAAGTATGGTGGCTCCCATTTCTTAGTTCACTTAGTCCACCTAAACATGTTAGGGCAATGGAGAGGTAAGAGTGAGATTCTAGAAATCCTAATAGCCCTTCTCCCTTTCAAACACACATAATGGATGTAATTTCAAGTCTAAAAATGTGTGCATGGCTATCTTGAAATTCACAAACACATAGAACTTTCCCTTCATTTAGGAAGTCACATACAACATATATAGACTTACCAAGACAATGGTTTAGCCTCACCTATTCTCTTTGAGACTTTTGGACTTGCTTCACCTATTTTTAAGAGACTTTTGACTAAACCTCACTCTTCTAGAGACTTTGGTTTTGTCTCACCCATTTTTAGGGACTTTTGGCTCATCCTCACCCTTGCTAAGAGACTTTTGGCTTCACCAAGTTCATACAAGCTAAAACATTTTCATAAGACATCTTTCAAGCACATAAACAAGTATTATGGTATCATGGCATGTGTATGTATACTAGAAACATTTTTCATAGCTTAAACATACACATACATATTTAAAGACAAAAAAACACCTCAAACATGCATGAGAGAAAGGAGAGAGAGCTACCTTGTATGCAAGAGCACACTTTTCTCTTTAGACTTTCTTCCTCTCCATCGACCAAACACCCATAAGGAGGTAGAGCTTAATTTCTTTAGCCTAAACACATCAAATGGGATCTAATTACACTCTTGGAACAATCTCTTATGCCACGTACACTCTAGAAAAACTTTGGCACTCATATAGTTCAATTATGGTTCCATAAAGCACCTAATGAAGCAACATTAATAATTCATGATCTTGGTTCCATTCTTTCCTTCCATCTATGTTTCTTGACTCCATTTAGACTCCTTGGAGCCATCACACAATTAATTTGAGGAGCCTAGCTATATGTTTGCTTCTTTAAGTCACATTATGAAACCTACACATCCATCTCACTTTCTAGGCTTTCTAAAATTTTTCCAAGACTTCCTCTCATACTCTCCCATCATATATGATACAAATCTTGGCTTAGAAAAATTTAAAACACTCATTTGGTCCTCCTTTTAGTCTAGGCCGAGGCATTGCTTCCTTAAGGAGTCCATGGAGTTTGTTTTGTTTCTTTGATAGGAGATGCATGTGGGAGGCTTCCTTGGTGTCTTAGGGACTTATACAAACTCTTAAACACCTTAAATTATGGCCAAAAACTTTCCTTCAAACCAAGGTGCAACTAAAACCCTAGGTTATGCATCTTGCAAATTCATGATCCTTTCTTTGTTTTCTTTTCATATACTTGTTTCCCACACTCTAATTCTTAAGATTAACTCTTGGTTTGGTTCAAAACTTATCCCCCCTTGGTTGTCCTAGGAGTGTTCAAACCATACACAAAGGAGAACAAGAAGAAGAAAGCATGAAAGGCAATTATTTCTACCTTAATTCAAGTCATTTTTAAGAGTCTCTTGTAATATCCGGTCCTCTAAAAATGTAAGAAAATGCGAGAAACGTAACGTTTGGTTCCTTCATAAACGTATGAAACTCATCAGATATAAAAGGAAGTCCCTTAAAGAGAAGGATTTAAGGTCCAAAAAATTAGAATAATATTCTAGACTTCAAATAATGATGATCTAAGGCACCTCACGTTGAAACTGAAGTTAGAATAACCAGACAAAATTTAACAAAAATGTAACGAAACGTAATGGCATTTTCATGATTTTGGGTATTTTCTATAAAACTCAAAGGATAAAATTTTAAATGGGAAAAATAAGTTTTCTAGAGTTCTCAAAGGCCTTAAAAGCTATCAGAATCCCCAAGATAGTTAAAACCTCTTCAGTTTACGATTTAGAATGTTGGTAGACCTGAACTTTGAATCTTTCATTTGAAAAGGTTTTAGATCTAATTTGAGTGATTCCAAAGGCATTTTATAGGTTAAAGAACTTAAATTTTACGATGGAAAAGGAAGTTCTTGAAAAGGAGTTTAAATAAGCCTAAAAAGGAAAAGCCAAGAATGAAGGGTAAAATTAAAAATTTGAAATGTCTTAAACGGGTCCCTAACCTATATATATAGCACGCCCCACTTCTTCTTATCACCTTGGCTGACTTTCCTCTACACCAAAATAGAACCCTAAGCTCCTTGAAGTGGCGCACCAAGAGGGAGGAAGAAGGGAAGAGAATACTAAGCAAAAAGGTAAGAAAATCCATGGTTTTTCATGTTTCTTCCTTCACCAATCTTGCTCTCCTCCTTCTCCTCTTTCTTTCTACAGATTTGTTAAAGTTTTTGGTGGTGTTTTGAGGTCAAATTAAAGGGGATAATTTTGAAATTAGAGAGGAGAATCTAAGCAAAAGAAAAAGCATCCAAAGGAAGCTAGGAAATTAAGGTAATTTGGTTGTTTTCAAGCTTGCTCTTCCTTGTTCTTCTTCTTGTGTGTTTTGCCCCATGTATGGATAGCCAAGAGGGATTGAGTTTTGAACCAAACCAAGGATGAATCTTAGGAATTAGAGTGTGGGGAATAAGAATATACAAAGGAAACAAAGAAAGAACCATGATTTTCCAAGATGCATGACCTTGGGTTTTAGTTGCACCTTGGTTTGTAAGATGAGTTCTAACCATAAATTAAGATGTTTAAGAGTTCATATGAGTTCCTAAGACATCAAGGAAGCCTCCCACATGCTTATCCTATCAAAGAAAATAAACAAGCTCCATTGGTGCCAATTGGAAACATAGCCTCGGCCTAAAGAGGTTTATGCACCTAAGGAGTGTTTTATGTAACACCATACTTCTAGGACTCAATTCATGCAATTCCCATGCCTCATCTTATGTTTGTTCTATGGAAACAATCTAGTGGCATAGGGAGTTATGAATTAAAATGCATTTCTCTACGGGTAAAATTTTTCTTTCAGAGTCCCGTGGGCCATATGAATGCATCTATCACATTCTCATACTTAAATACATGAATATAGCTCATTTCCATCATCAAATTTGGTCTACAACTCGTGGAAAGCAAAGGAACACATTAAAATTCATGTTTGCATATTCGTCCAGAATTTCCTCTTTTCTGTCACAAACTTTGAAAAATCATAACTAAATCTAAAAAAATCAAAATCATGTGTTCTTTGTCATTCTGGAAAGCAATGTCTACTTCACAATAAAAATACGTCCAAGTTACAACATTCATCACACAGGACGTTTGACATCCAAAACGCTACAGACTCACTGGCTGCCTGGGCTGTGATTCAGGTTACTGATGCAAACTTCTGAAATTCATAACTAATTCTACAAAAATCGAAATCACACACATTCAGTCATTCTAGGAAGCTACAAATGTTAACGTGACACTAAAAATAATTCCCGAATGAAAAAAATATGTTTAGGTATCTGGAACTGATGGAACAGTGATTGAGCTCTGGAGTCGCCACTGTTACTGACAGCAAATTTCAAAAATGCATAACTCTGTGCTCAGACCTCCAAATGAGGTGATCTCAGTGGGCACAGAAAGCTTATGACCTATAGTTTATGCACATAAAATTTCATAAGCATTGGACACCATTTAGCCATCGAGTGACACAAAAATCAAATCTACCAGTATGAACAGCGCACATACCAGAAACCATAGAAAATCCCAACTTTGAAAATTCACAAAATATTCCCTAGGTCTCCGAAAATTATGATCTTTAGCTTCCCAGAAATCTCTCCACAAAACCTAATTGCATGCCAAATTTCAGGGCAAGACTAACTCATTTGGCCAAAAAGTGGCATAGGGTTCCATTATGGTCAATTTTGGCTCCATATTGGGTACCAAAATTGCCAAATGGATTTCCTTTGGTCTTGGCACCTTTTGGGCAAGTTTAAAAGCATGTTTAAGACTTGGGGAAGCTGCCCAAATGGTTCCAAACCAATTGCATCTCATTTTGGCCTTTTCACCCTCACTTATACACATTACACCAAGCTTTTCTCAAGTGTATACATTAGCATAAACACTCAATTTATGTTCTAGAGTACATACACCATACTCATTCATTTATCTATCACATAATATCATTTTTACATTTGTCCAAGGGGTCATAGACCATTTACAATAATAATATACATCATGAAGTCTATCAAAAGACCAAAAATCAAGCATAAGGATGGCAATCTTCTTTCTTCAAGGTGGTTGGCTCCCATTGCCATGTCCACTTGGTCCACCTAGCATATTAGGACATTTAAGAGGAGGGAGTGAGATTCAAGAATCTCAATAGCTCATCTCCCATTCCATCACACATAATATGTGCAAGCAAGTTTCACAAATGCATGCATGGAGAAAGTAGAAATCATAGGCATTTTAAAAGCAACCTTAGCATGTGCATCAATCATACAAGACATTCAAGAGCTCACTAAGTGTTTGGATTGGCCTCACACTTCTCCTCATGGATTTTGGACTTGCCTCACCCATTCTTTAAGCACTTTGGACTCAACCATACTTTTGGGAGCCCACTTTGCTTTTGGGAGACTCTTTACTTTGTCTCAACCAAGCTCAAGGGTTCTTGGCTCATCCTCACCCAAGGGAAGAGTTCTTGGCCTCTCCACACTCAAGTAAACTCATACAAACATCATGGATTCATTTAAAACATAACATGGCATCAAGGATCATGACATGTAAAGGCATGCTAGCATACTTTTCAAAGCTTGAAAATACACATACAAGCATTCTAAAACAAGCTAAACACACATCCATGCATGAGAGAAGGTGGAGAGAGCTACCTTGTATGCAAGTACACACTTTTTCCTTAGCTTTTAAACGTCCTCTTTTGGCCACACACCCACAATTTGGTGGAGATGGTTTCTCTTGGCCTAAATACAATTTTTGGGAGCCAATTAGGTTCATGAAACATTCTCTAAAGCCATACAACTTGCTTAAGTACTAGAGTGCTCTATAATCCCCATTATGGTCCATAAAGGTACCTAATGAAGCAACACCCCTCAAATGATTTCTAGACCTCATTCTTTCTTTTCAAATATGATTCTTGACTCCTTTTAAGCCTCTTGGAGTCATCACATAATTAAAACAAAGGGCCTAACATTATGTTGCTTCCTTAGGTCACAATATGGAACCTAAAGCACCAACTCATTCTCTAAGCTTCCTAAATTTTTCCCAAGGTTTCCCCTCACATTCATTCATCATGTATGACTCAAAAATGGGCTTGAAACAATTTAAAACTCTCCCTAACTATGCCATCCCTACTTGGCCGAAAGTTAGAGCATAAATGGGATTTCATGGCTTCTTGATTTTTCCTTGATGGGGGAACCATTTAGAGAGGTTGTTAAGAGTTGTAGGAGGTCAAGGAAACACTTAAACAACCAAGGGAACTTATAGATTAAATCAGTTTTTACAATCCCCTTAAGTGCTCTACACTTTTCCAACTTTTAGGTTCATGACTTTCCATGGGGTTTTGTTCATTTTATGGAGGAAGAGACATATGGGGGACCTCTTAGGGATCTTAGGAGCACATTTAAACATTCATTTAAACCTAAGAACATTTATATAAAATCAGATTTGCAAGGGAGCATTTGGATCCCTAATGATTCCATTTTGTTTCCTAATGCTCCTTTCTTGATTCTATTGGTTCATTCTTAATCCTTGCCATCTAAAACCCCTAATCCCTCCATAAATTGGACAGAAAATAGCCCCTAAGAATTGGGCTCATGGTGGTCAAATTCGTGCAAGAGGAAGGGGGAGGGAGAAACTACCAAAGAATGGAAGTTTTACCTTGTTTTCTTGCTTCCTTTGGCTTGTTCTTCCACTTGGTTGGCTTACTCCCTCAATTTTCGAAATTCCCCTCTCTGTTCTGCCCCAAAAATAGGACCAAACTCTCCATTAAAACCATAGAAAGAAAGCTTGAGAGGAGAGGAGCAAGGTTCAAGAAGGAAGGATATGGAATTTCTTAAAGTTTCTTACCTTTCTCTTGAATTTCTTCCTCCAAAATCCTCCTCCTCTTGTGTGCCTAAGGAGCTGCAGTTCTCCTCTGAACATGGACAGAAGCAAGTCGGTTTAGAGAGGGGGAGGCAGAACGTGGCATATAAAGAAGAAGAAAGAAGCTTCCTTTAACACTTTAATGCCAATTTTGCCCTTCGTTTTTAGCATTTTCGTTTCTCCTTCGTTTTAGCTCCTTTTTGAGAACCGTCTTTTCCATCATAACAAAGAGATTCCCAATTTAATAAAATGCCTTTGGAATCAATCAAATCAGAGCTAAAACCATCCCGAACGAATCGGTCAAAGTTCGGGTCAACCGACATCGGAAAGAGTACACCGGAGGGGCTTTACTGGTCCCGGGGCTTCCCATGGTTTTTGGGGCCTCTGAGAACCCTGGGCAACTTAAAATTTCCATTTAAAAAGCCCTCCTAGGCGTATTTAAAATTTTATCCAAATTTTATTTGGCCTTGAATCACTCATCTCAGGGGACTTGCTTTGAAAACATGCCCATCCATCGTTTAATGAAAACGGGACATTACATTTTAATTTCTTCCAAGCTTAGTTTTGCATCATGTATGATGGGAGAGTGTGAGAGGAAGCCTTGGAAAAATTTTAGAAAGCCTAGAAAGTGTAATGGAGGAATAGGTTCCATATTGCAGCATAATGACGCAACACCTAACTAGACCCCTTGAAATGGATGTGTGATGGCTCCAAGGAGTTTAAATGGAGTCAAAAGTAATAGATTAAGGGAGAGAATAGAGCCAAGATCATTTTTTCTCCAATGTTGCTTCACTAGGTGCCTTATGGAGTCATAATTGAACCATATAAGCCATCTAGCTTTTCTAGTGCATGTGTGACATTAGAATTAGTTCCAAGAGCATAACTAGATCCTATCTAATATGTTTAGGCCAAAGGAATCAAGTCCCACATCTTTGTGAGTGTGTGGCCGAGGGAGAGGAAGAATTTTCATGGAAGAAAGTGTGCTTTTGCAATCAAGGTAGCTCTTTCTTCTTTCTCTCATGCATCTTTGGATGTTTTCTTATCTTTGAATGTGTGTGTGTATGTCTAAGGAATGAAAGATGTTTCTAGCATGCATTTATATGCCATGGTACTATGATGCTTTGCTTGTGCACTTGAATAATGTTTTTATAAACATGAATGGCTTGCTTGAGTGTGGCAAAGCCAAAAGCCCCTTAGCTAGGGTGAGGATGAGCCCAAAGTCCCTAAGAATGGGTGAGACAAAGTCAAAAATCTTTAGAAGAGTGAGACTTAGTCAAAAGTCCCTTGAGAAAATGGGTGAGATAAGTCCAAAAGCCTAAAGAGAATGGGTGAAGCTAAACCATTGTCTTGGCAAGCCTATGTATATTTTATGTGACTTTTTAAATGCAAGAAATGTTACATATATGTTTATGTATTTTAAGATAGCCATGCATACATTTCTTATGACACCATACTTCTAAGACTTAATTCATACAATTCTCATGCCTCATTTTATATAAATTCTATGGAAGCAATATAGTGGCATAGGGAGTTATGAATCAAGACGCATTTCTCTACCGATAAAATTTTTCTTTCGGAGTCTTGTGGGCCATATGGACTCATGTATCACATTCTCATACTTATTTATATAGATACAACTCATTTCTCTCACCAAAATTGGCCTACAACTCGTGGAAAGCAAAGGGAAGCATAAATTTCATATTTGTTGTACATGAATGATTTGAAATGCTAAATGAATTAGTTGGCTATCTATTATATTATATTCGGACCTTGTGAGTCCAAGGTGGAGCTGTGATGCGGCTGCCACCCGTCATGTGCTTCGATCGAGCATTGGGTTATGATCAAACCGCAGATGAACTGAGCCCTAGTTGTGCTCATTGGGGAATGGGTGCTGTGGACGGGCCTCTCTCAGTGTTATTGGCCTTTAACATGTGGAAATATGGTTGCTAGTATGGGATAGTAATCATGATAGCCTAATTGTTTCATTCACTGGTATGACTGGTATATTTTCTGATGCTTATGTGAAATCATGCATATATGTTAATTAAACTAGAATATATGATGGAATTTGCCTTGGTTACTAAGATTCGTATCTCACCTCGTTTCATGGGATTATACTTTCAAGTGAAGGCCTTTTGGGTAAGGATAAGGGCAAGCAAATGGATGAACATCCATAAGCTGAGACTTGGTATGGGGAGCTACACTTGGTGTGAGTGGAATAGAGTAGATGTAAATTTTGTTAACCTCTGTATAGCATCATCATTTATCTGTATTGCTAAGTGTAGGAGTTTGTATTTTGATAACATAGAATGTAACCATTAAGAAATAGGCTTGATATTAGTTGCTGATGGATGTATAAGCTTTGACACTATTTATGGCTTGTGAACCTATGATATGACTGACTATTTAAGTAATGGAATCATATGATATTTTGACTGTAGACTTGAACTAGTAATGCATGAAATATCTAATGAAAATATAATTGAATGACCATTATGGATAATTTATAAATTTGCTGATATAAGACCAATGGATGAGTAGGAAAAATCTACATTTAAATGTTAGATGGGTAATGATACAATGGCTGGGGTAAATCAGCTAGATAAATGCTACTAGAATCTTATAACAAGTGGGAGAGTGGCCTTAGAGAGTCCCTAGATAGAGAGTGGAAGGTATGAGATAAGATTTTAGGAGTTGTAGGATTAGAAGGCATTTTGTTGCAGCCAAAATATAATTAGCCAAGGCTAATAAAGGCGAAATTACCCAGGGAGAGTACCAAAGAGCAATTCACCACGACAAAATGTGGAATTAGCCGATGCAAAATGTGAGAGGTAAAACTGGGAGTCGTTCAGAGGGTAATTCACCGCAGCTAAATAGGAATTGGCCACGGTGAACTTTTGTGAGGATTTGTTAGGCATTCCAGAGAGGAATTAGTTGTGGTGAAAGGGGGAATTGGCCGCGACCAATAGCGAGAGGCGAGCGAGGTAAGCTTTAGGAGGATTTTGTACTGTTGCACCATTTAGGCTGGCCGCGGCCAAGGTCCAACTCGGCTCGGCGAAATCAATAACAAAGTAAGGAGTGAACCCGAGAGCAATTGGCTGCGGCTAAAGGAGATTTAGCCGCGGCAAACATCCTAAAACCTTTATATTAACCTATAAATCTTAGTTCTTCATATGGCGATCGTAAGGGATGACTTAGAAACATTAGTAGAAGATTCTTATGAGTTGGAATTAAGGGATAATAGAATCAAAGGCTTATAAATGATTGTTTGTTTCCCTGATGTACATGAGTGTTTGTAATTATATGGTTGATGACTCTAATAACATTAAAGTTCAAATTTTCCTATATTTTTCGAATGTAATTAGTCGTAATATCTTGTAACCCTAATTTATGATTATTAATCACATATTTAACCTTAATTACAATGATTAGAAGTTAGGGTTGTCACATTGTTAGCCCTCAAGGATTGTCCACAAAGTGAGGTAACTAAGGTTAATTTTTATTCTTTGCATATGTTCAATTTAATCTTATATCTACTGCACATCTATAATTTCAAATACTAAATGAATGGTTAGTTATTTGATATGTTATGATTGGACCTTGTGAGTCCATGGTGGAGCTGTAGTATAGCTGCCACTCGTGCATCGTGTTTCGATCAGGCATTGAGTTGTGATCAAACTCTTGTATGCATTGAGCCCAGGTTGTGCTCATTGGGTAGTTAGTGTTGTGGATGGACCTCTCCCAATTTTATTAGCCTTTAACATGTGGAATGTGATTACTAGTATGGGATAGTAGTCACTGATAGCCCAATTGTTTCATTTGTTGATATGATTGATGTTTTTTATGCCTATTTGGTTTAATATATATATGTTGATTAATTTGAAGCATATGAATGGAATTTACCACTGTTTATTGAGATTTATATCTCACCCCATTTCATGGGCTAGCTATTTCAGATGAAGGCTCTTTGGGTAAGGATAAAAGAAAGCAAGTGGATGAACATCCATGAGCTGAAACCCTGTATGGGGAATGCTACACTTAGGTTGATCTAACTTAGGGTAGGTGCTAATTTTATTATTTTTTTGTATAGCATCATCATGTAATCATATTGCCAAGTTTAGATATTTTGGTGTTTGGTAAATGATGTAACTAATAAAGAGCTAGACCTTATATAATTTGGAATCTGATGCATGAACTCACTTACAATCTGGTATGGAACTTTTTTAGTATGGATATAAGACTTATCACTTGAGGTATGCTATTGTATCATCATGAATGATCATGTTAGTGGTTTATGAATCTTGTTGATGTCAATAATTCATGAATTTGTTGATGTATGACTGTTAGAGAGATTTAAAATCAATACTCTAGTCTCTAAGCGCATGTGAAGGTATGCTGGGTAGTTTAGCTAGTTGGTTGCCATTAAAACCTTACAACTTAAGGTAAAATGACCCTATGATGTTGCTAGAGGGAGGTTTGGTATGTGTGGGATGAAATTTATAGAGTTTAGGTGCAAAAGAGGGTTAGGCCGTGGCCAAAACCACTTAAGTCAAGGCTAAGGGAGTTTTAAAAGCTAGGAACATTACGATGTGAGATGCATCACCGTGGCACAATGCGAGAAATCTGCCCAATGAGAGTAACAGAGAGTAAACTCACTGTGGCACAAGGGAAGCTCATTGTGGCAAGCATTGAGAGGCAATCTTGAAGAGTTTTAGGAAGCTCTCGCCACAATAGTTTGAACAGTAGGTTTGTGAGCGCACTTTCGCTGCGGCATAAAAGGCCTGAGCCATAATGCAAGGTTTGAATTTTTGATTTTTAGGCTTCAGTAACCAACTTAGCCGCTACGAGGAAGGTCCAAGTCACGATGAAGGTTCCTGAACCTTGATTTTTGACTTGTAAACCTTGAAGTTTATTATGATAGTGTTATGAAATGACTTGAGAACATTTATAAGAGATTTTGTGAGTTGAAATCAATAGTGAAATGAAACAAGGGTTTTAATTGATAATTAGGACTACTTGTAGACTCAAATAGTTGTGATGGTTTGGCTAATAACCCTAATAATATTAAGGTTCAAATTTCTCTATTTTTTTCCTATTTTAATTAATTGTAATGACTTTTGGCCTTGATTTATGATCATTAACCACTCAATTAAGCTTAATCATGGTAAATAGGAATTAAGGTTGTTACATATTCTACCATGGATAAATATATGCCTCCATTTTATATTAAGGTAGCCCACACATTCTGCCTCTTTACTCTTTATTCCAAAATCCAATTTAATGATTCCATATTATGCAAATTCCTATGGCTAAGAATAACAATAAAATTTTAAATCTTTATCTATTCTTGCTCTTAGCCAAATTATCATTTAAGAGAAAAGTTCAATCTCTTATTTCCAAAAACTTGTTGCTTCTTCCTACACCTCCCTAATATCCTCACTTCAATTTTCCATGGCTGCCCAAACAATAAAATGCACAATTTAGAACTCCAATTGATTAGAGTAAAGGTAACCAAGGAGTAGAGCAATTTTTCTACACTTACCTTTAATGAAACTCCTTTAAATCAATCTCATGCATTGATGGCTCCATTTCCTCTCCAAACACTCCATGGCCAAAGCTTGAAGCATCATCACTCCTTTTCACATGGTTGCTCTCGGCCTAATTGAAACCAAAGTGAAAAAAATAATTACAAGTGGCCACCTCATGCACCTAACCAACAAGGAGATGATGGAGTTGAATTAAGAATCATTTTAGTCCTATTTGCTATTTGGTGGCCATGCTAGGTGTCTCTTCCCCAAATTCTCATCAAAGCAACATATTTAAATAAGGTTCCATGGCTTGTACGACTTAAGGATTTTGGATGCCATTTAACTATACACACAAGCACACATATGGTGAAAGGATTAAAATAATGTTAGTTTAAGATTTGTTTATTTTTCCTCGACAAGGTCCCACCTATAAGTTATGTTTAGTGTCCTTAGCTCCTATATTCTTTAAACCATCTATTTAAATGAGCTTCATGGTATTTCCACATAACTACTTGATTGTAAGGCCACATGACTAAAACACACACACACACACACACACATATATAAATATTTATATAGGCAAATGGTGGAATGGTTAAAGTAACATGGATTTATAAATTATTTATTCCTTTCTTATAGGTTGCAAATCATTGGCCATATCTTGTGCTCAGATGTCCTTTACACAATTCATTTAATTGAAGCTTCTTGCTTATTTTCACGGCTAAAGAATCTAAGTGCCACAACTGAATGTATATGCACATATATATATATATATAGTGGAATGTCAATGTGGCATGGACTTATAAGTTTTATCTTTATTCATTTTCTAGTTCATCCTACCTTCGACTATGCAACATAGATGGATGTATCATATTGGTTTATGGGTTTAGATGAAAAGTGACGTGCTAACACATTAGTAAAAAGTCTTTTAACATATCTCCCCCCATTAATCCTAATTAGCCAATTAGCTCCTAACTAATCATGATTAATTTCTTAAGATTTTCTTGAATGGCCTTTTAATTTTTCCTTGTTTATTTTGGTTTTTAATCTTGATGATATCCTTTAATACTCCCTTTTTTAAGTTATACTACAACTTAAGAAAAATTTAGGATGTGACAGGAAACTCTCTCTAATCTTTTTTATTAATTATTGTACCACCCCATGGCTTTCTTCTCTTGCCTAATTATCTTTACTTAGGACACTATATCATACTTTATAGGACCATACCAAGGACTATAGTACTTTTTAGTGCGCACATCTATGCTGCCTTTTCATCTATCATTGACTTTATTAAGTCCTTGGTTTTGAAGTTGCCACATTCTTTCTCTTTTGCTTTTGCTATTACCTTACTTATATTAAGGGGTTGTATATCCTTCTTATCTAATTTTTTTACCCTTTTGCTTTCCTTACTCAAGAGCATTCTTATACTTCTCATAGGTTCACCTTAGCTTAGTTACTCTTTATAAAGAATGAAGAGGTCTCATCCTTCTCAATTTTATTTTCTAATTTCTTATTAAACTCCTCCATTTGAAAAAAAGTTTTATTCTAGGAAAACCTTATAGCTTATCTTTCTTTAAAGCTCTTGAGTAATTCACCAACTAGGTTGGCTCTTAACTTTCTATAACTCCCTTGGAAGTATTGAGGCACTAGCTACATGCCTCAATTTCCTTTTGGTTACTTACAAGGGTAGAATCTCATCCTACCTAAGCTTTAGACTCCTATCTTTAGGAGCATATGCTACACCATATCATATTCTAATAATCTCGTGCCATTAGTGGTCTATTTAAAATAAAACAACTACAACTAAACTTTTATTGGCAAAAAATTTAGTTACTAAATGCTTCAAATGGACTTATAGGGCTCAAAAATAGATTCCCTCCATTCTATCCCATAAATTCATGCATAACCAATTATTTTATTCAAGTTAACAAGTATGTAGAGATCAAACCCATAAAAATGATCATTTACTCAATTATGCTATAGAACACATAATGAAAATCAAAATTTAAAAATTCATTACTTTAGCTACACAATTCCAATTAATGAAAATTAGATATCCTTAGAAAGCTTATGATATGAACTATTTACTGTAAAAATTTCAAATAAAAACAAATTCATTTCATCTTTCAAAAATCATGAAATTTTTATGGCTATACTAGAATGAATAGTAACTAGGCATGATAATTTTTTGGGGTCAATTTTAAAAATTTATTAAATATTCTATAGAGTTCTAAAAATTATGATCATTGACTCTATAGAATATCTTCTAAGTACTTACCAAATTTTAGCCCTAAATTTGGTCATTTAAGGATGTCAAAGGTAGAGGGACATTTTATGACTCAAATGGTAAAAAATTTGGTTTCATGTCATACCAAATGAGTTCTAAAATGCCATTTGTATCATGAGCAAATTTCAATCCATATATGTTTCATATAGCAATGATTTATCACATGAGAATTGCATTGCAACTAAAATTACTATTCCACATCAAGATATATGCATAAACTCATTGGATTTCCATAAATTATGTTGCAATGTCTTATATATGCATTAATGGTAATACATTTATGATCTAACACTTTTGTACATACTTTTATTACATTACATCAAAAAATATATTTACATAACAACATATGCAATATCATATTCTAGGCCATACACTTGTAGAAATATGTTCTTTCTAGGTCCTTGCCTTTTCATTTTTCTTTCCTTGAATTTCACCTAGTAATGGTTAGTGGAGATAGGAAAATATGAGATTCAAAAAATCCTAGTAGCTAAACCAACATCCAAACATATATATGGTTCATTCAAGCATATGGAAATAAGCATACATATTACATAATCATAGCTAAATCATACACAAGAGAACAAATCCATACTTTAGGGGTTTCTTTTGCTTAAGCAAGAGTAAATCCATACCCTAAAGGGGCTTTTGGCTTAGGGTAGAATAAATCCATGACCACTTCTCTAGCCTTACCCAATAAAGAACCATATCTCTTTTAAATTCAAATAGGCATCATGCAAATTGCATATTATGTAATAACCGATTTTCGTTAAACGACAAAAACGAGTGCATTTTCAAAGCAAGTCCCCCAAAATGAATTAGTTAAAGTCTCACAAAATTTGAATAACATTCTAGACTACTAAATATGAGAATCTCAGACTCAGACGGAAAGAAAAATGGAGCTAGAATGAAGAAACAAAATTTGACAAAAAACTTACAAAACGTAATGACATTTTTGTAATTTTGAGCAAATTTTAGAATTCACATAGGAGGGCTTTTTAAATGAAATGAGTTCTCTGGGGTTCTTAGAGGCCCTAAAAATCATGGGAAGCCCCAGGACAGTTAAAACCCCTCCAGTGGGTGTTTTCCAATGTCGGTGTACCCAAATTTTGATAGATTCATTTGGGAAGGTTTTAGCTTCGATTTGAGTGATTCCAAAGGTATTTCACTAAATTAGGAACCTAAAGTTTATAATGGAAAAGACGATTCTAAAAAAGGAGCTAAAACGAACTAAAAACGGAAATGCCAAAACAAAAGGGCAAAATTAAAATTTTTGAAAAGTCTTTCTTAGCCTCCTTATATATAAGTGTCACGCCCCCCCTCTTCACTCACTTAGCTCATTTTAGTTCTACCCTAAACTAGAGGAGAAACCCTAAGGGAGAGGCACACAAGAGGAAGAAGAAGAGAAGGAGAAAAATAAGGCGAAAGGTATGAATATTCTTGGGTTTTTATGCTTTTTCTTAACCAATCTCTTCTCCTTTTCCCCCCCTTCTTTCCTATGGTTTTACTGAATTTTTTGGATATATTTTGAGGGAAGAATAGAGGGGAAATTTTGAAATTAAGGTGAGGAAGCCAAGGAAGGTGAAGAACAAGCAAGAAGAACTAAAGAAATTAAGGTATTTTTGCTATCTCTTTACTTGATCTCCCTCCTCCCTTCTCTTGTGAGTATTTCGACCTACATATGGCCAGCCCTAGGGAATTGAGTTTTATACTAAACCAAGGGTGAATCTTAGGAATTTGAGGGAGAAGAATAAGAATATGCAAAGAAAACAACAAAAGAACCATGAAAATTCAAGATAGTAAATCTAGGGTTTCATGTGTTCCTTGTAAAATCTGACTTGATACCTTAATTCCTATGCCTAAATGAATGTTTTAATGAGCTCCTAAGATCCCTAGAAGTCTCCTCATATGTATCTTCCATGTAGAAAACAAAGCAAAGTCCATGGATGCCAAAGAGAGAGCTAGTCTTGGCCTAAGAGGTTTAAAACACCTAGGGAGAGTTTTAAATTTTTCCAAGCCTATTTTTGAGTCATATATGATGAGTGAAGATGATGGGAAGCCTTAGGAAAAATTTAGAACCATAGAAAGTGAGTTGGCCTTGTATGTTCCATAATATGACCTAAAGAAGTAACATGCAATTAGGCTCTTTATTTTAATTATGTGATGACTCCAAGAGGCTTAAAAGGAGTTAAGAATCATAAATGAAAGGAAAGAATAGAGCCTAGAACTTATTTGATAGGTGTTGATTCATTAGGTGCATTTTTGGAACTATAAAGAGGTTAATAGACCAAGTTAGTGTTTAATGTGTGGCCTTAGAATTAATTCCATAAACCTAATTGGCTTCCATAAATTATGTTTAGGCCAAGAGAAACCAACCCCACACCTTTGTGTGTGTGAGGCTGAGGAAGGGAGAGCAAATTCAAGGAGAAAGGTGTGTGGTTGCATCTAAGGTAGATTACTCCCCCTTTTCTCATGTATGAATGTATGCTTGACTTGTCTTTAAATGTGTGCATGTGTGTTTTATGCTATGAAAAATGTTCTAGCATGAGCTCTTATTCCCTGGTACCATGATAATGCATTATGTTTTTAATGGATGTTTATTATGTTTGTTTGGGTTTGCTTGAGTGTGGAGAAGTCAAGAATCCTTAGCTATGGTGAGGATGAGCCAAGAACCTTTAAAGTTGGTTAAGACATAGTAAAGAGTCTTCCATGAGTGAGGTTGACTCCTAAGAGTAAGGTTGAGTCAAAAACCTCCTAAAGAAATGGGTGAAGCAAGTCTAAAATCCACAAGTGAACGGGTAAGGCTAATCTACTTAGCAAGTCTATGGATGCCTTTTATGGCTTGCTCATATGCCAAGATTGCTTCTTGAATGGCCATGTTATTTAATATGCCCATGCATGTATTTGTAAGACATGGTTTGCATACTTTATGTGTGGTTGAAATGGGAGATGAGCTATTGAGATTCTTTGAATTTCATTCCCTCCTTTCCAATGTTCTAACATGCTAGATAAACCAAGAGAACAAGGTAATAGGAGCTAACAACTTGGGTAAGACAAAGTCTAGTGTCTCCCAAGAGCGAGGCATAGTTCAAGGCCTTTAAGAGAAGGGTGAGACAAGTCTAAGAACCTTGAAGAGAATGGGTGAGGCTAATCCATTTGCTTGGCAAGCCCATGTATGCTTTGTTTGACTTGTTTAAATACTAAGAATGCTTCTTGAATGATTACACATTTCATTATGCCCATGCATGCATTTTCAAGACTTGTATTGCATTCTTTACGTGTGATTGAAAGGGAAATGAGCTATTGGAAATCTTTAAATCTCATTCCCTCTTCTCTAATGTCTTAACATGCGAGGTGGACCAAATGAGTAAGGTAATGGAAGCTACCAAGTTGGGAGATAAGAGATTGACATCAAAGTGTCTAGATTTGCTTCTTTTGTAGCCATACAAAATGGCATATGATGTAATCATATGATGGAATGGTTGTATAACCATATGAACATATGTAAATATGAAAATGTATCATGTACAAATGAGATTTAATGTTATATCTATGATATAATGCATTTTGGACATTGGATGGCTAGAATTGACTTGTATGTTCTTGTGTATGGCATGGGATGAAAGAGTGAGATTTTAATTTATGGGTTTCTGAACCTTTGAGAGAAGTTTAGTAGACCATTTTGGTGCTTTCCCATGTGCTCAAGTGGCCATGGTTGCCTTAGAACTCAAAATGGACCATTTGGACCCCTTATGAGATATAAAAGTGACCATTTCACAACCCAGTGTCAAAATCTAACCAAATGAATGAATTTGCTCATGAAATTTGGCATGCATATAGATCTTATCTAGAGATTTTTAGGAAGTAAAAGACTAGATTATTTGGAGATCTATGAAATTAATTATGATTTTTCAAATTTGATATTTTTCTGTTAAACTGATGCAGACACTATTCATAAGGTCAGTAACTTGTATTGTGTCATTTAAGGGCCAAATGATGTCCAATGCTCATAAAATTTTACAAATGTAAACTAGACATAATAATATTTCCATGAATGGAGATCACCCCAATTGGACCTCTGAGCAGAGAGATATGAATTTTTAAAGTTGGAGGACAATACCAGGAATGACAATCGACCTCTGGTACTATCCCATTAATTTTTGATGGCTAGTAGCCCCTTTTGTGGCTAGATATATTTTAACATAAAGTAGACATCTGTAGTGTTCCAGAATAGTAAAGTATGTATGATTTTGATTTTTCTAGAATTAGTTATGATTTTTCAAAGTTCATGTTAGTATGTTGGAATTTTTGGCCGAGGCTGCACCATTGTATTTCATGTATTCCATCCACTTGCACGAGTTCTAGGCCACTTCTTGGGATGGTTATGAGTTGTATTTGTGTAATTAAATATGATAATGAGAAAGATGAGTCCATATGGTCCATGAGATATCGAATGAAAAATTTATCCACTACGCAACGCAATTTAATTGTATTTTTCTATGGCTTTTCCTTAAAAATGCCATGTGTTTCATGGAAATAAGCCTACAAATGATATGAGATGAGTCCTATGAACATGGTGTTACAAAAAACCTAGGATAAAGTATGAAAAATTAAGAAATTTGTTGCTCCTTCCTTCATTGAACTTGTCCTCCTTCTTATCCTTCCTTCATTATACTAATGCATACAAATACATTACTGAGGAAGTAAAGCTTAATATATACATTCATTGTAACATTACAACAAAATTAGATACAAATTATTCATATGATTTTGCTAATCCAGATGTCATTCTTTCTCTTTTCCTTTGCTGGCACTAAGAGTTCCACCTATCACTAATTGGTGGAAAGTGTAACACCCAAAATTAATTAAGGTGTTAATAATAGATTTAGATTAATTAGGAATAATTAATATGAGATAATTGGGCAAATTAAGTGAATGGGGATTTTAAAGAGATAAATTATTAATATGGGTTTGAGAATTAATTCGGATAGAAATTTCATCTAGGCCTAAATTAATAAATCATGATAAGAGGCTAATGGAGGTCCAATGAGTTAGGTGCAGACCCAATCCAATTTAATGTGATAGAGGCCTAAGATCCACCTTGTATAGGCTCTTATAAGTGGCCTAATAAACCTTGTGCGGACCCAAGACTATGGAGTTCTTAAAACTAAGTCTGGCCCAAAAAAATTCTGCAGCTCAACACCTTAAAACTGACTCAACAAGCTCAAATTTGAAGCCCATTAGGAGTTGGACCCTTGGAACAACCCATGACCCATATTTGACCTAATTTAACCCAACTAAAACCCTAAAAACTGACCAGCCACCTGCAAAACACAAAGACACAAAAGAAAATTCGGAGGTGTGGAGGAGAGGCTAGGGTTCTTGGCATAATGTCACATTTTCTCACATTTAGAGCAAGATTCAGCCAAGGTAATAGTTATACAACTTAATCCCCTCATCTTTCTCTTTAATTTGGCCCGATTAGTTTTTCATTTGGAGCATTTTCACCCTATCCAAAAATCTAAAATGTGGTTGTTTGTGATTTTCTTGGTGAAATTTGTAGGTTGAGGTTAGGGATGACATTAGGTAAGTATAAACCTTCCATTTTGATGCTTTCTTTGCTAATTTGAGACCCTCATAGTTGATTTGTCATATGGGTATTAATTTTGTACGAATTTGCTTAGGATTTTAGGTGAGATATTGAGGTTTCTAGTGGAGGACACTTTAATCCAAATTTGGGACTTGTAGTGGCTGGGTAAGTGTTCTTTAGGTAGTTATTAGCATTTAAATTCTTTGGGTACTTGTTGCTACTGTAAATGATGAATTAAAGTGGTAATTCTCTGATGCTATGGTGATAGGGAGATTTTTGTACCATTGGTGGCTGTTGCAAATTGTCTACAAGTGAGGTAACCGGGGTTTACATTAATTCCATGCATATGTTGGTTTAAATTTCATATTTACTATATATGAATGATTTGAAATGTTGAATGAATTAGTTAGCTATCTATTGTATTATGATTGGACCTTGTGAGTCTATGGTGGAGCTGTGGTGCGGCTGCCACCCGTGCATGTGCTTCGATCGGGCAACGGGTTATGATCAAACCCTAGATGCACTGAGCCCTGGTTGTGCTCAAGGGGGAGTAGGTGCCGTGGACGGGCCTCTCCCAGTGTTATTGGCCTTTAACATGTTAAAATATGGTTGCTAGTATGGGATAGTAATCATGATAGCCTAATTATTTCATTTACCGATATGACTGATATGATTCTGATGTTGATTTTGATTCATGCATATATGTTAATTAAACTGGATTATATGATGGAATTGCCTTAGTTATTGAGATTTATATCTTACCTTGTTTTATGGGATTATGATTTCAGGTGAAGGTTCCTTGGGTAAGGATAAGGGTAATCAAGTGGATGAACATCCATAAGCTGAGGCCTAGTGTGGAGAGCTACACTTGATCTGAGTGTATTAGGATAGATGCTAAATTTTGTTAACCTATGTATAGTATCATCATGTATCTGTATTGCCAAGTGTAGGCTTTCATATTTTGATTACTTAGGATGTATTTATTGAGGGGTTAGACCTCATCTTAATTTGATATTTGATGTATGGATTTATGATATTTGTTGTGAGCCTTGTTGAACTATATTATGGCTTACCATTGGAAATAAAATCTTGGAGATATTGATATGAACCCTTAATGTATAGAACCCCTACTTATTGTGCATCAAAATGATAACTGCTATTAGTTCATGAATTCCTATCATCGTTACTCTACAAACTTGCTGATAGAGGGTAATTAGAGAAAAGAAATGGACATATAAGTCTTGAATTGGTAATAGTAGAATATCTGGGTGAATAAGGTACATAACTACCATTAGAGTTGTATAAATTAAGATAGAATGGCCCTAGGGGGATATTGGAGGGAGAGTAGAGAGTTTGAGATAAAATTTTCGGAGTTATAGGATCAGAAGGCACTTCACCGTGGCTAAAATGAAGTTGGTCGCTGCCAATAGAGGCGAAGTTGCCCAGGGAGAGTGTTAGAGAAGAATTCGCCACGGCGAAATGTATAATTGTTCTCTGCGAAATGTGAGAGGCTAAATTAGGAGTTGTCCAAAGGAAAATTCATCGCGGCGAAATGGGAAATTGGCCGCGATGAACTTTTGCGAAAAGGAGCCAGGCATTCCAGAGAGGAATTCGCCGTAGCGAAAGGAGGTATTGGCCGCGGCCAATATCGAGAGGCAAGCGAGGTAAGTTCCAGGAGACTTCTTCGCTGCGGCACCATGTAGGTTGGCCGCAGCGAAGGTCCAACTCTAAGGGGTAAAACAGAAAGGAATTGGCCGCGGCGAACATCCTAAAAACACTTATATTAAGTAGAAAATTTTGGTTTGTCATATAGTGACCTCAAGGGATGATTTAGAGACATTAGGATGAGTTATAATTGATGGGAATAGAATCAAAGGCTTATAAATAAATGTTTATCTCCCATATGGACATAAGTGCTTGTAATTGTATGGTTGATGACTCTAATAATATTAAGGTCCAAATTTTCCCGTATTTTCATAATGTAATAGGTTGTAATGCCTTGTAACCCCAACCTATGATTATTAAACCTTAATTACAATGTTTAGAAATTAGGGTCATCACAGAAAGAAAATAGAGATGGAGTTAAGATTTGGGAGAATCTCCATAACTGTACTCAAATTACCCAAACTAAGTATGAGATAGTTAAGCAAGAATAATGCAAGTATGCATGGTCATGGAAAACTAACATAAATGTTTGGCATGTTTACTACATATTCTAGCATGGCCATGAATCTCAGCTTAGCTTAAACTTTTCTCTTGGGTCTGGGAGAACTACTACGTTCGTTCCCATTGCCCTAACTATTTTCTAAGCTAATTAAGCATAATTGTGTTCTTAATTGAGTGCACTTAAGGCCTAATGAGTTAGTAATGGATGCAAATACAAGAAAATTTGATTATTTAATTAATCAATATTCACTATTAAGTTGTACAACAGGATTATTGTTCCTAGAAATTCAAAATTTTCATTAACAATTTTTGGTCTCAACCAAAATACTTCCAAGAAGCCTAAAAACTCATATATGTTAGACTAAAAGTCATTACTCATCACTACCATAGTGAAAATTAAAAATTTATAGCTAAATTGGAGGTTTCAAGACTTAGGACATGGCTTAGAATGGTTGCGCCATGACCAACTTGGCCTCTAAAACCTTTAAAAGTTGAATTCTACACTTACTCCGTGACTTGAAGAACTTGCGCCATGGCTAAACTCGGGTTTGGATCAATTTTCCACACATATAAGGCTAAAAATATTTATGCCATGGCTGAAGTACTTGTGTAATGGTGAAATTTGTAACACCATAGCTTTTTAGCTTTGCCTCATGCTAATTTAAAGTCTTATGTCAAACATTTCATAAGGAGGCAAAAAAACGGTATTAAAATATTGGGTTTTCTTGTATTGCGCTACGTATAAATTTTTCTTTCAAAATCCCGTGTGTCATATGGACTCATGTATCATATTTTCATATTTAATTACATAGATAAAACTTAAATCCATCACTAAAAGTGGCCTAGAACTCATGCAAGGCAAGGGAATACACAAAATTCACATTTGCAACCTCGGCCAGAATTTCTCACTTTCTGTCACAAACTTTAAAAAATCATAACTAATTCTAGTAAAATTAAAATCACACATTCTTTACCCTTTTGGAAAGTTAAAAATGTCTACTTTATGCTAGAAATATGTCTAGGTGATGAAACATCAAGTAGAAAATGTTTGACATTCGAAAAGATACAAAGGTCTGACTGGTTACTGGAATTGATATAGATTTCTCCTATAAATTTTAAAAATTTCCAATGAATTCTAAAAAAATCAAATCAATATAAATGACACCAATCAAGAAAGCTATAGATGTTAGCTAGAAGGAAAAAATAACTTCAGACTAGTCTAGGCATGTCTAGGCTTCGAAAACTAATCAAACAATAACATAGGTCTGGTTGGATGCTTGATATTGAATAGAAATTTCAAAAATTTATATCTCCCTCTCTAGGCATGAAAATGAGGTGCTTCTAGTTGGAACAGGTCATTGGGAATGTCTAGTTTCTCCTTATAAAATTTCGTGGCAATTGGACATCATTTGCCCCATGAATGACAAAATCTCATTTCGGACCAGAATGAACAGTGCACTAAACCAAAACTAGAAAAATTCCCTACTTTGAAAATTCATTAAATATTCCATAGGCCTCCAAAAATTTTGCACTTGAGCTTCCCAAAAAGATATAAATAAACTCTAGATGCATGCCAAATTTTAGACCAAGAAGAGCTCATTTGGACAAAAAGTGGTATATGTTACCAATATGGTCAATTTTGCTTCATATTAAATACTAAATGTGTCCAAATGGCCTCCTTTAATGTTTGGCATCTCTTGGGCAAGTTTAAAAGCATGAATATGACTTGTATGAACCACCTAAGTGGTTCCAAACCTCATGCATTTCAATTTGGCTATTCCACTTCCATTAATACACTAATACATTAAGCCATCAAGAAGCCAAACTTTCCATTTCTATTGGTTTCATACCACATATAGTCTGTACAAGAGTCATACATCATTTTACATTCATACATGAGTTTACATCTAAAAAATAATATATACAAATCTACTTTGCTATTCATATGGCCATAAAGAAGTAAAACTCATGCACTTTGTTGTCATAATCTCATCTTCCAAGGTGTGGGCTCCCATTATCTTATCCACTTGGTCCACCAAGCATGTTAGAACATTGGAGAGGAGGGAATGAGATTCAAAAAATCCCAATAGCTCATCTCCCTTTCAATCACATATAAAGTATGCAAACCAAGTCTTACAAATGTATGCATGGGCATATTGACATGTGCAATCATTCAAGAGACATCTTTAACATTTGAATAAGTCATACATAACACATATAGGCTTGCCAAATAAGTAGATTAGCCTCACCCATTCACTTGTGAATTTTGACCCTGCCTCACCCATTTCTTTAAGAGGTTTTTGACTTAACTTTACTCTTAGGAGTTGACCTCACTCTTAGGAGACTCTGTACTTTGTCTCAACCAATTTTAAGATTTCTTGGCTTATCCTTACCATGTCTAAGGGTTCTTGGCTTCATCACACTCAAACAAACCAAAGCAAGCATAACAAATATCATTTGAAAACATAATGCATCATCATGGTACCATGGAATAATAACTCATGCTAAAACATTTTTCATAGCTTAAAACACATATATACACATTCAAAGACAAGTCAAGCATACATTCATGTATGAGAGAAGGAGGAGTGAGCTACTTTGGTTGCAATCACACACTTTTCTTCTTGAATTTGCTCTCCCTTCCTCAGCCTCACACATATAAAGGTGTGGGATTGGTTTCTCTTGGCCTAAACACAATTTAGGGAAGCCAATGAGGTTCATGGAGTTAATTCTAAGGCCACACATCTTCCTTAAATACTAACTTGGTTTATTAACCCCTTTATAGTTCCAAGAATGCACCTAATGAAGCAACACCCATCAAATGAGTTCTAAACTCCATTCTTTCCTTTCATATATGATTCTTGACTCCTTTTAAGCCTCTTGGAGTCATCACACAATTAAAACAAAAAGCCTAACTAAATGTTGGTTTTTTAGGTCATATTATAGAACCTAATACACCAATTCATTCTCTAGGCCTCCTAAATTTTTCCTAAGGTTTTCCCTCATTTTCATTCATCATATATGACTCAAGAATAGGCTTGGAAAAATTTAAAACTCTCCCTAGGTGTCTCAACCCCTTTTGCCCAAAATTGCACACCATTTAGCCTCTATGGAAGTTTGCTTTGTTTTCTTCATGGAAGATGCATATGGGGAGACTTCTAGGGATCTTAAGAGCTCATTTAAACATTCATTTAGGCCTAGAAATAATTGCATTAAATCAAATTTTCAAGGGAACCCATGAAACCCTAGGTTTGCTACCTTGAAAATCAATAGCCTTTTCTTGGATTTCTTTGCATATTCTTACTTTCCTCCCTTAAATTCATAGAATTCACCCTTGGTTCTGCCCAAAATTCAAGTCCTCTTGTAGCTATATATATGGGGCAAAATAGGGAGAAGGAGGGGGAAGAAGTAGCTACCATAGGATGGAGACTTTACCTTGTTTTCTTGGCTTTTCTTGCTTGTTTCTCACTTTCCTTGGCCTCCTCTCTTCAAGTCCAAATTTTTCCCTTTGTTCTGCCCTCAAAATAGATCCATAAAATTCAATAAAATCATAGGAAAGAAAGGAAAATGGAGGAGAAGAGGTTTGCTAAAGAGGAAGCATGAAAAACCAAGAAAATCCATACTTTTCTACCTTGTTTTTCTCCTTCCTTCATCCTCCTCTTGGTATGCCTCATCCCTTAGGGTTTTCTTCTGGTCTAGGGAAGAAACAAGTGTGGCTAAATGAAGGGGAAGATGGGGCTTCTCATATATATAGGGAGGTTTAAGAAAGACTTTTAAAAAATTTTCATTTTTCCCTTCATTTTTGGCATTTTTGTTTCTAACCCATTTTAGCTTCTTTTTTTGAACCATCTTTTCCATTATGAAATTTAGGTTCCCAATTTAATAAAATTCCTTTGGAATCACTCAAATCAGAGCTAAAACTTTCTCGAATGAATCAGTTAAAGTTTAGGTCAACTAATGTTTGAAAATGTCCATCGGGGGGTTTTAACTGTCTCGGGGCTTTCCATGGTTTTCAGGGCCTCTGAGAACCTCGAAGAACTCAAAACTTTCATTTACAAAGCCCTCTTATGTGAATTCCAAAATTTGCTCGAAATGATGAAAATGCCCTTATGTTTCGTTAACCTTTTGTTACATTTCGTTTCTTCATGCTTGCTCCATTTTTCTTTTCATCTAAGCCTGGGATTCTCATTTTTAGGAGTCTAGAATGTTTTCCAATTTTTTTGAGACTTAACTAAGTCATTTCAGGAGACTTGCTTTTGTATCCGGTGAATTTCGTTTGTTTACAGAGAAATCGTATGTTACATTTCTCATGTTTTCTCTTGTTTTCAGGGAACTGGATATTACAAAATTAGCCTCTAGATGATTTTACGTCATGGCGAAGTGTTTGTACTACAACCAAAAATTTTTGTGCTATGGCCAAAATTGCTACTGGAGCACTATTAGTTCATTTTGGCCTCGACTTGAAAACCTATTGCACCTAAACATTTAAACAAAATGAACTAACAACTTGTTACCACCTCAAGATCAATCATAGGGTCTTTTAATGGCTAAAAGGCAAGGTTATTAAAGAGTTTATATTCTTATAATCTCTATCCAATTGTCTTACCTAACTTAAGGATTTAAAATCTAACCTAAGCATTCTAACTTCAATTATGATAGCAAAGATACATAAAGCCACAGGTGACAACTTCAAAATGTATATTTTTCTTACCAACTAACTTTAGACCACTTGGAACAAGTTTTAATGAACTAAATAAATATGTCCTCATGATAGCAACATGAGCTGAGGTATGTCACATCATCACATATCATATGCTATAATTTATTACATTTAAGGACCTTGTACTACTGATAGAAAACATTGTTGACAAAGTCTTAGATTTTATAGTGTAAAATACAAGATCTTGTCAACAAGATCCTAGACCTTGTCTATAAGATGTTATCTTAGCCTCTATGTTAACATGGTTTATTGCCAATTCAACCTTAATACACTAAAACATCATGAAATTCGGGTTTAGAGCATATACATCAAAACTAGTAAAGAGGACAACTTTCATGCCATTCCATATTCTATCTAGATTTTGAAAATTCATAATTAATTCTAAACAAATCCAATTAATGTAAAATATGACTTTTTGGAAAGCTCAGGATGTTCTTTATCTATCATAAAAATTTCATATCAGAACAACAATATTTGGCCCATGAAATATGATAGAATAATAACTGGGATCTGTTTCTATTACTACAATAGACATGCAACTTTAAAAATTCATATCTCATTGTACAGGCTCCAAATTGAGTGCTCTCAGTGGCTATAGAAAGCTTATGATACTAACTATATGAATATACATTTCATAAGCATTGGACTTCATTTGACTAAACATAAAAAACTAGACCATCTAGAAGCACAGTACCATGAAAGTTTCTGCATAATTTGGCCAACTTTGGAAGATTATAAAATATTCCATAGAGTTCTAAAAATTATGTTCTTTGGCTTCATGAAACACTCTCAATGAGATTTACATGTCTGCCAAATTTCATGCCAAAACTCATTCATTTAGTCTAGTTTTGGTTTAGGGGTAAAATTTGACTTAGTTTAGGACCATAATAAGGTCAAATTGCACCAAATGGCCTTCCAACCATACCATAACTATTTGAATCTCACTCTCCCCTATTTTCCATCTAACTTTGTCTAGGTGAAGCCTAAGGAGCATAATTTGTAATACTTTAACAATAATATAGTTTTTTATGTAAATGAAAATCAAAGGATGTATGTACAAGTTATATATGATATGTAAACCTTTGAGCATACATAAAAATATATAAATACGTTGTATGTAATGAATTTGGAGCCATATATATGGGAATGTATGATTTTGGCATTCTGGAGCCTTATATACATGGCATATCATTATGTCAAAGAATACAAGTATGCACCAAACACTTTCAAGAATCATTCAAACCATGTTTTCGATGTCATATAAATATATCAAAGTCAAGAGTAAGCTATAGGGGCTTTTGGTCTAGTCTCACCCTATTATTTAGGACTTTTAGATTAGTCTCATCCACTTTCTAGAGACTTTTGACTTAGTCTCAGTCATCTTTGAAACTTTTGGCCTTGTCTCACTCATCCTTAGAGACTTTTGGCTTCACCTCACCCATTTCAAGGAACTTTTGACACAACCTCACCCATAAAGAGTAATTTCACAATCAAAATACAATTCAAGAAGCATATTAGTGCCATAGCATCAAACCGATAGTTATAGGCATGTCTCATGATTCAAACACATATACAAGCATTCAATGCCAATCAAACAACCAAGAAATGCATATAAGAAAGGATAGAGAGCTACCTTGGCTCAAGAAACACAATTTCCTCTTTGATTCCTTAATTGTGTAGCTCAACCTCACACCCACACCTAGAGGAATTTGATTTGTTTAGCCTTGACATATCAAACATGGCACAAACACATCAATGGAACCATCTCTAGTCTTACATAAACTCTATATAAGTTATTTCTAGTTTATGCCATGGTTATGGTTTCATACAAGAGCATAATGAAGCAACTCACATAACCTATGATCTTGGCTCTAATTTCTTACTCAATCTAAGTCCCATGACTCCATTTAATGTCATTAGAGCCATCACAAGATCAATTCAAGGAGCCAAATATCAAGTTGTTTCTTTATGCCTAAAAGAAACCTAAATTTCTAACTTTCAAAATATGATTTCTAAATTTAAACTAATGGTTCCTTTGTGTTTTCTAAGAGTTTCCTAAAATTAAAAAAATGCCATTGGCCTTTATAGCTTTTTGTTTAGTCATTTTATCTCCAGTTCTAGGCTAACCTCAGGCTTTAATCTATATTTTAAGATGTTCTAATTAACATTCTAATCCCATTTAGACTTGGTTTTCCCTACTCTAAGGTGTTCTCTTTTCAGTTCATCGGGTTTAGTTCTGTGACGACCCTAATCTCAAATCTCGATAATTAAGGTTAAACATACAATTAATCCTCATTAATTATGAAAATATAGAAAAATTTAAACCCTAATATGATTAGAGTCATCAATCGTTCAATTACATGCTCCTATGTTCATAAGGGAATAAAACATCTATTAATAGGCCTTGGATTCTATTACTCATTAGTTATGACTCACCCTAGTGACTCTAGATCATCCTTTATGATTAATCCATGGAAATCTAGGCTTTTCTAGTTAATATAACTGTTTTAGCATGTTAGCCGCGGCCAAATCACCCCTTAGCCGCGGCCAATTCCCTTCTGGTATTACCCCTTTTTCATCACAAAGCCGCGGCGAGTTGGATCTTCGCCGCGGCCAACCTACATGGCGCCGCGGCGAAGAAGCCTCCTAGAACTTCCTCGCTCGCCTATCGATATTGGCCGCGGCCAATTCCTCTCTGGAATGCCGGGGACATTTTCTCAAAAGTTCGCCGCGGCCAATTCCCTGATTCGCCGCGGCGAATTCCTCTCTGGATGACTCCCAGTTTCCCCTTTAATATTTCACCGCGGCCAATTTATATTTAGCCGCGGCGAATTACCCTCTAGACCTCTCCCTGGGCGACTTCGCCACTATTGGCCGCGGCCAACTACATTTTTAGCCGCGGCTAAAGTTCCTCTGATCCTACAACTCTAAAATTCTTGGCTCCCACTCTCCTTTCTCCCTCCAATCTCATCCTAGGGCCCCTCTACCTCAATTGTAGGACTCAAATGTCCTTTATTAGCCTGATTTTAACAAGTTATTCTACCCATACTAACTCGTGACTCAAGGGTCCCTTGCTTTCCTCTAATCGAGTTCATAATCTATCAACAACTATCACTTGGCACCCAATCAATTGAGATTCATAGTAATAATTCCAGATTTCATTTCTAATAACAAGATACATCAGAGTTCATCAAAGCTCATAACTGATATCGTAAGTTCATACGTCAATTACCAATTTGAAGTAAGGCCTAATCCTCAATAGGTACACATTATATCATCAAAATTACAGACTCCTACACTTGGCAATGCAAATACATGATGCTATACAAGACTCAACAAAATTAGCATCTATCCTAATACACTTAGACCAAGTGCAGCTCCCCCACATTAGGCCTCAGCTCATGGATGTTCATCCACTTGCTTACCCTTATCTTTACCCGAAGAACCTTCACCTGAAATGTTAATCCCATAACACAGGGTGAGATATAAATCTCAATAACCATGGCAATTCCACCATATAATCCAGTTTAATATACATATATGCATGAATCAAAATCATCATTCAGAATCATATCAGTCATTTCGGCAAATGAATTAATCAGGCTATCATGATTACTATCCCATACTAGCAATCATATAATCACATGTTAAAGGCCATTAACATTGGGAGAGGCCCGTCCACGGCACCTACTCCCCATTGAGCACAACTAGGGCTCAGTGCATCTGGGGTTGATCATACCCGGTGCCCGATCGCGGCACATGCACGGGTGGCAGCCGCACCACAGCTCCACCATGGACTCACAAGGTCCAACCATCATACAACAGATAGCCAATCATTTCATTCAACAATTTCAAACCATTCAAATACAGCAGATATGAAATTAAACAGATACATGCATGGAATTAATATAAACCCTGGTTACCTCACTTGCAGAAAATTGCAACAGCCACCACAAATCCCAAATTCGGATTCAAGTATCTCCCACCAGAATTTTCAATGTGTCACCCAAAATCCTAAGCAAATTCGTACAGAATTAGTACCCATAATATAAATAAGCTATGGGGGTCTCAAACCAACAAAGAAAGCATCAAAATGGGGGGGTTTAAGTTCACCTAATACCAACCCCAATCTCAACCTACGAATTTCATCAAGAAAACCCCTAAACACTCACTTTTCAGATTTTAGGTATGATGAAAACTCTCCAAATGAAAAACTAATCGGACCAAATTAGAGAGGAAGATGAGGGGATTAAGTTGTATAACTATTACCTTGGCTGAATCTTGCTCTAAGTGTGTGAAAATGCAGAAATTTGCCCCAAACCCTAGCCTCCTTCTCAACCTCCGAATTTGCCTCTTGAGTTTCAGAAAAATGAAGGTGTGGCTGAAGCAATTAGGGTTTAGATGGGTTTAAGTTGGGTCAAAAGGCTGGGTCATGGGTTGCTCCAAGTCCAAATCCAATTGGGTTTCAGATTTTTGCTTATTGGGCCAGTTTTTAAGTGTTGGGCTGCATAATTCTGTTGGGCCAGTTTTCACACATTGAGTTGCTGAAGTTTAATGAGTTTTGGGCCAAACTTGAAGGGTTCAAAGGCTTGGGTCTGCACAAGGATCATTGGGCCACTTAATTGAGCCTATCCAAGATAAATCTTGGGCCTCTATCTCATTAAATTAGTTTGGGTCTACCTCTAATTCATTGGGCCTCCATTAGCCTCTTATCATGATTCATTAATTTGGAACTAGGTGAAGTTTCTATCCCAAATAAATTCTTAACCCATATTAACAATTTATCTCTCTAGAATACCTATTCACTAACTTGCTCAATTATGCTCTATTAATTATCCTTAATTAATCTTAATCCATAATTAACACCTTAATTAATTTCGGGGTGTTACAAGTTCAATTTTAGATTATTGGATATTACAAGGTATGCCCAAGGGATGGATTGACTCATAACCAACATGACCAAAACAACCTAACCATATCTCTCAAGGCTTCTAAACCCCAATAAAAGCCAAAGCAACCATGGTTGAAGTATTAACATCCATTTTACTTCTTATATGATAGCAGCATTCAAGAGCTACATTTACAATCTTCAAATAACAAATCAGAATCCATACTATGTCCCAATAATTCTTGTAAGCACTTTGAGCAGGATTAAAAAACATATATAAACTAGCCTAAATGTAAGACCATATTCATTTACCTCATCTCATGCCACTATAGCTTGCATTTCCTTAGCCAAGCACACATTCTCAAGAAAATGGCATTAAAATATTATATTATTTTTGCATTACGTCATGGATAAAATATCCATTTTGTATCTCGTGGACCATATGAACTCATCCATCTCATTTTCATATTTAAATACACACATACAATCTAAAACCATCTCAAAATGTGGCCAAAAACTCGAGCTCATGGACCATATACACAAAAATTGCATGTGTAGCCTCAGGTTAGTGTGCCAGTATTTTATCCTAAATTTTGAAAAATCATAACTAATTTTAGAAAAATCAAAATCAAGCACACTATACCATTTTGGAAAGCTACAGATGTCTAATTTATGAAAAAATAAGTTCATACCATAACAAGGATATCTAACTACTAGAAATTGATAGAACAGTAACCAAACTTGCTTGGCGCTACTAGTATTGTCATAAAATTTTAAAAATTCATATCTCTATGCTCAGACATCTAATTGAGGTGATCTCAATGGTCATAGAAAGCTTATCATGTCTAGTTTATGTTTGTAAAAATTTTATAAGCATTGGACACCATTTGGCCCTTGAATGATATTGGAGAAGAAACTGACCATATGAATAGTAACCATACCAGAACAACTGAAATTTGGCAACTTGAAAATTTATAATTAATTCCACAAAGCTCCAAATAATCTAGCTTTTGGCTTCCCAAAAATTTTTGGGTGAGATCTATATGCATGCCAAAGTTCATGAGGAAATTCGTTCATTTGGTCTGATCTTGACATTGGGTTCCAAAATGGCCAATTTTATGTCTTCTAAGGGTATCAAATGGTTCACATTGGCTTCTAAGACATTCATGGCCACTTGAGCATGTGGAAAAGCACCAAAATAGTATACTAAACATGTCTCAAAGGTGCATTAACATAGATTTCACAAACTGACACTCTCACCCCAAGGTATGCACATGAACACATATGCTTCATCTTGCCATTCAATGTCAAGAACTTGCTAAAACATTCACATGGCATCAAATCTCATACATACATCAAGAATCCATGTAATTACTTATGTTCATAAGCTCATACATCATATACAATATTGAATTACATCATATGCCATTTATACAGCTACAAAATAGACAATTTCACACACTTCCTTGTCAATCTCCTACCTTTATGCTTGGTGGCTTCCATTCCTTGGCTCATTTGGACCACCTAGTCATGTTAGACAAATAGGGAGGAAGGGATGAGATTCTAGGAATCCCAATAGTCTTCTCCCTTTCAACCACATATAAAGAATGTAAATCCAAGTCTAGAAATGCATGCATGGGCATCATGGCTTTCATAATCATTCATGGAACATTCAAGAAGTCATATAAAACATATATAGGTTTGCCAAGAAGATGGTTTAGCTTCATCCATTTCTCTTGGGGGATTTTGGACTTGCCTCACCCATTCTCTTAAAGGGTTCTTGATTAAGCCTCACTCTTTAGAGACTTTTTGGCTTTGTCTCACCCATTCTTAGGGTTTTTGGCATCTTCACTATTGCCAAGGGGCTTTTGGCTTCACCACACTCAAGTAAACCAAAACATGTTCATAAACATCATTTAAGTGTATAACATAACATCATGGTACCATGGCATATAGATACATGCTAAAACATCTTTCATAGCTTAAAACATACATACACATATTCAAAGACAAGATAAACATCCACTTATGCATGAGAGAAAGAAGAGAGAGCTACCTTGGTTATAATCACACACTTTTCCTTTCAAGAATGCTTCCTCTCCCTCAGCCACACACTCACAAGGATGTGAGACTTGGTTCCTTTGGCCTAGACACATCATATGGAAGCCAATTACACTCTTAGAACAAATTATAAAGCTACACATTCATTTTAAAAGCTAGGTGGCTCTTATGACTCATTTATGATTCCATAATAAACCTAATGAAGCAACCTTAGGAAAACATAATCTTGGCTCTATTCTTTCCATTCATTTATGACTCTTGACTTCTTTTAAGCCTCTTGGAGCCCTCACACAATTAATTTGAGGAGCCTTGTTACGTGTTGCTTCTTTAAGTCATAATATGGAACCTATAATTACATCTTACTATCCATGACTTCTTAAAATTTTTCCAAGGCTTCCTCTCATCCTCTCCCATCATATATGACTCAAAATCAAGCTTAGAATAAATTAAAACTACCCCTTGGTCCTTCATCCTCCCTAGGCCGAGGCTATACTCCATGAAGACACCAAAGGAGTTTGTTTTGTTTTCTTGATGGGAGATGCATGTGAGAAGCTTTCTAGGGATCTTAGGAGCTCATCCAAACATCCATTTTGGCTTAGGAATTCTTACATCAAAATAGAATTTTGGTGGAGCACTTGAAACCCTAACTTTGCTATATTAAAATCTAATGGTTGTTTGGTTGTTTCTTTTGCATATTCTTATTCTTTTCCCTCATTTTTCTAAGATTCAATCTTGGTTTGGCTAGAAATTCAACCCCTTATGGCTGGTCATATATAGGTCAAAATTCACAAGAGAAGGAACAAGAAGAATCAAGCTTGAAGCACAGCAAATTACCATGGTTTCTTAGCTTCCTTTGCTTGGCTTCTTCTCCTCAAACTCAAAAGTTCCCTCTTAGGCTTGAACTCAAAATAGACCCAAAAGCTTCAATAAACCCATGGGAAAGAAGAGAAGTTTGCTAAGGAGAAACTAAGAAAAATCGTACCTTTCTCTTACTTTTTCTTCTCTCTTTCTCTCCTCCCTTGTGCGCCTCACTCTCTTGGTCCTTTCTCTAGTTTAAGGCAAAAATAAAATGATCCAAATGTAAAGAAGAGTGGGGCATGGGGTATATATAGCTAGGTTTAAGAAATTATTTCCAAAAATTCTAATTATGTCCCTTAATCTTGGCATTTTTGTTTCTAGTTTGTTTTAGCTCCTTTTTGAGAACCGTCTTTTCCATCATAAAATTTAGGTCTTCAATCTTATAAAATGCCTTCGAAATCACTTAAATTGGAGCTAAAACCTTCCCGAATGAAAGGATCAAAGTTTGCATCATAGAAAACATACACTGGAGGGGTTTTAACTGTCCTGGGGCCTCCCATGGCTTTTAGGGCCTCTAAGAACTTTGAAAGACTCAAAATTTTCATTTAAAAGGTCCTCCTATGAGTATTCCAAAATTTACCCAAAATTATGAAAATGCCATTACATTACGTAGCTATTTTGTTAATTTTCATTTGGTTATTTTAGCCTTTGTTTCAGGACACCTTTGGCCTCCTAATTCCATTACTTAATGTCTATATCATTATTTTAATTTTTTTGGACCTTAACCAATTCATTTTAGAGGACTTATTTTGAAAACATATTTGTTTCTGTCATTTTTATGAAAATCAGACATTACACTGGACATCCCAATCTAATATACTAATAGTTCAATCATTAATTCTATAATGCTAGATATCTAAAGGTCATAAAATTTCAGGGTACTTATTAACAATCATCCAAGCACAATCACAAGTACCAATTCCATGATGTCTTAAATTATAAAATCAATTTTTATATTTGGCAATACATGATGCAATGTGGTAATTATACAACATAATAAACAATACTAGCACACCTACTATACAAACCCAATTTAAAGGGGCAGTTAAGCCTATACATTACTAAATTGCCACAGTAGATTTCCATTAGTTTCTCCTTGCTACTAAGAGATTTGATCCTTGAAAATGTTAGCCTATAATCGGGGTGAGATATACAATCTCAGTAACAAGAGAAAAATTCCATATATATGTATATATTAGTTAACATAATGTATTTATGCAAAAAAAAAAAAAACTTACCAAAGACATCAATATCATCAACAAATGAATTAGTTGGACTACTAGCGACTACTATCCTATACTAGCAATCACATACAACATGTTAATAACCAATAACACAAGGAAAGACCCATCCACGACACCAACTCCTTATTGAGCACACTTTGGGCTCAATGTATTCATGAGTCTAATCACAACTTGGTGCCTAATCAAAACACAATGCATGAGTGACATCCACACCATAGCTCCACTAAGAACATAGTCACAGTCCACAACAATAACCATTTAAGTAGCTAACCAATCGTTTAGTATTTCAAAATCATAAATGTGTAGCAAATATCATATTAAAATGAGCATATCATAGAATCAAAAAATTAACCTCGGTTACCTCAATGAAGCCTAATTACTCTTCCACTAGCTACTAACATATCCACACCCATCAAGCTTATGACAAGTATAATTATCATCATTTAACCATTATTAACAAAAGAGTTTCTTATCCATTGACTCCTTTCATCAATAATCTATTAGAAATCACTTACCCAAGTTTCGAAAAAGTCCATTGCACCAATTTAAGGTTAAGACACTAAGAACTCATAATGGATCACTTTTAACATCTCCATTTTTGCACATATGAAAGCCATGCACCAAAAGTCAATCCAAATGATGAAAATTCAGCATATACACCTCATAAAAGAAAAGGAAACACTTAGCCATATATTTAAGAGATTAAATAGATCGGGCTAAGCCTTAACTACCAAAACACACTATGGGCCATTCTTAAAATTTGGATTTTAGCACATATAGTCAGCCATATACCAAAGTTAGTCTATAACATGAAATTTAAGCAAGGTTACACTACAAAATGAAGATAAACACTTGCCCAATGGCTTTACTAATTTCAAACTCCAAAAATCTTACAAGGAATCATCCAAACACCAAATTTTTATGTTTGAGAAGGAGATGAAAATCCACTAAACTAGAAACTAATTGGACTAAAATGAAGAGGAAGATGAGAGGATTGACTTATGTATAACTCACTTTAACTAAATCTCCTTCTAAACTTGCAAATCGGAGCCTAGAAGATGAGGAGCCCTAGTACCCTTCTCATATATGTGAATTTCCTCTTCTTGTTTTGTAGAACATATAGGTTTTAGCAGCCAAATGAATGAGAAAAAGGCCTTTTAGGGTTTTAGAGAGAATGGGCTGGTCTAATGGGCCCATTATTCAAGTGGGCTAATCTTTGCTAAGTGTAGGTCAAAAACTAGATAAGCCTAATGGTTTTGGGCCAAGGTTCATTGGGTTTAATTGAGTTGGGTCATATTAAGATGAAGTTGGGCCTCCAATAAGAATAAAGTTGGGCTTCTAATAATATCCTCAGCACACATAAATTAATCATGAGCTCAAATCATCCTTAAATCCATGAACATTCTTTTATTTTCCTCAAAATGATCTAATTAACAATTATTAGGTTAAGATATTCAAAATTGTCATCCTCCTTAAAATTCCTATTTCCTTATAATTTCCTTAAATTGCGCTTAATAATTCCATAATCCCCAAATAATCACTATTAACTAACTTCAGGGTGTTGCAAACATAACATGCAAAACATGACATATAACTGATGTGATGCAACGTAACATATATTGTGAGGGACAACCATTACAATACAATGCATATCAAGCTCAAACAAGTTCGCATGTAGATTGGGAAAAGGAAGCTACCTTGTATAAGTGATAAGAACCCAATGAAATGTCTAACTTTTCTACTCTATTTCTTGCTTTGTTTCCTTTCCTTTCTTGGCTCTATACCTACAATGGGGTGTAGTGTAACATCCGGTCCCTTCATAAACGTGAGAAACACAATGTTCAGTTTCTCCGTAAACGTCAGAAATAGGCTAAATATAAAAGGAAGTCCTCGAAATAGAAGGAATTGGGGCCAACTAAAATTATAATAAAATTTTAAATATTAGAAAATGAGGATTTGAGATTTAAGATACCCAAAAACCAGAGCCAAAAGAGATCAGAAAATTTACCGAGGGAAGTAGGGGCATTTTTTTAATTTTTGAAAAATTTGGAAAACTCATAGGAGGACTTTTTAAACAAAAAATTTAAGCTTTCTAGGGTTCTCAGAGGCCCTGAATACTATGGGAACCCCTAGAGCAGTTGAAATCCCTCCGGTGAGTGATTTCGGCTGTCGATTGACCGAAAATTGACCAAACGATTCGAAATGGTTTTAGATCCTTTTTTAGTGATTCTAAAGGCAATTATTATGATTAAGAGCCTAAGGAATATGATGGAAAAGATGGATTTCAAAAAAGAGTTGAAACAAGCCCAAACAAACAAAACTATGAAGAGGGACTGAATTGCAAAGTGTAAAAGTTGCTTAAGTGAAACCCTAGCTTATAAAAACGCCCCTCCTTTGCTCAGATCTCCTCTCCCACTCTCTCACACGTTAAAACAGAAGTAAGAAGGGCTGAGAGTGGCGCACAAGAGGGGAGGCCAAGGAAGGAAGAGGAAGCTTTGAAAAGTGTAAGTTTTAGCCACTTTTTCCTACTCCTTGCCTTGTTAAACTTCTTCCCCTCCTTTCCTCCTCTCTTCCTATGGATTTAATGAGATGTTTGGTTCTGTTTTGAGCCCAGAACTGAGGGGGAAATTTCGAAATTCAAGGAGAGGGTTGAAGCAAGGAAGAGAGCTCTTGAGAAAAGCTTGGAATCAAGGTGATTTTTCTATCTTGGTTGCTTCCTTTTTCTTGCCCTTTGTGTGTGGAGTTCTGCCAGAACAGAACCATCTTGGGGGGAGGCTTTTTGTCTAGAAATAAGAAGGAATTGTGGGTTTTAGACCATGAGGAGTTAGTAGATGCAAGGAAATTGGAAGAAAGGCTAATGAAAATCAAGTTAGAAAAGTATAGAGCTCTTGGACACTTTATAAAAATTGATTTAATCCATGAATTTTCTTGCATGTGTAAATTTTTATTTTAGTCTCTAAGGCCCCTAGGAAGCCTCCCAAGTGTCTCTCCCATCAAGGAAAAATCAAAAAGCCCATGGACTCCTCCTCCCTCCATCAATTCGGCCAAGACATAACCATTAGGCTAGGGGCTATTTTAATTTGTTTTAGCCTTGGTTTGGGACTTCTTATGATGGTAGAAGGTGGGAGGAACCCTTAGAAAAATTTAGAACTCCTAGAAATTGATTTGGTGCCTTAGGTTCCATAATATGACCTAAATAAGCAACATGGTACTAGGCCTTTTGTTTTAATGATGTGATGACTCCAAGAGGCTTAAAAGGAGTCAAGAATCATATTTGAGAGTAAAGAATGAGGCCTAGAAATCATTTGAGGGGTGTTGCTTCATTAGGTGCCAATATGGACCATAATGGAGGTTGTAGAGTAATCTAGGGTTTAAGCAAGCTGCATGGCCCTAGAAATTGTTTCATGAACTTAATTGGCTCCCATAATTTGTGTCTAGGCCAAGAGTCACTATTTCCACCAACTTGTGGGTGTGTGGCTAAAAGAGGAGGCTTGAAAGCTAAGGAAAAAGTGTGTGCTTATATACAAGGTAGCTCTCTCCACCTTCTCTCATGCATGGATGTGTGTTTAGCTTGTTTTAGAATGTGTGTATGTGTATTTTCAAGCTTTGAAAAGTATGCTAGCATGCCTTTATATCCCATGATGCTTGATGCCATGTTATGTTTTTAAATGAACCCATGATGTTTGTATGAGTTTCCTTGAGTGTGGAGAGGCCAAGAACTCTTCCCTTGGGTGAGGATGAGCCAAGAACCCTTGAGCTTGGTTGAGACAAAGTGAAGAGTCTCCCAAAAGCAAAGTGGGCTCCCTAGAGTATGGTTGAGTCCAAAGTGCTCAAAGAATAGGTGAGGCAAGTCCAAAATCCATGAGGAGAAGTGTGAGGCCAATCCAAACACTTAGTGAGCTCTTGAATGTCTTGTATGATTGATTCACATGCCAAGTTTGCTTTTAAAATGCCTATGACTTATATTTCCTCCATGCATGCATTTGAGAAGCTTGCTTTGCACATATTATGTATGATTGAATGGGGGATGAGCTATTGGGATTCTTTGAATCTCACTCCCTCCTCTCCAATGCTCTAACATGCTAGGTGGACTAAGGAGTTATGGTGAAGGGAGCCAACAACCATGAAAGAAAGAGATTGACAAGCCTAGGCCTAGCTTTCATTCTTTTTGAACCTATAATGAGGTTTCACAAAGTATATGATGTTGTAAATGTACCATGACCCTTGAGGCATGTATAAATACACCATTTTATGATGTTTATATGTATGAATATGATGTATGACCTCTAACATATGTTTTGAGTATCTAATGCCAAAGTATGAGAATTGAAAGTTTGATGGATATGTGTATAAGTGGGGGTTGAATGGCCAAAATGAGATGCATGAGGTTTGGGACCATTTGGGCAGCTCACACAAGTCTCAAATGTACTTTTAGACGTGCCCAAAAGGTGCCACAACCAAGGGAAGGCCATTTGGCAAATTTGGTACCTCATATGGGGCCAAATTTGACCATAATGGAACCCTATGTTACTTTTTGGCCAAATGAGTTAGTATTGCCCTGAACTTTGGCATACAATTAGGTCTCATTAAGAGCTTTCTGGGAAGTTAAAGATCATAATTTTCGGAGGTCTAGAGAATATTTGATGAATTTTCAAAGTTGGGATTTTCTATGGTTTCTGGTATGTGCACTGTTCATACTGGCAGATTTGATTTCTGTGTCATCCGATGATCAAATGGTGTCCAATGCTTATGAAATTTTATATTCATAAACTAGAGGTCATAAGCTTTCTGTGGCCACCAAGATCACCTCATTTGGAGGTCTGAGCAGAGAGTTATACATTTTTGAAGTTTTCTGTCAGTAACAGTAGCGTCTCCAGAGCTCAATCACTGTTTCATCAATTCTAGATGTCTAAACGTATCTGTTTCATTCTGTAATTATTTTTAGTGTCAAGTTAACATTTTTAGCTTTCCATAATGACTGAATGTGTGTGATTTTGATTTTTGTAGAATTAGTTATGAATTTCAGAAATTTGTATCAGTAAACTGAATCACAGCCCAGGCAGCCAGCGAGTCTGTAGCGTTTTGGATGTCAAAAGTCCTGTGTGATAAATTTTGTGACTTGGACGTATTTTTAGTATGAAGTAGACATCCTAAGCTTTCCAGAATGACCAAGATTGCATGATTCTGAATTTTCTACATTTAGTTATGATTTTCCAAAGTTTGCCCAGGAAAGAGGCCAATTCTGGCCGAAAATGGATCTCCAAATTTTCAAGCTCCATTTCGGTTTCCATGGGTTGGAGGCATGTTTTTGGGATCTAAATGAGTTGTAATGATGCAATTAAATATGACGATGCATATTATGAGCTCACATGGTCCATGTGACACCGAAATAAATTTTTAGATATAGCGCAATGCGAAAATAATCCCACTTTTCTTGCTTTTCCCATGGAAATCCTACATAGTTCATGATATTATGCTATTCAAATGTATGAGATGGACTAGAATCTATGGTGTTACATGTAGCATCACTAGGTTATCTAAAAAATCACATAAATATATCATCAACATTTAAAGCTCATAACAACTTCTCTTAAACTTCTTTGACTTTTAACTATATTTTAGGCCACTCAAAGCGCGCTTAAAACCCTCTTTTACATACTTTTAAGATACATGCTTATAAGGTGGCAATTATACCATCTAAAATACTCAAAATTTACCATATTAAAGGGCCTAAACTTATGAAATTCCTTTTGGATTTTTGCTTTCCTTAATTAGTTCTTCGCTTAGGCTTTAGGTTAGGGATTTCACTAAGCTTAAATCCTAGGCCAACTTATGCTTCTAGAATTCATAATTCAAGCTACAAATTCCACATTTACTATTTAGTTGGTCATTGGCATTATTCATTTGGTATTTTTACTTTTCCACATAATGGGACTTATTATGTAATCTTAAGTTTCAAGGGGTAACATCTAAAATTCAACTTTTAGGCTTCAAAATCTCATCATATATGATCGATATAGCCACCTTAGGATTCATAAGAGGCATCATAAACGTACTCACACAGCCTAACACCCATTTCTTGAACCCTAAATTTTCAACTTCCAAAATCTAGCTTTTAAATTCAATTTAATTCTTCCACTATTATTCTTATGTCATTTTAAGACTATCTATGTCCTTAAAATCAATTAAACAACTTCCTATTGTAATGTCTGATTTTCATCAAATGATGGAAACAGACGCGTTTTTAAAGCAAGTCCCTTGAAATGAATTAGTTAAAGTCTTGAAAAATTTGAGTAACATTCTAGACTCTTAAAAATGAGAATTCTAGCCTCACACAAAAGGAAAAATGAAGCTAGAATGAAGAAACAAATTTTGACAGAAATCTTACGAAACGTAATGGCATTTTCGTAATTTTGAGTAAATTTTGGAATTCACATAGGAGGGCTTTTTTAACGAAAATTTTGAGTTCTCTGGGGTTCTTAGAGGCCTTGAAAACCATGGGAAGCATTGAGACAGTTAAATCCCCTTCAGTGGATGTTTTCCAACGTCGGCGTATCCGAACTTTGACAGATCCGTTCAGGAAGGTTTTAGCTCTGATTTGAGTGATTCCAAAGGCATTTCACTAAATTGGGAACCTAAATTTTATAATAGAAAAGATGGTTCTAAAAAAGGAGCTAAAACAAAGGAGAAACAAAAATCCCAAAAATGAAGGACAAAATGGGAATTTTTGAAAAAAACCATTTTCCTCCCCCTATATATAGGTGGTGCCTCACTCTCCCCTTCATTTAGCTTCAGATTGTTCTGCTCAAAATGAGAAGAAAAACCCTAGGAGAGTGGTGCACCAAGGGAAGAAGAAGAGGAGAAGAAATTCAAGCTTTAAGGTATAGTTTCTTGGTAGTTTTTCATACTTTCTTCCATCCAAACCTCCTCTCCTCCATTCTCCTTTGTTTCCTTTGATTAAAATGAAGTTTACACATCTGATTTAAGGGAAAAAACTTAGGGGGAATTTCGGATTTGAAGAGAGGAGCTTGGAGAAAGCAAGATTTAAGCAAGAAAAAGTAAGAAAACTAGGTAATTTCTCTTCCTATGATTGCTACCTTTGGATCCTCTCCTCCTCCATTTCGCCTAATATGAGAAACCCCAGGAGGACTTGATTTTTAGGTAGAACGAAGGATGAATCTAAGGAAAAAGAGTGTGGAGATTAAGAATATGCAAAGGGAATTAACAAAAAACTATTAGATTTCAACATGCAATTCTAAGGTTTCAAGTGCACCTTGTAAAATCTGATTTTGTATGATGATTTCTAGGCATAAATAAGAGTTTACACGAGTTCTTAAGATCCCTAAGATACTCCCCATATGCTTCTTCCGTTGAGAAAATAAAGAAAGCTCCAAGGAAGCCAAAAATGCTCATTGTCTCAGCCAAAAGGAGTTTGTGTAGCTAGAGAGAGTTTTAAATTTTTCTAAGTCATTCAAGAGTCATATATGATGAAAAAAAATGAAGGGAGGCCTTGGGAAAATTTAGAACCCATAGAAAGTGAGTTGGTGCTTTATATTCCATATTATGACCTAAAGAAGCAACATGTAGTTAGACTCTTGGTTTTAATTGTGTGATGACTCCAAGAGGCTTAAAAGGAGTCAAGAATCATATTTGAAAGGAAAGAATGGAGCCTAGAATTTATTTGAGGAGTGTTACTTCATTAGGTGCAATTATGGAACCATATTGAGGTTATATGTAATATCCCGTTCTCTGAAAACGTGAGAAACGTAATGTACGGTTTCTCCGTAAATGAACGAAACTCACTGGATACAAAAGGAAGTCCCCAAAAATGATGTGGTTAAGGTCCCAAAAAATTTGAGTAACATTCTAGACTCCTAAAAATGAGAATCCCAGCCTCAGACGGAAGGAAAAACAAAGCTAGAATGAAGAAACAAATTTTGATGGAAACCTTATGAAATGTAATGGCATTTTCATAATTTTAAGCAATTTTTGGAATTCACACAGGAGGGCTTTTTAAATGAGAGTTTTGAGTTCTCCAGGGTTCTCAGAAGCTTTGAAAACCATGGGAAGCCCCGAGACAGTTAAATCTCCTTCGGTGGATGTTTTCCAACATCGGTGTACTTGAATTCTGACGGGTTCATTCAGGAAGGTTTTAGCTCTAATTTGAGTGATTCCAAAGGCATTTTATTTAATTGGGAACCTAAAATTTATAATGGAAAAGACGTTTCTAAAAAAGGAGCTAAAACAAAGGAGAAATGAAAATGCAAAGTATGAAAGGCAAAATTGGAATTTTTGAAAAAGTTATTTTCCTACACCTATATATAGGTGGCATCTCACATTCTCCCTCATTTAGCATCAGATTTCTCAGCCCCAAACCTGAAGCAAAACCCTAGGAGAGAGGCACCCAAGAGAGGAAGAAGAAGGAGGATGAAATCCAAGCTTAAGGTATGTTTCCATGGTGATTTTTCATGCTTTTCTCCATCCATGCCACCTCCCCTTCATTCTCCTTGATTTCCTTTGATTAAAATGAAGTTTATAAATCTGATTTAAGGGATAAATTCAAGGAAAATTTCGGATTTGAAGAGAAGAGCATGGAGAAAGCAAGATTCAAGCCAAAAAAAGCAAGGAAACTAGGTAAAATTTCATCCTATGATTGTTATTCTTGATTCCCCTTCTTTTGCAATTTGATACACATGAAGAACCCTAGGAGGATATGATTTTAAAGCCAAACCAACCATGAATATTAGGTATTTGAAGGAGAAGAACAAGAATATGCAAAGAAAACAACAAAATAACCATTAGATTTCAAGATGCAAATTCTAGTGTTTCAAGTGTTCCTTCCAAATTCTAATTTTGTGTGGTGATTACTAGGTTTAATTAAGAGTTTAAATAAGTTCTTGAGACCCTTAAGATGCTCCCCACAAGCTTCCTCCTGTAAGGAAACAGAGAAAACTCTAAAGAGCCCTAAACCATGCATAGGCTCAGCCAAGGGAGTTCTCATAGCTAGAGGGAGTTTAAAATTTTTCTAAGGCCATTCTTGAGTCATATTTGATGAATGAAAATGAAAGGAGGCCTTGGAAAAAATTTAGAACTCAGAAATTGATTTGGTGCTTTAGGTTTCATATTATGACCTAAAGAAGCAACATGATGTTAGGCTATTTATTTTAATTGTGTGATGACTCCAAGAGGTTTAAAAGGAGTCAAGAATCATATTTGAAAGGAAAGAATGGAGCCTAGAAATTATTTGAGGGGTGTTGCTTCATTAGGTGCATTTATGGACCATAATAGAACTTATAGAGGAATCTAGTATCTAAGCAAGATGTATGGCCCTAGAGATTATTTTATGAACCTAATTGGCTTCCATAAATTGCATCTAGGCCAAGAGAAACCATCTTCCTGAGTTTTACATGTGTGACTGAAAGAGGAGGCTTGAGTCCAAAGAGAAAAGTGTGTAATTGTGTGCAAGGTAGCTCTTTCCACCTTCTCTCATGCATGGATGTGTGTTTAGCTTGTCTTAGAATGTGTGTATGTGTATTTTCAAGCCATGAAAAGTATGCTAGCATGATTTTATATGCCATGATTTCATGATGACATATTATGCTTTCAAATGAATGTATGATGTTTGTTTAAGTTTGCTTGAGTGTGGAGAGGCCAAGAACTCTTAAACATGGTAAGGATGAGCCAAGAACTCTTAAACATGGTAAGGATGAGCCAAGAACCCTTAGAATTAGTTGAGACAAAGTAAAGAGTCTCCCAAAAGCAAAGTAAGCTCCCAAGAGTATGGTTGAGTCCAAAGCTCTTAAAGAATTGGTGAGGCAAGTCTAAAATCCATGAGGAAAAGTGTGAGGCCAATCCAAGCACTTGGTGAACTCTTGAATGACTTGTATGACTTGCTCATATACCAAGCTTGCTTCTTGAATATTCATGAGTTCCATTTTATTCATGCATGCACTTTTAAGACTTACTTTGCATATATTATGTATGATTGAATGCGAGATGAGCTATTGGAATTCTTTGAATATCATTCCTTCCTCTCCAATGATCTAATATGCTAGGTGGACCAAGTGGATATGGTAATGGGAGCCAACAACATTGAAAAAAGGAGATTGATAACCAAATGCTTAAGTTTTGTCACTTTAAGACCATAATTGTGTCATATGATGTAATCCTTTGATGTATATGGTCTATGACCCCTTAGACATGTGTAATTATGATATTATGTGATGTATGAATGTATGGATATAATGTATGAACCCTAGAATAGACTTTGGGTATGTAATGCCAAGATATGCAATTTGGAAGTTTGATGTAAATGTGTATAAGTGTGGATGAAATGGCCAAAATGAGATGCATGAGGTTTGGGACCATTTGGGTAACTCACACAAGTCCTAAATGTGCTTTTAGACTTGCCCAAAAGGTGCCAAGGCCAAGGGAAAACCATTTGGCAATTTTGGTATCCTATATGGAGCTAAAAATGACCATAGTGGAACTCTATATCACTTTTTAGCCAAATGAGCTCTTATTGATATGAGATTTGGCAAAAAATTAGAGCTTGTTGAGTGCATTTTGAGAAGGTAAAGAATATGAATTTTGGAGGTCTACAGAATATTTGATGATTTTTTAAAGTTGGTAAATTTTCTGGTTTTGGTCTACTACACTATTCATTTTGTCTGAAAATGAATTCTATTACATAGTACACAAATGATGTCCAATTGCCACAAAATTTTATACAGAAAAATTAGATATTCACAGTGACTTGTGCCAACTAGAATCACATCATTTGGAGGTCTAGAGAGGGAGATATGAATTTTTGAACATTCTGTCTAGTATCAAGACCCTTACTCGACCAGAGTTACTATTCTATTGAATTTTGAGGCTTAGGTTGCCTGTGCTGGTGCAGAAATATTTTTTTCCCTCTAGTTAACATGCACAGCTTTCTATATTGGTATCATTTGCATGGATTGGATTTTTGTGAAATTAATTGGACATTTTCAAAATTTGCCGTAGAATCTATAATAGCATCAGGAGGTAGTTTGACCTCTAGACTTTATTGGATGTCAAACACCCTTTTTGATGGATGTTATGGTATGGGCATATTTTTACTATGAAGTATACATCCATAGCTTTCCAGAATGGCTAAGAATGTGTGATTTTAATGTTTCTAGAATTAGTTTTGATTTTCCAAATTTGGTTAGAAAAAGGGGCAAGTCTGGCCGCAATTACACTTAAGTAATTTAAGCTCTCCTTTGATTTCCATGAGTTGTGGGCATGATTTTATGATGCAAAAGATTTTTATTGATGTAATTAAATATGAGAATGTATAGTATGAACTCACACAGTCCCTGTGACTCTGATTGCAATTTTTAAAATATGGCACAACGCAAAGAAACCCATTACTTTTATTCCCTTTTTCACATGCTCTCATGGAATTGATGATGTGAAGCTTATGAATGTCATGGAATAAGCTAGAATTTATAATGTTACATTATAGACCAAGCTAGTGTCTAAGCAAATTGAATGGCCTTAGAATTGAATCCATGAACCTAATTGGCTTCTATAAATTGTGTCTAGGCCAAGAGAAATCTTTCCCACACTTTTGTGTGTGTGAGGCTAAAGCAAGGAAGGGAGATTCAAAGGAAAAAGTGTGTAATTGCCTTCAAAGTAGCTCTCTCCACCTTCTCTCATGCATGGATGTGTGCTTAGCTTATCTTAGAATGTGTGTATATATATTTTCAAGTCATGAAAAATATGATAGCATGATTTCATATGCCATGGTTTTATGATGACATATTGTGTTTTATATGATGTTTATAATGTGTGCTTGGGTTTTCTTGAGTGTGGTGAGGCCAAGAACCCTTAGCCATTGTGAGGATGAGCCAAGAACCCTTAAGATTGGTTGAGACAAAGCAAAGAGTCTCGCAAAAGCAAGATGGATTCCTAAGAGCATGGTTGATTCCAAGAATCTCTTAAAGAATGGGTGAGACAAGTCCAACATCCACAAGAAATTGGGTAAGGCCAATCCACTTTCTTGGCAAGCCTTTGCATGCTATGTATGACTTTCTCAAATGATGAAAATGTCTCTTGAATGTTTGCACATGTCTACATGACTATACATGCATTTATGAGACTTGTTTGCATCCATTATGTATGATTGAATGGGAGATGAGCTATTGGGATTCTTTGAATCTCATTCCCTCCTCTCTAATGTTCTAAAATGCTAGGTGGACCAAATGGACAAGGTAATGGAAGCCAACCACCTTAAGGAGAAGAGCTTGACACCAATATGCATAGTTTTTGCTTTTTAAAGCCATAATGATGTTTGATGATGCAAATTATTGTTTTAAATGGTCTATGACCTTTGGAACATATATAATTATGATAAAATGTTATGTTTAAATGGGAGAATGTATTATGTGACCACTAGAATGCAAATTGAGTATGTATGGACAATGTGGCTTCATGAATGACATTATGGAATTATGCATATGTGTGGATGAAATAGCCAAAATGAGATGAATGGAGTTTGGGACCATTTGGATAGCTTACACAAGTCCTAATTATGCTTTTAGAATTTCCCAAGAGGTGCCAAACCCCAAGAAAAGCCATATGGAAATTTTGGTATCCCATATGGTACCAAAATTGACCAATTTAGAACCCTATATCACTTTTTGTCTAAATGAGTTTTTCTTGATATGAGATTTGGCATGTAATTAAATCTTGTTGAGATCTTTTTGGAAAGCTAAAGAACAGAATTTTTGGAGGTCTACAGAATATTTGATAAATTTTCAAAGTTGAAATTTTTTTTGTTTTGGTCAAGTTACTGTTCACTCAGGTCTGAAAATGAAATTTGTCACACAAGGCTCAAATGATGTCCAATTGCCACAAAATTTTATATGGAGAAACTAGACATTCCAGTGACTTGTGCCAACTAGAAGCACCTCATTTGGATATTTAGAGAGGGAGATATGAATTTTCAAAGAATCTATCTAGTATCAGGAACTCCACCTGATCTCAATAACTATTTGATTAAATTTCGAGGTGTAAGAGTGGCTGAACTGGTCTGTGTAACACCATAACTTCTAGCTCATCTTATCATATATATACATGCCTCACATTATTATGTTCATGAAGGTATAAGGAAAAAGGGAGAAAAATAATGAATTTCGTTGCATTGTGTTGTATTTTAAAATTCCATTTGGTGTCATGTGGACCGTGTGAGCTCATACTATGCATTGTCATATTTAATTACATTATTATAACTCTTTTTCATCACAAAATCATACCTACATCTCATGGAAACCAAAATGAAGCATGAAATGGGCTTATTGAATTTTGACCATATTTGCTCCATTTTCTGACCAAACTTTGAAAAATCATAACTAAATCTAGAAAAATCAAAATCATGCAATCTTAGTCATTATGAAAACCTTAGGATGTATAATTTACATAAAAATATGTCTTGGTCATAAAATTCATCACAGAGAATGTTTGACATCTAAAATGGTCGAAAGGTTCGACTAAATTCTGGAACTATCATAGAATTCTGTAGAAAATTTGAAAATATCCAATTAATTCCAAAAAAATCCAATCCATGCAAATGATACCAATCTAGAAAGATGTGGATGTTAACTAGAGAGAAAAAATATCTTTAGATCAGTTCATCAAGCCCAGACCTCATATGTGATGACCCTAACTTCTAATCTCGGTAATTATGGTTAAATACACGATTAATAAATGATGATCAAGGTTTGGAGTCGTTATAATTTATTACATTCAGAAAATATAGGGAAATTTGAACCTTGATATTATCAGGGTCATCAACTAAATAACTACAAATGGGAGAGTGCGTAAGAGGAATTGCACCATCGTCAGAAGTTTGTGATTCATCTACCCATCGGTTTCAACACACAAAATCCTCCTACAAATGTTCTTATATCATTTCCTAGCATTACCATTGAAGCAATTAGGGTTTCTAGGCTAAAGGTGGGAGTTTGGGGGCCTGTGCCATGACTTGGAACTTTCCCACCGCGGCTAAGTTAGGTTCTGGAGCTCGAAAACTAAGTTTTTAACTTTGTGCTGCCGCCCAGAACTTTTGCGCCGCGGCTAAGTTGCTATCGGGACTCACTGGGTAACTTTCTTGACTTTCACGATGAGTTGGATCTGCGCCGCGACCAACCTACATGGTGCCACGGCGAGTTTTGCCACTGTATCCTCCTTAATTAATTTCCTCGACTTGCACCACGGCAGGACTTATTATGCTGTTACCCTTCTGGGTGATTTTTTTTTGCTCTACGCCGTGGTAAGATTTCTCAAGCAGCGTTGTCCCTCGCCACTGTCACTCTTCAGGCCACGGTGAGGCCTTCCTAGCCGCGGCGTGACTCCCTCCTGTAGGTGTATCTCCTACAATTTCATCTCATACTTTCTAATTTCCCTCCAATATCACTCTAGGGTCATTCTACCTTAATTTATGCAACTCTAGTGGTAATTATGTACCTTAATTACCCAGCTAATCTATCATTACTCATTTAGAATTTAGATGTGGCTTTCGCTACTCATCCATGGGATTTTACATCAGCAAATTATAAATCTCCCACAATGGTCATTCAATCACACTTTCATTGGGTATTTCTTACATTAATAGTCAAGTCTATAAATAACATATCATGGGATTACATTCCATGTTAATAAAATACAACTCTACACTTGGCAATTCATGATGCAATGCAGCAATAGTACAAAACTTATAAACTAGTTACAATACAATCTGTCAAGGTTTCAAAACCTAGGTGCTACCAACCCATTTAATAAGCTCCCGTAAATTTTCTCCTTGCCATTATGAGGTCCAGTCCCTGAAAATGTTAGCCCACAACGGGGTGAGATATACAATATCAGTAACAAAAGGGCAGTTTCCATATACATGTACAAGTTAATCAATCTAATGCAATTTCATGTCATCAATACCAGAATCATCAATTCAATTTGCAAATGAACTAGTTGAACTACCAATAACTACTGTCCCATTCCAGCAGTAATACATAACATGTTAATGGCCAATAACACTGGGAGAGGTCCGTCCACGGCACCTACTCCATCATGAGCACAACCAGGGCTCAGTGCATCTAGGGTTTGATCATAACCCAGTGCTCGATCGAAGTACATGCATGGGTGGTAGCCGCACCACAGCTCCACCATGGACTTACAAGGTCCAATTACAATAACAATCAAATAATCAACTAGTCATTTAGCATTTCAAAATCAAACATGTGTAACAAATAGCAGATTAACATGAGCATATACATAGAATTAGGAAAGTAAGTCCGATTACCTCAATGAAGCCAATTACTCTTCCCCTAGCTACCATAATAATCCAAATGCACATCAAGCCTATAACAAGCATAATTATCATCATTTCTAACCAACAAATTAGATATCCAAAGAGTTGAACTGCTAATGATAGCCTAGAGGTTACTCACCTAATTACCAAGGGATTTAATTTCGGGTTCTAACTTTCCTACACCAGAAACTGTCACAGTTCACTCTAATTTCTAGGTAATTTCACATGAAATCAAAGCCCATATCATAGGTCAACTATAGGGGTCTTGAACTAATAGAAAATGCATCAAAATGGGAAGAAAATACTCACTTAACAATACCCATTGCCTCAACCTCCGAAAATCTACCATGGGAAATTCCAAAATTCGCATTTCAATCATCAAGCCCAGAAAATTTAGTTTTCCACCATTATCTTCTTGTAATTTCGCATAATAACAGAACCCATTATGATAATCCATCTTTAGGGGCATTTTCCAGCAAAGTAATACACAAAATGGAAGGGAAATGCTTACCCAATCATCCTTCTAACCTCCAACTTCGAAAATCTTGCAAGGAATCACCCAACACCAAGTTTCAGATTTGAGAAGAAGATGAAAATGCTCAAAACCAGAAATTAATCAGACCAAAATGAAGAGGAGGATGAGAGGGTCAAGTTATATATAACTCACCTTGGCTAAATCATCTTCCAGAAGTGAGAAATAGTGGAGGAATGCAGAAAACCCTAGCCTCCTCTCTTCCTATGGGAAAATGAAGTTCTCCTTTGCCTAAGATTAAGTTGGTCTACAGAATAAAGGGTAAGGGGCTGAGTAAGTTAGGGTTTTAGATGGGTTTGGGTCAACCCTAAAGCCCAAAATCCACTTACGTTCAGATGTGTGCTTATTGGGCCTTTGTTTGGTGAGGTGGGCTGCAGAACATTTTAAGTTTAAGTGAAGTATGCTGACCCAATGGCCCAATTCCTTGTAGGTTTAGATTTTTATGCTTGTTAGGCATTATCTCATAAGTTGGGCTAAATCTCATAAGTTGGGCTTCAGAGTTGTAGTTAGGTTAGGCCAAATTTCAAGAGCCAATCTAATTTAGGTCTGCATAATGTGTATTAGGCCAACTCACATAAATTGGGTCTTGAGTCCCTATTCTACTAAATCAAATTAGGCTATTGCTAGGTGATCTCTCTTGGCCCAAGTCTCATGATAAGGAGTTGGGCTTGCATCTAGAATCATAGGGCCTCCATAAATCCTTATCCATGGCTTACTAAAATAAATTTCGGGCCCAAATTAAGCCTTGACCCAATTAAAAACTTAAACCTATATTAATAGCTTATTTCTCTATAAATTTTTATTCATAAAGCTTACCTAATTATTTCATGATAATTATTCTTAATTAGTCCAAATACATTATTAACACCTTAATTAATTTTGGGGTGTTACATCAGAATTCAATGGAATAGTACTTCTGATAGGCAAAATTACTGATACTGGACAGAAACTTCAAAAATTCATATCTCCCTCTCTAGACCTCCAAATGAGGTGCTTCTAGTTGGCATGAGTCACTGTGATTGTTTAGTTTCTTAGTATCAAATTTCATGGCAATTGAATATCATTTAGGCATCGTGTGATAGAATGCAATTTCGGACCAAATGAATAGTGCAGCAAACCAGAAACCATGAAAATTGCCAACTTTGAAAAATCATCAAATATTCTGTAGATCTCTAAAAATTATGATATTTATCTTCCCAAAAATATCTTAATGAGACCTAATTTCATGCCAAATCTCAGATCAAGACTAATGCATTTGGCCAAAAGTAGCATAGGGTTCCATAATGGTCAATTTTGGCTCTATATAGGGTACCAAAGGTGCTAAATGGATTTCCCTTGATCTTGGCACCTTTTGGGCAAGTCTAAAAGTACATTTAAGACTTGTGTGAGCTGTCCAAATAGTCCCAAATCTCATGCATCTCATTTTGGCCTTCTCACCTCCACTTATGCACATTTACATCAAACTTCCAAATTGCATAATTTGGTATTACATATTCAAATTGTATGCTAGAGGTCATACATCATATTCATACATTTAAACATCACATAATATCATATTTACACATGTCTTAAGGGTCATAGACCATTTACAACATCATATACATCAAGAAACATAATTATAGTTCCAAAAGGGATAAAGCTAGGCATATGCTTGTCAATCTTCCTTCTTCATTGTTGTTAGCTCCTTTCTCCATAGTTACTTGGTCCACCTAGTATGTTAGCAATAGCTCATCTCCCATTCAATCATACATAATATGTGCAAAGCAAGCTTTACAAATGCATGCATAGAGAAAATGGAAGTCATAGACATTTAAAAAGCAAGCTTGGCATATGAACAAATCATACAAGACATTCAAGAGCTCACTAAGTGTTTGGATTGGCCTCACACTTCTTTTTATGGATTTTGGACTTGCCTCACCCATTCTTTAAGAGCTTTGGACTCAACCATACTCTTGGAAGCCTACTTTACTTTTGGGAGACTCTTTACTTTGTCTCAACCAAACTCAAGGGTTCTTGACTCATCCTCATCATGGCGAAGAGTTCTTAGCCTCTCCACACTCAAGTAAACTCAAACAAACATCATGTACTCATTTAGAAACATAACATGGCATCAAAAATCATAGCATATAAAGGCATGCTAGCATACTTTTCATAGCTTGAAAATACACATATACATATTCTAAAACAAGCTAAACACACATCCATGCATGAGAGAAGGTGGAGAGAGCTATCTTGTGTACAACCACACACTTTTCCTTTAGGATTCAAGCCTCCTCTCTTAGCCACACACCCACAAATTAGTGGAGATGGTTTCTCTTTGCCTAAATACAATTTATGGGAGCCAATTAAGTTCACGAAATAATTTCTAGAGCCATGCAACTTGCTTAAACAATAGTTGGCTCTATAAGTTTCATTATGGTCCATATTTGCACCTAATGAAGCAACATCCCTCAAACCATTTCTAGGCCTCATTCTTTCCTTTCAAATATCATTCTTGACTCCTTTTAAGCCTCTTGGAGTCATCATACCATTAAAACAAAGGGCCTAACATCATGTTGCTTCTTTAGGTCATAATATGGAACCTAAGATACCAAATCACTTTCCATGAGTTCTAAATTTTTTCTAAGGCCTTCCTTTACTTTCATTCATCAAATATGACTCAAGAATGACTTTAGAAAAATTTAAAACTCTCCCTCACTACTAAAACCCTCCTTGGCTGAGATTATGAGCATCTTTAGGCCACTTGGAGTTCTCTTGGTTTTTTTGAAGGAGGAAGCTTGTGGGGAGCATCTTAGGTGTCTCAAGAACTCATTTAAATTCTTAATTAAACCTAAGAACTATCATACACATTCAAATTTTGGAAGGTGCACATAAAATCCTAGGTTTTACATCTTGATTTCTAATGGCTATTTCATGGTTTTCTTTGCATATTCTTATTCTTCTCCATCAAATACCTAAGATTCACCCTTGGTTTGGATGAAAATTTAAGTGCCTAGGGCAGACCATATGCAGGTCAAAGTGGAGAAGAAAGGGAGGTCAATATAGCTACCATAGAATACATTTTTACCTTGTTTCCTTAGTTAGTTTAGCTGGAATCTTGCTTTCTCCAAGCTCCTCTCTCCAAATCCAAAATTTCCTTTGAATAACTCCCTTGAATCAGATTTATAAACCTCATTTTAATCTAAGGAAACAAAGGACAAGGGAGGAGAGAGGAGGTGTGGATGAAGAAAAGTAAGGAGAAACACCATGAAAACATACCTTAAACTTGGATTTCTTCCTCCTTCTTCTTCCTCTCTTGGGTGCCTCTCCCTTAGGGTTTTGGTTCTGATTTGGGGCTGGAAAATCTGAAGTGAAATGAGGCAAGTGTGAGGCACTACCTATATATACCTAGGGTAAAAGGACTTTTTCAAAAATTTCAATTTTGCCCTTTGTACTTTGCATTTTTGTTTCTCCTTCGTTTTAGCTCTTTTTTTAGAACTATCATTTCCATTATAAAATTTAGGTTCCCAACTAAGAAAAATGCCTTTGAAATAACTCAAATCGGAGCTAAAACCTTTTCAAACGGATCTGTCAAAGTTCGGGCACACCGACGTTGAAAAATGTCCATTGGAGGGGATTTAACTGTCTCGGGGCTTTCTATGTTTTTCAGGGCCTTTAGGAATCCTAGAGAACTCAAAATTTTGGTTTAAAAAGCCCTCCTGTATGAATTCCAAAATTTGCCCAAAATTACGAAAATGCCATTACGTTTCGTAGTTTTTCTGTTAAAATTTGTTTCTTTATTCTAGCTCCATTTTTCCATCTATCTAAGGCTAGAATTCTCATTTTTAGGAGGCTAGAATGTCACTTAAATTTTTTAGGACCTTAACTAATTCATTTCAGGGGACTTGCTTTGAAAACATGCCTGTTTCTATCGTTTAACAAAAATCAGACATTATAGTCTGGAGTTATTTTTTCCCTCTAACTAACATTAACAAATTTCTAGATTAGTATCATTGGCATGGATTGGATTTTTTTGGAATTAATTGGACATTTTTGAAATTTGTTACAGAATTTTGTGATAGCACCAGTGGATAACCTAACCCCTGGACCTTTTCGTATGTCAAACATCCTCTGTGTTAGATGTTATGGTCTAGAAATATTTTTATCATGATGTAGACATGTGTAGCTTTCCAGAATGGCCAAGAATACATGATTTTGATTTTTCTAGAATTTGTTATGATTTTTCAAAATTGTGACAGAAATGAGGACAAAATTGGCCGAAATTATATATGTATATTTCATGCATTCCTTTGAGTTCCTTGAGATGTAGGCCATTTTTGATGATTCAAATAAGTTGAATTCATGTAATTAAATGTGGGAATGTGTTGTATGAGTTTATATGGTCCACGTGACATCGAATAAAATTTTTAAACATGACGCAATGCAAAGAAATGTATTATTTAAATTGATTTTTTCTCATTTCCTTCATGGAATGTATCATATGAGCATGCAAATGTGTATGAAATGAGCTAGAAATATATGGTGTTACACCTATCCCTTGAATTTCTTCTTGGCCAAATTGGTACCATAACAACCCTAATTTGGAAATTTCAAGGTTTTAATTAATTCTAGGCTTAGATTCTTGTTCTTTACATCATAAAACATCTAAACATACTACTTAGGAGATAAAAATAACATGGTTACCTATTCATCTAACCTTGGCCAAACCTATAGTACAACATAATCTAGATTGCTTCCTTTCATGATATAATGAAAGTTAATGTTAGAAATGAAATCCTTGCATGCTAAAACCCTTGGTTCCATTAAGAACTCATGAAGAAAAACTCTCTTCCTCACTTTCTCTTACATGGCTGAAACTTCCATGGCCTAGAAATACAAAATTTTGCAAGTGTTTCGGCTAGAACTTATGTTAATGCAAAGTACACTCCATGTAGACTGATTTCCACTAATTAGTTTCTTAAAAAGAACTCCTTTTTATCTTGGGTCAGATCTGAACTTCAAGTTTTTATGAAAAGAAAACCACTATTAGAAAGCTTTTAAAAAGAGAAACAACTTTCCTAATTAGCGCAAGGTGAAACAGGGTCGTTTACTTACCTAAATGGAAGCTTAAAATCCTTCTATCTCCTCCCTCAAGTGTTGTAACACCATAATTTGTAGCTTATCTCATGTTATCTCCATGTCTCATGCCATGAATTTCATAAAGGAGTAAGGAAATTGGCATTAAAATAATGAGTATTGTTTTGCGTTGCGTAGCATATGAATTTTTCATTTGATATCTCATGGACCATGTGAGTTCATGTATCACATTCTTATATTTAATTACATAGGTAAAACTCAATTCCATCACCAAAAGTGGCCTAGAACTCATGCAAGTGCAAGAAACACATAAAATTCCATAGTATAGCCTTGGCTAGAATTGCATGCTTTCTATCACAAACTTTGAAAAATCATAACTAATTCTCAAAAAATCAAAATCATGCATTTACCATTATAGAAAGCTATAGATTCTTGATTTATGATAAAAATATGTCCAAGTCATAAAACATCAAGTAGAAGACGTTTGACATTCTAAAAGAACTCAAGGTCTTAGCTACTTGGGCTACTGTCACAAGTTACTGTCATAAATTTTGAAAATTCATAACTAATTCTACAAAAATATAAATCATGAAAATTTGGTCAATATGAGAAGCTATAGATTTTAAATTTAAGGGAAAAATATCTCTAGATCACATCAAGTTCATTTAGGGACTAAATTATGATGGAACAATACTAGAGGTCAAGTGGCATTACTGGTACTGATATGAAACTTCAAAAATTCATAACTCTCTACTCAGACCTTTAAATGAGGTGATCTTGATAGCCACAGAAAGCTTGTAACCTATAGTTTATGTTTATAAAATTTCACAAGCATTGGGAACCATTTGTGCATTGGATGACATAGAATACAAAACTAACTATATGAACAGTACATGCACCAGAATAGCAAAAAATCCCAACTTTGAAAATTCATAATTAATTCTGTAAAGCTCCAATTTTTCTGAAATTTAGCTTCAAAAAAAATCTCTCAATGAGTCATACGTGTTTGCGAAATTTCATGGGAAGATTCATCGATTTGGTCAGTTTGTGCCATAGGGTTTCGGTTTGGTCATTTTTATGGTCTTAACTAACATCAAAGTATCCAATTTTGCTTCCCAAGCTTGTGTGGCCACTTGAGCACGTGGGATTGCACCAAAATGACATTTTAAACTTGTCTCAAAGGTACACAAACCCAGAATTCAGAAACTCACACTCTCACCCCATGCCATACATAAATTTCCGTAATGCTAGTTTTGCCATTACATACCCAATTTGCATTGTAACATTCACATAACATAAATTCTTATTTGTACATAATACATTAGCATAATTACATATGTTCATGAGGTCATAGGTCATATATAATAATAGATTACAATATTTGCCACTCATATGGCCATAAAAAGGAAAAATTAAGACACTTTCTTGTCATATTCTGAACTTCCAAGTTGTTGGCTCCTATTAACTTGTCCACTTGGTCTACCTAACATGTTAGAACATTGGAGAGGAGGGAATGAGATTCAAAGAATCCCAATAGCTCATCTCCCTTTCAATCACACATAAAATATGTAAAACAAGTCTTAAAAATGCATGCGTGGGCATAATGAATAACATGAACATTCAAGAAGCAATCTTGGCATGTGAACAAGTCATACATAGCATACATAGGCTTGCCAAGTGAGTGGATTAGCCTCACCCATCCATTTGTGGATTTTGGACTTGCCTTACCCATTTTCTTAAGAGATTTTTGACTCAACCTTACTCTTGGGAGTCAACCTCATTCTTGGGAGACTCTTTACTTTGTCTCAACCAATTTTAAGGATTCTTGGCTCATCCTCACCATGGCTAAGAGTTCTTAGCTTCTCCACACTCAAGCAAACCCAAGCACATATAATAAATATTATTTGAAAACATAATAGTTCATCATGATACCATGGAATAAGAGCTTATGTTAGAACACTTTTCATAGCTTATACACACATTCAAAGACAAGTCAAACATACATTCATGTATGAGAGAAGAAAGAGTGAGCTACCTTAGATGCAACCACACACTTTTCTCCTTGTTTTTGCTCTCCCTTCCTTGGCCTCACATACACAAAGGTGTAGGATTGGTTTCTCTTAACCTAAACACAATTTATGGAAGCCAATTAGGTTCATGGAATTAATTTTAAGGCCATACATCTTCCTTAAATACTAACTTGGTCTATTATCCCCTTTATGGTTCCAAGAATGCACCTAATGAAACAAAACCCCTCAAATGAATTCTAGGCTCTATTCTTTCCTTTCATTTATGATTCTTGACTCCTTTTAAGCCTCTTGGAGTCATCACACAATTAAAACAAGGAGTCTAACTATATGTTGCTTCTTTAGGTCATATTATGGAACATAAGACACCAATTTATTCTCTAAGCCTCCTAAATTTTTTGAAAGTATTCCCTTAATTTTCATTCATCATATATAACTCAAAAATGGGTTTAAAAAAAATTTAAAACTCTCCTTAGGTTTCCTAACCATGTTAGGCCAGGCCTATGTCTCCTTTTGGCCTCCATGCAGTTTACTTTGTTTTCTTGATGGAGGATGCATATAGGAAGATTTCTAGGGATCTTAGGAGCTTATTTATACATTCATTTAGGCCTAGGAATCTTGGCATCAAATTAGAGTTTTCAAAGAACACTAAAAACCCTAGGTTTTCTATCTTGTAATCCAATGGTCCTTTGGTTATTTTCTTTGCATATTCTCATTCTTCACATCCAATTTCCTAGGATTCACCCTTTGTTTTGCCCAAAATTCAAGTGCTCTTGCAACTTCATATATGGGGAAAAATATAGAGAAGAAGGGGGAAGGAGTAGCTACCATGTGATGGAAGATTTACCTTGTTTTTCCTTGTTTTCTTGCTTGAATCTTCCTTTCTTTGGCTTGTCTCTTCAAATCCGAATTTTTCCCTCTGTTCTTCTATCAAAATAGACCCATAAACTTCAATATAATCATAAGAACGAAAGAGAAATGGAGGAGAAGAGGTTTACTAAAGAGAAAGCATGAAAATAACAAAAAATCTATACAAAAGCATGAAAATAACAAAAAATCTATACCTTTTGCCTTGGATTTCTCCTTCTCTCCCTCTCCCTCTTGTGTGCCTCACTCCTTCAGGTTTTTCTATAGTTTAGGGTAGAAACATATGTGGCTAAGTGAGTGGAGAAGTGGAGCACCCTATATATATAGGTGGGAGGAAGAAAGATTTTTCAAAAATTTTCATTTTACCCTTTATTCTTGGTATTTTCGTTTCTAATTTGTTTTAGCTCTTTTTTGAGAACCATCTTTTCTATTATAAAATTTAGTTGCCAATTTACTAAAATGCCTTTGGAATCACTCAAATCGGAGCTCAAACCTTCTCAAATGAATCTGTCAAAGTTTGGGTACATCAATGTTGAAAAATATCCATTGGAGGGGTTTTGACTATCTCGAGGCTTCCTATGATTTTTAAGGCCTTTGAGAACCTCGGAGAACTCAAAAGTTTCATTTAAAAAGCCTTTTTCTATGAATTCCAAAATTTGCTCAAAATTATGAAAATGCCATTACATTTCATAAGTCTTTTGTCAAATTTCATTTCTTCATTCTAGCTCCGTTTTTCTTTTTGTTTGAGCCTATGATTCTCATTTTTAAGAGTGTAGAATGCTACTTAATTTTTTTGGGGCCTTAACTAATTCATTTCGGGGGACTTGCTTTGAAAACGCACTCCGTTTTCATCGTTTAACAAAAACTAGATATTACAAGTGTGACACCATTAAAGGTCTCAAAATCTAAAAATGGAAGGTTGGAGAAGATAGTGGGAAGTGTCTTTCATAAGAAGCTTCATTTTATAATTTTTTAAAATGACCATTTTATCCTATTTGCACATTTGCTTTATTTGGACTCATTTTTTAGGCTTTTTAAGATTTGACTATTGCCAACGAATTTTTGGGTGCTCTTTAGCATAAAATCATTATTTTTTTGATTTACATGACTTAAAATAGTGAAAAATACCTCTGCTTAAAGTCTCGACACTATCTTACTCTTTCAGCACACTGGAAGGGTCTTAACTAATTCTGATAGTGCCTGTGGTTTTCAAGACCTCTAAAAAACCCTAATGAGCTTAATTTCGAGCTTTAAAACTCTTTTTCTTGGGTTTTCTAAAATTTGTTCAAAATTATAATTTTGCCATTAATATACCTTTTTTCTTCGTTTAGCCATTTTAACTTCATTTTTTTCCATGTATGATTTCCTAATCTCGTTTCTTGATATGTTAATTATCATTTTATCTTTATTTGACCTTAATTCCATTTACTTTAGGGTCCTCTTTTATTAACATATCGGTCCAGTTTAGTTAAAAGCTAGATGTTACACCCTTCGCTCTTACCTTCTTTTGGTCGAACTACCTATGGCTAGGGTTCCAAGATTGCAAAATTTTTCTAACCTAAATCATACCTTGCTTGGATGTGCTCTTGATGAAGATTCTTTTGATATATTTAACTTCTTCAAATGAGGTCTTTCACTTAAAGGTGTAGCCACTAAATTCACCCTTTTGAGAAACCAAAACCACTATTAGGGAGAGCAAAAGAGTAAGAGAAGTTTTACAACAACATTATAATCAAATTTAGCAAGTTTCTTTACCTATATGTAGTTTTTTTTTCCTTCTTCATTCTTCCTTCTTCATGCCACTAAGAGACCCTTTAAAGTTGCAGTAGGTCAATTATGGGGAGAGGAATGAGTGTGGCATCTTTTATATATATATATATATATAGGATATTAAGACTTTTTCAAAAATATTGATTTTGCCTATATACTTTAATTCTATCGTTTGAACTCATTTTTTAGTACTTTTAGAACTAACAACTCCACATTAAAATTTAGACTCTCCTCTTCATTAAAAATATCTGCTTAGAGGTTATAGAGACTAAAAATAGTCTAAAAAAATCTTGTTAAAGTTATTGTTACCTAGGGTCTTAAACTATACATCATTAGGATTTAGTCAAACTAACCTCCTTTAGTTATTATTTTATAATATTATGATGAGGGATTTCATTTCCTAAGTTGATTCTCATATTTTCTAAATCCTTGATTGTTTTTTTGGTTAGACCTGAATTGACTCTTTTAGTCTTAATTGGCTTTTTCTCTTCTTGTGACCCTTTTTTAGTTATTCCTTTCCATTTTTTCGGGACTATTTTAGTTTACAAAATATAAAATATTATAACATACTTCACTATTCTTAGGGTCTTATCAGCCCCATCCTAGTCATACACTCTAAAGTGACCTGTAATACCTTAACTTCCTAGCCCTTAAACAAATGTCACATAGGCCATCTCAACACATACCTGGCATATGGTTACACATTTGCAAGAAGCATGCATTTTTATCAATGCTTATTTGCATAGTTGGAAGGCCATATCCATTATTGTTAGCTTTAGGGACCATATGAGCTCATCAATATCATTTTATATCTATAACATATCCATTCAAATCATAAACATCACAATTCATCTCAAGAATCTCGGATTTGGAACCAAATTTCATAAAAACTAGAAGTTGCTCTCAAGTTTGTTGTCCAAATTTTTGATATGAATTTTGAAAATTTATAACTAATTTTATAGAAATTGAAATAATGCATATGATAGCTTTCTTGAACACTCTAGATGTTAACTAATGACTAAAAATAGTTCCATACCAAGACAATAGCATTTAACCCACCATGAAAAGCAATAGAACAATATATCAGGTCTGTTCTCAGATAGCTCCAGGACCTAAAACTTCAAAAATTTGGTTCTCCTTTTGTAGAGCTCTAAATGAGGTGCTCTTGGTGGCTGTGGAAAGCTTATGATATCTACTTTATGCCTATAAAATTTTATGAGTATTGGACTTCACTTAGCCTATAAATGATACATAGAAGCAAATTGACTATATGAATAATACCCATACCAATTATGTATAATTTAACTAATTTTGAAAAACCATAATAAATTTTCTAGAGCTCCAAATTGAGTGATCTTTAGCTCTAGATGAGACCTACTTGTTGGCCAAATTTCATGCAAAAACTCATCCATTTGGTCAGACATTGGTTTAGCTCAAGAAATAATCAATCCATAATGGGTTCATAAGGATCAAATGACTTTCTTAACATTCCATAACCACTTAGGCACATCCAAAAGCACGATTACCATATATATGATCATGCCAAATAGTTCAAATCATCATAGAGCTCATTCTCACCTTGCCAGTTGCATTTATACACAGGCACATAAAGGCTTATGGATGGTAAAAACTCATGTATTCATTCATTTGGTTCTAAAATAGACACATACATCATACTTACATAAATTTGAACATGCTTAATGGTCTATATCATATATACATCACATGGTTACAATTCTTGACATCAAAATGCTATTAAAAAGCCCATTTCTTTACTTCATTACCAAAGTCTGATTTTTCAAGGTTGATGGCCTCTATTTCTTGGTCCACTTAGCTCACCTAGACATGGTTAGACATATGTGGAGGAAGAGTGAGATTCATAGAATCCCAATAGCTCTTAATCCTTTCAAACATATATAATAGATGCAAATTCATGTCAAAGAATGCATGTATGACATTTAAGCTACTAGTGAACATACATATATCATTTTTCTTATCATAGTAACTCATACATGTCAAACATAGGCTCTAAAGGGCATTGGTCTAGCCTCACACTAATTTTTTAGGGACTTTTGGATTTGCCTCACCCATTTTTTGTAATATTCGGTACCTCTGTAAACGTGAGAAATGTAATACCTGATTTCTCCATAAATGTATGTAATTCATCAGATACAAAGGGAGGCAGATAGAATGATTGAAGCTCCAATAAAATTATAATAATATTCTTCACTTCAAATAATGATGATCTAAGGTTAGAGTTGCTCTAAAATCGAAGTTAGAATAACCAGACGAAATTTAACAAAAATGCAACGGAATGTAATGGAATTTTTTGTAATTTTTGAAACTTTTTAAAAAACCCAAAGGAGAGATTTTTAAATGGGAAAAATGAGTTTCCAGGGGTCTCAGAGGCCCTAAAAATCATAAAAACCCCTAGAATGGTTTAAACCCCTCAAGTTTACATTTTAGAGCGTCGGTTGACCCAAACTTGACCGATTCATTCGGGAAGTTTTTAAATTCAATTTGGATGAAACTAAAGGCATTTTATGAATTAGAGGAGTTAAATTTTATGATGGAAAAGGTGGTTCTAAAAAAGGAGTTGAAATGAGCCTAAACAGAGCAAACAGGGTTGTAGGGGCAAAATGGTCATTTTGAAAAATTGTAAAAGAGGCTTCTTGAGTAAGATTACACCTCATCATCTTCTCCAAGCTTCCATTTGTAGAAATTTGAGCAGCCATGGTATGACATTAAGAGGGGAGAGAGAGAAGTTTAAACTTCTATTTAGGTGAGTAAACAGCCCTGTTTCATCCCGCACCAGTTAGGAAAGTTATTCCTCTCTCTAAAAGCTCTCTAATGGTGGTTTTCTTTTCTTGAAAACTTAAAGATTCAGGTCTGACCCAACCCAAAAAGGAACTCTTTTCAAGAACCCAATCAATGGAAAATAATCTACACGAAGAGAGTTTCATTTTAAGGTAAGACTTTACTTGAAACACTTGCAAAATCTTGTGAACCTAAGCCATTTAAGCTTTGGTCTAGAGAGAGAAAGTGAGGAGGAGAGTTTTTCTTTATATGTTCTTGATGGAACCAAGGGTTATGGAGTGTGAGGAACAAGTATATGCAAAGAAATCCAAGAAAGAACCATTGATTTGCAAGATGTTAAGCTTAGGGTTTCACTTGCACCTTGATTTGTAGGAAGCTTTCTAGCAATGATTTAAGGTGTCTAAGAGTTTGTGTAAGTCCCTAAGACATCAAGGAAGCCTCCCAAATGCTTCTCCTATTAAATAAATTAAACAAACTCCATTGGTGTCAATTAGAAGCATAGCTTCGGCTTAAAAGGGTTCATACACCTAGGGAGTATTTTAATTTCTTCCAAGCTTAGTTTTGCATCATATATGATGGGAGAGTATGAGAGCAAGCCTTGGAAAAATTTTAGAAATCTTAGAAAGTGTAATGGAGATATAACATAATGAAGCAACACCTACCTAGGCTCCTTGAAATTATTGTGTGATGACTCCAAGAGGTCTAAATGGAGTCAAAAGTCATAAATTAAAGGAAACAATGGAGCCAAGATTATGTTTTCCCAAGATTACTTCATTAGGTGCCTTATGGTACTATAATTGAACCATTTGAGCCATCTAACTTTTCAAATGCATGTGTAGCTTTAGAAATTATTCCAAGAATGTAATTGGCTTCCATGTAATGTGTTTAGGCCAAAAGAATCAAGTTCCACCTTTTTGTGAGTGCTTGGTTAGGGGAGAGGAACATTTTAAAGGAGAAAAGTGTGTTGTTATGCAATGAGATAGCTCTCTCTTCTTTCTTTCGTGTATGAGTGGAGGTTTATCTTGTCTTTGAATGTATGTATTTATGTTTCAAGCCATGAAAAATCTTTTAGCATGTATTTTTATGCTGTGGCACCATGATATTATGTTATGCACTTAAATGATACTTCATAAACATGTCTTGGTTTGCTTGAGTGCGGTGAAACCAAAAGTCCTATAGCTAGGGTGAGGATGAGCCAAAAGTCCCCAAGAATGGTTAAGACAAGGCCAAAAGTCTCCCAATAGTAAGACTTCATTAAAAGCCTTTAAGAAAATAGGTGAGGTAAGTCTAAAATCCCCCAAAGAGATTGGACTAGGCTAAACCATGCTTGGCAAGCCTATGTATGTTTTATATGACTTCTTAAATGTTAGAGATGTTCCATAAATGATTACATGTTCCATGATATCCATACATGCATATTTGGACATAGATTTGCATTCTTTATGTATGGTTGAAAGAGAGAAGAGCTATTGAGATTCTTAGAATCTCATCCCTTCCTCTCTATTGTCTAACATAACTAGTTGGACTAAGTGAGCCAAGAAATAGGAGCCATCAAGCTTGAAGGAGATAGTTTGACAACAAAGTGTGTGAAAATGTCCATTTTGTAGCCATATGAATGGCATATGATGAAATCCAATCTTATATATTGTATAAGTCCATGAACACTTGTAAATATATGAATATATTGTGTATGTATGAGTTTGGATGCCATTTGTATGATATAGCAACTTTTGGGCATGAAATGAGATAAATGTATATGGTGTTACACTTTATTGGTATCAGAGCAAAGTTCTAGGCATTCTAGGCTTGTATAGGGCTTGAGGAAGTAATGTTACAAGTATGTATGAACTTGTTATAGGCATTTTGGGTGTGTGAATGTGGCATATGTCTATGTTTATGTTGAATAAGTTGTTAGAATGGTCTTTGAGCAAGTCGTGAACATTAGGAGAGGTAGGCCTCTAGGGTTAAGCCAGTAAAGCTAGAGCAGTGCATATTGATCTTATAGCTAGAGCTTTATAGGCTTTGATAGCTTACTGGGAGTTGTGGCAAGCTGTGTGTGTTTACAACAAGAGGTTATTATCATGTAGTTGCAAGAGATGCTTGCTTAGAGAGACCACGTGAGGCTTAATCCTCCCCAGTTGTCACACTCTAACCATTTTGAGATGTTTTACTTAAGGCAAAGATAGGCAATAATGTAGTGCAGTATGAGATGAAATTGCTACTACCCAGGAATCAGTTAGAGGGGAAATGAGAGAGAGAGCTATTTTCCCCAAGCTATGACACCTAAATATCTAGATGAATTAGAAAGTTTAGAAAGTTATTCCTTAAGCTAGAGGCTAGAGCCTATAGGCAATACTCCACTGAGCCTGACAGCCCAGATGTACCAGTTGGCTATACATGAATTGTAACATCTAGTTCTTTGAAAACAAGAGAAAATGTAAGAAACGTAATGTACAGTTTCTCCATAAACAAACGAAATTTACCAGATACAAAAGTAAGTCCCCAGAAATAAGATAGTTAAGGTCTTGAAAATTTTGGGAAGCATTCTAGACTCCTAAAAATGAAAATTCTAGGCTCAGATAGAAAGAAAAACAGAGCTAGAATGAAGAAACAACTTCTTACGAAAAGCTTACAAAAAGTAATGGCAATTTTATAATTTTGAGAAAATTTTGGAATTCACACAAAAGGGCTTTTTAAATGAAAGTTTTGAGTTCCTCAGGGTTTTTAGAGGCCCTAAAAACCATGGGAAGGCCCGGGACAGTTAAATTCCCTCCGGTGGATGTTTTTTAACGTCGGTGTACTCGAACTTTGATGGATTCGTTTGAGAAGGTTTTAGCTTTGATTTGAGTGATTCCAAAGGCATTTTACTAAATTGGAAATCTAAATTTTATAATGGAAAAGGCGGTTTTAAAAAAGGAGCTAAAACGAAGGAGAAATGAAAATGCCAAGAACGAAGGGCAAAATGGGAATTTTTGAAAAGTGTAACTCCCTCCCACCTATATATATGATGTACCCTTCTTCTCCCTTCATGTTGCACGACCATGTTCTGTCCAAAACCAGAGGAAAACCCTAGGGGATGAGGTGCACAAGAGGAGGAAGAAAAGGAGGAGAAATTCAAGGTAGAAAGGTATGGATTTTCATGGTTTTTCATGCTCTTTCTCTTCTAAACCTCTTCTCCTTCATTCTCCTTTATTTCCTATGATTATAATGAAGTATATGGATCTATTTTAAAGGATAAATTGAGAGGAAAATTCGGATTTGAAGAGAGGAGCTCAAAGAACACAAGATTCAAGTGAGAAAATACAAGAAAACAAGGTAATTTCTCTTCCTATGGTTGTCATCTTTGGTTCCCTCCTCCTCCATTTCGCCTAACATTAGAAAACCCTAGGAGGACTTGATTTTTTGGCAGAACCAAGGGTGAATCTAAGGAAAAAGGGTGTGGAGATTAAGAATATGCAAAGGGAATCAACAAAAAATCATTAGATTTCAATATGCAAGTTCTAGGGTTTCAATTGCACCTTGTAAAATCTGATTTTGTATGATGATTCCTAGGCATAAATAAGAGTTTAAATGAGCTCCTAAGATCCCTAAAAGGCTCCCCATATGCTTCTTCCTTTAAGAAAACAAAACGAACTCCAAGGAGCTCCATTTCCTCCATAGCCTCTGCCAAGCAAGGATAGCATAGCTAGGGAGAGTTTTAAAATTTTCTAAGGCCATTCTTGAGTTATATATGATGAATGAAAATGAGGGGAGGCCTTGGAAAAAATTTAGAACTCATAAAAAGTGAGTTGGTGCTTTAGGTTCCATATTATGACCTAAAGAAGCAACATGTAGTTAGGCTCTTTGTTTTAATTGTGTGATGACTCCAAGAGGCTTAAAAAGAGTCAAGAATCATATTTGAAAGGAAAGAATGGAGCCTAGAATTTATTTGAGGGGTGTTGCTTCATTAGGTGTATTTATGGATCATAATAGGGTTTATAGAACAACCTAGTGTCTAAGCAAGTTATGTGACGTTAGAAATTGTTTCATAAACCTAATTGGTTTCCATAAATTGTGTTTAGACCAAGAGAAATCTTCCCCAAACTTTTGTGGCTGTGTGGCCAAAGCAAGGGAGGGAATTTCAAGAGAAAAAGTGTGTGATTGTGTGCAAGGTAGCTCTTTCCACCTTCTCTCATGCATGGATGTGTGCTTAGCTTGTCTTAAAATGTGTGTATATGTATTTTCAAGCTATGAAAAGTATGCTAGCATGATTTTATATGCCATGATTTCATGATGACATATTATATTTCATATGATGTTTTGATGTGTGTTTGGATTTGCTTGAGTGTGGTAAGGCCAAGAACCCTTAGCCATGGTGAGGATAAGCCAAGAACCCTTAAGATTGGTTGAGACAAAGCAAAGAATCTCCCAAAAGCAAAGTGGGCTCCCAAGAGCATGGTTGAGTCCAAGAATGCATTAAAGAATGGGTGAGGCAAGTCCAATATCCACAAGAGATTAGGTGGGGCCAATCCACTTACTTGGTAAGCCTTTGTATGCTATGTATGACATTCTCAAATGATGAAAATGCTTCTTGAATGTTTGCACATGTCAATAAGACCATACATGCATTTATGAGACTTGTTTGCATCCATTATGTATGACTGAATGGGAGATGAACTATTGGGATTCTTTGAATCTCATAGCCTCCTCTCCAATGATCTAACATGCTAGGTGGACCAAGTGGACAAGGTAATGGAAGCCAACCACCTTGAGGATGAGAGGATGACAACATAATGCAAAGTTTTAGTTCTTTAATGCCATACTCATGTTCAATTATGTAACCTATGCTTGTATATGGTCTATGACCTTTGGAACATATGTAATTATGATAATATATGATGTAGAAATGAAAGAATGTGTTATGTGAATGATAGAATGTAAATGGAGTATGTATGGACAATGTAGCTTCATGAATGGTATTATGGAATTATGCATTTGTGTGGATGAAATGGCCAAAATGAGATGCATAGAGTTTGTGACCATTTGGACAGCCTACACAAGTCCTAAATATGCTTTTAGACTTGCCTAAACATTGCCAAACCCAAGAAAAGCCATTCGGACAATTTGGTATCCTATATGGAGCCAGTTTTGACTATAGTGGAACCCTACATTACTTTTTAGCCAAACGAGCTCTTCTTGCTCTGAGATTTGGCATGCAATTAGAGCTTGTTGAGAGATTTTTAGAAAGTTAAAAAATATAATTTTTAGAGGTCTACAGAATATTTGATGAATTTCCAAAGTTGGGAAATTTTCTAATTTTGGTCATATCACTATTCATTTGGTTCAAAAATAAAATCTATTGCACAGGACTCAAATGATGTCCAATTGCCATGAAATTTTATAAAAAGAAACTAGAAATTCCCAGTGACTTGTGACAACTAGAAGCACCTCATTTGGAGGTCTAGAGAGGGAGATATGAATTTCTAAAATTCTATCTAGTATCAGAAGCTTCACCCGACCTCAGTTATTGCTCTATTGAATTTCAAGGTCTAGGCATGCCTGAGCTGCTCTACAATTATTTTTTCCTCTAGCTAACATCCACATATTTCTAGATTGGTATCATTTGCATGGATTGGATTTTTTGGAATTAATTGGACATTTTCAAAGTTTGCTGCAGAAATCTATGACAATACCAGTGAGCAGTTTGACCTTTGGACAATTTTGGATGTCAAATGTCCTTTGTGATGCATGTTATGGTTTGGACATATTTTTACTATGAAGTAGACATCCATAGCTTTCTAGAATGGCTAAGAATGTATGATTTTTATTTTTCTAGAATTAGTTATGAATTTCCAAAGTTTAGTTAGAAAAGAGCCAAATTCTGGCCGAAAATATACATGAATATTTTAAGCTTTCCTTTGAGTTCCATGAGTTGTAGGCCACATTTTATGGTGCAAATGAGTTGTATTCATGCAATCAAATATGGGAATATGATGTATGAGCTCATATGGCCCTCATGACACTGAATGAAATTTTTATACATGACGCAACACAAGAAAATGTATTATTTTAATGGATTTTTTACTTCCATCATGGAATTGATGATGTAAAGCATGGGGATGTGTTAGAAATAAGTTAGAAATATAAGGAGTTACATGAATAATGCAAGAGGTATAATTCTTTAGCCATATGAGGAGCTAAACACAAAGGTAGTTGAGGCTCAAATCATGTGGCTAGACAAGGAGTACTAGTGATGACGGAGTGTATTACCATATGGAAGGCCTTGTTGGTCATATTCAGATTAATATGAGAAATGACTTGTTAAGGGGTCAAACAAAGCACAGAGTAAGACCTCTAATGTGAGCAAGCTAAAGAGAGATAAATGACCCACTGGCAGATGCCCAAAATAATTAAGCCATAGATGAGTAGTAGGCTTAGTATATGGGTCTAAGAAAGAGACTGGCCTAGCTTATGAATGAATATGAGGATGTTTAAGATTGAGTAGCATCTGGAGCTAGCTTGTTAGATACAAGAGTAGTAAGGTTGTTAAGATTCACCTATAAGGCATTGACTTTGACCTAGAATGCTATTCTATATGCTAATGAATGACGAGTTCTCACCGTGAGATTTAGAGATGCAAAGCATACTACAGTTATATGTGTAAAGGAAGGGTACATCTGTGTAGAAGAACAAGTGTTATGTGACAACCCTATCTTCTAAACATGGTAATTATGGTTAACTACACAATTAATAATTAACGATTAAGGTTTGGAATCGTTACAATTTATTAATTTATGAAAATATAGGGAAATTTGAACCGTGATGTTAGGGTCATCACTAAGTAACCACAAACATGAGAATGCATAAAAGGAATTATATTATCATGAAGGGTTTGTGATTCATCCATCCATCAGTTTCAACACATAAAAACCTCCCACAAGTGTTCTTATATCATTTCCTAGCATTATCATTGAAGAGACTGGGGTTTCTAGGCTAAAGGTAGGAGTTTGGGGACTTGCGCCACGACTTGAAACTCTCTCGCCGCGGCTAAGTTACTCTCGGGAATCATTGGGCAATTTACACGAATTGCGCCCCGGCTATCATTGTAGCTTGCCTACATGGTGCCGCAACGAGAATGCCTTCTGGGACTACTGTTCGAATTCTCGCAATTCTTGCCTTGGCGAAAAAATCTTGCGCCGTGGTGAGTCTCGCTACTGGACACTCCTTACTTAGTTTCCTCGACTAGTGTCGCGATAAGACCTGTTGCGCCACCGCAAGGTTTCATTCTGCCACCCTCCTGGGCGATTTTTTTCATACTGAGCCATGGCGTTCCTCGCTACTATCACTCTTCAGGCTACGGCGAGGCCTTCCTAGCCACGAAGTGATTCCCTCCTGTAACTACATCTCTCAAATTTCATCCTATGCACTCCAATTCACTTCTTAGGAACACCCTAGGACCACTTCCCTTCATTTTATATGACTCTAATGGTATTTATCTACCTTATTTACCTAGCTATTCTACCATTACCAATTCCAAACTTAAGTACTAATTCCTACTCGTCCAACTACCATATATCAGCAAATTCATGGATTAATGATAGCAAGAATTCTTGCACTATCAAAAATTAATATCCGATACACATTTTGTTAGAGATTTCATACATCAATGGTTCATGTCAACATCCATTGCATCCCATAATTATATTTCCAATAGTATACTATACTATAAATTCAATAAAATTCATACATCAAGTGTTATAGGTTTATACATCCAGTACCAAGCTAAGATGAGGCCTAACTCCTTAATAGATACATCCTAAGTAATCAAAATATAAGAGCCTACACTTGGCAACATGATTACATGATGATGCTATACAAAAAGAAATACAAAATTTAGCATCATTTCTAAATAAACCAGTCTAAGTGTAGCCTTCTCCCTACATGTTTAGAGCTTATGGATTCTCATCCACTTGCTTCCCATTATCCTTACCTGATGAGTTTTCACCTGAAAGTATGATCCCATGAAACGGGGTGAGATGTGAATCTCAGTAACCAAGGAAATTTCCATTCATAATATCCAATTTAATTAACATATATGCATGGATCAAAATCAACATCAAAATCATATCGTCACATTAGCAAAGGAAATGGTTAGACTACTATGATTACCATCCCATACAAGCAATCATAATTCCACATGTTAAAGGCCAATAACATCGGGAGAGGCCCGTCCACAGCACCTACTCCCCATTGAGCACAACCAAGGCTTAGTGCATATGGGGTTTGATCATAACCCGGTACCCGATTGAAGCACATGCACTGGTGGCAGCTGAACCATAGCTCCACCATGGACTCACAAGGTCCAATCACACATAATAGATAGCCAACCAATTCATTTAGCATTTCAAATCATTCATGTACAGCAAATATGAAATTAAAGCAGATATATGCATGGAATTAATATAATCCTGGTTACCTCACTTGTAGACAAATTTGTAAAAGCCACCAATAGTACAAAAATCTCCCCAGCCGCTACTAATTCCCAAAATTCGGAATAGAGGTATCCTCTACCAGAAACCTCAATATATCACCCTAAATCCTAAGCAAATTCATGAAAAATTAATACCCATGCTACAATCTAATCATTGGGGTCTCAAACCAGCAAAACTACCTCAAAAAAAAGAGTTTATACTTACCTAATGTCAGCTCTAGCCTCAACCTACGAAATTTCACCATGGAAACATCAAATGACAAGTTTTAAATTTTGGGTGTGGGTGAAAATACTCCAAATGAAAAACTAATTGAGCCAAAATGAAGAGAAAGAGAAGGGGATTAAATTATACAACTATTCCCTTAGTTGAATCTTACTTTAGAAGTGAAAAATGGTGGATTTCTTACCCCAAACCCTAGCCTCCCTTTAAACCTCCGAAAATGGGTTGTGTTTTTGTGTTTCAGCAAAATGGGGAAGGGGCTGAAGTGTTTAGGGTTTTAGTTGGGTCTAATGGGGGTCATGGGTTGACCCAAGGGTCCATTGGCAAGTGGGTTCTGATTTAAACCTTGTTGGGCCAGCTTCAAAGTGTTAGGCTGCAGACATTTAATTAGGCCAGACCAAGTTTGAAGGACTCAATTGATTTGGGTCTGCTCAAGGGTTATTGGGCTAATTACAAAGGCTCATGCAAGTTGAGTCTTAGGTTTCTAATTCATTAAATTAAATTGGGTAATCACTAGGTGCTATCTCTTGGGCCAAGCCTTACAATAAGGGTTGGGTTTGCACCTAAAATCCTTGGGCCCCCAATAGTTTCTAATCATGGCCCATTTGATTTAATTTGGGTCTAGATGAGGTTTCTAACTCAATTAAATCTCAAACTCATTAATAATTTATCTCTCTAAAATCCCCATTCACCTAACTTACCCAATTATTCCATATTAATTCTTCTTAATTAAGCCAAATCCATGATTAACACCTTAATTAATTTTGGGATGTTGTATGTTATACCCTCACTTATTATATGTTATTAGTCACCATTGAAAGACCTTATACTCACTTGCAGGAAAACCCTGTTGACAAAGTCTCAAAGTTTACATTGCAAAATGCAAGACCTTGTCGATAAGATCCTGGATCTTGGTGACAGGATGTCCTCGTAGCTATTAAATTGACATAATTTAGTGATGATAGCATCAAGAATGTAGTGAATTTATGAGAAGGGTATATCTTAAGGATGATACCCTAGAGCAAAAATGAGACATAATGAGATAGAGGATCACTCAGTTAGTGGTCAGTAACTCTCCAAGAGGGAAAGCCCTGATTTAGTAATTACAAGTGATAGGGGAAAGGTGAGGAAGAGTTAAGAAACAAGCACTTAACAAAAGATACTCTCACCTTAGTGGTGACTAAAGGAGAGTTAATAGAGTAAGTATATTAAAGATAGTCAAGTAAGAGTTTCGTACTTTGTCAGATGAGCTTCCCTAGCATGAGACTCTTTTAATGTAAAAGCTCACAAGTAGTAGAATGCTTTGTAGAGCATGAAGTTACTGATAAAATATAGTTAGGACATTAAGAAAATATATGACCTGAATCGAGTTGGTACCACACTATAAGTAGTAAAGTATGCTTCTAGAGTTCAAAGTAAAATGAAAGAGAAGTTAAGGTAAGTAGTTAATACCTCAAGTGCCTCTAGGGAAGCTAAAGAAAATTAAAAGCCATCTAAGCAGGTGAGCACCAAGATCATGTAAAGTAGTAAGGTGAGTCATAAGCTTTAAAGAGAGTAAACTCTAGGGTTCATAGGGAATAATTCCTTATAGAGGAATGGCCTAGCAAAGAAAAAAAAAAGGAAGTAGACTCTCCCCCACTTTATAGAAAAGTGAGTAAATAAAAGTGAACCCAAGAGGAATAAACATGCTCTTGAGTATAGAGAAAGTGTATAACAACGTTAGAACCTAGGACATAATGAATCAAAAATAGATAAATAGATAATATGAATGAGTGTACTAGCAAGTACCGTTGTCCTTGGTACAGATGTCAGTGAAACATGATGAAATGCCCTAAATAAAGGTAACTGGGCAATATGAATGACCTCAGGGTAATGAGTAAATGACATGAGAAATTAGAGGAAGAATTCCCTCTCCCTGAGTGTCATTTGAAATAAAGAGAGATATAACATAGTAACAAGAGGGTACTTGAGATTGTTGGGGAACTCGTAATATACTGGCAATAGTGGCTTGAGCTCGATCATGATGTGCCTGTGTATTAGTGATTAATGCTATGGTTTGCTTGCAATGATGGTTACATGATATTGAGTCTAGCTAACTCAGTAGTAATGTAACTTGAGCATGTAGCAAATAATGGCATCTACCATAAAGACGGTCTCGATAATCAAAGAGTATCATAGTTAAAGTAAGAAATAAGCTAAAGAAAGAGAAGTAAGGGATTTCAATAATATCAGAATGATGAGAAAAGTATGTAGAAGGGAATCCCCAATAAAGAACAATGATGTAAAAGGGAACGTGCTTGAATGTTAGAAGTTAGATAGCATGAGTCTAGTATGCATTGGATGAGTCCCTTATAATATGACTAAATGAAGTGAAAGGGGACTAGCCTACGACCTCTATCTTACAAGAGATGTTAGGCACACTCAATGTATGTGATGCCCTGGTGCGGAAGGCACTTGAAAGTAGAACATAGGCATAGTTAGATAGCATGAGTCTAGTATACATTAGATGAGTCCCTTATAATATGACTAAATGAAGTAAAAAGGGACTAGCCTACGACCTCTATCCTGTAAGAGATGTTAGGCACACTCAATGTATGTGATGCCCTGGTGCGGAAGGCACTTGAAAGAAGAACATGGGCATAGTTAGAAATTGTGGGATATGAGAAGAAAGATAGACAAAGTATAGCTAAAGTGTAGTAAACTAGTAAAAGTAAAGAAAAGAAGCCTAAATGGAAAGGCTTGAAGTAGGAACCTGAGGATTCCATACGGAATAGTGAGTAAAAATCAGAATACTCTAAAGTATTGTTCTAATGGGATCAATAGAGAAATAAGAAATATAGAATCCACTTCATATAAAGAGCATAGTAGATATCTGAGTTTAGCCTTAGCCATTATGAGCAATGGTTATCGAACTTAGTGAGCATGTATTTCCCTATCAGATACAGTGATCTTAAGCTTTGACATCTTATAGAGGCAGATCGCAATAGATCCTAGCATAGTATAGTGGGTTCCAGTAGATCCTAGTAGGGGTCTGAGAGGTCATAGTAGACCTAAGAGTCGCAGTAGATCCCATGGAGATACAGAGAGCCCATAGTTTTAGCACAACAGTTCTTTGGGGAGATGATGGCCTGAGATAGTTTTCCTAGATTAATTAGTCTTAGAGACTAGTATAGTTTCAGACAGTTTTGTCTTAAAGACAAGAAACCTCTTAAGTCTAGTAGACTATTGCCACAGAGATATGAAGGCTTTACTAAGACAATTAGACCATTGACTAGATCTCTTGAGAGATGAATATAGTGTGTGAGATGAGGAAAGCAAGAAAGTAGCTTTCCAGTATTATAGCTAGATGAACCACTACCCAGTAGACATTGGACCTAACCTAAGGATAGAGAGATCCTTATATACCAGAGTTATATATTTAGAGATGGGTCCAGTATAGTTTATTTTGATAAGGTAAGTGGTAGACTATGTCTCCAACAGTGAAGATTATGAAAAATTAGCATTCTATAAGAATTCAACAGTAGTCAATGGTAGTTGCTCTTCAATGTTAGTATAGGAAAGAGTAAGAGTATGATGATTAGTTATTAAGTCAAAGAGTTATATACGCCTTCCCTCGAGTGAATAAAGAGAGTAAAACACAGTTAAGGCCTAAAAAGGCAAGGTTCAGAGTAAGAAATGAGACTGGGATGATTAAGAATAACAACCCTTTGAAAAGGAGCCATGATCCCAGTAAGTGATACAACTATGAGATCTACGATAGAAAAAAATATGATGATAAACCATGGGATGAGCTAGTGAGAAAATGAATAAGATTAAATCGTAAACTAATATTTAAGTAAGCTAAATAAGCATCCAGAGGTTTCTAGTGGCTCTTAATTAATAGAGAAAGACAATAAGATCTTATAGAAAGCCATTAAGAGATGATAAGGGAGATTTAATATTAAGTACGTTATCTCCCAAGGTATATGCGGCGAGTCCACTAGACAAGGCACATGCAAGTAAGTCCACTAGACAGGAAAGTCAATCCCTATAAATGAGATAAGATTAATTAGATATGAAATAATAAGCTCTCCTAGGAGAAAGGTGTAACACCATAATCCTTTGACTCATCTCATCCATTATCTACATTCATTTCCTTGAATTACATGAAATTCTCAAAGAAAAGCCACTAGAAAATACAATTAAATTGTGTTGTGTCGCGTATAAATTTTTTATTCAGTGTCCTGTGGACCATATGGACTCATCCATCTTATTCTCATATTTAATTACACAAATACAACTCAAATCCATCTCAAGAAGTGTCCTAGAACTCGTGCAAATGAAGTGTACACATGAAATTCAAGAATGCAGCCTCAGTCTAAATTTCTAGGTTACTATCATAAACTTTGAAAAATCATAACGAATTCTAGAAAAATCAAAATATAATTTACCATTCTAGAAATCTACTAATGTCTACTTTATAATAAAAATAATTTTAGACCACAACAGAGGCTGTTAGCTATCAAAAATTGATGGAACAATACCACAGGTTGCCTGTCATTAATGGTACTGTCCTCTAACTTCAAAAATTCATATCTCCTTGCTTAAATGTCCAATTGCGGTGATTTTAATGGACATTAAAAGCTTATCATGTCTAGTGTATTCTTGTAAAACTTCATGAACACTAGACATCATTTGTCCTTCTAATGACACAGCCCAAACAATTGACTTAATAAACAGTGTCTACATCAGTTCAATAGAAAAATGTCAACTTTGAAAAATCATAATTAATTCCAAAGAGCTCCAAATAATCTGGTCTTTGGCTTCCTAAAAAGCTTTGGATAAGATCTATATGAATGCCAAATTTCATGGAAAAAATCACTCACTTGATTAGATTTTGATATTGGGTTGCAAATTGGTCACTTTTAAGTCTTATAAGGGGTCCAAATGGTCCATTTTAGCTTCTAAGGCAACCATGGCCACTTGAGCATGTGGGAAAGCACCAAAATGGTCTACTAAAATTGTCTCAAGGGTGTACAAACCCAGAAATTTAAAACTCACTCTCTCACCTCGTGTCATACATAAGAATGCATACATTTGGAATTGCCATTCACTACCTAAAATGTACATTACCATTCATTTGGCATCAAAACTCATACATGCATCAAATATTTGGGTAATTACACATGTTCAAATGATTATACAACCATTCCATCATAGGATTACATCATATGCCATTCATATGGCTACAAAAGAAGCAAAAGTAAACACTTTGTTGTCAATCTCTCATCTCTCAACTTGGTGGCTTTCATTACCTTGCTCATTTGGTTGATGAGCATGTTAAGACATTGGAGAGGAGATAATGAGATTAAAAAAATCCTAATAGCTCATATCCCTTTCAATTATACATAAAGAATACAATTCAAGTCTTAAAAATGCATGCATGAGCATAATGGAAGGTGTGATCATTCAAGAAGCATTCTTGGCATTTGAACAAGTCATACAAAGCATACATAGGCTTGCCAAGTGAGTGGATTAGCCTCACCCATTCTCTTCAAGGTTATTGGACTTGCCTCACCCTTTTTCTTAAAGGCCTTAAACTAAGCCTCACTCTTGGGAGACTCTAGACTTTGTCTCAACCATTCTCAAGGGTTCTTAGCTTCACTATACTCAAGCAAACCAAAGAAAATATACTAAGCATAATTTAAAAACATAATACAACATCATGGTACCATGGGATATAGACATATGCTAGAATAATTTTCATGGCTTAAAACACATATACACACATTCAAAGACAAGGTAAGCACACATTCATGTATGAGAGAAAGAGGAGAGAGCTACCTTTGTTGCAACCACATACTTTTCTCCTTTGAATTGCACTCCCTTCCTCTGCCACACACTCACAATGATGTGAGGCTTATACTTCTAGCCTAAATACATAAAATAAGAACCAATTATGCTCTTGGAACCATTCACAAAGCTATCTATCTACTTGAAACTTTAACTTTATCTTATGGTTCATTTATGGTTTCTAAATGCACCTAATGAAGCAACATCCATCATTTGAGTTCTAGGCTCTATTCTTTTATTTCATTTATGATTCTTGACTCCTTTTAAGCCTCTTGGAGATATCACACAATTAAAACAAGAAGCCTAATTAAATGTTGCTTCTTTAGGTCATATTATGGAACCTATGACACCATCTCACTTTCTATAGATTCTAAAATTTTTCCAAGGCTTTCTCCTATCCTTTTCCATCATATATGACTTAAAAATAAGCTTGAATGAAATTAAAACTTCCCCTAGGTACATGGAACCGTCTTGGCTAAGACATGTACTTGATTTGTACCTAGGAAGTTGCTTTGATTTCTTTATGGAAGAAGCATGTGGGGAGGTTCTTAAGGGGCTCTAGAGCTCATAGAAATGTTCAATTAGGTCTAGAAATATTTGCATCAAAACAGAATTGTTACTACACAATTGAATCCCTAATTATGTTATCTTGAAAACTAATGCTTCTTTATTAATTTCCTTTGCATATTCTTGTTCTTCTCCCTCACTTTCCTAAGATTCACCCTTGGTTTGGTTCAAATTTCATTCCTCCTTGGCTGTCCCTACATAAGGCAAAATGGAGAAAAGAAGAGCAAGGAAGATTAAGTTGGAAAATGGCAAAATACCTTGGTTTTCTAGTTTTTCTTGCTTGTTTCTCACTTTGCTTGGCCTCCTCTCCTCAAATCTGAAATTTCCACCTCTGTTCTTCCCTCCATACAGACCCAAAAACATCATTGAACCCATGAAAATAAAGAGGAGAAGAAGGAGAAACATTTGACTAAAGAGAAAGCTTGAATTTCTATGAAATTTCCTACCTTTTTCTTGCTTTTTCTCCTTTCAAAATCTCCTCCTTTGGTGCACCTAAGAACTACCTTATTTCTATGGTTTGAAGGTAAAAATGAGTCAGTCTAGATATGGGGGAGAAGAAGCATGAATAATAAAGAAGATTCAAGAAGGTTCCATTTTCCAAAATTTCCAATTTTGCCCTTCCATCTTAGCATTTTCATTTTGGCTTCGTTTTAGCTCTTTTTTGAGAATCATCTTTTCCATCTTAAAATTTAGGTTCCCAATTTAATAAAATGCCTTTGGAATCACTCAAATCAGAGCTAAAACCTTTATGAATAAATCCATCAAAGTTTAACTGTAACATTCAGTTCTCCGAAAACCAGAGAAACCGTGAGAAATTAACATACAGTTTCTCCGTTAATGAATGAAACTCACTGGATACAAAAGAAAGTCCCTCGAAATGATATAGTTAAGGTCCCAAAAAATTTCAAAAGCATTCTAGACTCCTAAATATGAGAATCCCAAACTCAGACGGAAAGAAAAATGGAGCTAGAATAAAGAAACAATTTCTTATGAAAAGCCTACGAAACGTAATGGCATTTTTGTAATTTTGAGTAATTTTTGGAATTCACACAGGAGGGCTTTTTAAATGAAATTTTTGAGTTCTTCAGGGTTCTCAGAGGCCCTGAAAATCATAGAAACCCCCAGGACAGTTAAAACCCCTCTGATGGACGTTTTCTAATGTCAGTTGACTCAAACTTTGACTGATTCGTCGAGAAGGTTTTAACTCCAATTTGAGTTATTCCAAATGAATTTTACTAAATTAGGATCCTAAATTTCATAATGGAAAAGATGGTTCTAAAAAAGGAGCTAAAACAAAGGAGAAACAAAAATGCCAAGAACGAAGGGCAAAATTAGAATTTTTGAAAAGTGTAACTTTCTCCCACCTATATATATGATGCATCCTTCTTCTCCCTTCATGTTGCACGACCAAGTTCTGCCCAAAACTAGAGGAAAACCCTAGGGAGAGTGGCACACAAGAGGAAGGCAAAGAGGAGGAGAAATCAAAGGCTTAAGGTATGGAAATTAGTAGTTTTTCATGCTCTTTCTCTTCCAAACCCCTTCTCCTCCATTCTCCTTTATTTCCTATGATTATAATGAAGTTTATAAATCTGTTTTAAGGGAGAAATTGAGGGGAAAATTCGGATTTGAAGAGAAGAGCTCAAAGAACACAAGATTCAAGTGAGAAAATGCAAGAAAACAAGGTAATTTCTCTTCCTGTGGTTGTCATCTTTGGTTCCCTCCTCCACCATTTCGCCCCACTTGAGAAAACCCTAGGAGGAGATGATTTTTAGGCAGAACCAAGCATGAATCTGAGGAAAAAGGGAGTGAAGATTAAGAATATGCAAAGGGAATTAACAAAAAACTATTAGATTTCAAGATGTAAGTCTAGGGTTTCAATTGCACCTTGTAAAATCTAATTTTGTATGATGATTCCTAGGCCTGAGTAAGAGTTTAAATGAGCTCCCAAGATCCCTAAGAGGCTCCCTATATGCTTCTTTGCTTGAGAAAACAAAGAAAGCTCCATGGAACCTAATAAGCTTTATAGCCTCAGCCTAGATGGGTTCTCCTAGCTAGGGAGAGTTTTAAATTTTTCTAAGGCCATTCTTGAGTCATATTTGATGAATGAAAATGAAGGGAGGTCTTGGAAAAAATTTAGAACTCATAGAAAGTGATTCGATGCCTTAGGTTCCATATTATGACCTAAAGAAGCAACATGATGTTAGACTCTTTGTTTTAATTGTGTGATGACTCCAAGAGGCTTAAAAGGAGTCAAGAATCATATTTGAAAGGAAAGAATGGAGCCTAGAAATTATTTGAGGGGTGTTGCTTCATTAGGTGCATTTATGGACCATAATGAAGCCTATAGAGTAATCTAGTATCTAAGCAAGTTGTATGGCCTTAGAGTTTGTTTCATGAACCTAATTGCCTCCCATAAATTGCATTTAGGCCAAGAGACACCATCTCCACCATTTTGTAGGTATGTGGCCAAAAGAGGAGGCTTGAATCCAAAGGAAAAAGTGTGTAATTATGTGCGAGGTAGCTCTCTCCACTTTCTCTCATGCATGGATGTGTGTTTAGCTTGCTTTAGAATATGTGTATGTGTATTTTCAAGCTATGAAAAGTGTGCTAGCATGCCTTTATATGCTATGATTATTGATGCCATGTTATGTTTCTAAATGAGTACATGATGTTTGTTTGAGTTTGCTTGAGTGTGGAGAGGCCAAAAACTCTTCCCTTTGGTGAGGATGAGCCAAGAACCCTTGAGTTTGGTTGAGACAAAGTAAAAAGTTTCCTAAAAGCAAAGTGGGCTCCCAAGAGTATGGTTAAGTCCAAAGCTCTCAAAGAATGGGTGAGGCAAGTCCAAAATCTATGAGGAGAAGTGTGAGGCCAATTCAAACACTTAGTGAGCTCTTGAATGTCTTGTATGATTTGTTCATATGCCAAGTTTGTTTTTAAAATGTCCATGACTTCTATTTTCTCCATGCATGCATTTGTAAAGCTTGCTTTGCACATATTATGTATGATTGAATGGGAGATGAGCTATTGGGATTCTTTGAATCTCATTCCCTCCTCTCCAATGATCTAACATGCTAGGTGGACTAAGTAGCTATGGTGAAGGGAGCCAACAACAATGAAAGAAGAAGATTGACAAGCTTATGCCTAGCTTTATCCATTTTGGAACCATAATTACGTTCATGATGTATATGATGTTGTAAATGGTCCATAACCCTTGAGACATGTATAAATATGCTATTATGTGATGTTTATATTTATAGATATGATGCATGAGCTTTAGCATATATTTTGAGTATGAGATGCCAAATTATACAATGTGAAAGCATGATGGAAATGTGCATAAGTGTGGGTTGAATGACCAGAATGAGATACATGAGGTTTGGGACAATTTGGGCAGGTCACACAAGTCTTGAACATGCTTTTAGACTTGCCCAAAACGTGCCAACACCAAGGGAAATCCATTTGGCAATTTTGGTACCTTATATGGAGCTAAAATTGACCATAATGGAACTCTATATCACTTTTTAGCCAAATGAGTTAGTCTTGGTCTAAAATTTGGCATGAAATTAGCTCTCATTAAGAGCTATTTGGAAGCTAAAGATCATAATTTTTAGAGGTCTATAGAATATTTGATGATTTTTCAAAGTTGGCAATTTTCATAGTTTCTGGTCTACTGCACTATTCATTTGGTCCGAAATTGTTTTCTATCACACGAGCCTCAAATGATATCCAATTGCCATGGAATTTTATATAGAGAAACTAGGAAATCATAGTGACTGGTACCAAGTAGAAGCACCTCATTTGGAAGTCTAGAGAGAGAGATATGAATTTTTGAAGTTTCTGTCCAGTATCAGTAAATTTGCCCAACCAGAAGTACTATTCCATTGAATTTTGGAGTCTAGGCTCAATGAACTGATCTAGAGATATTTTTCCTCCCTAGTTAACATCCACAATTTTCCATATTTGTATCGTTTTCATGAATTGGATTTTTGTGGAATTAATTGGACATTTTCAAATTTTTCTGCAAAATTCTGTGACAGTTCCAGATTTCAGTTGGACCTTTGGACCATTTTGGATGTCAAATGTCCTGTGTGATGAATACTGTGACCTGGGCATTTTTTAGTGTAAAGTAGACATCCTAAGATTTCTAGAATGACCAAGATTTCATGGTTTTGATATTTCTAGATTTAGTTATGATTTTCCAAAATTTGCCCAAAAAAGAGGCCAATTCTGGCCGAGAATGCTCTTCAAAATTCCATGCCCCATTTTGGTTTTCATGAGTTGTAAGTATGATTTTGGGATGCAAATGAGTTGTGATGATGTATTTAAATATGTGAATACATAGCATGAGCTCACATGGTCCATGTAACACCAATTACAATTTTTAGATATGACGTAACACGAATAAAAGTCCATTTTACTTGCTTCTTCTATGGGAAATCTATATAATTCATGATATTATGCCATTTATGAGCTTGAGATAAGCTAGAATTTATAGTGTTACATTAAGTGTCCTAGGACTTCTTATAGTTTTCAAGGCCTCTGAGAATCTTAGAGAACTCAAAACTTTCATTTAAAAAGCCCTCCTATGAGAATTCTAAAATTTGCTCAAAATTACAAAAATGCCATTACGTTTTGTCAACATTTCGTTACAATTTGTTTCCTCATTCTAGTTCTATTTTTCTTTCTATCTGAGCCTGGGATTCTCATTTTTTAGAGTCTAGAATGCTACTTAAATTTTTTTAAGACTTTACCTAATTCATTTTTAGGGGACTTGCTTTGAAAATATATCTATTTTTGTCGTTTGACGAAAACTGGATATTACAATAGGCCAGAGTATAAGAGTATATGCAGTGTTAGAAACTACTTTACCTTATGATAAGAGCAAGTCAAAGGCTCTATAGCAATAACATAGAAAAAGAGAATCAAATACAGGAAAATAGTGACGTAAATTCTTTGAAGAGCTTAACCTCTAAAGGAAGTAAATATAGCCAGGAAGAAGGGAAAGAAAGGGTCAGTGAGTGAGTATATGAGAAAAATTATATGAGGTTATATCTTTAAATTTTAAGGACAAAATTTATTTAAGGGGGGAGGAAATGTAACATCCGATATTTCTGTAAACGTGAAAAACGTAATGTCTAGTTTTTTCATAAACGTACGTAATTCATTAGATACAAAGGAAAGTCCCCAGATAGAATGATTGGAGATCTAATAAAATTAGAATAATATTCTAGACTTCAAATAATGATGATTCAAGGTCAGAGGTGCCTGAAATTGAAGTTAGAATAACCAAACAGAATTTAACAAAAATGCAACGGAATGTAATAGCATTTTTTATAATTTTGGGAACTTTTTAGAAAACTCAAAGGAGAAATTTTTAAATGGAAAAAATGAGTTTCTCAGGATTCTCAGAGGCCCTAAAAACCATAGAAACTTCTAGAATGGTTTAAACCCCTTAAGTTTACGTTTTAGAGCTTCGATTGACTCAAACTTTAACCAGTTCATTCGAGAAAATTTTAAATTCAATTTGGATGAAACCAAAGGCATTTTATGAATTAGAGGACCTAAATTTTATGATGGAAAGGAGGGTTCTAAAAAAGGAGTTGAGATGAGCCTAAACGAAGCAAATAGGTTGTAGGGGCAAAATAGTCATTTTAAAAAATTGTAAAAGAGGCTTCTTAAGTAAGATTACACCTCATCACCTTCTCCAAGCTTCCATTTGTAGAAATTTGAGCAGCTATGGCATGACATTAAGAGGGGAGAGAGAGAAGTTTAAGCTTCTGTTTAGGTGAGTAAATAGCCCCGTTTCATCCTGCACCAGTTAGGAAAGTTGTTCCTCTCTTTAAGAGCTCTCTAATGGTGGTTTTCTTTTCTTGAAAACTTGAAAATTCAGGTCTAACCCAAGCCAAAAAGGAACTCTTTTCAAGAAACTAATGGATGAAAAATAATTTATGCGAAGAGAGCTTCATTTTAAGGTAAGACTTTACTTGAAACACTTGCAAAATCTTGTGATTCCAAGCCATTTAAGCTTCGATCTAGAGAGAGAAAATGAGGAGGAGAGTTTTTCTTTATGTTTTCTTGATGGAACCAAGGGTTAAGGAGTGTGAGGAACAAGTATATGCAAAGAAATCCAAGAAAGAACCATTGATTTACAAGATGTCTAGCCTAGGGTTTCACTTGCACCTTGGTATGTAAGAAGCTTTCTAGTGATGATTTAAGGTGTCTAAGAGTTTGTGTAAGTCCCTAAGACATCAAAGAAGCCTCCCACATGCTTCTCCCATCAAATAAATCAAACAAACTCCATTGGTGCTAATTGGAAGCATAGCTTCAGCCTAAAAGGGTTCATGCACCTAGGAAGTGTTTTAATTTTTTCCAAGCTTAGTTTTGCATCATGTATGATGTGAGAGTATGAGAAGAAGCCTTGGAAAAATTTTAGAAAGCCTAGAAAGTGTAATGGAGATATAGGTTCCATATTATAGCATAATGAAGTAACACCTACCTAGGCTCCTTGAAATGATTATGTGATGACTCCAAGAGGTCTAAATGGAGTCAAGAGTCATAAATTAAAGTAAAGAATGGAGCTAAGATTATGTTTTCCCAAAGTTGCTTCATCAGGTGCCTTATGGAACAATAATTGAACCATTTGAGCCATCTAGCTTTTAAAGTGCATGTGTAGCTTTAGAAATTATTCCAAGAATGTAATTGGCCTCTATGTAATATGTTTAAGTCAAAGGAATCAAGTTCCACCTTCTTGTGAGTGCTTGGCCGAGGGAGAGGAACCATTTTAAAAGAGAAAAGTGTGTTGTTATGCACCGAGGTAGCTCTTTCTCCTTTCTTTCATACATGAGTGGAGGTTTATCTTGTCTTTGAATGCATGTATGTGTGTTTCAAGCCATGAAAAATATTTTAGCATGTATTTGTATGCCATGATACCATGATGTTATATTATGCACTCAAATGATACTTTATGAACATGTCTTGGTTTGCTTGAGTGTGGTGAAGCCAAAAGTCCTATAGTTAGGGTAATGATGAGCCAAAAGTCCCCAAGAATGGTTGAGACAAAGCCAAAAGTCTCCCAATAGTAAGGCTTAGTTAAAAGCCTTTAAGAAAATGGGTGAGGTAAGTCCAAAATCCCCCAAAGAGATTGGGTGAGGCTAAACCACTTGCTTGGCAAGCCTATGCATGTTTCTTATGACTTCTTGAATGCTAGAGATGTTCCATAAATGATTACATGTCCCATGATATCCATACATGCATCTTTGGACATAGATTTGCATTCTTTATGTATGGTTGAAAGGGGGAAGAGCTATTGGGATTCCTAGAATCTTATCCCTTCCTCTCCATTGTCTAACATGACTAGGTGGACCAAGTGAGCCAAGAAATGGGAGCCATCAAGCTTAAAAGAGAGAGTTTGACAACAAAGTGTGTGAAAATGCCCATTTTGTAGCCATAGGACTGGCATATGATGAAATCCAATGTTATATATATTGTATAAGTCTATGAACACTTGTAAATATATGAATATATTGTGTATGTATGAGATTGGATGCCATATGTATGATATAGCAACTTTTGGGCATGAAATGAGGTAAGTGAATATGGTGTTACACTTTTAAGGGACTTTTCACTTAGCCTTACTTTTCATGAGACTTTTGGCTTTGTTTTAGCCATTCCTAGGGACTTTTGGCTTATCCTCACCTATGCTAAGGGACTTTTGTCATAACTAAATTTATTAAAGCCACTTTGCTTTCATAAACACATTTTAAGAAACTTAATGGTACCATAACATCTAAGCAACGACTAGAAACATTTCTCATAGTTTAAACATACACATAAGCACTCAAAGACAAGTAAACATCCAAGCAATGTATGTGAGAAAGGTTAGAGAGCTACCTTGAAGCAAAATCATAAACTTTTCTTTCTAATTCTTCTTCCCTTTTTCGGCCAAGTACTTACAACTATGTGACACTTGATTCTCTTGGCCTAAACACATCAAATGAGATATGTTTCAATCATTGGAACAAGCTCTGGCTTCTCACACACTCTATGTAATGTTAATTTGTCCTAAGACACAATTATGGTTCCATAGAAGACATAATAAAGCAACTATTGGAATTCATGCTCATGGCTCCAATTTCTCCTTCTATCTAAGTCTCTAGACTCTATTTAGACTCCTTGGAGTCATCACAAATTCATTTCATGGAGCCTAAATACAAGTTGCTTCTTTATATCTTGCAATCGAGCCTATACCTCCATCTCACTAACCATGCTTTTTAAATTTATTCCAATGCTTCCTTTAATATTCATCTATCATATTTAGTCTCTTTCTAGTCTTAGAAAAAAATTAAAACTCTCCCTAGGTTCATTTTCTTGCTTAGGTTGAGACTTGTGCAAGCTTAAGGGCCCATAGACTTTTGTAAATTTTCTTAAGGGAGTTGGCTTATGGGAGGCTTCTTAGATGTCTTGAAAACTCATTCACACTCTTAGACAATCTAAATTATTATTAGAAAGTCTCATACATATCAAGGTGCAACAGAAATCCTTAGGTTTTGCAACTTGAATTCTAAGGCTCCTCTTTTGGTTTCAATTGCATATTCTTAATTCTCACACTCTAAACCCTATGTTTCTTCCTTGGATTGGTTAGAATTCATCCCTTCTTGGATGGGCCCTAAGTTGGCTGAACATGGCATGGGAAGAACCAACAAGAAAGTGCAAGAAAATGCCACGATACTTACCTTAATTCAAAGCTTTTTTAAAAAGCCTTTCCATGCTTCTAGATTCTCCTTCAAATTCTATTTTTCTCCCTCTAAACCAACCAAAAACTAGTCCTAATTAAGTCATTAAAACTATAGGAAGGAAGAGGAGAATAAGTTTGGTGAAGGAAAGTGCATGAAAAGTCATAAATTTCTTTACCTTTTTGCTAGTCTTTCTCCTTCCTATTCCTTTCTCCTTGTGCATGCTTCTTTTCTAGTTTCTCCTCTATTTTGGGTAGAACTAAAGTTGGTTACAATAGGGAGAAGGAGTGGGACATGTATATAAGAAAGAGGCTTTTCAACATCTTTTTAAAAATTCCATTCTTGTCCTCTTTTCTTAGCTATTTCTTTTTTGCCTCATTTCAACTCCTTTTGGAGAACTATATTTTCCATTATAAAATTTAGGTCTTATAACTTATAAAATGCCTTTGGTTTCACTCAAATTAGATTTAAACCTTTCTCAAACAAACTGGTCAAAGTTCGGGTTAACTAATACTCTAAAACATAAACCAAAGGAGTTCGAATCATTTTAGGGGTTCCTATGATTTTTAGGGCCTCTGAGAACTTCGAGAAACTCAAATTTTCCATTTAAAGATCCCTCTATTGAGTTTTCTAAAAAATGCCCAAAATTACAAAAATACCACTAATTTTCGTTTAATTTTATTTAGCTATTCTGGCTCTGATTTCTGGGCATCTTAAGCCTTGGATCCTTATTTTCAAATATTTAGACCTTTGTCCTAATTTTATTTGGCCTCAAATCTTCCTCTTTCATGGACTTCCTTTTATAACTGATTAGTTTTTGGTCATTTATAGAGGAACTGGGTATTACATGGCCTAGCTGTAGTTTGCTAAGAACTATATGCTTCGACCTACTAACTTTGTTTTTAATATGCCTTTTACCCTACACATGCTTCGTGCTAGGGAAGACTCATTTGACTTAGGGGTAAGTTCTTATTTTTCAAACTTACTGAGTTCTAACTTTTCATTTTAGATTTGCAGTCACTATACTTTATTAACTCTCCTTTAATCACCTTTGAAGCGAGGGCATTTCTCTATGTGTTCTAATTTTTCAACTCTTCCTTGCTTTCTATATGCCACTATAAACACTAAATCAAGGACCCTAACTCTTAGAAAGTTATTGACTACCATCAAATGGCTTTTTAGCTCGTTATATCTTACTCGCTTTTAATTAGACTAGAGAGAACCTTCTTCTCATTAACTCTCTAAACTACTTTCTTTTTAGAGTAAGGTTCTCTCCTCTAATCATTCATCTCATACCCAGATCATCTTGAGTTTAGGCTCCCACTTGTTACCTTTCTTAGGCTTCAATTGACAATTTAGCCTAAGATACTACTTTTGCTAAGGTTTCTTGAAACATTCTTGATTACTACTTTTTTTTTATCCAGCTAACTTATATTAGCTTGCAATGTAGCTACCACTAGATCTCTTAAGTTTTCCTTTTTTTATGTACCCTTTCTTTAAGTTCAATTGTAAACCTTAGCAATTTTAGGGTCTCATTAGGTAATTAAATCCCTAAATACTACCACTGAGTTAATCACATTCTTTTTAGGATACATCATCTCTATGGTGCACCCTTTTCGTGTACTCATGACATTCTCTATGCATCTTGGGCTTATGTTCATGGCCCATCCACTATTATCACAGGGTAGATTTAGATTGAAGTTAATGTCTTAAGGGACTAGGGGTACAAAATAAGTTTTTTTATAATAAGATGTAAAATTTGGGGCTGAGATTTGGTGAGCATTTAGAGGACATTCAAAGCTTTTCTATAGAGCCAAAATTTGTATTTTTTGAAACTCTATAGAATATTTGGTGAATTTTTAAAGTTGGCTCTAAAAGGTTGTCCTGGTCCCATTCATATTGAATCAGATTTGGTTTTCATATTCTTTGAGTAGACAAATGGATTCATTTTGACTTGAAATTTTTATAATAGAAAGTTCATATCACAATATTTAATGGACAACTAATTTGTGTTAATTAGAGTTGTGTAGCCCAAGTTATGAATTTTTGAAGTTTGTCTCATAATATGTGACTATGGTCAATTTAAGCAATTTGCTTCCTTCATGCATGTGGTATTTATATACATGATCAATTTGATAAAACCTTATATATGTATGTGAGTTATGAATTAAATTGGGAAGAATACCATTTCTAGGTATTGGAAGTTCATTTGTGGTATTTAGTAGCCAAATTTCTGCAGCTAAAAATTTGGTAACAAATACTTTCACATAAATGGACATACCAATGTACCAAGTAAATGGAATATAGTAAGTTGTAATATAAACTAATGCACATTAATGTACATAATGAATTTCCATCATTTCAATGATTGTTTGACTAACAAGTGTCACTTCTCAAGGGAATTTACACATATCTCACTTGATAATTTCTTTTCCAAGCTCACTTATACAATCTAGTTCAAAGCTCTAGTATCAACATGCAAGCCAAGCTTCCTCTTCCCCTTTTGACATTCCATTATTCACCAAAAGCAAGAAAGAGCAATTAGTTAAGTTCCCCAGCTACTTTTTCAAAACACAATTCATGTAACCAATAAGAATGGAATCTTACCACTTTTGCTTTCTTATTTTCTATGCCTCAAAACAAGATTCCACTTCTCAAGCAATTTTTTTCTTTTCTCTCTCTCTCTCTCTTTTCCCAATATAAGTTTAGACCAATGCAAAATATAAGTAAAAGTTTAAATTTTCAAATTTCCCAATTTAAGCTCTAACAATAAATCAAATTAAATTGAAGTAATTATACTTGCAATTTAAGTTTCAATTCTCTTTTCCCTAATACTCTTTACAAGCTTTTCAACAATTATCCTCTTCTTGATTCTTCCATATGTTTTCGCTAACAAAATAAACAACCATAATTTCAATTCCTCCCTTCATGCTTCTCTCAATTAAGCTAACATAAGAGATGCCACATTCAATTCTAAATGCCAAATGAAAAGAGCTAAATTGAAGGATTTACTTACCAATATCAAGCTTTCATCCTTAACCTTAAACAACCATAATCACCCTTTATGATTTCATCTCTCTTCCTTTCTCTCTCTCTCTCTCTTCATAAGCTTTACATTTCATTCAAAGAGAAGAAATTATAAATCCCCTAATGATCATTAAAAATCAAATGGAAAAGGTTAAGTGAATAATAAGTTTACCTCCTAAACGAGGACTTTCTTCTCTCACTTCCTTTTTCGCATCAAAATGCAATCAAATAACTATTCCCTCTGACTTTCAAAGCCATAAAGTGCCATTAATCATTAAGATGATTAGATAGGAAGATACACAAAGATGAGTAGGTTAAGTTTTCTTAAGTTTCCTTACCTAAAAGCCTTAAGAAGCCATCCATGCAAGAGCTTGTTCATTGTTCTCCATTGTAGCCATTTCTATGAGCTCCCTTTCTTCCCATTTTTGTTTTGTGCATTTTAAGAGAAGGGAGATTAGTGGAATTCTAATATTAGAAAAAATAGGAATCGATAATTACTAGCTGGCCCAATAACCTAATTGGTTGTTTAATAGAATAAGGAATTGTGCTTGTCTTTTTTTTTTTTTCTTTACCTTTAGTTTTGGGCCTCTAAAAATTTAAAATCAAGCGACATAATATTTTAAACCAAGTTTCCAAATTTCCAATTATCTTTTCTCCCTTAAATGATCTCACCTTAATTTTCATCCATTTTTCCTAAATTAATGTTCCATTAGTTATGATGGTACATGAGGCTTTATTGGATACCAAGTAGTATTATCTCATATAGAGATCATAAATTCACTTCTAAGTTTTGAAAGTCATTACAAGATGCTTTAGGTACCAAACTTAGTTTCAATACATTATATGATCAACCAAACTGAGAGAGCTATCCATATTTTAGAAGACATGCTTAAAGTTTGTATTTTAGAATTGAAAGTGAACTAGGATATGTACTTAGCATTAACAAAATTGGCTTACAATAATAGTTATCATTCTAGTCTTTAGGTGGCTCCTTTTGAGGCTTTGTATGAAAGAAAGTGTAGGTCACTATTGTATGGAGTTGAGCTAGGGAAAAGAGTTTATTAGGACCAGGTGTTGTTGATCAAACTATAACACCATAATTCTAAGATTCAATTCATGCAATTTCCATGCCTCATCATCAAGCCAATTCCATGGGACTCAACATAATGGCATAGGAAATCATGAATCAAGATACATTTTGCTACGGTAAAAATTTTCTTTCGGTATCCCATCAGTCATATGGACTCATCCATCACATTCTCACATTTAAATATATAAATATAACTCATAACAAGCTCAAGAAAATGGCCTATACCTTGAGCAAATACATAAAACATACTAGTGTAGCCTCGGACTAGTTTTCCAAATTCTGTGTTTGAACTTTGAAAAATCATAACTAATTCTAAAAAAATTGAAATTAAGTATACTATGCCATTCTAGAAAACTATAGATGTCCAGTTTATGTAAAAATAAATCCAAACCAAACAAAGGGTGCTAACCACCAGAAATCGATGGAACAGTACCAGAGGTGAGCTGTCATCCCTAGTACTGATCTCCAACTTCAAAATTTCATATCTCCTTGCTCAGAGGTCCAATTAGGGTGGTCTTAATGGCTATGAAAAGATTATCATGTCTAATTTATACTTGTAAAATATCATGAGCATTAGACATCATTTGACTCATAAATGATACAGCCTAAGTTTCTGATCATATAAACAATACCTATATCAGTTTAGTAGAAAAATGACAACTTTGGAAATTCATAATTAATTCCATAGAGCTCCAAATAATCTAGTCTTTGGCTTCCCAAAAAGATCAGGATAAGATCTCATTTGGTCAAATCTTGACATTGGGTTGCAAAATGGCTCATTTTATGTCATATATGGGGTCCAAATGGTCCATTTCAAGTTCTAAGGCAACCATGACCACTTGAGCACGTGGGAATGCACTAAAATGACTCTCTAAACTTGTCTCAAGGATGCATAAACTCATATTTCTCAAACTCACTGTCTCACCCCATGCCATATACAAGATTTCATATGCTAGCTTTGGCCATCCAATACCTAAATCATGCTATCTCATACATTTGGCATCAAATTTCATTCATACATATACATTTGGGTAATTACATATGCTCATATGATTACATAACAATTTCATCATGAGATTACATCATATGACATGTGTGTGGCTACAAAAGAGGAAAAACTAGGCCTTTTCATGCATTTTTGATGTCAATCTCCTTCTTCTAGGCTTGGTAGCTTCCATTACCTTGCTCAATTGCTCCACCTAGCATGTTAAAACATTAGAGAAGAGGGGATGAGATTCAAAGAATCCCAATAGCTCATTTCCCTTTCAATCACACATAAAGTATGCAATACAAGTCTTGAAAATGCATGCACAAGCATATTGACATATGTGAGCATTCAAGAAACATCCTTAGCATTTGAACAAATCATACGTAGCATACATAGGCTTGCCAAGTGAGTGGATTAGCCTCAGCTATTCACTTATAGATTTTGGACTTGCCTCACCCATTTTCTCTAAGAGATTTTGACTCAACCTTACTCTTTGGAGTCTACCTCACTCTTGGGAGACTCTTTGCTTTGTCTTAACTAAGTTCAAGGGTTCTTGGCTCATCCTCACCATGGCTAGAGGGTTTTTGGCTTCCCACACTTAAGCAAACTGAGGCAAGCACATAAAACTTCATTTGCATGCATAAAACATCATCATGGTACTATAGAATAAAAGCTCATGCTAAAATACCTTTCATAGCTTAAAACATATATACATACATTCAAAGACAATGTAAGCACACAATCATGCATGAGAGAAGGTGGAGAGAGTTACCTTACTTGCATTTATACACTTTTTCCTTAAACCTTCAGTCCTCTCCCTTGACTTCACACACCCAAAGAGGTGGAGATCATTTCTTTTGGCGTAGACACATCACATGGAAGCTAATTATATTCCTAAATTAAATTCTAAAGCCATACATTCACTAAAAAAGCTAGGTGGTTCATATAGTCCTCTTATGGCTCCATAATGCACTTAATGAAGCAACCTTAAGAAAATATCATCTTAGCTCCTTTCTCTCCATCTGTTTATGATTCTTGACTCCATTTATACCTCTTGGAGTCATCACACAATCAATTCAAGGAGCCTAGCTTGGTGTTGCTTCTTTAAGCCATATTATGGAACATACAAGGCCATCTCACTATCTATGGTTCCTTAAATTCTTCCAAGGCTTCCTCTCATACTCTCCCATCATACATGATGCAAAACTAAGCTTAGAAGGAATTAAAACACTCCCTAGGTACATGAACTCTCCTTGGCCAAAGTTATGCTTCCATATGGCACCAATGGAGTTATTTTAATTTCTTTGATGGGAGAAGCATGTGGGAGGCTCTCTTGGTGTCTTATGAACTCATATTAACTCTTAGACAACTTAAATTACTACTAGGAAGCTTCATCTTAGCCTAGGTGCAACCAAATCCCTTAATTCCATAACTTGCATTTTAAAGCTCCCTCTTTAATTCTAGTTGTATATTTTTAATCCTCACACTCCATAACCTTTGGTTCCATCAAGAACACATAAAGAAAAACTCTCCTCCTCACTTTTTCTCTTTAGACCAAAGCTTAAATGGCTTGGAAACATAAGATTTTGCAAGTGTTTCAAGTAAAGTCCTACCTTAAAACTGAGCTATCTTTGCGTAGATTATTTTCCACCAATTGATTTCTTGAAAAGAGTTCATTTTTGGCTTGGATTAGACCTAAATCTTCAAGTTTTCAAGAAAATAAAATCACCATTAGAGAGCTCTTACAGAGAGGAATAACTTTCCTAACTGGCGCGGGATGAAATGGGGCCGTTTACTTACCTAAACAAAAGCTTAAATTTCTTCTCTCTGTCCCCTTTTAATGTCACTCCATGGCTATGTATTTTTCTACAAATGGAAGCTTAGAGAAGGTGATGAGGTGTAATCTTACTTAAGAAGCCTCTTTTACTCTTTTTCAAAATGACTATTTTGCCCTTACGCGCCTGTTTGCTCTGTTTAGGCTCATTTTAACTCCTTTTTTATAATCGTCTTTTCCATCATAAAATTTAGGTCTCTAATTCATATAATGTCTTTGGTTTCATCCAAATTGGATTTAAAACCCTCCTGAATGAACTGGTCAAACTTCGGGTTAACTGACATTGAAAAACGTCCACCGGAGGGGTTTTAATTGTCCCAGGGCTTCCCATAGTTTTCAAGACCTCTAAGAACCCTAGAGAACTCAAAACTTTCATTTAAAAAGCCCTCTTGTGAAAATTCTAAATTTTGCTCAAAATGACGAAAATGCCCTTACGTTTCGTTATCATTTCATTCGAATTCATTTCTTCATTCTATCTCTATTTTTCTTTCCATCTGAACCTGAGATTCTCATTTTTAGGAGTATAGAATTCTTCTCAAATTTTTTGGGACCTTAACTAAGTCATTTTGGGGGACTTCCTTTTATATCTAGTGAATTTGTTACTTTGACGGAGAAACTGTACGTTACGTTTCTCATATTTTCTTTCATTTTCAGAGAACCTAATGTTACACAAACCATTAGGCAAATAGAACTTTTCAGGAAAAGACTACTAACTACCCAAAGTAGGCAAAAGAACTATGTTGATAAAAGAAAGGACCCTTAAAGTTTGAAATAGGTGACCATGTATTTCTTAGGGTGACTCCAATCATAGGCATGGGTTGATCCTTGGAATCTAAAAAGTTCAATCTTAAATTTCTTGGTCTTTTCTAAATTCTTGATTAGATAAGGCTAATAGCCTATAGACTTCTTTTCACTTTGCCCTATAAGAGAAAAATGTGTAGAATCTTATGAGCTTCTTATTGATATGAATTTAATCTCTTAATTTTAAGTTTGATCCTTGAGTTGCATAGAGAGAGAGAGAGAGAGAGAGAGAGAGAGAGAGAGAGAGAGAGAGAGAGAGAGAGAGAGAGAGAGAGAAGCTTCAACATCATTGTTGCTTAGAAGGAGAGAAAAATGAAAAGGATGGTTACATGAGGTAATTTAGACTTCCTTTCACTTTTCCCTACAAGTGAAAAATGTGTAAAGTCTTGTAAGACTTATTGATATGAATTTTATCTCTTACTTTTAGGTTTAATCCTTGAGTTGTTTCTTGTTAGCCAACTAAGAGGAAGAACTAGGAATAAGTAAGTCTTTAGGTAATTTCCTTTGCTTTGGTGCTTCAACTAGGACACTTTTACATTTACAAAATTGGTGAAGCAAGATTCTTATTTTGGCCAAAATTAAGGTTTTTGAATCATGAAGGATTTTAAGTATGAATATGCTTGAAAAGAGATATTAGGAAAAATTCTATTTTTACTTCATTTTACTAATTTGATGAAATTAAAATGACTTTGGAAAAAGGGAAGAAAATTGTATTGGTTTCAAATTTTAATTTAGCAAAAGTAGTTGTAGTCATTGGGAATTTGCTTGTAAATTTACTTGTGTGTTATTGGAACTTAGGAATTTGCAAAGATTGATAGCTAGACTGCTTACCAAGTGAAGGAAACAAGTATTTGGAAAATAAGATTAGCTAGCAGTAAGACCAAGTTACCACACAAAACATGCCATGTTAGATGACACATGACCCTTAAATTGCACATATACAAGTCGAAAATTAGCTACTTTTGACAAAAGTAGGAAAAGAATATACCAAGAGGCTACAAGTTCTTAGGTGAATAAATGTTAGTGATGAAATAAGTAATAAGGTTGGATATGGAATAGATATAATGTAGTATTAAGGGTAAAGTTATTATTCTTAGCAATAAATAGATTGGCTTTAGTGATTGAAACGAAAGATGAAGAACAAATTAGAAATTATAGAAAAGTAGTTGGTGAACAATGGTTAATTCGAGGATTAGCTAATTGATAATATGTAATTCGGGTAAAGGAAGCTTAATGGTTGAATAATGAATACTACAATCTTAGTTGATAAGTGATTATCATAAAATAGTTAAAAAGATTAGTGATGAATAGTGTTGATTAAGGAAATTAGTTGATAGAGATAAACATGGTTGATCAAGGAAATTATTTTTGATTGGGGATGAATAATGTCAATTAAGGAAACTCTAGTTCAAGGATAATAAGGAATTAGTAGCATCTAGTTGATGAAGGATTAGTTGATGAGTAGCATCTAGTTGAAATTACTATAGGACTAGTCAACTTTAGAAAACTTGTACGAGGAAGGAAGGAGGCTGAACTTAGTAAAACCTTGTGTTACAAATAAAATGGGACACATTATTACAGATGATCTTGCTTGTAGGAACAACATAGCAACATGAGATGTATAACTTTTTACCTTGACCCAAGCCTAATAATTAAGTTTGGTACACACATAAAAAAAAATGTTCTATGTGACCTTGCACCATGGCCTAAACTTAAGACATCTATGCACAAAGAATACTTGATATAAGCATGAAAACAATGCGAAATAGCAACAAAAAAGAATGGTTTGACTAATAAAATACTTGATAAATTTATTATTGATTTTTTATAAGATCCAATGTGTGTTGCGAGATGTTTCCTATTCTATCATGAAGGATCAAAGTTGAACATACCTTAGTTTTGGATGCTTTCCATGAACCCATTAATATATGTATATATATATATATATAGCTCAATCTGGCATAGCCTCATTTAATATATATATATATATATATATAGCTCAATATCATCCCTAGAATTATGAGATAACTCAATTAACTCCTAACAATGCTTTCACAAGGTAAACTTCTTAGAAGAATGAGATGTAGAGGCCAAGATAAAAACTTGCTAAAGGAAAAATAACTAAAGTAGAATCCAAATAAGTTATAAAAAGAACATCAAGATCACCTTAACCAGTATGCCATAATTGTTGCATAAGCACTTTGTAGTCTTAAGGCAAGGTCACATGGTCACACGAGAACTAACAAATCACTTTAGAATACCTTAGCACTACTCTAAGCTAATCGATGACAAAGCAATCTCGCATAGATGGAATTGACTGATCAAACACAATAGGATGGCTGCATCATTTTAAACAATAACCTCACTTTTCCTTCTTACCTCATTAGGGTTGTAATGGATTATGTCAACACAATGTTAAGCAAAAGGAAAATGACCATTAGTACTCTATACAAATAAAAAATGATAAACCCATATTGACCTTAAAATTAAAGATCCACCTATAAACATGATGATGATTAAGTTTACCAATGATAGTGAACATACCTAAAATCAAGGCATATTCACTATCATAATAAAAATGGCAAAACAAAGGAAAGGAAACTCTAACGTCACAAACCAACATAGACCCACAAAACCTAACATGTATTACACTACTAGTGGGGCCAATTGAGAAAAAGCCAACCCAATTGACTTTATTATAAAATTGAAGTATCCATTCAATGGGAAATACATTCCTCTCCAACGAATATGCTCATATAGCATAAGAGATCCTCTACTATAATACCATATTATTTCTAATATTGATCCTCTTCTTGCAAGTGGGATTATACAATTCATCAAAGAAATCCTAAGAAAATGCATTAAAATAATGAATTTAATTGCGTTGTATAGGGGATAAATTTTTCATTTCGTGTCTTCAGAGCCCCATTAACTCACCAACAAAATTCTCTAATTATTTTCCATTCATTCAAGTCATAAAATTCTTAAAACTTAGTGCAAACCACAGATCAAGAGTCAAAAACCCCAATTTTTTCTTCATTTTTCACAGTTGTATGGTGACAGATTTCAAAGGCAACTTTGAAAAATCATAACTAAATATAAAAAAAATTACAATCATACAAACCATGGCTTTCTAGAAAGCTATAGATGTCAAATTTATAGTAAAAATAGTTCCCAACTAGAAAATCTCATTTGGTCCATGTTTGGCAATAGAAAGGCAGGGAGGTCGAGCTATCTTAAAATCTGATACAATTTACTAATATAAACTTTTGAAATTCATAATTAATTCCACAAATATCTAATCCATGAAATCTATACTAATTTGGAAAGCTACAAATGTTAGCTAAAGGAAAAAATAGTTCCAGACCAATCCAAGAGTAGTCCAACCTTGAAAATCAATCAAATAGTAATACAGGTTTGACTAAACACCTGGTACTGGACAGTAACTTCCAAAATTAATATCTCTCTCTCTAGACATCCAAATGAGGTGAATCTAATTGGAAAAAGTAACTGGAAAGGTCTAGTTTCACCTTTTAATATTTTGTGGCAATTGGACATCATTTGCACCATGAATGACAACGAAAAATTTTTGGATTGGATAAACAGTACACTGGCCAAAACTAGAAAACTTACCAATTTCAAAAATTCACCAAATATTCTGTAGACCTCTAAATAATACCTACTTTAGCTTCCCAAAAATATCTCAACAAGCTCTAGACGCATTCCAAATTTCAAGCCAAGAAGAGCTCATTTAGATAGAAAGTGACATAGCCTCACCAAATGATCAATTTTGGCATCCATAAGGTGTCAAGTTTGTTCAAATGGCTTCTTCAATGGTTTGGCATCTCTTGGGAAAGTTTAAAAGCATGAATATGACTTGTAAGAATTGCCCAAGTGATCCCAAGTCTCATACATCTCAATTTGACCATTCCATACCCAAGAATACACTATATACATAAGCCATTCAAGAAGCTAAATCCCACATTTGCATTGATTTCATGCCACATGTGGTCTATACAAGATTTATACATCATATTACAATTGTTCATGGTATTACATCTAAAAAATAACATATAAATAATCACTTTGCCATTCAATTACAAAGGAAGCTACATAATGGTTCAAATATAGCTTTTCAAGGCCCTTAGCTTACATTTCTCCCTTCTTGTGTGCCACCTAGACATTTTAAGATAAGGAAGGGAAGGGGCTGAGATTCCTAGAATTTCAATAGTTTACACCTCTATTCACACACACATTCATGGCACATACACATCAAAGTATATGTATGGAAGGTTTAACAACCATAAAGTATGCAAGGTCACAATTTCCATACCACTTATTCTTATTCAAGCCAAGAACATACTCTAGGGACTTTTGGTTTTGTCTCACCCCATTTCTAGGACTTTTGGATTTTCCTCACTCTTGGCTTAGGGATTTTTGACTTGGCCTCACCCTTCCAAGAGACTTTTGGCCTTGTCTCACCCATGCTATGAGACTTTTGGCATCTCCTCACCTTTATTAAGGGACTTTTGGCATCACTTCACCCTTATGTGTTATTTCCACAATCAATGATATTGAAGGCAATACATTGGTACCAATGCAATCTCAAGACATCAAGTGGCATGTTATCAAGTCACAAGAACACACAAGTATACAATCACATACATATGTATACAAGAATGCAAGGAGAATGAGATGGAGAGCTATCTTGAATTTGTGCAAACTTCCTTTGTCTTATCCTTCCCTCTTTTTGGCCTCAAAAGTGCACCTAGGTGGGTTGGTGTTCTCTTGGCCTAAACACGATAAACAATACACAATTACACACTTGAAGTAAGCCAAGACACTAAACTCACTCTTAAATACACACTTGGTTTCATAAGTGGCATAATGGTTCCATAAATGGCCTATTGGAGCAATCTTCACAATTCAATCTCTAAGCTCCCATTTCTTTCCATTTCTAGGCCTCTTGGCCTCATTCAAAGTCCTTGGAGCCCTCACATAATCATTTACACAAGCTTAGAATCAAGTTGCTTCACAAAACATCATTATAGATACCATTGTCCCATCTTCCAATCCATGGTCCTAAATTTTTCCCAATGGTTTCTCCTATCATCTAACATCAAATAAAGTTTTAAACTAAGGCTAGAAAAAATTAAAACATCCCCTAGGCTTCTCTTCCTAGCTTAACCGAACCTAGCACCATAGTGGAGGTTCATAGAGTTCTTGATTTTTCCTTGATGGGAGAGCCACTTGCGAGGGTTTCTAGAGGTCTTAGGAGCTCAAGGAAATACTCACACAAAATCAGATTTCACAAAATCCTAAAGAAGCCTACACTATCCTATCTTGGTTTCTATTAGTTTTTCTTAGAATTTCTTGCCATATTCCTCTTTCTCATAGTCTAAAACCCTAGTTTCTCTCTTGTTTTTGGACAGAAACCTCCCCCCTTATATGGTTCTATATGAGGCCAAAACACACACTAAGAAGAAGTAAGAGAAGAAAGCAACATAAGCAAGAATTTACCTTAGATTCAAGTATATTTTCAAAGCTCTTTCTTCTTAGTTTGTTCCTCCCCAAGCAATTCAAACTCCTTCCCTAAGTTTTGGACCAAAAACAAAACCATTCAACTCAAATAAACTATGGAAAGAGAGGAGGAAAGGAGAGGAACAAAATTGGAAGAGAAAGGAGCATGAAATTCCATGGATTTACCTACCTTCCTTGCCTTTCGCTTCCTCCTTCTATCCCTCTCTTTTGTGCCTTAAGAATCTACTCTTTTTTATGTATTTTGGGCAGAGGAAGTTGTGCTAAAGGAGGTGGGAGAAGAGGCATGAAACTTATAGAACATTCAAGAAGCTAATTTTTTCAAAAATTCCAATTTTGTCCTTTCGTAATGACAATTTTGTTTCAACTTCATTTTAGCTCCTTTTTTAGAACCATCTTTTCCATTATAAAATCTAGGTTTCTAATTTAAGCAAATACCTTTGGAATCACTCAAATTGGAGTTAAAACCTTCCCAAACATTTGCGTTAATGTTCAGGCTCACTACTATTAGAAAATGTACACCGGAAGGGCTTTACTAGTCCCAGGGCCTCCCATGATTTTTGGGGCCTCTAAGAACCCTGAGAAACTCAAATTTTCCATTTAAAAAGCCCTTCTATGTGTTTTTCCAAAAATTACACTTATTTACTCAAATGCCATTATGTTTCGTCAATTTTTGTTATAATTTGTTTTATCATCCTAGTTCCATTTTTCTTTCCATCTGAGCTAGGAATTATCATTTTCAAGAGTCTAAGACTCTACCCAAATTTTTTGGGACATTATCTAGCTCATTTCAAAGGACTCGCTTTTATACGACTCATTTCGTTGTTTTATAGAAACTACATTCGTTAGATTTGCCACCCTCTTAAAATAAATTTCGTCCTCAAAATTTGAATATGTACCTTAGGGAAATAGCTTTGGATATTTTTATCTCATCTCATCTTCTAGTTGTTAGAGATTGTGCCCTAGGCTAATAATTGTTTTGTAAACATTGTACTTTATTAAGAAATAAGAGTTTTCTATTATTACATTATTATATTGTTTACATGTTCTATATAATAGTATCCTTGGATAAATCATATTGATTATCCTAAATATCCCTAGTCAATCATCATTGTGGGAATGATGATGAACTAAGACTAGTATAATTTTGATTGATTATGTGTTAATCATATATATAGATACAAATCAAAATCATAGGCACTTGTTAGGGAACAAGATGCTAGATCGACTCATTATGAGATAGCTACATGGATTAAGTCATAAGCGTATCTCATATATAATCATGTCACCGAGCCCTTAAACTTGAGATTACCATAGTTTCCAACATGAGAAACACTATGTTTTAGCATAGTTAAAAGTTATCTTTAACTGGGTGATCATAAAACCTATAATAAGGTATAGTAGAATTCATGTAGAACAAGATGAGTGGTCATGATAAAATTTGTCCCTCTGATTAATAGAGAGATATCTCTAAGCCCCTCGATGAGTGAGACTGAGAAATGTATGGCCATGCTCGAATGGAAGGATTTCAATTTATACTGTCAGTCTGCTCGTAGATTGAGAAAATGACATCGAGTAACATGAGGATAACATTTCCATGCCTCATATTTGATCTAGATATCATGTAAAAAAAAGGATGTGATAGGGTTATATGATAGGTTGCATCAGATCACCAATCCATATATGATTTGGATAATCACAATGTCTTGCTAGAGGCCGCTTGTGACTTGTGGGTCAAATAGTGTTATTAGACCACTGCCAATGTCATATGGGCCTACAAGATTACACATAAGATGAGTCAACTTGAGTTAGAATGTCTAAATTTATTGAATTTGAAATTGCATCTAGATTCAATGAATGCCACATTCAATGTGGGGTAAAAAAATTTTATAAATATATATATTTGATATATATATAGTATATAAAATTTGAAACATATATATATTTATATGTTCGAAATATATATATATATCCTTTAATTAATTTAAATGAATTATTTTTAAATTTAAGTCTATATGATATATTTAAATTTAGACTAATATGATAATTTAAATTTAATTTATGAGATAAATTAAAGTTGAATTTAGTTCTAGATTTAGATTAAATAATTGGTTGAATTTAATCTATTAGATAGACTTAAATTTAAACTAATTAAGATTTGATTTGATTTAAAATAATGTATTTTAAATTAATCAAATATATCTAAAATCCTAATGAGATACCTCTATAAAAGAAAAGAGAGGCTAAGCTTTCTAAGAATGATAGAGAAAACACAACTCTGAGAGAGAAAAAAAAAACTCTAAAGAGAGAAAAGTGTATAGGCAGTGTACGGACGCCTAGAGAGAAAAAAAGGAGAGTGTCTTTTCTAGCAAGAATGTGTACGGACATTGGTCAGAGGCACTAGCACGCCGTTTGAGTTGAGCAACCATTCATGTAGATACTGGTAGAGGGAGCAGATTTGAAGATCAGTTCTTGAGATCCGACAGTGAAAGAAGTATCACGTAACAAAGGTAAATATTTCTAAATCTATTCGATTTAAACAACATTGATGGATCCATAGGAAGGGATTCGGGGTTTATAAATTTCATCGTGTGTCCTAGAATTCCGAGCAATGGTATCAGAGCCACATTAATGATTGTTTAAATTGAGCTTTTGTGTGAAGTTTTGTGAATTTTTGCCTTTGTTGTGATCTCGCATGACCTATATGTGATGCAATATGTTACAATGTGATATAAGTATGTGAACTTAAGGCTCACATGATTAGTTTTTGAATCTGGTGTTCATATATGTGTTATGTGTGAATCAATTTTGAATATGATACTTATATATATGATATATGTTTGAGACCTATGGATGTTCAAATCAATTTTAAATTTGATTTCATATAAGTGATATTTGAACACTTCAATTCAATAATATATGCGACATATGTGTGTGAATTACAAATTGATTCCAATTTGATTTGGAATCTGATTCTAAATTTGTTCAATTCAGACTATAAATTATTCAATTCAAATGTGAATCTTACAAATTTGTTTAAGAAGTCTATTTCTGTTTTCGTATATAACATATTAATTAGATTATCGAATCTGTTTATCAAATCCCTTTTCATTTTATACACGTTGATCATATGTTGTGAACATGCTTTCCTGACATGAATGAACAAATCCATATTCGTATATGGATGTAAATATGATTTTGAATATGTGATTTGCATATGATGAAGAAACCACACACGTTGATAAGATTATTTGAATCTGTGATACATGTTTAATGTTTGATGGATTCTATGATTTACAAGTTTAAAGAGGCTGTGATATATGTTATATATGATACGTGTTCAACGAATATATTTAAATATGTAATATATGTATGTGATACATGAATATCATATATGTATATATGATACATGTGAATCTGTGTCATAAGTATGTGATTCATGTTTGATGATAGGATTTAAATCTGTAATGTATGTGATACATGGTTTTTGATGAATCTGTCGTGTATGTATGTGATATGCAATTTTGATGGATAGAATTTCGAATCTATTATATGCACATTTTTCATTTGATTCTATGATATAGATTGATTCGAGTCTGTGTATGTGAAAGGTGTTTGGTGGATGGATTTTTTTTCAATATGATTGATAGATCCTCGGGGTTTTTCTTAAGGTAGCAGCTCATTCAAAAGAGTGGAAAATTCAAAATTTTGTGGGGTGTTGCCCGTTGACCCTGCCCGCTAACCGACTAGCAAGACCACCGTGGCTATCTAATCTTAACATAACCTAATCTAATTTAACACCAAAATCATAATGCTTATAACCCTTCTTATGAGATGGGATGTTTGTAACTTTGTATATGAATTGTGTTTATTTGAATTGGATGGGTATGGTGCATAATATGGCCCTAGGTTTCTATGGTTTGTAGTTTTTAAATATAGCCTACATGTCGTACTTCTCTCTATTTATTCTAGATGTACATTATCTTCTCATCTCATTCCCCTCGAATGTTCAATCAAGGTTTCTCCTTGTATATGAAGTTTTTATCTTAGAAGAATCCTTTCATTGGCTTGGGAGGAGATAGGTTAGATGGGCCATATTGTGACACATTTATTTTATACTTCATGATGAGATCATAAGTATGTATGAGATGCTATCATAGTATATTATCATGCGATGATTAAATATTTGAATCACAACAAAATAATAACAATAAAATCCTTCGAATCAAATTTTAAGTTATTATGCCACCCATTTATGAACACGTATCAAGGCTTTGATTGCTTATACCTAAGTTCCATCAACATGGATACACTTAGGTTATCTTAGCGATGTAGCTTGGGTAATGGTGATACTTATAGGGTTTGTGACGACCCTAATTTCTTATCATCATAATTAAGGTTGAACATGTGATTAATCGCTATAGGTCATGAAAATATGGAAAAATTAAAACCTTAATGTGATTAGAGTCATCAATCATACGATTACCTACACTTATGTTCATAAGGGAATTAAACATCCATTTATAAGCCTTGGTTCTATTACTCATTAGTTATAACCCATCCTAATGACTCTAGATCATCCTTTGTGATTAACATATGGAAAACCAAGGTTTTCTAGTTAAAATAAGCGTTTTACCATGTTCGCTGCGGCCAATTCCTTTCTATTTTAACCTTTTCTTTATCACAAATTTCGCCGCAGCGAGTTGGACCTTCACTGCGGCCAACCTACATGGCGCTGCGGTGAAGAAGCCTCCTGGAGCTCTCTCGCTCGCCTCTCGATATTGGCTGCGGCCAATTTCTCCTTTCGTCACGACCAATTCCTCTCTGGAATGCCGGGGACATTTTCCCAAAAGTTCACCGCGACCAATTCCATAATTCGCCGCGGCAAATTTCTCTCGGGATGACTTCCAGTTTGACCTCTCACATTTCGCCGCAGCAAATTCCTCTCTAGCACTCTCCCTGAGCAACTTCGCCTCTTTTGGCCGCGGCCAACTATATTTTAGCCACGGCGAAATCTCTCCTGAGCCTATAACTCTGAAATTCTTGCCTCCTACTTCCCACTCTCCCTTTATTAACACCCTAGGGCCCCTTTACCTTCATTTTGGGGCTCATTACCCTTCAGTAGCCTAATTTCTCCAGCTAATCTATCCTTATTAGTTCAAGACCCAAGGGTCAATTCCCTTTCTCTAATTATCCTATGACAGCAAGTCCATATATCAGTAAGTTTGTAAAATAACAATAACATGAGTTCATAGTAATATATATCAAGATTTCATTTCCAATAATAAGCTATTTTAGACTTTAACAAGGCTCATAGCAAATATTATAACTCTATACATCAAATACCAATTTACCGTAAAGCCTACTCCTCAATAAGTACATGGTATATTATCAAAATACAGATTTCTACACTTGGCAATATAGATACATGATGATGCTACACAAGCCTTAACAAAAATTAGCATCTATCCTATTCTACTAGGACCAAGTGTAGCTCCCCCACACCGGGCCTCAGCTCATGGATGTTCATACACTTGCTTACCCTTATCCTTACCCGAGGAACCTTCACCTAAAATTGTAATCCCATAAAACGGGGTGAGATATAAATCTCAGTAACCAAGATAATTCCATCATATAATCTGGTTTAAATACCATATATGCATGAATCAAAATCAACATCAGTATCATATCAGTCATCTCAGCAAATGAAATAATTAGGCTATCATGATTACTATCCCATACTAGCAATCATAATTTTTAACATGTTAAAGGCCATTAACACCGGGAGAGGCTCGTCCACGACACTTACTCCCCTTTGAGCACAACCAGGGCTCAGTGCATCTGGGGCTTGATCATAACCCGGTGCTCGATCGTAATACATGCACAGGTGGCAGCTGCACCACAGCTCCACCATGGACTCACAAGGTCCAATCATCATACAATAGATAGCCAACCAATTCATTCAATATTTCAAATCATTCATATACAGCAAGTATGAAATTTAAACCGACATATGCATGGAATTAATGTAAACCTCGGTTACCTCACTTGTAGACAACTTGCAACAGCCACCAATGGTACAGAGTATTCCTATAACCATAGCACCAGATAATTACTACTCTAATCCATCATTAACGGTTACAATAAGTACCCAAGAAATTTAAATGCTATTAACTACCTTAAGAATATTTACCCAACCACCACAAATCCTAAATTCGGATTTTAGTGTCCTCTACCACAAATCTCAATATTCCACCCTAAAATCCTAAGCAAATTCATATAAAATTAATACCCATAATATAAATCAACTATGGGGGTCTCAAACCAACAAAGAAAGTATCAAAATAGGGGGTTTAAACTCATCTAACACCAGCCCCAACCTCAACCTACGAATTTCTCCAAGAAAATCCCCAAACCCCCACATTTCAGATTTTGGGTATGATGAAAACTCTCCAAATGAAAAAATAATCAGACTAAATTAAAGAGATAGATGAGGGAATTAAGTTGTATAACTATTACCTTGGCCAAATCTTGCTCTAAGTGGGTGAAAATGTGGAATTAAGCCAAGAACCTTAGCCTCTCCTCCTCACCTCCGAATTTCTCTTGTATTTTTGTGTTTTGCTGAATGGGAAAGTGGCTGGTTAGCTTTTAGGGTTTTAGGTGGGTTTAAGTTGGGTCAAGGGACTGGGTCATGGGTTGCTCCAAGTCCACATTCAATTGGGTTTCAGATTTTGCTTATTGGGCCAGTTTTCAATTGTTGGGCTGCAGAATTCTTTTGGGCCAGTTTTATACATTGGGTTGCTAGAGTTTTCTTAGGTTTGGACCAAGTTTAAGGAGCTCAAGGGTTTGGGTCTGCATAAGGGTTATTAGGCCACTTATAAGAACCTATACAAGGTAGATCTTGGGCCTCTCTCACATTAAATTGGGTTGGGTCTGCACCTAACTCATTGGGCCTCCATTAGCCTCTTGTCATATTTCATTAATTTGGGCCTAGGTGAAGTTTCTATCTCAATTAATTCTCAAGCCCATATTAATAATCTATCTATCTAAAATCCCTATTTACTTAACTTGCCCAATCATCCCATATTAATTATTCTTAATTAATCTTAATCCATGATTAACACCTTAATTAATTTCGGGGTGTCACAGGGTTCATAATAGTTTGACTTAATTAGGACTATCAAAACAGTTTTGGGTCTCAAGGCATTAGATGGGATTAAATATGTCGGATCATATAATGATGGAATCCTATAAAGATCTAAGAGTTACATGTGATGTAATTGGTAAACAAGTTACCTACCTAAATAACTTAATTTTAAGCATCTTGCTAAAGCAAACTTATAATTAAGTGAAATATGGGTCTTAGCCTGCTAAATTAAATTGAGGGTTAATTTTTAGTGGGAGATTATTAACTCAACTTTGCATATTTTTGTTGTAGAAAAATGTCGACAAATAATTCTACTACACTATCATTGCGATCCGTCCTTGAGAAGGATAAACTCAATAGGACCAACTTTCTTGATTGGTTTAGGAACTTAAGAATTGTTCTCAAGCAAGAGAGAAATTCATATGTCCAAGATCAACCCATTCCTGAGGAGCCTGCAACCAATGCTCCAAGAGCCCAAAGGGATGCCCACAGTAAGCATATCAATGACTCTGTGGATGTAGGATGCTTGATGCTAGCCACCATGATCCTAGAACTTCAAAGAGATTTGTAACACATGGAGGCTTATGAGATAATTGTGCTTCTCGAGGAAATGTTCCAACAATAGGCGAGACAAGAAAGGTATAAAATTACCAAGGCCTTACATTCCTGCAAAATGGCTAAAGGTGCCTTAGTTAGCGCTCATGTTTTAAAGATGAATGGCTACATTGATCACCTTGAAAGGCTCAAATTTCCTATGAGCCATGAGTTAGCTATAGATTTTATCTTAAACTCACTCCCAAAGAGTTATGACCAGTTTGTCATGAACTATAATATGAACAACATGGAGAAACCAATTTTTGAATAGCATTTGATGCTTAAAACTACTGAGTAAATTGTTAAGAAAAAGCCAAGCACTATTTTAATGGTTCAGAAAGGAAAAGGAATGAAAAAGAAAGGCAAAAGCAAGGGAAAGGAAAGGGCATGGACAATAAGTCTAAGGACCAAAACAAGCCCAAGCCTAAACCTAAGCTTGAAGCTAAGAAGGTAGAGCCTCCCAAGGAAGGACTTTGTTTCTTTTGCAATGAGCCCGGTCATTGGAAGAGAAACTACAAGCTCTACTTAGAAGATCTAAAGAAAAAGAAGAATAGTGGGGGCTATTACTTCAGGTATTTATGTTATAGAAATTAATCTTTCTACTTCTTCTATATGGGTATTAGATACTGCATGTGGAACTCATATTTGTACAAATGTGTAGGGTCACAAAAAGAGTAGAAAGCTAAAAAAGGGCAAAATAGACTTATGAGTTGGAAATAGAGTAAGAGTTGCTGCTTTAGCCGTAGGCACTTATGAATTAGTTTTGCCCAGTAGGCTTTTCTTAGTTTTGAACAATTGCTATTATGTTCCTGCTTTGAGTAGAAATATTGTTTCACTTTCTTATTTAGATAAGGAAGGTTTTACTTCAGTTATTGGGAATAATAAATGTTCTATTTATTTTAATGACATCTTTTATGCAAATAGTGATTTGCATGGTGGTCATTATTTCTTGAACCTTTAAATTCCCAATAATGAAAATATCTATAATGTAATTACCAAGAGGATCAAATCAAATGATTTGAATCTGACCTACCTATGGCATTGTCGTCTAGGCCATATAAATGAGAAACGCATTTCAAAGCTCCATCAAGATGGACTACTCAACTCATTTGATTTTGAATCATTTGACACCTGTGAATCTTGTTTATTAAGAAAGATGACTAAGGTACCTTTTACTGGGCATTGCGAGAAGGCCACTGACTTATTGGGCTTAATATATACCAATGTATGTGGTCCACTAAGTACCACTGCCAGAGGTGGTCACTTGTACTTCATTACTTTTATAGATGACTATAGTAGATATGGATACATCTATTTAATGAGATACAAATCTAAATCTTTTGAAATGTTTAAAACCTTCCAAAATGAGGTACAAAATCAGCTTGGCCAATCTATTAAAGCACTTTGATCTGATCGAGAGGGTGAATATTTAAGCCAAGAACTTATTGACCATTTTAGAAATTATGGAATTGTCTCACAATTGACCCTACTAGGAACACCACAATGGAACAGTGTTTCTGAACGAAGGAATCGAACCCTATTAGATATGGTTTAATCTATGATGAGTTAAGCAGATCTTCTACCATCCTTTTGGGGCTATGCATTAGAAATAGTTGCATTCATACTAAACCGTGTCCCATCTAAGGCAATTGAGCCCCATATGAGATATGGATTGGGAAGAAGCCCAGTTTATCTTTTCTTAAGATTTAGAGATGCGAAGCATATGTTAAGCAATAAGCCTCAGATAAGTTAGCACCCAAATCTACAAAATTCCTTTTTGTGGGGTATCCTAAGGAAACTAAGGGATACTACTTTTATAATGCCAATGAGAATAAACTATTTATTGCTCAAAATGGTATCTTTCTAGAAAGAGAATTTATCTCTAAAAGAACTAGTAGAAGTAAGACACATCTCAAAGAAGTTTGAGAGCCACAAAATTGCATTGAGCTAAAGATGGAAAAATGAGAAGACTTACAACAAGTTATTGAGCCTACTCAAGTAACACAAGGGCGACAAAGGTCTGATAGGATATGACATCAGCCTCAAAGATATGGATTTCTTTTAACTAAAAGTCATGATGTGTTACTCATTGATCAAGATGAGCTAACTACCTATCAAGAAGCTGTAGTGGGATCAAGCTCTAAGAAATGGCTAGAAGCCATGAAGTTTGAGATGCAATCTATGTATGATAATAAGACATGGACCTTGATTGACCCATCTGAAGGTATAAAAACATTGGGTTCAAATGGGTTTTTAAAAAGAAAATTGACATGGATGGTCAAGTGCATACCTTTAAAGCACAATTGGTTATAAAAGGATTCAAACAAACTTATAGTATAGACTATGATGAAACCTTTTCGCCAGTCACCATGATTAAATCAATGAGGATCCTTCTTGCCATTGCAGCATATTATGATTACAAGATCTGGTAGATGGATGTTAAAACAGCATTAATGGAAAACTGCTTAAGGATGTGTACATGACACAACCTGAAGATTTTGTACATCTAGAGGATTTTGGGAAGATTTGCAAGCTTAAAAAATTCATTTATGGGTTGAAGCAAGAAGCAAGCATCTCGGAGTTAGAATCATCGCTTTCACGAAGTAGTTAAAGATTTTGGATTTATCCAAAATATCAATGAACCTTATGTTTACAAGAAGGTTGGTGGAAGTATAGTTGTATTTCTAGTGCTTTATGTTGATGACATCTTACACATTAGGAATGACATTCCTACCTTGTAGAATGTCAAAACTTGGTTAGTAAAGTGTTTCTCAATGAAAGACTTAGGCAAAACCACTTACATCCTAGGGATAAGGATCTATAGAGATAGATCCAAGAGGCTAATGGCCTAATTCAGAACACTTACATAGACAAAGTATTGTATAGGTTTAATATGCAAGATTCAAAAAGGAGTTATATACCTATGTCTCATGGCATCAATCTCAGCAAGACTCAGTGTCCTAATACACATGATGAGTGAGATTGCATAAGTAAGATTCCATATGCCTCAGCCATTAGATCTATTATGTATGCTATATTGTGTACTCGAATAGATGTCTCATATGCCTTAAGTATGACTAGTAGATATCAGTCTGATCTAGGTGAAAGTCACTGGACTACTGTTAAGAATATCCTGAAATACTTAAGAAGGACTAAGGATGTATTCATGGTGTATAGAGGATTGGAAGACGAGCTTGTTGTAAATGGTTACACAGATGCAAGTTTCTAGTCCAACAAGGATGATTCTAGATCACAATTAGGATTTGTATTTTGTTTGAATGGTGGAGCAGTCAGCTAGAAAAGCTCCAAGCAAAGCACAATAGCTGATTCTACAACAGAAGCTGAGTACCTAGCGACATCAGATGTAGCTAAGGAAGCCATTTGGATTAAGAAGTTCATCACTGAACTAGGAGTGGTGCCTACCATCTCAAATCCAATAGATCTATTTTGTGACAACAATGATGCTATAGCATAGGCTAAGGAGCTTAGGTCACATCAAAGAACCAAACACATACTTAGGTGATATCACCTCATCAGAGAAATCATTGATAAGCATGACATAAAGATATGCAAAGTACTAATCGATGACAATGTTGTTGATCCACTTACTAAATGGCTTGCACAGGTAAAGCATAAGTATCATGTTAGGTCAATGGGTATTAGACACATCAACGATTGGGCCTAGTGCAAGTGAGAGTTGTTAGAGATTGTGCCCTGGGCCAATCATTGCATTGCAAATATTGTACTTTATTAAGAAATAAGAGTTTTCTTTTATTACATTATTATATTATTTGCATGTTCTATATAATAATATCCTTGGATAAATCATATTGATTATCCTAAATATCTCTAGTTAATCATCATTGTAAGAATGATGATGAACTAAGACTAGTATGATTTTGATTGATTATGTGTTAATCATATATATAGATACGAATCAAAATCATAGGCACTTGTTAGGGAACAAGATGCTAGATTGACCTATTATGAGGTAGCTACATGGATTAAGTTATAAGCGTATCTCATATATAACCATGTCACCGAGCCCTTAGACTTGAGATCACTATAGTTTCTAACATGAGAAACACTATGTTTTGGCATAGTTAAAAGTCATCTTAAACTGGATGATCATAAAGGCTATAATCAGGCATAATGGAATTCATGTAAAAGAAGATGAGTAGTCAAAATAGAATTTATCTCTCTGATTAATAGAGAGATATCTCTGTGCCCCTCGATGAGTGAGACTGAGAAATACATACCCATATTCGAATGGAAGGGTTTCCATTTGTACTATTAGTCTGTACATAGATCAAGAAAGCAACGATCGAGTAAGATGAGGATGACATTTCCATGCCTTATACTCGATTTAAATATCGTGTGACAAAAGAGATGTGATAGGGTTATATGATAGGTTGCATTGGATCACCAATCCTTATATAATTTGGGTAGTCATAATGTCTTGCTAGAGGCCATTTGTAACTTGTGGGTTGACGATTGTGTCATGCAACCTCAAAATAAAACTAGGTTAAAAAATATATAGCTAGTGGTGTGTGCATTGTGATGTGGAGAGGTTGGAATGGAACCTTGTGTATTATTATGTGAGCTGCTCTGCCACATTTTGAACTTCCTCTTCTCCCCAATATTTAAATTCAAATGCCTAAATTCTACACAAAAAAATAAAGGAAAAGATGAAGTAGGAGTATTCACAAAAAATCATTTAAATGGATTTATGCACCAAAATTCCAAAATTTTGCAAATTAATTTCTAGAATATAAAAATGGCCAATAAACTCAATTATCTTCCAATTAAAATCCTTTAAGCTAAAATTTATAATCAAAATGTCTAATTAAAGGGGAAAAAGTATATAGAAATTAGTAATCATCAAATTCCTCACAGTTAAACTTTTGCACTCCCAGGCAAAAGAAAACCAAAATTCTAAGAAAAGGATAATGGAAAAGAAATTAAAAAAAATGGAATTATGTAGGTCACTTAGTACAAGGAAGCTCAAAGTAAATCAAAAGCTTAATTCACTAAGACATATCACTTGCATCAATGAATGCATAGAAATGATAAGGTATTCTTTTCTTTTGTAGCTAGATAACTAAAAAGCCAACCTTGACATGCGCTTTATCCATTATTTAACTACTTTGGATCTTGTTTTGTTTTCTTTTTGAACCATAGCCATTAAAAAAATGTTTCCTACCTTATTTTAAGATACCTTAGGGATTTCAAAGAGCATTACACTTGTTTAGGATAGGTGAATGTATGCTTTGCATCATTTAGGCCATTATTACTAAAAATTGAGGAAAATATAAAGTTAAAAAAAGAAGAGATAGAAAAGTTAAAGAAAAGAAATGAAAAGAAAAGAAAAAAGAGGAAAAGCAATTGAAAATCAAAAGAAAAAAGTATTTTGAATTGAGTTTGTAGTTACCTATACTTGTTGGAAATAAGGCCTTGAATGCACATTCTTCCCTACCCTAGGTTTCCTTTGATTGCTCTTAAGATCCTAAGGCGTTCCATTTGTTGTTTGTTTTCCCCTTATTTTTATATCCATTCATTTCATCTCCTGAGCCCTATTACCACCTTGAATAAAGTCCTTTGATTGGTGCATTGCATTTGACATGGGTGGTGGAGATTTAGAAGCTTGACAAGCGTATGATAGTGAGGTTTTGATAGGTGGAATTTGAGTGACACACATTGCCTAAACACTTGAGAGTTGAGAGTAGACACTCATTGATGGGCTTGTCGTGGAACCCTCAAAATAAAACTAGGTTGGGTATTAAATGCAATATAGGGCACAACCTAGGTCACCTCCCTTGGAATTGGAATTCAATGTTCAATTGGGTTCTCTACGTGTTCTAAGGTCCTAGAACTATTTAATTTGGGGGGTTTTTAATTGAATTAAACTATCCTAAACTGAATTGAAACAAATTTCCTAATGTCTACCTAATTAGATAAATTGTGGGTGGAGAATGGTCTTGTGACTAGCTTAGGAATCATCTCTTGGTATCCACTATCCTTATCCTATTCCAATTGTGATTAATTCTGGCCTAAGAATTCCTAATTATGTTCATTAGCAAATGATCTTGAATAACCATTCAAGATCAAGAGATTAATAATCAAATGTTGAATTGAGACCTCAATCCCGCATTAAACCGTTAACTCTTGTCCTTAAGATCAATGAACATCCAATTTGATTGATTAACTAATTAATTATCTTCTGATTCATCATCCAAAAATGTTTAATTAACCAACTAAACACTAAGGAATTCTCAAATCAAACAATTTAACACAAAATCTCACTCATGCATTTCATCGAACACCTTCGTGGCATACATGGGAGATTAGAGAGAATAATGAGAAATCAGATTCAAATCCAACCAATTAATCAACAAAAAGGTTTCCTAATCAGTGTCTAACCAGCTACTAATTAATTACACAAATTCCAAATTAAATACAACTCAACCGAGATTGTATAGAATAAGAAAAAGTGTAGGAAAAATAAGAAATCTTAGCCAGAATTCTGCTTCTTCCCCAAGGATTCAAGCTTCAGCCAAAAGCTTCCTCCTAGTTAGCCTCAAGGATGAATCAGAACTTCATGTTGGCGTGGAATGGAGATGGAGAGATGGATGAAGTTCTGTGTATGGAGGCGTGGGTGAATGACGGCGTTTAGCCGAAGGAGGCGAGGGTTTTGGTTTTTAAAGGTGAATGAATAAAGACAGAATGTGTGTTGAATGGGCCTGATTGAGTGAATGACGTTGGATGAATCTGGATGGGTGTGCATGAATGGCGTGATTGTGCGAATCCCTTCCTCATTAAAAGTCACGTGCCCAGCTCCTCTCGTGCTGCCCTTTTCATCTCAATTGCCTGAAGCCTTCTTATGTGATTATATGAGGTGTGGGTCCCATTGTGATTATAATAATCCACATTTGCTTCAGCATTTCTGTTCACGTGTTTCTTCTTCTCCTTGCCCGTAGCTTTCTTTGTTTTTCAACTCAAAGCTTCTGTTGATGGACTTAAACTCGAGCTTCTCACGTTGGCTTCTCTTCCTTGTTTTGCTGCTGTTCTGCATGTGTGTTTATTTCTTCTCTAACTCTATTCAGCTGCTGCACGAGTAAATGGTTCTGCATCCAGCTCATACAAGCCTTGCTTCGTGTTTTCTCATGCAAATCCACATTAGCAATCACGTAAGCTTTCTCCTTGCAGCCTGTTTCTAGTTCTCACGTAACTCAGGTCGCCTTCAGCTCATTTTCCCTGCCCAGTGTTTTACTTGTGTTACTTCGTGCGTGTTTAGCTCCTGCCCCACGTAACTTCTGCATGCATCCTTCGTGTGCTTTATTTGGTTCTTCCCATGCGTTGCTCTGCTCATGTTCTATTCAGCTACTGCACTTCTTAAATCTCCAGCTCATTCTCCCAAACTATCGCTGTCTTCACGCTTCCTTCGTTCAGCTACAGCTGCTGTCCTCTGCTTCTTCATCATTCTGCAGCTGCTGTCTAGCCATTCTCCATGTGATTTTCTTCTTCCTTTGTGCCCAGATTTCCTTGTTTCAGCTACTTGAGTTCAGCCTCTGTTCAACTCTTTATTTCTGCAGCTCATTCCTATCTGTTTCAGCCATGTTGTTTCAGCTCTGTTCTCTCTTGCCACAACGTGTTGATGCTCCATAGATGAAGGCCCATACATGATATGTATATGCAGACCAAGTGGGTGAGAGATGTGAGAATGAAAAGATAGAATGCATGGCTTCCTTGGACTTGGCAAACCTCCACTTCTTCTCCAAAAACAATCTCTTATTCAAATACCAATTGCCCAACAAAAAAAAAAACCTGCACAAAAGAATGAAAATTATTGAGTAGAATTATCCACAAGATTATTTAAAAGAAATTCATATATTAAAACTCAATAATTTTGCTAATTAATTCACAAAGTGCATAAGGGGCTAATGAATTCAAATTGAATCTAATTAAACCTTTAAGACCATATTCCATTGTCAAAATGCCCAAGTTAAGAGAATTAAATTGTATAAAAATCATACTTATCACTCATCCATGTGAAGGGCTATGCATTTTTGATTCATTCTCTTCAAATGAAATTGCCATGAAACTTATTTCTTGATGCAAGTGAAGTTAGCTTGGATTGTTGAAGTGTTGATAAGTTGTGATTATTCTTTATCTTGTAACTTTCTACACTTTCCTTTCCATTGCTCATTCCACTAGCTTTCTTTTGATATTGAGTTTTGCCCAGGAATGGACAGGTTTAAATGTGGGGGAATTTGATAAACATGATTTTTATATATTTTAATTCTCCTAACTTAGGCACTTTAATCATTAAATATGACTTAATGGATGTAATTGAATGGAATTTGATTTTAATTGTCCATTTTCCACATTTTAGGAATTAATTTGCAAATAATTAGTTTTTAATGCTTAAATTTCTTTTAGAATAATTCTGCAATTATTTCTACTTAATAGTTTTCATTCTTTTGTGCAAATTTTATGGGCAATGGAAATTCAAAGAAGTGAAAGCCATGTGATTGAATTAAAAAGGCCAAAAAGTTGAAGATGGAAGCTTCATATGTTTCATGGAGTCATAGAAAATAAAATTTGAAAATGGGAAATGAGTGGTAAAAGAATAACACACATAAAAGCATTTCACTCACATATTCTCACACTTAGCAAACATTCCACGTAGGAGCTCACTTGTACATGGCTTCATGTGCAAACACATGGCACTAGCACAAGCACACTCACAAGTCTATGAAGAAAAACATAGCAGCTTGCATATCCAGATCACCCATGTTAAACACATGCATTGCTCAACTCCATGCTATACCCACTACATTTCACTTCCATGTAGCTCTAGCTTAGGCACTTCACACAGCACAAGTCCCTCCATGTTACTTCACATTCTTCAATCATACATGTACAAAGGCTGACACTAGAAGCACTAACTCACCCATTCCATGTAACTAACACACACATGCACACAAATATTGACTATCGTGTCATACAACCTCAAAATAAACTAAGTGGAAAAATATATAGCTAGTAGTGCAACCTAGGTTATCTCCCTTGGAAATAGAATTCAATGTCTAATTGGGTTTTCCAAATGTAAGAGGACTCTACAAATTACCTAATTAAGAGTGGGGCTTTTGGTTTAATTAAACTACTAGAATTTAAATCGAATCAAAATTTCTAACTACTTCTACCTAAATGCATGAACTAATGAATGAATGATGGACTTGTGACTAACCTAGGATTCATCCCTTGGTATCCACTATCATTATCCTAACTCAATTGTAATGAATTCTAGTCTAAGAGTCCCTAATTGTGTTCATTGGCAAAGGATCTTGAATTACTACTCAAGATTCAAGAAACTAGCAATTTGATGTTAATTAAGACCTCAACTTCTATTAAATTACTAATTCTTGTGATTAAGATCTTTGAATACTTAGATGAGTAATTAATCAATCAATTAGCCTTCAAATTTTCACTTTAAAATGTTTAATTAACTAATTAAATTCTAAAAAATTCTCAAATTAGACATTCAAGCACTCAATCTTTCACATGCATTTCATTAAACACCTTGACTGCATAATAGATAATTGTAAGAAATTGAAAATCTAGCACTTAATTCATTTAATTGATCATTCAAAATTCTCCTAATCAATGTCTAATCAACCATCAATCATAAACTACATCAATCTCAATCATTTACAAGCTTAACCAAGTAAATAAAATAATTAAAATTGATATAGAAAGAGAAGAAAATAAAGTGAAACTCTTAGCCAAAAATCCCTTGATTAACTCTATAGATTCAGGCTTCTCCAAGAGCCATCCTCTTAGCTAGCCATAAGATGGAGATTTAATGCTTCATGGAGGTGGAAGAATGGTGGAGAATGGAGATGGAATGGCTACGGGCATGGAGAGTGAATGTTGGAAGAGACAAATGACGATGGATGGAGTGTTCATTTGATGGAATGGATGCCCTTCTCACGTGTTTTTTTTAATAGTTTCACGTGGTCCCTTTTATGCCAATTGCCCATAGTTTCCTTTTTGTGTGTATAAGTGTGGGCCCTAAAGCAAATATAATAATCATCTTTTATGTGAGCTATTTTTATCTATTCGTTCCCATGTATTGTTTTCATGAAAGCTTCTTCTTCTTGATATAATCCCACGGTTCTGCTTACACTTATTTTCTAGCTCAGCTTTATGATCTCGTGGCTTCTAATAAGCTTATTCTCTAGCTTCATCTCCCAGCTCATTCAGCTTTAATCATTCCCACGTGGCTTGCTTTCACATGCTGCTTCAGCTCAAGCTCTATACACTATTCACGTGGTGTTTTCTTTAATTTATCCACGTCACTTCCCTTCGTTCTCAGCTCATTGCTACTGCTCATGTATGGTTTCATGTGGTTCATTACAAGTCAACTCTCTTCTCACATCCCAGCTCCTCACTTACTTTTTCTTTTCACGTATTTGTTCCTTCCTTTCCATTTGCTCGAGTGTAACGTTAGAGCAAAACCATGGCTGCCTCTGGATTTTTTCTTCATTCATTCATGTTGCTTCTTGAACCCGTTTCTTCTAACGTGTTTTCTCCATGCAACTCCTTCATTTAAACTTCAGCCCAAGCTTCCTTTTAAGCCTCTTCATGTGTTGTTCTCTTATCTCCATTTTTCACATTTTGCTCTCCAAAATAGAGGTTTCTTCCTTCATAGAGTCCCTAGCCCGTGTCTTTCTTTCCTTCTCTCCTTTCTCTACTTCTTCCTCCCATACACACACTTTGCCTCTTATTTTAGCTTCGTGAGCTTTCTCTCCCCCTCTCAAAGCACCAAAACTTGTGGCAAGTTGTTGCATGTGCGTGTTTCTTCTTCTTTCATGTTTCTTTTTTCTCTCACATTAAGTTGAAGCTTTATGTTAGAGTATGAAGGCTGGTGTGGCAACATAAGTGGAAGACCAATATATTTGTGTGCATGTGTGTGTCAGTTACATGGAATAGGTGAGTTAGTGCTTCTAGTGATAGCCCTTATACATGTATGATTGAAGAATGTGAAGTAACATGGAGGGACTTGTGCTATGTGAAGTGCCTAAGCTAGAGCTATGTGGAAGTGAAATGTAGTGGGTACAGCGTGGAGTTGAGCAATGCATGTGTTTAACATAGGTGATCTGGACATGCAAGCTGCTATGTTTTTCATCATGGACTCGTGAGTATGCTTGTGCTAATGACCATGTGTTTGTGCATGAAGCCATGTACAAGTGAGCTCCTACGTGGAATGTTTGCTAAGTGTGAGAATATGTGAGTGAAATGCTTTTATGTGTGTTATTCTTTTACCACTCATTTCCCATTTTCAAATTTTATTTTCTAAGACTCCATGAAACATATAAAGCTTCCATCTTCAACTTTTTGGCCCTTTTGATTCAATCATGTGGCTTTCACTTCTTTGAATTTCCATTGCCCATAAAATTTGCATAAAAGAATGAAAACTATTAAGTAGAAATAATTGTAGAATTATTCTGAAACAAATTTAAGCATTAAAAACCAATTATTTGCAAATTAATTCCTAAAATGTGGAAAATGGACAATTAAAATCAAATTCCATTCAATTACATCCATTAAGTCATATTTAATGATTAAAGTGCCTAAGTTAGGGGAATTAAAATATATAAAAATCATGTTTATCAAATTCCCCCACATTTAAACCTGCCTATTCCTGAGCAAAACTCAATATCAAAAGAAAAGCTAGTGGAATGACCAATGGAGAATGAAAATGGAAAGGAAAGTGTAGAAAGTTACAAGATAGAGAATAATCACAACTTATCAACACTTCAACAATCCAAGTTAACTTCACTTGCATCAAGAAATAAGTTCCATGGCAATTTCATTTAAAGAGAATGAATAAAAAATGCATAGCCCCTCACATAGATGAGTGTCTACTCTAAACTCTCAAGTGTTTAGGCAATGTGTATCACTCAAATTCCACCTATCAAAACCTCACTACCATAGGCTTGTCAAGCTTCTAAATCTCCACCACCCATGTCAAATGCAATGAACCAATCAAAGGACTTTATTCAAGGTGGTAATGGGGTTAAGAAGATGAAATGAATAGATATAAAAACAAGGGGAAAACAAACAACAAATGGAACACCTTAGGATCTCAAGAGCAATCAAAGGAAACCTAGGATAGGGAAGAATGTGCATTCAAGGCCTTATTCCAACAAGTATAGGTAACTATAAACTCAATTTAAAAGACTTCTTTCTTTTGATTTTCAATTTCTTTTCCTCTTTTTTCTTTTCTTTTCATTTCTTTTCTTTAACTTTTCTATCTTTTCTTTTTTTAACTTTACATTTTCCTCAATTTTTAGTAACAATGGCCTAAATGATGCAGAGCATACATTCACCTATCCTAAACAAGTGTAATGCTCTTTGAAATTCCTAAGGTATCTTAAAATAAGGTAGGAAACATTTTTGTAATGGCTATGGTTCAACAAGAAAACAAAACAAGGTCCAAAATGGTTAAACAATGGATAAAGCGCATGTCGAGGTTGGCTTTCTGGTTATCTAGCTACAAAAGAAAAGATTGCCTTATCATTTCTATGCATGTAAATGAAAAATGTGGCCTCAACAAAGAATCAAAACAAAATCTAAAGTGAAAGCAAAGATAGGTGAATACACACTAGAAATGAACAGATACAGCTCAAATTCTCACCAGCTAATGGCTATCAAATAATTCATTGAAATCAAATTCATTCCCACTTCACTTGAATCAAAACACAAGATTTATTACTTATCATGTCAAAGTGAATCCAAGCTACAATTATCTTAACTTGCAACTTCCATAGAAAAATAGAAAAAAAAAAATTCACACTAGTTTTCTAAAAAAAAATTCTAAAAAATTTTTAGTTTTTTTTTTCTTTAACAAAGGAAGCAAAGAGAAGATGAAATGGAATGAAATAACTCTCCCCTGCACACTTAAATATTGCATTGTCCTCAATGCCAGCACATAATCCAGTCAATAGATAAATAATACAATATAAAGAGTAAAAAGGAAAGTATACAACTAGATGAACTTGAATCGAAGATCTTAAGGATGGCTCAGATTTCCTTTGTAGTGGGTTAGCAATTTATTTCCTATAAAATAGAAACAAAACAAATAGTAATGTGGAAAAGAAAAAAAAAACTACATCCTAAACTAAAAAGAACTCTATAAGAGACCAGCTAATAATAAGTATCAAAAACCAAAATCCAAAATAGTTTTATTCCTTTTTAACTCAACAAATTTAAGTCTCACTTCTTTAAAGAATTTTGATTGATCATTCAGTGATGACTCATGGACTTCCTCAACCATCAGTAGTCTTGGAAAGTCAAATTCAGCATATTTAGAAGCAAGAAAAGAAGAAAAATCAAATTTTGGACATTCAAAACTAAAGAAATAAAATTTGAAATAAAAATTCTCTAGATATCTATTAAAACCAATAAAATCAACTGGACTCCCATCAGTAAGAGTCACTGCATCAACAGAAAAATTCAATTGTTACTTCTCACAGTCTTTCTAATTGGAGTCCTTCAAGGTATCTGATAGTTGTTTTTTCTCAGTTGGGAGAGTTTATTGATTGTTGGGAATTCATTCACTAACTTCATGAATCTGTTTAGGACTCTCAACAAGAGAAACAATATCTTCCCTAACCAAAGAGACATCGGTAGGCTCACAAGATTTTAAACAATGATTAACAAAATAATCAAGTCTCCTACTAGTATCAACAACAGCACAAGGATCAACAAGATTTTTAACATCAGCACTATCTCTATGTATACTTTCATCAATACTAGTATGATCAATAGAATCAATCTCATTAATGGTTTTAGTGCAAACAAAGGAACTCATAGATTTAATAGACTTACTAGTCTTTAGAAACTCATCAATCTCAACACACACAGGATATGTATGCATATCATCACATAAGCATTTCAAAGTAGAGTTTGATTCATTAACAAGCTGTTCAACAATTTCACTATCTATATTCTCATCACATGCTACATCCATTGTTTCATCAGTTATATCATCACATGCTAGTAAGGAATCATGATGATCAGAATATGTGAGGAACTCACTAGTCTCAATGAAAGAATTAATCTGGGAGCATCTATCACATATAGTGGATCCAATACACACACAATCAAGAGAGTCATTTAAGTCAACTATATCACATGGTCCAGATGGTATACTGTCCCTAAACTTAGAAGATGCATCATGAATAGACTTATCAACAAATCCCACTCTAAGAACAGAATGATTATCACATTTTAAATCACCCCCACACTTATCTACTACCCTACACTCAATAGAATCATCATTAACAGGTTCAAAAATGAATTCATCACTTTGGTCACAGCTAGGAGTAGAAATACCAAGTGCATCAGTACACAAGGATTCATTAGCATCACAAAAAGTATCAGTTTTGCTCAATGCATTACCACAATCAACCATATTAGGGGATTTAACAACAATTTCTTCATCAGCATCATCAAGAAATTCAGAATCAACAACATCATGTGCATTAGTAATCACAGTGCTATCATGCAAATCAGAGTTAGCTATAACAAATTGCAAAATATTAAAAGATGAAAGGATATTACCCAATGCATAAGATTCTTCCTCCTCTATACATTCTCTTCTGATTTGCTCTTCTTTCAATTCAATAGCACTTGAGGTAGGTTGATTCATTTGAGCTCTTGAATCCTTCATGAGGTTGTCAATCATCTGTTGATTTTAAAGATGCAATCATTCATTTACTCGTTGGAGTATAAGATTATAAGCGTCTAGTTGTTGCATCCTTCTCTTTTCCCAACTTGGTTCCCAGTTAGACCTTTTTTGAATATACTCCTCATGATAGTTGTAAGGATGATATTCTAGCTCTTGCATATGGAAATTATGGTATGGCTTATAATGATGGTGGTAATCGAGGCAAACTTGATATGGATGATAGTATGGTTGGTAACATGGTGGTTGAAATTGTTGGCTTTGTTGTGCTTGTATTTGTCATTCAAGAATGCCATGAAGTATTGAAATGACTCCATCTAACTTTTGGGCAATCTTATCATTTGCACAAGAATCATAGACACCTTGATTAGAATAATAAGGATCCATTTAAAACAAATAATATGAGAAGTTCAATTAATTTTAGCACAAAACAAATTAGTAACAAACTATACTATTATTAATTCTAAATCAAGAAAATAAAATTCAAATGAAGCTAAGACTTACCTCACAATAAAGAAACACTCAAAAATAGAGATTAATCACACAAAATAAACTCACAAAAAATAATTTAATTAAATCTAGAAAAATTCCTAAAAAATTCAAGAAAATACTAAAAAATTAGAAAAAGGTGCCTTAAAGGATGGAATTAGGCCAAAAAATGGTGCACCCAATAGCTATGCTATTATTTTTGCTCAAAACACTCAAAAACCTTGGAAAACAAAGTTTACGAATTTTCTAGGTACATCAAACAAAAATTCCAGCAAGCAGACCAATTGACGCATAACACCGAAATTACCAAGATCTGAGTTCAAAATAAAGCAAAAATTAAACCAAAATAGAGCTAAAAATGAATAAAAATACCTAGAAAACCTTTTCAAACAATTGAAAGTCCAATTCCTTGGCAACGGCACCAAATTTTGACTGTTGTGTTGCGCAACCTCAAAATAAAACTAAGTTGAAAAATATATAGCTAGTGGTGCATGCTTTGTGATGTGGGAGAGGTTGGAGTGTGCATGTGAATGGAACCTTGTGTGTTATTATGTGAGCTACTTTGCCACATTCTGAACTTCCTCTTCTCCCTAATATTTAAATTCAAACGTCCAAATTCTACACAAAAAAAAAAGGAAAAGAAGAAGTAGGAGTATTCACAAAAAATCATTTAAATGGATTTGTGCACCAAAATTCCAAAATTTTGCACATTGATTTCTAGAATATAAAAATGGCCAATAAACTCAATTATCTTCTAATTAAAATCCTTTAAGCTAAAATTTATAATTAAAATGTCTAATTAAAAGAGGAAAAGTATATAGAAATTAGCAATTGTCATGGGTCAAATAGTGTCATTGGTCCATTGCCAACGTCATATAGGCTTATAGGGTTGCACACAAATAAGTCAATTCAAGTTAGAATGTTGAAATTCATTGATTCTAAAATTGCATCTAGATTCAATGAATGTCATGTTCAATCTAGGGTGAAATAATTTTATAAATAAATAAATATGTATATATATTTGATATATATATATAGTTTATAAAATTCAAAACATATATATATTTATATGTTCAAAATATATATATCCTTTAATTAATTTAAATAAATTAGTTTTAAATTTAAGTCTATATGATAGATTTAAATTTAGACTAATATGATAATTTAATTTGAATTTAGTTTTAGATTTAGATTAAATAATTGGTTGAATTTAATTTATTAGATAGACTTACATTTAAACTAATTCATTTAATTAAGATTTGATTTGATTTAAAATAATAAATTTTAAATTAATCAAATATATCTAAAACCCTAATGAGATACCTCTATAAAAAAAAAAAAAAGAAAGAGGCTAGGGTTTCCAATAATAACAAAGAAAACACAACTTTGACAGAGAAAAAAAACCCTAGAAAAAGAAAGTGTATGAATAGTATATGGACACCTAGAGAGAAAGAGAAAGAGGAGAGTGTCTTCCTAAGCAAGAACATGTACAGACGTTGGTCAAAGGCGTTAGCACGCCATTCGAGTTGAGCAACCGTTTGTGTGAATACCAATAGAGGAAGTAAATCTGAAGATCAGTTCTTGAGATTCGACAGTGAAAGAAGTATCATATAACAAAGGTAAATATTTCTAGATCTACTCGATTTAAATGACATTGATAGATCCATGTAAAGGGATTCAGGGTTTATAAATTCCATTGCGTGTCCCAGAATTCCCAACACTAGCTCCCACGTTGCTTCCTCAGATGTCAGACCCTTCCAAATCACTTCCACAAGAAGGATGCTCTTGTGTCTTAGCTATTTCAGTTTAGCATTCACAATTCTCTCTAGTTTTACTATATAGGAAGGATTTTCCTACAATTGAATATGCTCATATTCTATGACATGTGAGGGGTCTAGTAAGTACTTTTTCAATTGGGAGATGTGAAACCTATTATGGATTTGGGCTAAGTTAAGAGGTAGGGCTATCCGATAGGCCATGGGTCCAATTTTCTCAAGGATTTCAAATAGGCCAATATACCTACTGACCTCCCCTAATCATTGGAGACACTCGGATGAATACATGGTCTCTAATCTTAAACTCTAATAGCTTTCTTCTCTTATCAGCATAACTTTTCTACCTACTCTAGGCTATAAGGAGTTTCTTTTTAATTAATTCTATCTGCTAGGTGGTTTGGTAACTATCTTGGGTCCTAGCAAACTCCTCTCACCTAGCTCAACCCAACACAATAGAGATCTACACTTTCTCCCATACAAAGCTTCATAAGGGGCCATCTGGATATTGAAATAGTAGCTATTATTGTATGTAAACTCTGCTAATGACAAATACACATCCCAGTTACTCCTTATCTCTAGCACACATGCCCTTAACATGTCTTTTAAGGTCTGGATGGTCCTCTCAGTTTAACCATAAGTTTGGGGGTGGTAAAAAGTACTAAATCGCAACCTAGTCCCTAAGGCATGCTGTAATGACCTCCAAAAGTTCGATATGAACCTAGGGTCCCTATCAGATACTATGCTACTTGTAATGACCCTAACTTCTAATCATTGTAATTAAGGTTAATATAAAATTAATAATCATAAATCAAGGTTGAAAGTTATTACAACTAATTACATTCAGAAAATACAAGAAAATTTGAACATTGATGTTATTAGGGTCATTAACTAAACAACTACAATTATTCAAATGTGCAAGTGAAATTAATTATCAATGAGGAGCCTTTGGTTCATCCATCCATCAATTCCAACTCACAGAAACCTCCTACAAGTGTTTCTAAATCATTCCTTAGCATTATCATAAGAGAAACTAAGGTTTCTAGGTGAGTATGAGAAATTAAGAACCTTTGTCGCATGTAAATACCCTTCATGTCATAGCCAACTATAATACCATATTATTTCTAACATTAATTCCTCTTTTGCAAATGAGGATATGCACTTTGTCAAGGAAATCTCAAGAAAATGCATTAAGATAATGAATTAAATTATGTTGTGTAGTGAATAAATTTTTCATTTCATGTCTAGGGGACCCCATAAACTCATCAACAACATTCACTAATTATTTTCCATCCATACAAATCATAACATTCTCAAAAATTGGCACAAACCACGGATCAAGGGTCAAAATTCCTAAAATTCCTTCATTTCTTGTAACTGTACAGTGATAGATTTTAAGGGTAACTTTGAAAAATCATAACTAAATGTAGAAAAATCAAAATTACACAAACCATAACTTTTCTAGAAAGCTTTGGATGTTAAATTCATAGTAAAAATAATTCTAGGACATGATTCTAGCTTTGGACCACGTTTGATAATGAAATAGTTACAAAGGTCCGACTGTCCCTTGTATTAATTAGTTTATTGCCATAAACTTTAAAAATGTCCAATTAATTCCACAAAAATCCAATCTATATAAATGATACCAATTGGGAAAGCTGTTAACTAGAGAAAAAAAATAACTTCAGACCAGTTTAGGCAAGTCCAGGCCTCGAAAACTAATCAAACAATGACACAAGTCTGACTAGAAGCTTGATACTAAATAGCAACTTTAAAAATTAATATCTCCCTCTCTAGACATCCAAATGAGGTGATTCCTATTGGCACAATTCCTTAGGAAGGTCTAGTTTCTCCTTATAAAATTTTGTAGTAATTGGACATCATTTGCCTCATGGGTGATAGAGTTTCATTTCAGACCATAACTATAGTAACAATGACCAAATCAGAAAAATTTTCCAATTTCAAAAATTCACCAAATATTCCATAGACCTCCAAAAATTTTGTAATTTAGTTTTCCAAAAATCTCTCAACAAGCTCTAGAAGCATGCAAAATTTCATACCAAGAAGAGCTCATTTAGGCAAAAAGTGATATAGCCTCACAAAATGGTCATTTTTGCTGTATATGATGTACCAACTTAGTTCAATTGGCCTTCTTTAATGTTTAGCACTACTTAGGCAAGTTTAAAAGCATGAATATGACTTGTATGAATTGTCCAAATGGTTTCAAATACCATGCATCTCAATTTGGTCATCCCACATTAAAAAATACATACATTCAACTGTGCACCCAAGTGCTTAATTTCCAAATTTCCATTTTCTTGGCACCATACAAGGTTCATACATCATTCATATATAATATTACATTTGTTCAATGGTTTACAACTCAAAAATATGATGTACATATCCACTTTGACATTCCATTACATGTAAGGTTACATGATAACAAAATGCAACTTCTCATGGTGCTTGACTTGCTTTCCTTGCCTCTTGAATATCACCTAGGCATTTTAAGATAGGGGAGGGAAGGGAAGTGGTATTCCTAGAATCTCAATAGCTCACACACCTATTCACACACACATTCAAGGAATATACATATCAAAGCATATGTATGAAAGGTTTGGCAACCATAAAGTATGCAAAGTCACAATTTTCATGCCACTTATTCACATTCAAGCCAAGACCATGCTCTAGGTGTAATGTCTAGTTTTCGTTAAACAATGGAAATGGGCACGCTTTCAAAGTAAGTCCCCTGATAAAGCTTATAAATGACATAAAATGAGCTAGAAGTTATGGTGTTACACTAGGGACTTTTGGTTTTGCCTCATCCTATTTCTAGGAATTTTAGATTTGCCTCACTTTGGTCTAAGGGCTTTTGACTTGGCCTTACCCTTCCAAGAGACTTTTGGCCTTATCTCACCTATGCCATGAGGCTTTTAGCATCTTCTCACCTTCATTAAGGGACTTTTGACATCACCTCACCCTTATGAGCCATTTCCACAAATATAGTCATTAAAGAAGACACATTGGTACCAATGTAAAGTCAAGGCATCAAGTGGCATATCATCAAGTCACAAGAACACACACAACATACAATAACATACATATGCACATAAGAATGTAAGGAGAATGAGGTGGAGAGCTACCTTGAATTTTACAAGCCTTCCTTTGTCTTATTCCTCCCTCTTTTCGGCCTCACAAGTGCACCTAGGTGGGTTGGTGTTCTCTTAGCCTAAACACCATAAACAACACATAATCACACACTTGAAGTAAGCCAAGACACTAAAGATACTCTTGAACACACATTAGTTCCAGAAGTGGCATAATGGTTTCATAATTGATCTATTGAAGCAACTCTTTCATTTTAAGTTATAGTCTCCATTCTCTTGTTATTTCTAAACTTCTTGGACTCATTTAAGGTCCTTGGAGCCCTCACACATTCACTTGCACAATTGGAAACCCAAGTTGCTTCACAAGGCACCATTATGGACATCATTGCTTCATCTCTCATTCCATGGCTCCTAAATTTTTTCCAATGGTTTCTCCCATATTTTAACATCATATAAAGTCCCAAACCAAGGTTAAAACAAATTAAAACACTCCTTAGCTCTATGGACTAGCCTAGGCCAAGACAAGCACACTAAAGGGAGTTCTTGGAGTTTCAAAATTTCCTTTAATGGAAGAGCCACTTAGGAAGATTTCTAAGAGTCTTAGGAGTTCAAGGAAAAATTCAAATAACCAAGGAAACATTCACACAAAATCAGATTTTACAAAACCCTAAAGAAGCCTACACTTTTCTATCTTGTTTTCTATTGGTTTTTCTTGGAATTTCTTGCCATATTCCATCTCCCTATGGCCCAAAAACCCTTATTTCTCTCTTGTTTTTGGATAGAACTCCCTCCCCTTTAATGGCTCTGTACAAGGCCAAAAATGACACAAGGGAGAGCAACAAGGAAGAAGCACCAAGAATGGGAATTTTGTAATGTAATGACCCTAACTTCTAATAATCATAATTAAGGTTAAGTACGTGATTACTAACCATAAAATTTCAATTAGGGTTGAAAGTCATTACAACTAATTATATTCAAAAAATGTTAGGAAATTTGAACCTTTGTTATTAGGGTCATTAATTAGGCAACCACAATTATTCAGAAGTCCAAGTGAATTTAATCATTAATAAGGAGCCTTTGATTCTCCCATTCATTAATTCCAACTCATAAAAACCTCTTACAAGTGTTTCTAAATCATTCCTTAGTATTACCATAAAAGAAATTAAAGTTTTTAAGTGAATATGAGAAATTGAGCACCTTTGCCGCGTCCAATTACTCTCGGATTCAAGTCCATACACCTCCATAAATTTCACGCATTTTGCTGCGGCCAAATACCCCTTTTGCTGCGACCAAATACCCTCTAGAACACCCCCAAACTTGTTTCCCAGGCTTAGCCGCGGCTAACATCACTATTCACCGCGGCTAATTTCTCTCTATTTTCTTCCCTGGCAGGTTCGCCACATTTGGCCGAGGCCAATTAATTGTTGGCCGCGGCCAATTCTTCTCTGTTTCTATTTGGCCTAGGCTAATTAAATGTTGGCCGCAGCCAATTCCCTTCTATTCCTAGAACTCCCAAAATTTTATCTCATGCTCTTCAATTCCCCCTCTAGCAACCCTCTAGGCCACTTTAACTTAGTTTGTAAAGATTTAATGTCTTTCTTTCACCTAATCTACTTAACACATCTATCATTACATATTTAAAATTCAAATGTGGATCCTTAACCCTCTAGCTACCATAAACTAGTGAGTTCATAGATTAATGATAGCAAATGTATTATGGTCACCAGGTGCATGGGGTCAATGCTTAATGTTCATATAAAATCAAATCACTTATCCATTATTAGCCAATTACAATCATAATGTTCAATTCCATAATAATCAAATTACATATACAATCCCTATACTTGGCAACTCATGATGCAATGCAACAATGATATAGAACTAACAATTTAGTTACAATACATTTTGTCAAAGCTCCCAAGCCTATGTGCTACCAAACCATTTAATGATCTTCTATTAATTTTCTCCTTGCCACTAAGAGGTCCCGTCCCTAAAAATGTTAGCCCACAACGAGATGAGATATACAATCTCAGTAATAAAAGGCAATTTCTATATATATGTATAAGTCAATCAATCCAATGTAATTTCATGTCATCAATACCAGAATCATCAATTCAATTCGTAAATGAACTAGTTGAGCTACCAATGACTACTGTCCCATACCAGCAATCATACACAATATGTTAATGGCTAATAACACCAGGAGAGGTCCGTCCACGATACCTACTCCATAATGAGCACAACCAGGGCTCAGTGCATCTGGGGTTTGATCACAACCCGGTGCTCGATCGAAGCACATGCACGGGTGGCAACCGCACCACAGCTCCACCATGGACTCACAAGGTCCAATTACAATAACAATCAAGTAGTCAACTAGACATTTAGCATTTCAAAATCAAGCATGTATAACAAATAGCATATTAACATGAGCATATACATGGAATTAGAAAAATAACCTCAGTTACCTCAATGAAGCCAATTACTCTTCCCCTAGCTACCATAATAATCCAAATGCACACCAAGCCTATAACAAGTATAATTATCATCATTTCTAATCACAATCAAATATCTAAAGAGTTGAACTACTAATGACAGACTAGAGGTTACTCACCTAATTACCAAAGGATGTAATTTCGGATTCCAACTTTCCCACACCAGAAATTGCCATAGTTCACTCCAATTTCTGGGTAATTTCACGTGAAACCAAAGCCCATATCATAGGTCAACTATAGGGGTCTCAAACTAACAGAAAATGCATCAAAATGGGAAGGAGATACTCACTTAACAACACCCATAGCCTCACCTCCGAAAATCCACCATAGAAGCACCAAAATTCGTATTTCAATCATCAAGTCCAGAAAATTCAGTTTTCCACCATTATCTCCTTATAATCTCGTATAATAACAGAACCCATTATGATAATCCATCTTTAGGGGCATTTTCCAGCAAAGTAATACATAAAATGAAAGGGAAATGCTTACCTAATCATCCCTCTAACCACTAACTCTGAAAATCTTGCAAGGAATCACCCAACACCAAGTTTCAGATTTGAGAAGAAGATGAAAATGCTCAAAACCAGAAATTAATTAGACCAAAATGAAGAGGAGAATGAGAGGGATATGTTTTATATAGATTACCTTAGCCAAATCTTCCTCTAGAAGTGAGAAATGGTAGAGGAATGCAGAAAAACCCTAGCCCCTCTTCTCAAGTGCGAAAATGTCTTTCTAAGTCTGCAGAACATGTATTCCTTGGCAGCCAAATGGGTGGAGATAAGACTTCTTAGGGTTTTAGTGAAGATGGGCTGGTCCAATGGGCCCATTATTTTAAGTGAGCTGGTGCTAGGTAAGATGGGCTGCAGAAAATTTAAAGCTAAAAGTGAGATGTGCTGACCAATGGCCCAATTTCTTGTAGGTTTAGATTTTTATGCTTGTTGGGCCTTATCTCATAAGTTGGGCTGAATCTCATGAGTTGGGGTTCAGAGTTATAGTAGGGTCAGGCCAAATTTCAAGAGCTAATCTAATTTGGGCCTACATAATGTGCGTTGGGCCAACTCATATAAATTGGGTCTTGGGCCCTTATTCTACTAAATCAAATTAGGCCATTGCTAGGCAATTTTTCTTAGCCCAAGCCTCATGATAAGGAGTTAGGCTTATACCTAAAAATTATTGGGCCTCTATAAATCCTTATCCATGGCTTATTCAAATTAAATTTTGGGCCCCAATTAGGCTTTAACCCAAATGAAATCTTAAACTTATATTACGAACTTATTTCTCTATAAATTTTCATTCATAAAGCTTGCCCAATTTTTTCATGATAATTATTCTTAATTAGTCCAGATACATTATTAACACCTTAATTAATTTCGGGGTGTTACATGTAATGTCCAGTTTTCGTTAAAAGACGAAAACGGATGCGTTTTCAAAGCAAGTCCCCTGAAATGAGTTAGTTAAGGTCCCAAAAAATTTGAATAACATTCTAGACTCCTAAAAATGAGAATTTTAGCCTCAAACAGAAGGAAAAATTGAGCTAGAATGAAGAAACAAATTTTGACAGAACCCTACAAAACGTAGTGGCATTTTTGTAATTTTGAGTAATTTTTGGAATTCACACAGAAGGGCTTTTTAAATGAAAGTTTTGAGTTCCTCAGGGTTCTTAGAGGCCCTGAAAATCATAGGAAGCCTCGGGACAGTTAAATCCCCTCCAGTGGACGTTTTCCAATGTCGGTGCACTCGAACTTTGACGGGTTTATTCAGGAAGGTTTTAGCTTTGATTTGAGTAATTTTAAAGGCATTTTATTTAATTGGAAACCTAAATTTTATAATGGAAAAGAGGGTTCTAAAAAAGGATCTAAAACGAAGGAGAAACGAAAATGTAAAGTATGAAGGGCAAAATTGAAATTTTTGAAAAAGTCACTTTCCCACTCCTATATATAGGTGGCACCTCACACTTGCCCTCATTTAGCATCAGATTTTCCAGCCCCAAACCAGAAGCAAAACCCTAGGAGAGAGGCACCCAAGAGAGGAAGAAGAAGGAGGAAGAAATGCAAGCTATAGATATGTTTTTATGGTTGTTTTTCATGCTCTTCTCCATCCACACCACCTCTCCTTCATCCTCCTTGATTTTCTTTGATTAAAATGAAGTTTATAAATCTGATTCAAGGGAGAAATTCAAGGGAAATTTTGGATTTGAAGAGAGGAGCTTGGAGAAAGCAAGATTCAAGCCAAACTAAGCAAGGAAACAAGGTAAAATTGCATCCTATGGTTGATATCTTCCATCACCCTTCTTCTACTTTTCGCCTAACCCTAGGAGCTATAGGATGATCTGATTTTCAAGCCCAATCAAGCATGAATCTTAGGTATTTGATGGAGAAGAATAAGAATATGCAAAGAAAACAACAAAATAACCATTAGAATTCAAGATGCAAAACCTAGGGTTTCAAGTGCACCTTCCAAATTTTGATTTTGTGTGATGATTCTTAGGCTTAATTAAGAGTTTAAATGAGTTCTTGAGACCCTTAAGATGCTCCCCACAAGCTTATTCCTTCAAGAAAACAAAGAAAACTCCAAGGAACCCTAACCTAGGCATAGTCTCAGCCAAAGCATGTTCATGTAGCTAGGGAGAGTTTTAAATTTTTCTAAGGCCATTCTTGAGTCATAATTGATGAATGAAAATGAGGAGAGGCCTTGGAAAAAATTTAGAATTCATAGAAAGTGATTTGGTGTCTTAGGTTCCATATTATGACCTAAAGAAGCAACATGATGTTAGGCTCTTTGTTTTAATTGTGTGATGACTCCAAGAGGCTTAAAAGGAGTCAAGAATCATATTTGAAAAGAAAGAATGGAGCCTAGAATTTATTTGAGGGGTGTTGCTTCATTAGGTGCATTTATGGACCATAATGGGACTTATAGAGCAATCTAGCATCTAAGCAAGTTGTATGGCCTTAGAGATTGTTTTATGAACCTAATTGGCTTCCATAAATTGTATCTAGGCCAAGAGAAACCATCTACACAAGTTTGTAGGTGTGTGGCCAAAAGGGGAGGCTTGAGTCCAAAGAGAAAAGTGTGTGATTATGTGCAAGATAGCTCTCTCCACCTTCTCTCATGCATGGATGTGTGTTTAGCTTGTCTTAGAATGTGTGTATGTGTATTTTCAAGCTATGAAAAGTATGCTAGCATGATTTTATATGCCATGATTTGTGATGACATATTATGTTTCCAAATGAATGTATGATGTTTGTTTGAGTTTGCTTGAATATGGAGAGGCCAAGAACTCTTAACCATGGTGAGGATGAGCCAAGAACCCTTAGAATTGGTTGAGACATAGCAAAGAGTCTCCCAAAAGCAAAGTGGGCTCTCAAGAGTATGGTTGAGTCTAAAGTTCTAAAAGAATAGGTGAGGCAAGTCCAAAATCTATGAGAAAAAGTACGACGCCAATCCAAACACTTGGTGAGCTCTTGAAATGTTTGTATGACTTGTTCACATGCTAAGCTTGCTTCTTGAATGTTCATAGCTTCCATGATATCTATGCATGCATTTTTAAGACTTGTTTTGCATATATTATGTATGATTGAATGGGAGATAAGCTATTGGAATTCTTTGAATCTCATCCCTTCCTCTTTAATGATCTAACATGCTAGGTGGACCAAGTGGCTATGGTAATGGGAGCCAACAACATTGAAGAAGGAAGATTGACAGCCATATGCTTAGCTTTTGCCTTTTTGGAACCATAATGATGCTTCATGATGTATATGATTGATGTATATGGTCTATGACCTCTTAGACATGTGTAAATATTATATTATGTGATGTGTAAATGTATGGATATGATGTATGAGCTTTAAAATGGAATTTGGATATGAAATGTCAAAGTATGCAATTTGGAAGTTTGATGTAAATGTGTATAAGTGTGGATGAAAATGACAAAATGAGATGCATGAGGTTTGGGACCATTTAGGCAGCTCACACAAGTCCTAAATGTGCTTTTAGACTTGTCCAAAAGGTTCCAAGACCAAGGGAAAACTATTTGGCAATTTTGATAACTTATATGGAGCCAAAAATGACCATAATGGAACCCTATGCCACTTTTTTAGCCAAATGAGCTCTTCTTGATTTGAGATTTAGTATAAATTTAGAGCTTTTTAGGAAGCTAAAGATCATAATTTTTAGAGGTCTACAGAATATTTGATGATTTTTCAAAGTTGGCAATTTTTCTAGTTTTGGTCTGCTACACTATTCATTTGGTCCGAAAATAAATTCTATCACACAAGGCTCAAATGATGTCCAATTGCTATACAATTCTATACATAAAAAAATAGATGTTCACATACTTGTGCTAACTAGAAGCACCTCATTTGGAGGTATAGAGAGGGAGATATGAACTTTTGAACATTCTGTCCAGAATCAGGACCCTCACCTGACCTGAGTTACTGTTCCATTCAATTTTGGGATTTGGGCTACCTGAACTAGTCTAGAAATATTTTTCCCCTCTAGTTAACACCTACAGCTTTTCAAATTGGTATTATTTTCATGGAGTGAATTTTTGTGGAATAATTGGATATTTTCAAAGTTTACTGCAGAATATGTGACAGCATTAGGGGGCAGTTTGACCTCTGGACCTTTTCGGATGTCAAATGCCTTCTGTGATGGATGTTATGGTCTGGACATATTTGTAGTGTGAATTAGACATCCAGATCTTTCCAGAATGACCATAATTGTATGATTTCAATTTTTTTAGAATTAGTTATGAATTTCCAAATTTTGGCCAGAAAAACGGACAAAACTGGCCGAAAATACACTTGGTTATTTTGAGCTTCATTTTGGTTTCCATGAGTTGTGGGCATGATTTTATGATGCAAATGAGTTGTATTGATGTAATTAAATATGAGAATGCATAGTATGAGCTCACACGGTCCATGTGACACTGAATAAAATTTTTAAATGTGACGCAATGTGAAAATAGTGATTATTTTATTCCCTCTTTCTCTACACTTTGATGGAATTGATGATGTGAAGCCCATGAATGTCATGAAATGAGCTAGAATTTATGGTGTTACAAAATTACCTTGGATTTTACTTGGTTTTAAAGCTTCTCCTTGGTTCTCTTCTCTTCAAGTAATTCAAACTCTCCCCTTGTGTGCTAGACCAAAAACATAACCAATCATCTCAAGAAAACCATAGGAAAAGAGGAGAAGAAGAGAGGAACAAGATTGGAGGAAGATAGAGTATGAAATTCTTTAAATTTCTTTATCTTTTCCTTGATTTTTCTCTTCCTTTTCTTCCACTTCTTGTGCGCCTAAGAGAGAAAGTGATATTCTATATTTTAGGAAGAGGAAAATCATGCTATATGAGGGGGAGAAGAAGGGAGAAATATGTGGAAGCTTCTAGAAATATACTTTTTCAAAAATTCCAATTTCATCCTTCTATAATAGTAATTTCATTTCAGCTTCGTTTTAGTTCCTTTTTGGGAACCGTCTTTTCCATTATAAAATTTAGATTTCCAATTTAATAAAATTCCTTTGGAATCACTCAAATTGGAACTAAAACCTTCTCGAATGAATTTGTCAAAGTTTAGGCTCACTGTTGTTGAAAAACATACATCGGAGGGGCTTTACTAGTCCCAGGGCTTCTCATAGTTTTTAGGGCCTTTGAGAACCTTGGGTAACTTAAATTTCCCATTTAAAAAGCCCTCCTATATGTTTTTGCAAAAGTTGCACTTATTTACAAAAATGTTACTACATGTCGTCAGTTTTTGTCACAAATTGTTTCACTATCCTAGTTCCTTTTTTCTTTCTGTCTGAGTCTAGAATTATCATTTTTAGGAGCATAAGAATTTATCCAAATTTTTTAGGACATTATCTAACTTATTTCAGAAGACTTGCTTTTATATGACTCATTTCGTTGTTTTATGGAATTTACATTTGTTACACTAACTACTCTTTGGAACACCTGACACATTTTCACAAAATTTCCCCCAGCCAAATACCCCTTTCACTGCAACGAATTACTCTCTAGATGACTCGCAGTTTAGCCTCTCACATTTCATCACGGCTAAATCCTCTTTGTTTCCTTCCCTAGGCAACTTCGTCGCTTTTGGCCGAGGCCAATTAAATTTTGGTCACAGCCAATTACGTTCTATTATTCTCCCTGGGCAACTTCGTCACTTTTGGTATAACACCTCAAAATTAATTAAGGTACTAATCGTGACTTTGGGTTAATTAAGAATAATTAATATGGACTAATCGGGTAAGTTAAGTGAATGGAAATTTTGAGAGATAAATTAATAATATGAGTTGAGAATTAATTGGGATAGAAACTTCATCTAGGCCTAAATTAATGTAAGAGATCATGATAAGAGACTAATGGAGGCCCAATAAGTTAGGTGCAGACCCAACTGATTTAATGAATTAAAGGCCCAAAACCCAACTTCCATAAGCTCTTATAAATGGCCCAATAAACTTTGTGCAAACCCAAAACAATAGAGTTCTTAAAACTAGGTCTGGCCTAATAAAATTCTATAGCCCAACACCTTAAAGCTGGCCCAATAAAGCTAAAATCTAAAGCCCATTTAGAGTTGGATCTTGAAGCAGCCCATAACCCATAGAAAACCTAACTAAAACCTTAAACACTTCAGCCTCTTCCCCATTTTGCTAAAACACAAGAGAGAAATTCGGAGGTTTGGAGGGAGGCTAGGGTTTGGGGCAAGAAATCCATCATTTCCCACTTCTAGAGCAAGATTCAGTCAAGGTAATAGTTATATAACTTAATCCTCTCATCTTTCTCTTCATTTTGGCCTAATTATTTTTTCATTTGGAGTATTTTCACCCACACCCAAAATCTGAAACTTGCCATTTAATGTTTCTATGGTGAAAATTCGTAGGTTGAGGCTAGGACTGACATTAGGTAAGTATAAACTCATCTTCTTGATGTATTTCTACTGGTTTGAGACCCCAATGATTAGATTATAGTATTGGTATTAATTTTTCACGAATTTGCTTAGGATTTAAGGTCATATATTGAAGTTTTTAGTAGAGGACACATCCATTCTGAATTTTGGGAATTTATAATGGCTGGGGAGATTTTTATACCATTGGTGGCTTTTGCAATTTGTCTACAAGTGAGGTAACCAGAACTATATTAATTCCATGCATATATTTATCTTAATTTCATGTTTGCTATACATGAATGATTTGAAATGTTGAATGAATTGGTTGGCTATCTATTGTGTTGTGATTGGACCTTGTGAGTCCATGATAGAGCTGTGGTGCAGCTGTCACCGGTGCATGTGCTTTGATCAGTCACCAGGTTATGATCAAACCCCATATACACTGAGCCCTGGTTATGCTCAATGGGGAGTAGGTGCTGTGGACGGGGCTCTCCTAGTGTTATTAGCCTTTAACATGTGAAAATATAATTGCTAATATGGGATAGTGATCATGATTGCCTAATTGTTTCATTTACTGGTATGACTGGTATGTTTTCTGATACTTATATGAAATCATGCATATATGTTGATTAAATTGGAATATATGAATGGAATTCGTTTTGGTTATTGAGATTCGCATCTCACCCTATTTCATGGGATTAAATATTTCAAGTGAAGGTTCTTTGGGTAAGGATAAGGGGAAGCAAGTAGATGAAAATCTATGAGCTCCAACCATGTGGGGAGAAGGCTACACTTAGATTGGTTTATTTAGAATAGATGCCAAATTTTGTATTCCTTTTTGTATAGCATTATCATGTAATCATATTGCCAAGTGTAGGCTTTTATATTTTGATTACTTAGGATGTGGCCTAAGTGGTTCCAAACCTCATGTATCTTAATTTCACCATTCTACTTCCATTAATACACTAATACACTAAGCCATCAAGAAGCCAAACTTGCCATTTCTATTGATTTCGTACCATATATAATCTATACAAGAGTCATACATTATTTTACATTTATACATGAGCTTACATCTCAAAAATAATATATACAAAGCTACTTTGTCATTCATATGGCCATAAAGAAGTAAAATTCATGCACTTTGTTGTCATATTCTCAACTTCCAAGTTGTTGGCTCCCATTGCCTTGTCCACTTGATCTACCTAGCATTTTAGAACATTGGAGAGGAGGGAATGAGATTCAAAGAATCCCAATAGCTCATCTCCCTTTCAATCACACATAAAAGATGTAAAATAAGTATTGAAAATGCATGCATGGATATATTAACATGTGTAAACATTCAATAAACATCCTTGGTATTTGAACAAGTCATACATAACAAACATAGGCTTGCTAAGTAAGTGGATTAGTTTCACCCATTCACCTATGGATTTTAGACTTACCTTACCCATTTCTTTAAGAGGTTTTTGACTCAACCTTACTCTTAGGAGTTAACCTCACTCTTAGGAGACTCTTTACTTTGTCTCAACCAATTCTAAGGGTTCTTGGCTCATCCTCACCATGGCTAAGAGTTCTTGGCTTTTCTACACTCAAGCAAACACATTAGGCATTATTTAAAAGCATAAAGCATCATCATGGTACCACAAAATAAGAGTTCATGCTAGAACACTTTTCATAGCTTAAAATACACATACATACATTCAAAGACAAGCCAAGCATACATTCATGCATAAGAGAAGGGAGAGTGAGCTACCTTGGATGCAACCACACACTTTTCTCCTTGAATTTGCTCTCCCTTCCTTGACCTCACACACATAAAGGAGTGGAATTGATTTCTCTTGGCCTAAACACAATTTATGGAAGCCAATTAAGTTCATGGAATTAATTCTAAGGTCACACATCTTTCTTAAACACTAACTAGGTCTATTAACCCCTTTATGGTTCCAAGAATGCACCTAATGAAGCAACACCCATCAAATAAATTCTAGGCTACATTATTTCCTTTCATATATGATTCTTGACGCCTTTTAAGCCTGTTGAAGTCATCACACAATTAAGACAAAGTGCCTAACTACATGTTACTTTTTTAGGTCATATTATGAAACATACAAGACCAACTCACTTTTTATGGTTTCTAAAATTTTTCCAAGACTTCCCTTCATCTTCACTCATTATATATGACTCAAAAATGGGCTTGAAAAAATTTAAAACTCTCCCTAGGTGTGCTAACCTTTCTAGGCTGAGACTAGGTAGCATTTAAGCATAAATGGACTTTGCTTTGTTTTCTACATGGAAGATGCATATGGGGAGACTTCTAGGGATCTTAGGAGCCTATTTAAACATTCATTTAGGCATAGAAATTAATGTATCAAGTCAGATTTTACAAGAAACAAATGAAACCTTAGATTTGCTATCTTGAATTTCCATGGTTATTTGTTAATTCCCTTTGCATATTCTTATTCTCTACACTCCTTTTTCTAAGATTCACCCTTAGTTCTACCAAAAATCCAAGCCCTCCCATAGCTTCTTGAGTAGGGTGAAGCAAGGGGCAGCTATCATGGAAGAAGAAATTACCTTGTTTTTCCTTGTTTTCTTGCTTGAACCTTCCTTTCTTTAGCCTCCTCTCTTCAAATCCGAATCTTCCCCTTTGTCCTTCCCTTAAAATAGATCCATATACTTCAATATAATTATAAGAAAGAAAGGGAAATGGAGAAGAAGATGTTTGTTAAGGAAAGAGCATGAAAAATAACTAAAAATCCATACCTTTTACCTTGGATTTCTCATTCTCTTCCTCTTTCTCTTGTGTGCCTCTCTCCTTAGGGATTTTCTTTGGTTTAGGAGAGAAACAAATGTGGCTAAGTGAGTGGAGGAATGGGGCGCCTATATATATATATGTGGGAGGAAGAAAGACTTTCAAAAATTCCTATTTTGCCCTCGTTCTTAGCATTTTCATTTCTAATTTGTTTTAGTTTTTTTTAGAACCGTCTTTTCTATTATAAAATTTAGGTTCCCAATTTAGTAAAATGCCTTTAGAATCACTCGAATCAGAGCTTAAACATTCCCAAACAAATTTATCAAGATTCAGGCACATCGACATTAAAAAACATCCACCATAGGTGTTTTAACTGTCCCGGGGCTTCCCATAATTTTTAAGGGCTTTAAAAACCCCGAAGAATGCAAAAATTTCATTTAAAAAGCCATCCTATGTGAATTCCAAAATTTACTCAAAATTATGAAAATGCCATTACATTTCGTAAGTCTTTCGTTAAATTTTGTTTCTTCATTCTAGCTCTATTTTTCTTTTTGTCTGAGCATGGGATTCTCATTTTTAAGAGTCTAGAATGCTACTTAAACTTTTTAGGACCTTAGCTAATTCATTTCAGGAGACTTACTTTGAAAACACACTCATTTTCATTGTTTAACGAAAACTGGATATTATACTTTTCCCCTAAAAAAGGAAGTCAATTCTCTACCTTAAATCCTTCCTACTATTAACCAAAAAATTACAACTATATGAAAATCCAATCTAATAGAAATGTAGAGGAAGAAAAGCATATTAATCTTTGTCAAAGTCACTTTGGCTAATTCACATGTTTTTCCCTTTCCTGCCATAGCATAAAGCTCAACCTCTATAGATGAAAACCTCACAAAGCTCTCTCCTTTCTCACATTTTGGTTTAATTTAAATGAGGGTGATGAAGTGATTTAGAATTGGTAGCAAAAAGTGTGAGAGAACGAGTGGGTTGACAACTTGACTAAACCTAATGTAATGAAAATTTGATGATATAAATTATGTAGTATATGGCCTTCACTAAAGCAAAAAATAGGAAATGGAATTATGAGTTGTTAGGGAGATTGTCTTCTTCCCATTCTATTGTTTCTAGTTTTACTAATTGAAGATGATAGTAATGAATAAGTGGGGATTCAATTACTTAACTGGTTGAATGTGAAAGCTAACTTGACTTGTTGACTAAAACTTACTTAGCAAAATAATGTGTTGTCAATTCCTATTCTTATACCAAGTGACTTTATAATTTTCCTCACAATCTCTCTCCCACTTCGTCTAGAGGAGGAAGCACTCTACACTTGCATTACTAATCCTTTAATATTATAAATAGTTTGGCTAGAGTGTGTACTATATCAAGGCTTGTAATATATTTTGGGTATTAGGATATTCTCTCAACCTAATTAGATTAGGCTTAGCAATATATTCTCCTTAATTAAATTACCTAATCCATAATGATATACTTCTTTATGGATTCTTAATGAAGGGCAAATTACACAATAACAATACTCATTTAATTTATTGTGCTCTAATTTAAAATCTCTTATGGTATGCCTTGTCTTTCACAATCACTATTCCTTACTACTAATCCTCTAGGTGATTATTGGGGTGTTAGAGCCATCATGTATCAAAGAAGCTTGGACAAGTAAAAAGCCTTTAGTTGTATTACTTATAGTTAAATTCTCATCATCATTGTAAACTTGAATCCTTATTGGATTTTCTTCTCAATCTAAAACTTATCATTTGTATTATTCTATAAATGATAAAATTGTTATTAGAAAAGATGAAATATTTGCTGAAGAATCAAGTTAGAAATAGGAAGATAGCATAAAATAGTGTAATAACTTACTATGCCTCATTCATTCCATATAATCTATTGCCAAATTATATATAAGCATGCATGACAACCTTTTTAGTAATGAAAATTTGTTACTTACCTTAAATGGATCCCTAATGCCCAACGATGGTATTCTTTCTTATTTTCATTCATAACTCCCATACACATATGTTTTATGTCATAACACTTCATATAGCTAAATTCACATCATTTCATTCCTAAGATAACAAATTTACAATTTTTAGTAGCAGTTTTAGCTTTTTTAATACCTTAATTTAAACTATAGGGGTCAAAAATTGAATTTCTTTTCTTTTTCAATCATGCCTACCACAAACAAGTTTGTTTTGATCCATAAGACCAAAATATATGCCTCATTTTCATTTATGAGCCATATAGCCAATTTTAGTCACTTTGGATATAAAAGAGCCTTAAAATTAAAAAAATTCATAACTTAAACTATATAATTCCGATTCACGAACTTAGGTGTCTATGGAAAGCTCATAATCTAAACTTTATACTATAAAAATTTTGAGTGAAAATAAATTCATTTGCAACTAAAAAGTCACAAAGACCAATGCCATGATTGTTACACCATATATAGCTAGCCTTTAATTTATATCGTAAGTAGCTAAAAGTATCCATTTTTACAAAAGAATTACCTTTAGCAATGGAATTTACCATTATTAAAAGCCAAAATAATTTAACTTTGGCTAGAGGGACCATGTAAACTTACCAAACTCATTTTCCATCCATAACACATTTGTTCAATTAGAAATATCACAATTTGAACCATAAATTTTGGGTCCAAGGCATACATCACAAGTTCACATCATGTAACATTTGGTTCTCTATAAACGAAAGAAAACGTGAGAAACATAATGTACGATTTCTCCATAAATGAACGAAACTCAACGAATACAAAAGAAAGTCCCCTGAAATGAATTAGTTAAGGTCCCAAAAAATTTGGGAGGTATTCTAAACTCCTAAAAATGAGAATCCCAGGCTCAGACAGAAAGAAAAACGGAGCTAAATTGAAGAAACAATTTCCTATGAAAAACTTACGAAATGTAATGGCATTTTCATAATTTTGAGCAATTTTTGGAATTCACACAGGAGGGATTTTTAAATGAAAATTTTGAGTTCTCTGGGGTTCTCAAAGGCCTTGAATACCATAGAAAACCCCGGGACAGTTAAAACCCCTCCGGTGGACATTTTCTAATGTCAGTTGACCCAAACTTTGACTGATTCGTTCAGGAAAGTTTTAGCTCTGAGTTGAGTGATTCCAATGGTATTTTATTACATTGGGAATATAAATTTCATAATGGAAAAGATGGTTTTCAAAAAGGAGCTAAAATGAGCTAGAAATGAAAATGCCAAAAATGAAGGGCAAAATTAAAATTTTTGAGAAAGTAGAAGCTTCTTAAACACACTTTAAGTTTCTTATTTCTTTTCCCCTTCATTTACACGACCCCATTATGCCGAAAAACTAGAGAAAATACTAGCTCTCTTAGGTACACCATAGAGGAGAAGAAAGGATAAGAAAAAGGAAGGAAAAGGTAAGGAATTTCATGGATTTTCATGCTCCTTCTTCTTCCAAACTTATTCCTCTCCTCTTAAGCTTTTTTCTTTATATTATAATGAAGTTTACAAATCTATTTTAAGGGAGATATTGAGGGGAAAATTTGGATTTGAAGAGAGGAGCTTAAAGAAGACAAGATTTAAGTGAGAAAAAGTAAGAAAACAAGGTAATTTCTTCTTCCATGGTTGTTATCCCTTCCTTCTCTTCCTCCACCATTTCGCCCCACTCAAGAAACCTTAGAAGGGTTTGATTTGTAGGCAGAACCAAGGGTGATTCTTAGGAAAAAGGGTGTGGATATTAAGAATATGTAAAGAGAATTAACAAATAACCATGAAAATTCAAGATGCAAAGTCTAGGGTTTCATATGTTCCTTGTAAAATTTGATTTGATACCTTGATTCCTATGTCTAAATGAGAGTTTAAATGAGCTCTTAAGATTGCTAAAAGTCCCCCTATGTGCTTCCTCTATCAAGAAAATAAAGCAAACTCCATGGAAGCCAAGGTCTTCTATAACCTTGGCCTAAAAGGGTTTATATAGCTAGGGATAGTTTTAAATTTTTCTAAGCTCAATTTTGAGTCATATATGATGAATGAATATGAGGGGAAGCCTTGAAAAAAATTCAAAAACCATAGAAAGTGATTTGGCCTTATATGTTCTATAATATGACCTAAAGAACCAACATGTAGTTAGGCTCTTTATTTTAAGTGTGTGATGACTCTAAGAGGCTTAAAAGGAGTCAAGAATCATGTTTGAAAGGAAAGAATGGAGCCTAGAATTTAATTGATGGGTGTTGCTTCATTAGGTGCATTCTTAGAAATATAAAGGGGCTAATAAGTCAAGCTAGTGTCTAAGGAAGTCATGTGGCCTTAGACTTTGCTTCAAGAGTATAATTAGCTTTCATATCATTTATCTAGGCCAAGAGAAGTGATCTCCACCTTCTTGGCTGCATGAGGTCAAGGGAGAGGATTCAAGGCTTAAGGAAAAAGTGTACAAATGTTAGTAAGGTAGCTCTCTCCATCTTCTCTCATGCATGGATATGTGCTTACGTTGTCTTTGAATGTGTGTATATATGTTTTAAGCTATGAAAAGTATTTTAGCATGAGCTTTTATTCCATGGTACCATGATAATGTTTTATGTATTTAAATGATGTTTTATATGCTTACCTTGGTTTGCTTGAGTGTGGAGAAGCCAAGAACCCTCTAGCCATGGTAAGGATGAGCCAAGAACCCTTAAAGTTAGTTAAGACAAAGTAAAGAGTCTCCTAAAAGTGAGGTTGACTCCTAAGAGTAAGGTTGAGTCAAAAACCTCTTAAAGAAATGGGTGAGGCAAGTCCAAAATCTACAATTGAATGGGTGAGGCTAATCCACTTACTTGGCAAGCCTATGTATGCTATGTCTAATTTGTTCAAATGCCAAGAATGTTTCTTTAATGCTTACACATGTTAATATATCCATGCATGCATTTTTAAGGCTTGTTTGCATACTTTATGTATGATTGAATGGGAGATGAGCTATTGGGATTCTTTGAATCTCATCCCCTCCTCTCTAATGTTCTAATATGCTAAGTGGACCAAGAGAGCAAGGTAATGGAAGCCAACCACCTTGAAGATGAAAGCATGATATCAAAATGTCTTGAAATTGCTACTTTAAGGCCTTACGGATAACAATTGATGAAATTCCTAGTTTTATATGACCTATGATTTTATGAGCATGTATAATTATGTTAATGCATTGTGTATAAATGAGAGCTAGGTTTATATGTATGGAAATACTCATTTTGGTCATGTAATGGCAATTTTGCATTATGGAATCTTATGTATGAATGGAAGTGGAATAGCCAAAATGAGATGCATGAGGTTTGGGATCATTTAGGCAATTCACACAAGTTTTAATTATGCTTTTAGACTTGCCTAAGAGGTACCAAACCCCAAGGAAAGCCATTTGGACATTTTAGTATCCTATACGGAGTCAAAATTGACCATAATAGAATCCTATATCACTTTTTGTCCAAATGAACTCTTCTTGATCTAATATTTGGCATGCAATTAGATCTTGTTGAGAGCTTTTTGGAAAGTTAAATAACAGAATTTTCAGAGGTCTAGAGAATATTTGATGAATTTTTAAAGTTGGCAAATTTGTCGATTTTGGTCTAATGCACTGTTCATTTGGTCTAAAAATGAAATCTGTTACACAGAGCTCAAATGATGTCCAATTGCCAAAAAATTTTATACAAAGAAACTAGACATCCCTAATGATTTGTGCCAATTAGAAGCACCTCAGTTACTATTTGATTGAGTTTCGAGGTTTGGACATGCCTAAACCAATTTGGTATTATTTTTTCCTCTAGCTAACATCCACAACTTTCCAGATTGGTATCATTTATATAGATTGGATTGTTTTATAATTAATTGGAAATTTTTGAAATTTGCTACAAAATTCTGTGACAGCACTAATGAACAGTCTGACCTCTAGACCTTTTCGAATGTCAAATGCCTTCTGTGATGGATATTGTGGTTTGGACATATTTTTAGCATGAATTAGACATATTTAGATTTTCAAAATGGCTAAGAATGCATGATTTCAATGTTTCTAGAATTAGTTATGAATTTCCAAAGTTTGTGATAGAAAGGGGAGAATTCTGGCTGAAAATGCAACTATATATTTTATGCTCTCCTTTGCTTTTCGCGAGTTGTAGGCCACTTTTAGTAATGGAAATAAGTTGTATCTATGTAATTAAATATGAGAATGTGATACATGAGTCCATATGGCCCACGAGACTCTAAAGGAAAAATTTTTACGGAACGCAACGCTAAGAAATGCATTATTTTAATGCCATATTTCTTACTCTCTTATAGATTGCATGATATGAGACGTGGAAGTAGTATGATATAAGCTAGAAATATATGGTGTTACACATCACACTTGCATTTTTTCCTTAAGTTCTATATTTTGATATAAATTTTATAAATTCATAACTAATTCTAGAAAATTCCAAATCATGCAAATTATAACTTTCTAAAAAGCTCAAAATGTTCTCTAACTACCATAAAAATTTAGATCAAAACAATAATGTTTGACAATCAAAATGGCAATGAAATATTAACTGGGTCACTGGTTCAGACAACAGTAGACTTGGAAATTCAAATTTTCATTTCTCTCTCTGTACAAATCCAAATTAAGTGCTCTCAGTGGCTATAAAAAGCTTATGATGTTATAGGCTTGTAAATGTTTATAAGCTTTAGACTTCATTTGACCCTTAAATGATGTCGAAAGGCCAGTGGCATTTTTGTAAATAAGTGTAATTTTGGAAAAACACCTAGGAGGGTTTTGTAAATGAAAATTTTGAGTTTCCCAGGGTTCTCAAAGGCCTAAAAATCATGGGAAGTCCTGAGACCAGTAAAGCCCCTTCGGTGGACGTGTTCCAATGTTAGTTGACTCAAATTTTAACCGATTCATTCAAAAAGGTTTTAACTCTGATTTGAGTAATTCCAAAGGAATTTTATTAAATTGGCAACCTAAATTTTATGATGAAAAAGACAGTTCTAAAAAAGGAGCTAAAATGAAGCCAAACCTGAAATGCCATTATGGAAGGGCAAAAATGAAAACAATTTGCAAAAGGAAGCTTCTAAATTCTCCTTTTAAGTCCACTTTCTTCCTCTCCCTCCTTAAATCGACTCTCTTCTACCCAAATTTCAGAAAAGAAGTTATTGTCTTGGGCACACAAAGAGAGGGAATTTTGGAGGAAGAAAGCAAGGCAAAAGGTGAGAAAAGGTTAAGGATTTCATACTCTTGCTCTCCCACTCTTGCTTCCCTCCTTCTATGCTCTCTTTCTATGGTTTTCTTGTAATGGTTGGTTCTATTTTGGTCTATAATTTTATAGGGGAAGTTTGAATTGGTTGAAGAAGGAGAAGCCTTAGAAGGAAGCTTGAAACTAAGGTAAATCTTATTCCTAGTTGCTTCTTCTTCTCCTTCTCATCTTCTATGGAGGGACACCTCAAATAGAACCATGAAGAAGGAAGAGTTTCTATTTTATAATGCATAAAAATTCATCAAACTAGGCCATGGGAAGATGGAAGACACCAAAGAAATGCATGAAAAGCTAGTAAAGTTCAAGTTGGAAAAGTGTAGGACTCTTGAACACAATCTAAAATCTGGGTTGATTCAAGACTTCCCCATCATATGTGAGTGTTTGTTTGAGTTTCTAAGACTCCTAGGGAGCCTTCCAAGTGCCCCATCCATTAAGAAAAAATTCCAAACTCCATAGGTCCTTAATGGAAGCATAAATCGGCCAAAACCCTTAGAGATAGCTAGGGGATGTTTTAAATGGTTCCAAGCTTGATTTGGGACTTTATATGATAAAAGAAGATAAGAGAAACCCTTGGGAAAAATTTAGAAGCCTTAGGTTGGGAGATGAGGTAATGGCTTCCATAATGTAACTTTATGAAGCAACATGGACCTAGGTTTGTAAAAGTGAGTGTGTGATGGCGTTAAGGACCTTAAATGAGGTTAAGAGGCCTAGATATGGCAAGAGAATGGAACCAAGAATGTTAATGATGGTAGTTGCTTCATTAGGTCATTAATGGAACCATATTGTGACAAATAGAACAAAGTGTAATCTTAACAGTGAGTTAGATGTCATAGCTTGTTCCAAAAGTATAATTAAGTGTTGTTTATTGTGAATAGGCCAAGAAAATCCAACCCCACCTCATTGTGTTTGTGGAACCGAAAAAGAGAAAGAACAAATAAAGTAAAGCTTGAATTTGCACCAAGGTAGCTCTCTACCTTTTCTTGTTGCATATGTGTCATTGTGTGCTTATGTGTATATTTATATGTTTGAGACATGCCACTTGATGCTATGTTGCTATTTTGGTACCAATATGCCTTCTTGACTATCTTTGAATTGTGGTGAATTAGTGCCAAAAGTCCCTTAATGTAGCTGAGGAGATGCCAAAAGTCTCATAGCATGAGTGAGACAAAGCCAAGAGTCCCTTGGATGGGTGAGGCTAAGTCAAAAGTCCCTAAAACCAAGAGTGAGGCAAATTCAAAAGTCCTAGAAATGGGTGAGGCCAAACTAAAAGTCCTTAGGGCTCATTCTTATGCTTGACATAAGTTTATGACATAAAATGTGAAAGTTAAATGCTTCATAAATTGATTGATTGCATACTTGTACCTTTGACATGTTGTATGCCTTGAAAATGTGCATGAATAGGTGTATGAGCTATTGAGATTCAATGAATCTCACCCCCTCCTTTCCCTCATCTCATATGATCTAATTAGAGTTCAAAATCCAAAGGATGGAAGCAAAGGAGCTTAAATCTCCATCTCTTGGCAAATCTTCCCATTTTTGATGTACTAGGATGTCTAGAATGTCAAAGGATATATGTATATGTTATTTTTGAGCCATGACACTTTGAACAAGTGTAAAACTATGTAAAGATAGCATATGTATCAAAAATAAAGTCAAATGAATGGCATTGTACAATTTGACTGTAACATCCAGTTCTCTAAAAACAAGAGAAAACGTGAGAAATGTAACGTACGGTTTCTCCGTAAACAAACGAAATTCACCAGATACAAAAGAAAGTTCCCCAAAATGAGATAGTTAAGGTCCTGAAAAATTTGGGACGCATTCTAGACTTTTAAAAATGAGAATTCCAGGCTCAAACGGAAAGAAAAATGGAGCTAGAATGAAGAAACAATTTCTTACGAAAAGCTTACGAAACGTAATGGCATTTTTGTAATTTTGAGAAAATTTTGGAATTAACACAAGAGGGCTTTTTGAATGAAAGTTTTGAGTTCTCCAGGGTTCTCAGAGGCCTTGAAAACCATGAAAAGGCCTGGGATAGTTAAATCTCCTCCGGTGGATGTTTTCCAACATTGGTGTACACGAACTTTGATGGATTCGTTCAAGAAGGTTTTAGCACCGAGTTGAGTGATTCTAAAGGCATTTTACTAAATTAGGAATCTAAATTTCATAATGGAAAAAACTTTTCTAAAAAAGGAGCTAAATCGAAGGAGAAACAAAAATGCCAAGAACAAAGGGCAAAATGGGAATTTTAAAATGTGTAACTCCCTCCCACCTATATATATGATGTGCCCTTCTTCTCCCTTCATTATGCACGACCATGTTCTGCCCAAAACCAGAAGAAAACCCTAAGGGATGAGGCGCACAAGAGGAGGAAGAAAAGGAGGAGAAATTCAAGGTAGAAAGGTATGAATTTTCATGATTTTTCATGCTCTTTCTCTTCCAAACCTCTTCTCCTTCATTCTCCTTTATTTTCTATGATTTTAATGAAGTATATGGATCTGTTTTAAAGGAGAAATTGAGGGGAAAATTCGGATTTGAAGAGAGGAGCTCAAAGAACACAAGATTCAAATGAGAAAAAGCAAGAAAACAAGGTAATTTCTTTTCTTATGGTTGTCATCTTTGGTTCCCTCCTCCTCCATTTTGCCTAACATGAGAAAACCCTAGGAGGACTTGATTTTTAGGTAGAACCAAGGATGAATCTAAGGAAAAAGTGTGTGGAGATTAAGAATATGCAAAGAGAATTAACAAATAACCATGGAAATTCAAGATGCAAAGTCTAGGGTTTCATATGTTCCTTGCAAAATCTAATTTGATACCTTGATTCCTATGTTTAAATGAATGTTTAAATGAGTTGCTAAGATCCCTAAGAGGATTCCCATATGATTCCTCATTTAAGAAAACAAAGCAAAGTCCATGAAGCCATTATTCCTCCATAGCCTCGGCCTAAAGGGGTTCTTATAGCTAGGTAGAGTTTTGAATTTTTCTAAGCCCATTCTTAAGTTATATATGATGAATGAAAATGAGAGGAGGCCTTGGAAAAGAATTTAGAACTCATAGAAAGTGAGTTGATGCTTTAGGTTCCATATTATGACCTAAAGAAGCAACTTGTAGTTAGACTTTTTGTTTTAATTGTGTGATGACTCCAAGAGGCTTAAAAGGAGTCAAGAATCATATTTGAGCCTAGAATTTATTTAAAGGGTGTTGCTTCATTTGGTGGATTTATGAACCATAATAGGGTTTATAGAACAACCAAGTGTCTAAGCAAGTTGTGTGACATTAAAATTTGTTTCATGAACCTAATTGGCTTCCATAAATTGTATTTAGGCCAAGAGAAATCATCTCCACAAGTTTATGGGTGTGTGGTCGAAGCAAATGAGGGAATTTCAAGAGAAAAAGTGTATGATTATGTGCAAGGTAGCTCTCTCCACCTTCTCTCATACATGGATGTATGCTTAGCTTGTCTTAAAATGTGTGTATGTGTATTTTCAAGCCATGAAAAGTGTGATAGCATGAGTTCATATGCCATGGTTTTATGATGACATATTATGTTTCTCATGATGTTTTGATGTGTGCTTGGGTTTTCTTGAGTGTGGTGAGGCCAAGAACCCTTAGCCATGGTGAGGTTAAGACAAAAGCAAAGAGTCTCCCAAAAGCAAAGTGGGCTCCTAAGAGCATGGTTAAGTCTAAGAATGCATTAAAGAATGGGTGAGGCAAATCTAATATCCACAAGAAATTGGGTGAGGCCAATCTACTTGCTTGGCAATCCTTTGTATGTTATGTATGACTTTCTTGAATGATGAAAATATTCCTTGAATGCTTGCACATGTCTACATGACCATATATGCATTTATAAGACTTGTTTGCATCCATTATATATGATTGAATAGGAGATGAGCTATTAGGATTATTTGAATCTCATTCCATCTTCTCCAATGATCTAATATGCTAGGTGGATCAAGTGGATATGGGAATGGGAGCCAACAACATTGAAGAAAGAAGATTGACATCAATATGTCAAGCTTTGCCCTTTTAAAGCCATAATGATGTTTAATGATGTATATTATTGTTGTAAATGGTCTATGACCCTTGAGACATATGTAATTATGATATTGTGATATGTATGAATGAGAGAATATGTTATGTAGCCACTAGAATGTGAATTAAGTATATGATGGCAAATTAGCTCCATAAATGGTTTGATAGAATTATGCACATGTGTGGATGAAATGGCCAAAATGAGATGCATTAAGTTTGGGACTATTTAGGTAGCTTACACAAGTCTTAATCATGCTTTTAGACTTGCCCAAAAGCTGCCAAACCCTAAGGAAAGTCATTTGGTTACTTTGGTACCTCATATGGAGCCAAAATTGACCATAATGGAACCCTATGTCACTTTTTAGCCAAATGAGTTTTTCTTGATTTGAGATTTGGCATGGAATTATAACTTATTGAGATCCTTTTGGTAAGCTAAAGAATATAATTTTCGAAGGTCTACAGAATATTTGATAAATTTCAAAAGTTGGCAAATTTTCTGATTTTGGTCTGCTGCACTATTCATTTGGTCTGAAAATGAAATCTATCACACCGAGCTCAAATGATGTACAATTGTCATCAAATTTTATACAAAGAAACTAGACATTCACATTGAATTGTGACAACTAGAAGCACCTCATTTGGAAGTTTAAAGAGGGAGATATGAATTTTTAAAGATTCTATCCAGTATCAGGAGCTTCACCCGACCTCAGTTATTGTTCTATTGAATTCAGGGTCTGGGCATGCCTAAGCTAGTCTAAAAATATTGTTTTCCTCTAGCTAACATCCACATATTTCCATATTAGTATCATTTTCATGGATTGAATTTTTGTGAAATTAATTGGACATTTTTGAAGTTTGCTATAGAAATCTGTGATAACACCAGTGAGCAGTTAACCTCTGGATCTTTTCGGATGCCAAATGTTCTTTGTGATAGATGTTATGGTCTAGAAATATTTTTAGTGTGAAGTAAACATCTGTATCTTTCCATAATGACCAAGAATACATGATGTTGATTTTTCTAGAATTAGTTATGATTTTCCAATGTTTTGTCAATAAAGAGCCAAATCTGGCCAAAACTGGATATGAATATTTTATGCTTCCCTTCGTGATTCTTGAGGTGTAGGCCACTTTTAATGATGTAAATGTATTGTATTCATGTAATTAAATATGGTAATGTGATATGTGAGCTCATATGGTCCATGTGACACTGAATGGAATTTTTATACATGACATAACACTAAGAAATGCATTAAAACAATGCTATTTTCTTGCCTCTTATATGAATTGCTTGATGTGAGGCATAGATATAGTATGAAATGAGCTAGAAATATATGGTGTTACATTTATTGGTATCAGAGCAAAGTTCCAAGCTCTCTCAGATTAGATTTGGCTTAAGGATATAGCAATAAGGCTATGTAAAAGGCTTGAATGGATAGGTAAAGTCTTAGATGAGACATGTTGGGTGTATAAGGATAGGTTGTGGCTTTGTTCATGATGAGTAAGTGGTAGAATGGTCTTCGAGTAGTTAGTGAACACCAGGAAAGAGTGGCCTCTAGAGTAGCTTGAGTAGAGCAAAGCTTGAGTAGAGTTGAGGGATCCAACAGCTAAAGCTTGATGAGATGTGATAGCTCACCGGGATTAGTGGCAAGCCATAAATATAAACAATGAGAAATGATCTCATTGATAGAAAGAGGCTTGCTAAAGAGAGTATGTGTGGCCTAATTCTTCCTGGTAGTTATACTCAGACCATTCTAGGATATCTCGTGTAATGCAGAGACAAGTAGTGATGTAGCGCAATATGAGATGAGACTGCAGCTTCACAGGACCAGTCTAGAGGGGAAGTGAGAAATAGAGTTATCCCCTAGCCACAAAACCCAAATTTCTAGATAAGTATTAGAGCCCAAAAGATTAATTCCCTTAGGCCAAGAGTTTGAGTTACAAGCTACACCCTAGAGCCCGACAGCCCTGAGATGATGAGTAGTTATGTATGAATAAAGTTAGAGGTAGAACCTTCTAACTTGATGACGAGCTAGGTATAGAGGCAACAAAGCTCGGGTTAGTAGCTAAAGATAAAATTTCAATCCCTGGAAAGCAAGCCAATTAAGAAGTTAGTCGCAGCTAATAATCAAACAGGAAAACTAAGGTGAACTTGAGGTTAATTAGTCGCGGCAAATGATAGGTTAGCTATGGCAAATGGCAGTATGAATGTCTTGTTGGTCATATTCAGGCCAACTTGAGGAATGAATTGATAAGGGGTCAGACAATCCATAGAGAGCATGAACCCCTAGTATAAGTAGAGAAAAGGGTATTGAATAGTTACGAAAGATTAGTAAGAAATCTGTAAGCCTAGCAGATGAGATTGAGAAAAGAGCTCAACATAGAAAAAGTTAGATACAAGGATAATAAGGTTGTTGAGACCCACCTTTAAGGCATTGACTCTAACCTAGGATACTACCTTGTGAGACATTGAATAATAAAATGTTAGTGTAGCCTCAAAATAATGTAAGATAAGACTACTAGTAGTGAGGCACATAGTGAGTGGTCTAGAAAGGTGTACCTCATAGGTAACACCTAGAGGTAAGTATGAGTAGCCCAGTAACAGAGGCTCAAAAAAGAATGAGGATAGTTAGTAAGCTACAGGTCTAATGAGATAGCTAGCTTGGGTTGAGCATAAGTTAAAGCCTAGAAATGATTACCAGTAGCATCGTTCCAGGTGAGATATGTGAATGAAAGTCTCAGCAAAAGTTCTCCTTGGATCAAGAAAGAAAAGATGAGACGCCTTAAGCTGGGAAAACCACCCAGTAGTGGTTAGTAATTTCCCTTAGATAGACCCCCTGAGTCATAAAGTATAGTGATAAGGGAAACAAGGAAGTGTAACACCATCATACTATAACTCACTTCATACTATTTTTAAGTTCTATTCTATAAAGCATATGAGTTTCCAAAAAAAAGACATTAAAATATTACATTTTCATGCGTTACGTAGCGAATTAAATTTTTCATCCAGCATTCCATGGATCAAAGGAACATATTAAACTCATTCTCATATTTAATACACTAATACAATTCAAAACCATCCAAGGAAGTGGCTTGGAACTCATACAAGTGGGTGAAGCACACCAATTTCCATGAATTAGACATGGTCAAATTTTTTAGTTTTTCTGTCGCAACTTCGGAAATTCATAATTAAATCCAAAAAAAGTGAAATCCAACAAACTTTACCAGTCCAGAAAGCTCTGGATGTCTACCCCATGGTAAAAATAATTTTAGCTATTCTAGAAAGATACACATGTCTAATTTATGCACAAAATATGTCCAGGCCATGAAACATGACATAGAAAGCATTTGACACGTGAAAAGGGGCAAGGTTCGGACAGCTACTGGTACTAATACAAGTGTTTGCTATAAACTTTGAAAATGTCCAATTAATTTCAAAAAAATCCAATCCATAAAAATAATACCAATTTAGAAATCTATGAATGTTTAATTTATGGTAAAAATAGACTCAGACTAGAGCAAGTTTGTTCAATTACTGAAATTCAATGGAACAGTGACTCAGGTTGTGTTGCGCTACTATTTTTGTTCTAGAAATCCAAAAATTCATATCTCTTAGCTCAGACCTCCAAATGAAGTGCTTCTAGTTGTTACAAGTCACTGTGAATGTCTAGTTTTTTTCTATAAAATTTTGTAGCCATTGGATCACGTTTGCCCCTCAGATGACATAATTACACAACTGACCAAATGAACAGTACTGGTGCCAATTTAAAATTCTGATACCAACTTTGAAAAATCATAGAAAATTCCACAGACCTCTAAATGACCTGATCTTTGGTTTCTAAAAAGCTCTAGGAAAGATCTAATTTCAAGAAAAAATTTAAGTCAAGAAGAGGTCATTTGGTTAGACTTTGACATAAGGGGACAAAGTGACATTTTTTTGTGTTAAGAAAGGGCTCTAAGGGTTCAAATTTGCTTTTCCTACTCCTAAGGCTCTATGAGTACATGAGAAAGCATCAACATAGGCTATCAAACATGACTCAGATGTATAACAACCTAAATTGGCAAAACTCACTCTCCCACACCAAACCATACACCATGTACATAATACCAAAATCTTGCTATTCATACCAAAAACTTGCTACATCATTCAATATAGTTCTAATTCTCATACATATACAATATGTTCATCCATTTACAAGTATTCATAAGTGCATACATCATTAGATTACATTTCTTGACAACAAAATGGTGACAAAATGACTATTTCACAAGTCCTTTGCCAATTTCCCTATCTTCAAGCTTGGTGGCTCCAATTTCTTTCTTCACTTGGTCCACCTAGCATATTAGGATATTGGAAAGGAGGGAGTGAGATTCAAAGAATCCCAATAGCTCATCTCCCTTTCAATCATGCATAAATAAGGTAATACAAGTCTTAAGGATGCATGCATGGCATATTAATATAGAAAATGGTGCAAGATACATTCTTGGCATTTACACAAAGCACACACAACACACTTAGGCTTGCCAAATGAATAGATTAGCCTCACCCACTTTCTTCAAGGTTCTTAGACTTTCCTTACCCTTTTTCTCAAAGGCCTTGAACTAAGCCTTGTTCTTGGGAGACTTTCTCTTGGTCTCAACCACTTCTAAGGACTCTTGGCTTATCCTTACCGAAGATAGAAGGTTCTTGGCCTCTCCACATTCAAGCAAACCAATGTAAATATTCTAGGTATCATTTGAATACATAATGCAACACTATGGTTCTGTGGAACACAGGCATCATACCAAAACATAATTCATAGCTTAAAATACACACACACACATTCATAGACAATATAGACATTCATTCATGCATGGGAGAAAAGAGAGAGAGCTACCTTGCTTGCATTTACACACTTTTTCCTTAAGCCTTGAGTCCTCTCCCTTGACCTCACACACCCAAGAAGGTGGAGATAATTTTTCTTGGCCTAGACACACCAAAAGAAACATGAATTACTCATGGGAACAAGCCTTGGTATTATACACACTTTATATAATGCTACTTTGGTTTATGGCTCCATTATGCTTCCATAAGGCACTTAATGAAGCAACTACAAAAATTCATGATCTTAGTTCCCTACTTTCCTTCAATCTATGATTCTTGACTCCATTTAGACTCCTTGGAGTCATCACACAATTATTTTAAGGAGCCTAGCTAGGAGTTGCTTCATTATGCTACATTATGGAGCCTACACCTCCATCTCAATGTCTATGGTTTCTGAACTATTTCCAAGGCTTCCTCTCATCCTTTTCCATCCTACATGACTCAAAAATAAACTTGAAACAAATTAAAACTTCCCCTTGGTACTCTTTCTAGCCTAGGCCAACAATATGGAAGCATTTGGGGTTCAAGGGGTTTCCAATTTTTCCTTGATGGGAGAGTCACTTGGGAGGCTTCCTAGGGGTCTTAGGAACTCAAAAAAACACTCACATATACTAGCGAATGCATGAATCAAATCAGTTTTTACAGTATGTTTAAGACTTCTTCACTTTCCTAACTTGAATTTTACTTGCTTTTCTTCCCATTTCTTTGCAATTCTTAGGTGCCCACATACTAAATCAATGGATTCTTGCTTATTTTTAGATAGAAACTCCTCCCCTATAATGGTTCTATTTTTGGCCGTGACTCACATACAAGAAGCAAGAACTAGAAGCAAAGCTACAAAGATATCTACCTTGAATCCAAGCTTCTATCAAGAGTCTCTTCCTTTGGTCTTGGTCCCCTTTTGAAACTCTAATCTTTCCCCTCTGGTTCAAGGCCAAAATGGAACTATTTCAACCACCAAAACCATGGAAAGATGAAGTAATAAGAGAAGAACAACTTTAAAGAAGAGAAAACCATGAAATTCCTTAAATTTACCTATCTTTCTTCGCTTTCTTCTCCCTTCTCTTGTGCTTCCCTTTGTGTGCCTCTTTCAAATCTGTTTTAGAGCAAGAAAATGTCAGTGGAAAGGAAGGAGAAGGGCTGGACGTGATTTTAAAAGCAAAAGGGTAAAGTTAACATACTTTTTTTAACTTTTCATTTTAGTCCCTAATCCATGGTTTGTCCTTTTCGTCTCATTTCAACTCTTTTTCAAAATCCTTCTTTTCCATCATATTCCTTAGGATCTTAATCATAATAATTGCCTTTGGAATAGCTCAAAAAGGATCAAAAACCATTCTGAACTGTTCAGTCAAAGTTTCGATCAACTGACAGCTAAAATCGCTCATCGGAGGGATTTCAACTGTTCTAGGGGTTCCTATGGTTTTCCGAGTCACTGAGAACCCCATAAAGCTCAAATTTTCCATTTAAAAAGCTCTCCTGTGAGTTTTCCAAATTTTCTAGAAACTATAAAAATGGCCCTACTTTCTTCAGCAAATTTTTTGAGCTCTTCTAGTTTTGGTTTTTGGGCATCTTAAACCTCAAATCCTTATTTTTCAATATTTAAAATTTTATCCTAATTTTAGTTGGCCACAAACCCTTCTATTTCGGGGACTTCCTTTTATATTTGGCCTATTTTTTATGTTTACGGAGAAACCGAACATCATGTTTCTCACATTTACTGAGGGATTGGATGTTACAGGAAGAGCTGAGAAACTAGCTACACAGAAGATACCCTCACTTTAGTCATGATTAGATGAGTAAACTGAGCTAGAAAGGTAAACGGATAAGGGTCCAATAGTTAGTTAAACAAGCTCCCTAATATGAGAATGATATAGGGTTAAGGCACGTGAGTGGTTAGAGCAACCAGTAGAGCATAAGTTTTTAGTAAGATAGAGTCCAGACATTGAGAGCACATGTTCTAGATTGGGTCAGTAGAACCCTGAGATCAGTATATTGTGCTCTTAGGGATGAGGCTAAAGAGATTAAATAAAGAAAAAGCCTAGCTTTGATCCAAATGTAGAAATAAGCTAAGACAGACAGTTAGTACCTTAGTACCCTCAAAGAAACTCGAGAGAGCTAGAGACCACCTAAAAAGGCAAGCCTTATTTTATATAAAGAAAAAGTATAAGTTGAGAGTGCCATAGAATGAAATTCCTGGAATTATATGAAATAAAATCCTTTTTACCATGGGATGGTCTAAATAAGAATAGAGTAAGAGTATAAGCAAAAAGTATACCCCTTTGATGTTATAGAGAGTAAATAAGTATAAGAACCTAGGAAAAGTATAGGTGCTCTTGAGCGTAAAGAAACTTGAACTGGCAACAGAAATAGCCAGTAGTAAAACATCCTTTTTCTTAAGTAAGAGGAAAAGAAAGGTAGAAAGAGAATATATGACAGTGTACAAGCTGAGGATATATTAGATTAAGATTAGACATTTAGTTAATATGCTTGAGTACTTTAGAAAGCACATTTGTCCTTAGTATAGATATCCTTCTGGCATGATAGCGCCTGAAGTAAAAATAGTAGGGCAATGCAAAGAGATCTCGGGATGTAGTGGAGGAAGAATCCTATTTTTCCTGAGCACTTTACGAGAATAAGACAAATAAAGAAAAGTAAGAAAGGAATACTTTAGATTGTTAGGAAACTTGTAATATGCAAGCAATAGTGGCTTTGAGCTCAGTCATGAGGCGCTTGTGTATTATTGTTTGATGTTATGGTTTGCTTGCAACAATGGTTACATGATATTGGGTCTAGCTAACCCTGTAGTAATGTGACTTGAGTGCGTAGCAGACGATGGCATCAATCATCAAAGTGTCTCGATAATTGAAAGGTATCCTAGTTAGCTAGAAAACGAGATAAGTCAGAAAAGAAAGGTAAAGGGATTCCAGTAATATCAGAATAATGAGAAAAACATACAGAAAAGAATCTCTAGTAGAAAATGTTTAGATTTAGTATGCATAGCCAGAGTCCCTTATAGTATATGTAAATGAAAGGAATAGGGACCAGTGTATATGGCCTCTCTCCTGCTAGAGATGTTAACCACACTCAGTGTGTGAGATGCCCTAGTGCTAAAGCACTTAAAAGTAGAACGTGGGCATAATTAGAAACTACAGGATATGAGAGGAGGGCTAAAACGAGCATATGTAAAGTAAGTAAGTCAATAGAGTAAGAAAAGGAAGCCCAAGCAAAAGGGGTTGAAGTGGGAATCTAAGGATCCTATGAGGAGTGATGAGTGAAAAATTTAAAACACTCCTTAGTATCAAAATGATGGGATCCTAAAGAATCTAATGACATAGAACCCACTTCCCACGAAGAGCATGATGCACCTCTGAGTTTAGCCTTAGCTATTATGAGCGATGGTAAATGGACTTAGTGAGTATGTATTTTACTATCAGATACAATAATCTTAGGTTTTGGCATCTCCCTGAGATGGATTGCAGTAGATCCTAGCATAGTACAGTAGGTTGCAGTAGACCCTAGTAGGGCTCTGAAAGGTCACAGTAGACCCAAGGGTCACAGTAGATCCCACAGAGTCATAGAGAGCCCTAGCCTAACATGATAGTTCTCTAGTGAGATGACAGCTTGAGATAGTTTTTACAAAATAGTTAGCCTCAGAGACCAGTACATTTTTAGTTAGATTTTATCTTAGAGACTAAATATCTCTTAAGTCTGGTAGACTATTGCCATAGAAATATGAAGGCTTTACTCAGACAGTTAAACCACTGACTAACTCTCTTTAGAGATGAGCATAGTGTATGGATGGGGAAAGCAAGAAATTAACTTTCCAGAGTTAGAGCTAAATGAACCACTACCTAACAAACAGCAGCCCTGACTGAGGGATAGAGAGATCCCCGCATGCTAGCTTATGTATTCAGAAAGGGGTCAAGTGCAGTTTTTATATGAGGTAAGTGGTATAATATATCTCCAATGAGTAAAACTGTGAGAATAACTAACATCCCATCAGAGCCTAGCAGTAGTCAGTGGTAATAGCTCTTCAGTGCTAGTATAAGACACACATGTTAGGCCTATCAGTATTGAAATAAGGGACTACAAAATGCCACTATAAGTGAGCAAAGAAAATGAGAAAAAGTTCCTGCCTGCAGAGACAAATGTAGTAATAAATAGAAAAGCTGGTATCATTAAAAGCAAAAACTCCTCCTTAAAGGAGTTGTAATCCTAGTAAATAATTAAGATATGAGGCCTGTGACATAAAGAATGTGAATTGTAATTATGAGATGAGCTAGTAAGGAAGAACATAGAGATAAGCAGTGGACGATATGTGTAAATAAGTAAATAGATAGATAGAAACCTCTTATGGCTGTAATGATTAGAAAAGATAATGAGATGTTATTAGAAGCCATTCAAAGAGGATATGAGAGATGTGATATGAAATAAGTTAGCTCCTAAGATATGTAAATGAGTCCACTGATAGAAACCTTAATCCCTGTAAACGGGTTAAGAATAATCTAATATAATTTGTAAACTGTCCCAGGATAGGCCTCCAGAGTTATAAATTTCTTTTTCTTATGAAAAGAATTAGCTAGTACATTATAGTAATAGAGCCCTCATTAAGAGCTAGTATGAAAATTCCCTGGCTAAGAGAAAATTCAAACGAGTGAAATCGCTAAGAAAAGTGCATAGAGCCAAGAGTTATTTGAGGGGTGTTGCTTCATTAGGTGCATTTGTGGACCATAATAGGGTTTATAGAACAACCTAGTATCTAAACAAGTTGTGTGACCTTAGAATTTATTTTATGAAGCTAATTGGCTTCTATAAATTGTATCTAGGCCAAGAGATATCATCTCCACAAGTTTGCAGGTGTGTGGCCGAAGCAAAGGAGGGAATTTCAAGAGAAAGTGTATGATTGTATGTAAGGTAGCTCTCTCCACCTTCTCTCATGCATGGATGCATGCTTAGCTTGTCTTAGAATGTGTGTAGATGTATTTTCAAGCCATGAAAAGTGTGATAGCATGAGTTCATATGCCATGGCTTTATGATGACATATTATATTTCACATGATGTTTTGACGTGTGCTTGGGTTTGCTTGAGTGTGGCCAGGCCAAGAACCCTTAGCCATGGTGAAGATGAGTTAAGAACCCTTAAGATTGGTTAAGACTGTAACACCCCAAAATTAATTAAGGTGTTAATAATGTATTTGGACTAATGAAGAATAATTATTATAAAATAATTGGGTAAGCTATATGAATGGAAATTTACAAAGAAACAAGTTATTAATATGGGTTTAAGATTTTAATTAGATTAAAGCTTAATTTGGGCCTAAAATTTAATTTGACTAAGCTAGGGATAAGGATTTATGGAGGCACAATGATTTTAGGTGTAAGCCTAACTCTTTATCTTGAGACTTAGGCCAAAAAAGATCACCTAGCAATGGCCCAATTTGATTTAGTGAAATAGAGGCCCATGACCCAATTTATATATGCCCTTATAGTTGGCTGAACACACATTATGCAGACCTAAATTGGATTGACTGTTGAAATTTGGCCTGACCCAACTACAACTCTGAAGCCCAACTCATGAGACTTAGCCCAACTAACACCAACGTTTGAACCCACTAGAATTTAGGCCTTAAGGTCAGCACACTTCACCTTAATTCAAAGTGTTCTGCAGCCCACCTTACTAAACAAAGGCCCAATGACTAGAAATGAGCCTAAATGGACCTTAGGCAAATGGGTTGGCCCATTTCCCCTTAATAACCCTAAAGGTTTAACAACCTCTCTTCCCATTCAGCAGAAAACACAAGAGGCAAAGGAGGAAATTCGGAGGTTTAAGGGAGGTTAGAGTTTTACCAACATTGCAACTCTATTTTTAACTCCTAGAGGATGATTTGACCAAGGCGAGTTATATATAACTTGACCTTTTCATTCTCCTATTCTTTTTTGTCTGATTAGTTTCTGGTTTTGGACATTTTCATTTATTTCTCAAATCTAAAACTTAGTGTTGGGTGATTCCTTCAAGATTTTTGAAGTTTGGAGTTAGTGGAACCACGGAGTAAGAGTTTGCTTTCATTTTATAGTGTAATCTTGCTCAGATTTCATGTTATAAGCTGACTTTGGTATATAGCTGATTCCATGTGCGAAAATCCAAGTCTTAAGGATGGCCCATGGTATGTTCTTAGTAGTTAAGGCTCAACCTAGCCCATTTGACCTCTTAGGTGTATGGGTAAGTGTTCCCTCTTCTTTTGTGTGGTGTATATGCTGAATCCCTACATTTTGGATTGACTTTTGTTGCATGGTTTGTACATGTGCGAAAAATGGAGTTGTAGGGAGCGAATCATGGTGAGCTTCGATGTATGGATCCTAAATTAGTGTAATAGATCATTAGGAAGCTTGGGTAAGAAGCTCTCAATGAACTCTTGTTAAGATTAATCTATGGATAGGGAAATTCTTAACTAATGATAGTTAAATGATGATGATTATGCTTATGTTAGGCTTGGTGTGCCTGGAATCATGATGGTAGCTAGAGGATGAGTAATTAGCTTCATTGAGGTAACTGGGGTTATTTTCCTAATTCCATGTATATGTTCATGTTAATATGATATTTGTTATATATGCTTGATTTTGAAATGCTAAATGATTGGTTAACTACTTGAATTGTTATTGTGATTGGACCTTGTGAGTCCATGGTGGAGCTAGGGTGCGGTTGCCACCCGTGCATGTGCTTTGATCGGGCACCGGGTTATGATCATACCCTAGGTGCACTGAGCTCTAGTTGTGCTCATTATAGAGTGATGCCGTGGACGGACCTCTCCCAGTGTTATTGGCCATTAACATGTTATGTATGATTACTGGTATGGGACAGTAGTCTTTGGTAGATCAACTAGTTCATTTGCAAATTGAATTGATGATTATGGTATTGATGATATGAAATTGCATTGTATTAATTAATCTGTACATATATATGGAATTTTTCTCTTGTTATTGAGATTGTATATCTCACCCTGATTGTGGGCTAACATTTTCAGGGACCGAACCTCTTAGTGGCAAGGAGAAAATTAATGGAAGTTTATTATGTGGTTTGGTAGTAGGTAGGTTTGGAACCCTTGTCAGATTGTATTCATATAAGTAGACTGCTAGTTTTATGTAATTACTGCATTGCATCATGAATTGCCAAGCATAGGAACTGTAATCATTTGATACATCAGATGTCAACTTAAACTAGTGATGTATGGAAATTCTAATGAGACTTATGTTTGAATGGAAATATGCATAGTGTATGAACTCTTTGCTGTCATTGATCTATAAACTCATTGGTTTATGGTGGCTAGAGGGTTAAGGATCTACATTTAAGTTTTAAATGGGTAATGATAGATGTGTTAGGTAGATTAGGTAAAAGAAAGATACTAAATCTTCACAAACTAAGGTAAAGTGGCCTAGAGTGTTGCTAGAGGGAGAATTGGAGAGCATGAAATGAAATCTTGGGAGTTATAGGAACAGAAGGGAATTGGCCACAGCCAAAATTTAATTGGCCTCGGCTAAATTGTAACAAAGGGCAATTGGCCTCAGCCAAATGTGGCGAAGCTGCTAGGGAAGAAAACAGAGAGCAACTGGCCGCAGCTAATAGTGAGGCTAGCCGTAGCTAAATTTGAGAGGTAGGTCTGGGGGTGTTCCAGAGGGTATTTAGCTGCGGCAAAAGGGATATTTGGCTATAGCGAAATGTGAAAAATTTGTGAAGGTGTAAAGAGTTGAACCTGAGAGTAATTGGCCATAATGCGAGGGAATTTAGCCACGGCGAAGGTGCTTAATTTTTCATATTCACCTAGAAACCTTAGTTTCTTTTATGGTAATACTAAAGAATGATTTAGAAACACTAGTAGGAAGTTTTTATGAGTTGGATGAAAGAATCAAAGGCTCCTTATTAATGATTAAATTCACATACACATTTGAATAATTGTGGTTGTCTAATTAATAACCCTAATAACATCAAGGTTCAAATTTCCCTGCATTTTTTTGAATATAATTAGTTGTAATGACTTTTAACCTTAATTTATGATTATTAATTATGTCTTTAACCTTAATTACTATAATTTGAAGTTTAGGTCATTACAGAGACAAAGCAAAGAGTCTCCCAAAGGCAAAGTGGGCTCCCAGAGCATGGTTGAGTCCAAGAATGCATTAAAGAATGGGTGAGGCAAGTCCAATATCCACAAGAAATTGGGTGAGGCCAATCCACTTGCTTAGCAAGCCTTTGTATGCTATGTATGACTTTCTTGAATTATGAAAATGTTCCTTGAATGCTTGAACATGTCTACATGGCCATACATGCATTTATAAGACTTGTTTGCATCCATTATGTATGATTGAATGGGAGATGAGCTATTAGGATTCTTTGAATCTCATTTCCTCCTCTCTAATGATCTAATAAGCTAGGTGGCCCAAGTGGATATGGTAATGGGAGCCAACAACATTGAAGAAAGAAGATTGACATCAATATGTCTAGCTTTGCCCTTTTAAAGCCATAATGATGTTTAATGATGTATATTATTGTTGTAAATGGTCTATGACCCTTGAGACATATGTAATTATGATATTGTGCCATGTATAAATGAGAGAATATGTTATGTAGCCATTAGAATGTGAATTGAGTATATGATGGCAAATTAGCTCCATGAATGGTTTGATAGAATTATGCACATGTGTTGACGAAATGACCAAAATGAGATGCATGGAGTTTAGGACCATTTGACCAGCTTAGACAAGTCTTAATCATGCTTTTAAACTTGCCCAAAAGATGCCAAACCCTAAGGAAAGTCATTTGGTTATTTTGGTACCTCATATGGAGCCAAAATTGACAATAATGGAACCCTATATCACTTTTTAGCCAAATGAGTTCTTATTAATCTAAAATTTGGGATCAAATTAGATCTTGTTGAGAGATTTTTGGTAAGCTAAAGAACATAATTTTGGAGTTCTACAATATATTTGATGAATTTCCAAAGTTGGCAAATTTTCTGATTTTGGTCTACTGCACTATTCATTTGGTCCAAAAATGAAATCTATCACACAGGGCTCAAATAATGTCCAATTGCCATGAAATTTTATACAAAGAAACTAGACATTCACATTGAATTGTGATACCTAGAAGCAACTCATTTGGAGGTCTAGAGAGGGAGATATGAATTTTTAAAGATTTTATCCAATATCAAGAGCTTCACTCGACTTCAGTTATTGTTCTATTGAATTTCAGGGCCTGGGCGTGCCTGAGCTGGTCTGGAAATATTTTTTACCTCTAGTTAACATCCACAAATTTCCAGATTGGTATCATTTACATGGATTGGATTTTTTTGGAATTAATTGGACATTTCTGAAATTTGCTGCAGAAATCTGTGACAGCACTAGTGAGCAGTTGACCTCTAGACCTTTTTGAATGCCAAATGTTCTCTGTGATAGATCTTATGGTCTAGACATATTTTTAGTATGAAGTATACATCTATAGCTTTTCATAATGACCAAGAATACATAATTTTGATGTTTTTATAATTAGTTATGATTTTTCAAAATTTGGTCAAAAAAGAGCCAAATCTAGTCGAAAATGGATATGAATACTTCATGCTTCCCTTTGTGATTCTTGAGGTGTAGGCCACTTTTAATGATGAAAATGCATTGTATTCATGTAATTAAATATGGTAATATGATGTTTGAGCTCATATGGTTCACGTGACACTAAATGAAATTTTTATACATAACGTAACGCTAGAAAATGCATTAAAACAATGCCATTTTCTTGCCTCTTGTATGAATTTCTTGATGTGAGACATAGATATAGTATGAAATGAGCTAAAAATATATGGTGTTACATTGACCCTTTGGGAGCTCACTTATGCATGTATGTTTATGGAAGTGGCATGATGAATTTGAGTTGTATGATGATTCAAACCTTATGAGAGGCTCATTCATGCTTTCTAAGTTGCTCAAATGTGTGTGGAACAATGTAGAGCTCATTTGGACCAAATTTGCGCTTTTGTTGGAACCAAAAGTGCCATAATCTTGAGCTATAGAAAAGTCTGACCAAATGACCTCTTCTTGACTTGAAAATTTGCATGCAATTAGATCTTGCCTAGAGCTTTTTGGAAGCTAAAGATCGGTCATTTGGAAGTTTGTGAAATTTTCTATGATTTTTCAAAATTGGTATCAGAAATTCGGATTTGCACCAGTACTATTCATTTGGTCAGTTGTGAACTTGTGTCATCTGAGGAGTAAACGTGGTCCAATGGCTACGAAATTTTATAGGAAGAAACTAGACATTCATAGTGACTTGTAACAACTAGAAGCACCTCATTTAGAGGTTTGAGCTAAGAGATATAAATTTTTGAATTTCTGGAACAGCAACAGTAGCACAATACGACCTGAGTCATTGTTCCATTGAATTCCAGTGGCTAAACGTGTTTGTTTTGGTCTGAATCTATTTTTACCATAAAGCTAACATTCATAGCTTTCAAAATTGGTATCATGTTCATGGATTGGAATTTTTTGGAACTAATTGGACATTTTTGAAGTTTATAGCAGACACTTGTATTAGTACCAATAGCTGTTCGAACCTTTGTACCTTTTCACATGTCAAACGTCTTTGGTGCTATGTTTCATGCCCTAAAAATATTTTTCCATAAATTAGACATCTGTAGCTTTCCAGAATGACATAGTATGCTTGATTTCAATTTTTTTGGAATTAATTACGAATTTCCAAAGTTGGTGACAGAATTGACAAAATTCTGGCAAAAAATAATAGTGTGAATTTAATGTTCCCCTTTGAATTCCACGAGTTCTGAGCCAATTTTGGTGATGCAAATGAGTTGTATTTATGTAATTAAATATGAAAATGTGATGTATGATCTCATATGGTCCGTGTAACGCCAAATAGAATTTTCATACGCGACGCAATGCTAAATAAGGCATTATTTTAATGCCATATTTCTATTCCCTTTGTGCAATTCATAATGTGAGACTTAGAAATGATAAGAAGCAAGGTAGAAATATATGGTGTTACATGGTCTAACCTCACTCAATTTCTTTGGGACTTTTGGATTAGTATCACCCACTCTTGAGACTTTTGGCTTCTCCTCACCCAATCTAAGGGACTTTTGGCACAACCTCACCCATTAAAGCCATCTTACATTCAAAATACATTTCTAAAAGCATAATTGTAACACCATATATTTTTAGCTCATTTAATAACATTCTCACGCTTGACAACATAGATTCTATGAAGGACGTAAGAAAAATCCATTAAAATAATACATTATTTGGTGTTGCGTCGTGCATAAAAATTTCATTCGATGTCATGTGGACCATGTGAGCTCATACAACACATTCTCATATTTAATTACATGAATACAACTCATTTATATCATCAAAAGTGGCCTACATCTCAAGGAACTCAATGGGAAGCTTAAAATACACATTCATTTTCGGCCCAATTTATCCCCTTTTCTATCACAACTTTGGAAAATCATAACTAATTCTAAAAAAAATTGAAATGATGTACTCTTGGCCATTCTGGAAAGCTACACATGTCTACATTATGCTAAAAATATATCCAGACTATAACATCCAACACAAAAGATATTTGACATGTGAAATGGTCCAAAGGTTAAGCTATCTAGTTTCTTTGTATAAAATTTCATGGCAATTGGACATCATTTGAGTCATGTGTGACAGATTTCATTTTTGGACCAAGTGAACAGTGTATCGGACCAAAATCATCAAATTTGCCAACTTTGAAAATTCACCAAATATTCTGTAGACGTCTGGAAATTATGTTCTTTAACTTTCCAAAAAACTCTCAACAAGCTCTAATTTTATGTCAAATCTCAGATCAAGAAGATCTCATTTGGATAAAAAGTAACATAGGGTTTCATTATAGTCAATTTTGGCTCCATATAGGATACCAAAATGTCCAAATGGCTTTTGACGGGCTCGCCACACAACCCTCAAAATAAAACTAGGTTGAACCAAATATGTAGCTAGTGGCATAACCTAGGTCATCTTCCTTAGAAATAGAGTTCAATGCTTAATTGAGTTTTCTAAATATTAAAGGTCCTAAAATTGTGATTAGCTTTGGAATCGTCCCTTGGTATCCACTATCCTTATCCTAATCCAATTGGGATTAATTCTAGTCTAAGAATCCTTAATTGTGTTCAATACAAATGTATCTTGAGTTACCACGCAAGAATCAAGAGATTAATAATCCAATGTTGAATTGAGACCTCAACCCCACATTAAATCATTAATTCTTGTCTTTAAGATCAATGAACACCCAATTTGATTAATTAACTGATTAATTAGCCTCTGATTCATCATCCAAAAATGTTTGATTAACCAACTAAACACTAAAGATTTCTCAAATCAAGCAATCAAGCACATAATCTCACTCATGCATTTCATCGAACACCTTCGTGGCATACATGGGAAATTAGAAAATAATGAAAAGTCATATTCCAATCTAACCAATTAATCAACAAAAAGGCTTCCTAATCAATGTCTAACCAGCACTAATTAAAATTACACAAATTCCTAATCAAATACAACTTAACCAAGATTATACAAGAAAAAGAAAAAGTGTAGGAGAATAGAAATCCTTAGCCAAAATTCTGAGTTCATCCATGGATTCAAGCTTCTCCAAGGTCCCACTTCCTTACTAGTCAATGATGGAGGCTTAGAGCTTCATGGAAGTGGATGGAGGTGGAGAATGGAATGGCATGGTGTGCTCTATGAATGGCTCTAGACGAAGGCGAAGGGAATAGGTGAATGATGTCCTATGAATGAATGGGAATCGATGAAGGATGGAAAATGAGTGAATGACGTTCAATGAATTAAAAATGGACGATCCGGATGAATGGAATGAATGATGGAGTGCAGCGTTAATCACGTGATGGATGAATGGATGATGTGGATTAATGTATATGATGGATTGAGTGAATGGGGTGTGAAAATGGTGAATGGAATCACGTGATCATTCCCCTCCTGAAGCTTGCCCAAATTCCTTCTCCTTTCTCATGTGGCTTGCTTATTTTTCACGTGCTCCCTCTTCCCATTCCAATTGTTTGAAGCTTTATGCATGTGCATGTAAGGTGGGCCCCACTTGAATGCTGAAGTGTTGAATCCATGCTTCTGCTTCATTTATTCTTTTTCCACGTCTTGCCTTCATGCAGCTGCGTTGTGGTTACTTTGTCATTCACTCAACAAGTGGCTTTTGAATCTTCCATCTTTCCAGCCCAAGCTCTTTCAACCCAGCTGCTTTTCCCTGTGGCTTCCATGTGAAGATTCTACATGTATGAATAACCATTAAATCTACTACTCAAGGCTACTTCATCATTCTTCCTCCTCACCTCGCATTCTGCTGCATATTCCTCATGTCAGCTCCTTCGACTCTTTTGTGTTCTCTTCTTCCCCTTGCCCGTAGCTAAATCTAGCTCACTTTCTTCATTTTAGTTGCTTCTTCACGCGCTTTCATCCATTTCTGCTCGAGTTTGTAAGCTGTTGACCATGGCTTTTATTCATGCTACTTCATCATTCTTTGCTCAGCGTCTCCAGTTCATTTTTTTATTTCTGCTTCTATGTGTTCTCGACATGGTTGTTGCTTCAACGTTTAACTCAACTCCTCCTTCTTCCTTTCAAAGAACTAGAACTCATTACTACTTCTTCATGCTTCCTCGAGTTCTAGCCAGTCCAGCCCTTCATTCCACGTTAATTCTTCCTTTCATTCTGCCCAACCTATAGCTAGCTTTCTTGATGAACCCGTGGATGTGTGTGTTGCTGAAGGAGAAGAAGTGGCTGTTCTGCTCGAGCTTGTGAGCTTCATGCCTCGTGTTTCCACATTAAAGCTCTTCTTTTCAGCTCATGCATCATGCAACCCGTAGCTTCATTCTTGTTTCCTCCTCTGTTTCAGCTTCTCTTCTTCATTTCAATTCCCTGCAGCTCCTTTCTCTTTTATTATACATGAATGTGGACCCCACTTAAAGCTAAATATAATATTCAAATTCATGCAAGCTTCCACGTAGTGCTTCCCTTTGTTTTTGCTCAAAAGTTCCAGCCTTCGTGTTACCTCCATCTATGCTTTGTTCTTCACTTCCCTCAACACGTTTTTCTCCTTCTTATATCCCATGCATGGCTCTGTTCTGCATATGTGTGTATTTGTATCCAAGCTCTAATTTCCATTGAAAATCTACACAAAAAGGATGGAAGAGATGAAATAGGAATATTCACAAAACTCATTTAAAAAGATTTGTGCATTTAAAATCAATTATTTTGCCAATTAATTCATAAAGTGCAGAGAATGGCTACTAAAACAAAATTCCATCTAATTAAACCCCTAAAGCCATATTTGGAACTAAAATGTCTAAGTTAATGAGAATAAAATGTATAAAATATCATGCTTATTAGCTTTCCTTGGGGTTTGGTATAACACCATAATTTCTAGCTCATTTCATGCCATTTATAAGCTTTGTATTATTAATCCCACAAGAGCATATGAGAAAGGGGATGAAAATAATAGACTTTTTTCTGCATTACGCTATATCTAAAAAATTCAATTCAGTGTCACGAGGACAGTGTGAGCTCATATGATATTTCCTCATATTTAATTCCATTCTTACAACTCATTTGCATTACAAAAACATGCTTACAACCCATGGAAACCGAAATGGAGCTCAAAATAAACAAGCATATTTTCGGCCAGATTTGCTCCATTTTCTGACCCAATTTTGGAAAATTATAACTAAATCTAGACAAAACGCTACAGAGGTCGCTGGCTGCCTGGGCTGTTGTTCAGTTTACTGATACCAAATTCTAAAATTCATAACTAATTCTATAAAAATCTAAATCACACAAATTCAGTCATTCTGGAAATCTAAAAATGTTAACTTGATACTAAAAATAATTTTAGAATGAAACAGATACGTTTAGACATCTGGAACAGATGGAACAGTAACTGAGCTCTTGGGGCGCTACTGATACTGACAGTTAACTTCAAACATGCATAACTCTCTGCTCAGACCTCCAAATGAGGTGATCAGAAATCTTATGACTTCTAGTTTATGAATATAAAATTTCAGAAGCATTGGACATAATTTGGCTATCTGGTGACACAAAACACAAAACTGCCAGTATGAACAGTACCCATACCAGAATCCATGAAAAATCTCAACTTTGAAAATTCATCAAATATTCCCTAGACCTCCGAAAATTATGATCTTTAGCTTCTTAGGAATCTCTCAATGAGACCTAATTTCATGCCAAATTCCAGATCAAGACTAGCTCATTTAGCCAAAAAGTGACATAAGGTTCCATTATAGCCAATTTTGGCTCCATATTGAATACCAAAATTACCAAAACCTTTTGGGCAAGTCTAAAAGTATATTTAAGACTTGTGTGAGCTACCCATATGGTCCTAAACCTCATACATCTCATTTTGGCCATTCAACCCCCACTTATACACATATCCATCAAACTTTCAATTCTCATACTTTGGCATTAGATACTCAAAACATATGCTAGAGGTCATACATCATATTCATACATATAAACATCACATAATGGTGTATTTATACATGCCTCAAGGGTCGTGGTACATTTACAACATCATATACTTTGTGAAGCCTCATTATAAGTTCAAAAAGAATGAAAGCTAGGCCTAGGCTTGTCAATCTCCTTTCATGGTTGTTGGCTTCCTTCACCATAACTCCTTGGTCCACCTAGCATGTTAGAGCATTGGAGAGGAGAGAATGAGATTCAAAGAATCGCAATAGCTCATCTCCTATTCAATCATATATAATATGTGCAAGCAAGCTTTACCAATGCATGCATGGAGGCAATAAAAGCCATGAACATTTTAGAAGCAAAGTTGGCATGTGAACAACTCATACAAATCATTCAAGAGCTCACTAAGTGTTTGGATTGGCCTCACACTTCTCCTCATGGGTTTTGGACTTTTCTCACCCATTTCTTGAGCACTTTGGACTCAACCATACTCTTGGGAGCCCACTTTGCTTTTGGGAGACTCTTTGCTTTATCTCAACTAAGCTCAAGGGTTCTTGGCTCATCCTCACCAAAGGGAAGAGTTCTTGGCCTCTCCACACTCAAGCAAACTCATACAAACATCATGGATTCATTTGAAACATAACATGGCATCAAGGATCATGACATGTAAAGGCATGCTAGCATACTTTTCAAAGCTTGAAAATACACATACACACATTCTAAAACAAGCTAAACACACATCCATGCATGAGAGAAGGTGGAGAGAGCTACCTTGTATACAAACACACACTTTTTCTTTAGCTTTCAAGCCTCCTCTTTTAGCCACACACCCATAAGTTGGTGGAGATAGTTTCTCTTGGCCTAGACACAAATTATGGAAGCCAATTAAGTTCATGAAACAATTTCTAGGGCTATGCAACTTGCTTAAACCCTAGATTACTCTACAACCTCCATTATGGTCCATATTAGCACCTAATGAAGTAACACCCCTCAAATGATTTCTAGGCCTCATTCTTTACTCTCAAATATGATTCTTGACTCCTTTTAAGCCTCTTGGAGTCATCACATCTTTAAAACAAAGGGCCTAGCATCATGTTGCTTCTTAGGTTAAAATATGGAACCTAAGGCACCAAATCAATTTTTAGGAGCTGTAAATTTTTTCCCAAGGGTTCCTCCCACCTTCTACCATCATAAGAAGTCCCAAACCAAGGCTAAAACAAATTAAAACAACCTCTAGCCCAATGGTTCTGTCTTGGCCGAATTGATGGAGGGAGGAGGAGTCCATGGGCTTTTTTATTTTTCCTTGATGGGAGAGACACTTGGGAGGCTTCCTAGGGATCTTAGAGACTCAAATAAACATTTACACATGCAATAAAATTCATGGATTAAATCAGTTTTTATAAAGTGTCCAAGAGTTCTACACTTTTCTAACTTGATTTTCATTAGCCTTTCTTCCAATTTCCTTGCATCTACTAACTCCTCATGGTCTAAAACCCACAATTCCTTCTTATTTCTGGACAAAAAGCCTCCCCCCAAGATGGTTCTATTCTGGCAGAACTCCACACACAAAGGGCAAGAAAAAGGAAGCAACCAAGATAGAAAAATCACCTTGATTCCAAGCTTTTCTCAAGAGCTCTCTTCCTTGCTTCAACCCTCTCCTTGAATTTTGAAATTTCTCCCTCAGTTCTGGGCTCAATACAGAACCAAACATCTCACTAAATCCATAGGAAGAGAGGAGGAAAGGAGGGGAAGGAGTTTAACAAGGCAAGGAGTAGGAAAAAGTGGCTAAAACTTACACTTTTCAAAGCTTCCTCTTCCTTCCTTGGCCTCCCCTCTTGTGTGCCACTCTCAGCCCTTCTTACTTCTATTTTAACGTGTGAGAGAGTGGGTGAAGAGATCTGAGCAAAGGAGGGGCGTTTTTATAAGCTAGGGATTCATTTAAGTAACTTTTAAAATTTACAATTTAGTCCCTCTTCATAGTTTTATTCGTTTGGGCTTGTTTCAACTCCTTTTTGAAATCTGTCTTTTCTATCATATTTCTTAGGCTCCTAATCATAATAATTTCCTTTGGAATCACTCAAAAAGGATCTAAAATCATTCCGAACCATTCGGTCAAAGTTTTGGTCAATCGACCTCTGAAATCGCTCACCGGAGGGGTTTCAACTGTTCTAGGGGTTCCCATAGTATTTAGGGCCTCTGAGAACCCTAGAAAGCTCAAATTTTTTGTTTAAAAAGCCCTCTTATGAGTTTTCCAAATTTTTCAAAAATTACAAAAATGCCCCTGCTTCCCTCGGTAAATTTTCTGATCTCTTTTGGCTCTAGTTTTTAGGCATCTTAAACCTGAAATCCTCATTTTCTAATATTTAAAATTTTATTATAATTTTATTTGGCCCCAATTCCTTCTATGTCAAAGACTTCCTTTTATATTTGACCCATTTCTGACGTTTACAGAGAAACTGAACATTGCGTTTCTCACGTTTACGGAGAGACCTGATGTTACATTTGGCACCTCTTGGGCAAGTCTAAAAGTATAATTAGGACTTGTATGAGCTACCCAAATTGTCCAAAACCTCATGCATCTCATTTTAGCTATTCCACTTCCATTTATACACATACTTCCATAATGAAAACTTGCCAATACATAACCCAAATGTGCATATTCATACATACAGCTTTAACTCTCATTCATACATCACTTATTAACATAATTACACATGTTCAAGAGGTCATAGGTCATATACAACCATAGATGACAACATTTGCCACTTTGTTGGCCTTAAAGAAGCAAATTTCAATGTCATACTTTCATTTCTCAAATGGTTGGCTTCCATCTCCTTGCTCTCTTGGTCCACCTAGCATGTTAGAACATTGGAGAAGAGGAGATGAGATTCAAAGAATTTGAATAGCTCATCTCTCATTCAATTATATATAATGGATGCAAACAAGTCTCCTAAATACATGTATGACCATATTGGCATGTGCAAACATTCAAGAGGCATTTTCATCATTTAAGAAAGTCATATATAACATACAAAGGCTTGCCAAGCAAGTGGATTGGCCTCACCCATTCTTTAAGAGGTTCTTGGACTCAACCATTCTCTTGGGAGTCCATCGTGCTTTTGGGAGACTCTTTATTTTATCTCAACCAATCTTAAGGATTCTTAGCTCATCCTCACCATGGCTAATGATTCTTGGCCTTACCACACTCAAGCAAACCTAAACAAATATCATAACATTAGTTAGAAACATAATAGGTCATCATGAAACCATGGCATATGAAATCATGCTAGCATACTTTTTATGGCTTGAAAATATAAATACACACATTCTAAGACAAGCCAAACACACATCCATGCATGAGAGAAAGTAGAGAGAGCTACCTTGTACACAATCACACACTTTTTCTCTTGAAATTCCCTTCCTTGCTTTGGCCACACACCCACAAAAGTGTGGAGAAGATTTCTCTTGGCCTAGACACAATTTATGGAAGCCAATTAGGTTCATGAACTAAATTATAAGGCCATACAATTTGCTTAAACACTAGGTTGGCTTATAACTTCATTATGGTTCCATAATTACACCTAATGAAGCAACACCCCTCAAATAAATTCTAGGCTCCATTCTTTCTTTTCAAATATAATTCTTGACTCCCTTTAAGCCTCTTGGAGTCATCACACAATTAAAACAAAGAGCCTAACTACATGTTGCTTCTTTAGGTCATAATATGGAACCTAAAGCATCAACTCACTTTCTATGAGTTCTAAATTTTTACTAAGGCCTCCCCTCATTTTCATTCATCATATATGACTCAAGAATGGGTTTAAAAAAATTTAAAACCCTCCCTAGCTATGCTTTCCTTGCTTGGCCGAGACATGGAGCCTTAATGGGTTCCATGGAGCTTTCTTTGTTTTCTCAAGGGGAGATGTATGTGAGGAGCCTCTTAGGGATCTTGGGAGCTTAATTAAACTCTTATTTAGGCCTAAGAATCATTGTACAAAATTAGATTTTACAAGGTGCAATTGAAATCCTAGAAATTGCATCTTGAAATCTAATGGCTTTTTGTTAATTCCCTTTGCATATTCTTAATCTCTACACCCCTTTTTCCTTATATTCATCCTTGGTTCTACCAAAAATCAACTCCTCCTAGGGTTCTTTAGGTGTGGTGAAATGGAGAAGAAAAGGGAATTAAAGATAGCAACCATAGGAAGAGAAATTACTTAGTTTTCTTTCTTTTTCTTCCTTTCTCCAAGCTCCTATCTTCAAATTCAAAATTTTCCCTAAGTTTCTCCCTTAAATTAGATTTGTAAACTTCATTTTAATTAAAGGAAACAAAGGAGAATGAATGATAGGAGGTTTGCATGGAAGAAAGCATGAAAAACTACCAAGAAAGCATACCTTAAAGCTTGGATTTCTCCTTCTTCTTCTTCCTCTCTTGTGCACCTAAAACCCTAGCTCTCTTCTCTAAAATTAGGCAGAAAATTCTGAGTCTAAATGAAGGAGAAAGTGGGGCACCACCTATATATAGGGGGAGGAGGAAGCATTTTTCAAAAATTTCCATTTTGCCCTTTGTTCTTTGCATTTTCATTTCTCCTTCATTTTAGCTCCTTTTTGAGAACTTTCTCTTCCATTATAAAATTTAGGTTCCCAATTTAGTAAAATGCGTTTGGAATAACTCAAATCAGAGCAAAAACCTTCTCGAACGGATCCATCAAAGTTCGGGTGCACCAATGTTGGAAAATGTCCACCGGAGAAGATTTTGTTGTCTTAAGACTTTCCATGGTTTTCAGGGCCCCTGATGTAATACCATAAATTCTTAGCTCATTTCATGCTATATTTATACCTCATATCAATCAATTCATGTGAGAGGAAGGAAAATGGCATTAAAGTACTAATTATATTTTCGCGTTGTGTCACGTATAAAAATCCCGTTCGATGCCATGTGGGTCGAGTGAGTTCATACTATACTTTCTCATATTTAATTACATGTATACAACTCATTTGCATCATAAAATCATGCTCACAACTCATGGAAACCGAAATGGAACCTAGAATATGGAGGTTTATTTTCGGCCAAATTTGGCCCTTTTCCTGGCCCAACTTTGAAAAATCATAACTAATTCTAAAAAAATTTAAATCACACATTTTTTGGCATTCTAGAAAGCTAATGATGTCTACTTCACATAAAAATATGTACAGACCATAAAACCCATCACAGAAGGCATTTGAGATCCAAAACGTTCCAGAGGTCAAACTGCCTCTTGATGCTGTCACAGATTTTGCAGCAAACTTTGAAAATGTCTAATTAATTCCAAAAAACTCAAATCCATGCAAATGATACCAATATAGAAATCTATAAATGTTAGCTAGAGGGTAAAAATAATTCTAGACCAGTTCAGGTAGCCCAAGTCTCAAAATTCAATAGAACAGTAACTCAAGTTGGGTAAGGGTCTTGATACTGGGCAGAATGTTCAAAACTTTATATCTCCCTCTCTAGACATCCAAATGAGGTGCTTCTAGTTGTCAAAAATTTCAGGGAGTGTCTAGTTTTTTGTATAAAATTTTGTGGCAATTAGACATCATTTGCCCCATGAGTGATAGAATTTAATTTTGGACAAGTGCTACAGTACCAAGGACCACAATCAGAAAATTTTCCAATTTCAACAATTTGTCAAATGTTCCACAGACCTCCAAAAATTACCAAATTTAGCTTCTCAAAAAGTCCTTAACAAGCTTTGGATTCATGCCAAATTTTAGACCAAGACGAGCTTAGTTGGATAAAAAGTAATATAGCCTCATGAAATGGTAATTTTTGCTCCCTATCAAGAGTCACTTTGGTCCAAATGACTTGCTCTAGGTTTGGCACCTCTTGAACAAGTTTAAAAACAAAAATATGACTACTAGAGACTGTCCAAGTAACCCCAAAGCTCATGCATCTCATTTTAGTCTCTCAACATCTATTTATGCATAGTTACATCAAGCCATCAAAGAGCCAATATACACAATGCTATTGATTTAGTGTCATGTAAAGTCTACACCATATTCATACATCGTTTTACACTGGTCCATGGTCTTACATCACAAAAATATTACATACATCATTACTTTGACATTTAACCACCACTTAAAGTACATAATACACCAAAATAAAGATATTCAATGTCCTCGGCTTGCATCTCCTTGACTTGGAACACCGCCTAGACAATTCAAGGATGAAGGGGAAAGGGGAGTGAGATTCCAAGAATCGCAATAGCTCACACACCCATTCACACTACATTCAAGGCATACATACATCAAATTCATAACTATACAAGCATAAAGTGTGCAATAACTTCTATTCCATGCCACATTCACATATCAAGACCACTTTAATGCTCTAGGGCCTTTTGGTTTAGCCTCACCCCATTTCTAGGACTTTTTAATTTGCCTTACTCTTGGCCTAGGGACTTTTGACCTAGCCTCACCCATTCAAGGGACTTTTGGCCTTGTCTCACCTATGCCATGAGACTTTTGGCATCTTCTCACCTTCATCAAGGGACTTTTGGCATCATCTCACCCTTATGAGCTCTTTCCACAATCATAGTCATTCAAGACAACACATTGGTACCAATGCACAACAAAGATCAAGTGGCATGTTATCAAGCATCAAGAATGCATGCAAGCACACTAAGACATGCATATGTACATAAGAATGCAAAAAGAATGAGGTGAAGAGCTATCTTTTTATTTATGCAAGCTCACTTTGCAATTTCCTTCCCCTCCTTGGTTTCACAAGAGCACTTAGGTGGAGTAAGGTTTTCTTAACCTAGACATCACAAATAACACACAATCACATCCTTGAAGCAAGCCAAGACATTAAACTAAAGCTTAGCACATACTTGGTTCCATAATGGACATATTGGTTCCATAAATGGCCTATTGAAGCAACTCATATCATTCAAGTGTTAGGCTCCATTCTCTTGTTATTTCTAGACTTCTTGGACTCATTTAAGGTCCTTGGAGCCATCACCAATTCAATTGCACCATTAGAAAACCAAGTTGCTTCATAAGGCACCATTATGGACACCATTGTCCCATCCCCAATCCATGGCTCCTAAATTTTTTCCAATGGTTTTCCCCATCTTCTAACATCATATAAAGTCTCAAACCACGGCTAGAACAAATTAAAACACTCCCTAACCCATTAAACCCCTCTTGGCCGAGACAAGCATGAATTTAGGCTTCTTAGAGTTTCAAAATTTTCCTTGATGGGAGAGCCAGTTGGGAAGGTTTCTAGGGGTCTTAGGAGCTCAAGGAAACATTCAAATGGTCAAGGAATTACTCACACCAAATTAGATTTTACAAAACCCTAAGAAAGCATACACTTTTCTATCTTGATTTCCTTTGGTTTTTCTTGGAATTTCTTACCATATTCTTAATCCTTGAACTCTTTTCCCTAGGTTTCTCCCTTGGTTCTGCCCAAAATCTAGCCCCTCCTACCCCATCCTAGGTTGGCCAAAACATACAAGAAGAAGGGACAAGAAAACTATAGGAATGATATTTTACCTTGTTTTTCCTTAGTTTCTTGGATGTTTCTTCCCTTGGTTGGCTTTTTCTCTCCAAACATGAAATTTCCCTCCTTGGTCTAACCTCAAAATAGACCCAAGTCATTCAAAAAATCCATGAAAAGAAAGGAGAAAGAGAGGAGAACAAGATTGGAGGAAGATGGAGCAAGAAAATCCATGAAATTACCTAATTTCTTCTTGGCTTTCTTCCTCTTTTTCTCCTCCCTTTGGTGCACCTAAGAGAGTTGAAGATTTTTTGTATTTTGGGCAGAGAAGGGTCGTGCTTATTAAAGAGGAGAAGAAGGGAGAAAAGTATGGAACTCTTTAGAACATTCAAGAAAATATAAATTCTAATTTTGCCCTTCCATAATGGCAATTTCATTTCGGCTTTGTTTTAGCTCCTTTTTGAGAATCATATTTTCCATTATAAAATTTAGGTTCCTAATTTAATAAAATACCTTTGGAATCACTCAATTTGGAGCTAAAACCTTACCGAACGAACTGGTCAAAGTTTGGGTCAACTAACGTTGAAAAACTTACACCGGATGGGCTTTACCAGTCCCAGGGCTTCCCATAGTTTTTAGGGCCTCTGAGAATCTTAAGCAACTCAAAACTTTCATTTAAAAAGACCTCCTAGGTGATTTTCCAAAAGTTGCACTTATTTACGAAAATGCCATTACGTTTCGTCAGTTTCCATCGCAAATTATTTCTCCATCCTAACTCTATTTTTCTTTTCGTCTGAGCCTAGAATTATCATTTTTAGAAGTCTAGGACTCTACCCAAAATTTTTTTTAGGACATTATCTAGGTCATTTTAGAGGACTTACTTTTATATGGCTCATTTTGTCATTTTATGAAAATTATGTTTATACCATCTAATAACCCCGAAGAACTCAAAACTTTCATTTAAAAGCCTTCTTGTGTGAATTCCAAAATTTGCTCAAAATTACAAAAATGTCATTATATTTTGAAATTTTTCCTTAAGAAATTATTTCTTCATCTAGCTCCATTTTTCTTTCTATTTGAGCTCGGGATTCTCATTTTTAGGAGTTTCGAATGCTTCCTAATTTTTTTTAGGACCTTAACTATCTCATTTAGAGGGACTTCCTTTTGTATCTAGTGAATTTCGTTTGTTTATGGAGAAACCGTATGTTACGTTTCTCACATTTTCTCTGGTTTTCAAAGAGTTAGATGTTACAATAATAGTACCAAAAAATTTAATCAATAGCTATAGGTATATCTCATGATTGAATCATACATACAAGCATCTAAGGACAATTAAACTACTAAGAAAGGATAGAGAGCTACCTTGAGATAAGAAACACAAGTTTTCCTCTTTGAAATCTACTTCCCCTTCTCAGCCTCACACACACACCTAGGGGGAGCTTAATTTGCTTAGCCTAGACACATCAAATAGGACATAATTACATCATTGGAACTAATTTTACTCGTACATAAACTCTACACAACCATATTCTAACTTATGGTATGCTTATGGTTCCATATAAGGGCATAATGAAACAACTCCTATCATTCATTATCGTGGCTCTAATTTCTTACTCAATCTAAGTCTCATAACTCTATTTAAACTCATTAGAGTCATCACAAACTCAATTCAAGGAGCCAAATACTAAGTTGCTTCTTTATGCTTAAAAAGGAACATAAACTTTCATCTTTCAAACCATGAATTCTAAATTCAAACCAATGGTTCCTTTTGTATTTATTATTCATATCTAGTTAATTTCTATCCTTGGAATTAAAGAAAAATCTCCGTAGGTGTAACACCCTGAAATTAATTAAGGTGTTAATAATAGATTAAGATTAATCAAGGATAATTAATAGAGCATGATTGGGCTAGTTAAGGAAATAGGGATTTCAAATAGATAAATTATTAATATGGGTTAAGGATTTATTTAGGATAGAGAATTACCTCTAGGCCCAAATTAATTAAATCCTGATAAGAGGCTAATAGAGGCCCAATGAACTAGAGGTAGACCCAAATTAATTTAATGAGATAGAGGCCCAAGATTTATCTTGTGTAGGCTCAATTAAGTGGCCTAATGATCCTTGTGCAGACCCAAGCCTTTGAGCCCTTCAAATTAGGCCCAAAACTCATTAAACTTCAGCCACCCAATGTGTGAAAACTGGCCCAACAGAATTATGCAGCCCAACACTTAAAAACTGGCCCAATAAGCAAAAATCTGAAACCCAATTGGATTTGGACTTGGAGCAACCCATGACCCAACCCATGACCCAACTAAAACCCATCTAAAACCCTAATACTTTAGCCAACCCTCATTTTTGCTGAACCACAAAGAGAAATTCGGAGGTGAGGAGGAGAGGCTAGGGTTCTTCACTTAATTCCACATTTTCTCACATTTGGAGTAAGATTTGGTCAAGGTAATAGTTATACAACTTAATCCCCTCATCTTTTCCTTTAATTTGGTCCGATTAGATTTTCATTTGGAGGATTTTCATCTTACCCAAAATCTGAAATGTGAGTGTTTGGGGATTTTCTTGGTGAAATTCGTATGTTGGGGTTAGGGCTGGTGTTAGGTGACTTTAAACCCTCCATTTTAATGCTTTCCTTGTTGGGTTGAGACCCTCAAAGCTGATTTATATTATGGGTATTAATTTTGTACGAATTTGCTTAGGATTTTGGGGGAAACATTGAGATTTCTGGTGGGAGATACTTGAATCCGAATTTGGAATTTTTGGTGGCTGTTGCAATTATCTGCAAGTGAGGTAACCAGGGTTTATATTAATTCCATGCATGTATCTGTTTAATTTCATATCTGCTGTATTTGAATGGTTTGCAATTGTTGAATGAAATGATTGGCTATCTGTTGTATGATGGTTGGACCTTGTGAGTCCATGGTGGAGCTGTGGTGCGGCTGCCACCCGTGCATGTGCCGCGATCGGGCACCGGGTATGATCAACCCCAGATGCACTGAGCCCTAGTTGTGCTCAATGGGGAGTAGGTGCCGTGGACGGGCCTCTCCCAATGTTAATGGCCTTTAACATGTGATTATATGATTGCTAGTATGGGATAGTAATCATGATAGCCTGATTAATTCATTTGCTGAAATGACTGATATGATTCTGAATGATGATTTTGATTCATGCATATATGTATATTAAACTGGATCATATGGTGGAATTGCCATGGTTATTGAGATTTATATCTCACCCCATGTTATGGGATTAACATTTCAGGTGAAGGTTCTTCGGGTAAGGATAAGGGTAAGCAAGTGGATGAAAATCCATAAGCTTCAGCCTATGGGGAGATGGCTACACTTGGGCTGACTAGCTAGTATAGGTGCTAATTTTGTATTCCTTAATGTATAGCATCATCATGTATCTGCATTGCCAAGTATAGGCTTGAACATTCGATTTATTGAGAATGTATGTACTAAAGGGTTGATCCCCCTCTTGACTTAGTATTTGATGTATGGACTCATTATTTCCGCTGTAATTGATGCTGACTTATATCATTGCTTATTAATGGAAATGAAATCCTGATATATATATTACTATGAACTCATGTTATTGTTATTTTACAAACTTACTGGTATATGGACTTGTTGTCATAGGATAATTAGAGAAAGGGGAATTGGCCCTTGGGTCTTGAACTAATAATGATAGATTAGCTGAAGAAACTAGGCTAATGAAGGGTAATGAGCCCCAAAAGGAAGGTAAAGGGGGCCCTAGGGTGTTAATGGAAGGAGAGTGGAGAGTAGGAGGCAAGAAATTCGGAGTTATAGGATCAGGGGGAGTTTAGCCGCAGCTAAATTATGGTTGGCCACGGCCAATAGTGGCGAAGTTGCACAGGGAGAGTTCCAGAGAGTAATTCGCCGCGGCGAAATTTGAGAGGTCAAATTGGGAGTCATCCAGAGGGGAATTCGCCGCGGCGAATCAGGGAATTGGCCGCGGCGAACTTTTGAGAAAATGTCCCCGGCATTCCAGAGAGGAATTGGCCGCGGCGAGAGGTGAAATTGGCCGCGGCCAATATCGATAGGCGAGCGAGGAAGTTCCAGGAGGCTTCTTCGTCGCGGCGCCATGTAGGTTGGCCGCGGCGAATATCCAACTCGCCGCGGTTGTGATGAAAAAGGGGTAAAACCATAAGGGAATTGGCCGCGGCTAAGGGGTAATGGCCGCGGCTAAGGGGTAATTTGGCCGCGGCTAACATGCTAAAACTGTTATATTAACTAGAAAAGCTTAGATTTCCATGGATTAATCATAAAGGATGATCTAGAGTCACTAGGGTGAGTCATAACTAATGAGTAATAGAATCCAAGGCCTATTAATAGATGTTTTATTCCCTTATGAACATAGGAGTATGTAATTGAACGATTGATGACTCTAATCATATTAGGGTTTAAATTTTTCTATATTTTCACAATTAATGAGGATTAATTGTATGTTTAACCTTAATTATCGAGATTGGGGGTTAGGGTCGTCACAGTAGGTACCTAATCCCTCTCTTGGCAAAGATATGTACCAAGTAAAGAGTTAATTGAGTTTCATTCAATTTTCTAAAGGTTTTGGCATCCATGAAGCTTCCTAGAGCTCTTATGAACTCATACATACTCTTATCTAGAAAGCTTCAAAATTTCTTAGGTGCAACTAAAACCCTACTTACCATAACTTGATTTCTAAAGCTTCTCTTTTAGGTCTAATTACATATTATTGTTCCTCATGCTTTAAAAACCTTGTTCCAACCTTGCTATGACTTGAATTCATCCTCTCCTAGATAGGCCTAGGTCTGGCCAAAATGCTCATGGAAGAAGCTATTGGGAATCATGGGAGGCATACAGCGGATTTTTTATCTCGATTCCCACCAAAGATCCATCAAAATCGCTTAAACTGAATAGGTTCAGAGATTTACCTTTTCTGTCGATTGAGTTTGCTATTTACTCTTCATCTGGATCACAGGAACTGACCGCAAATCGGCTCCCTTTATTGGTATCCACACGAACGGGGTTTAGCAACTCGAATAGTGTACTAGCACCTGTCCGTACGATGTCCGTATAGCTTGGTAAATGTCCATACACTGTCCCTCTCTCTAGGGTTTTTGGAGGCAGCTCTAGAATTACTTTTCTAATATGGAAACCCTAATCAAATTTTTTTTTTTATAAACTAGGGTTTCAGATATATTTACTTAATCAAAATTAATTAAATATATCATTAAATATATTTATTAGTTTAAATTCAAATCTATCCTATAGTTTAAATTTAAACTAACAATATCTAGCGCCTAATTTAAATTTAAATTTAAATTTATCTAATAGAATCAAATTTAAACTAATTCATATATATATAATAACAAATATAATATATATATATATATAATATATATTTCGAATTTAATTATTTATATATATAAATAATTCCTCCATCCTAGATTTAAAAATTAAATTCATTGAATCTAGACACATTTCTAATTCAATGAATGTGGACATTTTAGCTCGAATTGATCCATTCTTGTGTGCGACCCTGCAAGCCCATATAATGTTAGTAGTTAGCCAACTATATTGTTTGACCCACAAGTCACAAGCGGCTTTTAGCAAGACATTGTGACTATCCAAATTATATGGGATCGGTGATCCGATGCAACCTATCTTACAACCCTATCATATCCTTTTTGTCACACGACATCTAGATCGAGTATGAGGCATGAAAATGTCATCCTCAACTTGCTCGATCGTAACTTTCTCGATCTTTGAGCAGACTGATATAAGATGGAACCCTTTCCATCTGAGCATGGCCATGTATTTCTTAGTCACACTCATCAAAGGGACAAATTCCATCTTGACCACTCATCTTCCTCTGCATGGATTCCATTATAACTGATCATAGCCTTTATAATCACCCTATTAAAGGTGACATTAGACTATGCCAAAGTATAGTGTCCTTCATGTAGGAATCTATGGTGATCTAAGGCCCAAAGGATCAATGACACGGTTATATATGAGATAAACTTATGATTTAATCTATGTAGCTTATCTCATGACAGATCTATCCAGCGTCCTGTTCTCTAACATCTATGATTTTGATTCATATCATCATACATTATTAACACTTAATCAATCAAAATCATACTAGTCTTAATTCATCATTGTTCCCACAAAGATGATTAATTAGAGACATTTTGGATAATTTAAAAAAATGATTTATCCATGGATATTATTATATATAAACATGCAAATAATATAATAATGTAATAAAAGAAAACTCTTATTTTGTAATAAAAACAATGTTCACAATACAATGATTGACCTAAGGCACAATCTCTAATAGAAGCAACTAAGAAGAAGCAAGAAGGACCATGATATCTTACCTTGTTTTAATGTCTTTCAAAGGAACTTTCTAAAGCTTCTAAGCTTCCCTTCAAATTCTCTCTTCCCCTTACTAAACCCAGCCATGAAACAACCCCAAATTAATCATCAAAAGAAAAGAGAGGAGAAAGAGGAGAAGAAATTTGATAAAGCATAAAGCATGAAAAAGTGGTGATTTCTTACACTTTCAAGCCTTAGTTTCCTTCCCTTCACTCCCTCTCTTTATGTGCCTCTTAGAACTTGCTTGAGTTCTATTTGAGACTAGATGGAAGTTGGTTAGAAGAGTGGAGAAGAGAAGCTTGTGGTTTTAAGAAGCTAGGGGTCCATTTATGACACTTTTTTAAATTCTAATTTAGTCCCTAAACTTGGTTTTTTTTATTTGGGTTCATTTCAACTCCTTTTTGAGAACCATCTTTTCCATCATAAAATTTAGGTCATCTAATTCATAAAATGCTTTTGGTTTTACCCAAAATAGATTTAAAATCTTATCAAATTGTTAGGTCAAAGTTTTAGTCAACTGATAATTTAAAATATATATCAGAGGGATTTTAACCATTATAGACATTCCTATAGTTTTTAGAGCCTCTGAGAACCTCTGAAAACTCAATTTTTTCATTTAAAGATCCCTCCTTTAAGTTTTGTAAAAGTTGGCTAAAATTACAAAAATGCTACTGCCATTTCGTCTAATTTTGTTTAGCTATTTTGGGCATATTTAGCCTTGTATTCTCATTTTTAGATGTTTAAATTATCACTCTAATTTTTTTTTGGCCTCTAATCATTCAATTTACGGTACTTCCTTTTGTAATCTCCTTACTTTTAGAACTTCTAGAATAAACGAGTATTACAATGATAGTGTGAATAGTGATTGTAAAATTATACACATTTAGACCAATTTTAAAAATTTATAAAATATTTTGTAGAGTTATAAAAATACCATCTTTAGCTTGTTAGAAAGCTTTATAAATTCTCTAAATGTCCATTAAAGTTCAGCCCCAAACTAGGTTATTGGGCTGTTAAGGGTAAAGATGTAATTTATGGCTCATTTGGACCAAAATTTGGTTCCAAAGTCGTCCATTTGGCCTTTAAATTGCAATATCTTATTTTAAGCAAATTTTAATCCATTCATACTTCATTTTCATAGGATCCATTGCATGAAATAAGGCTAGGTGTTAAAAATCACTATTCCACATCCATCCATGCATATACATCAAGTAGATTCTCATATATGAATTCATGTACTAATTACCAACTCATGCATCAAAATGACATACATATATGTTCTCAAGCTTATGTATGGCTTACCATTACATATCCTTGTTATATACAAAATATTTTACTACTAGTGTGTCTCATACATCATCAAATACACAATTACCTTAAGAGCTTCTAATATGTCATTCTTAAACTCTAATTCATTTCATATTCTTTCTCTATACTTGAAGAACCTTTCATGGTTAGTGGGAGATAGATAGGTGAGATTCTTCAGAGAATGTCGATAGTAAATCTCAATCCATATCAATGTACACAATGAATGCAAGTGAGTAAATGTAAGCATGTAGTTCATGAACATCAAATAGCTTAAATATACAATTTATCATGAAACTTCAATTCTCATTAAGCTATGGCATCAAAACATACTAGCTAAATTTAACTAAACTCAACTTTGGGCTGAAGAAAAGGTATTGTGCTCAATTTCTTACCATAGGGAGTTAAGAGCCAAAACATAGCCTTTTACATACATAAAACTCAAAATAGATACCAATACGAAACATAGCTCATGAAATCATTAAGCAATCAAACATACAAGCATCTTAACTCATTCAAACACTTAAATGCTTGCAAGATAGCTACGTTAAAGATTTAAAAGCTTTAATCTATGACTAATATAACACCCTGAAATTAATTAGAAATAATTATGGAGAATTACATAATTATTAAGGGGAATTTAAAAAGATTATGGAAAATAAGAATTTTTAAGGAAACAAATTATTCTAGTCCTTTTAAGGCAAATAATAATAACTATTGGGCATTATTAGGTGAAAATAAATTAATTATAGATTTGAGCTTAATTAAGAATAATTAATTAAGTAAAAGTAGACATTTAATATTTAGGCCTTATAATTAATTGTTGATGTCAAGAATCAGCTTTAGGGGTTTAACTTCTTTCCTTTAGAGGCTTAAAACTCTAAAAAAAAAAAAAAAAGAAAGGACTCAAATGGATCTTGGGCTCTTAGGTCAGCCAATTCCAACCTTAAACCTTAAAGGTTCTGCAACCACTATAACCTATTGAAAATGTAACACCCCAAAATTAATTAAGGTGCTAATCGTGAATTTGGGTTAATTAAGAATAATTAATATGAAATAATAAGGTAAGTTAAGTGAATGGAAATATTGAGAGATAAATTAATAATATGAGTCAAGAATTAATTAGGATAGAAACTTCACCTAGGCCCCAAATTAATAAATCATGATAAGAGGTTAATGGAGGCCCAATGAGTTAGGTGCAGACCCAATCCGATTCAATGTGATAGAGGCCCAAGATCCACCTTGTATAGGCTCTTATAAGTGGCCCAATAAACCTAGTGTAGACCCATGACCATGGAGTTCTTAAAACTAAGTTTGGCTTAATTGAATTTCAGCAACCCAATACATGAGAGCTGGCCCAACAAAGCTAAAATCTGAAGCCCATTAGGAGTTAGATCTTTGGAGTAGCCCATGACCCATATTTGACCCAACTTAAACCTTAAAAACTAACCTAGCCACCCCCCATTCTGCAGAACCACAAGAGACACACACAAAATTCGGAGGTCCAAAGGAGAGGCTAAGGTTCTTAGCATATTTCCACATTTTCTCACTTCTAGAGCAAGATTCAGCCAAGGTAATAGTTATATAACTTAATCCTCTCATCTTTCTCTTTAATTTGAACTAATTAATGTTCCAATTAGAGCACTTTCACCCACACCCAAAATCTAAAACTTGCCATTTGGTGTTTCTATGGTGAAAATTCGTAGGTTGAGGCTAGAGCTGACATTAGGTAAGTATAAACTCTTCTTTTTGAGGTACTTCTATTATTTTGAGATCCCAATGATTGGATTATAGTATGGGTATTAATTTTGTACAAATTTGCTTAGGATTTTGGGTGAAATATTGAAGTTTCTAGTGGAGGACATTTCAATCCGAATTTGGGGACTTGTAATGGCTGGGTAAGTGTTCCTTAGGTGGTCATTAGCATTTTAAATTCTTTGGGTACTTGTTGCTATCGTAAATGATGAATTAAAGTAGTAATTCTCTGATGTTATAGTTATTAGAGGATTTTTGTACCATTGGTGGCTGTTGCAAATTTATCTACAAGTGAGGTAACTAGGACGATATTAATTCCATGCATATATCTATTTTAATTTCATGTTTGTTGTACATGAATGATTTGAAATGCTGAATGAATTGATTGGTTATCTATTGTGTTGTGATTGGACCTTGTGAGTCCATGGTGAAGCTGTGGTGCAGCTGTCACCTGTGCATATGCTTTGATCAGGCACCAGGTTATGATCAAACCCCAGATGCACTGAGCCCTAGTTGTGCTCATTAGGGAGTGGGTGTCGTGAACGGGCCTCTCTCTGTGTTATTGGCCTTTAAAATGTGAAAATATGATTACTAGTATGGGATAGTAATCATGATAGTCTAATTATTTCATTTACTGATATGATTGATATGATTTTTGTAACACCCCAAAATTAATTAAGGTGTTAATAATGTATTTAGACTAATTAAGAATAATTATCATGAAATAATTGGGCAAACTTTATGAATGAAAATTTATAGAGAAATAAGTTTGTAATATAGGTTTAAGATTTCATTTGGGTTAAAGCCTAATTGGGGCCCAAAATTTAATTTGAATAAGTCATGGATAAGGATTTATAGAGGCCCAATAATTTTTGGGTGTAAGCCCAACTCCTTATCACGAGGCTTGGCCAAGAGAAATTGCCTAGCAATGGCCTAATTGGATTTAGTAGAATAGGGGCTCAAGACCCAATTTATGTGAGTTAGCCTAACACACATTATGCAGACCTAAATTAGATTGGCTCTTGAAATTTGGCCTAACCTAACTATAACTCTGAATCCCAACTCATGAGATTCAGCCCAACTTATGATATAAGGCCCAACAAGCATAAAAATCTAAACCTACAAGGAATGGGGCCATTGGGTCAGCATACTTCACTTAAACTTAAAATGTTCTGCAGCCCACCTCACCAAACAAAGGCCTACATATGAACCTAAGTGGATTTTGGGCTTTAGGGTTGACACAAACCCATCTAAAACCCTAACTTACTCAGCCCCTTACCCCCTATTCTGTAGACTAACTCAATCTTAGGCAAAGGAGAACTCCATTTTCGCATAGGAAGAGAGGAGGCTAGGGTTTTCTGCATTCCTCCACCATTTCTCACTTCTAGAGGATGATTTAGCCAAGGTGAGTTATATATAACTTGACCCTCTCATCCTCCTCTTCATTTTGGTCCAATTAATTTCTGGTTTTGAGCATTTTCATCTTTTTCTCAAATCTGAAACTTGGTGTTGGGTGATTCCTTGCAAGATTTTCGGAGTTGGAGGTTAGAGGGATGATTAAGTAAGCATTTCCCTTCCATTTTGTGTATTACTTTGCTGGAAAATGCCCCTAAGGATGGATTATCATAATGGGTTCTGTTATTATGTGAGATTATAAGGAGATAATGGTGGAAAACTGAATTTTCTGGGCTTGATGATTGAAATGCGAATTTTGGTGCTTCCATGGTGGATTTTCAGAGGTGAGGCTATGGGTGTTGTTAAGTGAGTATCTCCTTCCCATTTTGATGCATTTTCTATTAGGTTGAGACCCCTATAGTTGACCTATGATATGGGCTTTGATTTCATGTGAAATTACCCAGAAATTGGAGTGAACTATGGCAATTTTTGATATGGGAAAGTTGGAATCCGAAATTAAATCCCTTGGTAATTAGGTGAGTAACCTCTAGTCTGTCATTAGTAGTTCAACTCTTTGGATATTTGATTGTGATTAGAAATGATGATAATTATGCTTGTCATAGGCTTGGTGTGCATTTCGATTATTATGGTAGCTAGGGGAAGAGTAATTGGCTTCATTGAGGTAACTGGCATTATTTTTCTAATTCCATGTATATGCTCATGTTAATCTGCTATTTGTTATACATGATTTTGAAATGCTAAATGTCTGGTTGACTACTTGATTGTTATTGTAATTGGACCTTGTGAGTCTATGGTGAAGCTGTGGTGCGACTGCCACCTATGCATGTGCTTCGATCGAGCACTAGGTTGTGATCAGACCCCGATGCATTGAGCCCTGGTTGTGCTCATTATGGAGTAGGTGCCGTGGATGGACCTCTCCCGGTGTTATTGGCTATTAACATGTCGTGTATGATTACTGGTATGGGACAGTAGTCCTTGGTAGTTCAACTAGTTCATTTGTGAATTGAATTTATGATTCTGGTATTGATGACATGAAATTGCATTGGATTGATTGACTTGTACATATATATGGAAATTTCCCTCTTGTTACTAAGATTATATATCTCACCCTATTATGGGCTCACATTTTCAGGGACCGGAACTCTTAGTGGCAAGGAGAAAATTAACAAGAGCTTGTTAAATGGTTTGGTAGCACATAGGTTTGAGAGCCTTGTCAAATTGTAATGTAACTAGTTTACAAGTTTTGTACCATTGTTGCATTGCATCATGAATTGCCAAGTGTAGGAGTTGTATTTTATTAACATAGAATGTAATCCCATGATATGTTCCTTATAGACTTGACTATTAATGCAAGAAATACTCAATGAAAGTATGATTGAATGACCATTGTGGGAGATTTATAATTTGCTAACGTAAAATCCCATGGATGAGTAGGAAAATCCACATCTAAATGCTAAATAGGTAATGATAGATTAGTTGGGTAATTAAGGTACATAATTACCACTAGAGTTGCATAAATTAAGGTAGAATGACCTTAGAGTGATATTGGAGAGAAATTGGAGAGCATAAGATGAAATCTTGGGAGTTAGAGGAGCAGAAGGGAATTGGCCATGGCTAACATTTAATTGGCCTCAACCAAATGGTAACAGAGAGGAATTGGCCGTGGCCAACATTTAATTGGCCTAGGCCAAATGTGGCCAACCTGCCAGGGAAGAAAACAAAGAGAAAATGGTCGCGGCGAACAATGAGGTTCGCCGCGGCTAAGTCTGAGAAGTAAGTTTAGGGGTGTTCCAGAGGGTATTTGGTAGCGGCGAAAGGGGTATTTGGCCACGGCAAAATGCGTGAAATTTGTGGAGGTGTAAGAAGTCGAACCCGAGAGTAATTGGCCGTGGCAAAAGGGAATTTAGCTGCGACGAAGGTGCTTAATTTCTCATATTCACCTAGAAACCTTAGTTTCTTTTATGGTAATAATAAGAAATGATTTAGAAACACTTGTAAGAGGTTTTTATGAGTTGGAATTGATGGATGGGAGAATCAAAGGCTCCTTACTAATGATTAAATTCACTTGCACATTTGAATAATTATGGTTCCATAATTAATGACCCTAATAACATTAAGGTTTAAATTTCCCAACATATTTCGAATATAATTAGTTGTGATGACTTTTAACATTTTAATTTAAATTTTTTGGCTATTAATCACATACTTAACCTTAATTATGATGATTAGAAGTTAGGGTCATTACAATTTTGATGTTGATTTTGATTCATGCATATATGTTAATTAAATTGGATATAATGAATGGAAATTTCCTTGGTTACTAAGATTCATATCTCATCCCATTTTATGGGATTAATATTTTAAGTGAAGGTTCTTTGGTTAAGGATAAAAGGAAGCAAGTGGATGAAAATCTATGAGCTTCAACATATGGGAAGAAGGCTACACTTAGGCTGATTTATTTAGTATAGATGCTAAATTTTGTATCCCTTATTGTATAGCATCATCTTGTATTCATGTTGCCAAGTGTAGGCTTTTATATTTTAATTACTTAGGATGTATTTATTGAGGAGTTAGGCCTCATTATAACTTGATATTAGATGTATGAATCCCATAACACCTGATGTCTGAATTTTACTAGATTTATGGTATGGTATACTGTTGAAAATATAATTATGTAATGTATTAGATATTAATATGAATCATAGATGTATGAAACCTCTAACGGAATGTGTATCGAATGTTAATTGTCAATAGTGTATGAATTTTATGGTTGTTACTCCATGGACTTGCTGATATAAGGTAGTTGGAGGAGTGGAAATTTACATTTTAGTTTTGAATTGATAATGGTAGAATAGCTGGGTGAATAAGGTAGATAAATACTATTAGAGTCATATAAAATGGGAGGAAGTGGTCCTAGGGTGTTCCTAAGAAGAGAATTGGAGTGCATAGGATGAAATGTAAGAAATATAGCTACAGGAGGGAGTCACGCTATGGCTAGGAAGGCCTCACTGCGACTTGAAGAGTGACAATGGCAAGCGACGCTGTGGCTTAAGTAGTATCACCGCGACACAGTGCGAAAAAAATCGCCCAGGAGGGTGACAGAACAAAACCTCGTTGCAGCGCAATAGGTCCTGCTGTGGCGTAAGTCGAGGAAACTAGACAAGGAATGTACAATAGCAAAACTTGCCACCGTGCAAGTGCATTTCACCGAGGCGAGAATCGTGGAACTTCAAACAGTAGCTCCATGAGGCATTTCTTCCACAGCGCCACGTAGGTCGACCGCGGCGAAATTTTAGATAATGACCTAATGATTCCCGAGAGCAACTTAGCCGCGATGCGGAAGGTTGAGGCTGCGGCGCAATGTGGAAAATTTAGTTTTTGACTCCAGTACCTAACTTAGCCGCGACAAGGATCTTTCAAGTCACGGTGTAGGTCCCCAAACTCTAACTATTAGCCTAGAAACCCCAATTTCTTCAATGGTAATGCTTGAAAATGATATAGGAACACTTGTGAGAGGTTTTTGTGTGTTGAAATTGATGGATGGATGAATCACAAACCCCTGATGATAGTGCAATTCCTTTTATGCATTCTCCCATTTATGGTTGTTTAGTTGATGACCCTAATAACATCAAGGTTCAAATTTCCCTATATTTTCTTAATGTGATTAATTGTAACGACTCCAAACCTTGATCATTAATTATTAACCATAAATTTAACCATAATTATCGGGATTAGAAGTTAGGGTCGTCACATAAAACAAAAACCATTTGCTCTATGAAACCAAAGAAGAAAATCATACATAGAGAGGAAGCCTAAGGTTTTTCAACTTCTTACCACCATTTTGCACTTTTAGAGGGAGATATAACTAAGGTAAGCTATATGAAATTTGATCCTCTTATCCTCTTTTACATTTTGGTTTATTAGTTTCTAGTTTAGTGAACTTTCACCTCATCATTAAGTCTGAAATTGGATGTTTTAATGGTTTCTTGCATGCTTTTTAGAGGTTGAGGCTAGAGGGACTATTAGGTAAGCATCTTCTTCTCACTTTAATATATTTTTACTGAATATTGGCTCTAATGGCTAACTTATATAATGAGCTTTCATTTTGTATGAAAATACCAAGAAATTGGAGTAAGACATTGAAGTTTTTGGTGTTGGAAGGCTCAAGTCCGAAATTGGAATTCATTGGGAACTAGGTAAGTGATTTTTAGATAGTTTTGATGCTAGGCATGGTTATGTAGTTGATTTTTGAAATGGATGATGAAAAAATTTGGTTTTTGGTAATTTAAGACCTCTAAAGGGTTGGCAATTGATATTAGCTTATGTGATAATTAACGCTACCAAATGAGATAGCTAGGGTTTAATTTTGATTCTTTACAAATGTTCATTTTAATTTAAGATTTGCTACACATATATGTTTTTCTATGTTAAATGATTGGTTGGCTACTTGATTGTTGTTTTGGAGTATAAGTATGTCCTTAGTGGAGTTGTGATCATGTTGCCACCTATACATTATACTATGATTGGGCACTGAGTTGTGATTAGACTCAATGAATGTACCAAGTTGTGAGTATAGTTAATAGGGAGTTGGCACTGCAAATGGGCCTTGCCCTCTATTATTAGCCATTAACATATTGTACATAATTACTAGTATGAGATAGTAGTCACTGGTAGTCCAACTAGTTCATTTACTAAGTATACTGATGCTTTTGGTGTTTATCTATATAATATGCATTTATGTTGATTAATTTGTACATATGTATAAAATTTCCCTTTAGTTACTGAGATTTATATCTCATCCTATTTCATAGGCTATCAATTTCAGGTAAAGGCCCTCTAGCTAAAGAAAAGGGGAAGTAAGTGGATGAGCACCCCTAGGTTTAAGCCTTATGTGGGAGTCTTACACTTGGAAGCTTTTGATTTTGTATAGATGCTAATTTTTGTCTAACTTGTATACCATCATGATGCATCCATTTTTTCCAAGTGTAGGTATTTTGATATTTTGTAACTTGGAATGCATACCCTGAGATTAGTCTTTAATTTACAAGGATTCTAGTGTAATGGAATTATTTCACAATTATGAGTTGATATGCATATATAAAGTTTGAAAGGTTAATCTATGAATGATTATGTTCCTATTATATGAATGTTTAGCTTAAGTTTCAGATGTATGAAGATTCTTGCTTATATTAAGACCTTACATGTGAATCTATAATGTGTCATAGCTATGTCTCATAATAAAGGATACTTTAGCAATTTAAGGTTAGGAGCAAGTTTGTTTGGTCTAATGAAACTTGTCCAAAGTGGTCTAAGGTCAGATGATAAGGAATTACACATTTTGATATTGTCACTAGTGGCTTTAGACAATCTCTTGCTGTCCTAATGGGTAAACTTGCGGATATGTTGCAACAAATGGTAATTTTCGTAAAACGATGAAATAAACCATATAAAAGCCAGTCTATCGGAATGAGTTAGAAAATATCTAGGAAATTTTGGGTAGAGTCCTAAGCTCCCAAAAATGATAATTTCAAGCTCAGATGGAAAGAAAAAAGGAGCTAGAATGGAGAAATAAAATTGTGATGAAAACTGATGAAACATAATGGCATTTTTGTAAATATGTGCAATTTTGGAAAAACTCACAGGAGGGCTTTTTAAATGAAAAATTTAAGTTGCCCAGGGTTCTCAAAGGCCCCAAAAACCATGGAAAGCTTCGGGACTGATAAAGCCCCTCCGATGTACGTTTTCCAAAGTCAATGAACCCGAACTTTGACGAATTTATTCAAGAAGGTTTTAGCCTTGATTTGAGTGATTCCAAAGGAATTTTATTAAATTGGTGACCTAAATTTTGTAATGGAAAAGATAGTTCTCAAAAGGAGCTAAAACAAAGCTAAAACAAAATTACCATTACAAAAGGATGAAATTGACATTTTGAAAAAGCTAGTTTCTTGAATGTTTCATAAGCTTCATGACTCTTCCTCTCATATAGGTCAACCCTCTCTGCCCAAAATATAGAAAAAAGAAGCTCTCTCTTAGGCGCACAAGAGGAGGAGAGAAAGGAAGGAAGAAACCAAGGAAAAGGTGAGGAATTTCATGGAATTTCATACTTCTCCTTCTTCCAATCTTGTTCCTCTCCCTTCCTCCTCTCTTTCAATGGTTTTGTTAAGATGAATGGTTCTAATTTTGGTCCAGATCATAAGGGAAGTGTTTGAATTGCTTGAGAGGAAGCAAACCAAGGAGAAAAAGTCTTGAGATCAAGCTTGAATCTAAGGTACACTTTGTTTCTAGTTGCTTTCTTCCCTTGGTTTTCCTTTGGTGTGAGTTTGGCCAAACTAGAACTAAGAGAGGGGAGGGAGTTCTATCCAAAATAAGAGAGGAACTAGGGTTTTAAACCATGGAGAAGTGGAAAATGCCAAGAAATTGCAAGAAAAATCAATGGAAATCAAGTTAGGAAAGCGTAGGACTCTTTAGGGTTTTCTAAAATCTGATTTGGTGTGTGAATTTCCTAGGCTATTTAAGTTTTCCATTGAGCTCCTAAGACCTTTAGAAAACCTCCCAAGTGGCTCTCCCTTCAAGGAAAAATTTGAAACTCTAAGAACCCTATTCTTGTCCATAGTTTCGGCCAAGGCAAGAACATTAGGTTAGAGGATGTTTTAATTTGTTCTAACCTTGGTTTGAGACTTTATATGGTCGGAGAAGGTAGGAGGAACCCTTAGGAAAAATTTAGGAGCCATGGATTGGGAGACGCAACAATGGTTTTCATAATGAAGCCTTATGAAGCAACATGTATCTAGGCTTGTATAAGTGAGTGTGCGATGGCTTCAAGGACATTGAATGAGGTCAAGAGACCTAGAAATGAAAAGAGAATAGAGCCTAGAACTTGAATTTCAAGAGTTGCTTTAATAGGCCACCAATGGAACCATTATGTAAATTATGGAACCATTTATATTTCTAAGAAAAAGTTTAGTGTCTTGGCTTACTTCAAGTACATAATTGTGTGCTATTTGTGATGTTTAGGTCACGAGAACCCTAGTTCATGTAAGTGCTCTTGTGTAACCGAAAAGGGGAAGGAACTAGCATAGTAAGGCTTGCATAAGATTCAAGGTAGCTTCCCACCTCATTCTCCTTGCATTCTTGTGTGTATGTATGTCTTTGTGTGCATGTATGTGTCTATGTGATTCGAGAACATGCCACTTGATGCTTTAAGATTGTATTGGTACTAATGTGTGTTCTTGAATGACTTTGCTTGTGGAAATTGCTCACAAGGGTGAGGTGATGCCAAAAGTCTCAAGACAAGGGTGAGACTAGGCCAAAGTCTCTTAAATGGGTAAGGCCAAATTAAAAGTCCCTAGGCCAAGGGTGAGGCAAATCCAAAAGTCCCTAGAGCATGTTCTTGAATTGGAAATGAATTGGTGGCATGAAAGTATATGTTTTTGCATGTTTATGTTGAGATATGTTCCAAAAGTGTTCCTTTGATATATGTATGCCTTAATGGGTATGTGAGCTATTGAGATTCTATGAATCTCACTTTCCTCCCCTCCTTCATCTTGAAATGAATAGGTGGTATGCAAGACCCAAGGGATGCAAGCCAAGCACCTTAAAGAGACCATTACTTGATTTTTATATAGTTTCTTTTGTACCTAATGATCAAAATGGTTATGTAAATATTATTTTTGAGCCATGAATCATTGAACAATTATAATATCATATGTAAATGATATATGGACTATAGATGGTGCTAAAGCAATGAAAATGTGAAATTTGACCATGGAATGGCTTGTGATAATTGTGCATCCTTGAGTATGGAATGGTCAATTTGAGATGCATGGTATTTAGGGGCAATTCATACAAGTCGTAATTGTGCTTTTAAACTTACCCAAGAGGTGCCAAAATATTAAGGAAGCCATTTGGACAAAGTTGACATCTTGTAAGAATTAAAAATGACCATTTTGTAGAGTTATGTCACTTTTTATCCAAATGAACACTTTTTAGTCTAAGATTTTGCATGCATCTAGACCTTGTTAAGATATTTTTGGGAAGTTAAAGTGGGTATTATTTAGAGGTCTGTGGTATTTTTGGCAAATTTTTGAAGTTTGCTGAAAAACCAAAATATGCTACTAGTACTGTTCATTTGGTTTGAAATAAAACTCTATCACTCAGGCGTAAAATGATGTCCAATTACTATGAAATTTTACAGGCAGAAACTAAACCTTCCTAGTGACCTATGCCAATTAGAAGCACCCTATTTTGATGTCTAAAGAGGGAGATATTAATTTTTGAATTTGCTATTTTGTTCTAGGCTCCTAGTCAGACCCTTAGTATTGTTCCATCAATTTTTGGGATTTGAATATTCTTGGATTGATCTAGAACTATTTATTCCCTCTAGTTAACATCTGTAGCTTTCCAAATTGGTATAGTTTGCATGAATTATATTTTTTTGGAATTAATTATGATTGTTAAAATTTGCATTCAAAAGTTGTATTAGAATTCTAGATAGCTTGACCTTTGTGATTTTTCTAATGTTAAGAATGGTCCAACTGAGATTTTCATGGTTGGAAATTATCTTTAGTATAAATTTAACATCTAGATCTTTCCAACAACCTATGGGTTACTTAATTTCAATTTTTCTAGATTTAGTTATGATTTTTCAAAGTTACCCCTGAAAGCTGCCACATGCTGTCCGAGAAGAATAAAAGGGAAATCTAGGGTTTTGAGCTTGAAACCGTGAATTATGTGATGTTTTGAGTAATGCATGACTTGTATAAGTAGAAAATAATGAGAGAATGATCTTGGGGAAGTCATGAGGCCCATATGACGCGAAATGAAAATTTAAACCATAACATAATGCAAATAAATTCATTATTTTCATATACTTTTATTAGATTTCCCTTGAGAATGTGTGTAAGCCATCTTGAATTGAGCAATATGATACTAGAATATTATGGTACAATATATGTACTGAGGACTAATTGATATAAACTATCCTTAAATCCTTAAATGATGAAAATTAACAAGTTGAGGTGTATAAAAGTAAGTAGGTCATTAAAACCATGCAATTTAGCCACAAAAAGGACCTTAAGACAACATTAGTGGGAGTACTAAATGGTTAGGGTGAATATTCAAGAGTTTAGGATTAGAGGTATTTTAAGTTACGGCCAAAACTACTAAAGTCATTATCAGAGCTCATATAAAACCCAAGGACGCTATGATGTGGGGTGATTCGCCACAACGCAAGTCAAAAGGTTTAGCCTATGCGTTTTACAAAATTAAGCTATGCAGTAGAACAACATGTTTTGTCGTAGCATGAGTCGTGAATTTTTACCAAGGGAGTTATAGTGTGTAAACTTACTATGATGCTAGGTAGCCTTGTTGTGGCAAGACTTGGGAAATTTGGAACAATGAGGCCCAGGGGGAACCTCGCCATGGCATGGCAGCTTGAGTTATAGTAAGGATCAGGAAAAATTGTATTCATGGTTACAACAACAAACTAAGTCACAACGTAGGTCTTTTAGGTCACAGTGCAAGTCCAATATTTTAGTCTTAGAGTTACAAAATCAAACTAAGTCACAACATAAGTCTAACATGATACTTTCAAAGGTTCTAGTAGCCATCTTAACCGCAATGAAGTCCCTCTAAGTGGTGGCTTAAGTACCCAAACCCTTATTTTTGCTTCTAGAACTTATTTTTCACTATGTTAATGATAAGTAATGACTTATAAACAATTACGTAGGAGTTTTGTGCTTCTAGATTCTATAACACCATAATTATCTAGCTTGCCTCATGCTATTTCTTACATCTTATGCCATACATTTCACAAGCAAGTAAGAAAGATGGCATTAGAACAATGAATATACTTGCATTACATCACGGATAAATTTTTCATTTCATGCCTCATGGCCCATATGAATGACAAGTGATGCAATACTATGATGGAAATGTTGTATAATCATTTGAACATGTGTAAATACCCATATATTTGATGTATGAATGAGGTCTGATGTCAAATGAATGATAATGTAGTTTTTGGGTATTGAATGGCAAGAGAAAGTGTATGCATGCTTGTGTATAGTATATGGTGAGAGAGTGAGTTTGAGAAATCTGAGTTCATACACCTTTGAGACAAGTTTAGAATGCCATTTTGGTGCATTCCCACGTGCTTAAATGGCCATGGTTGCCTTAGAAGCAATTTTGGACCATTTGGACCTCTTTGATGACACAAAATGAGCCATTTTGCAACCCAATATCAAGATCTGACCAAATGAATGAATTTACCCATGAAATTTGGCACACATGTAGATATTATCTATAGATTTTTGGAAAGATAAAGAACAAATTATTTGGAGCTTTGTGGAATTAATTATGAATTTCCAAAGTTGGCATTTTTCTGTTGAACTTATGCAAATACTGCTCATATGGTCAGAAACTTGGGCTGTGTAATTACTGCTCCAAATGATGTCAAATGCTCATAAAATTTTACACAAATAAATTAGACATGATGATCTTTCCATCTCTACTAAGATCACCCTAATTGGACCTCTGAGCAGGGAGATATGAATTTTTGAAGTTGGAAGTTAGTACTAGTAATGACAATCGACCTCTAATATTGTTCCATTAATTTTCGGTGGCTAGCAGCCTCTTTTTAGTCTATTTTTATTTTTATCATAAAGTAGACATATTTAGCTTTCCAAAATGGTATAGTATTCCTGATTTTGATTTTTCTAGAATTAAATATAATATTTCAAAATTCAGGCACAGAATTTGGAAATCCTTCCCGAGGCTACACACTATGTTTTTAAGTATACCATCCATTTGCACGAGTTCTAGGCCACTTCTTGAGTTTGTTATGAGTTGTAATTGTGTATTTGAATGTGAGAATGAAATGGATCAGTCCATTTGGCCCATGGAACATTGAATAAAAAATTTACCCATGACATAATGCAATTTAATGAGATATTCTTGATAGTTCTTCTTGGAAATCCTATATAATCCAAGGAGATAAGCCTAACATTGATGTGAGATGAGTCATAGAATCATGGTGTTACATTTATTGGTATCAAAGTCTAGTTTCAATCCAAGGACCTATGGGTTATGGGCCTACGAGACATGAAATGAAAAATTTATCTGTGACATAATGCAAGTATATTCATTGTTCTAATGCCATCTTTCTTGCTTCCTTGTGAAATGCATGGCATAAGGTGTAAGAAATAGCATGAGGCAAGCTAGATAAAAAATCGTGTTACATTTATTGATATCAGAGCAAAGTTTCAGGCTCTCTAAGGTTGGATTTGGCTTGAGGATGTGGCAACAAGGCTATGTAAAGGTTTGTATAGTTATGTAAAGCCTTGTATGAGACATCTTAGGTGTGTGAAGGTAGTTCATGGCTATGTTTATGATAAGTAAGTTGTAGAATGGTCTTGAAGTAGATAGTGAATATTAGGAAAGGGTGGCCTCTAAAATAACTTAAGCAAAGCTAAGTGATTCGACAACTAAAGTTCTATGAAATATGATAGCTCGTCGGGATTAATAGCAAGCCCTTGGTATGAACAATGAGGAATGATCTTATTGATACAAAGAGGCTTGCCAGAGAGAGTATGTGAGGCATAATTCTCCTGGTGGTCGTACTCAGACCATTTCGAGATATCTTGCTTAATGTAGAGACAAGTAGTGATGTAGCACAGTATGAGATAAAACTGTGACTGTATAGGACTAGTTTAGAGGGGAAGTGAGAAAAAGAATTACCCCTTAGCCATAACACCCAAATTTCTAAATGAATTTCAAAACTTGAAAGGTTAATTACCTCAGGCCCAAAGTTGAGTTACAAGCTACACACCATAGAGCTCTGACAGCCTAGAGGTGATAACTAGAATCCTCTAGCTTTGATAATGGGCTGCATACAGAGGCAATGAGGCTTAGGTTTTGTAGCTAAAGATGAAGTTTCTAATTATTCATGAAGAAGTAACTCAATCAGAGGAAGTTAGTTATGGCCAATTAAACACTTAGCCATGGCCAATTATTTCATGAAATAGTGAGGCAATCTAAAAAATTCCTCGCCGCGACCAATACTTGGATAGGAAACTAGGTTAAACCCAACTCTAATTAGCCACAGCGAACAATGTGTTAGTCATGGCGAATTGCAATATGAATGCCTTGTTGGTCATATTCTGGCTAACTTGAGAAATGAACTACTAAGGGATCATAGAGAATCAAATGACCCAAAACCTATTTTGCACGAAAAGCATGATGTACATTTGAGTTGGGCCTTAGAGTTTATGAGCGATGGTTACAGGACTTAGTGAGCATGTGTTAATTGTCAAATACAATGATTTTAGGCTTTGACGTCTCATAAAGATGGATCACAGTAGATCCTAGCATAGTATAACAGGTTGCAGTAGACCCTAGTAGGGCTCTAAGAGGTCGCAATAGATCTAGGGGTTGTAATAGATCCCACAGAGTTACAGAGAGCTCCCAATTACATCATGATAATTCTTTGGTAAGATGATAGCTTGAGATAATTTTTACAAAGCAGTTAGTCTCAGAGATCTGTACAGTTTCAATTAGCTTTTGTCTCAAAGACTAGAGATCTCCTAAGTCTAGTAGACTATTGCCAAAAGAGACAGGGAGGCTATACTCAGATAGTTAGACCACTGATTATACCCTTGCTAGACGAGCATAGTATGTGGGATGATGTAAACAAGAAAGTAGCTTTCTAGAGCTAAAGCCAAATGAACCACTATCCAGTAGATATTAGCCCTGACGGAGGGATAGAGAGATCCCTATATGCTAGACTATGTATTCAGAAAGGAGTCAGGTGCAGTTTTTTTTAATGAGGTAAGTGGTACAGTATCTCTAGTGATCGAGAATATAAGTATAGTTAGCATCCTACCAGAATCCTACATTAGTCAATGGTAGTTGCTCTTCGATGCTAGTATAAGGAATATAAATTAGGCTTACCCATATTGAGATGAGGGACTACAAAGTGCCCACTCCTCAGTGAGCAAAAAGAGTATGGAAAAGTCTCAGCCTAAAGAGACAAATGCATCAGTAAGCTGGAAAAACTGGGATCATTAAAAGTGAAAACTCCCTAAAGGAGTTGTAATCCTAGTAAGCAATTGAGATATGAGACCTATGATAGAAAGAAATGTGAATTATGATTAGGGGATGAGGTAGTAAGAAAGAATGCAAAGATAAATAGTGGACAGTATGTTTAAATAAGTAAGTAAACAGATAAAAATCTCCAACAGCTATAATGATCAGAAACAAATAATGAGATCTTATGAGAAGCCATTGGGAGAGGATACGGGAGATTTATTACTAAATAAATAATCCCCCAAGATACATAAATGAGTCCACAGAGAAGAATGTTAACCTCTACAGACAAGTTAAGACTAATCAAATATGATTAGTAAGCTCTCTCAGGATAGGCCTCCAGAGTAAAAAAAAATTTCCCTTATAAGAAGAACTAGCTAATACTCTATTATAATAGAGCCAGGAAGAAGGAAAAGAAAAGACCAACTAGCCAGAAAATAAAAAGTAAGAGGAAAGGTATACTCTAAATTTTGAGGACGAAATTTATTTAAGGGGGAAATGTAATATCCAGTTCTTTGAAATTGAGAGAAAACGTGAGAAACATAACGTATGGTTTCTCCGTAAACATACAAAATTTACTGGATACAAAAGAAAGTCCCCCAGATAGAGTGATTTGAGGTCTCAAAAAATTTATGTAGCATTTTAGACTCCTAGAAATGATAATCATAGACTCAAGCGGAAAGAAAAAAGGAGCTAGAATGAATAAATGAATTTGAACAAATGGTTAACGAAACATAATGGCATTTTTGTAATTTTGAGCAAATTTTGGAATTTTCACATGAAGGCTTTTTAAATGAAAATTTTGAGTTCTCCAGGGTTCTTAAAGGCCCTGAAAACCATGGGAAGCCCTGGGACAGTTAAAACTCCTCCAATAGACTTTTTTCAATATTAGTTAACCCGAACTTTGACTGATTTGTTCATGAAGGTTCTAGCTCCAAATTGAGTGATTCCAAAGGCATTTTATAAGATTGAGGACCTAAATTTTATGATGAAAAAGAAAATTCTCAAAAAGGAGCTAAAACAAATTAGAAACCAAAATGCCAAGAATGAAGGGCAAAATTAGAATTTTTAAAAAATGGAAGCATCTTGAACTCTCCTTATATTTCGCCCTCCTTCTCCCCTCTTCTAGACCAACCTAATTCTGCCCTAAAACCAGAGAAGAAAGCCAGCTCTTAGGCACACCAAAGAGAGAGGTTTTGAAGGGAGAAAAGACAAGGAAAAGGTAGGAAACTTCATGGAATTTTAAGTTCTTTCTTTAGCAACATGTTTCTCCTCCTTCTCCCCTTTCCTCCCATAGTTTTCTTGAAGTTTTTGGTGCTGTTTTAAGGGTAGAATAGAGACAAAAATTCGAATTTGAAGTGAGGAGGCCAAGGAAAGTAAAAAACAAGCAAGAAAAGCCAAAGAAACAAGGTAAATCTTTATTCCTATAGTAGCTACTGTGACGACCCTAACTTCTAATCTCGGTAATTATAGTTAAATACACGATTAATAAATAATGATTAAGGTTTGGAGTCATTTACAATTAATTACATTAAGAAAATATAGGAAAATTTGAACCTTCATGTTATTAGGGCCATCAACTAAATAACCATAAATGGGAAAATGTATAATAGGGCTTGTACCATCATTAAGGGTTTGTGATTCACTTATCCATCGATTTCAACACATAAAAACCTCCCACAAGTGTTCCTATATCATTTCCTAGCATTAGCATTAAAGAAATTAGGGTCTCTAGGTCAAAGGTGGGAGTTTAGGAACCTGCGCCGCGACTTGGAATCTTCCTGTCGCTGCTAAGTTAGGTTTTGGAGCTCGAAACCTAAGTTTTTAACTTTGTGCCACGACCCAGACCTTTTGCGCCGCGGCCAAGTTGCTCTCGGGAACCACTGGGTAACTTACTCAACGCTGCGGCTAACCTACATGGCGTCGGGGCGAGTTTTGCTACTGTAACCTCTTTAATTAATTTCCTCGACTTGCGCCGCGGTGAGGTTTCATTCTGTCACCCTCCTGGCCATTTTTTTTCACTCTACGCCGCAGCGAGATTTCTCAAGCCATGGTGTCCCTTGCCACTGTCCTCTTCTGGCCGCGGCGAAGCCTTCCTAGCCGCGGCATGACTCCCTTCTGTAGCTATATCTCCTACATTTCGCCCCATGCACTCTAATTCTCTTCTTAGGGACACCTTAGGATCACTTCCCCTCATTTTATATGGCTCTAATGGTATTTATCTACATTATTTACCCAATTATTCCACTATTACCAACTCAACACTCAAGTACTAATTCTCACTCACCCAACCACCACGTGTCAGCCTTTTCATGGATTAATGACAGTAAGGATTCATGTAATATCAACAATTAACATCTCATATGCATTTTGTTGGAGGTTTCATACATCAATGATTCGTATCAATTTCTAATACATTATATCATTATGTTTCCAATAGTAAACCACACCATGATTTCAGTAAAATTCATATAACAGATACTATAGGTTCATACAACTTAAACCAAGCCGTATTGAGACTTAACTCCTTAACGAATACATTCTAACTAATCAAAATATAGACTCCTACACTTGGCAACATGAATACAAGATGATGCTATATAATAAGGAATACAAAATTTGCATCTATACTAACTAAATCAGCCTAAGTGTAGCCTTCTCCCCATATGATGGAGCTTATGGATTTTCATCCACTTGCTTCCCCTTATCCTTACCCAAAGAACCTTCACCTGAAATATTAATCCCATAAAACGGGGCGAGATATGAATATCAGTAACCAAGGCAATTCCATCATATAATCCAGTTTAATCAACATATATGCATGAATCAAAATCAATATCAGAATCATATCAATCATATCAGTAAATGAAATAATTAGGCTATCATGATTACTATCCCATACTAGCAATCATATTTCCACATGTTAAAGGCCATTAACACCGGGAGAGGCCCATCCACGACACCTACTCCCCATTGAGCACAACCAGGGCTCAGTGCATCTAGGGTTTGATCATAACCTAGTGCCCGATAGAAGCACATGCACGGGTGGCAGCCGCACCATAGTCTACCATGGACACACAAGGTCCAATCATAATATAATAGATAGCCAACCAATTTATTCAGCATTTCAAATCATTTATATATAGCAAATATGAAATTAAAATAGATACATGCATGGAATTAATGTAAACCCTGGTTACCTCACTTGTAGACAATTTGCAACAGCTACCAATGGTACAAAAATCCCTATAACCATAACATCAGAGAATTACCACTCTAATTCATCATTAACAGTAGCAACAAGTACCCAAAGAATTTACAAGCTAATAACTACTGAAATAACACTTACCCAATCACCACAAATCCCTAAATTCGGATTGAGTATGTCCTCTACCAGAATTTCACTATATCACTCAAATTCCTAAGAAAATTCGTATATAATTAACACTCATACTATAAATCAACTATGGGGTCTTAAATTAGCAGAAAATACACTAGAATGGGTAGTTTTCACTTACCTAATGCCAGCCCTAGCCTCAACCTACGAATTTCTTTTAGAAAAACACTAAACAACTCTATTTCAGAATTTGGGTATGGTGAAAATACTCCAAATGAAAAACTAATTAGACCAAATTAAAGAGAAAGATAAGGAGATTAAGTTGTATAACTATTACCTTGGCTAAATCTTGCTCCAAATGTGAGAAAATATGGAATTATTCTAAGAACCCTAGCCTCTCCCTCTTACCTCTAAATTTTCTTTGTGTCTTTGTGTTTTGCAGAATAGGGGAGGTGGCTAGTTAGTTTTTAGGGTTTTAGTGGAGTTAAGTTAGGCCAAGGATGGGTCATGGGTTGCTCCAAGATCCAACTCCAAATGGGCTTCAGACTTTAGCTTGTTGGGCTAATTTTTTAAAGTGTTGGGCTATAGAATTTCATTGGGGCAACTCTTATGCTTTGGGTTGCTGAAGTTTAATTAGGTTTAGGCCAAGTTTGAAGAGCTCAAGGGTTTGGGTCTGCACAAGGGTAATTGGGCCACTTATAAGAGTCTATACAAGGTGGATCTTGGGCCTCTATCTTATTAAATTTGATTGGGTCTACACCTAACTCATTGGGCCTCCATTAGCCTCTTATCATGATTTATTAATTTGGGCCTAGATGAGGTTTCTATCCTAATTAATTCTTAAACCCATATTAATAATTTATCTCTCTAAAATTCCTATCCACTAACTTGCCCAATTATCCTCTATTAATTATTCTTAATTACTCTAAATCCATAATTAACACCTTAATTAATTTTAAGGTGTTACAGCTACTTCCTCCCCCTTCCCTTCTTGGTTTGTCCAACATAAGGAGTTGCAAGAAGGCTTGGATTTTAGGCAGAACCCAGGGTGAATCCTAGGAAATTGAGTGTGGAGAATGAGAATATGTAAAGAACATTAACAAAGAACCATTAGTTTTCAAGATAGCAAAGTTAGGGTTTCAAGTGCTCCACTAAAAATCTGATTTGATGCAATTATTCCTAGGCTTAAATGAGTGTTTGGATAAGCTCTTGAGATCCCTAGAAGGCTCCTCATATACATCTTCCCTCAAGAAAATGAAGCAAACCCAATTGGTACTCATATGGAGCATGGTTTCAGCCTAGGCTAGAAAGAGTACCAAGGGGAAGTTTTAAGGGGGAATTATAATAAAAGACCAAAAAGTGAATAATTTTATTCTTAAGGACCTATTACCACTTGTTTTAGGATGATTACCACTGGGTTTAACAAATAGTTGAACCTAGTGGTAACAGGTCCTGAAAAATAAAATTTTTCACTTCTTAGTCCTTAAACATATTTTTCCCAAGTTTTAATTTGTTTCAAACTTATTTTTGAGTCATATATGATGGAAAAGGATGAGAGGAAGCTTTAGAAAAATTTTAGAAGCCATAGAAAGTGAGATGGTATCATAGGTTTCATATTATGGCCTAAAGAAGCAACACCTAGCTAGACTCCTTGATTTTATTGTGTGATGACTCTAAGAGGTTTAAATAGAGTCAAGAATCATAAATAAATAAAGAGAATGGAGCAAAGATTATGTTTCCATAGGGTTGCTTCATTAAGTGTATTATGGAACCATGAAAGAGCTATATAAATCACCTAGCTTTTCTAGTGAATGTATAGCCTTTAGAATTTGATTTAAAAGTATAATTGGCTTCCAGATGATGTGTCTAGGCCAAGAGAAATGATCTCCACCTCGTCGTTTATGTGAGGTCGAGGGAGAGGACTCAAGGCTCAAGGAAAAAGTGTGCTTATGTGGCAAAGGTAGCTCTCTCCACTTTCTCTCATGCCTGAATGTGTGCTTATCTTGTCTTTAAATATGTGTATGTGTGTCTAAGCCATAAAAAGTGTTCTAACATGATTTCATATGCCATGGTACCATGATGATGTTTTATGTATTCAAATGATGTTTTATATGCTTGCCTTTGTTTGCTTGAGTGTGGAGAAGCCAATAACCCTCTAAACATGGTGACGATGAGTCAAGAACCCTTAAAATTAGTTGAAACAAAGTAAATAGTCTCCTAAGAGTGAGATTGACTCAAAAACTCTTAGAGAAAATCGGTGAGGCAAGTCCAAATTCCATAAGAGAATGGGTGAGGATAATCCACTTACTTGGGAAGCCTATGTATGTTTTGTATAACTTGTTCAAATGCCAAGAATGTTTCTTGAATGATTATACATGTTATTATGCTCATGCATGCATTTTTAAGGCTTGTATTGCATACTTTCTGTGTAATTGAAAGGGAGATGAGCTATTAGGATTCTTTAAATCTCATTCCCTCCTTTACAATGCCTTAACATGCTAGGTGGAGCAATTGGTCAAGGTAATGGAAGCCACTAAGCCTAGAAAAAGGAGATTGACATTAAAGTGTCTAGAATTGCCTAGTTTTGTCTCTTTTGTAGCCATATGAATGACAAGTGACGTAATAATATGATGGAAATGTTGTATAATCATTTGAACATGTGTAAATACCTATATATTTGATGTATGAATGAGGTTTGATGCCAAATTAATGGTAATGTGGTTTTTGGGTATTGAATGGCAAGAGAAAGTGTTTGCATGCTTGTGTATGATATGGGGTGAGAGAGTGAGTTTGAGAAATTTGGGTTAATGGACCTTTGAGACAAGTTTAAAAAGCCATTTTGGTGTATTCCCACATGCTCAAGTGGCCATGGTTGCCTTAAAAACAATTTTGGACCATTTAGACCCCTTTGATGACAAAAAATGAGCCATTTTGCAACCCAATGTCAAGATCTGACCAAATGAATGAATTTGCCCATAAAATTTGGCATACATGTAGATCTTATCCAGAGCTTTTTAAGTAGAAAATACTAGATTATATAGAACTCTATGGAATTAATTATAAATTTTCAAAGTTGGTATTTTTCTGTTGAACTGATATAGACATTGTTCATACGGTCTAAAACTTGACCTGTGTCAATCATGGGTCAAATAATGTCCAATGCTACTTCTAAGGCAACCATGGCCACTTGAGCATATGAAAATGCACCAAAATAGCTTTCTAAACTTGTCTCAAAGGTGCATGAACCTAGAATTTTCAAACTCACTCACTCACCCCATACCATTGACAAGTATGCATACACTTTCTCTTGCCATTCAATACCCAAAAACCACATTATTATCATTCATTTGGAATCAAACCTTATTCATACATCAAATATATGGGTATTTACACATGGTCAAACAATTATACAAAATTTCCATCATAGTATTACATCACTTGTCATTCATATGGCTATAAAAGAGACAAAACTAGGTAATTCTAGACACTTTGATGTCATTCTCCTTCTTCAGGCTTGGTGGCTTCCATTACCTTGCTCAATTGCTCCATTTAGCATGTTAAGGCATTGGAGAGGAGGGAATGAAATTTGAAGAATCCCAATAGCTCATCTCTCTTTCAATCACACATAAAGTATGCAATACAAGCCTTGAAAATACATGCATGAGCATAATAACATGTATGATCATTCAAGAAGCATTCTTGGCATTTGAACAAGTCATACAAAACATATATAGGCTTGCCAAGTAAGTGGATTAACCTCACCCATTCCCTTATGGATTTTGGACTTACCTTACCTATTTTCTCTAAGAGGTTTTAACTCAGACTCACTCTTGGGAGGTTCTTTACTTTGTCTCAACCAATTTTAAGGGTTCTTAGCTCATCCTCACCATGGCTAGAGGGTTATTGGATTCTCCACACTCAAGCAAACCAAGGTAAGTGTGACAACCCTAACTTCTAATCCCAGTAATTATGGTTAACTACACGATTAATAATTAATGATCAAGGTTTGGAGTCGTTACAATTAATTACATTAATCAAATATACGAAAATTTGAACCTTGATGTTATTAGGGTCATCAACTGAACAACCATAAATGGGAGAACACATAAAAGGAATTGCATTATCATTAGGGGTTGATGATTCATCCATCCATCAGTTTCAACACATAAAAACCTTCCACAAGTGTTCCTATATCATTTCATAGCATTACCATTAAAGAAATTGGGATTTCTAGGCTAAAGGTGGGAGTTTGGGGACCTGCGCCGTGACCTGAAATCTTCCCACCACAGCTAAGTTACTTTCGGGAATCACTGGGTAACTTACTCAAATTTCACTGCGGCTATACACTGTGGCTAACCTACGTGGCGTCGCGGCAGAGATTCCTCCTGGAGCTACTGTTTGGAGTCCCACGATTCTTGCCTCTGCAGAATACACTTGCGTTGTGGCAAGTTTTCCTACTGTACTCTCCTTAATTATTTTCCTCGACTTGCACCGCAATAGGACCTATTGTGCCATGGCGAGGTTTCATTCTGTCACCCTCCTGGGTGATTTTTTTTGCACTGCACTGTGGCGATATCTCTCAAACCGCGGTGTCCCTTGCCACTGTCACTCTTCAGGCTGTGGCGAGGCCTTCCTAGCCGTGGTGTGACTCCCTCCTATAACTATATCTCCTACATTTCATCCTATGCACTCCAATTCTCTTCTGAGGAACACCTTAGGACTACTTCCTCCCATTTTATATGACTCTAAGGGTATTTATCTATCCTATTCACCCAACTATTCTACCATTACCAATTCGAAACTTAAATGTACATTTCCACTCCTCCAACTACCCTATATCAACAAGCCCACAGAGTAACAGCAACAAAATTCATGCACTATTGACAATTAAGATTTGATACACATTCTGTTAGAGGTTTCATACATCCATGGTTTATATCAATATCTAATGCATCACATGATTACAATTTCCAAATGGTAAGCCATATCATAAGTTCCACAAGGTTTATATATCAGATATTATAAGTTCATACATCCAATACCAAATTAAGATGAGGCCTAACTCCTCAATAAATACATCCTAAGTAATAAAAAATAAGAGCCTACACTTGGCAACATGAATACAAGATGATGCTATATAATAAAGAATACAAAATCTAGCATCTATACTAAATAAATCAGCTTAAGTGTACCCTTCTCCCCACATGTTAGAGCTCATGGATTTTCATCCACTTGCTTCCCCTTATCCTTACTCGAAAAACCTTCACCTGAAATGTTAATCCCATGAAATGGGGTGAGATATGAATCTCAATAACCAAGGAAATTTCCATTCATTATATCCAGTTTAATTAACATATATGCATGAATCAAAATTAACATCAGAATCATATCAGTCATATAAGTAAATGAAACAATTAAGCTATCATGATTACTATCTCATACTAGCAATCATATTTTTACTTGTTAAAGGCCAATAACACCGAGAGAGGCCCATCCACGGCACCCACTCCCTAATGAGCACAACTAGGGCTCAGTGCATCTGGGATTTGATCATAACCCGGTGGCCGATGAAAGCACATGCATGGGTGGCAGCTGCACCACAGCTCTACCATAGACTCACAAGGTCCAATCACAACACAATAGATATCCAACCAATTCATTCAGCATTTCAAATCATTCATGTACAGTAAATATGAAATCAAAACTAATATATGCATGGAATTAATATAGTCCTGGTTACCTCACTTGTAGATAAATTCGCAACAGCCACCAACGGTATGAAAATTCCCCTATAACCATAGCATCAGAGAATTACCACTTTAATTCATCATTTACAGTAGCAACAAGTACCCAAAGAATTTAAAATGCTAATGACTACCTATGGAACACTTACCCAGCCACTACAAGTCCCCAAATTTGGATTGAAATGTCCTTCACCAAAAATTTCAATATTTCATCCAAAATCCTAAGCAAATTCGTACAAAATTAATACCTATGCTATAATCAAATCATTGGGATCTCAAACCAACAGAAATACCTCAAAAAGATGAATTTTCACCAACAGAAATACCTCAAAAAGATGAATTTTCCTCCAACAAAAAGATGAATTTTCACCAACAGAAATACCTCAAACCAACAGAAATACGAATTTTCACCATAAAAACACTAAATGGCAAGTTTTAGATTTTGGGTGTGGGTGAAAGTGCTCTAATTGGAACATTAATTAGGTCAAATTAAAGAGAAAGATGAGGATTAAGTTATATAACTATTACCTTGGTTGAATCTTGCTCTCGAAGTGGGAAAATGTGGAAATATGTCAAGAACCCTAGCCTCTCCTTTGGACCTCCGAATTTTGTGTGTCTTGTGGTTCTGCAGAATGGGGGGTGGCTAGGTTAGTTTTTAAGGTTTAAGTTGGGTCAAATATGGGTTATGGGATGCTCCAAGATCCAACTCTAAATAGGCTTCAGATTTTAGCTTTGTTGGGCCAGTTTTAAGGTGTTGGGCTGTAGAATTTTATTGAGCCAGACTTAGTTTTAAGAACTCCATGGTCTTGGGTCTACACAAGGTTTATTGGGTCACTTATAAGAGCCTATACAAGGTGGATCTTGGGCCTCTATCACAATAAATTGGATTGGGTCTGCACCTAACTCATTGGGCCTCTATTAGCCTCTTATCATGATTTATTAATTTAGGCCTAGATGAAGTTTCTATCCCAATTAATTCTTAACTCATATTATTAGTTTATCTCTCAAAATTTCCATTCACTTAACTTACTCGATTATTCTATATTAATTATTCTTAATTACCTCAAATCTATTATTAGCACCTTAATTAATTTTGGGATCTTACAGTAAGCATATAAAATATCATTTGAATGCATAAAATATCAACATGGTACCATGGCATATGAAATCATGTTAAAACACTTTTCATGGCTTAAAATAAACATACACAAATTCAAAAGCAAGATACAGCACACATTCATGCATGAAAGAAAGTGGAGAGAGCTACCTTTGCCATACAAGCACACTTTTTCCTTGGGCCTTGAGTCTTCTCCCTTGACCTCATACACACAAGGAGGTGGAGATCATTTCTCTTGGCCTAGACACATCATTTGGAAGCCAATTGTACTCTTGAATCAAATTCTAAAGGCCATACATTCACTAGAAAAGATAGGTGATTTATATTACTCTTTTATGGTTCCATAATGCACTTAATGAAGCAACCCTATAGAAACATAATCTTTGCTTCATTCTCTTCATTTATTTATGATTCTTGACTCCATTTAAATCTCTTGGAGTCATCACACAATCAAATCAAAGATCCTAGCTAGGTGTTGCTTCTTTAAGTCATAATATGGAACCTATGATACCATCTCACTTTCTATGACTTCTAAAAGTTTTCCAAGGCTTCCTCTCATCCTTTTCCATCATACATGACTCAAAAATAAGCTTAGAACAAATTAAAACTTTCCTTTGGTACTCTTCCTAGCCTAGGTCAAAACCATGTTCCATATGAGTACCAAGTGGGTTTGCTTCATTTTCTTGAAGGAAGATGTATATGAGGAGCCTTCTAGTGATCTCAAGAGCTCATCCAAACACTAATTTAAGCCTAGGGGCAATTGCATCAAATTAGATTTTTGGTGGAGCACATAAAACCCTAACATTGCTATCTTGAAAACTAATGGTTCTTTGTTAATTTTCTTTGCATATTCTTATTCTCCATACTCAATTTCCTAGGATTCATCCTTGGTTTTGCTTAAAATCCAAGCCTTCTTGTAGCTCTTTTTGTTGGACGAACCAAGGAGGGAAGGGGGAGGAAGTAGCTACCATAGGAATGAAGATTTACCTTGTTTCCTTGGCTTTTCTTGCTTGTTTCTCACTTTCCTTGGCCTCCTCTCTTCAAATTCGAATTTCCCCCTCTATTCTACCCTTAAAATAGCACCAAAAACTTTAAGAAAACCATAAGAAGAAAGGGGAGAAGGAGGAGAAACATGTTGCTAAAGAAATAGCTTAAAATTCCATGAAGTTTCCTACCTTTTCCTTGACTTTTCTCCCTTCAAAACTTCTCTCTTTGGTGCACCTAAGAGTTGGCTTTCTTCTCTGGTTTTGGGGTAGAATTAGGTCAGTCTAGAAGAGGGGAGAAAGAGGACAAAATATAAGGAGGGTTCAAGAAGCTTCCATTTTCCAAAAATTTCAATTTTGCCCTTCAGTCTTGACATTTTTGTTTCTAATTCGTTTTAGCTCCTTTTTTAGAACTATATTTTTCATCATAAAATTTAGGTCCTCAATCTTATAAAATGCCTATGGAATCACTCAATTTGGAGCTAAAACCTTCCTGAATGAATCAGCCAAAGTTCAAGTTAATTGACATTGGAAAACGTCCACTGGAGGGGTTTTAACTGTCCTGGGGCTTCCCATGGTTTTCAAGGCCTTTGAGAACCATGGAGAACTCAAAAATTTTATTTAAAAAGTCCTCTTGTGAGAATTTCAAAACTTGCTCAAAATTATGAAAATGCCATTACATTTCGTCAATCTTTCATTCAAATTTGTTTCTTTATTCTAGCTCCTTTTTCTTTCCGTCTAAGCCTGTGATTCTCCTTTCTAGGAGTCTAGAATGCTATATAAATTTTTTGAGACCTCAAATCACTCCATCTAGGGGACTTTCTTTTATATCTGTTGAATTTCATAGGTTTACAAAGAAACTATACGTTACGTTTCTCATATTTTCTCTCATTTTTAAAGAATAGGATATTACAGATTCAGCTATGAATAAATTGAAAGCCTTAAATGAGAAATTAAATTCCTTATGAGCTTAGATCTTCTAGTCCATATGAATAATGATGATTAATTAATAAAAACATTCAAATTTCCCTATAAATTCATTTATTGGTAACTAGTACTAGCTTTTGGTCTTAAGTAATGATCATCAAGAGTGCAATGATGCTTAATTAAAGTGATTAATCGTTAAGGTTATTACAACTAACCCACTTGGTTTTCCTCTTTTCCTTGGTCCATCTCAGATTGGCAACCATAACTTAATGGACGTGAGCTAACTTAGCCTACATATATTAATTTGTAATGCAAAATAACTCATTAGAATTCATTCTAACTCTTATTGTTCGCACCCAACTTTGTTAGAACTCAACATACAACTTTGACCTTTTTCAGATCTCTTAAGAAGAAACTCTTGCATTTCACCTTCTAGGCTCCAAAATTGCACTTGTTGTAAGCCATATAATTCTAATGGGACTCTTTAGAGCACATACATGATTAAACAAGCTAAAGGTGAAATTGCTTCTTTAGGCCCTTTTGAACCCTAAAATTTTAATTTTCAAAATAAGGCTTTTAAATTCAATCCAATGGCTTTATTAGTATTTATTCATAACATTTGGGCCTCTTATAACCTTAGAACTCATAAAAACTCTTCCTAATTACTTCATCTAAACCTTGGTCGAGACATGCTCTAAACACATCACACTTGGGAGTTTTAGTTCTTTCATAAAGAATTTGATAAATATAGAATATCCTTGATTCTTTTTTAGTTCAAGTTTGATTTTAGGTGGCTTAAAACATCATCCTAGGGATCCATAACTTGCATGGTGCATAAAAAACCCTTCGTGCTCTAACTTGAATTATGTAATATCTGGTTCTCTGAAAATGAGAGAGAACCTAAGAAACATCACATTCAGTTTCTCTGTAAATGAATGAAATTCACCAGATACAAAAGAAAGTCTCCCAAAATGAATTAGTTAAGGTCCAAAAAATTTGGAAAACATTCTAGACTCCTAAAAATGAGAATCCCAAGCTCAGACGGAAAGAAAAACGGAGTTAGAATGAAGAAATGAATTGTGATGAAACGTTAATAAAACGTAAAGGCATTTTTGTCATTTTGAGCAAATTTTGAAATTCACATAAGAGGGTTTTTTAAATGAAATTTGAGTTCTCTAGGATTCTCAAGGGCACTGAAAACCATAGGAAGCATCGGGACAGTTAAAGCCCCTCCGGTGGATGTTTTCCAATGTCGGTGCACCGAAACTTTGACAGATTGGTTCAGAAAGGTTTTAGCTCCAATTTGAGTGATTCTAAAAGAATTTTACTAAATTGGGAACCTAAATTTCATAATGTAAAAGGCGGTTCTCAAAAAGGAGCTAAAACAAGTTAGAAATGAAAATGCCAAGAACGAAAGGCAAAATGAAATTTTTAAAAAGGTCCTTCTTAAATCCCTATATATATGAGGTGCCCTTCTTCTCCCCTCATTTAGGTTAGCCAAATTCTGCCCAAAAATTAAAGAAGAATCAAGGGAGGAGGGTGTACAAGAACAAGGCAAAGGAGAAGGAAAAAACTCAAGAAAAAGGTAAGAAATTATTGGAATTTCCTAGTCTTCTCTTTAGGAAATTTCTTCCCCTCGTTCTCTCCTTTCTCCTTGTAGTTTTCTTAAAGTTTTTGGTGCTATTTTGAGGTTAGACCAAGGAGGGGAAATTCTGCTTTGAAGAGAGGAGGCCAAGGAAAGTGAGAAACAAGCAAGAAAATAAGGAAAAACAAGGTAAATCTTCTATCCCATGGTAGCTATTCCTCCCCCTTCTTCTCCATATTTTGCCCCATATATGTAGCTATAAGAGGGCTAGAATTTAAGGGAGGAGAGTAAGAATATGCAAAGAAATTCAAGAAAAGGCTATGGATTTTCAAGGTGGCAAACCTAGGGTTTCATGGGAACCTAATTTGATGTAATTATTCCTAGGCCTAAATGAATGTTTAAATGAGTTCCTAAGATCCCTAGAAGTCTCCCCATATACATCTTCCATGTAGAAAAAAAAAAGCAAACTTCCATAGAGGCTAAATGGTACATAGTTTCGACCAAAGAGGGTTGAGACACCTAAGGAGAGTTTTAAAATTTTTCAAGCCCATTTTTGAGTTATATATGATGAATGAATATGAGATAAGGCCTTGGAAAAATTTTAAAAACCATAGATAGTGAGATGGCATTATATTTTCTATATTATGGCTTAAAGAAGCAACACCTAGCTAAACTCCTTGAATGGATTATGTGATGACTCCAAGAGGTTTAAATGGAGTCAAGAATCATAAATAGATGGAGAGAATAGAGCCAAGATGATGTTTTCCAATGGTTGCTTCATTAAGTGCATTATGGAACCATAAAAGAGCTTTATGAGTCACCTAGCTTTTCTAGTGATTGTGTGGCCTTAGAATTTGATTCAAAAGTACAATTGGCTTCCATATGATTTGTCTAGGCAAAGAGAAGTTATCTCTGCCTTCTTGGGTGTGTGAGGTCAAGGGAGAGGATTCAAGACTCAAGGAAAAAGTGTGTGAATGCAAGCAAGGTAGCTCTCTCCACCTTCCTCATGCATGGATGTGTACTTACATTGTCTTTGAATGTGTGTAAGTATGTTTTAAATTATGAAAAGTATTTTTGCATGAGCTCTTGTTCCATGGTACCATGATGATGTTTTATGCATTCAAATGACATTTTATATGCTTACTTTGGTTTGCTTGAGTGTAGAGAAGCCAAGAACCCTTTAGCCATGGTGAGGATGAGCCAAGAACCCTTAAAGTTGGTTGAGACAAAGTAAAGAGTCTCCCAAAAGTGAGGTTGACTCCCAAGAGTAAGGTTGAGTCAAAAAACCTCTTAAAGAAATGGGTGAGGCAAGTCCAAAATCCACAAGTGAATGGGTGAGACTAATTCACTTATTTGGTAAGCCTATGTATGCTATGTATGACTTATTCACATGCTAAGATTGCTTCTTAAATATTCATGTTATGTAATATGCCCATGCATGCATTTTAAGGCTTGTATTGCATACTTTATGTGTGATTGAATGGGAGATGAGCTATTGGGATTCTTTGAATCTCATCCCCTCCTCTCCAATGTTCTAACATGCTAGGTGGACAAAGAGAACAAGAAAATGGAAGCCAACTTCTTGAAAGATGAGAGGATAGCATCAAAGTGCATGGAATTTGCTTTTTAAGGCCATATAAGTGGCAAATGTTGTAACCTATTATTTTATATGACCTATGACCTCTTGAGCATATGTAATTATGTTAATATATTATGTGTAAATAAGAGATTGTTATGTGACCATTAGAATGTCAATTGAATATGTCATGGCAAACTAGCTTCTTGAATGGCTTTGTGTAATTGTGCATAAGTGGAAGTGGAATGGCCAAAATGATATGCATGAGATTTGGGACCATTTTTGTAGTTTATAGAAGTCATATTATTGCTTTTAAACTTGCCCAAGAGGTGCCAAACACCAAGATAAGTTGTTTAGACACTTTGGTATCTTATATGGAGCAAAAATTGACCATATTGGAAACCTATGCTACTTTTTATCCAAATGAACTCTTCTTTATCTGAACTTTGGCATCCATTTAGAGCTTGTTGAGAGCTTTATGAGAAGTTAAAGTACATAATTTTTGGAGGTTTATGGAATATTGATGAATTTTCAAAGTTGGAAAAAATTTTGATTTTAGTTAAGTTACTGTTTATACTGATCCGAAAATGAATTATGTCACTCAGGGGTTAAATGATGTCTAATTTCCATAAAATTTTATAGAGAGAAACTAGAAGTTTCCATTGAATTTTTCCAACTAGAAGAACCCCATTTGGATGTTTAGAGAGGGAGATATGAATTTTTAAAAATTTTGTCTAGTAGCAAGCGTTCAGACTGACCTCAAGTACTGTTTGATTAGTTTTTTGATGCCTAGACATGCCTGTCTGGAGTTATTTTTTTCCTCTATCTAACATATATATCTTTCTAGATTGGTATTATTTGCATGGATTGGATTTTTGTGAAATTAATTGAAAATTTTTTAATTTTGTAGCAAAAACTTGTATCAGTACCAGTAGCCAATTTGACCTCTACACCTTTTCAAATGTCAAACGTCTTTTGTGTTATATTTCGTGGTCTAGACATATTTTTACCATAAAGAAGACATATGTAGTTTTCCAAAATGGAAAAGAATACATGATTTTAATTTTTCTAGAACTAGTTATGATTTTTCAAAATTTGTGGCAAAAATGGCAAAATTCTGGCCGAGCCAACTATCATAAAATTCATGTGTTCTCTTGCCTTCCACGAGTTGTAGGCCACTTTTAGTGATGGATTTGAGTTGTATTTCTGTAATTTAATATGAGGATATGATACATGAGTCCATATGGCTCACAGGACTCCGAATGAAAAATTTTGTCCATGACAAAGTGCATGTACATTCCTTGTTCTCATGCTACTTTTCTTACTTCATTATGAAATGCATAGAATAAGACCTCAAAATAGTATGAGGCAAGCTAGATAAATATGGTGTTACAAATTCTATGGCTTCTTAATTGATTCTTTTTACATAATCTTAATCTCCACGCTTCTAAACCTTTGTTCTTATTAAGTTTTAACTAAAAGCAAACTCCTTCTAGGTTTTCTTTATCTCAGTTGAAAAAAGAAGAGCATGGAGCTCAAAGGAAGATCAAGCTTTCTAGTTTATATTATACCTTGTTTGAATTCTTATCAAATGGAGATTCTTGTAATACAATCTGTTACTCCAAACTCCTTCTTTTCTTCAAATGGTCAACCACCTAAATGCTTCTTTCAAGAATATAAAACTATTAATAGAAAGGCCTTGAAGAGGATAAGAAGTTTGTTAACTAACCCCCCATTTAGATGTCTATGGCTGGTAGCTTTAGAGTCTCTAAGTTAGTTTTAAAGAGAAGACTAGGTGGCATGGTGTAACACCTTAACTTTTTTGCCTACTTATTCCATTACAAGGCCTAGCTTCCATCACTTACATGAAAATAATGCATAAATAATGGTATCAAATTGTGTTACGTAAGGCCTCATTTCACCATTTTATACTTCATGGACTTTGTGAACTCATCAATATTATTTTCTATCCATAACACATCCATATAAGTCATAAACATCACCAAACATCTCAAGAACCTCGGGTTTTAAGCCACATCCCATAAAATCAATGTTTTGCTCTTGAGTTCACTTTCTAAATTTTTTATATAAATTTTGAAAATTCATAACTAATTTTAGAAAAATCAAAATCAAGAAAACTATACCATTATAAAAATCTCTAGATGTTACCTAATGATTAAAAATAATTTTAGACCAATGTAGTGGCCTTTAACTTACAAAATTTGATAGAATAGTACCAAAGGTCGAGCTGGGCTACTGGTACTGTCATGCAACTTCAAAAATTCATTTCTTCCTTTACAAAAATCCAAATAAGGTGATCTTGGTGGATATGGAAAGCTCATGATATCTAGTTTATAAGTATAAACTTTTATGGGTATTAGACTTCATTTGTCTCATGTGTAACATAGAGAAGCAAACTGACCAAATGAACAATAACCATACTATTTCTACATAATTTGGCCAACTTTGAAAAATCATAATAAATTCTTTAGAATTCTAAATTGAGTGCTCTTTCATTCTGTGAAATGCTCTAGATGAGACCTACTTGCTAACGAAATTTCAAGAAAAAACTCACTAATTTGGTTAGACTTTGGTTCATTATACAAAATGGTCAAATTTAAAGTTCAAAGTGGGATTTTAAGACACCAAATGCTCTTTCTGACTTTCCACAACCACTTAAGCAAATCTAAAAGCATAATTACTGTAACGAACGTAATTTTTGTAAAATTATGAAATGAGCCATATAAAAACAAGTCTATTAGAATGAGCTAGAAAATGTCCAGGAATAATTGGGTAGAGTCTTAGGCTTCTAAAAATGATAATTTTAGGCTCAAACTGAAAGAAAAACAAAGCTAGGATGGTGGAAAAAAATTGTTATCAAATTTGATGAAACATAATGGCATTTTCATAAATAAGTATAATTTTTGGAAAAACACACAAGAGGGCTATTTAAATGGAAAATTTAAGTTGCTCAGGGTTCTCAGAGGCCTTGAAAACCATAGGTAGCCCTGGGATTGATAAAGCCCCTCCAATGTATGTTTTTGAATAGTGGTGAACCTAAACTTTAATGGATTCATTCGAAAAGGTTTTAGCTCTGATTTAAGTGATTCCAAAGGCATTTTATTAAATTGGGAACCTAAATTTTATAATGGAAAAAATAGTTCTTAAAAAGGAGCTAAAACAAAGCCAAAACAAAATTGCCATTACGGAAGGACAAAATTAAAATTTTTGAAAAAGTGAGCTTCTTGAACTTTCTATATAAGTCACGCCCCTTATTCTATTTTCTTTAGACCAACTTTGCATCTAAAAAAAATAGAAGGGAGAAGCAAAATTTTGGGCACACAAGAGGAAGGGAATTTTGGAGGGAGAAAAGTCACGAAAGGTAGGAAAAATCTAAGAAATTCATGCTTCTTCCTCTTTCAACTTTGTTCCCTTCCTTTCCTCCTCTATTTTTATGGTTTTCTTGAATGGAATGGTTATGCTTTTGGTCTAAAACATAGGGGAAGTGTTCAAAATTCTTGAGGAGGAACCAACCAAGAAGAAGCTTTGAAAGCACACTTGAAACCAAGGTATTTTCTTGTTCTTGTTGCTTCATCTCCTTGTTCCTTAGATGGGTGTGTATTCAGCTAAACTAGAACCAAGAAAAGGGGGAAGTTCTATCCTAAAACAAGGGAGGAACTAGGGATTTAGACCATGGAGAAATAGAATATGGCAAGAAATTCTAAGAAAAACCAATAGAAATCAAGCTAGGAAAGTGTTGGGTTCTTGAAGGGATTGTGAAATCTAATTTTGTGTATGAATCTCCTTGGCCATCTAAGCATTCCCTTGAGGTCTTAAGCCTCCAAGAAACCTCCTTAAGTGGCTCTCCCATCCAAAGAAATATTTGAAACTCCAAGAGCCCTATTTGTGGAGGGTGTTTAGGCCAAGGCTACTTGGAAGGGTTAGGGAGTGTTTTAAATTGTTCTAACCTTGTTTTGGGACTCCTTTTGATGTTAGAAGATGGGAGAAACTATTGGAAAAAATTTAAGAGCCATGGATTGGAAGATGGAACAATGGTATCCATAATGGTGTCTTATGAAACAACTTAGTTTTTGAATTGTGCAAATGAATGTGTGAGGGCTCCAAGGACCTTGAATGAGGTCAAGAGGCCTAGAAATGAAAAGAGAATGGAGCCTAAAGCTTAAATGATGAGAGTTGCTTCAATGGGCCATTTATGGAACCATTATGCCACTTATAGAACCAAGTATGTGTTTAAGAGTGAGTTTAGTGTCTTGGCTTACTTTAAGTGTATGATTGTGTGTTGTTTATGGTGCTTAGGCCAAGAGGATCCCAACTCACCACATTGTGTGTGTAGAACTGAGAAAGGGAAGGAAATAGACAAAGGAAAGCTTGCATAAATTCAAGGTAGCTCTCCACCTCATTCTCCTTGCATTCTTGTGTGTATGTATGTCTTTGTGTGCATGTATGTGTCTATGTGATTAGAGAACATGCCACTTGATACTTTGAGATTTCATTGGTACCAATGTGTACTCTTGAATGGCTTTGGTTGTGGAAATAGCTCATAAGGGTAAGGTGATACAAAAAGACCCTTAATGTGGATGAGGAGATGCCAAAAGTCTCAAGGCAAGGGTGAGACTAGGCCAAAAGTCTCTTGAATGGGTGAGACCAAGTTAAAAGTCCTTAAGCCAAGAGTAAGGCAAATCTAAAAGTCTTAGAAAATGGGGTGAGGAAAAACCAAAATTTCCTAGAGCATATTCTTGAATTGATATGTAATGGTAACATGGAAATGAACTTATAGCATGTTTTATGTTCATATTACCTTTGTATTTATGCACTTAAGGCATGTATGCATTGAACGTGTGTGTGAATGGGTGTGTGAGCCATTGGGATTCTAGGAATCTCATTCCCCTCCCTTTCTCCATCTTAACATGACTAGGTGGTGCTCATGAAGCAAGGAATGCTAGCCAAAAGCCTTAAAAAGCCATACTTTGACTGTTGTGTAGTTCTACTTGTAACTAAGTGTTAAAGTGGTTATGCAAATGTTATTTTTTAGATGTAAACCTATGAACAAATGTAATATAATGTATGAATATTGTATAGCTTTTATGTGGCATTAGATCAATGGGAATGTGAAATTTGACACTTTGATGGCTTGGTATAATTGTGTATTAATGGATGTGGGATAGCCAAATTAAGATGTATGGTGTTTGGAACCACTTGGGTAGTTTATACACATCATATTTATGCTTTTAAACTTGTCTAAGGGGTGCCAAACATTAAAGAAAGTCATTTGGACAAAGTTGGTACCTTATATGGAGCAAAATGGACCAAAGCAGTGAGCTACGCCACTTTCTGTTCAAATGAGCTCTTCTTGGTCTGAAATTTGGCATGCATCTAGATCTTGTTGAGAGTTTTTTAAGAAGATAAAGTGGATATTTTTTGGAGGTTTTTGAAATTTTTAAAAAATCATTGAAGTTGGCTGAAAAACTAAAATTTGTTGATGTACTGTTCATTTGGTCTGAAATGAATCTCTACCACTCATAGGACAAACAAAGTATAATTGCTATGAAATTTTACAAAGAGAAACTAGACCTTCCCAGTGACCTGTGCAAACTAGAAATACCTCAATTGGATGTTTATAGAGGGAGATATTAATTTTTGAAGTTGCCATTATGTTCTAGGCGCACCTCTAGACCCTCAGTACTATTTCATCAATTTTTAGGGTCTGAATGCTCTTTGATTGGTCTAAAATATCTTTTCCCTCTAGCTAACATCTGTATCTTTCCAAATTAGTACATTTTGCATGGATTGGATTGTTTTGGAATTAATTATGAATTTCCAAAGTTTATGTCAGTAATATGTATCAGTGTTTCTAGATAGCTTGACCTTTGTGCCTTTCTAATGTCAAACATAGTCCAGATGAGATTTTCATGGTTGGGAATTATTTTTCTTGTAAATTTAACATCCAGAGATTTCCAACAAGCTATGGCTTGCTTGATTTTGAATTTTCTATAATTAGTTATGATTTTTCAAAGTTGCCCCTAAAATTTGCCATAAGCTGTCCGCGAGAAATGAATGAAAATTTAGGGTTTTTGAGTTGAATCGTGGATTGTGTGATGTTTTGGATTATTTTTTATTTGTATAAATGGTAAATGACTATAGAATGTGGTTGGAATGTAATGTCTAGTTTTTATTAAACGATAGAAACGAATGCGTTTTCAAAGCAAATCCCCTGAAATGAATTAGTTAAGGTTCCAAAAAATTTGAGTAACATTCTATACTCCTAAAAATGAGAATCCTACCCTCAGACGGAAGGAAAAATAGAGCTAAATGAAGAAACAAATTTTTATGGAAAACCTATGAAACATAATAACATTCTCGTAATTTTGAGCAATTTTTGGAATTCACATAGGAGGGCATTTTAAAGAAAACTTTTGAGTTCTTCAGGGTTCTTAAAGGCCCTGAAAACCATAGGAAGCCCTGGGATAGTTAAATCCCCTCCGGTGGACGTTTTCCAATGTCAGTGTACCCAAACTTTGACAGGTTCATTTGGGAAGGTTTTAGCTTCGATTTAAGTGATTCCAAAGGCATTTTATTTGATTGGGAACCTAAATTTTATAATAGAAAAGACGGTTCTAAAAAAAGAGATAAAACGAAGGAGAAACAAAAATGCAAAGTATGAAGGGCAAAATTAGAATTTTTGAAAAAGTCATTTTCCTACACCTATATCTAGGTGGCACCTCACATTCTCCCTCATTTAGCATTAGATTTCTCAGCCCCAAACCAGAAGCAAAACTCTAAGAGAGAGGTGCCCAAGAGAGGAAGAAGAAGGAGGAAGAAATCTAAGCTTAAGGTATGTTTTCATGGTGATTTGTCATGCTTTTCTCCATCCACACCACCTCTCCTTCATCCTCCTTGATTTCCTTTGATTAAAATGAAGTTTATAAATCTAATTCAAGGAACAAATTCAAGGAAAATTTCGGATTTGAAGAGAAGACGAAGAGAAAGCAAGATTCAAGCCAAACTAAGCAAGGAAACAAGGTAAAATTGCATCCTATGGTTGATATCTTCCATCACCCTTCTTCTCCATTTCACCTAACCCTAGGAGCAATAGGGGGATCTTATTTTTAAGCCCAATCAAGCATGAATATTAAGTATTTGATGGAGAAGAACAAGAATATGCAAAGAAAATAATAAAATAACCATTAGATTTCAAGATGCAAATTGTAGGGTTTCAAGTGTTCCTTCCAAATTCTGATTTTGTATGATGATTCTTAGATTTAATTAAGAGTTTAAATGAGTTCTTGAGACCCTTAAGATGCTCCCCACAAGCTTCTTTCTTCAAGAAAACAAAGCACAATCCAGGGAACCCTAAACCATGCATAGTCTTGGCCAAACCATGTTCTTATAGCTAGGGAGAGTTTTAAATTTTTCTAAGGCCATTCTTGAGTCATATTTGATGAATGAAAATGAAGGGAGGCCTTGGAAAAAATTTAGAACTTATAGAAATTGATTTGGTGCTTTAGGTTCCATATTATGACCTAAAGAAGCAACATGATGTTAGGCCCTTTGTTTTAATTGTGTGATGACTCCAAGAGGCTTAAAAGGAGTCAAGAATCATATTTGAAAGAAAAGAATGAAACCTAGAAATCATTTTAGGGGTGTTGCTTCATTAGGTGCATTTATAGATCATAATGAAACCTATAGAGCAATCTAGTATCTAAGCAAGTTGTATGGCTTTAGAGATTGTTTCTTGAACCTAATTGGCTTCCATAAATTGTATCTAGGCCAAGAGAAACCATCTCCACAAATTTGTAGGTGTGTGGCCGAAAGAGGAGGCTTGAATTCCAAGAGAAAAGTGTGTAATTTTGTACAAGGTAGCTCTCTCCACCTTGTCTCATGCATGGATGTGTGTTTAGCTTGTCTTAGAATGTGTGTATGTGTATTTTCAAGCCATGAAAAGTATGCTAGCATGATTTGATATGCCATGATTTCATGATGACACATTATGCTTTTAAATGATACTATGATGTTTGTATGAGTTTGCTTGAGTGTGGAGGGGCTAAGAACTCTTAACCATGGTGAGGATGAGTCAAGAACCCTTAGAATTGGTTGAGATAAAGTAAAGAGTCTCCCAAAAGAAAAGTGGGCTCCTAAGAGTATGGTTGAGTCCAAAGTTCTTAAAGAATGGGTGAAGCAAGTCCAAAATCCATAAGAAAAAGTGTGAGGCCAATCCAAACACTTAGTGAACTTTTGAATGACTTGTATGACTTGTTCACATGCCAAGCTTACTTCTTGAATGCTCATGACTTCCATGATATCCATGCATGCATTTTCAAGGCTTGCTTTGCATATATTATGTATGATTGAATGGGAGATGAGCTATTGGAATTCTTTGAATCTTATCCCCCCTCTCCAATGATCTAATATGCTAGGTGGACTAAGTGGCTATGGCAATGGGAACCAATAACATTGAAGAAAAAAGATTGACAACCATATGCCTCACTTTTGCCTTTTTGAACCATAATGATGTTCAATGATGTATATTATTGTTGTAAATGGTCTATGACCCCTTAGACATGTGAAACTATGATATTATGTGATGTATAAATATATGGATATGATGTATGAACTCTAGAATAGAATTTCGGAATGTAATGCCAAGGTATGCATTTTGGAAGTTTGATGGAAATGTATATAAGTACGGATGAAATGGACAAAATGAGATGCACGAGGTTTTGGACCATTTTGGTGGCTTACACAAGTCCTAAATGTGCTTTTAGACTTACCCAAAAGGTGCCAAAACCAAAGGAAGGCCATTTGGCAATTTTGATATCCCATATGAAGCCAAAAATGACTATAATGGAATCCTATATCACTTTTTAGCCAAATGAGTTATTCTTGGTCTGAGATTTGGTATGAAATTAGGACTTATTAAGAGCTTTTTAGGAAACTAAAGATCATAATTTTTGAAGGTCTACAGAATATTTGAGAATTTTTCAAAATTAGCAATTTTTTTGGTTTTGGTCTGCTATATTATTCATTTGGTCAAAAATGAATTCTATTACACAAGGCTCAAATGATATCCAATTGCCACAAAATTTTATATAGGGAAATTAGAAATTCACAGTAACTCATTCCAACTAGAAGCACCTCATTTGGAGGTCTAGAGAGGGAGATATGAATTTTTTAATTTTCTATCCAGTATCAAGACCCTTACCCGACCTGAGTTATTGTTCTACTGAATTTCAAGGTCTGGGCTTGATGAACTAATCTAGAGATATTTTTTCTCTCTACCTAACATCTACTGTTTTCCATATTCATATCATTTGTATGGATTGGATTTTTTTGGAATTAATTGGAAATTTTCAAATTTTCTACAGAATTCTGTGACAGTTCCAGAATGCAGTCTGATCTCTGGACCATTTTGGATGTCAAACGTCCTCTATGATAGATGTTATGGTTTGGACATATTTTTAGTGTAAAGTAGAAATCTATAGCTTTCCAAAATGATCAAGAACATATGATTTTGATTTTTTTTATAATTGGTTATAATTTTCCAAAGTTTAGTCAGAAAAGGGGCCAAATTTGTCCGAAAATACACTTTGTTATTTTGAGCTCTATTTCAGTTTCCATGAGTTGTGGGCATGATTTTATGATGCAAAAAAGTTTTATTGATGTAATTAAATATGAAAATTTATAGTATGAGCTCACATGATCCACGTGAAACTTATTGCAATTTTTAAATACAATGCAACGCAAAGAAACCCATTACTTGTTTTCCCTTTTTCATATGCTCTCATAGAATTGATGATGTAAAGCTTATAAATGTCATGAAATGAACTAGAATTTATGGTATTACATGGAACATCCACGGGACCCATATAATGTGAAATGTAAAAATTGAGCCCTGACGTAATGCCAAAAAGTGTATTAAATGATGGATTCTCCTTGCTTATTTCCTAAGAACTTGTGCAATTTCCCATGAATGAGAATGTATGATAATAGCAAGTATATGGTATGACAATTACAACATATAAAAGCATGTCAAATGATCCAAATCATCATGGAGCTCAATCTCACCTTACCACTTGCATACATACACATGCATATCATAGCATATGGGTGGCAAAAACTTATGCATTCATTCATTTGGTTCCAAAATAGTTACATACATCATTTATTCATACATTTAAACTTGCTTAGAGGTCTATATCACATATACAAGACATAGTTACATATTTTGACATCAAAATGTCACAAAATGCCTATTTTTCCTATCCCTTTGTCAAAGTCTTGCTTCTCAAGGTTGTTGGTCTCCATTCCTTGGTCCACTTGACTCACCTAGATATGGTTAGGTATATGTGGGGGAAGAGTGAGATTTAAAGAATCCCAATAGCTCTTAACCCTTTTAAACATACATAATGGATGTATATACAGGGAAAAAAAATGCATGTATGACATTCAAACTACTAGTGAGTATACATAAATCATTCTCTTTGTCATACAAATTCATACATAGCAAGCATAAGCTCTCAAAGGTCTTGGTTTAGCCTCACCCAACTCTCTTGGGACTTTTGACTTAACCTCATTCTTTTTGAGACTTTTGGCTTTGTCTCATCCATTTATAGGGACTTTTGGCTCATCCTTACCCTTGCTAAAGGATTTTTGGCATAACCAAACTCATGCAAGCCATAATGCAATCATAAACACATTTCAAGAAATATGATGGTACCATAATATGTAAACATTGGTTAGAAACATTTCTCATGGCTTAAACATACACATAAGCACTCAATGACAAGAAAACAGCTAAGCTGTACATGTAAGAAAGGTAAGAGAGCTACCTTGAAGCAAGATTTACACACTTTTTCCTTAGTTATTCCTCCCCTTTTCGGCCACTGATAACTCAATTATTCTCTAATTTTTACCCATTAATTTTGGACTTTTTTATTCATGAATTGACGATTTTTTGAGCTTTAATCAGATATTATTTAGTTTAAGAAATAAAATCTCATTTTGGAATTTTGTTGAATAGATTAGGATTTTTAATGATTTTATTTTATTTTATTATCTTAGATGATGATTTCATTTTTTTGGGCTTTGATTTTTTTTTTTTTACTTAGGAAAATTTGCATGGAAGAAAGCACATGTGAGCAACCACCCACTTACAAGAACATAAGGCTTGCATGGGCTCCAATTCATTCACATAGCATCAGCCCTTCCTCCATGTAAACACAACACACACCATCATGCAGTCCAATCCACTCCACAGCATTAACAGGTAAATGGGCTAAGGTAGCTGTAACACCATCACTTCTAGCTCATCTCATGTCTTTACATAACTTGATATCATAAATCATTTGAGCTTTGCATGAAAAAGGCAAGAAAATAAGGAATATTTTTGCGTTGCATCGTATCTAAAAATTCATTTTGGTGTCACGTGGACCGTGTGAGCTCATGCTATGCATCTTCATATTTAATTACATCATTACAACTTGTTTACACCCCAAAAACATGCCTACAACCCATGAAAACCGAAATGGAGCATGAAAAATGGGAATTCATTTTCGGCCAGACTTGGCCTCTTTTCTGGGCAAACTTTGGAAAATCATAACTAAATCTAGAAAATTCAAAATCATGTAATCTTAGTCATTCTAGAAAGTTTAGGATGTCTACTTCATATGAAAAATATGCCTAGATCATAACACACATCATGGAGGACGTTTGACATCCAAAAAGCTACTGAGGTTGCTGGCTGCCTGGGCTGCTGTTCAGATTACTGATACAAACTTCTAAACTTCATAACTAATTCTATAAAAATAAAAATCACACAAATTCGGTCATTTTGGAAAGCTACAAATGTTAACTAAAAATAATTCTAGAATGAAACAGATACATTTAGCAATTGGAATCCTATGGAACAGTAACTGAACTCCTGGGGCACTACTACTACTAACAGCCAACTTAAAAAATGCATAACTCTTTGCTCAGACCTCCAAATGAGGTGATCTTGGTGGCCACAGAAATCGTATAACCTCTGGTTTATGCCTATAAAATTTCACAAGCATTGGATACCATTTGGCCATCGAGTGACACAAAACACAAAATTACCAATATGAACAGTACCCATACCAGAAATAATAAAAATCCCAACTTTGAAAATTCATCAAATATTCTCAAGACCTCCAAAAATTATGTTCTTTAGCGTCTAAAAAAATTTCAATGAGACCTAACTACATGCCAAATTTCAGATCAAGACTAACTCATTTGGCCAAAAAGTGACATAGGGTTCCATTATGGTCAATTTTGGCTCCATATTGGGTACCAAAATTGCCAAATGGATTTCCCTTGGTCTTGGCACCTTTTGGGCAAGTTTAAAAAATTATTTGAGACTTGTGTGAGATATCCAAATGGTCCCAAACCTCATGCATTTCATTTTGGCCATTCAACTCACACTTATGCATATTTCTATCAAATTTCCACATTGTACACTTTGACATCTCATACTCAAATTGTATTCTAAAGCTCATACATCATATTCATAGTGATAAATATTATATAATAGTATATTTATACATGTCTCAAGGTCCATAATATATTTACAACATCATAGACATTAAGATACATAAGTATGGTTCCAAAATGGCTAAAGCCAAGGCATAAGTTTGTCATTCTCCTTCCTTTAGTGTTGTTGGCTCCCATTAGCATATCCACTTGGTTCATCTAGCATGTTAAATCATTGGAGAGGCGGGGATGAGATTCAAAGAATCCCAATAGCTTATCTCCCATTCAATCATACATAATATGTGTAAAGCAAGCTTTTCGAATGCATGCATGGTGAAAGTGGAAGACATGCATCTTTTAAAACAATCTTAGCATGTGAATCAATCATACAAAACATCAAAGAGCCCACCAAGTGCTTGAATTGGCCTCACACTTCTCCTCATGGATTTTAGACTTGCCTCACCCATTCTTTAAGAGCTTTGGACTTAACTATACTCTTGGGAGCCCACTTTGCTTTTGGGAAACTCTTTGCTTTGTCTCAACCAAGCTCAAAGGTTCTTGGCTCATCCTTATCAAAGGGAAGAGTTATTGGCCTCTCCACACTCAAGCAAACTCACACAAACATCATGTAATCATTTGAAAACATAACATGGCATCAAGCATCATGGCATATAAAGGCATGCTAGCATACTTTTCAAGCTTGAAAATACACATACACACATTCTAAAACAAACTAAACACACATCCATGCATAAGAGAAGGTGGATAGAGCTACCTTGCACAAAATTACACACTTTTTCCTTTGGACTCAAGCCTCCTCTTTCGGCCACACACCCACAAATTAGTGGGGATGGTTTCTCTTGGCCTAGATACAATTTATGGGAGCCAATTAGGTTCATAAAATAATCTCTAAGACCATACAATTTACTTAGATGCTAGATTGCTCTATAAGCTCCATTATGGTCTAAAAATGCACCTAATGAAGCAACACCCCTCAAATACTTTCTAGGCCTCATTATTTCCTTTCAAATATTATTCTTGACTCCTTTTAAGCCTCTTGGAGTCATCACACAATTAAAACAAAGAGCCTAACATTATGTTGCTTCTTTAGGTCATAATATGGAACCTAAGGCACCAAATCACTTTCTATGAGTTCTAAATTTTTTCCAAGGCCTCCCCTCATTTTCATTCATCAAATATGACTCAAGAATGGCCTTAGAAAAATTTAAAACTCTCCCTAGCTAGGAGAACCCATCTAGGCTGAGGCTATGAAGCATATTGGGTTCCATGGAGCTTTCTTTGTTTTCTCAAGGGAAGAAGCATATGGGGAGCCTCTTAGGGATCTTGAGAGCTCATTTAAACTCTTCCTTAGGCCTATAAATCATCATACAAAATCAGATTTTACAAGGTGCAATTGAAACCTTAGAACTTACATCTTGAAATCTAATGGTTTTTTGTTAATTCCCTTTGCATATTCTTAATTTCCACACCCTTTTTCCTTAGATTCATGCTTGGTTCTGCCTAAAAATCATCTCCTCCTAGGGTTTTCTCAAGTGGGGTGAAATGGTGGAGGAGGGAACCAAAGATGACAGCCATAGGAAGAGAAATTACCTTGTTTTCATGCTTTTTCTCACTTGAATCTTATGTTCTTTGAGTTCCTTTCATCAAATCCAAAATTTTCCCTCAATTTCTCCCTTAAATCAGATTTATAAACTTTATTATAAGCATAGGAAAGAAAGGAAAATGGAGAAAGAGAGGTTTAGAAAGAAGAAAGCATGAAAAACTATGAAATTCCTTACCTTTTCCTTACTTTTTCTCCTCCTTTTTTCTCCTCCATGGTGTGCCTAAGAGAGCTGGTGTTTTTTCTGGTTTCTGGGTAGAATGGGCCGTGCAAATGGAGAGGAAAAGAAATAAGAAACTTAAAGTGTGTTCAAGAAGCTTCCACTTTCTCAAAAATTCTAATTTTGCCCTTCTTTTTTGGCATTTTCATTTCTCCTTCGTTTTAGCTCCTTTTTTAGAACTGTCTTTTCCATTATGAAATTTAGGTTCCCAATTTAGTAAAATGCCTTTGGAATCATTCAAATTGGAGCTAAAACCTTCTTGAACGAATCAGTCAAATTTCAGGTCAATCGACATTAAAAAAAGTCCACCAGAGGGGTTTTAACTGTCCCAAGGCTTTCCATGGTTTTCAGGGCCTCTGAAAACCCTGGAGAACTCAAAAATTTCATTTAAAAATCCCTCCTGTATGTTTTCCAAAAATTCCACTTATTTACGAAAATGCCACTGGCCTTTCGGTAAATCTTTTAAATCACTCTGACCCAGGTTTTTAAGCAACTTAAGGCTCAAATCCTCATTTTCTATTATTTATAATTTTATCATAATTTTAGTTGGCCCTAATTCCTTCTATTTTAAGGACTTCTTTTTGTATTTGGCCCATTTCTGCTGTTTACGGAGGGACTAGATGTTACAGTAGCACTCTCACATGACACATGCACAAGCTACTACATGAGGTAAAGCTTTGGTTTTGGAGATCTAAAATGAAGCAAGAGTTGAGAGATGAAGCTGGGAAACAGGTTATGGGTTAGAACAAAATAAGCCATAGCTCAAGCACATTAACACGTATCAAACACACACACTTTCATCCATATCACTAAGGGTAGCTCATTACACTAACATACTAGATTCATCATTCATGAGCTCCTTTCCCTGCACTTGTATGTTGACACATTCATTCACATTGTAACACACCCACTTGAAGCTTCACACACTAACACGTAGCAAATAGTCTCACGTTGATTCACACACACATTCCATGGTTTTGATACACTCACACAATGCCACAGTTAGCTCACAAACCCACATAGTACTAACACGTAACACCACATCAAACACTCCATTTACCTCACTTAAGCCCATCCCACGTTGCGGCTCATCACACCAAGAATAGCCACACCATTCATGCATGAAACAAACATACTCATTTGCATACTTCACATCACTCATGCTACCACAGGTCATGATGGATTACACACACATGTAGAACAACAACTAAAAGAACTTCATAATGGTTCTATTTTAGGGTGGTGAGAGACTTGGGTTGTGAGTTTAAGATGCAGTCTCGGGTTTAGGCTTTGCACAATTGGTCCACGCAAGAAGAAGAATAGAAACACTTAACTGGACTAAAAGCAACAAATGAAGGCTCAGGTTTAAGGGAGAGTAAATGAGAAACATGATGGTTTAGTCTTTAAAAAGAGAAACAAAAGCACGTGGAACAAAGCAATTCAAGTCTTGAGTTAAGAGCATGGAATGGAAGACTTTACTCAGACATGAGCAGTAGCAAAAATAGAGGGAAGCTATAGCAGCAGCTCTTAACTTAATACACACATAGCAACTGACATGGGAAACTCGTGGCAAGGGAAAAGGTTTCATGTAAGAGGAGAATTCCAATGACCTTCTTCTTTTCTTTAGAAGTTTATTCCTAATCAATTCTATCTGTCTAGAGTTTTGGTCTACTATATCTGGGCTAATAAGGCTCCTTTCTCCAAGCTCAACCCAACATACTAAAGACCTACATTTCCTCCCATATAAAGCCTGAGAAGGTGCCATCTGAATGCAACACTAATAAATGTTATTATAGGTAAATTCTACTAATGGTAAGTAAGAATCCCAATTTCCTTTCATTTCTAGGACATAAGCCCTTAACAAGTCTTATAAGATTTGGGTAGTTCTTTTTGTTTGGCCATTTATTTAGAGGTGATAAGTTATGCTAATCCTTAACATAGTTCCTAGGGCATCTTATAATAATATCAAAAAATTTGAAGTGAATTTAAGATTCCTATCTAAAACTATACTCCTTGTAACAACCGAGAAAAAGAAAAGAAAAGGAAAAGAAAGAAAGTAGAAAGCTGAAAATTTTCAGAATCCAGAATTCTTGCTAAGTCTTCTCACCATAGCGAGAAATGGTCTCGCTGTCGCGAGAATGTCTTCTCGCAATAGCAAACGTGATTCTAGCTATAGCGAGTGCGGGCAGCAGTCCATACTTCTGGGGGCAGCTCATTGTAGCGTACGCCATAGCAAAAGTGAGGTCTGGAACTAATGCGAGTTCGCCATAGCGAAAGTTGAATCTCGCCATAGCAAAGGGAACTGATACAAGCTCGCCGTAGCGAAAGTTACACCTCGCCATAGCGAAGCCAGATAACACGAGCTCGCTATAGCGAAGGTTAATTTTCGCCGTAGCGAGGGTCAGTCCGAAAGAGAGTAAAGAGCGAGAAAATGACTTCATTAAACACTCAAACTCATTCCTTCTCTCATTTCTGCCCTAGACTTCGACCCAAGCAAAAGGTGTGGAGACTGAGAGAAACCAAGAGAAGGAGGAAGAGCAAGGGAAAGGTAAGCAAGTTCCTCCCATTTCTCCTTAGATTTCTGATCTCCTCTTTTGCCCTCTCTTTCTACGGTTTTGTTTGTGAAAATGGTTGGATTTTGGGCATGGGTCAGAAGAGGAAAAGTGGAAAACACCTTTGAATCTTTGTGTTTTCTTTGAAAATGTTGTTTCCACTACCATGGGAGCTTGAGAGAGAGGAAGAGTTGCTGGCATTCTAGAGAGAGAGAGAGAACCTCTAGGTTCTGGTATGTTAGAAGGTTTGCTCTAAAGATTATATTCTAAGAGAGTAATTACTTGTTCTTGATTGTGCCTAGGCTCAAGTGAAGCACCTCCATCAAGGTGTGAGTGTGAACTTAAGAAGGGAGAAGAGAAATTGAAAGGGAAGGCTTGTGTTGGCTTTGGCTAATAAGGTAGCTCTCTCTTCCCACTATTTCTTGTTGCATTCTTGGATGTAATAGTCATTGTATGTTTATGTACATGCTTGTTATGTGAAATATGCCATACGCTATTGTTTCGATGCATTGATGCCAATATGCTTGTGTGTCGGATTGTGAGAGTTGCTCAGGTGAGGTAGTGCTGAAAGTCCCTTGAGATGGGTGAGACAAGGCCAAAAGTCTCACAATCGAGTGAGGCCAAGTCAAAAGTCCCTAAACTCGGGTGAGGCCATCCAAAAGTCCCTAAACTCGAGTGAGGCTAGACCAAAAGTCCCTGGAGCCCATTTTTTTGGCATTGTTGTGATTTCCATAGCATGTACAACGTGTGTTGGTTGTTTGAGAATGACTAAGTGCTTATTCATATGCTTTGACTTGTTATATGCCTTGATTGCTTACTTGATTGAGTGCATGAGCTACTGAGATTCCCTGAATCTCACCCCTTCCCCTCCCAACTTAATATGCTAGGTGGAACTCAAGGAGAAGTAAGTGCACACCAAGGAGCCTAGGAGCATGCTTAGCTAGATTTTAGCTTTATTTTGGTTATTTTGTTATAAAGTGGTGCCAAATGAATATGCACCCACTATTTTTGAGTTGTAAAGGTTGTAGCAAGTGTATATGTATGAAAAGATGATGTATAAACTATGTTGACAGCCAAATCAATGGAAATGAGGGTTTTGCCCCTTTTGATGAAAGAATGAGATAGTGTATTTTTGGCCGTAGCATAGTGAATATGGAATGTATGTTGATTTGGACCACATGGACATGTTATATAAACTATTTTTATGCTTTTTAAACTTGTCCATGAGTGGCTAGAATATGTGAGAGGTCATTTGGACCCGTTTTGGACCTTTTGGGTGCCAAAACCGGCATTTTTGAGAGCTCCGTCAAAGTATGACCGGATGAGCTCTTCTTGCCATGAAATTTGGCATGCCTTTAGAGTTTGTAGAAATCTTCTTGAGAAGATAAAGTGGGTAATATTCGGAGGTTTAGGGAATATTTAGCGAATTGTTGAAATTGGGAAAAATCCATGGTTTGGTCATGTATTGTTTCATTAGGTCCGAAAATGAAACCATGTCATTCATAGACCAAACGGTGGCCAAATGTCATGAAATTTTATACACATAAACTAGAAAACCACAGTGACCTGTACCAACTAGAATCACCTAAATCGGAGGTCTGTAGAGAGAGATTAAACTGTCTAAAGTTCTGTATCAGCATCAGGGAGCCCATCTGACCCCCGTTACTGTTCCATCAGTTTTCGGGGTGTAGGGGTTACTGAACTGATCTAGACTTATTTGTTTCCTCTAGTAGACATCCCTATCTTTCCAAATTGGTATAGTGTGCCCAGATTGGATTTGTTTGGATTTAGTTATGAATTTTCGAAGTTCATGACAGTAAACTGGGCCAGAAACAGTGACAGCCAGACCTCCTTCCCATTTTCGATGACAAAAATAGTCCAAACTCAGAGATTTCGATTGGAAATTATTTTTAGCGTAAATTTAACACTTAGAGCTTTCTAGAAAGATAGAGTTTACTAGATTCCCATTTTTCTAGAATTAGATATGATTTTCCAAAGTTAGAGCTAAAATATGACTTTTGGGCACAAGTGAGAAAATGTATTTTTCTGGTTTTTGGCTCCATACCCGTGGGTTATGGCTTGTTTTATGCTATGTATGAGTTGTATTAATGGAGTTTGAGTTGAGGATGCGAATGATGGGTTCACAGGACCCACGGGGCAGATAATGAGTGTATAAAACCCCGTTTCATAGCATGAAGATGCCACAGATTGGTATTGGTTCTTGGGAAATCATATGGAACCGCGCCCAGAGAGAGGCTAGGTAGCGGTAGTAGATTAAGGTGTTACACTCCTAATACACCATATAGTTTTACAACTTCCTTTATAGACAATTGGGGTAACTGATCTTTGATATATATAGCTCTAATTGGTAAGAAATGAGTAGATTTAGTCAATCTATCCATTATCACTCATATTGGATCATACCTTGATGATGTTCTAGGTAAACCTATAATGAAGTCCATGTCAATGCTATCTTATTTTCAATAAGGGATTTTCTAAGATTAAAGTAATCTAGCTAGCCTTTGACATTCAATCTTAATTTTCTAACATACTAGACATTTTGTTACATACTCTGCTATGTTGATTTTCATCCCAAGCCATTAAAACATTTTCTTTAAATCATGATACATTTTTTTATTTCTTGGATGAATTGTATATATGATTTTATGTGCCTCCTCTAATATTCTGTCTCTTAACTATAGCTCTCTAAGCACGTATAGCCTATCTCTCTACCTTACTATCCTATCCTTAGATATATTAAACTCTGAAGTCCTACCCTAGGATATCTGGTCTCTAGTTCCTCTCAAGTATTGATCCTCTTACTACATAAGTACACATCCTAACCCTTTTTTATAAGCAACACTATATATTATATAAGTCTCTCTAGGGTCAGGGATAACTAGAACTGGGGTTATGGTTAATCTATACTTCAATTCTTGAAAACTCTGCTTGAATTTCTCATCCCATACAAAATGGTACATCTTTTCTAGTCAACCTGGTCAATGGCATGGCTATTTGAGAAAAACCTTGGATAAACCTCCTGTAATAGCCTACCAAACCAAAGAAACTCCTAAGCTTTAGAATTGTCCTAGATCACTTCCACTAAAGTACTGCTTCTACTTTATAAGGATCTATTGCAACCTTTTCCTGGGAGATCACATGGCTTAGGAATCTCACTTTTATGAGCCAAAACTATAACACCCCAAAAATTAATTATGTTAATCATGGATTTAGGTTAATTAAAAATAATTAATATAAAATAATTGGGCAAGTTAGGTGAATAGGAATTTAGAGAGATAAATTATTAATATGAGTTTGAAGTTTAATTGAGTTATAAACCCCATCTAAGCCCAAATTAAATTAAGTAGGCTAAGGTTAGGGATTAATGGAGGCCTAATAATTATAGCTACAGACCTAAATCAATTGAGTCCTTCAAACTTGGTCTGACTTAATTGAATTTCAGCAGCCAAATACATGAGAGCTGGCCTAATAAAGCTTAAATCTGAAGCCTATTAGGAGTTGGATCTTTAGAGCAGCGCATGACTGATATTTGACCCAAGTTAAACCCTAAAAACTAAGCTAGCCACCCCCCATTCTGCAGAACACAAAAACACGAGAGAAATTTGGAGGTTTGAAGGGAGGCTAGGGTTTGGGCAAGAAATCCATCATTTCCCACTTCTAGAACAAGATTCATGTGACGACCTTAGATTCTAATATCAGTGATTATAGCTGAATACACGATTAATAAATAATGATCAAGGTTTGGAGTCATTGCAATTAATTACATTAGGGAAATATAAGGGAAATTTAAACCTTGATACTACTAGGATCATCAACTAACAACCATAACGGGAACTTGCATGAAAGGGGTTGTACCATCATTAAAGGTTTAGGATTCATCTATTAATCAATTTCAACCCACAAAAACATCCCACCAATGTACTCATACCATTCCCTAACATTAGCCTTACTGAAATTAAGGTTTCTAGATCAAATATAGGAGTTTGGGGACCTGCGCCGCGACTTGGAACTTTTTCGCCGCGGCTAAGCTAGGTTCTGGAGCTTCAAAATTGAGTTTTTAGACTTGCGCCGCGGCCAAGTTGCTCTCGGGAATTTTCCTAACTTTCGCCGCGGTGAGTTGGACCTGCGCCGCGGCCAACCTATGTGGCGCCGCGACGAGTTTTGCTGCTGTAACCTCCCTAATTAATTTTCTCGACTCACGCCGCGGTGAGGTTACGTCCTGTCACCTCCTGGGCGATTATTTTCACTCCGCGCCGCGGTGAGATTTCTCAAGCCGCGGCGTCCCTCGCCACTGTCACTTCCTAGGCCGCGGCGAAGCCTTCTTGGCCGCGGCGTGATTCCCTTCTGTCACTAGTTTCACTATATTTCGCCCCCTACACTCTATTTCTCTTCTTAGGGACACTCTAAAGTCACTTCCCCTCATTTTATATAGCTCTAATAACACTTATCTACCTTATTTACTTAGCTATTCTTCCATTACCAATTCAAAACTTATATGCCCATTTCCGTTCTCTAATCACCCTCTATTAGCAAGTTTATAAAATAGCAACAATAGAATATACATGAATTACCAACAACTATCCTTTAATACACAGTCAATAGGGGTTCCATACAATGGGGGTTCATACCAATATCTCAAGAGTTACATTTCCATTGACAACCATATTATAGGTCAACAAAGTTTACAGCAGATCATATGAATCCATACATCAAATACTAAGTCAAGAGGGGGTCTAACCCCTTTAGTACATACATTCTCAATAAATTAAATGTTCAAGCCTACACTTGGCAATGCAGATACATGATGATGCTATACATTAAGGAATACAAAATTAGCATCTATACTAGCTAAGTCAACCCAAGTGTAGCCATCTCCCCATAGGTTGAAGCTTATGGATTTTCATCCACTTGCTTACCCTTATCCTTATCCGAGGAACCTTCACCTGAAATATTGATCCCATAACACGGGGTGAGATATAAATCTCAGTAACCAAAATAATTCCATCATATAATCCAGTTTAATCAACATATATGCATGAATCAAAATCCATACTAGAATCATATCAGTCATTTCAGCAAATGAAACAATTAGGCTATCATGATTACTATCCCATACTAGCAATCATATATTTAACATGTTAAAGGCCATTAACACCGGGAGAGGCCCGTCCACGGCACCTACTCCCCATTGAGCACAACCAGGGCTCAGTGCATCTGGGGTTGATCATACCCGGTGCCCGATCGTGGCACATGCACGGGTGGCAGCTGCACCACAGCTCCACCATGGACTCACAAGGTCCAATCATAATACAACAGATAGCCAACCAATTCATTCAACATTTCAAATCATTCATATATAGCAAATATGAAATTAAATTAGATACATGCATGGAATTAATTAAACCCCGGTTACCTCACTTGCAGACAATTGCAACAGCCACCACAAATCCCAAATTCAGATTCAAGTATCTCCCACCAGAATTCTCAATGTTTCACCCAAAATCCTAAGCAAATTCGTACCAAGTTAATATCCATAATATAAATAAGCTATGGGGGTCTCGAACCAACAAGGAAAATATCAAAATGGGGGGGTTTAAAGTCACTAAATACCAGCCCCAACCTCAACCTACGAATTTCACCAAGAAAACCCCTAACCACTCACTTTTCAGATTTTGGGTATAATGAAATCTCTCCAAATGAAAAACTAATCGGACCAAATTAAAGAGGAAGATGAGGGGATTAAGTTGTATAACTATTACCTTGGCCAAATCTTGCTCCAAATGTGAGAAAATGCAGAATTATGTCAAGAACCCTAGCCTCCTCTCCTCACCTCCGAAATTCTCTTCTATTTTTGTGTTTCAGCAAATGGGGGGAAAAGTGGCTGAAGCAATTAGGGTTTAGATGGGTTTAAGTTGGGTCAAGGGGTTGGGTCATGGGTTGCTCCAAGTCCAAATCCAATTGGGTTTCAGATTTTGCTTGTTGGGCTAGTTTTTAATTGTTGGGCTGCATAATTCTGTTGGGCCAGTTTTCACACATTGGGTTGCTAAAGTTTAATGGGATTTGGGCCTAATTTGATGAGCTCAAGGGCTTGGGTCTGCACAAGAGTAATTGGGCCACTTAATTGAGCCTACACAAGATAAATCTTGGGCCTCTATCTCATTAAATTAATTTGGGTCTACCTCTAGTTCATTGGGCCTCCATTAGCCTCTTATCATGATCTAATTAATTTGGGCCTAGATGTAAATCTCTATCCTACATAAATCCTTAACCCATATTAACAATTTATCTCTCTAGAATACCTATTCACTAACTTGTCCAATTATGCTCTATTAATTATCCTTAATTAATCTTAATCCATAATTAACACCTTAATTAATTTTGGGGTGTTACAATTCAGCCAAGGTAATGGTTATATAACTTAATCCTCTCATCTTTCTCTTCATTTTGGCCTAATTATTTTTTCATTTGGAGTATTTTCACCCACACCCAAAATCTAAAACTTGCCATTTGATGTTTCCATGGTGAAATTTTGTAAGTTTAGGCTAGTGTTGACATTAAGTAAGTATAAACTCTTCTTTTTGAGGTATTTTTGCTGGTTTGAGACCCTAATAATTGGATTATAATATGGGTATTAATTTTTCACAAATTTGCTTAGGATTTAGGGTCATATATTGAAGTTTTTGGTAAAAGACCCCTTCATTCCGAATTTTAGGAATTTGTAGTGGCTGGGGAGATTTTTGTACCATTAGTGGCTTTTGCAAATTGTCTACAAGTGAGGTAACTGGGACTATATTAATTCCATGCATATATCTATTTTGATTTCATACTTGCTGTACATGAATGATTTGAAATGCTGAATGAATTGGTTGGCTATATATTATATTATGATTAGACTTTGTGAGTCCATGGTGGAGCTGTGGTGCAGCTACCACCCATGCATGTGCTTTGAACGGGCACCGGGTTATGATCAAACCCCAGATGCACTGAGCCTTGATTGTGCTCATTAGGGAGTAGGTGTCGTGGACAGGCCTCTCCCAGTGTTATTGGCCTTTAACATGTGGAAATATGATTGCTAGTATGGGATAGTAATCATGATAGCCTAATTGTTTCATTTATTGATATGACTAGTATGTTTTCTTATGCTTATGTGAAGTCATGCATATATGTTAATTAAACTGGATTATATGATGGAATTGCCTTGGTTACTAAGATTCACATCTTATCCTGTTTCATGGGATTAAACATTTCAGGTGAAGGTTCTTCGGGTAAGGATAAGGGCAAGCAAGTGGATGAACATCCATAAGTTGAGGCCTGGTGTGGGGAGCTACACTTAGTCCAAGTCGAATAGAGTAGATGCTAATTTTGTTAACCTTTGTATAGCATCATCATGTATCTATATTGCCAAGTGTAGGAGTTTGTATTTTGATGACATAGAATGTAACCAATAGGAAATACGCTTCGTATTAGTTGTTGATGGATGTATGAGTTTATGACACTTATTATGGTTTGTAAACCTCTGTTTTGACTGACTATTTAAGTTATGAAAGCATGTGATATATGGATTGTGGATTTGAGTTAGCGATGCATGAATTGTCTAATGAAAATATGATTAAATGACCATTGTGAGAAATTTATAAATCTACTGATATAAGAACAATGAATGAGTAGGAGAATCCACCGCTAAATGGGGATGGGTAATGATATAGTGCCAAGGTAAATTTCTTTATGGACTCTCCCTGAGCAATTTCACCTTTATTGGTCGCGGCGAAATACCTTCTGATTCTACAACTCTTAAAATCTTGTCTCCTACTCCCCACTCTCTATCGAGGGGCTCTCTAGGGCCACTCTCCTACTTATTATGAGGTAGGCATTATGACTAATTACGTTGTGAAAATGTGAGGAAATTTGAACCTTAATGTTATTAGAGTCATCAACCATACAATTACAAGCACTTATGTACATAAGAGAGATAAACATTCATTTATAAGCCTTTGATTCTATTACCCATTGATTCCAACTTACAAGAATCTTCTACCAATGTTTCTAAGTCACCCCTCACATCGTCACTAATTTCACTGTGGCGAAGAGTAATTTAGTCGTAGTGAACATCCTAAAACCCCAATCTATGATTATTAATCATATATTTAACCTTAATTACAATGATTAGAAATTAGAGTCATCACAAAAATTCAAATTTACTAAGTTTGGTGTAGAGCTTATTCATTCTCAAGATTTCCAAGACTAATCTCAAATATTGCTCATGCTCCTCTTTATTCTTAAAATAGATGAGATTATCTTCTATGAAGATCATAACAAGTTTATCCAGATGTAGCTTAAAAACTTTGTTTATACAAGCCATGAAAACCTTATTAGCTTGAAAGGCATCATTAAAAACTCATAATGTCCATATCTTGTCCTAAAGGCTATCTTAAGGATATTCTCAGCCTTAATTTTCAATTGATGGTACCTTGACTTGAGATTTATCTTAAAGAGTACTGATGCTCCTATTAGCTAATCTAAGAAGTCATCTATTCTTGGTAAAGGGTACTTATTTTTTACTATAGCATTATTCAGTTCTCAATAATCTATACATAGCCTAAGACTCCCATATTTCTTCTTTACAAACAAAATTAGGGCTCCCTATGGAAAAACACTAGGCCTGATGAAACCTTTTTCTAATAACTCTTTTATCCATTTCTTTAACTCAGCTAACACAGTAGAAGCCATCTTATAAGGAGCCTTGAACACTAGACCTGCCTCAAGCATAATATCTATAGAGAATTTTACTTCTTTGTTAGGGGATAATCCACCAATTTCCTTAAGAAAGACTTTAGCAATTTCCTAACTATAGGTATTTCTTCTATTCCATCCTTTACTTTTGCCTATGCATAAAAAAAACTAGAAAACCCTAGTAACTGTGATCTAGAGATCTCTCAACTAAAGTAGTGGTTAGAAATGCTAGCTCAGTCTGAGTACTAAGGATGGTTCTTAAATTAGCCAATGTAATGCATTTATTTTGACAATCAAGCAAGGCATTATTGGTAGACATCTAATTCATGCTAATAATCAAATCAATATAAATGAAGGGCATGAAAATTAGATTTAAGTGTGGTATAATAATCGTTAAATTGGACTATACAATTCAGACAAGCATAGGAGGTAACAACTCTGTTTCTTGTGGGGCTAGAAACATGCAAATCATATGGTAATGCACAAATACTCAGACCCAACCTCCTAGCATAGTCATAGGATATAAATGAGTGGCTAGTGCCTAAATAGAATATAGTATTTATATTACAATAATTTTAATAATACATTGGATCAGACTCAGGGATTTGCTAGCTTCCTGTTATGTCAAGGCAAAAACACTACCCTAGCTTTGCGGTCTAAATGTAGGGGTCAAAATTTGAATTTCTTTTCTTTTTCAATCATGGTTGCCATATACAAGTTTGTTTTGACCCATAAGACCAAAATATAAGCCTTATTTGCCTTTAGGAGCCATATAGCCAATTTTAGCCACTTTGGACATAAAAGAGCCTTAAACTTCAAAAATCCATAACTTAGGTTATATAACTCCAATTCACACAAATTTGGTGCTTATGAAAGCTCATAATTTAATACCATAAAATTTCAAGTAAAAATGAATTCATTTGACCTCTCAAAAGTCGCAAAAATTAAAGGCATGATAGTGTGAAGAGTGATTGCAAAATTCTGCACATCAAAAGTTCATAAAAATATTCTATAGAGCTCTAAAAAATACCATCTTTGGCATGCTAGAAATCTTTATAAATTCTTTAAGTGTCCACCAAATTTCAGCCCAAAACTAGGTTATTCATGCTATCAAGGGTAAAGGTGAAATTTAGGCTTATTTGGACCAAAATTTGGTTTCAAGTGCTCCATTTGGCCTCTAAATTGCAATATCTTTTTTTGAGCAAATTTTGATCCATTCATACTTGATTTCCATGGATCCATTGCATGAAATAAGGCTAGTTATTAAAAATCACTATCCCACATCCATCCATGCATATACATCAAGTAGATTCTCATATATAAATTCATAATCTAATTGCCAACTTATGCATCAAAATGACATACATATATGTTCTCAAGCCATACATGTGTTACCATTACATATTCTTGACAAATACAAAATATTTCACTGGTAGTGTGTCTTATATATAATCAAATACATAATTACATTAATAGCTTCCAATATGTCATTCTTAAACTCTAATTCTTTTTGGATTCTTTCTCCATGCTTGAAGAACTTGTCATGGTTAGTAAGAGATAGATGGGTGAGATTTTTAGGGGAATTTCAATAGCAAATTTTAAGTCATATCAATACACACAATAAATGCAAGTGAGGAAATGTAAGCATATAGTTTGTGAACATCAAATAGATCAAATATACAATTTAGCATGAAACTTCAATTCTCATTAAGCCATGACATCAAAACTTGATAGTTAGACTAAACTAAACTAAACTCTGGGCCAAAGAATAACTACTACACTCAATTCCCCGCCACAGGGAGGTAGGAGCCAAAACATAGCTTTTCACATGCAAAAAACTCAAAATAGATACCGAAACATAGCTCATAAAATCATTAAGCAATCAAACATACAAGTATCTCAACTAATTTAAACACTTCCATGCATGCAAGATAGGGAGAGATAGCTACCTTATGGAGTTAGAAGCTTTAATATACCACTAACCTACTTGGTTTTGATCCTTTCCTTGGTCCTTCTTGGCTTGGCATCCATAACTTAATGGACTTGAGCTAACTTGGCCCACATAGATCAATTTGCAATGCAAAATTACTCATTAGAATCCATTCTAACTCTTATCATTAGCACCTAACCCTCTTAGAACCCAACATGTAATTTCAACCTATTTTAGATCCCTTAAAAAGCAATTGTTACTATAATAACTAGTCTTTCAGGAACTAAACCAAAATCAATATGATGATATAAGAGGACTATAAAGCAAAGCAAATGGAAGTCCTTAAAGAATAGAATATTAATTAGAGCCTCTAAAATTAGGAATTAGAAACTATAGATGGCTCAAAACCAAAGCCAAAATGGCTAAATGAATTAAAAGATAGACGTAGTGGCAAAATTGTAATTTTGGAAAACTTTTTGAAAACTTAAAGAAGAGAGCTTTAAATGATAAAATTAAGCTCACAAGAATTTTCAAAGATCTAAAAAATAATAGGAACTGTCAGAATGGTTAAAATCTTTCTAGTGTATAATTTAGGTTATCAGTTGACCTAAACTTTAATTGGACGGTTCAATAAGGTTTTAAGTCCTATTAATTCAAAACCAAATATTTTTAATAAACTAGAAGATCTAAATTTTATGATGAAAAAGATAGTTTTTAGAAAGGAGTCAAAATGAGTTCAAATAGTAGAATTCAAGAATAGGGGAAAAATTGAAAATTATGTTTATAAGAAACCCTGTAACATCCAATTCTTTGAAAATATAAGAAAACGTGAGAAACATAATGTACGATTTCTCCATAAACATAGGAAATTCATCAAATACAAAAGAAAGTTCCCTGAATAGAGTGATTTGAGGTCCAATAAAATTAAAACAATATTCTAAACCTCAAATAATGAATTTAGGAAGCCAAAGGTGCCCTGAAATCAGAGTTAAACAATTCAAACAAAATTTAACAAAAATGCAACAAAACGTTATAAAATTTTCATAATTTTGGGTACTTTTTGGAAAACTCATAGGAGGACTTTTTAAATATAAAATTTGAGCTCTCTGAGGTTCACAGAGACCCTAAAAATCATGAGAAACCCTGAGACAGTTAAAACCCCTTCAGTTGACGTTTTCCAACAACTGTTGACCCGAACTTTGACCAGTTCATTTGGGAAGGCTTTAGCTCTGAATTGAGTGATTCAAAAGGCATGTTATAAGATTGAGAACCTAAATTTTATGATAGAAAAGATGGTTCTAAAAAATGAGGTACCAAAAATTTAAAATGAAAATGCCAAGGAAACAAGACATAATGGGAATTTTTAAGGAACAAAATCTAATCCTTCTTCTTTATATAGGACGCCCCATTCTTCTCCCCACTTAACTGACCTCATTTCTATCAAAGACTAAAGGAGAATAGCAAGAAAGGGTGCACCATAGTAGGAGAAAAAGAAGGAAAAAAATAAGGAAAAAAGTATGGAAATTGATAGAATTTCATGATTCTTCCTTTAGCAACTTGATTCCTCTCCTCCCTACCTTTTTTTCTACAGTTTTATTGAAGTGTTTGGTTCTATTTTGAGCCTAGACCAAGGGGGAGGAGTTCAAATTTGAGGAGGAGAGCCAAAGAAGAAGAAAGAGTATCCAAAGAAAACTAGAAAACCAAGGTAGTTTTACTAATTCCATACTTACTCTTCTTTGCCTCTCTTCTTGTATGTTTTGGACATGACATGGATAGCCATGAGGGAGTTATTTTTTAGTAGAACCAAGGGTGAATCTTAGAAAATAGAGTGTGGGAAACATGTATATGCAAAAAGAACCATGAATCAGCCATTGAAATTACAAGATAGGAAAGTTAGGGATTTGTTAATATAGGCTAAAATATGATTTTATCCAAGGGTTCCCAAGCCTATGTGAATGTTTTTATGAGTTCTTAAGACCCTAGAGAGCTTCCCATATGCACCTCCCATCAAGGAAAGTAAGACAACTTCCTTTGGTGCCAAGAAGAACATAGGCTCAGCCAACGAGGGAAGAAGCACCAAGGGAATGTTTTAATTTCTTCCAAACTTAGTTTTGTATCATATATGATGAGAGAGTATGAGAGTAGTTTTGTATCATATATGATGAGAGAGTATGAGAGGAAGCTTTGGAAAAATTTTAGGAGGCTTAGAAAGTGAGATGGAGGTAGAGGTTCCATAATGTAGCATAATGAAGCAAAACATAGTTAAGCTTTTTAAAATAATTATGTGATGGTTCCAAGGAGTTTAAATAGAGTCAAGAACCATAGAAGGGAAGAGAGAAAGGAGCCAAGATCATGAATTCTTGGTGTTGCTTCATTAGGTGCCTTATGGAACTATAATTGAGCCATATGAGTGCCTAAGTCATTTTAATGTGTGTGTGGCTTTAGTGAATGTTCCAAGAATGTAATTATATCCCATTTCATGTGTTTAGGCCAAAGGAATCAAGCTCCACCTCCTTGTAAGTGTTTAGCCAAGGAGGAGGAAGGAATTTCAAGAGGTTAAAGTGTGTTCTTGTATGCAAGGTAGCTCTCTCTCCTTTCTCTCATGCATCTTTATATGTTTTCTTGTCTTTGAATGTGTGTGAAAAAGCCAAAAGTCTCTAAAAGAGTAAGGTTTAGTAAAAAATTCCTTAAGAAAATGGGTGAGGCAAGTTCAACAGTCCCAAAGAGAATGGGTGAGGCTAAACCATCATCTAGGCAAGCTTATGTATGATTTATGTGGCTTCTTGAATGCAAGAATTGTTTCATGCATGTTTATAAATTTCAAGATAGCCACGCATGCATTTTTAGACTTGAATTTGCATCCATTATGTATGCTTGAAAGAGAGAAGGGCTATTGGGATTCCTAGAATCTCACTCTTCCCTCCCCATTACCTAACATGTCTAGGTAGATCAAGAGAGCAAAGAAATGGGAGCCACCACACTTAAAGACATGAAGATTGGCAATGGAGTTATAAAATGTTTGTATTATAGCTATGTGGTTGTCAAATGATGTATCTCCATGATGTATATGATGTATAAGCTCTTGAACATGTGTAACTATATGAATATGTGTTGTATATATGAGAATTGGAGGTAAATGTATGATATTGCATGGCTTTAACCTTGTATGGTAAGAGTGCATATGTATGTCTCTTGTGTGTAGCATCAAGTGGAAAAGTGAGTTTGTAAAATATGGGTTGTTGAACCCTTGGGACATGTTTAGTAGAAGCAAGTGGCCCTAGAAAAGCTAGAAGCAAAAATGGACCTAGTGTGACCCCTTAAGAGGCCTAAAATGGCCAATATACAACCTTATGTCAAGATCTAACTAAATGAACGAATTTGTCCATGAAACTTGGCATGCATATAGGTATTGTCTAGAGCTTTTTGGGAAGCTAAAGTGAATATTATTTAGAGCTTTAGATAATATTTGGTGAATTTCTAAAGTTCAAAAAAATTTACAATTTTGACAGTGGCACTGTGTATATGGTCAGAAAATTCATCTCTATCATTCATAGGGCAAATAGTGTCCAATGGCTATGAAATTTTACAAAGAGAAATTAGACATTTTCAGTAACTTGAAGCACCTTAATTGGAGGTCTGTAGAAGGAGAAATGATTTTCAAAAGTTCTATGTCAGTACTAGTAGTGCTAGCCAAGTTCATGTACTCTTCCATCAATTTTCAATCGCTAAATGTGTATGTTTGATCTGAACTTATTTTTACCCTCAAGTTAACATTTGTATCTTTCCAAAATGGTATGGGTTATTGGGTTTTGCTTTTTGTAGAATGAGTTATGAATTTTTGAAGTTTATATCAGTATAGAGTTAACATCCAGAGCTTTCTAGAAAGCTATGGGTTACTTGATTTTGAGTTTTCTAGATTTAGTTATGATTTTCCAAAATTGTACCAGAAATCTATCAAGTTTCACCCGAGATTGACTTGCATTATTTTGTGTATATATGCTATAAGCTTGAGTTTTTGGCAACATTTTGAGATGTTTTAAGTTGTATGCATGTAATTAAATTGGAGAATGGCATGGGGAAGTCCAAAGGGTCCATGGATATGAAATGAAAATTTTAAGTCCTGCGTAACACAAAAATAATAGAATATTTTAAGTGAACTTCTTTGCCAACTCCTCTTTTTTATGGAGTGTCACTAGACATAATGAGCAAGAGGGGCTAGAAAATTATAGTGCTACAAACCCTAACTACCCTTTATAAAAGGCCATCCCCATCATCTTCCCTTCACTTCTCTAAATAGACCAAGAAGGCATCCCAAGAAGCACCAAAAGCCAAGGGAAATTGAAGCCACCTAAGGTAAGAAAATTCAAGAAATTTGCGTATGATGTCTTTATTGCTTAGTTTCCATTCTTTCTCATCTTTTCTCTATAGTGTTGGCTTCTAGAAAGGGGGGACTTCTTAACTGAAACTTATGAGAGAAGGTCTCTTTCAAGGAAATCAAACATGCCATGTTAAACACCATTAAAAGCCTTTTCATTTGTTATATGACACATGGTATGAGATTAGCTTCTCTTTGTTTCTCCTTGCCTTCATGAGTTTGACCAACCTAGGGTGAATATGAAGGGAGTTGGTTTTGACGAAATCATAATGGGAATTGAGGTTTTAAAATGTAGAGATTAATATGGAACCAATAGAAACCATTAAAAAGGTTATAGGTTGTAAGATTACCTGTCTAGGGTTTTGATTGCACCTTAGGGAGTATGAGACCTTAAATTGATATTTCAATTTATGTAAAAGTATAATTGAGTTAAGAAAAAGCTAAGGAAGCTTCATAAGTTCTAATTCCCTAAAAGAATAGAACAAAGCATCATGGAAGTCCATTTAGGGCATTGTCTCGACCAAGCATGGTTTGAGATATCTAGTGTAATGAACGCAAATTTCGTAAAACGACAAAATGAGCCATATAAAAATAAGTCCTTCAAAATGACCTAGATAATGTCCCATAAAATTTAGATAGAGTCCTAGACTCCTAAAAATGATAATTCTAGGCTCAGACAGAAAGAAAAAATGGAGTTAGAACAGAGAAACAATTTGTGATGAAAACTAACGAAACGTAATGGCATTTTCGTAAATAAGTGCAACTTTTGGAAAAACACATAAGAATGATTTTTAAAAGAAAATTTTGAGTTTCCTAAGGTTTTCAGAGGCCCTAAAAACCATGGGATATCTCAGAACTGGTAAAGCCCCTCCGATATACATTTTTCAATGTCAGTTGATCTATACTTTGACCTGTTCGTTTAATAAGGTTTTTGCTCCAATTTGAGTGATTCCAAAGGCATTTTATTAAATTGGGAACCTAAATTTTATAATGGAAAAGATGGTTCTTGAAAAGGAGCTAAAATAAAGCCGAAACAAAATTGCCATTATGGAAGGACGAAATTGAAATTTTTGGAAAAGTATGCTTCTAGAAGCTCCCACACACTTCTCCTTTCTTCTCCCACCTTCTTAAGCACGAAATTTTCTACCCAAAATACAAAATATGATCTGTTCTCTTAGGCACACAAGAAGGGGAATAAAAAGAGGAGAAAAATCAAGAAAAAGGTAAAAAAATTTGTAGAATTTCATACTCTTCCTATAACATCTGATTTTCTGAAAACAAGAGAAAATGTGAGAAACGTAACATACGATTTCTCTGTAAATGAACAAAACTCACTGGATACAAAAGGAAGTCCACTGGAATGAGATAGTTAAGGTCCTAAACAATTTAGGAAGCATTCTAGACTCTTAAAAATGAGAATCTCAGGCTCAGATGGAAAGAAAAACGGAGTTAGAATGAATAAATAATTTCTTACAAAAAACTTACGAAACATAATGGTATTTTCATAATTTTAAGTAAATTTTGGAATTCACATAGGGGATTTTTAAATGAAATTTTTGAGTTCTCCAGGGTTCTCAGAGGCTCTAAAAGCCATGTAAAGGCTCGGGACAACTAAAGCCCCTCCAGTGGATGTTTTCCAATGTCGGTGTGCCCGAATTTTGACAGATTTGTTCGGAAAGGTTTTAGCTCCAATTTGAGTGATTCCAAAGGTATTTTACTAAATTGGGAACCTAAATTTTATAATGGAAAAGACGGTTCTAAAAAAGGAGCTAAAATGAAGGAAAAACAAAAATGCAAAGTATGAAGGGCAAAATGGGAATTTTTGAAAAGTGTAACTTATTCCCACCTATATATTTGATGCACCCTTCTCCTCCCTTCATTATGGATGACCATGTTCTGCCTAAAACCATAAGAAAACCCTAAGGGATGAGGCTTACAAGAAGGGGAAGAAAAGGAGGAGAAATTAAAGGCTTAAGGTATGGAAATTAGTAGTTTTTCATGCTCTTTCTCTTCCAAACCTCTTCTCCTCCATTCTCCTTTGTTTCCTATGATTAAAATGAAGTTTATAAATCTATTTTAAGGGAGAAATTGAAGGAAAAATTCGGATTTGAAGAGAGGAGCTCAAAGAACACAAGATTCAAGTGAGAAAAAGCAAGAAAACAAGGTAATTTCTTTTCCTATCGTTGTCATTTTTGGTTCCCTTCTCCACCATTTTGCCCCACTTGAGAAAACCCTAGGAGGAGATGATTTTTAGGTAGAACCAAGCATAAATCTAAGGAAAAAGGGTGTAAAAATTAAGAATATGCAAAGGGAATTATCAAAAAGTCATTAGATTTTAAGATGCAAATTCTAGGGTTTCAATTGCACCTTGTAAAATTTGACTTTGTATGAAGATTTCTAGGCCTAAATAAGAGTTTAAATGAGCTCCTAAGATCCCTAAGAGGCCCCCCATATACTTCTTTCCTTGAGAAAACAAAGAAAGCTCCATGGAACCCGATATGTTTCATTGTCTCGGGCAAGAAGGGTTCTCATAGCTAGGGAGAGTTTTAAATTTTTCTAAGGCCATTCTTGAGTCATATTTAATGAATGAAAATGAAGAGAAGCCTTGGAAAAAATTTAGAACTCATAGAAATTGATTTGGTGCCTTAGGTTCCATATTATGACCTAAAGAAGCAACATGGTGCTAGGCCTTTTCTTTTAATAGTGTGATGACTCCAAGAGGCTTAAAAGGAGTCAAGAATCACATTTGAAAGAAAAGAATGAGGCCTAGAAGTCATTTGAGAGGTGTTGCTTCATTAGGTGCTAATATGGACTATAACGGGGGTTATAGAGCAATCTAGTACTTAAGCAAGTTGTATGGCTTTAGAGAATGTTTCATGAACCTAATTGGCTCCCAAAAATTGTATCTAGACCAAGAGAAACTATTTCCACCAATTTGTGAGTGTGTGGCTGAAAGAGGAGGCTTGAATCCAAAAGGAAAAGTGTGTAATTGTGTGCAAGGTAGCTCTCTCCACCTTCTTTCATGCATGGATGTGTGTTTAGCTTGTTTTAGAATGTGTGTATGTGTATTTTCAAGCTATGAAAAAGTATGCTAGCATGCCTTTACATATTATGCTTCTTCATGCCATGTTATGTTTTCAAATATTTACATGATGTTTGTATGAATTTCCTTGAGTATGGAGAGGCCAAGAACTCTTCCCTTTGGTGAGGATGAGCCAAGAACCTTTAAGTTTGTTTGAATAAAAGTAAAGAGTCTCCCAAAAGCAAAGTGGGCTCCCAAGAGTATGGTTGAGTCCAAAGCTCTTAAAGAATGGGTGAGGCAAGTCCAAAATCCATGAGGAGAAGTGTGAGGCCAATCTAAGCACTTTGTGAGTTCTTGAATGTCTTGTATGATTGATTCACATGCCAAGTTTGCTTTTAAAATGTCCATGACTTCTATTTCCTCCATGCATGCATTTGAAAAGCTTGCTTTGCATATTATGTATGACTGAATGGGAGATGAGCTATTAGGATTCTTGGAATCTCATCCCCTCCTCTCCAATGATCTAACATGCTAGGTGGACCAAGTAATTATGGTGAAGGGAGCCAACAACCATGAAGAGGAAAGATTGACAAGCTTATGCATGGTTTTGTCCATTTTGGAACTATAATGATGGTTCATATTGTATATGATGTTGTATATGTACAATGAACCTTGAGACAGATGTAAATATACTATTATGTAATGTTTAGAGCCATGGATATGATGTATGAGCTTTAGAACACAAATTGAGTTTTGAATGTCCAATTATGCATTATGGAAGTTTGATGGAAATATGCATAAGTATGGGTTGAATGGCCAAAATGAGATGCATGAGGTTTGGGACCATTTGGGCAGCTTATACAAGTCTCAAATAAGCTTTTAAACTTGCCCAAAAGGTGGCAAGACCAAGAAAAATCCATTTGGCAATTTTGGTACTCAATATGGAGCTAAAATTGACCATAATGGAACCCTATGTCACTTTTTAGCCAAATGAGTTAGTCTTGCTTTGAAATTTGGCATGCAATTAGGTCTCATTGAGAGATTTTTAGAAAGCTAAAGAACATAATTTTTGAAGGTCTAGAGAATATTTGATGAATTTTCAAAAGTTAGGATTTTCTATTGATTCTGGTATGTGAACTGTTCACACTGGCAGATTTATGTTTTATGTCACTCGATACCCAAATGGTGTCCAATTCTTGTGAAATTTTAAAGGCATAAAAAAGAGGTTATAACATTTTTGTAGCCACTAAGATCACCTCATTTGGAGGTCTGAGAAAAGAGTTATACATTTTTGAATTTGGTTATCTGTAGCAGTGGTGCCCCAAGAGTTCAGTCACTATTCCATAGGATTCCAATGTCTAAACGTATTGGTTTCATTCTGGAATTATTTTTACCATCTACTTAATATTTGAATATTTCTAGAATAACCAAATTTGTTTGATTTTAATTTTTATAAAATTAGTTATGAATTTTAGAAGTTTGTATCAATAATCTAAATAGTAGTCTAGGCAGTCAGCGACCTTCGTAGCTTTTCAAATGTCAAACATCCTCCATGATGCATGTTATAGTATGGGCATATTTTTAGTATGAATTAGACATCCTAATATTTTCATAATGACCAGGATTTCATTGTTTCTATTTTTCTAGATTTAGTTATGATTTTTCAAAGTTTGCCCAAAAAAAGAGTCTAATTATGGTCGAGAATGAGTTCCCACTTTTCATGCTCCATTTCGGTTTCCATAGGTTGTAGGCATATTTTTAGGATGTAAATGAGTTGTAATAATGCAATTAAATATGAGGATACATAGCATGAGCTCACACAGTCCACGTGACATATAGCGCAATGCAAAAATAATCCTACTTTTTCTTGCTTTTCCCATGGAGATCCTATATAGTTCATGATATTATGCCATTCAAATGTATAAGATGGACTAGAATCTATGGTGTTACATTTATTGGTATCAATTCTCTTCCTGTCCTTCTTGGCTTTCTTTCTATGGCTTTCTTAAGATGATTGGTTCTATTTTTGGGCCGGAACACAAGGGGAAAATTCTAATTTCATAAGAGGAAGCAAACCAAGGAAAAAGAGCATTTAAAGGAAGATTAAAACCAAGGTAATTACTTGTTATTGTTGCTTCTCCTTGTTGCTTCTTTCTTGGTGGATTTTTGGCCTAAACCAGAACCATATGGGGGAGGGAATTTCTGTCCAAAAGCAGGAGAGAAACAAGGGTTTTAGGCCATGGGGAGATGGAATATGGCAAGAAATTCCAAGGAAAATCAATAGAAAACAAGATAGAAAAGTGTGGAGTGTTCTAGGATTTTGTAAAATTTGATTTTGTGTGAATGTTTTCTTGGTTATTTAAATGTTTCCTTGAGCTCCTAAGAGCCTTAGAAACCTCCCAAAATGGCTCTTCTATCAAGGAAAAATCAAGAAGCTCTTGAACCCCATTATGATCACTAATCTCGACCAAGGCAAGAGCATAAGGTTGGAGGATGTTTTAATTTGTTCTAGCCTTGTTTTGAGATTTCATATGATATTAGAAGATGAGAGGAACCATTGGGAAATTTAGGAATCATAGAATGAGAGATGGAGCAATGGTGTCCATAATGGTACTTTATGAAGCAACTTAGATTTCTAATTGTACAAGTGAATGTGTGACGGCTCCAAGGACCTTAAATGAGTCCAAGAAGTCTAGAAATAATAAGAGAATGGAACCTAGGAATTGAATTCCAAGAGTTGCTTCATTAGGCTAATTATGGAACCATAATGCGAAGTATGAAACCAAGTCTGTGTTTAAGCTTTAGTTTAATGTCTTAGCTTGCTTCAATTATGTGATTATGTGTTCCTTGTGATGTTTAGGCCAAGAGAATAATCAACCACCTGAGTGCTCTTGTGAAATCAAGGAGGGGAACGAATTAGCAAAGTAAGCTTACATAAATTGAAAGGTAGCTCTCCACCTTATTCTTCATACTTTCTTGTGTGCATATGTATGTCATGGTGTGCTTGTATGTGTTCTTATGATTTGGTAATATGCCACATGATCTCATGGAATTGCATTGGTACCAATGTGTGCTCTTAAATGCCTTTGAAGGTGAGATTGACTCTTAAAGGTGAGGTGATGCCAAAAGTCCCTTAAAATGGGTAAGGATGTGCCAAAAGTCTCAAGGCATGGGTAAGACTAGACCAAAAGTCCCTTGGATGGGTGAGGCTAAGTCAAAAGTCCCTAGGCCAAAAGTGAGGTACTTCTAAAAGTCCTAGAAATGGGGTGAGGCAAAACCAAAAGTCCCTGGGCCATGGAAATGGTTTGATGCATTAATATGACATGGAAATGTGGCTTTGCACACTTTATGCTTGCATAATTGTATTCTTGATGTATGCATGCCTTGAACGTGTGGGTGAATGGGTGTGTGAGCTATTGAGATTCTTAGAATCTCACTTCCCTTTCCCTCTTGCTATTGAAATGTCTAAGTGGTGCTCAAAACCAAGGAAATGCAAGCCAAGAGCATTGAATGGATACACTTTGTTCATTTTGTAGTCTAACTTGTAATGGAATGTCAAAGACGCTTTGTATTATTATTTTGGTAATGTAAGACCTTGAGTATTGGTAATATGATGTATGAATATTATGTAGCCCATGTGTGACATTAAATCAATGCAAATCATGGAAATTGCCTCTTGTGTGGTTATGGTTACATATGTATTATGGGATGTGGAGTGGCCAAATTAAGATGCATGGGGTTTGGGACCACTTGGGCAATTTCTACAAATCATAATTATGCTTTTAAACTTGCCCAAGGGGTGCCAAACTCAAGAGGAGGCCATTTGGACTAAAGTGACTCCTGATAGGGAGCAAAAATGACTATTTCATGAGGCTATGCCACTTTTTGTCTAAATGAGCTCTTCTTGGTCTAAAATTTGGCATGCATCTAGAGTTTATTGAGAGCTTTTTGGGAAGATAAAGTAGTTAATTTTGGAGGTTTGTGGAATATTTTGCAAATTGTTGAAGTTGAAAAATTTTCTTGTTTTGGTTATTGTACTATAACATTGGACCGAAATTGAATTCTATCAATCATGAGGCAAATGATGTCCAATTGTCACAAAATTTTATTAGACACTCCCAGTGACTTGTGCCAACTGGAAGAACCTCATTTGGATATCTAGAGAGGGAGATATAAATTTTAAAAAATTTTGCTCAGTACTAGGCGTTTAAACTGACCTCAGATATTGTTTGATTGGGTTTTGAGGTATAAGCGTGCCTGAACTGGTCTAAAGTTATTTTTCCCTCTATCTAACATCTGTAGCTTTCTAGATTGGTATTATTTACATAGATTGAAATTTTTTGAAATTAATTGGACATTTTTTAAGTTTGTTGCAGAAACCTATGACAACACCGGTGAACAGCCAAATCTTTAAACCTTTTTGAATGTCAAACGTCTTCTATGTTGTGTTTCATGGTCTGGACATATTTTTAGTATAAAGTGGACATGTATAGCTTTTGAAAATGGCCAAGGATGTATGATTTAGATTTTTTTTGGAATTAGTTATGATTTTCTAAAGTTTGTGACAGAAGTGAGGAAATTCTGGCAAAAAATACATATAGGTGTTTTATGCTCCCCTTTGGTTTCCATGAGTTGTAGGCCACTTTTGGTGATGAAAATGAGTTTTATCTATGTAATTAAATATGAGAATGTGATACATGAGCCCATATAGTCCATGTGACACCAATTGAAATTTTTATATGCGACGCAACGCTGAATAATGTATTACTTTAATGTCATTTTTCCTACCTTCTTGCACAATTCATGACATGAGACATGGAAGTAGCATAGATTGAGCTAGGAAATTATGGTGTTACATCTAGGGAGAGTTTTCCTTGATTCTAATATTATAAGAGACCTAGATATGAATTATAAATACCAAATGAACTATTAGTTTGAATTTAGAAGCCTTGTTTTGAAAGGTGAAAATTTAGGGTTCCATTATGCATAAAGAAGTAATTAAATGTTAGGTTCCTTGAATTGAGTTTGTGATAACTCTAATGAGTTTAAATTCAGTCATATGATTCATATTGGATGATATTTTGGAGCCTAAACATTTATTTGTAAGGGTTGCTTTACTATAGCACTAAATGGAGTCATATGTAAACCTAAAACTAAAGCTAACTTATGTAAGGCTTACTTGAGTCCAAATATGGTTCCATTGATATAATTGTGCCTTGTTTGATGTGTCTTGGCCAAACAAGTAAAATTCCCCTCAAGTGCTTGTGTGAGGCTAAGAAGAACAATCAAGAGCAAAGGAGGAATTAAATTTGATTTTTGTATAAGGTAGCTCTTCATCCATTCTTGTATATATATGTTGGTTGTATGTTTGGTCTTTAGTTGCTTGTATATCTTAATTTCTATTTATGTATGTTATTGTTTGATTGATGATAACATGTATTTGTTTGACAATGATTGCATTTGGAATAAATTTGGCTCTTAAATGGGTGAGGTTGTGCCAAAAGTTCCTTGAATTGGGTGAAGTGAAGCTAAAATGAAAGTCTTAAATTATAGGGTGTGCCTAAACTAAAAGTCTCTAGAGTTTTTTTTACTCTTAATAGAGCCATATGATCCCTTATGCATGAACATGATTGATTTTTGATGATATAATATGCATACTTGCTCTTCTTGACCATAAACATACCATATATGTGTGCTTGAATGATGAATGAGTTATTGAGATTCCTTAAATCTCATTCTTCTCTATACTATTCCTAACATGTTTAAAGAATCATCAAGAAAGCAAGGATGGACACCAAAGAGCATGAGATACCATACTTTGACAATAGTTTAGGTTTTTATGTAATTTGTTGTACATAAAAGGATTTAGTTGATGAATTTGAGATGTAACCCCTCATACATACTTAATATCATGTGAGTATGGTGTATGTATCATTTTTTTAGTGTAAATACAAAAGATTATGCCATTTGACCATATAAGTGTTATGAAATGTATGTATGTAATGGCAAGTGGGAGATGTGAAATTGAATTGCATGATGTTTGGAACATGATAAACTAGTCATATATGTTGTTTTTACATTTAATGTCTTACCATATTGTAACACCATATTTACTAAGCTCATCTCACATCATTACTAGGCTCATCTCCTTGGATTGCATAAGATTTCTAAGAAAAGCTATTAAAATATTCCATTAAATTACATTACGTCATGGATAAAATTTTCATTTCATGTTTCATGGGCCATATGGACTTATCTATCTCATTCTTATACTTAAATACCCAAATACAACTCATATAGCTCACATGAAAATTCAATAATGCAGCATCGGGTAGAATTCCATAATTTTGACATAAATTTTGAAAAATCATAACTAATTCTAAAAAAATTGAAATAAGTCATTCTTTACCATTATGGAAAGCTACAAATATCTACTTTATATAAAAATAAATCCAGGCCACAAAAGAGACTACTAGCCACCGAAATTTGATGAAACAATACCAGAGGTCATCTGTTGCTACTAGCATTGTCCTTCAACTTCAATCCATATCTCCTTGCTTAGATGTCCAATAGGGGTGATCTTAGTGGCTATGGAAAGCTTATTATGTATAGTTTATTCTTGTAAAATTTCATAAGTATTGGATGTAACATCATAACTTCTAGCTCTATTACATGCCATTTATAAGCTTCATATCATCATTTCCATGAGGGCACATGAAAAAGGGCATGAAAATAATGAATTTATTTGCATAGCGTCATACCTAAAAATTTGCAATCGGTGTCACATGGACTGTGTGAGTTCATGCTATGCATTATCATATTTAAGTACATCATTAAAACTCATTTTCATTACAAAATCATGCCCATAACTCATGGGAACCGAATTGGAGCTCAAAATAAGCAAGCATATTTTCGGCCAGATTTGCTCCATTTTCTGGCGCAAATTTGGAAAATCATAACTAAATATAAAAAATTAAAAATCATGCAATCTTGGTCATTCTAGAAATATTAGGATGTCTACTTCACATTAAAAATACACCCAGGTCACAAAATTCATCACACAGAACGTTTGACATCCAAAAATCTACAGAGTTGCTGGCTGCTTGGGCTGTTATTTAGTTTACTGATACAAATTTCTAAAATTCATAACTAATTCTAAAAAATAAGAAATAATACAAATGCAGTCATTCTAGAAAGCTAAAAATGTTAACTTGACACTAAAAATAATTCCAGAATGAAAAAGATTCATTTAGACATCTGGAACTGATGGAACAGTAACTGAGCTCCTGGGGCGCTACTGATACTGATAGTTAACTTCAAACATGCATAACTCTCTACTCAGACCTCCAAATGAGGTGATGTCAGTGTCCACAGAAATCTCATGACCTCTAGTTTATGTATATAAAATTTCATAAGCATTGAACACCATTTGGCCATCGAGTGACACAAAAATCAAATCTGCCAGTATAAACAGTGCACATACCAGAAACCATAGAAAATCCCAACTTTGAAAATTCATCAAATATTCCATAGACCTCCAAAAATTATGATCTTTAGCTTCATAGAAAGCTCTCAATGGGACCTAATTGAATAACAAATTTCAGAGTAATACTAACTCATTTGGCCAAAAAGTGACGTAAGGTTCTATTATGGTCAATTTTAGCTCCATATTGGGTACCAAAATTGCCAAATGGATTTCCCTTGGTCTTGGTATCTTTTGGGCAAGTTTAAAAGCTTATTTGAGACTTGTGTGAGCTGCCCAAATGGTCCCAAACCTTATACATATCATTTTGGCCATTCAACCCACACTTATGCATATTTCCAACAAACTTCCATATTGCACACTTTGGCATTACATACTCAAAATAGGTTCTAGAGGTCACACATCATATCCATACATTTAAACATCATATAATATCATATTTACACATGTCTCAAGGGTCATAACCCATTTACTACATCATATATATCATATGGCACAATCATGGTCTTAAAGTGACAAAAGCTAAACACATGATTGTCAATCTCCTTCGTTTAGTGTTGTTGGCTCCCATTAGCATATCCACTTGGTTCACCTAGCATGTTAGATAATTGGAGAGGAGGGGATGAGATTCAAAGAATCCCAATAGCTCATCTCCCATTCAATCATACATAATATGTGCAAGCAAGCTTTACCAATGCATGCATGGAGACAATAAAAGCCATAGACATTTTAGAAGCAAAGTTGGCATGTGAACAACTCATACAAATCATTCAAGAGCTCACTAAATGTTTGGTTTGGCCTCACACTTCTCCTCATGGGTTTTGGACTTGCCTCACCCATTTCTTGAGCACTTTGGACTCAACCATACTCTTGGGAGCCCACTTTGCTTTTGGGAGACTCTTTGCTTTGTCTCAACCAAGCTCAAGAGTTCTTGGCTCATCCTCACCAAAGGGAAGAGTTCTTGGCCTCTCCACACTCAAGCAAACTCATACAAACATCATGCACTCATTAGAAAACATAACATGGCATCAAGGATCATAGCATATAAAGGCATGCTAGCATACTTTTCAAAGCTTGAAAATACACATACACACATTCTAAAACAAGCTAAACACACATCCATGCATGAGAGAAGGTGGAGAGAGCTACCTTGCACACAATCACACACTTTTTCCTTTGGACTCAAGCCTCCTCTTTCGGCCACACACCCACAAATTGGTGGAGATGGTTTCTCTTGGCCTAGATACAAATTATGGGAGCCAATTAAGTTCATGAACCACACTCTAAGGCTACACAACTTAATGAAACACTAGATTGCTCTATAACCCCCATTATAGTCCATATTGGCACCTAATGAAGCAACACCCCTCAAATGATTTCTAGGCCTCATTCTTTCTTTTCAAATATGATTCTTGACTCCTTTTAAGCCTCTTGGAGTCATCACATCATCAAAACAAAAGGGCTAGCACCATGTTGCTTCTTTAGGTATATGGAACCTAAGGTACCAAATCACTTTCTATGAGTTCTAAATTTTTTCCAAGGCCTCCCCTCACTTTCATTCATCAAATATGACTCAAGAATGGCCTTAGAAAAATTTAAAACTCTCCCTAGCTAGGAGAACCCATCTAGGCCAAGGCTATGAAGCATATTGAATTCCATGGAGCTTTCTTTGTTTTCTCAAGGGAAGAAGCATATGGGGAGCCTCTTAGGGATCTTGGGAGCTCATTTAAACTCTTACTTAGGCCTAAGAATCATCATACAAAGTCAGATTTTACAAGGTGTAATTGAAACCCTAGAATTTGCATCTTGAAATCTAATGGCTTTTTGATAATTCCCTTTGTATATTCTTAATCTCCACACCCTTTTTCCTTAGATTCATGCTTGGTTCTGCCTAAAAATCATCTCCTCCTAGGGTTTTCTCAAGTGGGGCGAAATGGTGGAGAAGGGGACCAAAAATGACAACCATAGGAAGAGAAATTACCTTGTTTTCTTGCTTTTTCTCACTTGAATCTTGTATTCTTTGAGCTCCTCTCTTCAAATCCAAACTTTCCCCTCAATTTATCCCTTAGAACAGATTTATAAACTTCATTATAATCATAGAAAACAAAGGATAATGGGGGAGAAGAGGTTTGGAAGAGAAAGAGCATGAAAAACTACTAATTTCCATACCTTAAGCCTTTGATTTCTCTTCCTTTTCTTCCCCTTCTTGTGAGTCTCATCCCCTAGGGTTTTCTTCTGGTTTTAGGCAGAAGATGGTCGTGCATAATCAAGGGATGAGAAGGGTGCATCATATATATAGGTGGGAATAAGTTACACTTTTCAAAAATTCCCATTTTGCCCTTCATACTTTGCATTTTTATTTCTCCTTCATTTTAGCTCCTTTTTTGAGAACCGTCTTTTCCATTATAAAATTTAGGTTCCCAATCAAGTAAAATATATTTGAAATCACTCAAATTAGAGCTAAAACCTTTCTGAACGAATCTGTCAAAGTTCAGGCACACTGACGTTGGAAAACGTCCACCGAAGGGGCTTTAGCTATCCTGGGGCTTTCCATAGTTTTTAGAGCCTTTGAGAATCTCGTAGAACTCAAAACTTTCATTTAAAAAGCCCTTCTATGTGTTTTTCAAAAAGTGCCTATATTTACGAAAATGCCACTGGCCTTTTGACAAATTTTTCGAATCACTCTGGCTTTGATTTCTGGGCAACTCAAGGCTCAAGTCCTCATTTTCTAATATTTAAAATTTTATCATAATTTTAGTTGGCCCTAATTCCTTTTATTTCAGGGACTTCCTTTTGTATATGGCCTTTCCGTAAACCGAACATTGCGTTTCTCACGTTTACGGAAGGACCGGATGTTACATTGGACACCATTTGATCCTCAAATGATATAGCCCAAGCTACTAACCATATGAACAGTGTCTACATCAATTCAATAGAAAAATGCCAACTTTGAAAAATCATAATTAATTCCATGGAGCTCCAAATAATATGGTCTTTAGCTTTCCAAAAAGCTCTAGATAAGATCTATATTCATGCCAAATTTCATGGACAAAATCGTTCATTTGGTTAGATTTTGATATTGAGTTGCAAATTGGTCATTTTTAAGTCTCATAAAGGGTCCAAATGGTCCATTTTAGCTTCTAAGGCAACCATGGTCACTTGAGCATGTGGGAAAGTACCAAAATGGTCCACTAAACTTATCTCAAAGGTGCACAAACCTAGATTTCTCAATCTCATTCATCCACCCCAAGTTATATACAAGAATGCATATGTTAAGTCTTGTCATTCAATACCCAAAATGTGCTATATCATATATATATGGCATTAAATCTCATTCATACATCATACATCTACATATTTATATATGTTCATAGAGTCATACAACATATACAATAAAGGATTACATCACATGCCACTTATATGGCTACACATAATAGTAATTTTCCACTCTTTGTTGTCAGTCTTCATTCTCTAGGCTTGGTGGCTTCCATTCCTTGGCCCACTTGGTCCACTTAGAGATGTTAGACATGTGGGGAGGAAGGAATGAGATTCTAGGAATCTCAATAGCTCATCTCCCTTCCAATCACACATAAAGAATGCAAAACTAAGTCTAGAAATGCATGCATGACTATCATGAGGTATGTGATCATTCAAGAAGCCTTCTTGGCATTCAAAGAGTCACACTAAATGTAACATCCCGTCCCTTCGTAAACGTGAGAAACACAATGTTCAGTTTCTCCGTAAACGTCAGAAATAGGCCAAATATAAAAGGAAGTCCTCGAAATAGAAGGAATTGGGGCCAACTAAAATTATCATAAAATTTTAAATATTAGAAAATGAGGATTTGAGATTTAAGATGCCCAAAAACCAGAGCCAAAAGAGATCAGAAAATTTACCGAAAGAAGTAGGGGCATTTTTGTAATTTTTGAAAAATTTGGAAACCTCATAGGAGGACTTTTTAAATAAAAAATTTAAGCTTTCTAGGGTTCTCAGAGGCCCTGAATACTATGGGAACCCCTAGAACAGTTGAAATCCCTCCGGTGAGTGATTTCGGCTGTCGATTGACCGAAAATTGACCGAACGGTTCGAAATGGTTTTAGATCCTTTTTGAGTAATTCCAAAGGCAATTATTATGATTAAGAGCCTAAGGAATATGATGGAAAAGACGGATTTCAAAAAGGAGTTGAAACAAGCCCAAACGAACAAAACTATGAAGAGGGACTAAATTGCAAAGTGTAAAAGTTGCTTAAGTGAAACCCTAGCTTATAAAAACGCCCCTCCTTTGCTCAGATCTCCTCTCCCACTCTCTCACACGTTAAAACAGAAGTGAGAAGGGCTGAGAGTGGCGCACAAGAGGGGAGGCCAAGGAAGGAAGAGGAAGCTTTGAAAAGTGTAAGTTTTAGCCACTTTTTCCTACTCCTTGCCTTGTTAAACTTCTTCCCCTCCTTTCCTCCTCTCTTCCTATGGATTTAATGAGATGTTTGGTTCTATTTTGAGCCCAGAACTGAGGGGGAAATTTCGAAATTCAAGGAGAAGGTTGAAGCAAGGAAGAGAGTTCTTGAGAAAACCTTGGAATCAAGGTGATTTTTCTATCTTGGTTGCTTCCTTTTTCTTGCCCTTTGTGTGTGGAGTTCTGCCAGAACAGAACCATCTTGGGGGGAGGCTTTTTGTCTAGAAATAAGAAGGAATTGTGAGTTTTAGACCATGAGGAGTTAGTAGATGCAAGGAAATTGGAAGAAAGGCTAATGAAAATCAAGTGGTCTAAATGAGTTGTAATGATGCAATTAAATATGATGATGCATAATATGAACTCATATGGTCCATGCGACACCGAAATGAATTTTGAGGTATAGCGCAATGCGAAAATAATCCCACTTTTCTTGCTTTTCCCATGGAAATCCTACATAGTTCATGATATTATTCCATGTAAATGTATGAGATGGACTAGAATCTATGGTGTTACACTAAACATACATAGGCTTGCCAAGCAAGCGGTTTGAATTCACCATTCTCTTCAAGGATCTTGTACTTGCCTCACCCTTTTTCTTTAAGGCTTTGAACTAAAGCTTGCTCTTGGGAGACTCTTAGCTTTCTCTCAACCATTCTTAAGGGTTTTTGACTCATCCTCACTATGGCTAGAGGGTTCTTAGTTTCACCACACTCAAGCAAACCAAAGCAAAGTCGCAAGACATTATTTGAAGACATAATGCAACATCATGGTACCATGGCATTTAGATATATGCTAAAATATTTTCTCATGGCTTAAAACATACATACACACATTGAAAGACAAGATAACATCCACTGTAATATCTGGTTCTTTGAAAACGAGAGAAAACATAAGAAACATAACATACAATTCCTTCGTAAACATACGAAATTCACCATATACAAAAGCAAGTCCCCCAAAATGAATTAGTTAAAGTCTCAAAAAATTTAAGTAGCATTATAGACTCCTAAAAATGAAAATCACAGGCTCAGACGAAAAGAAAAAAGGAGCTAGAATGAAAAAATGAATTTGAATGAAAGGTTGATGAGATGTAATGGCATTTTCATAATTTTGAGCAAATTTTGGAATTCTCAAGGGAGGTCTTTTTCAATGAATCTTTTGAGTTCTCTAGGCTTCTCATAGGTTTTGAAAACCATAGGAAGCCCTGAGACAGTTAAAACCCTTATGGTGGACGTTTTCCAATATTGATAGACCCGAACTTTGATGGATTCATTTAAAAAGGTTTTAGCTCTAATTTGAGTGATTCCAAAGGCATTTTATTAAAATGGGAGCCTAAATTTCATAATAAAAAAGACAGTTCTCAAGAAGAAGCTAAAACGAGTTAGAAACAAAAATACCAAGAATAAAAGGAAAAATTAGAAATTTTGAAAAAGAAGATTCAAGAAACCCCTTCTTATTTCACACCCTCCTTTTCCCCTCTTCTAGACCAACCTAATTCTGCCCCAAAACCAGAGAAGAAAGCCAGCACCTAGGCGCACCAAAAGAAGAGGTTTTGAAGGGAGAAAAAAAGACAAGGAAAAGGTAGGAAACTTCATAGAATTTCAAGCTCTTTCTTTAGCAAAATATTTCTCCTCCTTCTCCCCCTTCTCCCTATGGTATTCTTAAAGTTTTTGGTGCTATTTTGAGGGCAAAACAGAAGGGAAAATTTGGATTTGAAGAGAGGAGGCCAAGCAAAGTGAGAAACAAGCAAGGAAATAAGGTAAATCTTTATTCCTATGGTAGCTACTCCTTATCCTCTTTCTTCCTTGGTTCATCCAACGTAAGGAAGCCCAAGAACCCATGGATTTTGGGTAGAACCAAGAATGAATTTTAGGAATTTAAGGGAGGAGAATAAGAATATGCAAAGAAAACAACAAAAGAACCATTAGATTACAAGATGGAAAGCCTAGGGTTTCAAGTGTTCCTTGTAAAATCTGATTTGATACAATAATTCCTAAACTTAAATGAGTGTTTGGATGAGCTTTTGAGATCCCTAGAAGGCTCCTCATATGCATCTTCCATCAAGAAAACAAAGCAAACTCACTTGGTGTCTCATTGGTCCATAGCCATGGCCTAGAGAGGTTGGAGCACCAAGGGGTAGTTTTAATTTGTTCCAAGCTTATTTTTTAGTCATATATGATGGAAGAGGATGTGAGGAAGCCTTGGAAAAATTTTAGAAGCCATAGAGGGTGAGATGGAGGTGTAGGCTCCATAATGTAGCATAATGAAGCAACTCCTAGCTAGACTCCTTAAAATAGTTGTGTGAGGACTCCAAGGAGTCTAAATGGAGTCAAGAATCATAGATTTGAGGCAAGAATGGAGCCAAGATCATGAATTCTTGTAGTTGCTTCATTAAGTGCCTTATGGAAGCATAAGCTATAGACCAAAGTGGCATTATGTAAAGTGTGTATAATGCCAAGGCTTATTCCCATAAGTAATTCATGTTTCTTTTGGTATGTTTAGGCCAAGAGAAACAAGCCTTACATCATTGTGAGTGTGTGGCCAAGAAAAGAAGCATAATTCCAAGAGAAAAAGTGTGCTTATGTGGCAAAGGTAGCTCTCTCTACTTTCTCTCATGTATGAATGTGTGCTTACCTTATCTTTGAATGTGTGTATGTGTGTTTTAAGTCATAAATAGTGTTAATGCATATGCTTTTGTTCCATGGTACCATGATGTTGTAATATGTTCTCAAATGATGCTTAGTATGTGTGCTTGGGTTTGCTTGAGTGTGGTAAAGCTAAGAACCCTTAGCCATAATGAGAATGAGCCAAGAACCCTTAGAAATATTTGAGATAAAGTAAAGAGTCTCTCAAGAGCGAGGTTGAGTCAAAACCTCTTAGAGTAATTGGGTGAGGCTAATCCACTTACTTGGCAAACCTATGTATGCCTTGTATGACTTGTTCAAATGCCAAGAATGCTTCTTGAATGATTGTTCACTCCATGATACTCATGCATGCATTTTTAAGACTTGTATTAAATTCTTTATGTGTGATTAAAAAGGAGATGAGTTATTGGGATTCTTTGAATCTCATTCTCTCCTCTCCAATGTCTTAATATGCTAGGTAGACCACATGAGTAAGGTAATGGAAGCCATCAAGTTGGAAGATGAGAATATGACAACAAAGTGTTTAGATTTTGCTTCCTATAGCCATATGTATGGTAAGTGATGTAATCCTATGATGAAATTTTTGTATAATCATATGAACATATGTAATTACCCAAATGTTTGATGTATGTATGAGTTTTAGTGCCAAATGAATGGTAATGTGCATTTTGGGTAGTGAATGGCAATGTAGAGCATATGTAATCTTGTCTATGGCATGGGGTGAGAGAGTGAGTTTTTAATTTCTAGATTTATGCACCTTTGAGACAAGTTTAGAAAGTCATTTTGGTGCATTCCCACGTGCCTAAGCGGTCATGGTTGCCTTAGAACTCAAAATGGACCATTTGGACCCCTTATATGACACAAAATGAGCTATTTTGCAATCCAACATCAAGATCTGACCAAATGAATGAATTAGCCTAGGAAATTTGGCACACATATAGATCTTATCTAGAGAATTTTGGAAAGCTATAGATTAGATTATTTGGAGCTTTGTGAAATTAATTATGAATTTCCAAAGTTGGCAATTTTCTACTGAACTGATGCAGACACTATTTATATGATCAGAAACTTGGGTTGTGTGATTCATGGGCCAAATGATGTTCAATACCCATGAAATTTCATTTCCATAAACTAAACACAATACATGGTCACTGAGATCACCTTAATTGGACATCTGAGCAGGGAGATATGAATATTTGAAGTTGGAGGATAGTACGAGTAATGACAGTCAACCTCTGGTACTATTTCATCAATTTCTATTGTGGCCTAGATTTATTTTTAGCATAAAGTAAATATCTGTAGCTTTCCAAAATGATATAGTGTGCTTGATTTTAATTTTTCTAAAATTAGTTATGATTTTTCAAATTTTATGTCAAAATTCTACCTGAGGCTGGACACCTTGTTTTTATGTGAATACTTCCCTTACTCGAGTTCTAGGCCACTTCTTAAGCTTGTTATGTGTTGTATTTATGTATTTAAATATGAGAATGAGAAGGATGAATCCATATAGCCCACAAAACACTGAATTAAAATTTTATCGTGATGTAATGTAATTTAATGAGATATTCTTACTAGTTCTTCTTAGAAATCATATGTAATCCAAGGAGATGAGCCTAGCAATGATGTGAGACAAGCCTAGTAAATATGGTGTTACATCCACTCATGCATGAGGGAAAGAAGAGAGAGCTTTCTTTTTTACAAATGCAAACTTTTCCTCTTGAATTAGACTTCTCTTCCTCGGCTACACACACATAATAAGGTAGAGCTTGTTTCTCTTGGCCTACACACATCATATGAAAGCCAAATATACTCTTAAACCAATTTTTAGAGCTATACATTCATTAGGAAAGTTAGGTAGTTCATATAGCTCCTTTATGGTTCCATAATGCACTTAATGAAGCAACCCTATGGAAACATGATCTTTGCTCCATTCTCTTCACTCATTTATGATTCTTGACTCCTTTTAAGCCTCTTGGAGTCATTACACAACCAAATCAAGGAGTCTAGCTAGGTGCTACTTTTTTAAGCCATAATATGGAATCTATGATACCATCTCACTATCCATGGCTTTTAAAATTTTTCCACGGCTTCCTCTCATCTTCTTCCATCATATATGACTAAAAAATAAGCTTGGAACAAATTAAAACTACCCCTTCGTGCTCCAACCTCTCTAGGCTATGGCTATGGACTAAGGAGACACCAAGTGAGTTTGCTTTGTTTTCTTGATGGAAGATGCATATGAGGAGCCTTCCAGGGATCTTAGGAGTAGTCCGCATCTTTCACAGACATGTCTATTTCACCGAGCCTCTCTCCGAGACAGTGCCCAGATCGTTACGCCTTTCGTGCGGGTCGGAACTTACCCGACAAGGAATTTCGCTACCTTAGGACCGTTATAGTTACGGCCGCCGTTCACCGGGGCTTCGGTCGCCGGCTCCCCTGTCATCAGGTTACCAACACACTCATTAAGGCCTAAGAATTATTGTATCAAATCAGATTTTTAGTGGAGCACTTGAATCCCTAATGATGTTATCTCAAAAACTAATGGTTCTTTCATATTCTCATTCTCCACACCCAATTTCCTAGAATTCACCCTTGGTTTTACCTAAAATCCAAGCCCTCTTGGACTTCCCTAAGGTGGTCGAACCTACAAGAAAGAGGGGGAGGAAGAAGCTACCATAAAAGTGAGATTTTACCTTATTTCCTTAGCTTTCTTTGTTTGTTCTTGACTTGGCTTGGCTTCCTCTCCTCAAACACAAAATTTTCCTAGACATGTTCTGCCCTTAAAATAGCACCAAAAACTTCATTAAAACCATGGAAAGGAAGCTTGAGAGGAGAGGAATAAGTTTGGAAGAAGAAGGAGCATGAAAATCCATGAAATTCCTTACCTTTTTCTTTTTTTTTTCCCTCCTTTCTTCTCCTCCTTGGTGTGCCTAAGAAAGCTAGTCTTTCTCTGGTTTTTGGGCAGCATAAGTCGTGCACATAATGAAGAGAAGAAACAAGAAACTTAAAGAGGGTTCAAGAAGCTTCTACTTTCTTTGAAATGTCAATTTTGCCCTTTTGTCTTGCATTTTCATTTTAGTTTCATTTTAGCTCCATTTTTAGAACTGTCTTTTATATCATAAAATTTAGGTTCCCAATTTTATAAAATGTCTTTGGAATAAGTTAATTTAGAGCTAAAATCTTCCCAAATGAATCGGTCAAAGTTTGGGTTCATTACCATTGAAAAACGTCTATCGAAGGGGCTTTAACTGTCCCAGGACTTTTCATGGTTTTTAGGGCCTCTAAGAACCTTGGAGAACTCAAATTTTCCATTTAAAAAGCCTTCCTATGAGTATTCTAAAAATTACCTAAAATTATGAAAATGGCTTTTACGTTTCGTTGCCTTTTCATTAAAATCCTTCTGGTTATTCTAGCTCTGGTTTCAGGGCACCTCTGGCCTTGACTCATCATTATTTAAGGTATAAAATATTATTCTATTTTTATTGAAACTCAAATCCCTCTATCTAAGAGACTTTCTTTTGTATTTGGTGAATTTTGTATATTTACGAAGAAATTGCATGTTACGTTTCTCGCTTTTTCTCTCATTTTCAAAGAACCAAATATTACATATATCAAGATATCCCTTAAGTTATATTACAAATGGCAATTACATCCATTTTCACCAAATTAACACTTTTAGTATTGGAAATAACTGTTATCAAAGGCCAAAATAATTCAATTTTAGTCAAATAGACCATTTGGGCTTACCATTCTTATCTTCCATCCTTAACACATTTATTCAACTAGAAACATCAAAATTTAAGCATGAAATTTGGGTTTAGATCATGTATCTCAAACTGAACATCACACTTGCATTTTCCATATATTTCATATTCTAATGAGTTTTGGAAATTTGTAACTAATTCTAGAAAATTCCAAACCATGCAAATTATAGCTTTCTTGAAAGCTCAAGATATCATCTAACTACTATAAAAATTCAAGTTCAAAACAATATCATTTGACTCATGAAATGCTAATGGAATGATAGCTAGATTTAGGGGACATTTTGCAATAAAGTAGAAATTTCAAAAATTTATATATCCCTTTACAGAGCTCCAAATTGGGTGATCTTAGTGGCTATGGAAAGTTTATGATATCTATTATATTCTTGTAAAATTTCATAGGTATTGGACTTCATTTGGCCCTTGAATGACACCAAAAACCAAACTAATGATATGTACAATAATAGTGACAATCTCTACATAATTTGGCCAAAGTTGAAAAATTATAATAAATTATTTAGAGCTCCAAAAATAGTGCTATTTAACTCTGTGAAAAGCTCTACATGAGATCTATATGTTTGCCAAATTTTATGCTAAAATTTATCCATTTGGTTAGATTTTAGTTCAGGGTAAAAGTATGGTTAAAATTGAGATCAAAATGGGATCAAATAGTACCAAATGGCCTCCTAAACATGTTTTGACCATTTGAGCACATCCAAAAGCTTAAACACAGCACATAGAAATATCACAATAGGTCCAAATCATCATGGAACTCAAATTCACCATTCTACTCATTCATATACACATGCATGCCAAGGCTCTAGAATGTCAAAATCATACATTCTCATTCATTTTGCTCTAAATTTGGTTCATAAAACATATTTACATGCTTTTACATATGCTCAAGGGTTTACATCTCATTCATAATTTATACATATATACTTTGACATCAAATTACATCAAAACCAGCCTATTGTCATAGTAATGCAAATCACATTCCTTGGCCTCCATTTTTGCTTCCTTGGGTTTCACTTAGACAAGAGTAGATGGAAAATGGGGGAGAGTGAGATTCAAATAATCCCAATAACTTTTCACCCTTTCAAGTAAGCATATATGGCATATAATCATGTTAAAGAACACAAGTATGCATCAAATACTTTTAAGAACCAAACAAATCATGTTTTCAACATCATATAAACATGTCAAGATCAAAACCAAGTTTTAGGGACTTTTGGTCTTGCCTGACCCACTTTCTAAGGACTTTTTGACTTAGCCTCACCTATTCTTGAGACTTTTGGTTTTGTCTTATCCATTATTAAAGACTTTTGGTACAACCTCACCCATAAAGAGTAATCTTACAATTCAAAAGTAATTCAAGAAGCATAATGGTACCATAACATCAAACTAATAGATATAGGCATGTCTCATGATTCAAACACATATAGAAGCATTCAATGACAACCAAACAACCAAGAAATGCATACAGGAAAGGATGGAGAGCTACCTTGGTCCAAGAAACATAATTTCTTCCTTGATTCTCTAGCTCATTGATTTGGCCTCACACATACACTTAGAGGAGGCTTGTTTTGCTTGACTTAGACACATCAAACAAGACACATACACATCAATGAAACTATCTCTAGCCTCACATAAGGCTTACGCAAGCTACTTCTAGCTTATGGCATGAATATGGATCCATACAAGGGTATAATAAAGCAACTTATATAATTTATCATCTTGCCTCCAATTTCTCATTCAATCTAAGTCACATGACTCCATTTAAACTTCCAATCTATAGTCATTACAAACTCATTTCAAGGAGCTAAATATCAAGTTGCTTCTTTATGCCTAAAGGAACTCTAAACTTTCAATTTTCAAAATATGGTTTCCAAATTCAAAATAATGATTCTTTTGGTGTTGATGATTCATTTCTAAACCACTTCTATAATTAGAATTAAGAAGAACTCTCCCTAGGTATGGAATCCCCTTCTTGCCCGAGATGCACACGCACTTAAGGAACCCATGGAGTTTTCTTAGTTTTCCTAGGGAATTTGCCATCCATAAAGCTTCCTAGATGTCTTGAGAATTCAAACATGGTCTTACACAATTTAAATCACCACTAGAAAGCTTCACAAATCCCTAGGTATAATCAAAACCCTAATTTCTATAACTTGTTATCTATAGATTCTTTTTGAATTCTATTGCTTGCATATGATTCCTTAGGCTTTAAAACCTTAATTTCTATCAAGTTTAGATCAAAATCAAACCCCTTACATGGTGCTCTTATGCTGGCCAAAATAGTGCATTAGGAAGCAAGAAGAGCAACTTAGTCATGGAGAAACATACCTTAATTGATTCTTAACCAAGTGGTGTTTCTTATGTTACTTTCGTTTCCTCCAAACTCTCTATTCCATCTACTGAACCAACCACAAAACACCACCACTTAAGACACCAAAACCATGAGAAGAAAGAGGAGAAAGACGAGAAGAACATTAATGAAGGGAAGAACATGACAAGTAAGCAAAATCTTACACTTTTCAAGCATGGTCTCCTTCTCCTTTGCTCCATCTTTGGTGCACCAATTATAACAAGTCTTGGTTCTATTTTTGGCTAGAGAAAAGTTAGTTAGGGTGAATGGAAGAAGTTGGGTTGTGATTTATAAGAAGGGAGGGGCTATTTTATAACATTTTCAAAATTCTAACCATATCCTTAAACTTTTCTTTCTCTGTTTAAACTTATTTCAATTCCTTTTTTAAAACCGTCTTTTCTATCATGAAATTTGGGTCATTTAATGCATAAAATATCTTTGATTTCACCCAAAATTGGATTTAAAACCTTACCGGATTGTTTGGTCAAAGTTTTGGTCAACTAATGACTAAAATCATATATCGGAGGAGTTTTAACTATTCTAAGGGTTTTTATGGCTTTTAGGGCCTCTGAGAACTCCAAAAAACTCAAAATTTTTATTTATAGATATTTTCTTTGAGTTTTCTAAAAGTTGCTTAAAATTACAAAATGCCATTGGCCTCCGTAGCTCTCCGTTTGACCATTTTGACTTCAATTTTGGGCTAACCTTAGGTTCTAGTCCACATTTTAAGATGTTCTAACTAACATCCTAATCCCATTTAAACTTAATTTGCCTTGCTTTAGGGTGTTCTCCTACCAATTTATCGAATTCAGTTCAGTTTCTAAATTACTGGCTATTACATTTAAGACGTGCCAAGTAGTCACATGAACTAAAGTGATCTATTTTGACCTAAAATTGCATCACATTGAGCTATATTTTGCATCTGAACCAAAAACTAAGCAAATGGACAAAATTTTTAATAAAATTTAGTAAGTATTTAGGCTTATTTAAATCTTTCCATTGAGCCAAAGAACACAATTATTGGAGCTTTGTATAATTTATTATGAATTTTTAAAGTTAGCTGAAAATTATAGAAAATCATGTGCATTGTTTATATGGTTCAGATTTGATGTTTCGTGCATTTGAGGGGCCAAATGAACTCCAATGCTCATGAAACTTTATAGGCATATAGTTGGCATTATAAAATTTCCATGGTCCCTATGTTTGCATAAATTGGAGTTATGTAGCTCAAGATATGCATTTTTGAAGTTTAAGGTCTGTTATATGAATTCCATCTCTATAGTAGGAAATGTTCCATTGAATTTTGTGAATCAAATGAACTCAATTTCACTTGAAATTTTTATAGCATGTAGTTAACATCCTAAGCTTTCTATAGACATATAATTTTCATGAATCCAAACTTTGTAGCTCAAGTTATGATTTTTCAAAATTTGATACATATTATGGACCAAAGATGTAAAAGTGAGTTAATGAAGTGAATTCTAAGTGTTCAACTTCTTTTTGTGATATTCTAAACTTAACAAACTTGTGTGGTGTAGATCTGGGAATTTCTATGATGAAGATAATTAATTATGTAAAATTTAAAGAAGTGATGTTTTAATAAGAGAAAAATCTACTGCTAAAATTATTAATATGAGAAATTGATGTTGTTAAAGGAAGATGAGATAAGACATATGTTCATCCTATGGTTGTATGACAGTTACATTTCACCTTTGAGGCTCTAAAATCTCACTTACTATGAGTTATATAACTCTAATGGGACTCTATAGAGCCATCATATACATGGTTAAAACAAGTCAAAGGTGAAATTGCTTCCTTAGGCCCTTTTGAACCCTAAAATTTCATATTTCAAAACAAAAGTTTTTAAATTCAATCTAATGATTCCATTAGTATTTATTCATCACATTTAGGCCTCTTAAAACCTTGAAACTTATCAAAACTCTTCCTAGCTACTTCATCTAGACCTTGGCCTAGATATGCACTATACATATCACACTTATGTGTTTTGCTTTTTCGTGGAGAATTTGATAAATATAGAATATTCTTGGCTCTTTTTTAGTTCAAGTTTGGCCTTAGGTGGCTTAAAATATCTTTCTAGGGTTCCATAACTTTTATGGTGCAACAAACACTTAAGTACTCTAACTTGAATTCTAAGGATTCTTAACTAATTCTATTTGCATAGTCTTAATCTCCATGCTTTTAAACTCTTATTCCTATCAAGTTTTAGCCAAAATAAAGCTCCCTCTAGGTTTTCATTATCTAAGCCGAAACAAGAAGAGTATAGAACTCAAATGAAGAGCAAGCTTTCTAGCTTATATCATACTTTGTTTGAATGCTTATCAAATAGAGATTCTTGTGATACAATTTGTTGCTCTAAACTCATGCCTTTCTTCAAGTGGTCAGAATCTGAAACTATCAATATAAATTTCTTGAAGAGGAGAAGAAGTTTGGCAATTAACACACTATGAAATTAGGCGCTTTACCTTACCTATTTTACACTTTCTTCCCTTATTTTTCCTCTCTCTTTTAAACATCTATGGCTATTGGTGTTGGAGCCTTTAAGTTAGTTTTAATGAGAAGGCCAAGTGACATGGCTTAATATAAAAAGGAAGTTTTATAATAATTTCCAAAATTTTCTTTATGCCCTGCACTTTAATTCCTATGTTTGAGCTTATCTTATATCCTTTTTAGAAACCATCTTTCCATAATAAAATTGAGGCTCTCTAGTTTATTAAATATGATTAATTTAAAACTTTTTGGATTTAAAACAATTCAGAATAGCTCAATCAAAGTTTTGGTCAACTGACGTCCTAAATCATACATCGTCAGGGTTTTAACCATTCTGACAATTTATATAGTTTTTAGGACTTCTGAAAACCCTAGTGAACTTAATTTTGGCATTTAAATCTCTCTTATTTGAATTTCTAAAATTTTACACAAAATTACATTTTTGTCACTGCTTAATCATTTTTATTTGTTTAGCCACTTTGTGTAATGTCCGGATTTCTTGAAAACATTAAAAACGGACCAGTTATAAAAGGAAGTCCCTAAAAGATAAAGATTTGAGGCCAAATAAAATTAGGAAAAAATTTTAAATAATAAAAAATGAGGATACAAGGCTTAAGATGCCCAAAAACTAGAGTCGAAGTAGCTAAATAAAATCAGACAAAAATCATTAACAAAATTTTGGGTACTTTCTAGAAAACTCAAAGGAGGGATCTTTAAATGAAAAAATTGAGCTTTTCGAGATTCTCAAAGGCCTTAAAATCATAGGAACTCTTAGAATGGTTCAAACATCTCTGATTTATATTTTAGAACGTCGGCTAGCACAAACTTTGACCAGTTCATTTAGGAAAGTTTTAAATCTAATTTGGGTGAAACCAAAGGCATTTTATAAGTTAGAGGACCTAAATTTTAAGATGGAAAAGAAGATTCTTGAAAAGGAGTTAAAATGAACCTAAATAGTAAGAGCCAAGAAAAGCAGACAAAAAGGGAAATTTTAAAAAGAATTTTAAGAAGCTTCCTTATTATATGTGTTGTCCCACTCCTTCTCCTCATTCTAACTGACCCAAGTTTTGCCCAAAACAAAGGAGAGACCAACAGAGAGAGGTGGACAAAAGGAGGGGAAGAAGAAGAAGAAAAGCATGAGAAAAAGGTAACAACTATGGATTTTAATGCTCCTTCCTTCATTAATCTTGTTCCCCTCCTTCTCATCTCTTTTCCTATGGTTTTAATGTTTGATTTGAGATTGTTTTGGGATTGGTTCAGTAGGGGAAGGTTAGAAATTGAAGGAGAAGATAGAAGTAAGGAAAAGAGCTCTTGAAAAGGATTGAAACCAAGGTAAGAATCATCACTCTTGTTACTTCTTCTTTGTTGTTCTTCAAGAGGGTTGTAACACCATAATTCTAGGACTCAATTCATGCAATTCCCATGCCTCATCTTATGTGTGTTCTATGGAAATAATATAGTGGCATAGGGAGTTATGAATTAAAATACATTTCTCTATGGGTAAAATTTTTCTTTCGGAGTCCCATAGGCTATATGAATGTATCCATCACATTCTCATACTTAAACATATGAGTATAGCTCATTTCCATCATCAAATTTGGCCTACAACTCGTGGAAAGCAAAGGAACACATAAAATCCATGTTTACATTTTCGGCCAGAATTTCCTCTTTTCTGTCACAAATTTTGAAAAATCATAACTAATTCTAGAAAAATTGAAATCATGTGTTCTTTGCCATTTTGGAAAGCTTCAGATGTCTAATTCACATTAAAAATATGCCCAGACCACAAAATTTGTCATGGAGAACGTTTGACATCCTAAAATCTACTGAGGTCGCTGGCTGCCTGGGCTGCTATTTAGATTACTGATACAAACTTCTAAAATTCATAACTAATTCTATAAAAATAAAAATCACTCAAATTCAGTCATTCTGGAAAGATACAAAATTTAACTTGATATTAAAAATAATTCCAGAATAAAACAGATACGTTTAGTAGTTGGAAACTTATGGAACAGTAACTGAACTTTGGAGACGCCACTGTTACTGACAGCAAAATTCAAAAATGCATATCTCTCTGCTCAGACCTCCAAATGAGGTGATCTTGGTGGCTATAGAAATAATATGACCTCTAGTTTATATCTATAAAATTGCACAAGCATTGGACACCATTTGGCCATCGGGTGATATAAAAATCAAATCTGCTAGTATGAACAGTGCACATACCAGAAACTATAGAAAATCTCAACTTTGAAAATTCATCAAATATTCTATAGAACTCTGAAAATTATGTTCTTTATCTTCCCAAAAAAGCTCTAAATGAGACCTAATTTCATGCCAAACTTTAGAGCAAGACTAACTCATTTGGCCAAAAAGTGACATAGGGTTTCATTATGATCAAATTTGGCTCCATATAAGGTACCAAACTTGCCAATTGGCCTCCTCTTGGTGTTGCCACCTTTTGGGCAAGTTTAAAAGCTTATTTGAGACTTATGTGAGCTGCCCAAATGGTCCCAAACCTCATGCATCTCATTTTGGCCATTCAACCCATACTTATGCATATTTCCTTCAAACCTTAAACTTTCATACTATGGCATTACATACTCAAAACATGGGCTAGTGGTCATATATGAGAATCATACATCTCAACATCACATATTAGTATATTTACACATGTCTCAACATTCATAGTACATATACAACATCATATACATGATGAACCATCATTATGGTTCCAAAATGGCTAAAACCAAGGCATAAGTTTGTCAATCTCCTTCCTTTAGTGTTGTTGGCTCCCATTAGCATATCCACTTGGTTCACCTATCATGTCAGATCATTGGAGAGGAGGGGATGAGATTCAAAGAATCCCAATAGCTCATCTCCCATTCAATCATACACAATATGTGCAAAGCAAGCTTTTCAAATGCATGCATGGTGAAAATGTAAGACATGCACATTTTAAAAACAACCTTAGCATGTGAATCAATCATACAAGACATTCAAGAGCTCACCAAGTGCTTGGATTGGCCTCACACTTCTCCTCATGGGTTTTGGACTTGCCTCACCCATTCTTTAAGAGCTTTGGACTCAACCATACTCTTGGGAGCCCACTTTGCCTTTGGGAGACTCTTTACTTTGTCTCAACCAAGCTCAAGAGTTCTTGGCTTATCCTCACCCAAGGGAAGAGTTCTTGGCCTCTCCACACCCAAGCAAACTCATACAAATATCATGGATTCATTTAAAACATAATGTGGTATCAAGAATCATAACATATAAAGGCATGCTAGCATACTTTCCATAGCTTGAAAATACACATAAACACATTCTAAAACAAGCTAGACACACATCCATGCATGAAAGAAGGTGGAGAGAGCTACTTTGTAGACAAGCACACACTTTTTCCTTAGCTTTCAAGCCTCCTCTTTCAGCCACACACCCACAACTTGGTGGAGATAGTTTCTCTTGGCCTAGATACAAATTATAGGAGCCAATTAAGTTCATGAAACAAATTTCTAGGGCCATGCGACTTGCTTAAACCCTAGATTACTCTACAACCTCCATTATGGTCTATATTGGCACCTAATGAAGCAACACCCCTCAAATGATTTCTAGGTCTCATTCTTTCTTTTCAAATATGATTCTTGACTCCTTTTAAGCCTCTTGGAGTCATCACATCATCAAAATAAAAGGCTTAACACCATGTTGCTTCTTTAGGTCATAATATGGAACCTAAGACACCAAATCACTTTCTGTGAGTTCTAAATTTTTTCCAAGGCCTCCCCTCACTTTCATTCATCAACTATGACTCAAGAATGGCCTTAGAAAAATTTAAAACTCTCTCTAGCTAGGAGAACTCATCTAGGCCGAGGCTATGAAGCATATTAGGTTCCATAGAGCTTTCTTTGTTTTCTCAAGGGAAGAAGCATATGGGGAGCTTCTTAGGGATCTTGGGAGCTCATTTAAACTCTTACTTAGGCCTAGCAATTATCATACAAAGTCAGATTTTACAAGGTGCAATTGAAACTCTAGAACTTGCATCTTGAAGTCTAATAGTTTTTTGTTAATTCCCTTTGCATATTCTTAATCTCCACACCCTTTTTCCTTAGTTTCATGCTTGGTTCTGCCTAAATATCATCTCTTCCTAGGGTTTTCTCAAGTGGGGCGAAATGGTGGAGAAAGGGACCAAACATGACAATCATAAGAAGAGAAATTACCTTGTTTTCTTGCTTTTTCTCACTTAAATCTTGTGTTCTTTGAGCTCCTCTCTTCAAATCCGAACTTTTCCTTGAATATCTTCCTTGAATCAGATTTATAAATCTCATTTTAGTCAAGGAAACAAAGGAGAATGGAGGAGAAGAGGTTTGGAAGAGAAAGAGCATGAAAAACTACTAATTTCCATACCTTAAGCCTTTGATTTCTCCTCCTTTTCTTCCCCTTCTTGTGAGCCTCATCCCCTAGGGTTTTCTTCTGGTTTTAAGAAGAAGATGGTCGTGCATAATGAAGGGAGGAGAAGGGTGCATCATATATATAGGTGGGAATAAGTTACACTTTTCAAAAATTCCCATTTTGCCCTTCATACTTTGCATTTTCATTTCTCCTTCATTTTAGAGTTAAAACCTTTTCAAACAAATTCGTCAAAGTTCGGGCACACCGACATTAGAATATGTCCACTGGAGGGGATTTAACTATCCCGGGGCTTCCCATGGTTCTTAGGGCCTCTGAGAACCCCGAAGAACTCAAATTTTTTATTTAAAAAGCCCTCCTGTGTGTTTTTCAAAAAGTGCCCATATTTACGAAAATACCACTGGCCTTTTGGCAAAATTTTTAAATCACTCTGGCCTTGATTTCTGGGTAACTCAAGGCTTAAATCCTCATTTTCTAATAATTAAAATTTTATCATAATTTTAGTTGGCCCCAATTCCTTCTATTTCAGGGACTTCCTTTTGTATCTGACCCATTTCTGCCGTTCACAGAGAAATCGAACATCGTATTTCTCAGGTTTACGGAAAGGCCAGATGTTACAAGGGTAGTTTCGGCCAAGTGTAGAACTCCTAGGAGGGAATGAGTTCTGACCAAAACTAAGCAAGGAACAAGGGTTTTAGAGTGTGAGAATTAAGGATATGCAATTGGAATTGAATAAGAAGCATTAGAAATCAAGTTACAAAACCTAGGGATTTAGTTGCACCTTGGCAAATATGAGAGTTTTTAGTGGTAATTTAAGTTGTCTAAGAATGTGTATGGATTCTCAAGACACCAGGGAAGCCTCACATGTGCCAACTCCCTAATGAAAAATTGTAAAACTCCATGGATTCAACCTTGCTTATGTCTCAGCCAAAGCAAGATAATGCACCTAAGAAGAGTTTTAATTTCTTTTAAGGCTAGAAAAGGGACTAAATATGACTAGTAAACATCAAAGGAAGTATTGGAATAAATTTAGGAAGCAGGTTTGTGAGATGGAGGTGTAGGTTCTATTTTAAGACATAAAGAAGCAACTTGTATCTAGGCTCCTTGAATTGAATTTGTGATGACTTTAATAAGTCTAAATGGAGTCAAGAGACTTAGATAAAAAGATAAATTAAAGCCAAGATCATGAATTCCAATAGTTGATTCATTATGTCTTATATGGAACCATAATTGTGTCTTAGAACAAAGTAGCTTTATATAGACTTTGTGAGAAGCTAGAGCTTATTCCAATGATTGAAACATGTCTTATTTGATGTGTCTAGGCCAAGAGAATCAAGTTCCACCTAGTTGCATGTGCTTGGCCAAAAAAGGGAAGAAGAATTAAAGAGAAAAGTTTGTGTTCTTACTTCAAGGTAATTCTCTAACCTTTCTCACATGCATTGCTTGGATGTTTACTTATCTTTTAATGCTTGTGTGTATGTTTGAACAATGAGCAATATTTCTAGCCATTTTTTACATGTTATGGTTGTCAGACCTCACTATATAACACCTTTCCTACTACTAATGTCTCATATGGAACTTAGAAAAATCAATGGAAACCTGAACTGATTAAATTTTTTTTTTTAAGAACTTTCTCATACAATTTCACCATTCGTTTGGTCATTCCCAGAATTTTGTCCAACTTTGAAAATACATAATTAATTATAGAAAAATCATATAATGTCAGTCCAAGGCTCTAATGCAAGCTCTCTAAGTCCTTTACAAGAAAAAAATACTTACTCAGTGAAATACATATAAATTCATATAAAAGTGTCTCTACAAAAATTGGACAATTTTACCCTTCATTTAACATAAGCACATGCATCTTTGCATTTTTGCATTTTTGGTATGCTAGTTATATTCTTTTTACTCAAGGGTTGAGTATATACATGGCTTTCCATTACATACCCGAATACCTTACAGTATCATACCATAACTCATACATGCAGTAATCCAAACTGTTTAATTACATGACAAAATGTGATGCATGAGAGTATAGTCCTCGATTTATGTCCCTACACCCTTTGCCCTTTCTTTGCTTGAACTCAAACCTAGCATGGGTTATATTTTGGGTGAGATTATGAAATCTCAGCAATAATAAACCAATCTCATTTATAAGCAAGCATGTAAGTACATAACATAATGCCAATCAAGGTGCCACATATCACATAGTAAAGCAAGGAATTTCATACAAGGCCAAGCACAATCCAAGCGTACATGTCTCATCTTATAGCATAATTGGCAACTTGATATAGCATAACAGTTATCATTATACAAACATACAAGCATAAAGAAAGAGAAAGGAAAACTACTACCTTAGCAAACTTTGCTCCTCAAGCCTTGGAACTTGATCCACTTACTCTTAGAGTTCCCAAACAAATATCAAACCCTACCATCATAATGATAATTCATTATAATCAACACATAGACCTTAAATCCTAAAGTAATATGACCATTTTAAACTCATTGGAACCATTGGAATTGGAAAAGTCCTACTCCTTGCCTTCTAAACCACCATGGCCAAATAATGTGCATTTCTTGGCCAAAAATTTGCTATTTTATTCCATGAGTTTTGGAGGCTTTCCCATAGGTATTCCTAACTAAAAAACCCTTTTAAAATCTATTGGAATGCTTAAAATTATCAAATTCCAGCCCTAACAACACGTCTTGGTCATAACATAACCTAGCTCTGTTTTAGGCCTAAAATTAAGTTTCTTTGATTCTAAATATTCCATAGCCTCTTCCTTTATGTTTTTGGAGTTGAAATTTGGTATACATGACTCTAGGACATTAAGAAAACACCATAAAAATTTTGAGGAAATTTGGACGGCATCTCCCCATAATTTCGATTTTCCCAAAAATTACAATCTTTGTATTTTTCAAAGTTCCAGCACATAACAACAATGAATAAGCTCATATGGCCTTCATAGTCAATATATAACCTCCATTCCCAAGCCTTCATATTCAACATATAAATGTCATTTCTGATCATCCATATGCTATCCAAGAGTGACCCATAACTAGGGCTTAACAAAACTAACTTAAACCATGTGATTTTCAAGTGCAAAGTGGAGAAAACTTACTCTTTAAGCTTAATCCTTGCTTCCTTTACTTTTCTCACATTAAAATCCCTACTTTTACCCCTTAGATCAACATGCCACCTTGAAGAAAGGATGAAGATGCAGTTGCCCTTTAGAGAAAATGATTGGAAGATAAAGAAATTTGGTGAAGAATGGTGGTAGTTTTGCTTGATTTCAGTTCCTCTTCCACCTTTCTTCCCTCTCTCTTTCTCTTATGTGTGGGTTTGAAAATGGCTAAATGGAGGGGAAGAAGATGAACTTAAATGAAGTTAAATGGTTATACCAAATTTGGACCCTTGGATCAACCTTTTCTAGATCAAATCTTAACCTTCCATTCTTTTTCTTTTGTTTTTCTAATTTCATGACTAAATATCTCCTTTACAAAATTCCTTGCCCACACACTTGGAAGCTCATTCTTAGCCCTTAAGTTATGGTAATTTGATGGTTAGTAACCATGGTTACTTTTTTAACTCAACCATGGTTAATTTCTAACCTAACCATGGTTAATCTTTTAAACTTACCAAAATCCTTTCTTTTCTTTCCTCTTTATTTTATATTTATATTTGGGTTTCATCTTCTTTAAAACCATAATTATATCTTCTTTTCTCTTATTGGTCCTTTAGAATTGGCTATTGGGCCTTATAGTAGTCCAAAATTAGTGTCCGGCCCCGATTAAGGTTTTACAGTACCATGTATACCTTTATAATTTTTAAAATTTATAAATATTATTTTTTTTACTTTTTGGCCATACTGAACCTCAAATAGGATCAGGGGCCCTCAACCTCGATCCTCATGAATTTTGATGTCAATCAGACATCTGGCTCTTTAGGTGTAATTTCCACCATTCTGTATTGTGATTGTGTCATGAAATTTTCATTTATTGCAATTTAGTCCTTGAAATTCCTTCAGGGTTTACTAGCCCTTTAGCTATTCCTATTTTCATGGGTGTTATGACCCTTTCTTTCCATTTTGCTCATGGCTACTGATTGGGTTAATTGGATCCCAAACTAGATCCCGCCTGGCCATCCAGACAACTTGGCGTCATCGGATTCGTCTCGTCAAACGGGGTTTAACCATGGGTCACAGATTTTTGAAATTCTTGCCTGATTTGTTGATATTTGTGTCTAAAGTTGCGAATAGGGGGTAAAATTAGGGTTTCCCAAACTTTTAGGCAATTTATACATTTTGCCTAACTCATAACTTTTCTTTGCATTTTAGTCCCTGGCTCCTTTATACTTAGCCTTTAAGAACCTTCGGGAATTTTTTCTGATCCCTTTTTTTTCATCTATTTTGGCCCTATCATCTCAATCTTAAAGCCTTTCTTTTTTTTTTTTTTCTATCCTGGCCTCATTTTTACTATTTTTAGCAATATTTTAGCTAATTTTCAGCTTTAAAAAATGACAGATGTTACAATGGTACCATTATGTTCTTTAAAATATGTTTATGAATGTATAATAGCTTGAATGAGTTTGGTTATGCCAAAAGTTCCTTAACATGGGTGTGGATGAGCTAAAAGCCCCTAGGAATAGGTGAGACAAAGCCAAAAGTGTCAAAAAGAGTAAGACTAAGTCAAAAGCCCCTTGAAAGTGGGTGAGACAAATCCAAAAGTCCCAAAGAAATTAGGTGAGACTAGACCAATCCTCTTGAAAGCCTATGTTTGACATCTATGAATTCATATGCTAAGGAAAATGCTTTATCTATGTTCACTAGTAGCTTAAATGTCATACATGCATTCTTTGACATGAATTTGCATCCATTATATATGTTTGAAAGGGTAAAGAGCTATTAGGATTCTTTGAATCTCACTCTTCCTCTATATATGTCTAACCATGTCTAAGTGAGCTAAGTGGACCAAGAAATAGAGGTCAATCATCTTGAAAAGGAAGACTTTGACAAATGGATAGATAATTAGGCATTTTGATAGCATTTTAATGTCAAACTTTATAACCACATGATGTATATATGATGAAAACCCTTAAGCATGTTCAAATATATGTAAATATGATATATGTATCCATTTTGGAACCAAATGAATGAATACATGAGTTTTTATCACCCATATGCTATTATGTCTGTGTATAAATGTAAGTGGTAAGGTGAGAATGAGCTCCATGATTATTTGAACCATTTGGCATGCTCCTATATGCTATAATCATGCTTTTGGACATGCCCAAGTAGTTCTGGAATGTTAAGAACATCATTTGGTGCCTTATGAACCCATTTTGGACTTCAAATTGATCATTTCTTAAGCCAAACTAAAGTCTAGACAAATGGATGAGCTTTTAGATGAAATTTGGCTAGCAAATAGGTGTCATCTAGATATTTTCACAAAGCCAAAGATCACTCAATTTGAAACTCTAGAGAATTTATTATGATTTTTTAATGTTAGCCAAATTATGCAGAATTGATAAAGTTACTATTCATATGATCAGTTTATATTTCTGTATCACTCATGGGTCAAATGAGATCCAATTCTTATGAAAGTTTTCAAACATAAAATAGACATCTTAAACTTTTTATAGCCACTAAGAGCACCTTATTTGGAGCTCTGTAGAGGGAAAAACAAATTTTTGAAGTTTTAGGTCCTGTAGCTATCTAAGAACAAACTTGATATACTATTCTATTGCTTTTCATAGGCTAAATGCTATTGCCTTGGTCTAGAATTATTTTTATTATTAGTTAACATCCAGAGCTTTCCAGAAAGCTATCATATGCATGATTTTGATTTTTTTAGAATTAGTTATGAATTTCCAAAGTTCATATCAGGAGTTTGGAACACCAACCTGAGAGCAATTCTTGTTTTTCTTGAAATGTGGTTCCAAATTCGAGATTTTTGAGATGAATTATGATGTTTATGATTTTGAATGGATATGTTATGGATAGAAAATGATATTGGTAAGTCCATATGTTCCCTAAAGCCAAGAATGATGTATATGGCTTTCCAACTATGCAAATAACCATGGGTAAAAGTGCCACTTTCTTGCAAATGTGTACTAGTGTGTGTTAAGATAGATTATGTGACATTTGTTTAAGGGCTAAGAAGTTAAGGTATTACACTTTGGCTCTAGATTTTGGGCCATTAGTGACTTCATAACTCCATTTCTAGATGTTCTAATTTATATTTTACCTTTAGGTTTGCCCTTAATTTATTTTACTGTGGGATCTTCTTTCATTGTCATGCTGGTTCTAATTCAATCTAAAAGAATTAGATGTTACATTTTGATCCATTTGACTATGTAAATAAGTTCCATATATAAGGGAAACAAATGCGCATAATTGACCATAATCACATTGCAGTCTAAATTTCAGAAATTCATAAGTTGGGTTACACAACTCTGATTAATGCAAATAAGATGTCCATTTAAAGGTTGTGATGTAAAATTTCTATTGTAAAAATTTAAAGTTGAAATGATGTAATACCATCAAGGAATGTACATATATTTCATACCATATTCCTTTTATATCAACAATTACTCATATTAATACTTTCGGTAATGGAATTTATCGTTATTAAAGCATCAATTTCTCTAATTCCACACAAATAATTATTTTTATCATAGAAATTCCCAATTTCATGCCACACAAGCTTGTTAGGCTTAGAATATCCCAAAAATAAGCTCAAAATTCGAATCTTTCTTCATATACACAATTTCACAACTTTGGCGCATAATATTCATCAACCTTTGAAAAATCAAAACTTGAGCTACACAATTCCAATTTGCACAAACTCAATAGATACAAAAAATTTATAATGATGACTATCTAATGTAAAAATTTTAAATCAAAATAAGCTCACTTGTTCCCCAAAACCCATGAAGACAATAGCCAAACCATATGATCAGTAAACTAGAAAATCTACACTTTTATCCAAATTTGAAAATTGGTAAGAAATACAAAGCCCCAAAAATTATACTCTTTGGCCTCATGGAAAGCTCTATATGAGCTTTAAATGCCTACCAAATTTTAGCCTAAAATTCATCCATTTGGTCTATTTTTGGTTCAAGGACAATTTGTGGCTCAGAAAGTGCTATATTTGATTCCAATTGGTCATGTCTTCATTAAAGCAAGTTTTAAATGGCACATACAATATATATAACTGATCCAACATGTTTCAAAAGCCATTCAACTCAAAATCACACCTCCACTTGCCATGATATAACATCATAATTTCTAGCTCATTTCTATCACATTTACATGCTCATATGATACATTCCATAAGGGAAGTAAGAAAAATCTCTTAAAATAATACATTTCCTTGCGTTATATCATATATGAAAATTTCATTCGGTGTCACATGGACTGTGTGAGCTCATACAACACATTCTCATATTTAACTACATGAATACAACTCATATTAATCATCAAAGTTGGCCTACATCTCAAGAAACTCGAATGGGAGCATGAAATAGGCATATTCATTTTCAGCCAAATTTTGCTCAATTCTGCCACAAACTTTGAAAAGTCATAACTAATTCTAAAAAATTTGAAATAATTCATTCTTGGCTATTATGGAAAGCTACAGATTTATAGTTCATACTAAAAATATGTCCAACCTATAACATCTATTATAGAGGATGTTTGACATCCGAAAAAGGTCCAGAGGTCAAATTGCCTCCTGGTGCTATCATAAATTTCTGCAGCAAATTTCAAAAAATGTCTACTTAATTCCAAAAAAATAAAATCCATGAAAATATACCAATATGGAAAGATGTGGATGTTAGCTAGAGGGAAAAATAACTTTAGACTAGTTCAGGCAACCCAAACCTCGGAATTCAATGGAATAGTAATAGAGGTCGGCTGAAATCCCTGATACTGGACATAATTTTTAAAAATTCATATCTTCCTCTCTAAACATCTAAATGAGTTGTTTCTAATTAGCATGATTCACTATAAATTTCTAGTTTCTTTGTATAAAATTTCATGGCAATTGGACATCATTGGGGCCCTGTGTGGTAGATTTCATTTTCGGACTAAATAAATAGTGTAGCAAACCAAAATCAGAAAAATTGCTAATTTTGAAAATTCATCAAATATTCTGTAGACATCCAAAAATTATGGTCCTTAGCTTCCCAAAAACCTCTCAACAAGCTCTAATTTTATACCAAATCTCAGAGCTAAAAGAGCTCATTTGACTAAAAAGTGATATGGGGTTGCATTATAGTCATTTTTGGCTCCATATGGGGTACCAAAGTGACCAAATGGTTTTCTCTTAGTCTTGGCACCTTTTGGGCAAGTGTAAAAGCACAATTAGGACTTGTGTGAGCTGCCCAAATGGTTCCAAACCTCATACATCTCATTTTGGTCTTTTCATCCACTCGTATACACATTACATAAAACTTTCTAAAATGCATACCTTAGCATTATATACCCAAGTTCTATTCTAGAGTTCATACATTATATCCATACATTTATACATTACATAATATCATAATTACACATGTCTAAGAAGTCATAGACTATATACATTATTAGATTACAATATCGGACACAAATATGGCCTTAAAGTAACAAAACTCTAATAGTTTGTTGTCAAACTCTTTCCTTCAAGGTGGTTAGCTTCCATTACCATGTCCACTTGGTCCACCTAGCATGTGAGTTCATTGGAGAGGAGGGAATGAGATTCAAAGAATCCCAATAGCTCATCTCCTATTCAATCATACATAATATATGCAAAGCAAGTCTTAAAAATGCATGCATGGATATCATGGAAGTCATGAACATTCAAAAAGCAAGCTTGGTATGTGAACAAGTCATACAAGACATTCAAGAGCTCATCAAGTGGATGGATTGGCCTCACACTTTTCCTCATGGATTTTGGACTTGCCTCACCCATTCTTTAAGAGATTCTTGGACTCAACCATACTCTTGGGAGCCCACTTTGCTTTTAGGAGACTCTTTGTTTTGTCTCAACTAATCTCAAGGGTTCTTGGCTCTCCTCACCATGGTTAAGAGTTCTTGGCCTCTCCACACTCAAGCAAACTCAAACAAACATCATACATTCATTTGAAAATATAATATGTCATCATGAAATCATGGCATATAAAATCATGCTAGCATACTTTTCATGCTTGAAAATACACATACACACATTCTAAGACAAGCTAAACACACATCCATACATGAGAGAAGGTGGAGAGAGCTACCTTGCATATAATCACACACTTTTTCTCTTGAAATTCCCTCCTTTGCTTCGGCCACACACCCACAAACTTATGGAGATAGTTTCTCTTGTTCTAGATACAATTTATGGAAGCCAATTAGGTTCATGAAACAAATACTAAGGCCACACAACTTGCTTAGACACTAGGTTGCTCTATAGACCTCATTATGGTCCATAAATGCACGTAATGAAGCAACACCCTTCAAATAACTTCTAGGCTCCATTCTTTCATTTCAAATATGATTTTTGACTCCTTTTAAGCCTCTTAGAGTCATTACACAATTAAAACAAAGAGCCTAATAACATGTTGCTTCTTTAGGTCATAATATGGAACCTAAAGCACCAAATCACTTTTTATGAGTTCTAAATTTTTTCCAAGGCCTCCCTTCATATTCATTCATCAAATATGACTCAAGAATGGCCTTAGAAAAATTTAAAACTCTCCTAAGTCTAATTATGTAACAACCAGGAAAAGGGAAAAGGAAAAGAAAGAAGAAAGCTGAAAATTTTTGAAATTCAGAAATTTTTCTAAGTCTTCTCGCAATAATGAGAAATGGTCTCGCTATAGCGAGAGTGCCTGTTCGCTATAGCAAAAAGGCTTCTAGCTATAGCGAGTGTAGGCAGTCCATACAAAAACCAGGGAGTTGCTCGCCGTAGCACGCGCCATAGAGAAAGTGGGGGTCTGGAACTGATACGTGCTCACTGTAGCGAAGGTTAAACCTCGCCATAGCAAAGGTAACTGATACATGCTTGCCGTAGCGAAGGTTAAACCTCGCCATAATGAAGGTGACTAATACGAGCTCGCCGTAGCGAAGGTTAATTTTCGCTATAGCGAGGGTCAGTCCGGAAAAGCATAAAAAGGGAGAAATTGACTTCTTTAAATGACCCAATTCATTCTTTCTCTCTTATTTGCCTTAGACTTCAACCCAATGAGAGAAAAGAGGCGTGAAGAGTGAGAGAGACCAAGAGAAGGAGGAGGAACAAAGGAAAGGTAAGCAAGCTTCTCTTTTTTCTTCTTAGAATCTTGATCTCCTCTCTTTGCTCTCTCTTTCTATGGTTTTGCTTTTGAAATTAGTGGGGTTTTAGGCATGGGTCAGAAGAGGGAAAGTGGAAAACACTCTTAAACTTCTTTGTTTTCCTTGAATATGTTGATTCTACTACCATGAGAGCTTGAGCAAGAGGAAGAGCTGGTGACATTCTAGAGAGAGAGAGAGAACCCTAGGTTCTTATATGTCAGCAATGTTTGCTCTGAAGAACTCTTAAGAGTTGTTGAGTTATGAGAGAGTAATTCTATGCTTTTGTTGTGTCTAGGCTCAAGTGAAGCACCTCCATTAAGGTGTGATTGTGAAACCAAGAAGGGAGAAGAGAAATTGAAAGGGAAGGCTTGTGTTGGCTTATAAGGTAGCTCTCTTTCCACTCTTTCTTGTTGCATTCTTGGATGTAATGGTCATTGTATGCTTGTGTATATGCTTATTGTGTGGAATATGCCATATGCTATTGCTTTGATGCATTGATACCAATGTGCTTGTGTGTTGGATTGTGAGAATTGCTTGGGTGAGGTAGTGTCAAAAGTCCCTTAAGATGGGTGAGGTAGAGCCGAAAGTCCCTTGAGATGGGTGAGATAAGGCCAAAAGTCTCATAACCGAGTGAGGCTAGGTCAAAAGTCCCTAAACTTGGGTGAGACCATCCAAAAGTCCCTAAACTCGGGTGAGGCTAGACCAAAAGTCCCTAGAGCTTACTTGTGGCATTGTTATGATTTCCATGGCATGTACAATATGTATTATGTGATTGAGAATGGTTGGATGCTAAATTACATGCTTTGACTTGTTATATGCCTTGATTGCTTCCTTGAATGAGTGCATGAGCTACTGAGATTCCATGAATCTCACCCCTCCCCCTCCCATCTTAATATGCTAGGTGGAGTTCAAGGAGAACCAAGTGCACACCAAGGAGCTTAGAAGCATGTTTAGCTAGATGATAGCTTATTTTGGTTCTTTTGATGTAAAGTGGTGCCAAAATGAATATGCACCTACTATTTTTGAGATATAAATGTTGTAGCAAGTGTAAATGTATAAAAATATGATGTACAAACTATGTAGAGAGCCAAAGTAATGAAAATGTGGGTTTTGCCCTTTTTGTGGATGATATGTGATAGTGTATTTTGGCCCGTAGCATAGTGAGTTTGAAATGTATGATGAATTGGACCACTTGGACATGTTATATAGACTATTTTCATGCTTTTAAACTTGTCCATGAGTTGCTAGAACATGTGGGAGACCATTTGGACCCATTTGAACCGTTTTGGGTGCCAAAACCGCCAAATTTGTGAGCTCCGTCAAAGTATGACCAGATGAGCTCTTCTTGCCATGAAATTTGGCATACCTCTAGAGTTTATAGAGAGCTTCTTAGGAAGCTAAAGTTGGTAATATTTGGAGGTCTAGGGAATATTTGGTGAATTGTTAAAATTGGAAAAATTTGATGGTTTGGTCATGTACTGTTACCAAAGGTCAGAAAGGAAATCTGTGGCATTCATGGAACAAATGGAGTCTAAATGTCATGAAATTTTATACACATAAACTAGACAACCACAGTGACCTATAACAACTAGAATCACCTAAATCAGAGGTCTATAGAGAGAGAATGAACCTTCTGAAATTCTATATCAGCATCAGGGAAGCCATCCAACCTCTGTTATTGTTCCATCAGTTTTCTAGGTCTAGGGGCTGCTGAACTGATCTGAACTTATTTTTATCCTCTAGTAGAAATCTGTAGCTTTTTAAATTGGTATATTTTTCCCAGATTGGATTTTTTTGGATTTAGTTATGAATTTTTGAAATCCATGACAGTAAGCTACACCAGAAATAGGGACAGCCGGATCTCTATCTCATTTTTTATGTCAAACATGGTCCAAACACTGAGATTATGGTTGGAAATTATTTTTATCATAAATGTAACACCTAGAGCTTTCCAGAAAACTATAGTTTGCTAGATTCGCATTTTTCTATAATTAGTTATGATTTTCCAAAGTTAGAGCCAAAAATCTGACTTTTGGGTCCATGTGAGAGATTGCATTTTTCTGGTTTTTGGCTCCATTCCCGTGGCTTATGGCTTGTTTTATGCTATGTATGACTTGTATAAATGGAGTGTGAGTAGAAAATGTGAATGATGGGTTCACAGGACCCACGGGGCAGAAGATGAGTGTATGAAACCCCATTTTATAGCATGAAAATGCCACGGTTGGTGCTGGTTCTTTGGAAATCATATGGAACCGAGCCCAGAGGGAGGCTAGATAGTGTTAATATATTATGGTGTTACAAATTTAGACTTTAAATGAGTTTCTAAGATCCTTAAGATGCTCCCCACATGCTTTCTCTTTCAAGAAAACTAAGCAAATTCCAAGGAAGCCATTAAGCTCCATTTTACAAGGTGCACACAAAACCCTAGAATTTGTATCTTGAAATCTAATGATTATTTTGTTGTTTCCTTTACATATTCTTGTTCTTCTCCCTCAAATACCTAAGATTCATGCTTGATTTGGCTTAAAAATTAGATCTTCCTACAGCTCCTAGGGTTAGGCGAAATGGAAAAGAAGAGTGAGTGAGGACATCAACCATAGGATGAAATTTTACCTAGTTTCCTTACATTTTCTTGCTTGAATCTTGCTTTCTACAAGCTCCTCTCTTCAAATATGAAAATTCCCTTGAATTTCTCCCTTGAATCAGATTTATAAACTTATTTTAATCAAAGGAAACTAAGGAGAAGGGAGGAGAGGAGGTGGGGATGAAGAAAAGCATGAAATATCACCATGGAAACATACCTTAAGCTTGGATTTTCTTCTTTTCTTCTTCCTCCTTTGGTGCGCCTCTCTCCTAGGGTATTTCTTCTGATTTGGGGCAGAATGATCTGAAGCTAAATGAGGGAAAGTGTGAGGCGCCACCTATTTATAAGTAGGAAGAAGTGACTTTTTCAAAAATTTCAATTTTGCTTTTCATTCTTTGCATTTTCATTGCTCTTTCATTTTAACTCTTTTTTTAGAATCGTCTTTTCTATTATAAAATTTATGTTCCCAATTAACTAAAATGCCTTTGGAATCACTCAAATCGGAGCTAAAACCTTCTCAAATGAACCCGTCAAAGTTCGGGCACACTGACATTGGAAAACGTCCACCGGAGGGAATTTAACTGTCCGTGGCTTTCCATGGTTTTCAAGGCCTATGAGAAGCTCAGAGAACTCAAAACTTTCATTTAAAATGCCCTCCTATGTAAATTCCAAAATTTGCTCAAAATTACGAAAATGCCATTACATTTCGTAAGCTTTTCTTAAAAAATTGTTTCTTCACTCTAGCTTCATTTTTCTTTCCATTTGAGCCTGGGATTCTCATTTTTAGGAGTCTAGAATGCTTCTCAAAGTTTTGGGGACCTTAACTATATCATTTCAGGGGACTTCCATTTGTATCCAGTGAATTTCGTTCGTTTACAAAAAAATCGTACATTACGTTGCTCATGTTTTCTCCTATTTTCAGAGAATCGGATGTTACATTTCTCTTGTTAAGCGTGCTTGGGTGAGAGTAGTACTAGGATGGGTGACCTCCTGGGAAGTCTTCATGTAGCACCCCTTCAATTTTTGTTTTGCCCCGGCCCACCAAGCAACTCGAGATTCACGCGAGTCTGGGCTAGCAAATAATGCTCAAGCGGCTGCATTTTCCTGGATGGGCGACCACCTCGAAAAGCCTGGCCCTACCTCATTTTCTTTTTTAAAATACCCGTTCAAAACCCAACGACGTGCCGAAAGGCGTTGTCCCCGCGCCGGCACATAATCAATTGTCGCGCTCTCCTTAACGGGTGCGATCATACAAGCACTAATGCACTGGATCCCATCAGAACTTCGCAGTTAAGCGTGCTTGGGCGAGAGTAGTACTAGGATGGGTGACCTCTTGGGAAGTCCTTGTGTTACACCCCTCCAATTTTTATTTTTCCTTTGCCCACCAAGACATAGATTCATTTTGATTTTAGTGTTTTGGTTCCTAACTAATTGATTTGATTGAGAGCTCATTAAAAGATGACCTGGTAGGCATTAGATTGCAAACCAATGAAAAATTCACTAATCTTGGCTAGTTTAGAAACTACAAGCGAATAGTTTTTCTTTACTAAGTTTTTGGCATTGTTTCCAGGGAGCTAAATGATGATAATCAATTAGAATAGAAAATTTTTTAGTTTCAAATTTTGATTTTAGCATTTACACTTAGTGTTTGTGGTCAGTTTTTGGTGTTTTGTGATTATTTTATGCAATATTGGCATAGAGGGTAACTAACTCCGATTGATTTGAAATTTGGTATATAGTTTCTAGGTGTTGTGAGGATCAATAGCCATTTCACCGTGAGCTAGGCTACTTTTTGGCCAAATTCTATCGTTTAGACCATTTTTTCAATTTCTTTGTATGTTTTGCTTTTATTTTCAATGATTTTTCAATTTTTCTGAATTTATTTTATTTTTTTAGCCATTTTTGAGTGTTTTCTTTCATTTTATCTTGTTCTTGGCTATACGACAAGATCCTCCAACAGAGATTTGATTGAGTTTGATCTTGAGATTAAGAAGAGTTTTCATAAATGTAACAATCGGCTTTTTAACTTAATTGGGACTGGTATGTTAATGAAAGAGGACCCGAAAGTAAATTGAATTAAGGTTAAAGAAGGGTCAAAATATTAATTAGCCCTTTGAGAAACGGGGATAAGAAATCATACACAGAAAGAAAATGTAGCTAAAACAACGAAACAAAGAAAAATGGCTTATCAGTGGCAAAATTGTAATTTTGAGCAAATTTTAAGAAACTCAAGGAAAATAGTTTTAAATCCTAAAATTAAGGTTACCAGGGTTTTCAAAGGTTCTGAAAACTATAAGAACAGTCATTATCAATTAAAGGCCTTCCGAGGTGCTGAAAGGGTTAAATAGTGTTAAAACTTTAAATGGAGCTAGTTTTCACCATTTTAAGCCAATCAAACCCCAAAATTAATGTTTCTATATGAAAAAGCACCCAAAAATTTATAGGGAGCAATTAGATCCTGAAAAGCCTAACAAATGTTTTCAAATAAAGTAAACGGATGCGTAAGGGCAAAACGGTCATTTAGAAAAATTATAAAATGAGGCTTCTTAAGTAAGATACATCTCATCATCTTCTCCAAACTTCCATTTTCAAATTTTAGACCTGCCATGGCATCACATTAAAGGAGGGAGAGAGAAAAGTTTAAGCCTCTATTTAGGTAAGAAAACAACCCTATTTCACCTTGTACCAGTTAGGAAAGTTATTCCTCTCTCTAAAAGCTCTTTAATGGTGGTCTTTTTTTTTCTTGAAACCTTAAAGATTCAAGTCTGACCCAAGCCAAAAAAAACTCTTTTCAAAATACCAATTAGTAGAGATTAATCTACACAAAGAGTACATTATATCAACATAAGATTTCATTTGAAATAATTGCAAAATCTTGTGTTCTTGCTCTTGTAAGTTTTGGCCTAGAGAAAGAAAGTAAAGAGAAAAGTTTTTTTTATGTGTTCTTGAGGGAACCAAAGGTTTTAGCATGCAAGGATTCCATATCTAACATTAGTTTTCCATGAATCTTAAAAGGAAGCAATTTTAGACCATGTTATGTAATGGTTCAGCCTAGGCAAGTTCAATGGCTAACCATGTTATTTTCCATTTCTTATGAGTATATTTAGATGTTATTTGATGCAAGGAATAATAATCTAAGCTTAGAATTGATTAAAACTTTAAAATGTACAAGTTAGGGTTTTATGGTTCTATTTTTGGCCAAGGATTTTTTAAGGAACTAAGAAGTTGTTCAATGGATACTTGGATTGTGGATAGTTTTCAAATGATATAAGAACAATAATGGAAGCATTAGATTGAATTTAGAAACTATAAATTGAAAGTTAAAAATTTAAAAGTCAAGAAAGAGCATTATGGAAACAATTGATATTAGGCTTGTGTGACCAAGCTTGTAAGGCTCTAATCAATCCTAATATGGCTATATAAATAATATATGGCAAGATTTTGATTCCTAGAAATTGAATTTTTAAAGTTTCCCCTTGAGGATTAAGGTTCCATAATGAGTTCTATTATGCAGAAAAGTGAATTTACTAAATGAATAGTGCTAATGACCAAATGAATAGTAAATATGGAATTTGTGGCTTGAATTATGAATTCTAAAAGCATAAGTTGGTCTAGGATTTAAGCTTAATGAAATCCCTAACCTAAAGCCTAAGCCCAATCATGGGGAGCTAAAATCTAAAAGGAATTTCACAAATTTAGGCCCCTGAATATGGTAAAATTTGAGCATTTTAGACGACAAATTTACCACCTAATAAGCAATCATCTTGGAAGTATTAAAAAAGGGATTTTAAGTCAATTGAGTGGCCTAAAGTATAGATAAAAGTCATAGAGACTTAAGAGAAGTAGTTATAAACATGAGATGTTGATGATATGTTTATGTGTATTTCTAGGACAAATAAGTGAGACTTCACCCTATTGTAAGTGTAGAGCTGAGAAAGAAAAAGAAACTGAGCTAGAAACAGAACATAGAAATCAAAGATTTTACTGGGTCTTATCACCTTTCTAAGGTAGCTTACTCTTCCTTATCTAGTTGCATGCAGACTTGTTTAAGCTTGATATGCATTGTATTGTATTAGTAGTTCATGACAGTATATGCTATATTACATTGCATTGCATAAGTTATATGGCATGTTTTACATGTTATGTTTGATGAGCTAAGGCTAAAAAATAAAAAAGGTTAATGGGAATGAATGCAATAATTCTTGTAATATCTGGTCTCTCTAAAGTTAAACTAAAACCAATGAAATATAAAAGGATAACCCTAGAATCAAGGGAATAGAGGCTAAATAAAATTAGAATAATAATATAGACATCTAGAAATGAATATACAAAGCTAAAGATGCCCTGAAACTGGAACCAAGATAGTTAAATAAAATTATTCGAAAAAATAGTGGCATTTTCATAATTTTGAGTAACTTTTTGGAAACTCAAAAGAGGGAGCTTTAAATGATAAAATTGAGTTTCCCAGGGTTGTCAAAGGCCCTAAAAACTATAGGAATCCTTATAATGGTTAAAACTCATTCGGTGTGCATTTTAAGACATTGATTGATCCATACTTGGACTAGATAATTTGGTAAGATTTTAAATCCAATTTTGGTGAAACCAAAGGTATTTTATGAATTAGAGGACCTAAATTTTCATATGAAAAAGATAGTTCTAAAAAAGGAGCTAAAATAAGTAAAAATGGGAAAAATGAAGTTGAAGGGCAAAATGGAAATTATGAAAAATGTTATAACTCATCTCTTCTCTTCTTAAAATAGGCTAGCACGTCTCCTACCATCTAAAATAGAATTCCCTTGCCCTAAACAAGAGCTCCAAGTCACACCAAACGAAGAAGAAATTGGGTGGAAAACAAACCAAGAAAAGGTATGTATTTTGGCACTTTTTCATGATTCTTCCTTCAGTAAGTTAATTCTCCTCTTCATGCCTTATTTCCTCATGGTTTTAGTTTCTTAAGAGGAGGCTTGTCATGGCTGAACTTAGGGAAAAAGGAGAGAATATGAGGAAACAAGGCTTTGCACCAAATTCTTCTCTTAAGATGCTTTAAGATGATGTATAGAACAAGGTGCAAAGTTGGCTTCTCCTTGCCTTCTCTCTCCCTCTCATATTCAACCACCCTATGACCCACAAAGAATGAGAATGTTTTGGATGGTAACAAGGTAGAACCAAGGGTTTTAGTGTAATATCTGGTAATCCAGAATTGAATTGAATCCAATGGATTGAAATAAGAGCACCCTAGAGTAAGGAAAATTAAATCTAAATGAGACTAGTATATTAATTAGATTTTAAAATGTGGATGAGAGCTAAGAGTTAGCCCAGAACTGGAGCCAAAATGGCTAAACAGAGAGTTACAAAGGCCAATGGCATTCTTGTAATTTTAGGGCAACTATTAGAAAACTCAATGGAGGGATTTTTAAATGGGAAAATTGAGTTTTCCAAGATTCTCAAAGGCCCTAAAAATCATAAAAACTTATAGAATGGTCAAACCCCTCTAGTTTGCATTTTAGAGTGTCGTTTGACCAAAACTTTAACTGAATTATTTGGTAAGGTTTTAAATTTAATTTAGGTGAAATCAAAGGCATTTTATGAATTAGAGGACATAAATTATATGATGGAGAAGATGGTTCTCAAAAAAGATTTGAAATGAGCTCAAACGAAAAAATTAAAATTTAGGGACATAGTTAGAATGTGGAAATTGTCATTAACGGCCTTTCACCTTTATGTATCATGTCCCATTCTTCTCTATTTTCTTAATAGACTCATTTCCACTCCAAAACAAAATTTGAACTAGCTAAAGGTGGCACACCAAAGAGGAAGCAAAGGGGAAGGAAACTAAGCTTTAAAAGTGTAAGGAATTGTCTCTTTTTCATGCTATGATTTTGATAATTATTTTGGACATGTCTTGTGACTGGTTCAGTAGAGAAGAGGGAGAGTTTGAAGGGAAGCTTTGAAGCATAAGAAAGCTCAGTTGAAAAGCTTGCAAATAAGGTAACATATCATGGTCTATGTTGCTTCTTCTTAGCTCTTCTCCTTCTTCTCCATTTCGGCCAGAACAAGGGTCATGTGTAGAGACTTTATTTTGATCTAAACTTGGTAGGATATGGGGGTTTTGAGTGTAAGGAATAAGAATATGCAATTAAAACCAAAAGAAAAGCTTTAGAAATTAAGTTGTGATAAATAGGGTTTTGGTTGCGCCTAGAGATTTATGAAGCTTTCTAATGATGATTTAGATTGTGCAAAAGCATGTTTGAGTTCTCAAAACATCTAAGAAGCTTTATAGATGGAAAATTCCCTAGGAAAACTAAGACAACTCCATGGGCTCTCTACCTTACTGAGTGTCTTGGCCAAGAGGGAATTCTTGCATCTAGGGAGAGTTTTCTTTGATTCTAAGGATACAAATAGCCTAAAAATGAATAAGAGACACCAAAGTGACCATTGGTTTGAATTTAGAAACCATATCTTGGAAAGTGAGAATTTTAGGTTCCATTATATGTAGAAAAGCAACTTGATGTTTGGCCCCTTCAATTGAGCTTGTGATGGCTGTAATGACTTTAACTGAAGTCATGTGATTTGGATTGAGTGAGGAATTAGAGCCAAGATCATAGGTTATGTGAGTTGCTTCATTATGCTCTTGTGTGGAACCATAACTATGTCATAAACTAGAAATAGTTTGTGTAGAGTTCATGTGAGACTAGAGATAATTCCATTGATGTATTTATGTCTTGTTTAGTGTGCCTAGGCTAAACAAACTAAGCCTCTCCTAGTTGTGGGTGTGAGGCTGAGAAAGGGAGATAGAATTCAAAGAGAAAATTGTGCTTCTTAAACGAAGGTAGCTCTCCATCCTTTCTTGTATGTATTTCTTAGTTATTTGGTTGTCATGGAATGCTTGTATGTGTGTTTGAATCATGAGATATGCCTATTGCTATTGATTTAATACTATGGTACTATTATGCTTTATAAATTACTTTTAAATTGTGAGATTGCCCTTTATGGGTGAGGTTGTGCCACAAGTCCCTTGAAATGGATGAGGTGAGGCCAAAAGTCCCTAAAAATGGGTGAGGCAAGGCTAAAAGTCTCAAGAATAAGTGAGACTAAGTCAAAGGTCCTTAGACAGTGGCTGAGGCTAATCCAAAAGTCCTAAATAAATAGGGTGAGATTAGACCAAAAGTTCTAAGAGCTTACTTTTACCTTTAATATGTTTATATGATATGGAAAAATATGATTTGAATTATTCTTGAAAGCGTTTGGTACATACTTGTATTTTTTGACATAATTATATGCCTTGTATGCTTACTTGAGGGTGAAAGATGCCATACCTTACTATATAATGCTTTTCCTATTACTAATACCTCATATAGAACATAGAGGAGTCAATGGAAACTTGAATTGATTAAAATTTTTCTTTTAAAAACTTCCTCATCCAATTTCACTATTCATTTGGTCATTTCCAAAATTTTGTCCAACTTTGAAAATACATAATTAATTATAGAAAAATAGTATGAGGTTGGTTCAAGGCTCTAGTTCAAGCTCACTAAGTCCTTTACAAGGAAAAAATACTTACTCAACAGAATACACATTAAGTCATATAAAATTGTCCCTAAAAAAAGGACAATTTTATCCCACATTTGTCATATTATTATTATTATTATTTCGCCATTATATAAGCATATGCATCTTTGCATTTTAGGCACGCTAGTCATATTCTTTTTACTTAAGGGTTGAGTATATACATGGCTTTTGGTTACATACCCTATTACTATACAGTATCATAATATAACTCATACATTCAATAATTCAAAATATTTAATTACATGAAAAAATGTAATGCATAAAAGTAAAGTCCTCGATTTATGCCTTTACACCCTTTGCCCTTTCTTTGCTTGAACTTGAACCTAGCATAGGTTATATTTGGGGTGAGATTACGAAATCTCACTAGTAATAAACCAATCTCATTCACAGGCAAGCATGTAAGTATATAACATAATGCCAATCAAGGTGCCATACACCACATAGTAATTCAAGGAATTTCATACAAGGCCAAGCATAATCCAAGCATACATGTCTCATCTTATAGTATAAATGACACTTGATATAGCATAACACTCATCATTATATAAACATACAAGCTTAAAGAAAGAAAGGAAAATTACCATCTTAACAAAATTTGCTCCTTAAACCTTGGAACTCGGTCCACTCATTTCTTGGAGTTCCCAAACAAATATCAAACCCTATAACAATAATGATAATTCATTATAATCATCACATAGACCTTCAATCCTTAAAATTGCTTAAATCCCCTTAATTCCTTTATTTTAACCAAGAGTTGACCTTTAGGCTTAACTTTGACTTTTTATTTACAAGCCCTAAAATCATTTAGACATGCCAAACTCATCCATAAACTTGGATTTTAGAAAAACACACTCCTTCTATGAGAAATGTGTTTTGGTCAACATTTTACATAGTTAAGGGGGTAAACTTTGACTTTTATTCTAGGTCTTTTCTCATCATTCCAAGGGCACCTCCTAAAGTAATATGACCCTTTTAAACTCATTGGAACCATTGAAATTGGAAAAATCCAACTCATTCCATTCCAAACCACTATGGGCGAATAGTGTGCATTTCTTGACCCAAAAATTAGTGATTTTATTCCACAAGTTTTAGGGGCTTTCCTATATGTATTCCTTTGAATCTATTGGAATGCTTAAAATTATCAAATTCTAGCCCCGATAACACGTTCTGGTCATAACAGAATCTAGCTTCATTTTAGGCTTAAAATTGAGTTTCTTTGGTTCTAAAAATTCCATAACCTTTTCATTTATGTTTTAAGACCTAAAATTTGGTATACATGACTCTAGGACATTAAGAAAACACCATAAAAATTTTGAGGAAATTCAGACAACATCTCCCCATAAATTCTATTTTCCCAAAAATTATGATCTTTGTGTTTTTCAAAGTTCCAACACATAATAATAATGAAGAAGCTCATATGGCCTTCATAGTCAATAAATAAACTCCATTCCTAAGCCTTCATATTCAACATGTAAACTCCATTCCTAATCACCCTCATGCTATCCGAGAGTGACCCATAACTAGGGTTTAACAAAACTTACTTAAACAATGTGATTTTCTAGTGTAAAGAGGAGGAAACTTACTCTTTAAGCTTAATCCTTGCTTCCTTTGCTTTTCTCATACTAAAGTCCCTTCTTTTCCCACTAATACCAACATGCCACCTTGAAGAAAGAATGAAGATGCAGTTGCACTTTGGATAAAATGATTGAAGGATGAAGAAGATGAAAAAAATTAGTGAAGAATGATGGTATTTTTACTTGATTTTACTTCCTCTTCCACTTTTCTTCCCTTGCTCTCCCTTCACTTTTTTCTCTCTTTTTCTTATGTGCTACATGAAAAATGGTTGAATGGAGGTGAAGAAGATGAACTTAAATGATGGTAAGTGTTCATACCAAATTTGGGCCCTTGGATCAGTCTTTTCAAAATCAAATATTAACCTTCCATTCTTTTTCCTTTTATTTTCTAATTTCATGACTAAATATCTCCTTCACAAAATTCCTTGGCCACACACTTGGATGTTCATTCCTAACCCTTAAGTTATGATGATTTGATGGTTAATAACTATGGTTAATTTTTTAACTTGACCATGTTTAATTTCTAACCTAACTATGGTTAATCCTTTAAACTAATAAAAAATCCTTTCTTTTCTTTCCTTTATATTTTATATTTATATTTAGGTTTCATTTTCTCTCAAACCTTAATTATAATTTATTTTTCTCTTATTGGGCCTTTAGAATTAGCTATTAGGCCTTAAAGTAATCCAAAATCAGTGTTCAGGCCCAACTAAGGTTTTACGGTACAATGTATACCTTTGGACTTTCTAAAATTTATAAAATATTATTTTCTTTACTTTTTGGTCATACTGAACCTTAAACATGGATCAAGGGCCCTCAACCTTGATCGTTATAGATATGGGTATTAATAAGACATTTGGGTCTTTAGGTATAAGTTCTACCATTCTGTATTATGATTGTGTCCTAAAATTCTCTTTTATTGCAATTTAGTCTCTGAAACTCCTTTATGGTTTCTTAGCACTTTAGCTATTCCTATTTCCATAGGTGTTACAATTTCCTCTTTCCATTTTGCTCATGGCTATTAATCGGGCTAATCGAATCCCGCTCAACCATCTGGACAACTTTGTGTCATTGGATCTGTCTTGTTAAATGGAGTTTAACCGTGGGTCATGGATTTCTGAATTTTTTACTCGATTTTTTGATATTCGTGCCTAAAGTCACGAATAGGGGGTGAAATGAGGGTTCCCTAAACTTTCGGGCAATCTTTACATTTTGCCTGGCTCACGACTTTTCTTTGCCCTTTAGTCCTTGGCTCCTTTATACTGAGCCTTTGAGACTCCTTGAGACCTTTTTATGATCCTTTTTTCTCTATTTTGGCTCTGTCATCTCGATCTTAAGCCTCTCTCTTTTCTTTTTTTCTTTTTTTTTTTTCTGTTCTGGCCTCATTTTTACTATTTTTAGCCTTATTTTAACTATTTTCTTGCGAAAAAAATGATGGATGTTACAAAAGATCTATTGTTATTCTTTGAATCTCATTCTCCTCTACTTTCCATCTAACTTTGTCTATGTGAAGCCCAAGGAACAAAGAATAGGAGCCAAGGAGCATAATTTGGAATACTTTGACAATAGTATATTTTTTTATGTAAATGGATGTCAAAGCATGTATGTATAAGTTATATATGAGATGTAGCCCTTTGAACATGTGTAAAAATATATAAATAAGCTATATGTAATGAATTTGGAGCCATATGTATAAGAACACATGATTTTAGCACTTTGGAGCCTTTACATGAATGTATATATATGTAAGTAGGATAGTGAATTTGAGCTCCATGATGACTAGAACTATTTGGTATGTCTCTACATGTTGAGTTTGTACTTTTGGACATGTTCAAATAGTCATGGTGTGCTTGGGAGGCCATTTGGTGCAATTTGATCCCATTATGGTATCAAACTAAGCTATATTTTGCACCTAAACCAAAACTTAATCAAACGAATGAGTTTTAGCATGACATTTAGCAAAGATATAGATCTCATTGAAAGCATCTCACGGAGCTAAAGACTATAATTTTTGGAGCTTTGTACAATATTTTATGATTTTTTAAAGTTGGCCAAATTATGTAAAAACTATCATGGCACTGTGCTTCTGGATAGTCTGGTTTTTGATGTTTTTGGAGGGCCAATGAAGTTCAATACTCATGAAATTTTATAGGCATATAGTTGGCATCATAAGCTTTCCATAACTACTAAGAGCACCTTCTTTGTACTTGCGTAGAGGGAGATATGAATTTTTGAAATTCTAGTTCAACTGTAGGATATCTTCTAGACCTGATATAATATTCCATTGAATTTATTAGGTCAAACATGATTGTTTTGATCTAAACTTTTTATGGTAGTTAGGAGACATCCTAAGCTTTCCATAATGGCATAATTTTTATGATTTTGATTTTTCTAAAATTAATTATGAATTTCCAAAGTTTTAGAAAGAATATGGAATGGCATGGAAGTTGCCTTTTGACTAGTTTTGATGTATAAGCTCCGAATACAAATTTTATGCCTTATTTGGTGATGCTTCTGGTTGGACAAACATACTATGACTGAATTGGCATTAAATCATGTTAATATAGAGGCTGAGATAACATCTTGTAGACAAGGTCTAGGATCTTTCCAACAAGATTTTATATTTTACACTATGAAATCCAAGACCTTGTCGACAAAGTTTTTGGCCAGTAGTACAAGGTCTTCTAATTTAGCATGTTTTTGTAACACCCCGAAATTAATTAAGGTGTTAATCATGGATTAAGATTAATTAAGAATAATTAATATGGATGATTGGGAAAGTTAAGTAAATAGGGAATTTAGATAGATAGATTATTAATATGGGCTTGAGAATTTATTGAGATAGAAACTTCACCTAGGCCCAAATTAATGAACCATGATAAGAGGCTAATGGAGGCCCAATGAATTAGAGGCAGACCCAAACTAATTTAATGAGATAGAGGCCCAAGATTTATCTTGTATAAGCTCAATTAAGTGGGCCAATTACCCTTGTGCAGACCCAAGCCCTTGAGCCCTTCAAATTGGGCCCAAACACCATTAAACTTCAGTAACCCAATGTATAAAATTGGCCCAATGAAATTCTGCAGCCCAACAATTGAAAACTGGCCCAATAAGCAAAATCTGAAAACCCAATTGGGTTTGGACTTGGAGCAACCCATGACCCATCCCCTTGACCCAACTTAAACCCACCTAAAACCCTAATTGCTTTAGCCACTTTTCATTTTGCTGAACACAAGAGAAATTCGGAGGTGGAGAAGGAGGCTAGGGTTTAGGGCAAGAATTCTGCATTTTCTCACACTTAGAGCAAGATTCAGCCAAGGTAATAGTTATACAACTTAATCCCCTCATCTTTCTCTTTAATTTGGTCCGATTAGTTTTTCATTTGGAGTAATTTCATCATACCCAAAATCTGAAATGTGGGTGTTTGGGGATTTCCTTGAGGAAATTCGTAGGTTGAGGTTGGGGTTGGTATTAGGTGAGTTTAAACCCCCATTTTGATGCATTTTCTGTTAGTTTGAGACCCCTATAGTTGACCTATGATATGGGCTTTGGTTTCATGTGAAATTACCCAGAAATTGGAGTGAACTATGGAAATTTCTAGTGTGGGGAAGTTGGAATCCGAAATTAAATCCCTTGGTAATTAGGTGAGTAACCTCTAGTCTGTTATTAGTAGTTCAACTCTTTGAATATTTGATTGTGATCAGAAATGATGATAATGATGCTTGTTATAGGCTTGGTGTGCATTTGGATTATTATGGTAGCTAGGGGAAGAGTAATTAGCTTCGTTGAGGTAACTGGGTTATTTTACCTAATTCCATGTATATGCTCATGTTAATCTGCTATTTGTTACACATGCTTGATTTTGAACTGTTAAATGACTGGTTGACTACTTGATTGTTATTGTGATTGGACCTTGTGAGTCCATGGTGAAGCTGTGGTGCGGCTGCCACCCGTGCATGTGCTACGATCGAGCACTGGGTATGATCAAACCCCAGATGCACTGAGCCCTGGTTGTGCTCATGATGGAGTAGGTGCCGTGAACGGGCCTCTCCCGGTGTTATTGGCCATTAACATGTTATGTATGATTGCTGGTATGGGACAGTAGTCGTTGGTAGCTCAACTAGTTCATTTGCCAATTGAATTGATGATTCTGATATTGATGACATGAGATTGTCTTGGATTGATTAACCTGTACATATATATGGAAATTTCCTTTTGTTACTGAGATTGTATATCTCACCCCGTTGTGGGCTAACATTTTCAGGGATCGGACCTCTTATTGGCAAGGAGAAAATTAACGAGAGCCTGTTAAATGGTTTGGTAGCACATAGGTCTGGGAGCTTTGACAAAATGTATTGTAATTAAATTGTTAGTTTTTATCATTGCTGCATTGCATCATGAGTTGCCAAGTATAGGGATTGTATATGTAATTCGATTATCATGGAATTGAACCTTATGATTGTAATTGGCTAATAATGGAAAGTGTATCTAATGTTAAATATCAACGGTACATGATTGGTGTTGTTATTATTCCATAAACTTGCTGATAGGAGGAAATTAGAGGAAAGAAATGGGCATATAAGTTTTGAATGGGTAATGGAAGCATAGCTAAATAAATAAGGTAGATAAATGCCATTAGAGCCATATAAAATGAGGGGAAGTGATCTTAGAGTGTCCCTAAGAAGAGAAATAGAGTGTAGGGGGTGAAATATAGTGAAAACAGCTACAGAAGGGAGTCACGCCGCGGCCTAGGGAGTGACAGTGGCGAGGGACGCTGCGGCTTGAGAAATCTCACCGCGGCGCGGAGTGAAAATAATCGCCCAGGGGGTGACAGAACGTAACCTCGCAGCGGCGCAAGAAGTCTCGCTGCGGCGCGAGTCGAGGAAATTAATTAGGGAGGTTACAGTAGCAAAACTCGTCGCGGCGCCATACAGGTTGGCTGCGGCGCAGATCCAATAGCCGCGGCGAAAGTCAGGAAAATTCCAAAGAGAAACTTGGCCGCGGCGCAAGAGTTCCAGGCCACGGCGCAAGTTTAAAAACTTGATTTTTGAGCTCCAGAACCTAACTAAGCCGCGGCGAGAAAGTTCCAGGTCGCGGCGCAGGTCCCGAAACTCCTATACTTGACTTAGAAACCCCAATTTCAGTAAGGCTAATGTTAGGGAGTAGCGTGGGGACATTGGTGGGATGCTTTTATGGGTTGAAATTGATTAATGGATGAATCCTAAACCTTTAATGATGGTACAAACCCTTTTATGAATGTTCCCGTTATGGTTGTTAGTTGATAATCCTAGTAGTGTCAAGGTTTAAATTTCTCTATATTTTATTAATGTGATTAGTCGCAACAAACTTCAAACCTTAATCATTATTTATTAATCATGTATTTAACTATAATTACTGATGTTAGAACTTAGGGTCGTCACAGTTTTAGCATATAATGTGTGATGGTGTGACATTTTTATATTAGAGCTAAGGTTAAGACAAAATAGCTTTGTATTTGGCTCTTGAATTGCATAAATACTTGTGTTATGGTGTGATTTGCCAAAGAATAAGTGAAAATGCATCTGTATATGTTGTTGAATTGTGATTGTGTATTAACGCTGTGGTTGTTTTCAAATAAGATGGTTACCACTAGGTGGGGCAAGCCAACTAAAGCTGAGAGGCTTGAGCCTGAGGACCCTCTACGTATGATCATGGAGCAGCTAGATAGACATGAAGCCATGATGCTACAGTAGCATGAAATGATAATGCAGCTGCAAAATACCCTAGCTAAGCAAGAGGATATGAGAAGAAAGGCCCCTGTACCATAGTCATCTACCTCTGGCATTCTACCTACACCCTTACAGGAGCCAGTTTAGACCCAGATGCCTATCTAGAAGTTGCTCAATGAGTTTAGAAAGAGTGGGCCACCCTCATTTAACGGGGAGTTAGATGCAGATAAAGCTGAGGCATGAGTCATATAGCTAGAGAAAATATTCACAGTGATGGATTGCATATCAGAGCAAAAAGCTCAGCTCGTCACTTTCATGTTAGAAAAAGAAGCTAATAGGTGGTGGCATAACACAAAATCACTAATGCAAGCTAAGAATATCCTAGTTAATTGGGAGAATTTCTCAGTGGAGTTTTATGACAAGTATTTTCCTAACTTTGTGAGAAGTTAGAAGGAAATGGAATTCATGGGCTTGAAACAGACAAACGAGATGTTAGTAGATCAGTTTATGGCCAAGTTTATTAAGTTGTCTCGATATTCTTCCAGAGGTGTGATGATAAGTCCTAGAGATGTGAGCAATTTGAAAATGGGTTAAAGCCCTTAATCAAAGATAGAGTTACTCCATATAAAATAAAAAATGTTAATGCCATTATAGAGATTAGCAGGGTGATTAAAAACAACTTGCAAGATATTTTACCTGCAGTAATTGCAGTAAGTCATAGAGAGGCTTTAAAACCAAAAAGGCTGAGACCAGAAGACACTGCAAGTGTAGCACTTAGCAGTAAGAGAAGAGGTAAGGTTCCATGGAATAAAAGGCCACAGAAAGGCAAATAAGTGCAGCCTACTAGAACCCAGCCATCTCTAGTGACATGTTTCAAGTGTGGGAAGTCAGGGAATATTGCCAGAAATTGCCCATAGACAGAGACAATGCCTTCATCTAAGCCATAGACCTAGGACAGAGTGTTCATCCTTACTTAACAGGAGGCTAGCGCATCTCTTAGCTTGATCTAAGGTGCGCTTATAGTGAATGGTTCTCCTGTGATTGCTATGTTTGATTCGAATGCTAGCTACTCATTCATATCTTATGATTGTGTGAGGAGATTGGGTTTAGCTATTAGTACTTTACCTTTTGATTTATCTGTTACTACACCTACTGGAGGCCATGTTGCTACTTCCCTTGCATGCCTGAATGTCACTGTACAGTTTAATCATTGCCATACTACCATTGATTTAATTTGTATGCCTTTCCATGACATTGATTTGATTATTGGCATAAACTAGATGGCTATGACTAATGTCATGCTTAATTGTGAGCATCAAACTATTATCCTACTTACTTGTAGGACCATGCCTAAGATAGGGGTTGAGTTATCCTTTTTGACTAACCTCCAGGCTTAGAGATACTTAGAACATGGATGTCAAGGATTTCTGGTCTTTTTCCCTATACAGGTTAAGATAGAGGAAGGGATAGAGGAGATCCCTGTGGTTAGAGAATTTCCATAGGTTTTTCTTAGAGATTTCAATTTTAGTGGCCTACCTCTTGAAAGAGAGATAGAGTTCCCTATTGATATAGTGTTTGGGGCTAGACCGGTGTCTAAAACTTCTTATAGGATGGCTCCCACTAAGGTTGTAGATTTAAAAAAGTAGATAGAGGAATTGTTAGATAAGGGATTTATACATCCTGGTGTATCACCTTAGGGAGCTCCCATCTTGTTTATGAAAAAGAAAGATGGTAGCTTGAGAATGTGTATAGATTACAGAGAATTGAATAAAGTTACCATTAAAAATAAGTATCCCTTCCCTTAAATAGATGATCTGTTAGATCAGTTAGTTGGAGCATTTGTATTTTCTAAGAAAGACCTTAGATCAAGGTACCATCAGTTGAGAGTTAGGACTAAAGACGTCCCAAAGATGACCTTCAGAACTAGATATGGCCATTATGAGTTCTTGGTGATGCCATTTGGTTTGATGAATGCACCGACTATGTTTATGGATTATATGAATAAGGTATTTAGATCGTATTTAGATAAATTTGTTCTGGTCTTCATTGATGATATCTTGATATACTCCAAATCATTTGAGGAGCATGAAAGACATATGAGAATAGTCCCATAAATCTTGAGAGATAACAGGTTGTATGCCAAACTTAGTAAAGGTGAGTTTTGGCTTACTGAGGTGAAATTCTTAAGTCATGTGATATCACAGGTAGGGGTCATAGTAGATCCCCATAAAGTAGAAGCTGTGTTACAGTGGGATAGACCTAAGACCATCACCGAGGTTAAAAGCTTTCTAGGTTTGGCAGGGTATTATAGACATTTTATTTAGGGCTTTTCTCAAATAGCCTTACCACTGACAAGGCTGATTAGGAAAGAGACACCTTTTATGTAGGATGATAGATGTGAGAGGAGTTTCCAAGAGTTGAAACTCTGATTGACCACTGCCCTTGTATTGATTATACCTTGCCTAAGTAACCATTTATGGTTCATAGTGATGCCTCAAGAATATGGTCAGGATGTGTGTTAATGCAACAGAGTAGAGTAGTGGCGTATGCCTGTAGGCAGTTGAGATCTCATAAGGAGAATTATCCCACACATGACCTAAAGTTAGTTGCAATGGTGTTTGCTTTAAAAATTTGGAGGCATTATTTGTATGGTGCAACCATAGAGGTTTATAGTGACCACAAGAGTTTGAAGTACCTATTTGACTAAAAAGAATTGAATATAAGACAGAGGAGATGGATGAAATTTCTAAAGGATTATGATTACATACTGAAATACCATCCAAGAAAGGCCAATGTGGTGTTTGATGCCTTGAGTAGGAAATCTATCCATGCAACCCATATAATGATTAGAGAACAGGAACTTATAGAAAAGTTTAGAGATATGAATATATTTTGCCATATGGTATGGGATAGATTACTTTTGAGTGAAACCTAAATAGTGAATGATTTAAAAGCCTAGATCATAAATGCCCAGAGGAAGGATGGATTCTTGAAATAAATCAAGAGTGAGATTTCCTAAGGTAGGACCTCATAGTTTAGAGTGTCTGAAGATGGTATGATAGTATACTAGGATAGAATTTGTGTGCCCAACTAGATTGAATTGAGAGAAAAGATTTTAGAAAAGGCACATAAGAGTAAATATACTATCCACTCAGGTGCCACCAAGATATATCAGGATTTGAAAAAGAGTATTCTAGTGGCCAGGAATGAAAAATGATATAGCCAATTATATGGCCAGATAGTTTAGCATGTCAAAAGGTGAAAGTAGAGCATTAGAGACCAGCTGGGTTACTGCAACCCTTAGATATCCCTGAGTGAAAGTGGGATAGTATAGTCATAGATTTTATTATTGGGTTACCAGGACATCCCCTAGACATGATGCTATTTGGGAATTATTGATAGATTGACAGAATCTACACACTTTTTGGCTATTAGGGCCACTTACACATTAGACAAATTAGCCCAAATGTATATAAGAGAAATTGTGCAACTTCACAAAGTACCTAATAGCATAGTATCAGATAAATACTTCAAGTTCACATCGAACTTTTAGAGGTCATTATAGAATGCTTTAGGGACTCGACGACGATCCAGTACTACATATCACCCTTAGACAGATGGTCAAACTGAGAGGACCATCCAAACCCTGGAAGACATGTTAAGGGTGTATGTGTTAGAGATGAGGGGTAACTGGGATACATATTTGCTATTAGCTGAGTTTGCGTATAATAATAGTTATCATTCTAGTATTTAGATGTTCCCTTATAAGGCCCTATATGGGAGAAAGTGTATATCTCCTCTATATTGGGTTGAGCTAGGTGAGAAGAGTTAAATAGGACCTGAGATAGTAGACTAGACCACTAAGCAGATATAATTAATTAGAAAGAAACTTCTTACGACCCAGAGTAAATAGAAAAACTATGCTAATAAGAGAAGAAGGTCGTTAGAGTTTGAGACTGAGGACCATGTATTCATTTGGGTGTCTCCATTTACTAGTGTAGGTTGGTCATTAAGGTAAGGAAGCTCAGTCTTAGGTATATTGGTCCATTTGAGATCCTTGAAAGATTGGACCCATGGCATACTGTATTACTTTACCTTTTAACCTAGCCCAGATTCACAATGTTTTCCATGTCTCCTAATTGAAAAAGTACTTACAAGACCCCTCATATGTCCTAGAATATAAGAATATTCAATTGTAGGATGACTTTTCTTATGTGGTGACACAGGAGGGAATTGTTGATGCCACGCTTAAATAGTTGAGAAACAAAAACATCCCTTTAGTTAAAGTGAATCTAGAAAGGTCTGTCATTTAAAGAGGTAACTTAGGAATTGGATGATGATATGAGAAGATGGTATCCTCAGCTCTTCAGCTAAGGTATGTATTTCAAATTTTGAGGACAAAATTTATTTTAGGGGGGTCTAATGTAATATCTGGTAATCCATAATTGAACTAAATTTGATGAATTGAAACGAAAATAAGAACAACCTAGAGTAAAGCAAATTAAATCTAAATAAGACTAGGATATTGATTAGAGCATCTTAAAATGTGGATAAAAGCCAAAAGTTAGCCTAGAACTAAAGCCAAAATGGCTAAACAAAGAGTTATAGAGATCAGTGGCATTTTTATAATTTTGAAGAACTCTTAAAATACTTAAAAGAGGGATTTTTTAAATAGAAAAATTGAGTTTACCAGAGTTCTCAAAGGTTTTAAAAACCATAGGAACCTTTGGAATGGTTAAAACCCCTCCGGGTTGCATTTTAGAATGTCAGTTAACCAAAATTTTGATTAGATCATTCTGTGAGGTTTTAAGTCTAATTTGGGTGAAACCAAAGGCATTTTATGAATTAGAGAATCTAAATTTTATGATGAAGAATATGGTTATAAAAAAGGATTTGAAATGAACTCAAACGGAGAAACTAAAATTTAGGAACATAGTTGGAATTTAGAAATTGTCAATAATGGCCCTCCACCTTTATATATCACATCCCATTCTTCTCCATTTTCTTGACTGACTCATTTCCACTCAAAAATAGAACCTGAACTAGCTAAAGGTGGCACACCAAAGAGGGAGCAAAGGGGAAGGAAACTAAGTTTGAAAAGTGTAAGGAATTATCTTTTTTTCATGCTTCTCCTTTCACTAAACTTCTCCTCCTTCTCCTTTTTCTTCCTATGGTTTTGATAATTTGTTTGGACATGTCTTATGATTGGTTTAGTAGAAAAAAGGGAGAGTTTGAAGGGAAACTTTGAAGCATAAGAAAGCTCTCTTGAAAGGCTTGCAAAGAAAGTAATATATCATGGTCTATGTCGCTTCTTCTTGGCTCTTCTTCTTCTTCTTCTCCATTTTGTCCAGAACAAGGATCATATGTAGAGACTTTAATTTGATCTAAACATGGTAGGATATGGGGTTTTAGAGTGTAAGGAATAAGAATATGCAATTAGAACCAAAAGAAAAGCTTTAGAAATTAAGTTATGGTAAATAGGTTTTTGGTTGCACCTAGGGATTTATGGAGCTTTCTAGTGATGATTTAGATTGTGTGAAAGCATGTTTGAGTTCTCAAGACATCTAGGAAGCTTTATGGATGGAAAATTCCCTAGGAAAACTAAGACAACTCTATGGGCTCTTTACCTTAGTGAGTGTCTCAGCCAAGAGGGAGTTCTTGCATTTAGGGAGAGTTTTCTTTGATTCCAAGGATACAAATGGCCTAAAAAAGAATAATAGACACCAAAGGGACCATTGGTTCAAATTTAGAAACCATATCTTGAAAAGTGGGAATTTTAGGTTCCATTATGCATAAAAGAAGTAACTTGATATTTGGCCCCTTGAATTGAGCTTATGAAGGCTCTAATGACTTTAATGAGTCATGTGATTTAGATTGAGTGAGGAATTAGAGCCAAGATTGTGGGTTATGTGAGTTGTTTCATTATACTCTTTTATGGAACCATAACCATGGCATAAACTAGAAATAGCTTGTGTAGAATTTATGTGAGACTAGAGATGGTTCCATTGATGTGTTTGCGTCTTCTTTGATACCAAGCAAACCAAGCCTCTCTTAGGTGAGGGTGTGAGGCCGAGAAGGGGAGATAGAATTCAAAGAGGAAATTGTGCTTCTTGAACTAAGGTAGCTCTCCATCCTTTCTTGTATGCATTTCTTGGTTGTTTGGTTGTCATTGAATGCTTGTATGTGTGTTTGAATCTGAGACATGCCTATAGCTATTGGTTTGATACTATGGTACCATTATGCTTTGCAAATTGCTTTTGAATTATAAGATTACTCTTTATAGGTGAGGTGAAGCCAAAAGCCCTAAGGATGGATGAGACAAGGCCAAAAGTCTCAAGAATAAGTGATGCCAAGTCAAAAGTCCCTAGAAAATGGGTGAGACTAATCCAAAAGTCCTAAATAAATAGGGTGAGGCTAGACCAAAAGTCCTTAGAGCTTACTCTTGCCTTTGATATGTTTATATGACATGAAAAAAATATGATTTGAATGATTCTTGAAAGTGTTTGGTGCATACTTATATTCTTTGACATGATTATATGCCATGTATGCTTAGTTGAAAGGTGAAAGAGCTATTGGGATTCTTTGAATCTCACTCTCCCTCACTTTCTATCTAACTTTATCTAGGTAAAGCCTAAGGAGCAAAGAATAGGAGACAAAGAGCATAATTTGTAATACTTTGACAATAGTATAGTTTTTTATGTAAATAAAGGTCAAAGCTGTATGTACAAGTTATATATGAGATGTAACCCTTTGAGCATCTATAAAAATATGTAAATATGCTATAAGTAATGAATTTAGAGCCCTATGTATGAGAATGCATGATTTTGATACTTTGGAGCCTTTATATGTAAGTAAGATAATGAATACTAGAACCATTTGGGGTATTTCTACATGTTGAGTTTGTACTTTTGGATGTGCTCAAATGGTCATGGTGTGCTTAGGTACATTTAGTGCATTTTGACCCCATTATGGTACCAAACTAAGCCATAATTTGCACTTAAGCCAAAACCAGACTAAATGAACAAGTTTTAGCATGAAATTTGGCAAACATGTAGATCTCATTGAGAGTGTCTCATAGAGCTAAAGGCCATAATTTTTGGAGCACTTTAGAATATTTTATGATTTTTTAAAGTTGGCCAAATTATGTAAAAATTATCATGGCATTGTGCTTCTAGATAGTTTAATTTTTGGTGTTTTTGGAGGGCTAATGAAGTCCAATACTCATGAAATTTTACAAGTATATAGTTGGCATCATATGCTTTCCACAGCCATTAAGAACATCCTATTTGGACTTGTGTAGAGGGAGATATGAATTTTTGAAATTCTGGTTCAGCTGTAGGATCCCTCCAAAACTTAATGTACTATTCCATTGAATTTCTTAAGTCAAATATGATTTTTTTTATCTAAAATTTTTATGGTAGTTAGGGGACATCCTGAGCTTTCCAAAATAGTATAATTTACATGATTTTGATTTTTTTTTAGAAGTAATTATGAATTTCCAAAGTTCTAGATAGAATATGGAATGGCATGGAAGTTGCGTCTTAGCTAGTTTTGATGTATGAGTTCCAAATCTAAATTTTATGCCTTATTTGGTGATGCTTCTAGTTGGACAAACATACTATGACTGAATTTGCATTAATTCATGTTAATACAGAGGCTGAGATAACATCTTATAGACAAGGTCTAGGATCTTGTCGACAAGATCTTATATTTTATTCTATGAAATCTAAGACCTTGTTGACAAGATTTTTGGCCAGTAGTACAAGGTCTTCTAATTTAGCATGTTTTAGCATATGATGTGTGATGGTGTGATATTTAGAGTATAAAGAATTGAATTATGCAATTAGATTCAAGAAAGGGGCATTAGAAAAAAAAAGTAGAAAAGTTAGATTTTATTTGCACCTTGAGAGTTTTGGAATTTTAAGAGGATAACCTGTAACACCATATCTATATAGCATTTAACTTATTGTACAAATAGCCTAAGAGTGTGCATTTTCATCAAATTAGCATTTTTAGCAATGAAAAGTGTCATCATTATAAGGCAAATTAACTCATCTTTGCTTAAATAGACCATTTGGGCTTATCAAAGTCATCTTCCATTCATAACACAGTCATTCAACCAGAAACATCACAATTTGAAGCATGTATTTAGGGTTTGAGGCATACATAGCAAATTCAATATCATACTTGTATTTTCCTTAAGTTTTATAATCTGACCTAAACTTTGAAAATTCATAACTAATTATAAAAAATTCCAAATCATGTAAATTATGACTTTCTGGAAAGCTAAGGATGTCATCTAGCTTTTGTAAAAATTTAAAATAAAAAAATATCATTTAACCCATAAAAATCAATGGAACAATAACTGGGTCAAAATTTCAGACAATAACAAACCTAGAACTTCAAAAATTCATATCTCTCTCTACACATATCCAAATTCAGTGCTCTCAGTGGCAATGGAAAGCTTATAATGCCAACTATATTTTTGTAAAATTTCATGAGTAGTAGGCCTCATTTCGCCCTTCAAAAATCCAAAAAACCAAACTGATCAAATGAATAGTACCACTGACAGTTTCTGTCTAATTTGGCTAACTTTGAAAATTTATAATAAATTCTCTAGAGCTCTAAAAATTCTATTATTTAACTTTGTGAAAAGTTCTAGATGAGATTTGAATGCTTGTCGAAGTTCATGCCAAAAATCATCTATTTGGTCTAGTTTTGATTCAGGGCAAGATTATGGCTCAAAATGGTCTCATTATATCATGAAATGTTTCAAAATGGCTTCCCACATGAACTATGACCATTTGAGCACATCTAAAAGCTCAAGCACAGTATATAGAAGCATCATAATAGGCTCATATCACCATGGAACTCAAAACCATCATTCCATTTGTTCATATACATAAGCATATCAAGGCTCAAGGGTGTCAAGAGCTTGCATTTTCATACATTTGGCTCCATATCCATTACATACATCATATTCATATACTTCTACATATGATGAAAGGTGTACATCTCATAAACATCATATACATACATACTTTGACAGTAAATTACATAAAAAAACTATTTTATTATTAAAGTATCATCATTCATGCTCCTTAGCTTCCATTCCTTACTCCATGAGGCTCACCTAGACATGGTTAGATATAAAGTGGGGAAGAGTGAGATTTAAAGAATCCTAATAGCTCATTTGTAACACCCCAAATTAATTAAGGTATTAATCGTAAATTTAGAGTAATTAAGAATAATTAATAGAGGATAATTGGGCAAGTTAGTGAATGGAAATTTTAGAGAGATAAATTGTTAACATAGGTTTGAGAATTAATTGGGATAGAAATTTCATCTAGACCCAAATTAATAGATCATGATAAGAGGCTAATGGAGGCCCAATGAGTTAGGTGCAGACCCAACCCAATTTAATGTGATAGAGGCCCAAGATCCACCTTGTATAGGCTCTTATAAGTGGCCCAATAACCCTTGTGCAGACCCAAACCCTTGAGCTCTTCAAACTTGGCCCAAATCCCATTAAAACTTCAGTAACCCAATGTATGAAACTGGCCCAATAAAATTCTGCAGCCCAACACTTAAAACTGGCCCAACAAGCTAAAAGTCTAAAGCCCATTAGGAATTGGACTTGGAGTAACCCATGACCCATCCCTTGACCCAACTTAACTCGACTAAAACCCTAAAAACTGACCAGCCACTCCCCCATTCAGCAAAACACAAAAAACACAAGGGAAATTCGGAGGTGAGGAGAAAATGCTAGGTTTCTTGGCTTAATTTCACATTTTCTCACATTTGGAGCAAGATTCAGCCAAGGTAATAGTTATACAACTTAATCCCCTCATCTTTCTCTTTAATTTGGTTTGATTAGTTTTTCATTTGGAGAGTTTTCATCATACCCAAAATCTGAAATGTGGGTGTTTGGGGATTTTCTTGGTGAAATTCGTAGGTTGAGGTTGGGGCTGGTATTAGGTGAGTTTAAACCCCCCATTTTAATGCTTTCTTTGTTGGTTTAAGACCCCATAGCTGATTTATATTATGGGTATTAATTTTATACGAATTTGCTTAGGATTTTGGGTGGAATATTGAGATTTCTGGTAGAGGACACTTTAATCCGAATTTAAGATTTGTGGTGGCTGGGTAAGTGTCCTTTAGGTAGTTAGAAGCATTTAAATTCCTTGGGTACTTATTGTAACTATTAATGATGAATTAGAGTAGTAATTATTTTTTGCTATGATTATAGGGAGACTCTGTACCATTGGTGGCTATTGCAAATTTGTCTACAAGTGAGGTAACCGGGGTTTACATTAATTCCATACATATGTCGGTTTAAGTTTCATACTTGCTATATATGAATGATTTGAAATGTTGAATGAATTGGTTGGCTATCTATTGTATGATGATTGGACCTTGTGAGTCCATGGTGGAGCTGTGGTGCGGCTGCCACCCGTGCATGTGCTACGATCGACCACCAGGTTATGATCAAACCCCAGATGCATTGAGCCCTAGTTGTGCTCAATGGGGAGTAGGTGCCGTGGACGGGCCTCTCCCGATGTTAATGGCCTTTAACATGTTAAAAATATGATTGCTAGTATAGGATAGTAATCATGATAGCCTAATTGTTTCATTTGCTGAGATGACTGATATGATTCTAATGTTGATTTTGATTCATGCATATATGTTAATTAAACTAGATTATATGATAGAATTCTCTTAGTTACTGAGATTTATATCTCACCCCGTTTTATGGGATTACAATTTCAGGTGAAGGTTCTTCGGGTAAGGATAAGGGTAAGCAAGTGGATGAACATCCATGAGCTGAGGCCCGGTGTGGGGGAGCTACACTTAGTCTGAGTAGAATAGGATAGATACTAATTTTTGTTAAGTCTTATATAGCATCATCATGTATCTGTATTGCCAAGTGTAGGAATCTATATTTTGATAATATATCGTGTACTTATTGAGGAGTAGGCCTTACTGTAAATTGGTATTTGATGTATGGATTTATGATATCTGCTATGAGCCTTATTGAAGTTTGGTATAGCTTATTATTGGAAATTAAATCTTGATATATATTACTATGAACCCTAATTGATTGGGTACCAAGTGATAGTTGCTGATAGTTTATGAACTCATGTTATTGTTATTTTACAAACTTGCTGATATATGGACTTGCTGTCATAGGATAATTAGAGAAAGGGAATTGACCCTTGGGTCTTGAACTAATAAGGATAGATTAGCTGGATAAATTAGGCTAATGAAGGATAAAGAGCCCCCACAATAAAGGTAGGGGGGCCCTAAGGTGTTAATGAAGGGAGAGTGGGGAGTAGGAGGAAAGAATTTCAGAGTTATAGGCTCAGAAGGAATTTCGCCGCAGCTAAAATATAGTTGGCCGTGGCCAATAGAGGCGAAGTTGCCCAAGGAGAGTGCCAGAGAGGAATTCGCCGCGGTGAAATGTGAGAGGTCAAATTAGGAGTCGTCCAGAGAGAAATTAGCCACAACGAATTAAGGAATTGGCCGCGGCGAACTTTTAGGAAAATGTCCCCGGCATTCTAGAGAGGAATTGGTCGCGGCAGAAGGAGGAATTGGCCGCGGCCAATATCGAGAGGCGAGCGAGGAAGTTTCAAGAGGCTTCTTCACCACGGCGCCATGTAAGTTGGCCGCAGCGAAGGTCCAACTCACCGCAGAGTGATGAAGAAAGGGGTAAAGCAAAAAGGAATTGGCCGCGGCTAAGGGTAATTTGGTCGCGGCTAACATGCTGAAACACTTATATTAACTAGAAAATCTTGGTTTTCCATATGTTAATCACAAAGGATGATATAGAGTCATTAGGATGGGTTATAACTGATGAGTAATAGATCCAATGCTTATAAATGGATGTTTAATTCCCTTATGAACATAAGTGTATGTAATCGTATGATTGATGACTCTAATCACATTAAGGTTTAAATTTTTCCACATTTTCATAACCTATGATAATTAATCGCATGTTTAACTTTAATTATGATGATAAGAAATTAGGGTCGTCACATCATTCACCCTTTCAAGCATACATATATGGCACATTTTCATGTCAAATAATGCAAGCATGCTACAAATGCTTCTAGTAGACATACATACTCACATTTCCAAGTTACATGAAGTCATTCCAATTCAAACATGAGCTTTAAGGACTTTTGGCCTAGGCTCATCTAAATCTTTGGAGCTTTTGGATTAGCCTCACCTGCTTTTAGGAACTTTTGACTTAGCCTCGCTCATTTTTTAGACTTTTAGCTTCTCCTCACCCACTCTAAGGGACTTTTGGCACAACCTTACCCATTAAGAGACACACACATTCAAATTGTCATTTAAGAAACATAATGGCACCAAAGTATCAAACTAATAGCTATAAGTATATCTCATGATTTGAACATATATACAAGCATCTAATGACAATCAAACAACCAAGCAATGCATACAAGAAAGGACATAGAGCTACTTTGAGTCAAGAAACACATACTTTTTCCTTAAGCTTTACTTCCCCTTTTCGCCCTCACATACCCATCTAGGAGAAGCTTGATTTGTTTGACCTAGATATATAAAATAAGACATAAACACATTATTGGAACCAATTCTAACCTCACATAAACTCCACACAAGTCTATTGTAGCTTATGGCATGGTTATGGTTCCATACAAGGGCATAATGAAGCAACCCATATGATTCATGATCTTGGCTCCAATTTCTTACTCAATCTAAGTCTCATGACTTGTATTGTCCGATTTTCGTTAAATGACAAAAACATATGCGTTTTCAAAGCAAGTCCCTTGAAATGAATTATTTAAGGTTCCAAAAAATTTGAGTAAAATTCTAGACTCCTAAAAATGAGAATTCTAGACTCAGATGGAAAGAAAAATGAAGCTAAAATGAAGACACAAAATTTAACAAAAAACTTACAAAACGTAATGGTATTTTTATAATTTTGAGCAAATTTTGGAATTCACATAGAAGGATTTTTTAAATAAAATTTTGGATTCTCTGGGATTCTTGGATTCTATTGTAGCCTATGGCATGGTTATGGTTCCATACAAGGGCATAATGAAGCAACCCATATGATTCATGATCTTGGCTCCAATTTCTTACTCAATCTAAGTCTCATGACTTGTATTGTCCGATTTTCGTTAAATGACAAAAACATATGCGTTTTCAAAGCAAGTCCCTTGAAATGAATTATTTAAGGTTCCAAAAAATTTGAGTAAAATTCTAGACTCCTAAAAATGAGAATTCTAGACTCAGATGGAAAGAAAAATGAAGCTAAAATGAAGACACAAAATTTAACAAAAAACTTACAAAACGTAATGGTATTTTTATAATTTTGAGCAAATTTTGGAATTCACATGGAAGGGTTTTTTAAATAAATTTTTTGGATTCTCTGGGATTCTTGGATTTTATTGTAGCTTATGGCATGGTTATGGTTCCATACAAGGGCATAATGAAGCAACCCATATGATTCATGATCTTGGCTCCAATTTCTTACTCAATCTAAGTCTCATGACTTGTATTGTTCGATTTTCGTTAAATGACAAAAACATATGCGTTTTCAAAGCAAGTCCCTTGAAATGAATTATTTAAGGTTCCAAAAAATTTGAGTAAAATTCTAGACTCCTAAAAATGAGAATTCTAGACTCAGATGGAAAGAAAAATGAAGCTAAAATGAAGACACAAAATTTAACAAAAAACTTACAAAACGTAATGGTATTTTTATAATTTTAAGCAAATTTTGGAATTCACATAGAAGTCTAGAGTGTGGAGAATCTTAGGAAAAAGAGTGTGGAGAATAAGAATATGCAAAGGGAATTAACAAATGACCATGGAAATTCAAGATTGAAATTCTAGGGTTTCATGTACTCCTTGTAAAATTTGACTTGATACCTTAATTTCTATGCTTAAATGAAAGTTTAAATGAGCTCCTAGGATCCCTAGAAATCTCCCCACATGCTTCCTCCATCAAGAAAACAAAGCAAAGTTCATGAAGGCCAAATTCCTTTATTGTCTCGGCCTAAGAGGGTTTAGGTACTTAAGGAGAGTTTTAAATTTTTCTAAACCCATTTTTTAGTCATATATAATGAGTGAAGATGAGGGGAAGCATTGAGAAAAATTTAGAAACTATACAAAGTGAGTTGGCCTTGTATGTTCCTTAATATGACCTAAAGAAGCAACATATAGTTAGGCTCTTTATTTCAATTGCACGATGACTCCAAGAGGCTTAAAAAGAGTTAAAAATCATATATAAAAGGAAAGAATGGGGCTTAGAATTTATTTGATGGGTGTTGCTTCATTAGGTGCATTCTTGAAACCATAAAAGGGTTTGTAGATAATGTTAGTGTTTAAGGAAGATGTGTGGCCTTAGAATTAATTCCATGAACCTAATTGGCTTCCATAAATTATGTTTAGGCCAAGAGAAATCATTTCCACACCTTTGTGTGTGTGAGGCCGAGGAAGGGAGAGCAAATTCAAGAGAAAATGTGTGTGGTTACTTCCAAGGTAGCTCACTCCTCCTTCTCTCATGCATGAATGTATGCTTGGCTTGTCTTTGAATATGTGTATGTGTAAATTTTATGCCATGAGAAGTATCCTAGTATGACTTTTATTCCATGGTGCCATGATGTTACTATTGTTTTTATATGATGTTTATTATGTGTGCTTGGATTTGTTTGAGTGTAGTGAAGCCAAGAGCCCTTAACCATGGTGAGGATAAGCCAAGAACCCTTAAAATTGGTTAAGACAAAGTAAAGAGTCTCCCAAAAGTGAGGTTGACTCTCAAGAGTAAGGTTGAGTCAAGAATCTCTTAAAGAATAGGTGAGGCAAGTCCAAAATCCACAATAAATGGGTGAGGCCAATCCATTTACTTGGCAAGCCTATGTATGTCATATATGACTTTTTCAAATGCCAAAAATGCTTCTTGAATGTTTTCACATGTCAATATGCCTATGCATGCATTGGTAAGACTTGTTATGCATCTTTTATGTGTGATTAAAAGGGAGATGAGGTATTGGAATTCTTTGAATCTCATTCCCTCCTATCCAATGTTCTAACATGCTAGGTGGACCAAGAGAACAAGGAAATGGAAGCCAACCACTTGAAAGATGAGAATATGACATCAACGTATATAGATTTTGTTACTTTAAGGCCATATGAATGGCAAATGTTATAATCCATTATTGTATATGTCCTATCATGTTATGAACATATATAATTATGTTAATGTATCATGTATAAATAAGAGCTAATGTTATATGTATGGAAATGTACATTTTGGACATATGATGGCAAACTTGTATTATGGAAATGTATGTATAAATAGAAGTGGAATGACCAAATTGAAATGCATGAGGTTTGGGACCACTTGGGCAGTTTATACAAGTTATGTTCATACTTTTAAACTTGCCCAAGAGGTGCCAAATATCGAGAAAGATTGTTTGGACACATTTGGTATCTAATATGGACCAAAATTGACCATATTGGAAACCTATACTACTTTTTATCCAAATGAGCTCTTCTTGGTCTAACATTTGGCATGCATTTAGAGCTTGTTGATAGATTTTTGGGAAGCTAAATTGTAGAATTTTTAGAGGTCTATGGAATATTTGATGAATTTTCAAAGTTAGAAAATTTTCTAAAATTGGTTCAGGGTATTATTCACTCAGGTCCAAAAATGAACTTTGTCATTCAGGGGGCAAATGATGTCAATTGCCATAAATTTTTACAAAACAAAATTAGACATTTCCAGTGACTTGTGCCAACTAGAAAAATCCTATTTGGATGTCTAGAGAGAGAGAGAGAGATGAATTTTTAAAATTTCTACCCAGTATTAGGTATTTAGATAGATCTCAGGTATTGTTTGATTGGTTTTTGAGGTCTAGATGTGCTTGGACTAGTCTAAAGTTATTTTTTCCCTCTATTTAACATCCATAGCTTCTTAGATTGGTATTAGTTTCATAGATTGTATTTTTGTGAAATTAATTGGACATTTTTGAAATTTATAATAGAAGCCGGTATCAATACTAGTAGCCAGTCTGACCTCTATACCTTTTTGAATGTCAAAAGTCCTTTATGTGATGTTTCATGGCTTGGAAATATTTTTAACATAAATTAGACATTTTTAGATTTCTATAATAGTAAAGAATGTATGATTTTAATTTTTTTTTAGAATTAGTTCTAATTTTCCAAAGTTTGTGACAAAAAAGGGGAAATTCTGATCGAGGCTACTATCATGAATTTTATGTATTCCCTTGCCTTGCATGAGTTCTAGGCCACTTTTGGTGATAAAAATGAGTTTTATCTATGTAATTAAACATGGTGTAACACCATATGTTTCTAACTCATTTTATACTATCACTATGCCTCATATCAAGCAAGTCACAAAGAGGTAAGGAAAAATAGCATTAAATAATGCATTTCTTTGCATTGCGTCGTGTATACAATTTTTCTCTAGTGTCACGTGGACCATGTGAACTCATACATCACATTCTCATATATTAATTACATGAATACAATTCATTTTCATCATTAAAAGCGGCCTACATCTCGTGGAACTCATAAGGAAGCATGAAATACATACATATATTTTCAGCCAGATTTTCTACATTTTTCTCACAAATTTTAGAATATCATAACTAATTCTAGAAAAATCTAAATCATGTATTCTTAGCTATTCTGGAAATCTAAACATGTCTACTTCATGAAAAAAATATTTCTAGACCATAAAATCCATCACAGAAGGCGTTTGACATTTGAAAAGGTCTAAAGGTTAGGCTATTCACTGGTGCTGTCACAGAATTCTGCAGCAAATGCAAAAATGTCCAATTAATTTCAAAAAAATCCAATCCATACAAATGATACCAATATGGAAATATGTGGATGTTAGATAAAGGGAAAAAATAACTCTAGACCAGTTCAGGCATGCCCAAACCTCGAAACTCAATCAAATAGTAATTGAGGTCACCTGGAATTCCTAATACTGGACATATTCTTTAAAAATTCATATCGCCCTTTCTAGATATCCAAATGTGGTGCTTCTAGTTGGCACAAGTCATTGAGATGTCTAGTTTCTCTGTATAAAATTTTATGGCAATTGGACATCATTTGATCCCTGTGTGACAAATTTCATTTTCTGACCAGTATGAACAGTGACTTGACCAAAACCAGAAAATTTTCAACCTCGAAAAATTTATCAAATATCCTTTAGACCTCTAAAAATTATGTTCTTTATCTTCCCAAAAAGCTCTCAACAAGATCTAATTGCATGCCAAATCACAGATCAAGAAGAGCTCATTTGGATAAAAAGTGATATAAGGTTCTATTATGATCAATTTTAGCTCCATATAGGATACCAAAGTGTCCAAATGCTCTCTCTTAATGTTTGGCACCTCTTGGGCAAGTTTAAAAGCATGATTATGACTTGTGTGAGCTACCCAAATGGTCATAAACCTCATGCATCTCATTTTGGTCATCTTACTTACACTTATACACATTTGCATAAAACCATTCAAAAGGTCAAATTGCCATAGCATACTCATTTTACATTCTAATAGTCACATAACATAATCTCTCATTTATACATCACTTATTAACATAATTACACATATTCAAGATGTCATAGATCATATATAACAATGGATTACATCATTAAACATCAATATAGCCTTAAAGAAGCAAAAACTATGCACTTTGATGTCAAGCTCTCATCTTCAAGATGGTTGGCTTCCATTACCTTGCTCTTTTGGTCCACCTAGCATGTTAGAACATTGGAGAGGAGGGGATGAGATTCAAAGAATCCCAATAGCTCATCTCCCATTCAATCATACATAAAGGATGCAAAATAAGTCTCATAAATGCATGTATGGTCATGTTGACATAAACAAACATTCAAAAGGCATTTTCATCATTTGAGAAAGTCATACATAGCATATAAAGGCTTGCTAAGCAAGTGGATTAGCCTCACCCATTTAATTGTCAATTTTGGACTTGCCTCACCCATTCTTTAAGAGGTTCTTGGACTCAACCATACTCTTGGGAGTCAACCTCACTTTTGGGAGACTCTTTACTTTGTCTTAACCAATCTTAAGGGTTCTTGGCTCATCATCACTATGGCTAAGGGTTCTTAGCTTCACCACACTTAAGCAAACCCAAGTACACATCATAACCATCATATGAAAACATATTGTAATATTATGGCACTATGGAATCAAAGTCATACTAGAACACTTTTTATAGCTTAAAAATACACATACACACATTCAAAGACAAGTAAAGCAAACAATCATGCATGAAAGAAGGTGGAGAAAGCTACCTTGGAAGCAATTACATACTTTTTTCTCTTGAATTAAGACTCCTTCCTTTGGCCACACATACATAAAAGTGTGGGTATGATTTCTCTTAGCCTAAACATAACTTATGGAATCCAATTAGGTTCATGGAATTAATTCTAAGGCCATACAACTGGCTTAGAAACTAGCTTGATCTATAAACCTCATTATGGTTTCATAAATGCACCTAATGAAGCAAAATCCCTCAATTAAATTCTATGCTCCATTCTTTTCTTTCAAATATAATTCTTGACTTCTTTTAAGCCTTTTGGAGTCATCACACAATTAAAATAAAGAGCCTAACTATCTGTTGCTTATTTAGGTCATATTATGGAACATAAAGCACTAATTCACTTTCTATGGTTTCTAAATTTTTCCTAAGGCTTCCCCTCATCTTCACTTATCATATATGACTCAAAAATGGGCTTCAAACAAATTAAAACTATCCCTAGGTACACAAATCCCCTTAGGTCGAGACTAAGAAGCTTGATGATCTCCTTGAACATTGCTTTGTTTTCTTGATGGAGGAAGCACATGGGAAACTTCTATGGATCTTAAGAGCTCATTTAAACTCTCATTTAAACATAGGAATCAAGGTATCAAATCAGATTTTGTAAGGAACATATGAAACCCTAGACTTTCCATCTTGAATTTTCATGGTTTTTTGTTAATTCTCTTTGCATATTCTTAATCTCCACACCCTTTTTCTTAACAATCACCCTTGGTTCTACCTAAAAATCAAATCCTCTTAGGTCTTCTCAAGTCGTGGAGAAGAGGAGTAAGGGGTAGCAACCATGGAAGAAGAAATTACCTTGTTTTCTTGCTTTTTCTCACTTGAATCTTGTGTTCTTTGAGCTCTTCTCTTCAAATCCGAATTTTTCTCTCAATTTCTCCCTCAAAATAGATTTATAAATTTCATTATAATCATAGGAAATAAAAGAGAATGGAAGTGATAAGCATGATTTTTATACATTTTATTCCTCCTAACTTAGTCATTTTAATAATTAAATATGGCTTAATGAATGCAATTGAATGGAAATTTATTTTAATAGCCACTTTTGCACTTTAGGAATTAAATTGTAAAATTCTTGAATTTGATTGCATGAATTCCTTTTAAATAATTTTGTGGGTATTTCTACTTAACACTTTCCATTCTTTTGTGTAGATTTTAATGGGCTTTGAACACAATCATGAAAGCCATGAGTTGGAAGAGTTGAAGAGAATAAAAATTAAATATATTCGAAGCAAGGTTTCGATGTGAAATGGGGAAGGAGAAGCATGTGCAGATTTTAAGGAAGACATACACATGGGTAGCTCTCATCATACTCCACGTTGATTTATAGCTATCCACGTCTGCACTTCACACAACTTAATCCCATGTGCCATCTTGTACACGTGAGAAGCATCAAAAGAGATCTTAGGCTGAAGTTTAAATGGGAAGTAACACGAATGAATAAGCAAGGAGAGTTGGAAGACGTAGGAAGCACTCTCGAGTTGAGCAACATGAGGCAAGCTCCTGCTCCTTTATTCCTCTTGTATAGAACAACCTACTCATGCAAGAACAGAGGAAGATAAGCTCGTGGCAAGTAAGCAAACATGAAGAGAAGTAAGGAGCAGAAACGAAGATGCTGGAGCATGAGAAAGAAAACAAGCAGAAACACACACACACCTGGCAGGATAAAGACTACAGCTGCTGCATGGGACGTGGAAAAACATGTGGAGAACTCACTTGAGCAGAACGCGAATGAACAGAGAAGGTTCAGAAGCAACACAGAATAAACGAAGAAGCTATAGGTTCTGGTTCGAAGAGGGGCAGCAACACACACATGCAGAACAAAGCCTCGAATGCAGCTCCAGAACAGTAGAAGCTCGAGTTTTGTGTGATGTAGTGCAGAACTGGAAGAACAGAGTGTGAAGAAGCTCGAGCTAAGAAAAGAAGGCACGTATGAGCTGCATGGAAGGGCTAGACAGCAACATGATTACAGAATGTGTAGAAGAAGCTTCGAGCTAGCAGAACAAAGCAAATAAAACACGAGCAGCTTATAAACTCGAGCAGAAAGGGAAGAAAACTACGTGGAAGAGCTGCATGATTTGAAGAAAAGCCACGTTCTGGTTTGAATGAAAATGCTGGAGCTAGAATGCATGTGGAATAAACTATAATATAAGATGAAGTGGGACCCACACTCACAAAAACACAGAAGGAAAAAAATGCTTTGGGTAATTGGCACCAGGTTAGCACGTGTTTCTCATAAGGGAATTAAGAAAAGGCTTTGGGCAAATGGGGCAAAAGCTGATGCACGTGGAATAATAAAAATTCATGTGAGAGAATCATGCCATTAGCACACATTAGCTCAGCACACCTTCATCCCATCGACATCACCACATTCACCATTCACGACACCCTCACCCAGTCTCTCCACCCTTCGCCTTCATCCACACAGAGTCATTCTCCACTCCACTTCCTCCATTTCCATCCACCGAATGAAGCTCTAATCCATCTTGAGGCTAGCTAGGAGGAAGCTCTTGAGTTGAAGCTTGAATCCAAGATTTGGAATCAGAATTCTGGCTAAGAATTTCATTTTATTTTTCTCTCTTTCTATATCAATTTTTATTATTTTATATGCTTGGTTGAGTATGTAAATGATTGAAATTGATATAATTCATGATTGATGGCTGGTTAGACATTGATTAGGAGAGATATTGGCTGATAAATTGTATGAATTAGTTGCTAGATTTTCATTTTCCTACAATTTTCTAAGTGTGCAATCAAGGTGTTTGATGAAATGCTTGTGAGAATTGATGTACTTAATTGTTGATTTAAGGATTCTTAGGAGTTTGGTTGGTTAATTAAACATCCTAGGGTGTTAATTCAGTAGCTAATCAATCAATTAATCATTCAATTTAAATATTCATTGATCTTAAAGATAAGAGTTAATGAATTGATGTAGGATTGAGGTCTCAATTCAACATTAACTTGTTAATCTCTTGAATCTTGAATGGTTATTCAAGATCATTTGCTAATGAACATAATTAGGAATTCTTAGGTCAGACTTAATCACAATTGGAATAGGATAAAGATATTGGATGCTAAGGGATGATTCTTAAGCTAGTCACAAGCCCATTATCATTCACAATTCACACAATTAGGTAGAAATTAGGAAATTTGTTTCAATTTAGTTTTAGGTTAGTTTAATTCATTCAAAAACCCCTAAACTAGATAGTTTTTAGGATTTTTAACATTTAGAAAACCCAATTAGGCATTGAATTTCATTTCCAAGGGAGATGACCTAGGTTGTGCCCTATAATGCATTTAATATCCAACCTAGTTTTATTTTGAGGGTTGCACGACAAGCCCGTCAGGAAGATAAGAGGTTTGGAACAAAGAAAACATGAAAAACTACTAAATTTCCTTACCTTTTAGCTTGAATTTCTCCTCCTTTTCTTCCTCCTCTTGTGCACCTCATCCTCTAGGGTTTTCTCTAGTTTTTGGGTAGAGCTTGGTCGACCAAAATGAAGGGGGAAGAAGGGCGCCACTTGTATATATAAAGGAGGAAGAAGAACTTTTCAAAAATTCCCATTTTGCCCTTTTATTTTTGGCATTTTTGTTTTTAATTTATTTTAGCTCCTTTTTTAGAACCGTCTTTTCCATTATGAAATTTAGGTTCTTGATTTAGTAAAATGCTTTTGGAATCACTCAAATCAGAGCTAAAACCTTCCCGAATGAATCCGTCAAAGTTTGGGTATACAGACATTAGAAAACATCCACCAGAGGGGCTTTAGTTGTCCCGAGCCTTCCCATGATTTTTAGGGCCTTTGAGTACCTTAGAAAACTAAAAAATTTCATTTAAAAAGCCTTCTTACATGAATTTCTAAAATTGCTCAAAATTATAAAAATGTCATTACGTTTCGTAAGTTTTCCATAAGAAATTGTTTCTCCATTCTAGCACCTTTTTTCTTTCCATCTGAGCCTGTGATTCTCATTTTTAGGAGTCTAGAATGCTTCCCAAATTTTTGGGGACCTTAACTAAGTCATTTTGGGGGCCTTCTTTTGTATCTGGTGAATTTCGTTTGTTTACGGAGAAACTGTACATTACATTTCTCACATTTTCTCTTGTTTTCAGATAACTGGATGTTATACATGGTCCACGTAATATCAAATGAAATTTTTATTCTCTACGCAATGCAAAAATATTCACTCTTTTAATATCATTTTTCCTTGTCTCTTCATGGAATTCATGGCATGAGACATGAAGATAGTATGAAATAAGCTAGAAACATATGGTGTTACATGACTCCACTTAAACTCAGTAGCATCATCACAATCTCAATTCAAGAAGCCAAACACCAAGTTACTTCTTTATACCTAAAAGGAATCTTAAATTTTCAACTTTCAAAATATAGTTTCTAAATTCAAACCAATGGTTCCCTTGGTATTTATTATTCATTTCTAGACCACTTCTACTATTGGAATTAAGAAAACCCTCCCTAGGTACTTGTTCCCTCCCTTGGCTGAGACATAGGATAAGGTAGGAGGCCATAGAGTTTTATTAAATTTCCTAGGGAATTTACCATCCATAAAGCCCCCTAGGTCTTTTATAAACTAATGCATACTCTTATATAAGCTATATTACCATTAGATAGCTTTAAAAATTCCTAGGTGTAACTAAAACCCTAAATAACATAACTTAAATTCTAAAGCTTTTCCTTAAAACTTACCTTCTTTTCAAGCCTTTCAAGAGAGCTTTCCATAGTTTCCAAGCTTTTCTTAAATTTCTCTCTTCCTCTTATTGAATCAGTCATGAAATAGTCTCAAATAAGTCACTAAAACCATGAGAAGAGAGAGGAGAAAGAGGAAAAGAAGTTTAGTGAAGCAAGAAGCATGAAAAAGTAATGAATTCTTACACTTTCAAAGCTTTTTTCTTTTCCCCTGCTCCTTCACTTAGTGCGCCACTTTAAGTTACCCTTGAATCTATTTTGGACCAAAGGAAAGTCAGTTAAGGTGCTAGCCAGAAGTGGGACATGATTTTAAAGGGGTGGAAGCTCACTTATAACATTTTTCAAAATTTCAAGTTAATCCCTCATCTTGGTTCTTTCCATTTGGGCTCATTTCAACTCCTTTTTGAGAACCATCTTTTCTATCATAAAATTTAGGTCTTCTAATTCATAAAATGCCTTTAGTTTCACCCAATTTAGATTTAAAACCTTACTGAATAGTCTGGTCAAAGTTTCAATCAACTTCTCAAAATGCATACCGGAGGGGTTTTGACCATTCCAGGTGTTCTTATAGTTTTTAGCGTCTTCAAGAACCCCAAGAAACTTAATTTTTCAATTTAAAAAATTACTCAAAATTTCGAAAATACCACTATGTTACTTCTTCATTTAGCCACTTTCACTCTGGTTTTGGGTCATCATCAGCTTTGTATTCTTATTTCTAAATGTCTAGATCATTATTCTAATCTTGTTTAGCCTCTAATTATTTCATCCTAGGGTCCCCTTTTGTAATCTTGTTGGTTTCAGTCTAGTTCTAGAGAGGCTGAATATTACATAATCCAAGTCATATTTAATCGTGTCTAGACTCTAGAGAAACCAAGGAATATGGGTATGTATCAATTTCCCAAAAAAAACAAACAAAAGTCCATGTAACTTTTTATATGTGTATGGTTTGGGCAAGGAGAGAATGGATAGCTAAGGAGTGTTTCTTTGAGTTGTAATGAATTTAGAGACTTAGCCATGATGAATAAAGAATTATGGAAGCATTGGATTGAATTTAGAAGCCTTAGAATGGAAGTTGAAATTTTAAGGCCTAAAAGAGGTTAATGAAGCAAGTTGGTTCTAAACCCTTCAAACTAAGTATGTAATGGTTCAAATGAGTTTCTTGAGAATTATAAGACTTGTAGAAAGTAGGAATTTAAGGTTTAGAAAGCAAAAACCAAAGGTTACTTCATAATGGACCTAAAACTAGCTTTATGTATCATATTGAGTCCTAAAGAGATTCAAGAAAGATAATGAAGCCTAAAATGAGTCTATGGGATTAATTTGCCTTGTGATTGTCATATGTAGTCAAGGCAATCCAAACTCCCTCATTTATGAGTGCCAAGCCAAAGAAAGTAATGGAAAAGGAAGCCAATTAGTGGGATTATGGTACATTCAAGTTTGTAGAATCACAAGGTAGCTTTATCTCCCTTTCTTGCATGCAATTGAGTGCTTGAATGAGTTGTAATGCTTGTGTGTGTTGTTTCTTGATACATTCATGATATATGTTTTAGCATAATTTCTATAATAAGCTATATGAATGAGAATGATACATGTTTTAGCTCCTAACTCCCCTAAGGCTTAAAATTGAGTATAGTAGCTCTTCCTTGGCCCTTGGGTTGAGAAAATTGAGCCTATCAAGCTTATGATGAAGCCATGGCTAAAGAATGAATGATTTTTCATGTTTTATGATGGATTTGATTCATATGAGGCATGAGCATTGCATTCTTGCACCACATGCATGGCATACACTTATGGCATTCTTGTATGTATTGAATTGGTTGAGATTAGCTACTAAAATTCTCTCGAATCTCACCCCCTATGGTTCCACTAACTATTTCAGGGTTTCCAAGCCAAGATCAACACCAAGTAAGGCCACAGATAGTAGGAAATTATGAATTTGAATCTCATTTTGTACTAAACTTTAGTTTGTCTATGTATATGATGCCTTATATGTATATTGACACACCTATGATGTATACGATAATGTTGCTTCATGTTTTATGATGGAATTATGTATAAAAGTATAAGAATGGCAATCTATGACTATTTGTGGCAAGGTATGTGTATTATGGTAGAGTTTGATGTATGGGATGATATGATGAATGCATGTACTCTTAGGTATCCAAGGGTCAAATCTTGATCTAACTATTTTGGAATGATATGGAATGGCTAGAAAAATCCATTTATGATTGAATAGATGTGCTCAAAGTGGAAGAAAACTAATTGGATTCCAAATGGTCCAAGTTGGTACCAAAATTGGCCTTAAATTGCCATAAAAAACGTCTATGTCAAGAGTGGTCTAAATGATCTAGTTTGAGTCTAAAATTTGGCATGTATTTAGAGCTCTCCTAGAGATTTTTGTCAAGCTAAGAATCAAAATTTTTGGAGTTATACAGAATATTTTACAAATTTTCAAGTTCGGACAGAAAATTCAGTTAAGTCCTAGCATTGTTCACACAGAATAGGTTTAGTATTTCTTTTAGGGGACAAATGAAGTCTAATGCTCATAAAATTTTATAGGCATATAGCTTATATTATAAGCTTTCTAGAGCCACTAAGTTTTCATAAAAAGGAGTTGTATAAAGGAAGTTATAAATTTTTGAAATTAGAGGTTTAAATGTGTCAAAGTATTGTAGTAGCCACTGATATGCCATGTCTTTCATGGGTCAAATGAGCTCAGATGCTACTAAAATGTTTATAAAAATTAGATCTCATCTTAAGATTTTGATGGTCACTAAGGACCTAATTTAGAGTTGTGTAGCTTAAGATATGTAATTTCAAAGTTCAGGTATGCTACATGCCTCCAATTCTGACTTATGTTACTATTCCACTGCATTTGACTAGACAAATGAGCTCAATTTCACCTAAAATTTTTATAGCATGTATTTCACATCTTAAGCTTTCCATAGATACCTAGTTTTTATGATTCGGAGTTGTATAACCCGAGTTATGAATTTTCCAATTTAATGTAAATTTTGTGATAAAGTTGTCATCTCTAGTTGAAGTGTGTTTAAGGGTGTTCCATAAGTTAAGCACTATAAAATGAGTATAAAAAAGACTTTCTTATGATGAAAATGAATTAAGAAAAATTAAAAAAAAAAGTTTGGACCCCTATAACTCAAAATAACTCGTAAGTGACCTGATTTCGGAGTCAAAAAGCTTATGGATGAATATGGAACTTACTTGAAAATTTATATTTGACATGAATGAGATAGTAAAAGCTAGGTATGACAGTTCTCCCAAGCCCAAGAGACAAGCTTAAGCTAAACAGAGTTTCATGGCCATGATTGAGTGTAATACAAACATGTAAGCATTTATGTTAATTTTATATGACCATGCATACTTGCATTGTTCTTACTTGGTTGTCTCATACTTATTTTGGGTGATTTGAGTATAGCTACTGAGATTCCCCCAAATCTCACCCTAATCTTTATTTTCCCACTAACTAATGCCAAGTGGAAGTACCAGTGCTAGCAAAAGAAAAGAGAAAGAATAATATTTGAATTTGCAGAACTATATGAATATTATATATCTAATTTTGTTGTAATGTACAAGAAATGTATATGGACTATGTTTAACTCTGTCATCATGTACTATGTATATTAGTGCACCATAAATAGTGATGTATAACTCCAACTTGATTTATTTAGTATTAGTTGATGTTTTATGCCTAGATTGTGGTATATGACCCTATTATTATCTGTACTTTCCTATGTCTATGAGTTTGGGCTGTTATATGACCATTTGAGAGATCTGGATAGTCAATTTTATAAGGGGAAACTCTATTGGATATTTCTTAGAATATTATGTGCATTTTTTTTAATGGTTACGTTGTTTGGACATAGAATTTATGAAAAGGGCAAGTATATGAATTCCAAAAATTATGGATTTAGTATTTTTTTGTCATGAGTAAATGGACTTACTATTGATCCATAGTAATTACATAAGAGCTAGATAGCTAAGGTGTTATAATAAACAACTTAGAAACCGTGAGATTAAAGAAGTTGTTGTTACTGAGTTGGTTTATGACATAATAGATAATATAGGAAGTGATTGTGAATTGAATTTAGATTTAGATTTTGATTCTGAAGTGTTAAATATGGCTGGTAATGGGAATAATCATAGGACTCTTAGGGAATTGGCTGCACTTGATGTTAATTACCAACCACTGTGTATTCAGTATCTTGAACTTGATGCTAGCTTTAAGTTTAAATTTGGATTAATACATTTGCTTCCAAAGTTCCATAGTCTTGCAAGTGAGGACCCTTACAAACATTTCAAGGAGTTTCATGTGGTTTGTTCCACTATGAAACCACAAGGAGTTTCAGAAGAGTATATTAAGCTTAAAATGTTCCACTTCTCACTTAACGAAGTAGCTAAGGATTGGCTTTATTATCTTCAACCTCAGGCTATCACTTCTTGGAATGATTTGAAGAGGGTATTTGTGGAGAAATTTTTTCTTGCCTTAAGAACTACTGCCATCCAAAAGGAGACTTGTGGCATTAGACAGATGAATGGAGAAACATTGCAAGAATATTGGAAGAGGTTTAAGAAATTGTGTGTAAATTGTTCTTACCATCAGATCAATGACTAACTTCTAATTTAGTACTTTTATAAAGGCTTGTTGCCCATAGACAAAGGTATGGTTGATGCATCTATAGGTGGAGCATTGGTTAATAAAACCTCAGCTGCTGCCAGAGACCTTATTGCAAATATGGCATAGAATATGTAACACCATTATTTTCTAGCTTATTTCATACTATCTCCATGTCTCACATCATGCATTTCATGAAGAGGTAAGGAAATTGGCATTAAAATAATGAATATTTTGGCATTGCGTAGCGTATAAATTTTTCATTCAGTGTCCTGTAGACCATGTGAACTTATATATTACATTCTTATATTTAATTATATAGATACAACTCAATTCTATCACCAAAAGTGGCCTAGAATTTGTGCAAGGCAAGGGAATACATAAAATTCATAGTTACAGCCTCAGCAAGAATTTTCCCTTTTATGTCACAAACTTTGAAAAATTATAACTAACTCTAGAAAAATCAAAATCATGCATTCTTTACCATTATGGAAATCTGTGGATGTGTACTTTATGTTAAAAATATGTCCAAGTGATAAAAAAAATCAAGTAGAAGATGTCTGACATTCGTAAAAGGTACAAAGGTCCAACTAGCTATTGGTACTGATACATATTTCTGTTATGAACTTCCAAAATAACCAATTAATTTCAAAAAAATTCAATCTATGCAAATGATACCAATTTGGAAAGTTACAAAAGTTAGCTAAAGGGAAAAAATTGCTTTAGACTAGTCCAGGCACGTCCAGGCCTCAAAAACCAATCAAACAGTAACATAGGTCTAGTTGGATGCCTAATACTGGACAGAAATTTCAAAAATTTATATCTCCCTCTCTAGACATCCAAATGAGGTACTTCTAGTTGGCACGTCACTGGGAGTGTCTAGTTCCTCCCTATAAAATTTGGTGGCAATTGGACATCATTTGCCCCATGAATGATAGAATTTCATTTTGGACTAGAGTGAATAGTGCACTAAACCAAAACAAAAAAAAATTCCCAAATTTGAAAATTCATCAAATATTTCATAGACCTCCAAAAATTCTACAATTTAGCTTACCAAAAAGCTCTCAACAAGCTCTAGATGTATGGCAAATTTCAGTCTAAGAAGAGCTCAGTTGGACAAAAAGTGGTATAGCTTTCCAATATGGTCAATTTTGCTCCATATAAGACACCAAGTGTGTCTAAATGGTCTCCTTTGATGTTTGGCACCTCTTGGGCAAGTTTAAAAGCATGAATATGACTTGTATAAACTGCCCAAGTAGTTCCAAACCTCATACATCCCAATTTGGCCACTCCATTTCTATTATTACGCTAATGCATCAAGCCATCAAGAAGCCAAATTTACCATTCACATAATCTAATTTTTCATTTATACATAATACATCAATATAATTACACATGCTCATGAGGTCATAGGTCATATACAATAATAGATTACAATATTTGCCACTCATATGGCCTTGCAGAAGCAAAATCCATGCAGTTTGATGTTATACTTTCATCTCCCAAATTGTTAGCTCCCATTATCTTATTCTCTTGGTCCACCTAGCATATTAGATCATTGGAGGGGAGGGAATGAGATTCAAAGAATCCCAATAGCTCATCTCCCATTTCAACCACACATAAAGTATGCAAACCATGTCTTACAAATGCATGCATGAGCATATTAAATAACATGAACATTCAAGAAGCAATCTTGGCATGTGAGTAAGTTATACAAGGCATCCATAGGCTTACTAAGTAAGTGGATTAGCCTCATCCATTCACTTGTGGATTTTGGACTTGCCTCACCCATTTCTTTAAGAGGTTTTTGACTCAACCTTACTTTTGGGAGACTTTTTACTTTGTCTTAACTAACTTTAAGGGTTCTTGGCTCATCCTCACCATGGCTAAGGGTTCTTAGCTTCTGCACATTCAAGCAAACCAAAACAAACATAACACACATCTTTTGAAAACATAATGCATCATCATGGTATCATGGAATAAAAGCTCATGCTAAAATACTTTTCATAACTTAAAATACACATACACATATTCAAAGACAAGCCAAGCATATAATCATGCATGAGAGAAGGAGGAGTGAGCTACCTTGGATTCAACCACACTTTTCTCTTTGAATTTACTCTCCCTTCCTTGCGTTTATGCACACAAAGGTGTAAGATTGATTTCTCTTGGCCGAAACACAATTTATGGAAGCTAATTAGGTTCATGGAATTAATTCTAAGGCCACACATCTTCCTTAAACACTAACTTGATCTATTAATCCCTTTATGGTTCCAAGAATGCACCTAATGAAGCAATACCTATCAAATAAATTCTAGGCTCCATTCTTTCTTTTCATAGATGATTCTTGACTCCTTTTTAGTCTCTTGGAGTCATCACACAATTAAAACAAAGAGTCTAACTACATGTTGCTTCTTTAGGTCATATTATGGAACATATGACACCAATTCATTCTCTAGGCCTCTTAAATTTTTCCTAAGTCTTTCCCTCATTTTCACTCATCATATATGACTCAAAAATGGACTTGGAAAATTTTAAAACTATCTCTAAGCACCCTAACTCATCTAGGCTGGGACTACGCTTGATTTTGCTACCCTAGGAGTTGTCTTTGTTTTCTTGGTGGAAGAAGCATATGGGGAGACTTCTAGGAATCTTAGGAGTTCATTTAAACACTTATTTAGACATAGAAATTAAGGTATCAAGTCAGATTTTGTAAGGAACACTTGAAACCCTAGATTTGCTATATTGAATTTCCATGGTTCTTTTGTTGTTTTCTTTGCATATTCATATTCTTCTCACTCAAATTCCTAAGATTCACCCTTGCTTTAGTTGAAAACTCAACTCCCTAAGGCTGGCATATGTAGGTTGAAATGCTCACAAGAGAAGGGAGGAGGAAGATCAAGTGAAGGAATAGCAAAATACCTTAATTTTCTTAGTTCTTCTTGCTTGTTCTTCACCTTCCTTGGCTTCCTCACCTCAATTTCGAAATTTTCCCTCTGTTCTGCCCTCAAAATAAATCCAAAATCTTCAATATAACCATAGGAAAGAAAGGGAAATGGAGGAAAAGAGGTTTGCTAAAGAGAAAGGATGAAAAATAACCAAAATTCTATACCTTTTGCCTTTGATTTCTCCTTCTCTTCCTTTTCCTCTTCCTCTTGTGTGCCTCTCTCCTTAGGGTTTTTCTCTAGTTTAGGGCAGAAACATAAGTGGCTAAGTGAGTGGAGAAGTGGGGTGTCATCTATTTATAGGTGGGAGGAAGAAAGACATTTCAAAAATTCCCATTTTGTTCATTCTTGGCATTTTCGTTTCTAATTCATTTTAACTCCTTTTTGGGAACCATCTTTTCCATCATAAAATTTAGGTTTCTAATTTAGTAAAATTCCTTTGGAATCATTCAAATTAGAGCTAAAACCTTCCCAAATGAATCCATTAAAGTTTGGGCACATCGACGTTGGAAAACATCCACTAGAGGGGTCTTAATTGTCCTGGGGCTTCTTATGATTTTTAGGGCCTCTGAGAACCCCAGAGAACTCGAAACTTTCATTTAAAAAGCCCTCCTATGAGAATTCCAAAATTTGCTCAAAATTATGAAAATTTCATTACATTTCATAAGTCTTTTGTTAAATTTTGTTTCATCATCCTAGCTCTGTTTTTCTTTCTATCTAAGCCTGGGTTTCTCATTTTTTAAAGTCTAGAATGTTACTCAAATTTTTTAGAACTTTAACTAATTCATTTTGGGGGACTTGCTTTGAAACATACCTATTTTTATCGTTTAACGAAAATCAGATATTACAGAATACACAACATTTTGATACCAGAATAAACACACTAACTAGAGGTGTAAACAAAATCTATGCCATTCATATGGATCAATAGAGAATAGAAAATAAACTTGAGAAGTTGGCTCAAATAGCTAGCACTTAGATAAAGACAATCTCAACAATTTCCTACACCTCTATGTGGCATTTGCTCATTAACCACACATGCCACAAATCAATGCCCCTAGTTGCAAGATAATATAAAATCATATGCTTATATTTTCTTTAGTAGATCTTTATATCATCAATAGAATATATACGACCCTTATGCAATAACATATAATCATAGATTGAGAGATCATCCAAATTTGAGATATGGCAATGGGTCAACCAATAACAATAGCAACAGAAATTTAATTCTCCTGGCTTAAGCAATCAACAAACCATTAGACCACCCATGCAATAAATGAATAAATCAAAACCTAGTCTAGAAGATATAGTGAAGCAATTGGCAACAAATACATTTTAAACATAGACAACAATTTAGAGTTTGGAAATCTAGGTTGGCCAACTTGCAATAAATAGAAATGAGTTGAGAAGTCAAGGTTTGGGCTAATTACCCTCATAGCTCATGACTAACCCAAGAGGCAATGTCAGTGCAATAACTTTGAAGAGTGGAAAGGAAGTGAATGGACCAATCATACCTCCCACAGAAGTGTTACAAGAAAAAGAAATTGACAAAGAACAACAGCCCCTTTCAATCCAAAGTAAAAATAGCATAGAAAAGGGAGAGAATTCCACATACACTAGACCTCTTCCATTCTCCAACAGAATTACATACTCTAAAATAAATCACAAAGGTTGAATTGGACAAGGAAATTATAGAGGCATTTAGAAAAGTAAAAGTCAATATCCCTCTCTTAGAGGAAATCAAATAGATTCCAAAATATGCAAAGCTTCTCAAGGAGTTATGTACACATAAGAGGAATTTGAAGGGAAATGAGAAAGTTAGCATAGGGAGAAATGTGTCAGCTTTGATTCAACCAACTATGCCCACTAAATGCAAAGATCCTAAAACATTCACCATTCCTTACACAATAGGGGATATGCAGTTCAATAATGCTATGTTAGATTTAAGAGCTTCCATTAATGTAATGCCTAAGTCTATGTATTCCTCTTTGTAGATTGAAGAATTAAAGCCTACAGAATGGTGGTTCAATTAGCAAATAGAAGCACGTCGTATCCAGTAAGAGCACTTGAAGATGTTCTAGTAAGTCCTATAGGCCCAAAGTGCATCATTTAGCCTCTTGCTCCAATCTTTCCTATTTGGTTGCACTATTTTCTCCAAAATTTGCTTCACCTCCCAGTTAGAAATCTTTGCCTGGCCATTTGTTTAAGGGTGGTATGGAGTAGCTAATTTATGCACAATGCCATACTTGCTAAGCAAGTTGTGCATACTCCGGTTGCAAAAATAAGTGCCCTGGTCACTGATAATGGCTCTAGGGATACCAAACCTGCAGAAAATGTGAGAGCAAACAAACTCTACAACCATAGAAAAATCATAAGTCTTAGTGGGTTTTGCTTCCACCCACTTCGAAACATAATCAACAGCCAATAAGATGTATGCAAAGCCAAAAGAAGTAGGAAAAGGTCCCATAAAATCAATGTCCCACACATCAAAGACTTCACAAAACAAAATGGGATGCTGTGGCATTTCATTTCTCCTAGATATGCTTCTTATTTGTTGACACCTGACACATCTTTTATAAAAATCAAAGGCATCATGAAACAAAGTAGGCCAATACAATTCACTATCGAGAACCTTCCTAGCTATGCATTTTAGACTAAAGTGACCTCCACATGCAAGTGAGTGACAAAAATTTAAAACAAACTCCAATTCTATATCAAGCACACAACATCTAATTACTTGGTCACTACATAATCCCTACAAGTATGGATCATCCTAAATATAATGCCTAGCTTCACTCCTAAACTTATTCAAGTGATGTTTATTCAAATCAATAGGTAGATTAGAAGCAGCTAGATAATTCACTAAATCTGCATACTATGGGTAGAAACTATGCATAGCACACAAATGCTCATAAGGTAAATCATCATCAATAGGTAAGGAATCTACCTTTGGAGCCTCAATTCTGCTCAAATGGTCTGCCACCAAGTTTTTAGCTCCACTTTTATCCTGAATGTCAATATCAAATTCTTGAAGTAGAAGCATCCATCTGATCAATCTCGGCTTTGCATCAGGCTTCTTTAGTAAGTACTTTAAGGTTGCATGATCAATAAAAACAATGACTTTAGTATCAAGCAAATAAGATCTAAATTTATCCAAAGCAAAAACAATAGCAAGAAACTCTTTTTTTGTGGTTGTATAATTTGCTTGGGCCTCATCCAGAGTCTTGGACACATAAGCTATCACATGGGATCTCTTATTCACTCTCTGGCTCAAAACTGCACCTACAGTAAAATTAGAAGCGTCATATAAAAGCTCAAATGGAAGGTTTCAATCAGGGGGTTGAATAATGGGTGGGGAAGTTAATCTTTTCTTAAGATCATCAAAAGCTATTTTACATGCATTATCAAAATGGAAATCAACATCTTTTTGTAATAGCTTAGACAATGGCAAAGCAATTTTACTAAAATCCTGAATAAATGTTTTATAAAAACCTACATGACCTAAAGAAGACCGGACCTCTCGAACATATGTCGGGTATGGCAGAGAAGTGACAACATCTATCTAAGCCTTATCAACCTCTATGCCCTGTTCAAATATAGTATGACCCAATACAATGCCTTTTTGAACCATAAAATGACACTTTTTAAAATTAAGTACAAGGTTCTTCTCTATGCATCTTGTTAGGACTCTATCTAGACTGCACAAGCAATCATAAAAAAAGTTCCCATATACAGTGAAATCATCCATTAAAATTTCTATATAGTGTTCCAGAAAATCACTAAAAATGGAAACCATGTACCGTTGGAAAGTTCCATGGGCATTGCAAATACCAAAAGGCATTCGTCTGTAGGCATATGTTCCAAATGGGCATGTGAACTGTGACGACCCTAATTTCTTATCATCATAATTAAGGTTAAACATGTGATTAATCACTATAGGTCATGAAAATGTGAAAAAATTTAAACCTTAATGTGATTAGAGTCATCAATCGTACGATTACATACACTTATGTTCATAAGGGAATTAAACATCCATTTATAAGCCTTGGATTCTATTACTCATCAATTGTGACTCATCCTAATGACTCTAGATCATCCCTAATGATTAACATATGGAAAACCAGGGTTTTCTAGTTACTTTAAGTGTTTCAGCATGTTAGCCGCGGCCAAATTACCCTTATCCGCGGCCAATTCCTTTCTCTTTTACCCCTTTCTTCATCACTCTGCGGCGAGTTGGACCTTCGCCACGGCCAACCTACATGGCGCCGTGGCGAAGAAGCCTCCTGGAACTTCCTCGCTCGCCTCTCGATATTGGCCGTGGCCAATTCCTCCTTCCGCCGCGGCCAATTCCTCTTTGGAATGCCGGGGACATTTTCCTAAAAGTTCGCTGCGGCCAATTCCTTAATTCGCTGTGGCTAATTTCTCTCTGGACGACTCCCAGTTTGACCTCTCACATTTTGTCGCGGCCAATTCCTCTCTGGTACTCTCCCTGGGCAACTTCACTTCTATTGGCCACGGCCAACTCCATTTTAGCCGTGGCGAAGTACCTTCTAGTCCTACACTCCGAAAATCTGAACTCATACTCTCCTTTCTCCCTCCAATCTCACCTTAGGGCTCCTCTACCTTAATTGTGGGGCTCAAATATCCTTCATTAGCCTAATTTATCCAGCTAATCTCTCCTTTCTAATTCAAGACTCAAGGGTCAATTTCTTTTCTCTAATTACCCTATATCAGCAAGTCTAGGGAATGATAACAACACAAATCATGCACTATTGACCTTTAACATTAGATACACTTTCCATTAGAGGTTCCATACATCAGTGATTCATATCAATATCTCAAGGTTACATTCCCAAATGGTAAGTCATATCACAAGTTCAATAAGATTTACAACGGGTATCATAAATTTATATATCAATGCTCCAATTTAAAATAAGGCCTACTCCTCAATAGGTACACATTATATTATCAAAATACAGACTCCTACGCTTGGCAATACAAATGCATGATGATGCTATACAAGACTTAACAAAAATTAGCATTTATCCTATTCTACTCAGACCAAGTGTAGCTCCCCCACACCGGGCCTCAGTTCATGGATGTTCATCCATTTGCTTACCCTTAACCTTACCCGAGGAACCTTCACCTGAAATTGTAATCCCATAACACGGGGTGAGATATAAATCTCAGTAACCAAGACAATTCCATCATATAATCTAGTTTAATTAACATATATGCATGAATCAAAATCAATATCAGAATCATATCAGTCATCTCAGCAAATGAAACGATTAGGCTATCATGATTACTATCCCACACTAGCAATCATATTTTTAACATGTTAAAGGCCATTAACACTGGGAGAGGCCTGTCCACGGCACCTACTCCCCATTGAGCACAACCAGGGCTCAGTGCATTTGGGGTTTGATCATAACCCGGTGCTCGATCGTAGTACATGCACGGGTGGCAGTCGCACCACAGCTCCACCATGGACTCACAAGGTCCAATCATCATACAATAGATAGCCAACCAATTCATTCAACATTTCAAATCATTCATATATAGCAAGTATGAAATTTAAACTGACATATGCATGGAATTAATGTAAACCCCAGTTACCTTACTTTGTGGACAGATTTGTAACAGGCACCAATGGTACAGAGTCTCCCTATAATCATAGCATCAAATAATTACTACTCTAATCCATCATTAACAGTTACAACAAGTACCCAAGGAAGTTAAATGCTAATAACTACATAAAGAACACTTACCCAGCCACCACAAATCCTAAATTCGGATTTTAGTGTCCTCTACCACAAATCTCAATATTCCACCCCAAAATCCTGAGCAAATTCGTACAAAATTAATACCCATAATATAAATCAGCTATGGGGGTCTCAAACCAATAAAGAAAGCATCAAAATTGGGGGTTTAAACTCACATAATACCAGCCCCAACCTCAACCTACGAATTTCACCAAGAAAATCCCCAAACACCCACATTTCAGATTTTTGGGTATGATGAAAATACTCCAAATGAAAAACTAATTGGACCAAATTAAAGAGAAAGATGAGGGGATTAAGTTGTATAACTATTACCTTGGCTGAATCTTGCTCTAAGTGTGTGAAAATGAAGAATTCTTGCCCTCAACCCTAGCCTCCTTCTCAACCTCCGAATTTTTCTTTTTTTTTTTTTGTGTTTCAGCAAATGAGAAAGTGGCTAAAGCATTAGGGTTTTAGGTGGGTTTAAGTTGGGTCAAGGGATGGGTCATGGGTTTCTCTAAGTCCAATTCCTAATGGCCTTCATACTTTTAGCTTGTTGGGCTGCAGAATTTTATTGGGCCAGTTTCATACATTGGGTTGCTGAAGTTTTATGGGATTTGGGCCAAGTTTGAAGAGCTCAAGGGTTTGGATATGCACCTAACTCATTGGGCCTCCATTAACCTCTCATCATGATCTATTAATTTGGGCCTAGATGAAATTTCTATCCCAATTAATTCTTAAACCCATGTTAACAATTTATCTCTCTAAAATTTACATTCACTAACTTGCCCAATTATCCTCTATTAATTATTCTTAATTACTCTAAATCCACGATTAACACCTTAATTAATTTTTAGGGTGTTATATGAACATTGTCTTTTCTTGATCCTCCAGGGCTATGCATATATGGAAATAACCTAAAAATCCATCCAGAAAATAGTAATAAGATTTCCTAGCTAAACGCTTAAGCATCTGATCAATAAAAGGGAGGGGGTAATGATCCTTTCTAGTGAGTAAATTAAGTCTCCTATAATCAATGCAAACCCTCCAATTGTTCTGTACACGGGTGGGCACCAATTCATTATTCTCATTTTGGACAATTATGATCCCTGATTTCTTTAGAACCACCTGTATAGGACTAACCCACTGACTGTCAGAAATAGGATATATAATACTAGCAGATAAAATTTTAGAAAGTTCTTTTTTAACCACATCCAAAATAAGTGGGTTCAGTCGCCTTTGAGGTTGCCTTACTGGCTTTGCCCCATCCTCTAATAGAATTATGTGCATGCATGTATTAGGGCTAATGCCAGGTATGTCAGCCAAGGTCCACTCTATTGCTTGTCTTCTCCTACTCAAGACCTTTAGAAGCTTCTCTTCCTCCTCTAGAATAATGTCACTGGCTACAATCACCGAAAGCTTTTTATCTTTCTCCAAAGAGGTATACTTGAGATTGTCTGGCAGCAGTTTGAGTTTTAAGGTAAGAGCTTGCTCAACTAAAGGTATGAGTTGTTTGATTTCAATCTCTTCCATGCCAAATACCTGTTCAGACAACTTACAAACAGAAGAAACAACTTTCCCATATATGGGAATATCAACAGAAGGAATATCAATAAGAGAACCAATAGCAATAGTAACATCAGTATCACTATTGGGTGAACTAGTCATACAGCATCTAATACCACTATCAATAGGCAAGGTAAAAGTGGAAATAGATGAACTAGCACAATCAACATATCCAGAAGTGACATCAACATGCAACATATCCTAAGAATCAGTAAATCCAGAAACATCAGAACAATAAGGGAAAACAACAGCATGCACATCATCTCTCGAACAAGAGGATTAATGTAGACAAGTATAATCATCTAAATTAGTCATAGCCTTACTAACAGTGAAATCATCATAAATAGAGGAGATCACATAATCATGATAATCAATACATGTACGGAACTCACTATTCTCAATAAAAGCACTAATCTGGGTACATCTGTGACATATAATAGTTCCAAAACATATACAATCAAGAGAATCATCCAAGTCAGCAATATCACAGGAATCAGTCAACAAACTATCCCTAAAATCAGCATTGGCATTATCAACTTGCATATCAATCCAGTTGATACTAAAAATAGAGTTATCATCATAAGGGTGTTTCATGGCATCAAATATATTAAATTGTATCACATTGTCAGCAAACTCTATTTGAAGAGTACTCTCATACACATTTATTATTATCTTTGTAGTTTTTAAGAAAGGTCTACCTAGAATGAGTGGGGCATGTCCACTAGATCTATATTTATCATCCTCCATGTTAAGGACATAAAAATTAGCTGGAAAAATCAAATCCTTTACCTTAACCAGAACATCCTCCAACACTCCTGAAGGATAAGTAATGTTCCTATTTGCCAGCTACACAACCACTCCAGTAGGTTTCAGCTTTCCCATCTGCAAAGATAAATACACTGATTTAGGCATAACATTTATAACAGTACCAAGATCAATCAAAGCATCAGAAAACTCAAAATTCCTAATAGTGCATGAGATTGTAAAAGTGCCCAGATCTTGACACTTAGTAGGTATTGTTAGTTGTATAAATGCTAAAACATTCTTGCTAAAATTGACTTTTTCATTCCCTCTTAGCCGCCTCTTGTTACTACATATTTCCTTGAGAAACTTAGCGTACTTAGGGATGGTCTTGATTGCATCCAACAAGGGTATATTGACCTTAACCTTCTTGAAAGTCTCAAGAATTTCTTTCTCAATATCTACTTTAATTTGCTTCTTTCCCAAGGTAGGTCTATGTGGGAAAGGCAAGATCTTCTTTGGCTCCTCTTCTTCATTGGGCTCATCTGGTGCGACGTGTGTTTTTTATGACGCTGGCTTATCCATAGTAATGGTATCTGAGGATCCCTGAACCTCTTTTCACTCCTAAGAGTGATGGCACTAACATTGCTACTATTCATTAGATTGATAACTGTCTGTGATGGTAATTGGCCTAATCCTTGGCTTTTTACCTCATTGAGAGAGTTAGCCAATTGACTTATCATATTCTCCATATGCTTGTTCTAAGTTTTTATTCTATTTTCCATGTTATCCGTTTCTTATCTGTGTCTAGTCTCACTCTATTCCATCTTTTCCATGAGTTGCTTCATCAATAGCTCCATGTTGTTATCTTTTCTAGGTTCCTCTTAGATAGGAACTGATTGCCTAATAGGTTGGGTGGACTGTGCACTAGGTCCTGCAACATTGTATCTATTTTGCTATTACCCTCCCTCATATCTTAAGTTGGGGTGATCCCTTCATCTTAGATTTTATGTATTAGAATAGGGATCATATTTTTCTTACCCTTATTACATTGGCCTGACTGGAAACATCCCAACATAAATCTCTATCCTATCCTTTAACATAGGGCACTGATCAGTAGTATGTGTGGCCAAATGACATATATCACACAAGGGTCCCACCAAGGTAGTAGAGGTAGATGTCTGCCCAGGTGCATAACATTGTGGATAGGAATGTGTCTGAGTAGGTTAGGACTGTGGTGTAAAAGTTTGAGATGGAGTAAAGGATGACTGTGGTTGCTTCTGAGTTAAAGTAAGCTAACAAAACTTCAATATCATACTGTGGAGTATCCAACTCATTTACTCCTCTTGCCATCTGCATTAATCTAGAACCAAATTGCTGAGCATTCTAAGCCATCTTATCAATCAACTCCTAGGCCCTTATAGGTATCAGATCACCTAAAGCTCCACTGGAGGCAGCATCAATCATGTTTCTATCCATTTTTAACAGCCCTTCATAGAAGTACTGAATAAGTAGCTGATTAGAAATTTAACGGTAAGGACAACTAGCCAGTAATCTCTTGAATCTCTCCCAATACTTATACAAAATCTCTCCACCATTTTGTCTGATCTCACATATTTCCTTCCTTATTGATGTAGTGTGAGAAGCAAGAAAGAATTTTTCCAAGAAGAGCCTTTTAGTTGGTCCCAAGAAGTGATGGCACTAGGGGGTAGATAGTACAACTAGTCCTTGGCTAAACCATCCAAGGAGAAAGGGAATGCTTTGAGCTTAATTTGTTCTTTTAAGACTCCCTGTAGCTTTATTGTAGAGCAGACAACATGGAATTCCTTCAGATGCTTGTGAGGGTCATCTTCTACAAGTCTATGAAACTTAGGAAGTAAGTGAATCAGACCAGATTTAAGCTCAAAATTTGCATCTAATTCTGGATATTGTATACAAAAATTTTGATAATGCATATTAGGAGCTGTCAATTCTCTAATAATTCTGGCATGCATGTTATCATTCAAATTTTCATTTACATTCAAGTTAGCCTGAACATGCATATTCATGTTGCAACATCTGGTTTTTTGAAAATGAAAGAAAACGTGAGAAACGTAACGTACAGTTTCTCCGTTAATGAACAAAACTCACTGGATATAAAAGGAAGTCCCCTAAGATGTAGTTAAGATCCCAAAAAATTTGGGAAGCATTCTAGACTCTAAAAAATGAGAATCCCAAGCTAAGATGGAAAGAAAAATGGAGTTAGAATGAAGAAACAATTTCTTATGAAAAGCTTACGAAACGTAATGGCATTTTTATAATTTTGAGCAAATTTTAGAATTCACATAGGAGGGCTTTTTAAATGAAAGTTTTGAGTTCTTTGGGGTTCTCAGAGGCCTTAAAAATTATACCGGGACAGCTAAAACCCCTTTGGTGGACGTTTTCCAATGTCGATGTACCTGAACTTTGACAGATTTATTTGGGAAGGTTTTAGCTCTGATTTGAGTGATTCCAAAGGCATTTTACTAAATTGAGAACCTAAATTTCATAATGGAAAAGATAGTTCTAAAAAAGGAGCTAAAACAAAGGAGAAACAAAAATACTAAAAACGAAGGGCAAATTGGGAATTTTTGAAAAGTGTTTCTTCCTCCCACCTATATATATGATGCACCCTTCTTCCCCTCTCATTTAGTTGGACCAAGTTCTGCCCAAAACTAGAGAAAAATCCTAGGGGATGAGGCGCACAAGAGGAGGAAGAAAAGGAGGAGAAATTTAAACAAAAAGGTATGGAAATTTAGTAGTTTTTCATGCTCTTTCTCATCCACACCTCCTCTCCTCCCTTCTCCTTTATTTCCTTTGATTAAAATAGAGTTTATAAATCTGATTCAAGGGAGAAATTCAAGGGAAAATTCGGATTTGAAGAGAGGAGCTCAAAGAACACAAGATTCAAGTGAGAAAAAGCAAGAAAACAAGGCAATTTCTCTTCCTATGGTTGTTATCTTTGGTTCCCTTCTCTAACATCTCGCCCCACTTGAGAAAACTATAGGAGGAGATGATTTTTAGGCAGAACCAAGCATGAATCTATAGAAAAAGGGTGTGGAAATTAAGAATATGCAAAGGGAATTATCAAAAAACCATTATATTCAAGGTGCAAATTCTAGGGTTTTGTGTGCACCTTCCAAAATCTGATTTCATATGATAATTTCTAGGCCTAATTAAGAGTTTAAATGAGCTCCTAAGATCCCTAAGAGGCTCCCCACATGCATGTCCCCTTGAGAAAACAAAGCAAGGTCCATGGAGAGCAAAAACGTCCATTGTCTCGGCCTAAGGGAGATAGCATAGCTAGGAAGAGTTTTAAATTTTTCTAAGCTCATTCTTGAGTCATATATGATGAATGAAAATGAGGGGAGGCCTTGGGAAAAATTTAAAACTCATAGAAAGTGAGTTGGTGCCTTATGTTTCATATTATAAACATGTAACATGGTGTTAAGCTTTTTGTTTTAATTGTAACAACCTTAACTTCTAATCCTGGTAATTATAGTTAAATACATGATTAATAATTAATGATCAAGGTTTGGGGTTGCTACAATTAATTACTTTACGAAATATAGGAAAATTTGAACCTTGATGTTGTTAGGATCATCAACTAAACAACCATAAATGGGAACATGTATAAAAGTGTGTCTACCATTATTAAGGGTTTGTAATTCAACTATCCATCGATTTCAACACACAAAAACCTCCCACAAGTGTTCCTATATCATTTCTTAGCATTAGCATCAAAGAAATTAGGGTTTCTAGGTCAAAGGACAAAGTTTGGGGACCTGCGTCGCGACTTGGAACCTTTCCGCCGTAGCTAAATTAGGTTCTGAAGCTCGAAAACTAAGTTTTTAACTTTGCGTCGCGGCCCAGACCTTTTGTGCCGTGGCCAAGTTGCTCTTGGGAACCATTGGGTAACTTACTCAAATTTTGTCGTGGCAATAGCCGCAGTGAGTTAGATTTACGCCACATCCTACCTACGTGGCATCGTGACAAGTTTTGCTACTGTATCCTCGTTAACTAATTTCCTCGACTCACGTTATGGCATGACTTATTACATCGAGGTGAGGTTTCATTCTGTCACCCCCTGGGCATTTTTTTCACTCTACGCCGCGACGCCCCTCGCCACTGTCACTCTGCAGGCCGTGGTGAGGCCTTCCTGCCCGCGGCGTGACTCCCTCCTGTAGCTATATCCCCTACATTTCGTCCCCTACACTCCAGTTCTCTTCTTAGGGACACTCTAAGACCCCTTCCCCTCATTTTATATGGCACTAATGATTTTTATCTACCTTATTTGCCCAGCTATTCTACCATTACTAACTCAACACTCAAGTACTAATTCTCACTCACCCAACCACCACATGTCAGCCTTTCATGGGTTATTGATAGCAAGGATTCATATACTATCAATAATTAACATCTCATACACATTTTACTAGAGGTTTCATACATCAATGATTCATATCAATTTCTAATACATCACATAATTGGGTTTCTAACAGTATACCATACCATAAGTTCAGTAAAATTCATACATCAGATACTATAGGTTCATACAACTTAAACCAAGCCATATTGAGACTTAACTCCTTAGCAAATCATTCCAACTAATTAAAACATAGACTCCTACACTTGGCAACATGAATACAAGGTGATGCTATACAATAAGGAACACAAAATTTGCATCTATACTAACTAAATCAGCCTAAGTGTAGCCTTCTCCCCACATGTTGGAGCTCATGAATTTTCATCCACTTGCTTCCCCTTATCCTTACCCGAAGAACCTTCACCTGAAATATTAATCCTATAAAACAAGGTGAGATATGTGTAACACCTTAATCTACTACCGCTATCTAGCCTCCCTCTGGGCTCGGTTCCATATGATTTCCAAAGAACCAATACCAATCCGTGGCATTTTCATGCTATGAAACGGGGTTTCATACACTCATTATCTGCCCCGTAGGTCCTGTGAACCCATCATTCATAGTCTCTACTCACACTCTATTTATACAACTCATACATAGCATAAAACAAGCCATAAGCCACGGGTATGGAGCCAAAAACCAGAAAAAATGCATTTTCTCACTTGTGCCCAAAAGTCATATTTTGGCTCTAACTTTGGAAAATCATAGCTAATTATAGAAAAATGGGAATCTAGTAAACTTTAGCTTTCTGGAAATATCTAAGTGTTAAATGTGCACTAAAAATAATTCCCAAGCAAAACCGCAGCATTTGCACTATGTTTGACATCGAAAATGGGAAGGAGGTCCGGCTGTCACTGTTTATGGTGCAGCTTACTGTCATGACTTTCGAAAATTCATAACTAAATCCACAAAATTCCAATCTGGGCAAACTATACCAATTTGGAAAGCTACGGATGTCTACTAGAGGATAAAAATAAGTACAAATCAGTTTAGTAGCCTCTACACCCCGAAAACCAATGGAATAGTAATGGGGGTCAGATGGGCTCCCTGATGCTGATATAGCAACTCAAAAGGTTCTTTCTCTCTCTACAGACCTTCGATTTAGGTGATTCTAGTTGGTACAGATCACTGTAGTTTTCTAGTTTATGTGTATAAAATTTCATGATAGTTGGCCACCGTTTGGTCTATGTATGACATGGATTTCATTTCTGACCTATAGGAACAGTACATGACCAATTTATTAAATTTTTCCAAATTCAACAATTCACCAAATATTCTCTAAACCTCCAAATATTACCCACTTTAGCTTCTCAAGAAGCTTTCTACAAACTCTAGAGGCATGCCAAATTTCATGGCAAGAGGAGCTCATCTAGTCATACTTTGACGGAGCTCACAAAATTACCGGCTTTAACACCCAAAAGGTCCAAAACGGGTCCAAATGGCCTCTCACACATTCTAGCCACTCATTGACAAGTTTAAAAGCATAACGATAGTCTATATAACATGTCCATGCGATCCAAATCAACATACATTCTAATCTCACTATGCTACGGGCTAAATTACACTATCACATACATTCAACAAAAGGGGCAAAACCCTCATTTCCATTAATTTGGCTATCAACATAGTTTATACATCATCTTTTCATACTTTTACACTTGTTACAACCTTTACATCTCAAAAATAGTGGGTGCATATACAATGTGGCACCACTTTACAACAAAATAACCCAAAACAAGCTAATATTTAGTTACACATGCTTCTAGGCTCCTTGGTGTGCACTCGATTCTCCTTGAGCTCCACCTAGCATGTTAAGTTGGGAGGGGAAGGGGTGAGATTCAGGGAATCTCAGTAGCTCATGCACTCATTCAAGTAAACAATCAAGGCATATAACAAGTCAAAGCATGCAAATAAGCATTTAGCCATTCTCAAACATCCAACACACATTGTACATGCTATGGAAATCACAACAATGCCAAAAATGGGCTCTAGGGACTTTTGGTCTAGCCTCACCCGAGTTTAGGGACTTTTGGATGGCCTCACCTGAGTTTAGGGACTTTTGACTTGGCCTCACTCGATTATGAGACTTTTGGCCTTGTCTCACCTATCTCAAGGGACTTTCGACTTTACCTCACCCATACCAAAGGACTTTCGGCACTACCTCACCCGAGCAAATCTCACAATTCATCACACAAGCATATTGGCATCAATGCATCAAAGCAATAGCATATGGCATATTTCACACAATAAGCATATACATAAATATACAATGACTATTACATCCAAGAATGCAACAAGAAAGAGTGGAAAGAGAGCTACCTTATAAGCCAAAGCCAGCACAAGCCTTCCCTTTCAATTTCTCTTCTCCCTTATTAAGTTCACACTCACACCTTGATGGAGGTGCTTCACTTGAGCCTAAGCACAATCAAGAACATAGAATTACTCTCTAGAATGTAACCTTCAGATCAAACTCTCCTAACATACCAGAACCTAGAGGTTCTCTCTCTCTCTCTAGAATGCCATCTACTATTTTTCTCTCTCAAGCTCTTAAGGTAGTGGAAACAACATTTTCAAAGAAAACAAGGAGATTCAAGGGTGTTTTCCACTTCCCCTCTTCTGACCCATACTCAGAAACTCACTAAACTCACAAACAAAACTGTAGAAAGAGAGGGCAAAGAGAGGAAAACTAGATTCTAAGGAGAAAAGAGAGAAATTTGCTTACCTTTCCCTTGCTCTTCCTCCTTCTCTTGGTTTCTCTCACTCTCCACGCCTCTTTTCTCTCCTTGGGTCAAAGTCTAGGGCAAAATGAGAGAAGGAATGAGTTGGAGCATGTAATGTTGTCAATTTCTCGCCTTTTACTCTCTTCCTGACTGACCCTCGCTACGGCGAAAATTAACCTTCGTTATAGCGAGCTCGTGTTATCTGGCTTTGCTATGGCGAGGTGTAACCTTCGCTATGGCGAGCTCGTATCAGTTCGCTTCGCTATGGCGAACTCGCGTTAGTTCCAGACCTCACTTTCGCTATGGCATATGCTACGGCGAGCTGCCCCCTAGTTTCTATATGGACTGCTGCCTGTACTCACTATAGCTAGAATCTCTTTCGTTATCGCGAGAAGGCACCCTCGCTGTAGCGAGACCATTTCTTGCTATTGCGAGCAAACTTAGCAAAATTTCTAGATTTTGAAAATTTCCAGCTTTCTTCTTTCTTTCTTTTCCTTTTCTTTTCTTTTTCCTGGTTGTTACATTTCTACCCCTCTCAAAAGAAATTTCGTCCTCAAAATTTAAAGACTTACCTCAAGGGAATAACTCTGGGTATTTTTGCCTCATTTCATCCGCCAATTCCCAGGTCGCTTCCTCAGATGTCAAACCTCTCCAGATCACTTTCACTAGAGGAATGTTCTTGCTTCTCAGCTGTTTCAGCTTAGCATCCACAATTCTCTCCAGTGTCACTACATAGGAAAGATCTTCCTACAATTGCACATGCTCATATTCTATGACATGTGAGGAGTCTAGTAAATACTTTTTCAATTGGGAGATATGAAAAACACTGTGGATTTGGGCTAGGTTAGGAGGTAAGGCTATTCGGTAAGCCACGGGTCTAATTTTCTCAAGGATTTCAAATGGACCAATATACCTAGAACTGAGCTTTCTTACCCTCATTGACCGACCTACTCCCATCATTGGAGATACCCGAATGAACACATAGTCTCCAACCCCAAACTCTAACGGCCTCCTACGCTTATCAGCATAGCTTTTCTGCCTACTCTGGGCCGTGAGGAGCCTCTTTCTAATCAACTCTATTTGTTGGGTGGTCTGGTCCACAATCTCAGGTCCTATCATACTCCTCTCACCTAACTCAACCCAACACAGAGGGGATCTGCACTTTCTCCCATACAAAGCTTCATAAGGGGCCATCTGAATACTGGAATGGTAACTGTTATTATACGCAAACTCTGCTAACGGTAAATACGCATCCCAGTTACCCCTCATTTCTAACACACATGCCCTTATCATGTTTTCCAATGTTTGGATGGTCCTTTCAGTCTGACCTTCTGTCTGGGGGTGATATGCAGTACTAAACCGCAACCTGGTCCCTAAGGCATGCTGTAATGACCTCCAAAAGTTCGATGTGAACTTAGGGTCTCTATCCGAAACTATGCTACTGGGTATTCCATGAAGTCGCACTATCTCTCTGATACACAACTGGGCTAATCTATCCAGTGTATGAGTAGCCTTAATAGCTAAAAAATGTGCAGACTTCGTCAGTCTATCCACAACGACCCAAATAGCATCGTGTTCAGAGGATGTCCTGGGTAACCCCATAACAAAGTTCATGGCTATACTATCCCACTTCCACTCAGGGATATCTAGGGGTTGCAACAACCCAGCCGATTTTTTATGTTTAATTTTTACCTTCTGACACACTAGGCATCTAGCCACATAATCCGTCACATGGCTTTTCATCCCTGGCCACCAGAAAATTCTTTTCAAATCCTGATACATCTTGGTGGCACCTGGGTGGATAGTATACTTACTCTTATGTGCCTCTTCTAAAATGCTTTCTCTCAACTCATTCTAACTAGGCACACAGATTCTATCCCGATATACTATCATGCCATCCTCAGACACCTTGAAATCTGAGGTCTTACCTTGGGTAATCTCATTCCTGATCCGTTTCAGGAACTCATCCTCTCTTTGGGCATCTAAGATCTGGGTTCTCAACATATTCTCAATTCGGGTTTCACTCAGATACAATCTACTCGATACCACCTGACAAGAGAGGTTCAAATCTCTGAACTTCTCTAGGACCTCCTGCTCCCTAATCATCATATGGGCTACATGGATGGTTTTCCTACTCAGGGCATCCGCCACCACATTGGCCTTACCCGGATGATATTTCAACACATAATCATAATCTTTCAGGAATTCCATCCATCTCCTCTGTCTCATATTGAGTTCTTTCTGGTCAAATAGGTATTTCAGACTCTTGTGGTCACTATAGATCTCTATGGTAGCACCATACAGATAGTGTCTCTAAATTTTAAGAGCAAACACTACGGCGGCTAACTCCAGGTCATGTGTGGGGTAATTCTCCTCATGAGGCCTTAACTGCCTCAAGGCATATGCCACTACTCGACCCTACTGCATCAACACACATCCTAACCCTTTGCCCGAAGCATCACAATAAACCACAAATGGTTCACTAGGGTCAAGGATAATCAGTACAGAGGCAGTGGTCAAACAGAGTTTTAACTCCTGGAAACTCTTCTCACATCTCTCATTCCACACAAATGGTGTATCTTTCCTAGTTAGCCTCGTCAGTGGTAAGGCCATCCGAGAAAAGTCCTGAATAAACCGTCTATAATACCCTGCCAAACCTAGGAAACTCCTAACCTCGGTGATCGTTCTAGGTCTATCCCACTGTAACACAGCCTCAACTTTATGGGGATCAACCGTGACCCCGTCTCGTGAGATCACATGACCTAAGAATCGCACCTCGGTCAGCCAAAACTCACATTTACTAAGTTTGGCATACAACCTTTTCTCTCTCAAGGTGTCTAGGACTAATCTCAAATGCTTCTTGTGCTCCTCAAAAGATCGAGAGTACACTAAAATATCATCAATAAAGACCACCACAAAATGATCTAGATATAGTCTAAATACCCTGTTCATATAATCCATGAACACAGCAAGCGCATTCGTCAATCCGAATGGCATCACAAGGAACTCATAGTGCCCATATCTCGTTCTGAAGGCCGTCTTGGAGACGTCTTCAGTTCTCACTCTCAATTGGTGGTAACCAGATCTAAAATCTATCTTGGAAAACACATATGCCCCAACCAACTGATCTAACAGATCATCAATTCTAGGGAGAGGATATTTATTCTTGATGGTAACTTTATTCAACTCTCTATAATCTATACACAACTGCAAGCTACCATCCTTCTTTTTCACAAACAACACTGGAGCTCCCCAAGGTGAAACACTAAGGTGGATAAACCCTTTCTCTAACAATTCCTCTATCTACTCTTTTAACTCAGCAAGCTCGGCGGGAGCCATCCTGTAAGGAGCCTTGGACACCAGTCAAGCCCCAGGCACTATGTCTATAGGGAACTCTAATTCTCTCTCAGGAGGTAGGCCACTAAAATCAAACTCTCTAGGAAAAACCTCCGGGAATTCCCTGACAACTGGGATCTCCTCTATCCCTTCTTCTACCTCAGCCTGAATAGAGAAAAAGACTAGAAACTCTTGACAACCACACTCTAAATATCTCTCAGCCTGGGCAGTAGTCATAAAGGATAACTCAGCTCTTACCCTAGGTATAGTCCCACAAGCAGGTAGGGAAATGGTTCGGTGTTCACAATCAAGTATGGCATTATTTGCGGCCAACCAGTTCATACCAATAATTAAATCAATATCATGAAAGGGCATACAAACCAAATCAATAGTGGTATGACAATGGTTAAATTGTACAGTGACATTTAAGCAGGTATGGGAAGTAACCACATGGCCTCCAGTGGGTGTAATGACAGACAAGTCAAAGGTAAGACACTAATGACCAGACCCAATTTCCTCACACAATCATAAGATATAAACGAGTAACTAGCACCCGAATCAAACATAGCAACTACAAGAAAGCCATTCACTATCAGCGTACCTGGGATCAAATTGGGAGATACGCTGGCTTCCTGCTGAGTAAGGGTGAACACTCGGCCCTGGGTCTGTGGTCTAGGAGGAGGCACTGTCTCCATCTGAGGATAGTGTCTAGCAATGTGCCCCGGCTTCCCACACTTGAAACATGTCACCGGAGACTGCTGGAAGGATGACTGGCCCCGAGGAGGTGGCACACCTCGCTGTAGCCTTCTATTCTATGGCCCTTTGCCTCTCCTCTTTGGGTTAGGTGTCAAACTAGAACCCTATTCTGGTTTTGGCCTTTTCAAATTCGGAACCCTCTTCTGACTAGCTGTAGTCACAGTAGGCATGATAACTTGCAAGTTAGTCTCAATCACCCTGCTGACCTCCACAAGGGTATTGAACTTCCTGATCTGCTGTGGGGTGACTCTGTCGCTAATCAGGGGCCTCAAACCAGTCTCAAACTGCTCACATCTCTAGGGTTCATCATTATACCGCTGGAGGTAAGAGGAATATCAAGACAACTCTATGAACTTGGCCACATACTGATCCACAGTCATCTCATCCGTCTGTCTCAAGCCCATGAACTCCATCTCTTTCTTCTTCCTCACTGAACTAGGGACATATTTCTCATAGAACTCAACCAAGAAGGTTTCCCAAGTTATCGGTATATTCTTGGTCTCCATCAGGGGTTTCGTGCTACACCACCATCTATCAGCTTCCTTTTCTAGCATGAAAGTGGCTAGCTGAGCTTTCTGCTCGGTGGTACAATCTATCACCGAGAATATCTTCTTAAGCTACATCACCCAAGCCTCCACCTTATCCATATCCAACTCCCCGTCAAATGAGGGTGGATTATTCTGCCTAAACTGCTTTAATACTTTCTGGATAGGCGTCTGGGTCTATGGAGCAGCAGGCTCCTGGGGAGGTGCAGGTGGAATACTAGATGTAGATGGTTGAGGTACAGGGGCATCCCTTCTGGCTTCTTCTTGCCTAGCCAGGGTGTCTTGCAAATGCATGATCATATCATGCTGCTGCTGGGCAATGTATCTCTGCTGTTCTAGCATCTCCTGATGCTGGCCCATCATGGCCTCATACCTATCAAGTCTCTCCATGATGGCCTGCAGAGGATCATCAGTCCCAATAGGAACCTCTAGCTCAGCTCTCTGAGCCCTGGGCAGTCTGCCTCTACCCCTGCCCCGTCTAGTCTCAACCATGTCTGAAAAGAAGTAGCAATCCTCAGTTCACAATAATATCACTAGCACATATACACATGGATGCTACCACTTCCATGACCATTTACACCAAACACAAGCAAATCATAGCATTCAAGAGCCTAATATCAAGCAAAAGTGCCTGAACCATTGCTATGATACCAAAAATGTAACATCTTAATCTACTACCGCTATCTAGCCTCCCTCTGGGCTCAGTTCCATATGATTTCCAAAGAACCAATACCAATCCGTGGCATTTTCATGCTATGAAACGGGATTTCATACACTCATTATCTGCCCCGTGGGTCTTGTGAACCCATCATTCATAGTCTCTACTCACACTTCATTTATACAACTCATACATAGCATAAAACAAGCCATAAGCCACGGGTATGGAGCCAAAAACCAGAAAAAATGCATTTTCTCACTTGTGCCCAAAAGTCATATTTTGGATTTAAATTTGGAAAATCATAACTAATTATACAAAAATGGAAATCTAGTAAACTTTAGCTTTTTGGAAAGCTCTAAGTCTTAACTTTACACTAAAAATAATTTCCAAGCAAAATCGCAGCGTTTGGACCATCTTTGACATCAAAAATGGGAAAGAGGTCCGGCTGTCACTGTTTCTGGTGTAGCTTACTATCATGACTTTCGAAAATTCATAACTAAATCTAAAAAAATCCAATCTGGGCATACTATACCAATTTAGAAAGCTACGGATGTCGACTAGAGGAAAAAATAAGTCCAGATCAGTTTAGTAGCTTCTACACCCAGAAAACCGATGGAACAGTAACAGGGGTCAGATGGGCTCCCTGATGCTGATACAGAACCTCAGAAGGTTCGTTCTCTTTCTACAGACCTCCGATTTAGGTGATTCTAGTTGGTACAGCTCACTATGGTTTTCTAGTTTATGTGTATAAAATTTTATGATAGTTGGCCACCGTTTGGTCTATGTATGACATGGATTTCATTTCTGACCTATAGGAACAGTACATGACCAATTTATTAAATTTTCCCAAATTCAACAATTCACCAAATATTCTCTAAACCTCTGAATATTATCCACTTTAGCTTCTCAAGAAGCTTTCTACAAACTCTAGAGGCATGCCAAATTTCATGGCAAGAGGAGCTCATCTAGTCATACTTTGACGGAGCTCACAAAATTACCGGTTTTGGCACCCAAAAGGTCCAAAATGGGTCCAAATGGCCTCTCACACATTCTAACCACTCATGGACAAGTTTAAAAGCATAACAATAGTCTATATAACATGTCCATGTGATCCAAATCAACATACATTCTAATCTCACTATGCTACGGGCCAAATTACACTATCACATACATTCAACAAAAGGGGCAAAACCCTCATTTCCATTAATTTGGCTATCAACATAGTTTATATATCATCTTTTCATACATTTACACTTGTTACAACCTTTACATCTCAAAAATAGTGGGTGCATATACAATGTGGCACCACTTTACAACAAAATAACCCAAAACAAGCTAATATTTAGCTACACATGCTTCTAGGCTCCTTGGTGTGCACTCGGTTCTCCTTGAGCTACACCTAGCATGTTAAGTTGGGAGGGGAAGGGGTGAGATTCAGGGAATCTCAATAGCTCATGCACTCATTCAAGTAAACAATCAAGGCATATAACAAGTCAAAGCATGTGAATAAGCATTTAGCCATTCTCAAACATCCAACACACGTTGTACATGCTATGGAAATCACAACAATGCCAAAAATGGGCTCTAGGGACTTTTGGTCTAGCCTCACCCGAGTTTAGGGACTTTTGGATGGCCTCACCCGAGTTTAGGGACTTTTGACTTGGCCTCACTCGATTATGAGACTTTGGGCCTTGTCTCACCCATCTCAAGGGACTTTCGGCTTTACCTCACCCATATCAATGGACTTTCGGCACTACCTCACCCGAGCAAATCTCACAATTCATCACACAAGCATATTGGCATCAATGCATCAAAGCAATAGCATATGGCATATTTCACACAATAAGCATATACATAAATATACAATGACTATTACATCCAAGAATGCAACAAGAAAGAGTGGAAAGAGAGCTACCTTATAAGCCAAAGCCAATACAAGCCTTCCCTTTCAATTTCTCTTCTCCCTTATTAAGTTCACACTCACACCTTGATGGAGGTGCTTCACTTGAGCCTAGGCACAATCAAGAACATAGAATTACTCTCTAGAATGTAACCTTCAGATCAAACTCTCCTAACATACCAGAACCTAGAGGTTCTCTCTCTCTCTCTAGAATGCCATCAACTATTCCTCTCTCTCAAGCTCTTAAGGTAGTGGAAACAACATTTTTAAAGAAAACAAGGAGATTCAAGGGTGTTTTCCACTTCCCCTCTTTTGACCCATGCTCAGAAACTCACTAAACTCACAAACAAAACCGTAGAAAGAGAGGGCAAAGAGAGGAAAACCAGATTCTAAGGAGAAAAGAGAGAAATTTGCTTACCTTTCCCTTGCTCTTCCTCCTTCTCTTGGTTTCCCTCACTCTCCATGCCTCTTTTCTCTCCTTAGGTCGAAGTCTAGGGCAAAATGAGAGAAGGAATGAGTTGGAGCGTGTAATGTTGTCAATTTCTCGCCTTTTACTCTCTTCTGGACTGACCCTTGCTACGGCGAAAATTAACCTTCGCTATAGTGAGCTCGTGTTGTCTGGCTTCGCTATGGCGAGATGTAACCTTTGCTACAGCGAGCTCGTATCAGTTTCCTTCGCTATGGCGTGATTTGACCTTCGCTATGGCGAACTCACGTTAGTTTCAGGCCTCACTTTCGTTATGGCATACGCTACGGCAAGCTGCCCCTGGTTTCTGTATGGACTGCTGCCCGCACTCGCTATAGCTAGAATCTCTTTCGCTATTGCGAGAAGGCACTCTCGCTGTAGCGAGACCTTTTCTCGCTATTGTGAGCAAACTTAGCAAAATTTCTGGATTTCGAATATTTTCAGCTTTCTTCTTTCTTTCTTTTCCTTTTCCTTTTCTTTTCGTTTTCCTGGTTGTTACAATATGAATCTCAGTAACCAAGGCAATTCCATCATATAATCAAGTTTAATTAGCATATATGCATGAATCAAAATCAACATCAGAATCATATCAGTCATATCAGTAAATGAAACAATTAGGCTATCATGATTACTATCCCATACTAGCAATCTTATTATCACATGTTAAAGGCCATTAACACCGAAAGAGGCCCGTCCACGGCACCTACTCCCCATTGAGCACAATCAGGGCTCAGTGCATCTGGGGTTTTATCATAACCCGTTGCTTGATTGAAGCACATGCACGGGTGGCAGCCGCATCACAACTCCACCATAGACTCACAAGGTCCAATCATAATACAATAGATAGCTAACCAATTCATTCAGCATTTCAAATTATTCATATACAGCAAATATGAAATTAAAATAGATACATGCATGGAATTAATATAAACCTCGGTTACCTCACTTGTAGACAATTTGTAACAGCCACCAAGGGTACAAAAGTCTCTATAACCATAACATCAGAGAATTACCACTCTAATTCATCATTAACAGTAGCAACAAGTACCCAAAGAATTTATAAGCTAATAACTACCTAAATGACACTTACCCAATCACCACAAATCCCCAAATTCGGATTGAGTATGCCCTCTACCAGAAACTTCAATATATCACTTAAATTCCTAAGCAAATTCGTACATAATTAACACCCATAATATAAATCAACCATAGGGGTCTTAAACCAGTAGAAAATACACTAGAATGGATAGTTTATACTTACCCAATGCTAGCTCTAACCTCAACCTACGAATTTCCACCATAGAAACACCAAACAACAACATTTCAAATTTTGGGTGTGGTGAAAATGCTCCAAATGAAAAACTAATCAGGCCAAATTAAAGAGAAAGATGAGGGATTAAGTTGTATAACTATTACCTTGGCTAAATCTTGCTCCAAATGTGAGAAAATGTGGAATTATGCCAAGAACCCTAGCCTCTCCCTCTCACCTCCTAATTTTCTTTGTGTTTTTATGTTTTGCAGAATGGGGGAGGTGGCTGGTCAGTTTTTTTTAGGGTTCTAGTGGGGTTAAGTTAGGTCAAATATGGGTCATGGGTTGCTCCAAGGTCCAACTCCAAATGGGCTTCAGATTTTTAGCTTGTTGGGCCAGTTTTAAAGTGTTGGGCTATAGAGTTTCATTGGGCCAGCTCTTATGCTTTGGGTTGCTAAAATTTAATTAGGTTTGGACCAAGTTTGAAGAGCTCAAGAATTTGAGTCTGCACAAGGGTTATTGGGCCACTTATAAGAATCTATACAAGGTGGATCTTGGGCATCTATCACATTAAATTGGGTTGGGTCTGCACCTAACTCATTGGGCCTCTATTAGCCTCTTATCATGATCTATTAATTTGGGCCTAAATGAAATTTCTATCCCATTAGATTCCTAACCCATATTAATAATTTATCTCTCTAAAATTCCCATTCACTTAACTTGCCCAATCATCCCATATTAATTATTCTTAATTAATCTAAATCCATGATTAACACCTTAATTAATTTTAGGGTGTTACATTAATTGTGTGAGGCTTAAAAGGAGTCAAGAATCATATTTGAAAGGAAAGAATGGAGCCTAGAAATTATTTGAGGGGTGTTGCTTTATTAGATGTAATTATGGACCATAATGGGGTTTATAGAGCAACCTAGTGTCTAAGCAAGTTGTGTGGCCTTAGAATTTATTTCATGAACCTAATTGGCTTCTATAAATTGTATCTATGCCAAGAGAAACCATCTCCGCAAGTTTGTGGGTGTATGGCCGAAAGAGGAGGCTTGAATTCTAAAAAAAAAAGTGTGTGATTATATACAAGGTAGCTCTCTCCACCTTCTCTCATGCATGGATGTGTGTTTAGCTTGTCTTAGAATGTGTGTATGTATATTTTCAAGCCATAAAAAGTATGCTAGCATGATTTTATATGCCATGATTTCATGATGACATATTATGTTTTCAAATGGATGTATGATGTTTGTTTGAGTTTGCTTGAGTGTGGAGAGGCTAAGAACTCTTAATCATGGTGAGGATGACCCAAGAACCCTTGAGATTGGTTGAGACAAAGCAAAGAGTCTCCCAAAAGCAAAGTGGGCTCCCAAGAGTATGACTGAGTCCAAAGCTCTTAAAGAATGGGTGAGGCAAGTCCAAAATCTATGAGGAAAAGTGTGAGGCCAATTCAAACACTTGGTGAGCTCTTGAATGATTTGTGTGACTTGTTCACATGCCAAGCTTGCTTCTTGAATGCTCATGACTTCCATGATATCCATGCATGCATCTTTAAGGCTTGCTTTGCATATATTATGTATGATTGAATGGGAGATGAGCTATTGGGATTCTTTGAATCTCATCCCTTCCTCTCCAATGATCTAATATGTTAGTTGGACCAAGTGGATATGGTAATGGGAGCCAACAACATTGAAGAAAGAAGATTGACAATTATATGCCTAGCTTTGCCTTTTTGGAATCATAATGATGCTTCATGATATATATTGTTGTTGTAAATGGCATATGACCTTTAAGACATGTGTAATTATGATATTATATGATGTATAAATGTATGGATATGATATATGAACTCTAGAATAGAATTTGGGTATGTAATACCAAGGTATGCATTTTGGAAGTTTGATGTAAATGTGTATAAGTGTGGATGAAAAGGCCAAAATGAGATGTAAGAGATTTGGGACCATTTGGGAAGATCACACAAGTTCTAAATGTGCTTTTAGACTTTCCCAAAAGGTACCAAGACCAAAGGAAACCCATTTGGCAATTTCAGTATCCCATATAGAGCTAAAAATGACCATAATGGAACCCTATGTCACTTTTTAGCCAAATGAACTCTTCCTGATCTGAGATTTGGTAAAACTTTAGAGCCTATTGAGAGATTTTTGGGAAGCTAAAGATCATAATTTTCAAATGTCTACAGAATATTTGATGATTTTTCAAAGTTGGCCATTTTTATGGTTTTGGTCTACTGCACTATTCATTTGGTCCAAAAATGAATTCTATCACACGAGGCTCAAATGATGTCCAATTGCCATGAACTTTTATACAAAGAAACTAGAAATTCATAGTGACTTGTATCAACTAAAATTGTAACACCCCGAAATTTATTAAGGTGTTAATCATAGATTAAGATTAATTAAGAATAATTAATATAGGATGATTGGGCAAGTTAAGTGAATAGGTATCTAGAGAGATAAATTGTTAATCTGGGTTAAGAATTTATTTGGGATAGAAACTTCACGTAAGTCCAAATTAATGAATCATGATAAGAGGCTAATGGAGGCCCAATGAATTAGAGGCAGACCCAAACTAATTTAATGAGATAGAGGCCCAAGATTTATCTTGTATAGGCTCAATTAAGTGGCCCAATTACCCTTGTGCAGACCCAAGCCCTTGAGCCCTTCAAGTTTGGCCCAAAACCCATAAAACTTCAGCAACCCAATGTATTAAACTGGCCCAAAATAATTCTGCAGCCTAACAAGTGAAAACTGGCCCAATAAGCTAAAGTCTGAAGCCCATTTGAACTTGGACCTTGGAGCAACCCATAACCCATTTTTGACCCAACTTAAACCCATCTAAAACCCTAATACTTCAGCCACTTATCCCATTTGCTAAAACTCAAAAGTGAAATTCGGAGGTGGAGAAGGAGGCTAGGGTTTGGGGCAAAAATTCTGTATTTTCACACACTTAGAGCAAGATTTGGCCAAGGTAATAGTTATACAACTTAACCCCCTCATCTTTCTCTTTAATTTGGTCCGATTACTTTTTCATTTGGAGGATTTTCATATTACCCAAAATCTGAAATGTGGTTATTTGGGGTTTTCTTGATAAAATTCGTAGGTTGAGGCTAGGGCTGACATTAGGTGAGTTTAAACCCCTCATTTTGATGCTTTCTTTAATGGTTTGAGACCCCTATAGCTTATTTATATTATAGGTATTAATTTGGTATGAATTTGCTTAGGATTTTAAGTGAAACATTGAGAATTCTGGTGGGAGATACTTGAATCCGAATTTGGGAATTGTGGTGGCTGTTGCAATTGTTTGCAAGTGAGGTAACCAGGGTTTGCAATAATTCCATGCATGTATCAGTTTTAATTTTATATTTGCTATATATGAATGATTTGAAATATTGAATGAATTGGTTGGCTATCTGTCGTATTATGATTGGACCTTATGAGTCCATGGTGGAGCTGTGGTGCGGCTGCCACCCGTGCATGTGCCACGATCGGGCACCGAGTTATGATCAAACCCCAGATGCACTGAGCCCTGGTTGTGCTCAATGGGGAGTAGGTGCCGTGGACGGGCCTCTCCCGGTGTTAATGGCCTTTAACATGTTAAATATATGATTGCTAGTATGGGATAATAATCATGATAGCCTAATTGTTTCATTTGCTGAAATGACTGATATGATTCTGATATGGATTTTGATTCATGCATATATGTTGATTAAAATGGATTATATGATGGAATTGTCATGGTTACTGAGATTTATATCTCACCCCGTTTTATGGGATTAATATTTCAGGTGAAGGTTCCTCGGGTAAGGATAAGGGTAAGCAAGTGGATGAACATCCATGAGCTGAGGCCTAGTGTGGGGAGGCTACACTTGGTCTGAGTGTAATAGGGTAGATGCTAAATTTTGTTTAGTTTCATATAGCATCATCATGTATCTGTATTGCCAAGTGTAGGCTTGCACAATTGATTTATTGAGGATGTATGTAATGAGGGGTTAGACCTCATCCTAATTTAGTAATTGTTGTATGGACTCATGATTTCTACTGTAATTGATGCTGACTTATAATTTTGCTTATTAATGGACATGTGACCCCTGAGGTATTGATATGAACCCCTAATGTATGGAACCCCCATTTATTGAGTATTAAAGGATAGCTGCGAGTAATTCATGTATATTCTGTTGTTGCTACTTTATAAACTTGCTGATAGAGGGTAATTAGAGAACGAAAATGGGCATATAAGTTTTGAGTTGGTAATGGAAGCATAGTTAAGTAAATAAGGTAGATAAATGCCCTTAGAGCCATATAAAATAAGGGGAAGTGACCTTAGAGTGTCCCTAAGAAGAGAAATGGAGTGTAGGGGGCGAAATATAGGGAAAACAGCTACAGAAGGGAGTCATGCCGCGGCTAAGAAGGCTTTGCCGCGGCCTAGGGAGTGACAGTGGCGAGGGACGCTGCGGCTTGAGAAATCTCACCGCGGCGCGGAGTGAAAATAATCGCCCAGGGGGTAACAGAACGTAACCTCACCGCGGCGCAAGAAGTCTAGCCGCGGCGCGAGTCAAGGAAATTAATTAGGGAGGTTACAGTAGCAAAACTCGCTGCGGCGCTACATAGGTTGGCCGCGGCGCAGATCCAACTCGCCGCGGCGAAAGTCAGAAAAATTCCCGATAGCAACTTGGCCGCGGCGCAAGAGTTCCAGGCCACGGCACAAGTTTAAAAACTTGGTTTTCGAGCTCTAGAACCTAACTGAGCCACGGTAGGAAAGTTCCAGGTCACGGCGCAGGTCCCCAAACTCCTATACTTGACTTAGAAACCCTAATTTCAGTAAGGCTAATGTTAGGAAATAGCATGGGGACATTGGTGAGATGTTTTTGTGGGTTGAAATTGATTAATGGATGAATCCTAAACCTTTAATGATGGTACAAACCCTTTTATGCATGTTCCCGTTATGGTTGTTAGTTGATGATCCTAGTAGTATCAAGGTTTAAATTTCTCTATATTTTATTAATGTGATTAGTTGCAACGACTCCAAACCTTGATCATTATTCATTAATCATGTATTTAACTATAATTACCGATGTTAGGACTTAGGGTCGTCACAAAAATCACCTCATTTGGAGGTCTAGAGAGGGAGATATGAATTTTTGAACATTCTGTCCAGTATTAGGAATTTTTCCTGACCTGAGTTACTATTCCATTAAATTTCGAGGTCTAGGCTTGATGAACTGGTCTGGAGATATTTTTTCTCTCTAGCTAACATCCACATCTTTCCATATTGGTATCATTTACATGGATTAGATTTTCTTGGAATTAATTGGACATTTTCAAATTTTTCTGTAGAATTCTATGACAGTTCTAGAACACAGTTTGACCTCTGGACATTTTTCAATGTCAAAAGCCCTCTGTGATGGATGTTATGGTCTGGGAGTATTTTTAGTGTGAAGTAAACATCTGTGGCTTTCTAGAATAGCCAAGATTTTATGATTTTGATATTTCTAGAATTAGTTATGATTTTTCAAAATTTGGCCAGAAAAGAGGCCAAATCTGGCCGAGAATGAACCTCCATATTCTATGCTCCATTTCGGTTTCCATGAGTTGTAATATGATTTTATGATGTAAATGAGTTGTATTGATGTAATTAAATATAAGAATGTATAATTTGAGCTCTCACAGTCCATGTGACACCAAATGAAAATTTTAAACCTGACGCAAAGCGAAAATACTCATTATTCTAGTCCATTTTTCTTTACATTCTCATAGATTTGATGAAGTGGAACTTATAAATGTCATGAAATGAGCTAGAATTTATGGTGTTACACATGTTAGCATTCATTTGATCTTGTTCAGCCATATTATCACCAGCAAATTGAAGTACACAATCAATTCCTGGCACACAATCAAAAGCAGAAGAAATAGAACTACTGATTCCTACACTATCTGTATTTTTCTTAATCCTTACTTGTCTTCTAAAGGTTCTTTCAATTTTCAAATCCAAAACAATTAATTTTTCACCAGAGCTCCTTGTCATAAACCAATTAGACAAGCAAAAACTAAAAAGAAATACAACAAAGAAAAATTAGAAAAATCCTAGAAATTTGAAAAAATACTAAAAAATTAGAAAAAGTGCCTTAAATGTTGGAATTTGGCCAAAAAAATGGCGCACCTAATAGCGTTGCTATTAATTTTGCTTAAAACACCCAAAAATCTTGGTAAACAAAGTTTGAGAAATTTCTGGGCACTTTAAAAAAAATTCCAGCAACCCGGACAATTGATACGTAACACCAAAATAATCTAAATCCAAGCTTAAAACAAGGGAAAATAGAACAAAAATTGAGCAAAAATAGGGCAAAAATACTAAGAAACCTTTTCAAACAATTAAGAAACTAAACTCCCCAGTAACGACGCCAAATTTGATGATTGTGTCACGTAATATCAAATAAAACTAGGTAGAAAAATAAATTTTTGTAGATAATGGTGCAACCTAGGTCATTTCCCATGGAGTTTGTGCCTCTATTTGTTTATGAAAGAGTGTTCCAAGTATTACTAAATGAAAGTTGTTTAGGGGATTTTGAAATGTTAGAATTTAATTTAACTAAATTTGAATTGATAAGAATTAAAAACTTAAGGCTAAGTGAAGTGAATAATTAAGAAAATGTGGTAGCTAGCTTTTAGATGGACTCCCTAGAATTGAATTATTCTTGCTCTCTTTTTAGTGTACCAAATTTGGATTTAAATTCTTGCTCATTAGTGTATTCCCCATAAAAACTCTTGAATGACCATCCAAGATTCAATTCATCAATTATTCAAGGAATTTGCAGCCACAAGAAACCTTGAAAAATTAATCAGTTGAATTAAGAACAAGAACACACTATAACCAATCCTAATTGATCAATAAAATTTGCTACACAATCCACTTAATATGCTAATTAACTAATTAGATTAATGAATTCCTCAAACAATTAATTGCACAAAAATTCTAGCCACTTAATCCAACAACCATTGCATCAATTGGCCTATAATCAAGAGGAAATTAAGAGTAAATTGCACAGCCAATAAATCTAGACTTTTCACAAACATGTAATGATCATAATTAACATTCCAAATCTCAAATTATACTCAATCCACAAATCAACTCAATCTAGTAATTTCCAGCAATTAAATTCCTAAATTAATAAGTTAAACCTAGTCAAATTAATAAAAGAATTAATGCTGGAATTGAAAGAGTAAGCATAGAAATTTTTATCCAATTTGGTGGGGAAATGTGGATCTCAAATCTGCATCTGGGAGTCTCCAATCTTTAGCTAGCCACCAAGGATTTAAACGGTCACTTGCATTATATAATCTCATTTTGGACCATTTGAAGCCACTTTGATACCATTTTGAGCATAAACCCCTTGAACCAAAATTAGACCAAATGAACGAATTTTAGCATAAAATTTAGCAAGTAATTAGATCTCATTTAGAGCTTTTTACAAAGACAAAGAACACAATTTTTGGAGCCCTGTAGAATTTCTTATGATTTTTCAAAGTTAGTTGAATTTTGTAGTTTTGCTTGTGAACTATTCATTTGGTCAGTTCTGTTTTTTTAAGCATTTGAGGGGCCAATGAACTCCAGTGCTCATAAAATTTTAGAAGTTTATAATTCACATTATAAGCTTTCCACAGCATTGAGATCAATCAATTTGGAATTGTATAGCTCAAGATATATATGCTTCAAGTTTCAAGTCTGCATATGGATGAAATTTTGATAGTGTTACTATTCCATTTGATTTTTGTGGCACAAATAAATTTATTTTAATCTAAAATTTTTACAACATGTATTTTATGTCATGAGCTTTATCGAGAGTCCTCATTTATGCGAATTGGAGTTCTCTAGATCAAGATATGAATTTTTGAAATTAGTGGCCACAATTATGTAATAATGATAAACTATGGAAATATGGTATTTTGATGTGCATGGATTAAAACCCAAATTCCTTGATCCTTTGTATGATGTATCTAGTTGAGTAAATATGTTAAGGGTGAATTTTGAGATTAGGATACTAAAGTGATACATTTATGCAAAATTTAAGAAATTAGGCTGTTAATGTCAATTAATTCCACTATAAAGGTGCTGAAATTAAGAACATAATACTATAAGCACATTAACATGTAAATATTAAGCTATCTCATTATGGTATGACATAAAAGACCAAACATTACAAAAAGTTACAAGTCTTGGCATAAAGTGAAGTTATTTCAAGTGAAGCCTTTCTTGTTGAAGCGATGCTAATCCTTTATGAGTACACCAAATTATTTTTCCTATAGCAATATTAGTCCAAATCATATTGGCTCAAGATTGATGGCATCTAATGCAAAAGATTCAAATGAAACTCCTTTACAAAAGTTTAGATCACTTGCTAATATTTATGAAACTTGTACTTTTGTTTTATTTATTGTAGATACAATAAGCTTTTAGGAAGTAGCAACAAAAGAATGGAGATGTACAATGAAGAAGAGATTATGGCAATTAAAAAAAAAAATGAAACATAAGTGCTCAAGACAAAGTATCATGTCATGTTACACCTAATTTTTACACTTTTACTATATGTACAAGTCTATTCATGGCAAAAATTAAGGTAACTCAACCTTTAATAGTTGAAATTATGGTTACTAAAAGTGTCAAATGGTTCCATAATACTCATACACAAATTTTCTCTATTCCAACTCTCAAATTCATATATAACTAATTTGTTACAATCAAGATAGCATATAAATAAGAACAAAGTCCATGGAATCATTCATTTGATCATTTTGGTTCTAAAACACCTATTAATGTTTAAACTTTAAAAATTCACAACTTTAAGCTATATAATTGATTAATCCAAATTAGATGTCCCTAGAAAGCTTATGATGTAAAATTTCTACTATAAAAATTTCAAGTCATTTGTGTAACATCCAATCTTCTGTAAATGAAAGAAAATGTGAGAAACGTAACTTATGATTTCTCCGTCAACGAACGAAATTCACTAGATACAAAAGCAAGTCCCCTGAAATGATGTAGTTAAGTCCCAAAAAATTTGGGAAGCATTCTAGACTCCTAAAAATGAGAATCCCAGGCTTAGACGGAAAGAAAAATGAAACTAGAATGAAGAAACAATTTCTCACGAAAAGTTTACGAAACGTAATGGTATTTTCGTAATTTTGAGAAAATTTTGGAATCCGTATAGGTTTTAGCTCCGATTTGAGTGATTTCAAAGGCATTTACTAAATTGGGAACCTAAATTTCATAATGGAAAGATAGTTCTAAAAAAGGAGTTAAAACGAAAGAGAAACGAAAATGCCAAGAACGAAGAGCAAAATGAGAATTTTTTAAAAGTGTAACTTACTCACACCTATATATATAATGCACCCTTATTCTCCCTTCATTATGCACGACCATGTTCTACCCAAAACTAGAGGAAAACCCTAGGGGATGAGGCGTACAAGAGGATGAAGAAAAAGAGGATAAATTCAAGGTAGAATGGTATGGATTTTCATAGTTTTTCATGCTCTTTCTCTTTCAAACCTCTTCTCCTCCATTCTCCTTTATTTCCTATGATTATAATGAAGTTTATAAATTTGTTTTAAGAGAGAAATTGAGGGAAAATTTCGGATTTGAAGATAGGAGCTCAAAGAACACAAGATTCAAGTGAGAAAAGCAAGAAAATAAGGTAATTTCTCTTCCTATGGCTGTCATCTTTGGTTCCCTTCCCACCATTTCTCCCTACTTGAGAAAATCCTAAGAGGACTTGATTTTAAGGTAGAAAGGGTGTAGAGATTAAGAATATGCAAAGGGAATTATCAAAAAACCATTAGATTTTAGGATGCAAATTCTAGGGTTTTGTGTTCACCTTAAAAAATCTGACTTTGTATGATAATTCCTAAGCCTAAATAAGAGTTTAAATGAACTTCTAAGATTCCTAAGAGGCTCCCCATATGCTTTTTCCCTTGAGAAAACAAAGAAAGCTTATGGAACCCAATATGCTTCATTGTCTCGGCCAAGAAGGGTTTTCATAGCTAGGGAGAGTTTTAAATTTTTCTAAGGCTAGTCTTGAGTCATATATGATGAATGAATATGAGGGGAGGCCTTGGAAAAAATTTAGAACTCATAAAAAGTGAGTTAGTGCTTTAGGTTCCATATGATGACCTAAAGAAGCAGCATATAGTTAGGCTCTTTGTTTTAATTGTGTGATGACTCCAAGAGGCTTAAAAAGGAGTCAAGAATCATATTTGAAAGGAAAGAATGGAACCTAAAAATTATTAGAGGGGTGTTGCTTCATTAGGTGCATTTATGGACCATAATGGGGTTTATAGAACAACCTAGTGTCTAAGTAAGTTGTGTGGCCTTAGGATTTGTTTTATGAATCTAATTGGCTTCCATAAATTGTGTTTAGGCCAAAAGAAACCTCCCCACATTTTGTGTGTGTGTGGCCAAAAAGAGGAGCTTGAATCCAAAGGGAAAAGTATGTGATTGTGTGCGAGGTAGCTCTCTCCACCTTCTCTCATGTATGGATGTGTGTTTAGCTTTTCTTAGAATGTATGTATGTGTATTTCCAAGCCATGAAAAGTATGCTAGCATGATTTTATATGCCATGATTTCATGATGACATATTATGTTCCCAAATGATGTTATGATATTTGTTTGAGTTTGCTTGAGTATAGAGAGGCCAAGAACTCTTAACCATGGTGAGGATGAGCCAAGAACCTTTAAGATTGGTTGAGACAAAGCAAAGAGTTTCCTAAAAGCAAAGTGGGCTCCCAAAAGTATGGTTGAGTCCAAGAATTCTCTTAAAGAATGGGTGAGTCAAGTCTAAAATCCATGAGATAAAGTATGATGCTAATCCATCCACTTGGCAAGCTCTTAAATATTTTGTATGACTTGTTCACATACCAAGCTTGCTTCTTGAATGTTCATGACTTCCATGATATCCATGCATGCATTTTCAAGACTTGCTTTGCATATTTTATGTGTGATTGAATGGGAGATGAGCTATTAGGATTCTTTAATTCTCATTCCCTCCTCTCCAATGAACTCACATGCTAGGTGGACCAAGTGGACATAGTAATGGAAGCCAACCACCTTGAAGGAAAGAGTTTGACAACAAAGTATTGTAGTTTTCTCACTTTAAGGACATATTTGTGTCCAATATTGTAATCCAATGATGTATATGGTCTATTACTTCTTAGATATGTGTAATTATGATATTATGTGATTTATGAATATATGGATATGATGTATGAACTTTAGAATAGAATTTGGCTATGTAATGCCTAGATATGCAATTTGGAAGTTTAATGCAAATGTGTATAAGTGTGGATGAAATGGCCAAAATGAGATGCATTAGGTTTATAACCATTTGGATATCTCACATAAGTTCTAAATGTGCTTTTAGACTTGTCCAAAAGGTGCCAAGGCCAAGGGAAAACCATTTGGTCACTTTGGTACCTTATATGGAGCCAAAAATGACCATAATGGAACCCTATATTACTTTTTAGCCAAATGAGCTCTTGTTGATCTGAGATTTGATATAAATTTAGAGCTTGTTGATAGCTTTTTGGAAAGCTAAAGATCATAATTTTTGGAGGTCTACAAAATATTTGATGATTTTTCAAAATTACATTTTTCTAGTTTTGGTTTACAGCACCATTCATTTAGTCCAAAAATAAATTCTATCACATAGGGCTCAAATGATGTCCAATTGCCACAAAATTTTATACAAATAAATTATACATTCACAATGACTTATGAAACTAGAAGCACCTCATTTGGAGATCTAGAGAGGGAGATATGAATTTTTGAATATTCTATCCAGTATCAGGACCCTTGCCCGACCTAAGTTATTGTTCTATTGAATTTCGAGGTTTGGGTTACTTGAACGGGTTTAGAAGTATTTTTCCCCTCTAGTTAACATCCAAATATTTCTATATTGGTATCATTTGCATGGATTGAATTTTTTTGAAACTAATTAGACATTTTCAAAGTTTGCTGCAGAATCTATGACAGCATCAAGAGGCAACTTAACCTCTAGATGTTTTTGATTGTCGAACACCCTCTGTGATGGATGTTATGATCTAGACATATTTTTAGTGTGAATTATACATCTGTAGCTTTCCAGAATAGCCAAGAATGTGTGATTTCAATTTTTCTAGAATTAGTTATGATTTTCTAAAATTTGGTTAGAAAAAGGGGCAAATCTGGCCGAAATTAAACCTCCATATTCTATGGTTCTTTTCGGTTTCCATGAGTTGTGGGCATGATTTTATGATGTAAATGAATTGTATTGATATAATTAAATATAAGAATGTATAGTATGAGCTCACATGGTCCACGTGACACTAAATGAAAAATTTAAACATGACGCAATGTGAAAATACTCATTATTTTAGTTTACCTTTCTTTACATTCTCATGGAATTAACGATGTGAAGTTCATGAATGTCATGAAATGAGCTAGAATTTATGGTGTTACAATTTGGTCCCCTCAAGTTATAAAATTTGAAACTAGTGCAAAATGAACAGTATTTGCATAATTCTGATTTTTAGGATCAAATTGAAAAATTCACCAAATATTCTATAGTTCTCCAAAAAATACAAATTTTGACTTGCTGGAAAGCTCTATATGTCCTCTAATTGCTTGCCAAATTAGGTCCTTTTGACTATTAATGATAAAAGGATATCTTATATCTTAAATAGTCCAAATTTGGTTCCAAATTGTACTAAATGAGTTTTAAAATGTCATTTCTCATTTTGAGCAAATTTTAATCCATAAATGCATCATGTATGACTAGTCCATCATATAAAAAAAATTATCTTACAACTAAAAAATTACTATCCCATATGCAAGAATACATATATACCTCATGGATTCTCATATACCAAATCATGCTTTATAATGTCATACACCCATCTAATGGCCATATAATTATGGTCTAATACTTTTAAACATGTTTATATTGCATTACATCAAAATATATAAATACATATCCACATATATAGTAGCTTTTCCTAAGCTAATTTCATAGCCATACATGGTTTCTTTAAGCCTTTTTCTCATCATGCTCTTTTCTTTGAGTTTTACTTAGCCATGGTTAATGGAGATAGGAAAGAGTGAGAGGATGTGTCACGTAACCCTCAAAATAAAACTAGGTTGTATTAAAATATATAGTTAGTGGTACAACCTATGTCATCTCCCTTGGAAATGGAATTCAATATTCAATTAGGTTTTCTAAGTGTAGAAGGATCCTAGAATTACCTAATTTAGGGGGGTTTTGATCTAATTAGACTAACGAAAATAAAATTGAAATAAAATGACTAACTACTACTTAATTGCATGAATTATGGTTGAATGATAGATTTGTGACTAGCTTAGGATTCATCTCTTGATATCCACTATCCTTATCCTAATTCAATTATAATTAATTTTGGCCTAAGAGTCTCTAATTGTGTCCAATACAAATTATCTTGAGTTATCACGCAAGAATCAAGGGACTAACAATTTATTGTTGAATTGAAACCTCAATCTCGCATTAAATCGCTAACTCTTGTCATTAGGATCAATGAACACTTGAATTGAATGATTAATTGATCAATTAGCCTATGAATTAACACTCTAAGATGTTTAATTAACCAATCAAACTCCAAGGAATTCTCAAATCAAACAATTAAGCATATAATTTTACTCATACATTTCATCGAACACCTTCATGGCATACATGGGAAATTAAAGGAAAATGCAAAATTCAGTGTTTAATCAAATCAATTAATCAATAAAAAGGTTTCCTAATTAGTGTCTAAGCAGCCACTAATTATAAACAACACACATTCCTAATCAAATATAATCTTAACCAAGATAATATAAGAAAAGAAAAGTGCTGAAAAAATAAGAGAATCTTATCCAAAAATCTCTTGATTATCCCATGAATTCAAGCTTCTTCAAGGTTGTCCTCTTAGCTAGCCACAAAGGTGAATCAAGCTCTCATGGAATGGAGGTGGAGATGGAATGGGAATGGAGGATGGCTACAACGTGTGTGACAATGGAAGATGAATGACGATGGAATGGCATTTTGGATGGGTTGCATGTGGATTCTGTGTGTATGATCCAATAGCTTCAGTGTGAATGCCCTGTGCTTATTCCCTCCTCACGTGTTTCTTTTTGTTTTTCATGTGCTCCTCCTTTTGTTTCTGCTCGTGCCCCTTTTTTTTAATTCATTCCCTTGTATTTCCTCTTGTGTATATGAGTGTGGGCCCCAAAGTACATCCCATGTGAGTTTTATTTAATCATTTATTTATGCTCCTCATGTGCTTTTTAATTCCACATTCTGCCTCTCTTTACCAAAGCCAGATTCATGTGTTTTGCATATGTGAACTTCCTTCATTTTCTTTCAAAACCGTGGCTTATCCATGCCTAGCCGCTTTCCACATCTCTTCTCCATGATTATGTTCCCACGTAAATCCCTAGCCTTCTTCTTCTTTAATCCCTTCAACTCGTGGTTCTCACAAGTGTGTTCAAAGCCCAGCTCCTTTCCACGTCTCTTCTCCATTTTTACTTCAGCTTAAGCTTCTTCTCTTACTTGCACGTAATACTTGAGACTGCCTTCTCCCCCATCTTACATGTAGCTTCCTTTATCCTTTCCAAAATAGAACCCTCATGTGTTACGTGTGACATGCAGGAGTGTGGAATGGTAGCTATGTGTTATGGATGCTGCTTCTTGAATCCTTCACACGAGTCCCTTTCCATGAGCTCATGATTTCCTACATTAGATTTCTATGTCAGAATCAGCATGCATGTTGTAACACCATATATTTCTAGCTCATTCCTATCACATTTGCAAGCTCATATAATACATTCCATAAGGGAAGTAAGAAAAATCCATTAAAATAATACATTTGTTCGCGTTGCGTCATGTATAAAAATTTCATTCAGTGTCACGTGGACCATGTGAGCTCATACAGCATATTCTCATATTTAATTATATGAATACAACTCATTTTCATCATCAAAAGTGGTCCACATCTCAAGAAACTCGAAGGGAAGCATGAAATATTCATATCCATTTTTGGCCAGATTTGGCTCTTTTTTGTCCAAATTTTAGAAAATCATAACTAATTCTATAAAAATCAAAATCATCCATTATTAGTCATTATAAAAATATAAACATGTCTCATTTAGGGTAAAAATATGTTCAAACCATAACATCTAATATAAAGGACGTTTGACATGAAAAATGATCCAAAGGTCAGGCTGTCCACAGGTGCTATTACAAAATTCTGTAGCAAATTAAAAAATGTTCAATTAATTCCAAAAAAATACAATTAATGTAAATAATACCAATCTAGGATTCTATAGATCTTAGCTAGAGGAAAAAATAACTCCAGACCAACTCAGGCATGCCTAGACCCCTAAATTCAATAGAACAATAACTGAGGTTGGGTGAAGCTCCTGATACTGCACATAATATTTAAAAATTCATATCTCCCTTTCTAGACCTCCAAATGAGGTGCTTCTAGTTTTTAAAAGTCACTGGGAATGTCTAGTTTCTTTGTATAAAGTTTTGTGGTAATTGGATATCATTTGGGCCTTGTGTGACAAATTTCATTTTCGGATTAGTATAAATAGTGACATGACCAAAACCAGAAAATTTTTCAACTTTGAAAATTCATCAAATATTCTCTAGACCTCCAAAAATTATGTTCTTTAGTTTCCCAAAAATCTCTCAACAAGCTCTAATTTCATGTCAAATATCAGATCAAGAAGAGCTCATTTGGATAAAAAGTGATATAGGATTATAAATTGGTCAATTTTGGCTCCATAAGGAATACCAAAATGTCCAAATGGCTTTCCTCGGGGTTTGGCACCTCTTGGACAAGTCTAAAAGCATATTTAAGACTTGTGTAAGCTACCCAAATGGTCTGAAACTCCATGCCTCTTATTTTGGCTATGCCACATGTAATTATACACATACTTCCATAATGAAAACTTGCCAATACATAACCAAAATGTGCTTATTCATACATATAACTTTAACTCTCATTCATACATCACTTATTAACATAATTACACATGTTCAAGAGGTCATAGGTCATATACAACCATAGATGACAACATTTGGCACCTTGATGGCCTTAAAGAAGCAAATTTCATACATTTCAATGTCATACTCTCATCTCTCAAGTGGTTGGCTTCCATCTCTTTACTCTCTTAATCCACCTAGTATGTTAAAATATTGGAGAAGAGGAAATGAGATTCAAAGAATCTCAATAGCTCATCTCCCATTTAGTCATACATAATGGATGCAAACAAGTCTCATAAATACATGCATGGCATGTGGACATTTACAATCATTCAGGGAGTATTCTTAGCATTTGAAAACGTCACACTTAGCATACAAAGGCTTGCCAAGTAAGTGGATTGGCCTCACCTAATTTCTTGTTGATATTAGACTTGCCTCGCCCATTCTTTAAGAGATTCTTAGACTCAACCATGCTCTTAGGAGCCCACTTTGCTTTTAGGAGACTCTTTACTTTGTCTCAACCAATTTTAAGGGTTCTTGGCTCATCCTCATCATAGCTAAGGGTTCTTGGCCTCACCACACTCATGTAATCCCAAGCACACATCATAACATCATTTAGAAACATAATATGTCATCATGAAACCATGGCATATAAAATCATACTAGCATACTTTTCATGGCTTGAAAATACACATACACACATTCTTAAGACAAGCTAAACACACATCCACGCATGAGAGAAGGTGGAGAGAGCTACCTTGTACACAATTACACACTTTTCTTCTTAAATCAAGGCTCCCTCTTTCGGCCACACACACACAAAAGTGTGGGGATGGTTTCTCTTGACCTAGACACAATTTATGGAAGCCAATTAAGTTCATGAACTTAATTCTAAGACTATACAATGTGCTTAGATACTAGGTTGGCTTATGACTTCCTTATGGTCCATAATTGCATCTAATGAAGCAACACCCCTCAAATAAATTCTAGGCTCCATTCTTTCCTTTTAAATATGATTCTTGACTCCTGTTAAGCCTCTTGGAGTCATCACACAATTAAAATAAGGAGCCTAACTACATGTTGCTTCTTTAGGTCATAATATGAAACCTAAAGCACCAACTCACTTTCTATGGGTTCTAAATTTTTTCCAAGGCCTCTTTTCATTTTCATTCATCATATATGACTCAAGAATGGGTTTAGAAAAAATTAAAACTCTCCTTAACTACACAAACCCCTTTAGGCCAAGGCTATAGAGGAAATGGGGTTTCTTGGAGTTTGCTTTATTTTCTCAAGGGAGGATGCATGTGGGGAGCCTCTTAGGGATCTTGGGAGCTCATTTAAATTCTTATTTAGGCCTAGGAATCATCATAAAATATCAAATTTTACAAGGTGCAATTGAAACCCTAGAAATTGTATCTTGAAATCTAATGACTTTTTGTTAATTTCCTTTGCATATTCTTAATCTCTACACCCTTTTTCCTTAGAATCACCCTTTGTTCTGCCTAAAAATCAAATCCTCTTAGGTCTTCTCAAGTGGGGCAAAATGGTGGAGAAAGGTAGCTAGGGGTATCAACTATGAAAGAAGAAATTACCTTGTTTTCTTACTTTTTCTCACTTGAATCTTGTGTTTTTTGAGCTTCTCTCTTCAAATCCGAATTCTCCCCTCAATATCTCCCTTAAAAAAGATTTTAAACTTGATTTTAATCAAAGGAAACAAAGGAGAATGGAGGAGAGGAGGTTTGGAAGAGAAAGAGCATGAAAAACTACTAAATTTCCATACCTTAAGCCTTTGATTTCTCCTCCTCTTTGCCTTCCACTTGTGCGCCACTCTCCCTAAGGTTTCCCTCTGGTTTTGGGTAGAACTTGGTCATGCAACATGAAGGGAGAAGAAGGGTGCATCATATATATAGGTGGGAGGAAGTTACACTTTTCAAAAATTTCCATTTTGCCGTTTGTTCTTGGCATTTTCGTTTCTCCTTTGTTTTAGCTCTTTTTTTAGAACCGTATTTTCCATTATGAAATTTAGGTTCCTAATTTAGTAAAACACCTTTGGAATCACTCAAATTAGAGCTAAAACTTTTCGAACGAATCCGTCAAAGTTCGGGTGTACTGACGTTAGAAAATGTCCACCGGATAAGCTTTAGTTGTCCTGGGCGTTCCCATGGTTTTTAGGGCCTCTGAGAACCTTAGGGAACTCAAAATTTTCATTTAAAAAGCCCTCTTGTGTGAATTCTAAAATTTGCTCAAAATTATAAAAATGCCATTACGTTTCGTAAGCTTTTCATAAGAAATTATTTCTTCATTCTAGCTCTATTTTTCTTTCCGTCTAAGCCTGGGATTCTCATTTTTAAGAGTCTAGAATGCTTCTTAATTTTTTTGGAACCTTAACTACATCATTTTGGGGGACTTCCTTTTGTATCCGGTAAGTTTCGTTCATTTTACGGAGAAACTGTACGTTACATTTCTCACATTTTCTCTTATTTTCAGAGAACTGGATGTTACACATGTATCTTCCTCTGTTCAAGCCATCATGCCAGGGCCTTCCTTCACTCGTGTTTTCTTCTTGTGTAGCTTTTTCCTGTAGGCTAGCTACTGCTTCCTAGCTTCATCTTCCACATGAAACTCTCCCACGTGGCTTCTCATCATGCATTGTTCTTCCTCTTTCCCACTCAACCTGTAACTTGCACGTGTGATTAAAACTGGACATGCATCAGTTGTATGGGTTTGTGAGCTGCTACATTAATGTTAGGGGAAACCCAACAAAGTTAATGCTTATATGTATGCTAGCCCAATCCATGCATGAAATTGAGGAAGCCCAATTGAATCTACACACAAAGAATAGAAACATTTAAGTAGCAACAATTTATAAAATTATTTAAAAAGAGATTCATGCATTAAAAATCTAAAATTTTGTAAATTATTTCCTAAAGTACAAAGAATGGCTACTAAAATTAAATTCCACCTAAGTAAATCCATTAAGCCATATTTGATCAATAAAATACCTAAGATAAGGAGAATAAAATGTATAAAAATTCATGTTTATCAAAAAGTGAGATTCAAAGAATCCCAGTAGCTAATCTAACATTCAAATACATATATAGTTCACTCAAGCACGTGAAAGCAAGTATGCATGTCATACAATAATAGCCATACCATAATTTATGCTTTAAAGATGTCATGGCTTAAATGAGCAAACCTATGCTCTAGGGATTTTTGGTCTAGCTTCATCCATATTTTGGGACTTTTGGCCTAACCTCACCTATTATCAAGGAACTTTTGGCATAGCCTCACCTATTAAAGAGCCAATCCAACCCCAAATGTAAATGAATGTTATGCAATTGCATATTATACTCAAACAATCAACAAATTGAATAATTTGCAAACAACACATACAAGCAACCAAGAAACTTAAGCAAACTAACCATATATAGATAAGAATTAAGGAAAAGCTACCTTGACACACAAATTTCAATTTGTTCCCTTGGTCTCCTTCTCTTCTTCCATGGCCTTTCATACACACTTGGATATAGTCTCACTTGTTTGGTCTAGACATACCAAATGAAACATGAAAAGATCAATTAAGTCATATTTGATCTCATATTATCCTACATGTACCAATCAAACCCTAAAGTATGGTCATTTCAAATGCCTTAAGAAGCAACTTTTAGATTTCAACTTCTAGGTTTCAAAATCTCACTATATATGATCTTCATAATTCTTATAAAACTCATTAGAGTCATCAAAAACATCATCAAACCTATTTAGAGCCATATGGTCTAATTAAGCATCCTTGAATCCTAATTTTTCACTTTTAAAAATGGAGTTCCTAAATTCATTCCAATAGCTCCATTAGTGTTTATATTTCATATCTAGACCATTTATAACCTTGGAATCAGTGAAACAACTTCTTAGGTATCCAAACCAAGACTTGGCCAAGACACATACACCTAGTCTCTTCCTTGGAGTTTTGTTTGCATCTTAGGGAATTTAATGGTTTTAGGATCTCCATGATTCATTCCTTATTCAATTATGGTATTAATGGGTTTAATTAACTCCCTTAAGGTCTTGAATCTCCCAAAGGCAACACCAAACCCTAAGTGAGCCCTAAGACATTCTATTGGTTTTTTATCAATTCTAATCACATATTCATATTCTTTACCCTTCAAAACCCTTAATTTCACCATGGTTTCATTAATTATATACTCTTTTCCTTTAGCCCTTCTCTTAGCTGAAACCTAAGGTGGCTAGGGTTCCAAAATTTTACAATTTTCCTATCCTAAATTACACATTATTTGGAAGTGATCTTGGTGAAGAATATTTTAGTGCAATGGGTTTCCTTGAAGGAGATTCTTCATCCAAGAGTTTAACCATAAAACTCACTCTTTTGGAAAACCAAAACTACCATGAGAAAGAGGAAAAGGAGTAGGAAAATGTTCATAATAACACTATAGGCAAATTTAGCATGTTTACTTACCTATATGTGGAATTCTTCCTCCTCCCTTCCTTCCTCCTTTGTCACACCTCCAAGAGACCCAAAATGGTTTCCTTAAGTCTATCATAAGTGAAGGAAAAGCGGGGGGTGCTGTAACACCCCAAAAATTAATTAAGGTGTTAATCATGGATTTGGGTTCATTAAGAATAATTAATATAGGATAATTGAGCAAGTAAAATGACTGGAAATTTTAGAGAAATAAGTTATTAATATGAGTTTGAGATTTAATTTGGTTAGAAACCCCATCTAGGCCCAAATTAAATTAAGTAGGCCAAGGTTAAGAACTAATGGAGGGCCCAATATGATTTAATGAATTAGAAACCTAAAACCCAATTTGCATAAACTATTATAAATGGCCCAATAACCCTTATGCAGACCTCAACTAAGTGGGCTCTTAAAAACTTAACCCTACCCAACTAAAAGTTTGAATTGTTGAAATTGGACCAACAAATTAAAACTCAATCCAATTCTACTCAAAGTTTGAACCCATATGGACTTGGGCCATTAGGTCAGCCTAAACCTATACAAAACCCTAAACATATTCAGCCTTTCCATTCCCTTATGTAGAAACACAAAACACACAACTCATTTTCGGAGGTTTAGAGGGAGGCTAGGGTTTGGGGTAAGAAATCCACCATTTCTCACTTTTAAGTTCAAAATCAGCCAAGGTACTTGTTATATAACTTAATCCCCTTCTCTTTCTCTTCATTTTGGCCTGATTAGTTTCTTATTTGGAGCATTTTCGCCATACCCAAAATCTAAAATGTGATTGTTTGGTATTTTCCTAGAGGATTTTTAAAGGTAGAGGCTAGGAGGGATATTAGGTAAGTGTAAACTCCCCATTCTAATGTATTTTTTGCTGGTTTAAGACCCCCATGGTTGATTTGTAGTATGGGTATTAATTATATACAAATTTTCTTTAGAATTAAGGTGATATATTGAAGTTTCTGGTAGAAGACATATTCAATCCGAATTTAGGGATTTGTAGTGGCTAGGTAAGCGTCTTCCAGGTAACCATTAGTATTTTAATTCCTTAGGTACTTATTGTAACATCCGATCCTTCCGTAAACGTGAGAAACGCAATGTTCGGTTTCTCCGTAAACGACAGTGTTAGGCCAGATACAAAAGGAAGTCCCTGAAATAGAAGGAATTAGGGCCAACTAAAATTATGATAAAATTTTAAATATTAGAAAATGAGGACTTGAGCCTTGAGTTGCCCAGAAATCAAAGCCAGAGTGATTCGAAAAATTTGTCCAAATGCCAGTGGCATTTTTGTAAATATAAGCACTTTTTGAAAAACACATAGGAGGGCTTTTTAAATGAAATTTTTGAGTTCTCTGAGGTTCTCAGAGGCTCTAAAAACTATGGAAAGCCCCAGGATAGCTAAAGCCCCTTTGGTGGACGTTTTCCAACGTCAGTGTGTCTGAACTTTGATGGATTCATTCGGAAAGGTTTTAGCTCCAATTTGAGTGATTTCAAAGACATTTTACTTGATTGGGAACGTAAATTTTATAATGGAAAAGACGGTTCTAAAAAAGGAGCTAAAATGAAGGAGAAATGAAAATGCAAAGTATGAAGGGCAAAATGGGAATTTTTGAAAAGTGTAACTTATTCCCACCTATATATATGATGCACCCTTCTCCTCCCTTGATTATGCACGACCATCTTCTGCCTAAAACCAGAAGAAAACCCTAGGGGATGAGACTCATAAGAAGGGGAAGAAAAGGAAGAGAAATCAAAGGCTTAAGGTATGGAAATTAGTAGTTTTTCATGCTCTTTCTCTTCCAAACCTCTTCTCCTCCATTCTCCTTTGTTTCCTATGATTATAATGAAGTTTATAAATCTGTTTTAATAGAGAAATTGAGGGGAAAGTTCTGATTTGAAGAGAGGAGCTCAAAGAACACAAGATTCAAGTGAGAAAAAGCAAGAAAACAAGGTAATTTCTCTTTCTATGGTTGTCATTTTTGGTCCCCTTCTCCACCATTTCGCCCCACTTGAGAAAACCCTAAGAGGAGATGATTTTTAGGCAGAACCAAGCATGAATCTAAGGAAAAAGGGTGTGGAGATTAAGAATATGCAAAGAGAATTATCAAAAAGCCATTAGATTTCAAGACGCAAATTCTAGGGTTTCAATTGTACCTTATAAAATCTGACTTTGTATGATGATTCTTAGGCCTAAGTAAGAGTTTAAATGAGCTCCCATGATCCCTAAGAGGCTCCCCATATGCTTCTTCCCTTGAGAAAACAAAGAAAGCTCCATGGAACCCAATATGCTTTATAGCCTCGGCCTAGATGGGTTCTCCTAGCTAGGGAGAGTTTTAAATTTTTCTAAGGTCATTCTTGAGTCATATTTGATGAATGAAAGTGAGGGGAGGCCTTGGAAAAAATTTAGAACTCATAGAAAGTAATTTGGTACCTTAGGTTCCATATTATGACCTAAAGAAACAACATGGTGCTAGGCCTTTTGTTTTGATGATGTGATGACTCCAAGAGGCTTAAAAGGAGTCAAGAATCATATTTGAAAAGAAAGAATGAGGCCTAGAAATCATTTGAGGGGTGTTGCTTCATTAGGTGCCAATATGGACCATAATGGGGGTTATAGAGCAATCTAGTGTTTCATTAAGTTGTGTAGCCTTAGAGTGAACTTAATTGGCTCCCATAATTTGTGTCTAGGCCAAGAGAAACGATCTCCACCAATTTGTGGGTGTGTGGCCGAAAGAGGAGGCTTGAGTCCAAAGGAAAAAGTGTGTGATTGTGTGCAATGTAGCTCTCTCCACCTTCTCTCATGCATAGATGTGTGTTTAGCTTGTTTTAGAATGTTTGTATGTGCATTTTCAAGCTTTGAAAAGTATGCTAGCATGCCTTTATATGCCATGATGCTTGATGCCATGTTATGTTTTCAAGTGAGCACATGATGTTTGTATGAGTTTGCTTGAGTGTGGAGAGGCCAAGAACTCTTCCCTTGGGTGAGGATGAGCCAAGAACCCTTGAGCTTGGTTGAGACAAAGTAAAGAGTCTCCCAAAAGCAAAGTGGGCTCCCAAGAGTATGGTTAAGTTCAAAGTGCTCAAAGAATGGGTGAGGCAAGTCCAAAATCCATGAGGAGAAGTGTGAGGTCAATCCAAACACTTAGTGAGCTCTTGAATGTCTTGTATGATTGATTCACATGCCAAGGTTGCCTTTAAAATGTCTATGATTTCTATTTTCTCCATACATGTATTTAAAAAGCTTGCTTTGCAGATATTATGTATGATTGAATGGGAGATGAGCTATTGGGATTCTTTGAATCTCATCCCCTCCTCTCCAATGATCTAACATGCTAGGTGAACCAAGTGGATATGCTAATGGGAGCCAACAACCCTAAAGGAAGGAGATTGACAAACTTATACCTTGGTTTTAGCCATTTTGGAACCATAATGATGGTTTATCATGTATATGATGTTGTATATGTACTATGAATGTTGAGACATATGTAAAGATACTATTATGTGATGTTTAGATGTATGGAAATGATATATGACCACTAGCACATGTTTTGAGTATGTAATGCCATAGTATGCAAGTTTAAAGTTTGATGAATATGTGTATAAATGTGGGTTGAATGGCCAAAATGAGATGCATGAGGTTTGGGACCATTTGGGCAACTCACACAAGTCTCAAATGTGCTTTTAGACTTGCCTAAAAGGTGCCACTACCAAGGGAAGGCCATTTGGCAAATTTGGTACCTCATATGGAGCCAAATTTGACCATAATGGAACCCTATGTCACTTTTTGGCCAAATGAATTAGTCTTGCCCTGAAATTTGGTATGAAATTAGGTCCCATTGAGATATTTCTTTGAAGATAAAGATCATAATTTTTGGAGGTCTAGGGAATATTTTATGAATTTTCAAAATTGAGATTTTTCATGGATTCTGGTATGGGTACTGTTCATACTGGCAGTTTGGAATTCTGTGCCACTCGATGGCCTAATTGTGTCCAATACTAATGAAATTTTATATACATATACTAGAGGTCACAAGCTTTCTGTGGCCACTAAGATCACCTTATTTGGAGGTCTGAACAGAGAGTTACGTATTTTTTAAGTTTGCTGTCAGTAATAGTGGTGCCTCCAGAGTTTGGTTACTATTCTATAAGTTTCCAATAGCTAAACGTATCTATTTCATTCTGGAATTATTTTTACTATCAAGTTAACATGAATATATTTCTATCATGACCAAATATGTGTGATTTAGATTTTTATAGAATTAGTTATGGATTTTAGAAGTTTATATCAGAAATCTGAATAGTAGCCCAGGCAACCAACAATCTCAGTAGGCTTTCGGATGTCAAACGTTCTCTATGATAAATGTTATGGTCTGGGCATATTTTTAGTGTGAATTAGAAATCTGAATCTTCCTATAATGGCAAAGAACACATGATTTCGATTTTTCTAGAATTAGTTATGATTTTCTAAAGTTTGTGATAGAAAAGAGGACATTCTGGCCGAAATGCAAACATGAATTTTAATGTGTTCCTTTGCTTTCCATGACTTGTAGACCAAATTTGATGATGGAAATGAGCTATATTCATGTGTTTAAGTATAAAAATGTGATAGATGCATTCATATGACCCACGGGACTCTGAAAGAAAAATTTTACTCGTAAAGTAATGCATTTTAATTCATAACTCCCTATGCCACTATATTGTTTACATAGAACGAACATAAGATGAGGCACGGGAATGGAATGAATTGAGCCCTAGAAGTATGGTGTTACACTTGTTGCTACTGTACATTATGATCAAAGTAGTAATCTTTTGATGTTATGGTTATAGGGAGATTTTGGCATTGTTGGTGGCTTTTCAATTGTTTGTAGAGTGAGGTAACCGGGGCTTATGCTAATTCCATGCATACATTCTGTGTTAATTTTGTATCTATTGCATAATTATGATTTTGAAAGCTAAATGAATTGGTTGCTATCTGTTATATGTGATTGGACCTTATGAGTTTATGGTGGAGCTGTGGTGCAGCTACCACCCGTGCATGTGCTTCGATTGGGCACGAGTTATGATCAGACCCCAGATGCACTGATTCTTGGTTGTACTCAATAGGGAGTAGGTGTCATGGATGAGCCTCTCTCAGTGTTATTAGCCTTTAACATGCAAAATTGTGATTACTAGTATGGGATAGTAATCATAGATAGCCTAATTATTCATTTACTGATATGACTGGCATGTTTTCTGATGCTTGTATGAAATCATGCATATATATTGATTAAACTAGAATATATGAATGGAATTTGCCTTGGTTATTGAGATTTACATCTCACCCCATTTCATGGGATCATACTTTCAGGCGAAGGCCCTTTGGGTAAGGATAAGGGGAAGCAAGTGGATGAAAATTCATGAGCTCCAGCCATGTGTGGAGGAGGCTACACTTGGATTGATCTGAGTAAAATAGATGTAATTTTATTATTCGTTTATATAGCATCATCATGTAATCTTGTTGCCAAGTGTAGGCATTTACATTTTGATTAGTTGGAATGTATAAGGAGTTAAGTCTCATTATAACTTGGTATTGGATGTATGAACTTATAGTTTCTTATGTATGAGCTTTGTTGAATTCATAATATGGTCTACTATTAGAAATGTCATCATGGGATATATTAGATTGTTGATTTGAATAAGTGATGTATGGAATCTTTAATGGAACATGTATTGAATGATAATAGTTGATAGTTCATGAACTCTTATTGTTATCACTCTATGGACTTGCTGATATAGGGTAGTTGGAGGAATAGAAATTGACTCTTAAGTCTTGAACTAGTAATGATAGATAAGTTAGGTAAATTAGGTTAATAAAAGCTATTAAAGCCCCATAAATTAAGGTAGAGTGGCCCTCGGGTGTCATTGGAGGGAGAATGGAGAGTATGAGATAAGATTTTAGAAGTTGTAGGATCAAAAGGCATTTCACTGCGGCCAAAATATTATTAGCCGTGGCCAATAGAGGTGAAGTTGCCTAGGGGAAGTACCAAAGAGCAATTAGTCACGGTGAAAAGTAGAATTAGTTGTGGCAAAATGTGAGAGGCCAAACTGGAAGTCGTCTAGAGAGTAATTCACCGCAGCTAAATGGGAATTGGCCATGGTGAACTTTTGTGTGAATTTGTCAGGCGTTCTAGAGAGGAATTAGCTGTGGTAAAAAAGGGGAATTGGTTGTGGCCAATAGTAAGAGGCAAGTGAGGTAGGCTCCAAGAGATTTCCTCGCCACAGTGCTATGTAAGTTAGCCGTGGCGAAGCTCCAACTCATCGCCACGATAGGTAAGGAGTGAACCCGAGAGCAATTGGCCGTGACGCAAGGACAATTAGCTGTAGCTAACGGTCCTAAACCCTCATTCTAACCTAGAAATCTTAATTTTTCATATGGTAACCTTAAGGGATGACTTAGAAACATTGGTAGAAGATTCTTGTGAGTTAGAATCAATGGGTAATAGAATCAAATACTTATAAATGAGTGTTTGTTTCTCTTGTGCACATGAATGCTTGTAATTATTTGGTTGATGACTCTAATAATATTAAGGTTCAAATTTCCCTACATTTTCCGAGTGTGATTAGTCGTAATGTCCTATAACCTTGAATTATGGTTATTAATCATGTGTTTTACCTTAATTACAATGATTAGAAGTTAGGGTCGTCATAGGTGCCACCTATATATATATATCTAAGGCTTTTATGAACTTTTCAAAAATACTGATTTTGCCCTTCTACTTTAATTCCTTTGTTTAGGCTCATTTCTCAGTATTTTTAGAAACTGAGTAGTCCATAATGAATTTAGCTTATACTCTTCATTAAAAATATTTACCTTGACATTACAAGTGCTTAAAACAATATGAAAAAGTCCAGTTAAAATTATGGCCAATCGACATCCTGAACCATACACCATTAAGGATTTAATCAAACCAACCTCATTTGGTTATTTTACTAATCTTATTTCATCATATTATTATGAGAAATATTCATTTCTCAAGCCAATTTTCATATTTTCTAAATCCTTGAATTTTCCATTGGTTAGGCTTGTATCGATGTCCTTTAGTTCTGACTGGCCTTTTCTGGCCCTGTGACCCCTTTTCAATTCATCCATTGCATTCTTTAAGGATTATACTGACTTACAAAATATAGAATATTATGTATTGATAGAGGCATATAAAAATACAAAGCCCATTTAGTAGCCAAAGTATATTTGCAACAATAAGGTATTAATGTTAATGAAATATTTTCTTTAAGTTGCTTGATTTGAAACTATGATAATTCTTTTATCATTGACTGCTCAATTAAAATGAAGTGTTTATCAATTTGATGTGAAACTTGCTTTCCTTAATGGAGATTTGAAATAAGTTGAAGTGGCTTCACTAGATGATTTTGTAAAAAAAGGAAATGAAGACAAATGGATAGGTTTAATAAAGCTCCTTATAGGTTGAACCAAGCGTTGTGTGCATGATATTGTAAAATTGATGCAAATTTTTAGCAAAATGGATTTGAAAGAAGTAAGAATGAACTAACTTTTTATGTTAAGAATCATGGACAAAGTGGTTGTTGTTAGTTTGTCTATACATTAATATATGATGAAAAAGTTTGAAATGACAAATTTTGGTGAGTTGCATTATTTGCTTAGACTAGATGTGAAGATGGAATTTTCATTTCACAAACAAAATATGCTTATGATCTTTTCAAGAGGTTTGCCATGTTTCATTACAAGACAACTACCAGTCTTATGAATGTGAGGGAAAAGCTAAACTAGATTATGGTACAAAAAAAGCATATGGAAGATTCTTCAAAAGCTTACTGGAAGCTTAATTTATTTAACTCATACTTATCTTGATATATTCTTTATTAGGATTATTTCTAGGTTTATCATAGTCTCTCAAAGGAACTAAGAGGATTTTGTGCTACATTATTGGAACAACAAATTTTGGAATATTGTATACATACACACCTAACTTTGAACAACTTAGTTTTTTTTTATAGTGATTGGGCAAGCTCATCTAATGATAAAAGGAGTGTACCAAGAAAATTTTTCTATTTTAGATCTAGAGCTATCATTTGGAGTTTAAAGAAATAATTTAGAATTGCATGATCTTCATCTAAGATGGAGTATATCATAATAGCATCTTTAACATGTCAAGCATTATGGCTAGGGAAAATGTAATGTCTAGTTTTGTAAAAACGACAGAAACAGATACATTTTAAAAGTAAGTCCTCTTAAATGAATTGGTTAAAGTCTAGAAAAATTAGAATAATGATCTAAACATTAAGTAATGAAAAGACGAGGCCAGAGGTACCTTAAAATAGAGGCTAAAATAACCAAATGGAAATTAACAAAATTGTTACGTAATGTAATGACATTTTCATAATTTTGAGCAAATTTTAGAATACTCATAGGAGGGAATTTTAAATAAAAATTTTGAGTTCTTTGAGGTTCTCAGAGGCCTTGAAAACCATAAGAAACCTCTGGATAGTTAAAACACCTTCAGTGTACATTTTCTAACGTCGATTGACCTAAACTTTGATCCTTTTATTCGAGAAGGTTTTAGCTCCAAATTGAGTGATCCCAAAAGAATTTTATAAGATTAATGACCTAAATTTTATGGTGGAAAAGATGGTTCTGAAAAAGGAACCAAAATAAACAAGAAACGAAAATGCCAAGTTTAAGGGACATAAATCAAATTTTTGGAAACAATTTCTAAACCCTACCTATATATACCCTATGCCCCACTCTTCTCCTCATTTGGTTGATTTCATTTCTACCTTAAACTAGAGAAAAGACCTAGAGAGTGAGGCACATAAGGGAGGAGGAAAAGGAGAGGAAAAAGTAAGTAAAAGGTATGGATTTTCTTAGTTTCTCTTTAGTAAATTCTTTCTTCTCCTCCTTCTTTTCTTTCCTATGGATTTATTAATGTATTTAGGGCTATTTTGAGGTCAGACGAAGGGAGAAATTTAGAGTTTTTGGAGAGGAAGCCAAGCAAAGAGAAGAACATTCAAAGGAAGCCAAGAAACCAAGGTATTTTGCTACTTTTATACTTTCCTCTTCTTGTTCCTTCTCTTGAGCATTTCATCCCATATATGGATAGCCAAGAGGAGTTAGATTTCTAACCAAACCAAGAGTGAATCTTAGGAAAATGAGGGAGAAGAGCAAGAATATGCAAAGAAAACAAAAAAAAGAACTATGAAATTGCAAGATAGGAGAGTTAGGGTTTTAGTTACACCTTGGCTTGTAAGATGAGTTCTAGCCATAAATTAAGGTGTTTAAGTGTTCATATGAATTTCTAAGGCACCAAGAGAGCCTCCACATGCTTCTCCCATCAAAGAAATCAAAATAACTCCTTTGGTGTTCTCATAGAGCATAACCTCAGCCTATAGAGGATGAAGCACCAAAGGATAGTTTTAAATTCTTCCAAACTTGGTTTTGTATCATATATGATGGGAGAGTATGAGAGGAAGCCTTGGAAAAATTTTAGGAAGCCTAAGGAGTGAGATGGTATCATAGATTTCATATTATGACTTAAAGAAGCAACATATAATTAGGCTCCTTATTTTGATTGTGTGATGACTCTAAGAGGTCTAAATAGAGTCAAGAACCATAGATGGAAGGAAAGAATGGAGCCAAGATCATGGATTATGGGTGTTCTTCATTAGGTGCATTATGGAACCATAAATGAGCCATAGGAACAATCTAGCTTTTGAAATGAATGTATGGCTTTAAAAATTATTCCAATTGTGTAATTGGCTTCCATATTATATGTCTAAGCCAAAGGAACCAAGTCTCACATCCTTGTGAGTGTGTGGCCAAGGGAGAGGAACCAAATTCAAGGAGAAAAGTATGTTATTGTGCATTAAGGTAGCTCTCTCTTCTTTCTCTTATACATGAATGGGTGTTTATCTTGTCTTTGAATGTATTTATGCATGTTTTAAGCTATGAAAGATGTTCTAGCATGTATTTATATGCCATGTTACTATGGTGTTATGTTATGCACTTAAATGATGCTTTATGAACATGTTTTAGTTTGCTTGAGTGTGGTAAAGCCAAAAGTCTCTTAGCTAGGGTGAGGATGAGCCAAAAGTCTCCAAGAATGGGTGAGACAAAGCCAAAAGTCTCTAACAGGTGAGGCTTAGTAAAAAACCCCTTAAGAAAATGTTAAGACAAGTCCAAAATCCTCTAAGAGAAGTGGGTGAGGCTAAACCATCTTCTTGGCAAACTTATGTATGTTTTGTGTGACTTCTTGAGTGTAAGAAATGTATGTATGATTATGCACTCCATGATATCCATGCATGCATTTTTAGAATTGGATTTGCATCCTTTATATATGGTTGAAAGGGAGAAGAGTTATTGGGATTCCTAGAATCTCGTTTCAGCCTAGCCTAAAAGGAGCACCAAGGGAGTATTTTAATTTCTTCCAAGCCTAGTTTTGCATCATATATGATGGAAGAGTATGAGAGGAAGCCTTAGAAAAAATTTAGAAAGCCTAGAAAGTGTGATGGAGGCATAAGTTCCATATTGTAGCATAATGAAGCAACAAATAGCTAGGCTCTTTGAAATAAATGTGTGATGGCTCCAATGAGTCTAAATGGAGTCAAGAGTCATAGATTAAGGGAGAGAATGGAGCGAAGATCATGAATTCCTAAGGTTTCTTCATTTATGGAACCATAATTCAACCATATGAGTGCCAAAGCTTTTTTGGAGTGTGTATGGCATTAGAGATTGTTCTAAGAGCGTAATTAGATCCCATTTGAAAGAAATCAAGGTCCACCTCCTTGTGGGGATTTGGCTAAGGGAGAGAAAGAAAGTTCGAAGAGAAAAGTGTGTTCTTGCATACAAGGCAGCTCTCTCTACTTTCTCTTATGCATGGTAGGGTTTTTTCTTATCTTTAAATGTATGTATGTATGTTTAAACCATGAAAGATGTTCCTAGCATGTATTTATATGCCATGGTACCATGATGCTTTGCTTATGCACTTGAATGATGTTTTTATGAATATGTTTGGCTTGCTTGAGTGTGTTGAAGCCAAAAGTTTCTTAACAAGGGTGAGGATGAGCCAAAATTCTCTCAGAGTGAGTGAGACAAAGCCAAAAGCCTCTAGAAGAGCGATGCTTAGTTAAAAGTCCCTTGAAAATGAGTGAGGCAAGTCCAAAAGTCCCAAAGAGAATAGGTGAGGCTAAACCATTGTCTTGGCAAGCCTATATATGTTGTATATGACTTTTTGAATGAAGGAAATGTTACATATATGTTTATGAATTTCAAGATAACCATGAATGCATTTTTAGACTTAAAATTGCATCCATTATGTGTGTTTGAAAGGGTGAAGAGCTATTGGCATTCTTAGAATCTTACTCTTCCCTCCCTATTGCCTAACATGTCTAGGTGGACTAAGTGAACCAAGAACTGGGAGCCACCATACTTAAGAGCAAGAAGTTGGACAAGGGAGTTTGTTATTTGTTTATTTTGTAACCATAACTTTGTCAAATCATGTACTCCTATGATGTACATGATGTATGAGCCATTGAACACTTGTAAAAGTATGGATATATGATGCATGTATGAGAATTGGATCCATATGAATAATAGTGTATGTTTTTGACATGGAAATATAAGATGATACATGCATGTTCCTTGTGTGTATCATCAAGTGAAAGAGTGAATTTGTGATGCATGGATATGTAGACCTTTTGAACATGTTTAGTAGGCTATTTCTATGCTTTTCCATATGCTCAAGTGGCCATAGAAAAGTTAGAAGCTAAATTGGACTATTTGTGACCCTTAAAGTGGCATAAAGGTGTCATTTTGTAACCCTCTGTCACAAACTGACCAAATGGACAAATTTTCCTATGAAATTTGGCATGCATATAGATTTCATCTAGAGCTCTTTAGGATGTCAAAGATTAGATTATTTGGAACTCTAGAGAATAAATTATGAATTTTCAAATTTTTCAAAAATCTGCTAAATTGATATGGTTACTATTTATATGATTAGTTTCTTCTCTTATATTATTTGAGGAACCAATGGTGTCCAATGCTCATTAAATTTTACAAGAATAAACTAGACATAATAGTATTTCAATGGCCACCAAGATCACCTCATTTGGATGTCTGAACAGGAAGATATAAATTTTTGAAATTTGGAGTTAGCACTAGTAATATAGCAATACCTTGGTATTGTTCCATTGATTTCCAGTAGCTAAACATTCCTACTTTGGTCTAGATTTATTTTTAGCCTAAATTTAACATCTTTAGATTTCTAGAATGGTATAGTTTGTTTAATTTCAATTTTTTAAAATTAGTTATGAATTTCCAATTTTCACACCAGAAATTTGGCAGTAGAACCCGAGACTGAAATGGAGTTTTTATGTATGTATGAGACAAACCCGAGATTCTTGGAACATTTTGTGATGATTTTGAGTTGCATGAGTGTATTTTAATTGGTTGATGATATGGATGAGTTCATAAGGCCCACGTGATGCAGAATGAAAATTTTAGGAAAAATTATGTTTAAGGACCAATAAGAGAAAAATTTATTTTTAAGGACTATTACCATTAGGTTCAACGGTTTGTTACTAAACTCAATGGTAATCATCCTAAAACAAGTGGTAACAAGTCCTTAAAAATAAATATCTTCACTTTTTGGTCCTTTATTATAATTCTCCCAAAATTTTAACTCTAACATAACGAGAAATAATACAATGTTTTAATTGATTTTCTTAAGAAAGTGAATGATTCCATGGAAATGAACTTAGAAATGAGAAGGGAAAAACTAGGATAATATGGTGTTACACTTTATTGGTATTAGAGCAAAGTTCTAGGCCTTCTAGAGATGGATAGGGCTTGAGGATGTAATGATACAACTATGTGTAGGCTTGTATGGTTATGTAAATGCTTATATAGAGCATGTTGGGTGTTCAAGCATGGCATAAGGCTAGGTTTCATGTCAAGTAAGTTGTAGAATGGTCTTGAATAAGTGGTGAATCTTTAGAAAGATTAGCCTCTAGAGTTTCTAGAGCAGAGCTAAATGATCCTAGGCTAGAGCCCTATGAGTTACGGTAGCTCGCCAAGATTAGTGGCAAGCCGTGTGTAATAGCAGCAAGAGATTGTTATGTAGCTGCTAGAGAGGTTTGCTTAAAGAGATTATGAGAGGCCTAATTTCCTTGATTACCATACTTAAACTATCCTAAGGTGTCCTATGCAATGCAAGAGTAGACAATGAGGCAGCATTATATGAGGTGAAACTGTTGCATTATAAAATAAGTGTAGAGGGAGCTACTCCCCCTACCCACGGCACCCAGATGTCAAGATGAACTAAAAAGCCTAGAAAGTTATTCCCTTAAGCCAGAGGTTAAAGTCTATAGACTACACTCCATAGAGCCTTAACAACCTAGAGGTATCATTGGTTACGAATGAATGAAGCCAAAGGGTAGAACCCTCTAACTTTGATGATGGGCAATATACAGAGACAGTAAGGGCTCGGACCTTATAGTCAGATAAGAAGTATTCAGTTATGATGGAGTGTAATGCTGTATGAAAGGCCTTGTTAGTCATACTCAGGCTAATTTGGTGAATGATCTGCTCTAGGGTTAATCGAAATACAAAAAGTTAGGACCCCTAGTAGGAACAAAATAAAAGAAAAGTAAATGGTCCATCAATAAATACAAAGGATCATTAAGTGATAGATGAGCAATGGGCCTAGTAAATGAAATTAAGAAAGAGACCCACACAGTTTATGGTTTAGCCAAGAATGTTTAGTGTAATACCTTCACCTCTTAGCTATTATACCATGATCTCCTTGTAACACCATATTATTCTAACTCTTCCTTTCCATATGTAAATTCCATTTCATTGTAATAGTAAAATTCCTTCAAGAAATTCCATTAAAATAATGTAATATTGATAAACACATATTTCTATCTATTTTACTCTCCTAAACTTGGACATTTTAATAATGAAATATGGCTTTAAAACTTTAATTAGATAAGATTTTATTTTAATGGCCATTTCTATATTTTAGGAGTTAATTTGCAAAAATTTAGTTTTTAATGCTCAATTTTATCTGAAATAATTTTTGTGAATATTCCTATTTGATTTTTCCCACTTTTTTATGTAGAATTTTAATATGTAATTGGAGCTTGAATGAGCATTTGTTTCAAAGCAAGCAAGAAGAAGAAGCATGTGAAGATCAAGTGGAGAAAGAAGCAAGGTTTTGATGTAGAATGGGAAGGAGAAGCATGTGTAGATTTTAAGAGAAGCAACGTGATTTTTGAGCTAAATAAGAGAAGCCACAGAACCATGCTTGAGGCATGCAGCTCGAGTAAAGAAATAACGTGAAGAATGAATAGAAGCAAAGTGAATGAAGGAAGCAGGGGCACGAGATCTTCACTTGAGCTTGAGTAGAGAAAAAGTGCAGTAGAAAATGATCAGAAATAGAGAGAAATGAAGCAAGCAAGATGCATGAAGACTTTGAGCTGCACGAAGGAGGCAAAGCCACAGTTTTAATGTCAGCGAGAAGAAAACGAAGCAACATAAAGCAAGAATGAAGAGAAGAAACATGTGAGAAGCTACGTGATTCATGAAGGGAAACAAAGCCATGCATGCAAGGGCAGCAACAGACACATGCAGAACAGAGCATGAAAAAAGGAAGAGAGCTTGCATATTTGAAAAGAAGAAGAAGTTGAAGCTAAGAATGAAGAGCAACACAAGTTGAAGTCTGGACAGCAGCTGCATAGAACAAAAGAAGAAGTGACCACAAGCTACAGCAAAAACATGAGTAAAACATGAAGCATGAGCTAGACGTGTGAGACAACATGAAGAAAACTCATGGTAAGGAAAGAATGCAAGAGAAGCTGTGGGTTTTGGTTGGGAAAGAGGCTACAGTTTTAAAGAAGTAATGAAGGTAGAAAATGACGAGAGACTTGAGAAAATCTGGGCAAAGAAGGAGAAGAAATAGCCAGGGCAACAGCACAAAATCAGAGAAATGAAGAGCACGTGGAGCTGAAGTGAATCATAACACGAAGGAAAAGAAGTGAATCAGAATATGTGAAGCATGTGGAATATAATAAAATAAAATGAAGTAGGGCCCATCTCATACATATAATCACATGAAGTAGCTTCAGACAATTGGAATGGGGGGCTAAGCACGTGAAATTATTAAAATTCACGTGAGAAGGGCATCAAGATACATTCGAGCAGAGGCTAAATCACACCATTCATTCCATACACATTAACGCATCATCCAGCCCATTCACTCATTCCATTTTACACGCCCTTTGTCCACACCATGCAGAGCCATTCACCACACCATTTTCATCCATTTCTTCCATTTTCCTTCCACCCCCATGAGAGCTTAATTGAAGATTGTGATTAGCTTGGAAGACAACCTTGGCTGAAGCTTGAATCCATTGATTAGAAAGGGAATTTTGGCTAAGATTCTCATCTCTTTCTACACTTTTCTCTTTCTTGTATTTTCTTGGTTAAGAATGTATTAGATTGAAGATTTGTGTTGTTTATAATTAGTGGCTAGTTAGACATTAATTAGGAGATTGTTTTTCTTAATTAATTGATTGAATCAAGTTATGAATTGTTCATTTTCCTTTAATTTCCCATGTGTGCCACAAAGGTGTTCAATGAAATGTATGAGTAAGATTATGTGCTTAATTGTCTATTTGTGGATTTCTTGGTGTTTAGTTAGTTAATTAAACATTTTTGGATGATGATTTAGAGGCTAATTAATCAGTTAATCAATCAATTTGAGTGTTCAAAGATCTTAATCACAAGAATTAGTAATTTAATAGGAGTTGAGGTCTTAATTAACATCAAAATGCTATTCTCTTGAATCTTGAATGGTAATTCAAGATCATTTTCCAATAAATACAATTAAGGACTCTTAAGCCAAAATTAATCATAATTGGATTAGGATAAGGATAGTGGATACCAAGGAACGAATCCAAAGCTAGTCACAAGCTCATTATCAACCATAATTCATCCAATTAGGTAGAAATTAAGAATTTAGATTCAATTTAGTTTTAGGTTAGTTTAATTCAATCAAAAACCCCAAAATTAGATAGCTTTTAGGATATTTAACATTTAAAAAACTCAATTAGGCATTGAATTCCATTTCCAAGGGAGATGGTCTAAGTTGTGCCACTAGCTACATATTTAGTTCAACCTAATTTTATTTTGAGGGTTATGCGATGAGCCCGTCAAATATTTTACATTACATAGGGTTTAAAATTTTTGTTTCACATTCCTTAGGCCACGTGAATATGAGTATTTTCTATTCCAAATACATGTATACAAGTTAGAACCATCCCAAAATGTTCCATTTTGCATGAGCTTAGGACATTCACATTAAAAAATTCAAGATTAGTCTTAAGCTCCAGGGTCCAAGTTTCTATCATCAATTTTGAAAATTCATAATTAAATCTAAAAAAATTGAAATCAAGTAAATGATAGCTTTTTGGAAAGCTCTAGATGTCAAATATAGGCTGAAAAGCATTCTAAGCCATGAAAACATCATCTAGACCACAACTAATAATAGAAAAGCACCAAAGGTCCAGCTGTCTAGGATTGCTATCACAGGTTACTGATATAAACTTCAAATATTCATAACTAATTTTAAAAAAATCACAAACTAGAAAACCATACTATTCTGGAAAGCTATGTATGTTATCTTAGGGTTAAAATAAGTCTAAATCAAAATAGAAATGTTATGCCACTGTAATTTAATGGAATGGTACCAAAGGTGCTGCTGCATTACTAGTACTGACTCCAAACTTCAAAAATTTATGTCACTCTACTCAGGCCTCCAAATGAGGTGATCTTAATGGCCATGAAAATATTTTTAGGTCTAGTTTGTAAAATTTCATACCAATTGGACTCTATTTAATCCTCAGATGACATAGGAGAAGAAACTGGCCATATGAACAGTGCCTAGACCATTTCAGCATCTTTTTGCTAATTTTGGAAATTCATAATTAATTTTCTAGAGCTCTAAATAATCTAGTTTTTAGCTTTCCAAAAAGCATTGGATGAGACCTATACTCAGGCCAAATTTCGTAGAAAAATTCATCTATTTGGTTAGCTTGTGACACAGGGTTGCATAATGGCATTTTCATGCCTCTCAAAGGGTAAAAAATGGTCCACTTTGGCTTCTAACTTTTCCAAGACCACTTGAGCATGTGGGAAAGTATCAAAACAAACCTCTGAACATGTTTAAAGGGTTTAAATATTCATACCTCTCAAATTTACTCTCCCACTTGTTGTTATACACAAAGACCTTACATGCTCATGTTTGCCATTCAATGTCAAAATCATTCAATATCATTCATATTCTTCTAAATCTCATACATACATCATATATCTATATATATACATATGTTCAAGAGGTTATACATCATGGGAATACATTATTCGACAATGTGATGGTTACAAAATGAGCAAATAGCAACTCATTTGTCAATCTTCTTACGTTCAAGTGTGGTGGCTCCCATTTCTTGGTTCACTTGGTTCTTCTAGGCATGTCAGGGTAATGGAGAGGGAAGTGTGAGATTTTAGGAATCCCAGCAGCTTTTCACCCTTTTCAATCATACATAATAAATGTAAATTCAAGTCTAAAGATGAATGCATGGCAATCTAGCAATTCATAAACATACATGAAATATTTCTCTCATTCAAGAAAATATATTCATCATACATAGGCTTGCCACGAAAATGGTTTAACCTCACCCATTCTCTTTAGGACTTTTAGACTAACCTACTTTCAAGAGACTTTCAAATAAGCCTCACTCTTCTGGAGACTTTTGGCTGTCTCACCCAATCTTAGGGACTTTTGGCTCATCCTCACCCCTGCTAAGGGACTTTTGGATTTACCAAGTTCATGCAAGCCAAAACACAATCATAAAACATCTTTCAAGAGTATAAACAAAGCAACATGGTATCATGGCATGTAGACATTTTCTAAAAAATGTTACATAGCATAAACATACATACACACATCCAAAGACAAGAAACTATTCAAGAATGCATGAGAGAAAGGAGAGAGAGCTACCTTGTAGCCAATATTCCATGCTTTTACTCTAAAATCTTCCTCCCTCTTCTTGGCCCAACCATAAGGCTTTGAAGCACAAGGTTCTATTGGCCTAAACACATCAAGTAAGGCATTTTTAGATAATTGGATCAAACTCTAGCATTACACACTCTATATGGAAGCCTACTTGGTTCTAAGATTTCAATATGGTTCTATAAAGTAACTAATAAAGCAACCTTAAGAATTTATGATCTTGGCTCCTTTTTCCTTTTTAATCTATGATTCTTGAGTCCATTGAAACCCCTTGGAGTCATCACACATTTATTTAAAGGAGCATAGCTAAAAGTTGCTTCATTATGGAACTTACACTCTCATCTCACTATCCATGGCTTCTAAAATTTTTTCAAGGCTTCCTTTAATGTTCTTCCATCATATGTAGTGCCATTCTAGCCTTAGAAAAACCATTCTAGCCTTGGAACAAATTAAAACACTCCCTAGGTTCATGAACCCCTCTAGGTCAAGACATAGACATTATTTTGGACCCATGGACTTTGTTTTGTTTCTTTGATGGGAGGTGCATGTGGGAGGCTTCCTTGATGTCTTATATACTCATACCAACTCTTAGACACCTAAATTATCATTAGAAAGCTTCATATTTGCTAAGGTGCAAACAAATCTCTAAATTCTATAACTTACATTCTAAAGCTTCCTTTTCAATTCTGTGTATTCTTAATCCTTACACTCCATAACCCTTGGTTCCATCAAGAATACATGAAGAAAAACTCTTCTCCTCACTTTCTCTCTCTAGGTCGAAGCTTAAATGGCTTGGAAATACAAGATTTTGCAAGTGTTTCAAGTAAAGTCTTATCTTAAAATAGAACTCTCTTCGCATAGATTATTTTCCATCGATTGATTTCTTGAAAAGAGTTACTTTTAGGCTTAGTTTAGACCTAAATCTTTAAGTTTTCAAGAAAAGAAAACTATCATTAGAGAGCTCTTAGAGAGAGGAACAACTTTCCTAACTGGCGCAGGATGAAATGAAGCCGTTTACTTACCTAAACGGGAGTTTAAACTTCTTCTCTCTCCATTCCCTTAATGTCATGCCGTAGCTACTCAAAATTCTGAAAATGGAAGCTTGGAGAAGGTAATGAGGTGTAATTTTACTTAAGAAGCCTCTTTTACAATTTTTCAAAATAACTATTTTACCTTTACACACCTATTTACTCCGTTTAGGCTCATTTCAACTCCTTTTTTAGAAACATTTTTTCCATCATAAAATTTAGATCCTCTTATTCATAAAATGCCTTTAGTTTCATCCAAATTGGATTTAAAATATTCCTGAACCAATCGGTCAAAATTTAGGTTAACCGACACTCTAAAACATAAACTGGAGGCGTTTAAACCATTCTAAAGGTTCCTATGGTTTTTATGGCCTCTGATAATCCAAGAAAACTCATTTCTCCACTTTAAAAATCCCTCCTTTGAGTTTTCAAAAAAGTGCCCAAAATTACAAAAATGCCACTACATCTTCATTAAATTTTGTCTGATTATTCTAGCTCCATTTTCAGCCACCTCTACCCTTGGATCCTCACTATTTGAGATCTAAATTATTACTCTAATTTTATTAGACCTCAAATCATTCCATCTGGGAGACTTCCTTTTATATCTGGTACATTTCATATGTTTACGAAGAAACCGAACATTACATTTCTTATATTTATAGGAGAACCAGATGTTACATTTCCTCCCCCTTTAAATAAATTTTGTCCTTAAAATTTAGGGTGTAAACTCATTTAGCTTTTCGCTTATTCTCATTAACTGGCCTTTTCTTTCTCTTCTTCCTGCCATTATCTATTTCTGTAGAGGCTAAGCTTTTTTGCCAGGGAATTACAATACTAGTTTACTATATTTGATTCTCTTTCTCTGTGCTATTGCTACAGAGCATCTGACTTGCTCTTATCATCAGGGAAAGAAGTTTTTGACATTGCATATACTCATATAACTCTAGCCTATTTCTTAGGAGAGCTTACTATGTCACATCTAATTAGTCTTAACTCGTTCATAAGAGTTGACTTTCTTGCTTAGTGGACCTACTTGCATATGCCTTGGGAGATAACTTACTTAGTATTAAATATCCCTTATCATCTCCTAATCACTTTCTATAATGCCTCGTTACCTTTCTCTATTCATTAGTTGTCATTAGAGACTTCTATCTGCTTACTTAACTTACTTAGATATTCAATCCACCATTTAATCTTATTCATTTTCTCACTAGCTCATCCCATAGTTACCATTCATATTTCTTTCTATTATAGGCCTCATATTTTTATCACTTACCGAGATCATAGCTCTTTTAAAAAGGGCTATTATTTTCATTTCTTACTTTAACCCTTGCCTTTAAGGCTTAAACTGTGTTTTACTCTCTTTATTCACTCGAGAGTGGGTCTTATTTAACTTTTTAGTTTAATAACTAATCATCATAACTCTTACTCTTTCCTGTACTAACATTGAAGAGAAACTACCACAGATTACTGTTGTATTCTAGTGGAATGCTAACTTTTCATTATCTCAGCTACTGGAGACACAGTCTACCACTTACCTCATTAAGAAAAACTATACTTAACTCCTCTCTGGATGTATAACTCTAGTATATAGGGATCTCTCTATCCCTTGGTCAAGTCCAATATCTACTAGGTAGTGGTTCATCTAGCTATAATACTAGAAAGCTACTTTCTTGCTTTCCTCATCCCACACATTATGTTCATCTCTCAAAGAGATCTAGTCAGTTGTCTAATTGTCTGAGTATAACCTTCATATCTCTATGGCAATAGTTTATCTAACTTAGGAGATCTCTAGTCCCTAAGACAAAAACTATCTAAACCTATACTGGTTTCTGAGACAAATTGAGTTAAGAAAACTATCTCAGGTTGTCATCTCCTCAAAGAATTGTTGTCTGTAACTGTGGGCTCTTTGTATCTCTATGGGATCTACTATGACCCTTGGGTCTACTGTGACCTCTCAGAGTCCTGCTAGGGTCTACTGTAACCTACTATACTATGTTAGGATCTACTGTATCCATCTCTAAGTGATGTCAAAGCCGAAGATCACTGTATTTGACAATAAAATACATGCTCACTAAGTCTAGTAACCATCGCTCATAATTGCTAAGGCTAAACTTAGATGTCTACTATACTTTTCATGTAAAATGGGTTCTATGTCGCTTATTTCTCTATTAATCCCATTGGAACAATACTCAAGAGTATTTTGATTTTCACTTACTACTCCTTATGGGATCCTTAGGTTCCTACTTCAAGCCTTTTCACTTAAACTTTATTTCTTTACTCTTACTAGCTTATTATACTTACTTGTACTCTTTTGTTTTTCCTCTCATATCCTGCAATTTCTAACTATGCCCCTATTTTGCTTTCAAGTGCCTTCAGCACCAGGGCACTACACACATCGAGTGTGTCTAACATCTCTCACAAGATAGAGATCATATGCTAGTCCCTTTTTACTTCATTTAGTTATATCATAAAGGACTCATTCTATGCATACTGGACTCATGCTAGTTGACTTTTAACATTCTAATACTGTTAGTATGTTCCCTTTTTCATCATTATTCTTTATTAGGGATTCCTTTCTGCATAATTTTCTTGTCATTCTAATATTATTGAAATCCCTTACTTCTTTTTCTTTAACTCACTAGGATACTCTTTAATTATCAGAGCACTCTTTATGGTTGATGCTATTATTTTCTTTGCACTTTAGCTACATTATTACTGAGTTAGCTAGACTCAATATCATGTAACCATCGTTGCAAGCAAACCATAGCATTAATCACTAGTACACAAGAGCATCATGACCAAGCTTAAGCCACAATTACCAGTATATTATGAGTTCCCCAATTATCTAAAGTACCTTCCAATTACCATGCTCTATCTCTCTTTATTACAAATGACACTAGAGGAGAGGGAACTCTTTCTCTAATTCATACGTCATTTACTATACTACCCTGAGGTCATTCACATTGCCTAGTTATCTTTCTTTAAGGCATTACATCATGCTTTATTGACATCTATACCAAGGACAATGGTGTTTGCTAGTGCACTCCTTTATACTATCTATTTATCTATTTTTAATTCATTACGTCCCTGATCCTGACATCGTCACATACTTTCTCTACTCTCAAGAGCATGTTTATTCCTCCTGGGTTCACTTTTACTTACTCACCTTCTTAGGTGGCTTTTAATTTCCTCTAGCTTCCTTGGAGGCACTAAGGTATTAACTGCTTATCTTAGCTCCTCTGTCTTTTTGCTTAGACTTTTTGCTTCCATCTTTAGGACTATAATTCATTAATTCTAGGGTTATACTAACCCGATTTAGGGCACACATTCTCGATATCTTGAATCTAATTTATTGGCACTTTATGCTTCACTTAGCACTCTTACTACTCGGGAGCTTTTACATTACATAAATCTTATATGAGGGAAGCTCATCTACCTATTTTTACTATGCTTACTCTATTAACTCTCCTTTAGTCACTACTAAAGTGAGGATATCTTTCGCTAGGTACTAATTTCTTAACTCTTCCTCGCCATTTCCCTATCACTGTAATTACTAAATCAGGGTTTTACCTCTTGGAGATTTACTTGCCATTAACTTGGTGGTCCTCTATCTCATTTCTTCTTATCAAACTCAGGAGGATTCTCATATAGCTATCTTTTTAAACTATTTTCTCTTTTCTGATCCTTTAACATCAAGCTAGTTATTTTGTTTTAAGGTATCATCCTTAAGATATACCTTCCTTATATACTCACTACATTCTTTAACACTATTAGCATTAAATCATGTCAATTTAAAGGCTATGAAAACATCCTATCATCAAAATCTAAGATCTTGTGGACAAAGTCTTGTATTTTGCAATATAAATTATAAGACCTTATCAATAGGGTTTTCCTGCTAATGAGTACAAGATCTTTTAACAGTGAATAACAACATATAATATGTGAAGGTATAACACTTGTTCTTTTCCACAAATGTACCCTTCCTTACACATACACCTTTAACATGCTTTACATATCTGGAGCTTATGGTGTTAGCCCATCATTCACTAGCATATAGAATAGCATTCTAGGTTAAAGTTAATGCCTTGTAGGCAAATCTCTATAACCTTACTACTCCCATGTCAAACAAGCTAACTCTAGGTGCTACTCAATCTTAAACATCCTTGGGCCCATTCATAAGCTAGGCTAGTCTCTTTTTTAGACTCGTACACTAGGCCCATTGCTCATCTATTACTTAATTATTCTTGGCATTTGCTAGTGGATCATTTATCTCTTTTTTATCTTGCTCACACTAGGGGTCTTACTCTTTGTACTCAGTCAGACCCCATGCAGTCCATTTCTCATATTAACCTGAATATGACTAACAAGGCTTTCCCTATGGTAATACATTCCATTATCACTGGTACTTCCTTTTTGACTGTATGATTCGAGCCTTAACTACCTTTGTGTTCAGCCTACCATCAAGGCTAAAGGGTTATGCCCTTTGCATTATTCATATATAGCCAAACAGTACACCTGGGTTGTCAGGGCTCTATGGAGTATTACCTATAGATTCTAACCTTTGGCTTGAGGGAATAATTTTCTAGGCTCTCTAATTCATCTAAACATCTAGGTGTCGTGGTTGGGAGAATAGCTCTCTCTCATTTTCCCTCTAACTAATTCTTGGGTAGCAACAGTTTCATCCCATACTACGCTGCATCAATACCTATCCTACTTCAGGAAAAATATTTCAGAATGATTGGAGTGTGGCAACCAGGAAGGATTATGCCTCTCATGGTCTCTCTAAGCAACCTTGTATTATAGTTACATGATATTAACCTCTTGTTGCAAACACACACGCTTGCCATAATCTCAGTGAGCTACTATAGCCTATAGAGCTCCAGCCATAAGATCAATCTGCCCTGTTCTAGCCTCACTGGCTCAACCCTAGAGGCCTACCTCTCCTAATGTCCACTACCTACTTAAAGACCATTCTATAACTTACTTTACATAAACATAGACATATGCCACCTTCACACACCTAAAATGCCCCGAACAAGCTTATATAAACTTGTAACATTGCTTCCTCAAGCCATACACAACTCTAGAATGCCTAAAACTTTGCTCTAATACCAATAAATGTAATCCTTCACCTCTTAACTATTATACCATGGTCTCCTTGTAACACCATATTATTCTAGCTCTTCCTTTCCATATATAAATTCCATTTCATTGAAATAGCAAAATTCCTTTAAGAAATTCCATTAAAATAATGAATATTTTACATTATGTAGGGCTTAAGATTTTTGTTTCACATTTTATAGCCCACATCAACTCATCCATAGCATTTTCTATTCCAAATACATGTATACAAGTTAGAACCATCCCAAAATGTTCCATTTTGCCTGAGCTTAGAACATCCACATTCAAAAATGCAAGATCAATCTCGGGCTCCAGGGTTCAAGTTTCTATCATCAACTTTGAATATTCATAATTAAATCTAGAAAAATAGAAATCAAGTAAATGATAGCTTTCTAGAAAGATATAGATGTACAACATAGGTTAAAAATCATTCCAAGCCATGAAAACATAATCTTGACCATGATTGATGACAGAAAAGCACCAAAGGTCTGGCTATCCAAGTTTGCTATCATAAGTTATTGATATAAACATAAAAAATTCACAACTAATTCTAGAAAAATGACAACCTAATAAGCCATACCATTCTAGAAATCTATGGATGTTATCTTAAGGAAAAAATTACAACCTAACAAACCATACCACTGTCATTCGATGGAACAGTACTAAAGGTACTACTACATTACTAGTACTGACTCTAAACTTCAAAAATTAATATCTCTCTGCTCAGACCTCTAAATGAGGTGATCTCAATGGGCATGGAAATATTATTAGGTCTAGATTATTCTTGTAAAATTTCATAGCCATTGGATACCATTTGACCCTCGGATGACATAGGAGAAGAAACTGACCATATGAACAGCGCTTGGACCATTTCAGCAGCTTCTTGCCAACTTTGGAAATTCATAATTAATTATCTAGAGTCCCAAATAATTTGGTTTTTTAATTCCCAAAAATATCTATATAAGACCTATATTCATGCCATATTTCATAGAAAAATTCATTCATTTGGTTAATTTATGATATAGGGTTGCATAATGGCATTTTTATGCCTCTCAAAGGGTAAAAAATGGTCCACTTTGGCTTCTAGCTTTTCCAAGACCACTTGAGCTTGTAGGAAAGCATCAAAACAAACCTCTAAACATGTTTAAAGGGTCTAAATATCCATACCTCTCAAATTCACTCTGCCACTTATTGTTATACACAAAGATCTTACATGCTCATGTTTGCCATTCAATGTCAAAATCATTCAATATCATTCATATGCTTCTAAATCTCATATATACCTCATATATCTATGTATATACATATGTTCAAGAGGTTATACATCATATAAATCATGGGAATACATCATTTGACAATGTTATGGTTACAAAATGAGCAAATAACAACTCCTTTGTCAATCTTCTTGTGTACAAGTTAGTGGCTCCTATTTCTTAGTTCACTTGGTCCACCTAGGCATGTTAGGGTAATAGAGAGGGAGAGTGAGATTTTAGGAATCATAATAGCTCTTCACTCTTTTCAATCATACATAATGAATACAAATTCAATCCAAAGATGAATCCATAGCAATCTAGCAATTCACGAACATACATGAAACATTTCTTTCATTCAAGAAAACATACTCATCATACATAAGTTTGTCACGACAATGGTTTAACCTCACCCATTCTCTTTAGGACTTTTAAATTTGTCTCACCTACTTTCAAGGGACTTTCAAATAAGCCTCACTCTTCTAGAGATTTTTGGCTTTGTTTTACCCATTCTTAGGGACTTTTGGCTTCACCAAGCTCATACAAGCCAAAACACATTCATCGAACATCTTTCAAGAGCATAAACAAAGTAACATGGTACCATGGCATGTGGACATTTTCTATAAACATGTTACATAGCATAAACATACATACACACATCTAAAGACAAGAAACCATTCAAGAATGCATTAGAGAAAGGAGGGAGAGCTACCTTGGAGCCAATATTCCATATTTTACTTTAAAATCTTCCTTCCTCTTCTTGGCCCAACCATGAGACTTTGAAGCACAAGGTTCTCTTGGCCTAAACACATCAAGTAAGGCATTTTTAGATCATTGGATCAAACTCTAGCATTACACACTCCATATGGAAGCCTACTTAGTTCCAAGACTTTAATATGGTTCCATAAAGTACCTAATAAAGCAACCTTAAGAATTCATGTTCTTGGCTCCTTTCTCCCTTTTAATCTATGATTCTTGACTCTATTAAAACCTTTTGGAGCCATCACACATTTATTTTAAGGAGCCTAACTAAGAGTTGCTTCATTATGCTACATTATGGAACCTATGCTCCCATCTCTCCATCTATGGCTTCTAAAATTTTTTCACGACTTCCTCTCATGTTCTTCCATCATATGTAGTGTCATTCTAGCCTTGGAACAAATTATAATACTCTCTAGGTTCATGAACCCCTCTAAGCCAAGACATATACATTATTTTAGACCCATGGACTTTGTTTTGTTTCTTTGATGGGAGGTGCATGTAGGAGGCTTCCTTGATGTCTTAGATACTCATACATACTCTTAGACACCTTAAATTATTATTAGAAAGCTTCATATTTTCTGAGGTGCAACCAAATCCCTAAATTCTATAACTTGCATTCTAAAGCTTTATTTTCAATTCTAGTTGTATATTCTTAACCCTCACACTCCATAACCCTTGGTTCCATCAAGAATAAATGAAGAAAAACTCTCCTCCTCACTTTCTCTCTCTAAACCGAAGCTTAAATGGCTTGGAAATATGAGATTTTGCAAGTGTTTCAAGTAAAGTCTTACCTTCAAATGAAGCTCTCTTCACGTAGATTATTTTTCACCAATTAGTTTCTTGAAAAGAGTTCCTTTTTGGCTTGGGTTAGGCCTGAATCTTCAAGTTTTCAAGAAAAGAAAACTACCATTCAAAAGCTCTTCCAGAGAGGAACAACTTTCCAAACTAGCACGGGATGAACCAGGGTCGTTTACTTACTTAAATGGGATCTCAAACTTCTTCTCTCTCCCTTCCTTTTATGTCAGGCCATGGCTGCTCAAAATTTTGAAAATGGAAGCTTGGGGAAGGTGATGAAGTGTAATCTTACTAAAGAAGCCTCTTTACAATTTTTCAAAATGACCATTTTGCCCCTATACGCCTGTTAGCTTAGTTTAGGCTCATTTCAACTCCTTTTTGAGAACTTTCTTTTCCATCATAAAATTTAAGTAATCTAATTCATAAAATACCTTTGGTTTCATCCAAATTGAATTAAAAACCTTCCTATTTTTAGGGCCTCTGAGAACTCCAAAAACTCATTTTTCCCATTTAAAAATCCCTCCTTTGAGTTTTCTAAAAAGTGACCAAATTTTTAAAAATGCCACTGCATCTTCGTTAAATTTCATTTAGTTAAATCATTTTTTCTTAATGAAATACAATGTTCATAATACAATGATTAGCTTAAGGCACAATCTCTAACAATTTTAAACTCGAAATTAGTATGTTTAGATGTTTTATGATGTAAGAAACAAGAATCTAAGCTTAGAATTGATTAAAACTTTGAAAATCTCCATGTTAAGTTTTTATGGTACCATTTTGGCCAAGAAGAAATTCAAAGGGCTAGAAAGTTGTTCAATGGATTTTATGAACATGAATAGTCTTAAAATAATATGAGAATAATAATGGAAGCATTAGATTGAATTTTAAAGCTAGGTTTTAGAAGTTGAAAATTTAGGGTTCAAGAAAGGGTAATATGGAACCAATTGGCATTAAGTTTGTGTGAGCAAGCTTGTTATGCATCTAACAGATCTTAATGTGGTTATATAGATAATATATGATGAGATTTTGAAATCTAGAAGTTGAATTTTTTAAGCTACTCTTTGAGGCTTAAGGTTACATAATGAGTCCCATTATGTAGAAAAGTGAAAATAACAAATGAATAAATGCAGAATTTGTGGCTTGAATTATGAATTCTAGAAATATAAGTTGACTTAGGATTTAAACTTAGTGAAATCCCTAACCTAAAGCCTAAGTGATAAACCAATTAAGGAAAGCTAATATCCAAAAAGAATTTCATAAATTTAGGCTCTTGAATGTGGTCAAATTTAAGTATTTTATATAGCATACTTACCACCCAATAAGCATGTGTCTTGAAAGCATGTAAAAAGGGAGTTTTAAGTGCACTTTGAGTGGCTTAAAATATAGTTAAAAGTCAAAGAAGTTTATGAGAGGTTGTTATGAGCTTTAGATGTTGATGATGTGTTTATGTGATATTTTAGGACAAGATAGTGAGACTTCATCCCATTATATGTCATACCATTATATAATATATATTCATTCCACATTACATATGTCAAAAATTCTTATGACAAGAACCTTGTTCACAAGGTATTGGTGGGATTGCTTGAGACTTAGTTCTTCTAAGTCTTCTCAATTGAAGAATATCTTATTATACTATAAGTGTAACATCTAATTCTCTAAAAATGAGAGAAAATGCAAGAAACATAAGATACAATTTCTCCGTAAACAAATGAAATTCACCAGATACAAAAGCAAGTCCCCTGAAATGACTTAGTTAAGGTCTCAAAAAATTTGGGAAGCATTCTAGACTCCTAAAAATGAGAATCCTAGGCTCAGGCGAAAATAAAAATGAAGCTAAAATAAAGAAACAAATTGTAACGAAAGGTAGACGAAATGTAAGGGCATTTTTGTCATTTTGAGAAAATTTTGGAATTCTTATAGTAGATCTTCATAAATGAAAGTTTTAAGTTCTCTAGGGTTCTCAGGGGCGCTGAAAATCATAAGAAGCCCTAGGATAGCTAAAGCCCCTCCAGTGAATATTTTTCAATAGAGGCAAACCTGAACTTTGACAGATCCATTTAAGAAAGTTTTAGCTTCGATTTGAGTGATTTCAAAAGTATTTTATTGAATTGAGAACCTAAATTTCATAATAGAAAACACGGTTCTCAAAAAGGAGCCAAAACAAGTTAGAAACATAAATGCTAAGAACAAAAGGCAAAATAGAAATTTTTGAAAAGTCCTTCTTAAACCTTCCTATATATATGAGGTGCCCCATCTTCCCCTTCATTTAGCCACACTTCTCTCTACCCTAAACTAGAAGACAACCCTAAGGGATGAGGTGCACCAAGAGGAGGATGAAGGAAGGAGAAAAACAAGGTAGAAAGGTATGGATTTTCTTGGTTTTTCATACTTCCTCCTTAGCAAACCCCTTCTCCTCCATTTACCTTTCTTTCCTATGATTTTATTGAAGTTTATGAATCTATTTTGAGGGCAGAACAAAGGGAAAATTTTAGATTTGAAGAGAGAAGGCCAAGGAAAGTGAGAAACAAGCAAGAAAAGTTAAGGAAACAAGGTAAAATCTCCATCCTATGGTAGCTACTCCTTCCCCCTCCTTCTCCTTATTTTGCCCCATATATGTAGCTATAAGAGGGCTAGAATTTTTAGGAGAACCAAGGGTGAATTCTATGAATTTAAGATAGGAGAGTAATAATATGCAAAGAAATCCAAGTAAAAGCCATAAATTTATAAGATAGGGAAGTTAGGGTTTTGATTGTACCTTGAACTCTACAATGAACCCTAGCCATATTTTATGATGTTCAAGAGTTCATATCGGCTCTTTAGACACCAAGAGAGCTTCCTACATGATTTTCCCATCAAAGGAAGCGAAGAAACTCCAAGGATGCCAAGAAGAGCATATGCTTTGGCCTAGAGTAGAAATGGCAGCTAGGGGTAGTTTTAATTTGTTCTAAACTTATTTTTAAGTCATGTATGATGGGAGAGTATGAAAGGAAGCCTTGGAAAAATTTTAGAAACCATAGAAAGTGAGATGGCCTTATATATTCCATATTATGGCTTAAAGAAGCAACACCTAACTAGGCTCCTTAAATTGATTGTGTGATGACTCCAAGGGGTTTTAAATGGACTCAATAATCATGAATAGATGAAGAGAATGGAGCCAAGATGATATTTTCCTAAGGTTGTTTCATTAAGTGTATTATGGAAATATAAAAGAGCCATAAGAACCACCTGGCTATCCTAGTGAATGTGTGGCCTTAGAATTTGATTCAAAAATATAATTGGCTTTCATATGATGTGTTTAGGCAAAAAAAAATTTGTAATATCCGATTTTCGTTAAACGACGGAAACGGGCACGTTTTCAAAACAAGTACCTTAAGATGAGTGATTCAAGGGCAAATAAAATTTGGATAAAATTTTAAATAATAGAAAATGAGGATTTAAGCCTTAAGTTTCCTAAAAATCGGGGTCGGGTGATTCAAAAAATTTGCCAAAACGCCAATGGCATTTGCGTAAATAAGTGGACTTTGTGGAAAACATACAAAAGGGATTTTTAAATGAAAATTTTGAGTTCTCTGGGGTTCTCAGAGGCCCTGAAAATCATGGGAAGCCCTAGGACCGGTAAAGACCCTCCGGTGTAATTTTTCCAATGTCGGTTGACCCGAAATTTGACCGATTCTTTCAGAAAGGTTTTAGCTCCAATTTGAGTGATTCCAAAGCCATTTTTCTTAATTGAGAACCTAAATTTTATAAGGAAAAAGACAGTTCTAAAAAAGGAGCTAAAACGAAGGAGAAACGAAAATGCAAAGTATGAAGGGCAAAATGGAAATTTTTGAAAAAGTCACTTTACCCTAGCTATATATAGGTTGCACCTCACATTCTCCCTCATTGCACTTTAGAATTGCCAGCCCCAAATTAGAAGCAAAACCCTTAGAGAGTGGTGCACAAAGAGAAGGGAAGAAGGAGGAAAGATTCAAGACTTTAGTATGGAATTTTGCTTGTTTTCATGCTTTCTCTCCACCAATCTCTTCTCCTCTTTTTTCCTCTTCTTCTCTATGAATTTTTCTAAAGTTTTGAGGGCTGTTTTGAAGGGAGAATAGAGGGGAAAGTTGTGACAACCCTAACTTCTAATCTTGGTAATTATAGTTAAATACATTATTAATAATCAATGATCAAGGTTTGAAGTCGTTACAATTAATTATATTAAGAAAATATAGGAAAATTTGATCCTTGATGTTATTAAGATCATCAACTAAACAACCATAAATGAAAAAATGTATAAAACAATTTTTATCATCATTAAGGGTTTGTGATTCATCCATCAATCGATTTCAACACACAAAAACCTCCAACGAGTGTTCCTATATCATTTCCTAGCATTAGCATTAAAGAAATTAGGGTCTCTAGGTCAAAGGTGGGAGTTTGGGGACCTCCGCTGCAACCTAGAACCTTCCCGCCATGGCTAAGTTAGATCCTGGAGCTCAAAAACTAAGTTTTTAACTTTGCGCCGCGGCCCAAACCTTTTGCGCCGTGGCTAAGTTGCTCTCGGGACTCACTGGGTAACTTTCACCGCGGCGAGTTGGATCTGCGCCGCGACTAACCTACATGGCGCCGCGACGAGTTTTGCTACTGTACTTTCCTTAAGCAATTTCCTCGACTAACGCCCAGCGGAACCTATTGCGCCGCGGTGAGGTTTCATTCTGTCACCCTCCTGGGTAATTTTTTTCACTTTGTGCCGCGGCGAGATTTCTCAAGCCACATCGTCCCTCGCCACTGTCACTCTTTTAGCTGCAGTGAGGCCTTCCTAGCTACGGCATGACTCCCTCCTGTATGTATGTCTCCTACAATTTCATCTCATGCTCTCCAATCTCCCTTCAATATCACTTTAGGGTCATTCTACCTTAATTTATGCATCTCTAATGATAATTATATACCTTAATTACCCAGTTAATCTATCATTACCCATTTAGCATTTAGATGTGGATTTCCTTACTCATCCATGGGACTTTATGTCAGCAAATTATAAATCTCCTACAATGGTCATGCAATCACACTTTCATTGGATATTTCTTGTATTAATAGTCAAGTCTATAAAGAACATATCATGGGATTACATTCTATGTTAATAAAATACAACTCCTACACTTGGCAATTCATGATGCAATGTAGCAATAGTACAAAACTTGTAAACTAGTTACAATACAATTTGTTAAGGTTTCAAAACCTAGGTGCTGCCAACCCATTTAATAAGCTCTCATTAATTTTCTCCTTGCCACTATGAGGTCCGGTCCCTAAAAATGTTAGCCCACAACGGGGTGAGATATACAATCTCATTAACAAAAGGGCAGTTTCTATATACATGTACAAGTTAATCAATCCAATGCAATTTCATGTCATCAATACCAGAATCATCAATTCAATTTGCAAATGAACTAGTTGAACTACCAAAAACTACTGTCCCATACCATCAGTAATACAAAACATGTTAATGGCCAATAACACCAGGAGAGGTCCATCCATGGCACCTACTCCATCATGAGCACAACCAGGGCTCAGTGCATCTGGGGTTTGATCATAACCCGGTGCTCGATCGAAGCACATGCACGGGTGGCAGCCGCACTACGGCTCCACCATGGACTCACAAGGTCCAATAACAATAACAATCAAGTAATCAACTAATCATTTAGTATTTCAAAATCAAGCATGTGTAACAAATAGCAGATTAACATGAGAATATACATGGAATTAGGAAAATAAGCCCAGTTACCTCAATGAAGCCAATTACTCTTCCCCTAGCTACCATAATAATCTAAATGCACACCAAGCCTATAACAAGCATAATTATCATCATTTCTAATCACAATCAAATATTCAAAGAGTTGAACTACTAATGACTGACTAGAGGTTACTCACCTAATTACCAAGGGATTTAATTTTGGATTCCAACTTTCCCACACCAGAAATTGCCATAGTTCACTCCAATTTCTGGGTAATTTCACATGAAACCAAAGCTTATATCATAAGTCAACTATAGGGGTCTCAAACTAACAGAAAATGTAACAAAATGGGAAGGAGATACTCACTTAACAACACCCATAGCCTCACCTCCGAAAATCCACTATGGAAGCACCAAAATTCGCATTTCAGTCATCAAGCCTAGAAAATTCAGTTTTCCACCATTAACTCCTTGTAATTTCACACAATAACAGAACCCATTATGATAATCCATCATTAGGGGCATTTTCCAGCAGAGTAATACACAAAATGGAAGGGAAATGCTTACCTAATCATTCCTCTAACCTCTAACTCTGAAAATCTTGCAAGGAATCACCCAACACCAAGTTTCAGATTTGAGAAGAAGATGAAAATGCTCAAAACCAGAAATTAATCAGACCAAGATGAAGAGGAGGATGAGAGGGTCAAGTTATATATAACTTACCTTGTCTAAATCATCCTCTAGGAGTCAAAAATAGAGCTCCCATGTTGGTAGAACCCTAGCCTCCCTTAAACCTCTGAATTTCCTCTCTTGAGTTTCAGTAAAATGAGGAAGAGGCTAAAGAGTTAGGGTTTTAGATGGGTTTGGGTCAACCCTAAAGCCCAAAATCCACTTAGGTTCAGATGTGTGCTTATTGGGCCTTTGTTTGGTGAGGTGGGCTGCAGAACATTTTGAGTTTAAGTGAAGTATGCTGACACAATGGCCCAATTCCTTGTAGGTTCAGATTTTTATACTTGTTGGGTTTTGTTTTATGAGTTGGACTACAGAAATTTGATTGGGTTAGGCCAAGTTCCAAGAGTCAATCCAACTTAGGTCTATATAATGTGTGTTGGGTCAACTATAAGAGCTCATGTAAATTGAGTCTTGGGCCTCTATTTCACTAAATCAAATTGGGCTATTGCTAGGTGATCTCTCTTGGCCCAAGTCTCATGATAAGGAGTTGGGCTTGCATCTAGAATCATTGGGCCTCTATAAGCCTCTTCTCATGATCTCCTATATTAATTTAGGCCTAGATGTAGTTTCTATCCCAATTAATTCTCAACTCACATTATTGATTTATTTCTCAAAATTACCATTCACTTAACTTGCCCACTTATCCCATATTAATTAGTCCTAATTAATCTAAATCCATGATTAACACCTTAATTAATTTTGGGGTGTTACAAAAGTTTGAAATTCAAGTGAGGAGGCTAAGGAAAGCAAAAACAAGCAAGGAAATTCAAGGAAAACAAGGTATTTTGTAATTCTTCCACTTGGTCTTCTTCCTCCCTTTCTTGAGCATTTCGATCTAGACCTAAACAGACCTAAGGAGTTAGATTCTTAACCAAACCAAAGGTGATTCTTAGGTATTTGATGGAGAGGAAAAAGAATAAGCAAAGAAACCAAGAAATAGGCATTAGAAATCAAGCTACAAAACCTAGGGTTTTAAGTGTACCTTCCAGTTTCTGAATTTGTATGATGCTTCCTAGGTCTAAGTTAAAGTATAAATGAGTTCTTGAGATACCAAAGATGCTCCCCACAAGCTTCCTCCTTCAAGAAAAGCAAGAGAACTCCAAGGAGCCCAAAGGAAGCCTATGTCTCAGCCTAGGCTTGTTTGTGTAGGTGGGTGGGAGTTTTAAATTTTTCTAAGGCCATTCTTGAGTCATATTTGATGAATAAAAGTGAAAGGAGGCCTTGGAAAAAATTTAGAACTCATAAAAAGTGAATTGGTATCTTAGGTTCCATATTATGACCTAAAGAAGCAACATGGTGTTAGGCTATTTGTTTTAATGAGGTGATGACTCCAAGAGGCTTAAAAGGAGTCAAGAATCAGAATCAAAAAGAAAGAATGAGGCCTAGAAATTATTTGAGGGGTGTTGCTTCATTAGGTGCTAATATGGACTATAATGGAACCTATAGAGCAATCTAGTGTTTCATTAAGTTGTGTAGCCTTAGAGTGTGGTTCATGAACTTAATTGGCTCCCATAATTTGTGTCTAGGCCAAGAGAAACTATCTCCAACTTGTGGGTGTGTGGCCAAAATAGGAGGCTTGAAAGTTAAGGAAAAAGTGTGTGTTTGTATACAAGGTAGCTCTCTCCACCTTCTCTCACGCATGGATGTGTGTTTAGCTTGTTTTAAAATGTATGTATGTATATTTTCAAGCTTGAAAAGTATGTTAGCATGCCTTTATATGCCATAATGCTTGATGCCATGTTATGTTTTCAAATGATTACATGATGTTTGTATGAGTTTGCTTAAGTGTGGAGAGGCCAAGAACTCTTCCCTTTAGTGAGGATGAGCCAAGAACCCTTGAGCTTGGTTAAGACAAAGTAAAGAGTCTCCCAAAAGCAAAGTGGGCTCCCAAGAGTATGGTTGAGTCCAAAGTGCTTAAAGAATGGGTGAGGCAAGTCCAAAATCCATGAGGAGAAGTGTGAGGCCAATCCAAACACTTAGTGAGCTCTTGAATGTCTCGTATGATTGATTCACATGCCAAGATTGCTTTTAAAATGTCTATGATTTCTACCTTCTCCATGCATGCATTTGTGAAACTTGCTTTGCACATATTATGTATGATTGAATGGGAGATGAGCTATTGGGATTCTTTGAATCTCATTCCCTCCTCTCCAATGATCTAACATGCTAGATGAACTAAGTGGATATGTTAATGGGAGCCAACAACACTAAAGGAAGGAGCTTGACAAGCTTATGCTTTATTTTGTCTATTTTGGAACCATAATAATGGTTCAAGATGTATATGATGTTGTATATGTATTATGAACCTTGATACATATATAGATATACTATTATGTGATGTTTAGATGTATAGAAATGATGTATGACTGCTAGCACATGTTTTGCGTATGAAATGTCATGGTATGAGAATGTAAAGTTTGAAGGAAATATGCATAAGTATGGGTTGAATAGTCAAAATAAAATGCATGAGGTTTGGAACCATTTGGGCAGCTCACACAAGTCTCAAATAAGCTTTTAAACTTGCCCAAAAGGTGCCAAGACCAAGGGAAATCCATTTGGCAATTTTGGTACCCAAGATGGAGCCAAAATTGACCATAATGGAACCCTATATCACTTTTTGGCCAAATGAGTTAGTCTTGCCTTGAAATTTGGCATGTGATTAGGTCTCATTGAGATATTTTTGAGAAGCTAAAGAACATAATTTTCGGAGGTCTAAGGAATATTTGATGAATTTTCAAAGTTAAAATTTTTCATGGATTCTGGTATGGGTACTGTTCATACTGGCAGTTTTGTATTCTGTGTCACCCAATGCCCAATGGTGTCCAATACTTATAAAATTTTATATTCATAAACTAGAGGTCATAATATTTCTGTGGCCACCGAGATCACCTCATTTGGAGGTTTGAGCAGAGAGTTATTATGTTTGAAGTTAACTATCAGTATCAGTAGCGCCCCAGGAGCTCAGTTACTGCTCCATAGGTTCCAGATGGCTAAACGTATCTATTTCATTCTGGAATTATTTTTAGCATCAATTTAAAATTTTTAACTTTCTAGAATGACTCAATTTGTGTCATTTTGAGTTTTATAGAATTAGTTATGAATTTTAGAATTTGATATCAGTAAACTGAACAACAGCCCAGGTAGCCAGCGACCTCTGTAGCTTTTTGGATGTCAAAAGTCCTATGTGATGAATGTTATGACTTAGGCATATTTTTTGTGTGAATTAGACATCCTACTATTTCTAGAATGACCAAGATTTCATGATTTCAAATTTTCTAGATTTAGTTATGATTTTCCAAAATTGGGTTAGAAAATGAAGCAAATCTGGCCAAAAATATGCTTGCTTATTTTGAGCTCCATTTCAGTTTCCAATGCAAATGAGTTGTAATAATGAAATTAAATAGGAGAAAGTATAGTATAAGCTCACATAGTCCACGTGACACCGAATTGAATTTTTTAGATATAGCGCAATGCGGAAATAGTCTATTATTTTTATCCCTTTTTTCATATACTCTTGCGGGATTGATAATACAAAGCTTATAAATGACATGAAATGAACTAGAAGTTATGGTGTTACAAAAGTGATCTCCACCTTCTTGGATGTGTGAGGTCAAGGGAGAGGACTCAAGGCTTAAGTGAAAAGTGTGCAAATGCAAGCAAGGTAGCTCTCTCCACCTTCTTTCATGCATGGATGTGTGCTTACATTATTTTTGAATATGTGTACATATGTTTTGAGCTATGAAAAGTATTTTAGCATGAGCTTTTATTTCATGGTACCATGATAATGTTTTATTCATGTAAAATGATGTTTTATGTGCTTGCATTAGTTTGTTTGAGTGTGGAGAAGCCAAGAACCCTTACACTTAGTTCAGACAAAGTAAAGAGTCTCCCAAGAGTGAGGTTGACTCCTAAAAGTAAAGTTGAGTCAAAATCTCTTAGAGAAAATGGGTGAGGCAAGTCCAAAATCCACAAGTTGAGGCTAATCTACTCACTTGGCAAGCCTATATATGCTAAACATGATGTGTTCAAATGTTAAGAATGTTTTATAAATACACATATATGTCAATATGCCCATGCATGTATTTTTAAGGCTTGTATTGCATACTTTATGTATGTTTGAAAGGGAGATGAGCTATTGGTATTCTTTGAATCTCATCCCCTCCTCTCCAATGTCTTAACATGCTAGGTAAATCAATTGAGCAAGGTAATGGAAGCCACCAAGCCAAGTAGAAGAAGATTGACATCAAAATCATGAAAAAGCCTAATTTTTCCTCTCTTGTAGCCATACGCATGGCATATGATATAATCTCATGATGAAATGGTTATGTAATTATATGAGCATGTGTAAATACCCAAATGTATGATGTATGAATAAAATTTGATGCCCAATGTATGAGGTAGCATGATTTAGGTATTGGATGGCTAAAGTTGGTATGTGTAATCTTCTGTATATCATAGGGTAGATGAGTGAGTTTGAGAAATATAAGTTTATGCACCTTTGATACAAGTTTCAAGAGTCATTTTGGTGCATTCCCAAGTGCTCAATTGGTCATGGTTGCCTTGGAACTCAATTTGGACCATTTGGACCCGTTGTAAAGCTTGAAAATGACCATTTCACAACCCAATGTCAAAATCTGACCAAATGAATGAATTTGCTGGTAAAATTTGGCATACATGTAGATATTACCTAGATATTTTTGGAAAGATAAATATCAGATTATTTGGAGCTTTGTGTAATTAATTATGAATTTCCAAAGTTTCCATTTTTCTGCTGAACTAATATAGGCATTGTTCATATGGTCAGAAATTTAGGCTGTGTTATTCATGGGTCAAATGATGTCCAATTCTTATAAAATTTTACAAACATAAAATAGACATGATAATATTTCCATGGCCACTAAGATCACCCCAATTGGACCTCTGAGTAGGGAGATATAAATTTTTGAATTTGGAGATCAGTACCAAGGATGATAGCTGACCTTTGGTACTATTCTATTAGTTTTTAGTGTCTACAAGCCTTTGTTATGGTTAGGATTTATTTTTAACATAAATTAGACATCTTTAAATTTCCAAAATGATATAGTGTGTCTATTTTTAATTTTTTTAAAATTAGTTATGATTTTTCAAAATTCAGGTATAAAATCTAGAAAATTGATCCGAGGCTGCACTAGTGTATTTTGTGTATTTGCTCCCTTTGCTTGAGGTACGGACCATCTTTTAAGCTTGTTCTGAGTTTTATTTATGCATCTAAATGTAAGAATGAGAAAGATGAGTCCATATGACCCATGGGATATTGAAAAGAAATTTTTACCTATGGAGAAAGGTATCTTGATTTATAATTCCCTATGTCATTATGTTGCTTTCCATAGAATTTACATGAGATGAGGCATAGGATTTGCATGAGTTGAGTATCAAAGTTATGGTGTTACAGTAAGAGATCCTATTGACAAGGTCCTAAATATTCCTTAGTAAACCCGAAGACCTTGTTGATGAGATCTTCAACCTTATTTATAAGATATTATTTCAGCCCTTATGTTGACATAGCTTAATGCCGTCTCAATCCTAGTAGTAGAATAACTTCATATACACATTCATATCCATATCTTTTATCTCTAGAAATATCAAATTTCTACTATAACAAGAGCATTAGCATTACTTATTCTCATATAGAATGGAACTATAGAGATCAAACTAAAAATTTTGTTCCATTTCACCCCATAAACTCCATAAACATATTTGAACATAAATCAAGCTCTATTTGCACAAGGGAGCCATATAGCCATTTTAGACCCTTTTGACCATAGTATGATATAAACTTCAAAAATTCAAAATTTTAGGGCAAATTAGGTGTCTATAGAAAGGTAAGGATGCCAACTTTATATCTGTAAAATTCCATAAACAACTAAGCTTATTTGACCCCTTAAATCCATGAAAAACCAAATCTGGACCAAATGAAAAGTACCCATGACTAGACTGCAAAATCTACAAAATTTTGAAAATTCATAAAATATTTTATAAAACTCAAAAAATTACATTATTTAATTTTATAGAAAGATCTAGATGATTTTTAATTGTCTACCAAATTTCAACCAAAAATTTGTTCATTTGATCTATTTTTTGGTTCAAGGTAAATTATGGCTTAAGGAATGCCATTTTTTTGTTTCAAGTGGTCCATTTTGAGTTATTTTCTGTCATGCCTCCATTTGAGCATGATTTAAATGTCAAACACAGTGTATATAACTGATCCAACATGTCTTAAAAGCCATGCAATTCAAAATCACTCCTCCACTTGTCATTATACATACTTACATCATGGAACTCATATGGTCAAATTACATGAAATCATATATTTACATCCAAAAATAGTTTATGCATCATAGTCTCATGCTTTAGGTGCATGGGAATGATTACATCTCAAAATATACATATATATTGCCATACATGCTAGAAACTATACTAAAACATAAATTAGTGTCAAAGAGGTTCTTCTCAAGCTCTTTATTGACTTTCCTTGCTTTCTTGAAAATTACCTAGACATGTTTAAGGAAAATATAAGAAGGAATGAAATTCAAAGAATCTCAATAGCTCATTCATCATTCAAGTATACATACATGGCATACTCAAGGTCAAAGAAAGCAAACATGCATGTCACACAACTGAGTATCATTCATTTTCATGCATTAGGGATTCTATGGCATCATAAAGAGCAAAGGCAAGCTTTAGGGACTTTTGGTCTAACCTCACCTAACAAGTAGGGACTTATGGTTTAGCCTTATCCTTTTTTAAGGGCTTTTAACTAAGTCTCACTTACAAATGATACTTTTGGCTTAATTTCACTTACATTTAAGGACTTTTGGCCTCACTTCACTAATCCAAGGGACTTTTGGCATAACCTCACCTATTAAAGAGCCAAAACAATTCCAAATGAAAATTCAAGTGCTATGCAATTACATATAATCATCAGGCATTCATCAACATGTATAATTAGGAATCAATACATATAAGCAATCAAAGACACTTAATCAACCATTGTATATATACAAGAATAGATTAAAAGCTACCTTAATACAAGAATTCCATTTAGTTCCCCTTTGTTCCTTCGCTTGGTCCCTCGACCTCACACTCACACTTGAGTGGAATCTTACTTGTTTGGCCTAGACACACCAAATGAGACAAAAAATTATCAATGGAATCATATTTATACCCATTTAAGCCTTATATAAGACTAGCACATTAGACTTCCATATGGTTCAATTAAGTGGCATAATGAAGCAAATCTTGTAAATCAACATCTTGGCTCCAAGATCTTACCTAATATGAGTTATAAAACTCTATTAGAATTCATTAGAGTCATCACAAACTGAATTCAAGGAGCCTAGCACCCAGTTGCATCTTTATGTGTAATAGACCCCTAAATATTCCCCTTTCAAAATAAGGTTTCTAGATTCAAACTAATGGTTCTTTTGGTGTTTATAATTCACATCTAAATCATTTATAATGTTAAAATCATCAAAACAACTCCCTAACCATCATTTCTTGCTATAGGACAAGACATGCAACTATATTAGACTTCCATATGGTTCAATTAAGTGGCATAATGAAGCAACTCTTGTAAATCAACATCTTGGCTCTAAGATCTTACCTAATATGAGTTATAAAACTCTATTAGAATTCATTAGAGTCGTCACAAACTCAATTCAAGGAGCCTAGCACCTAGTTGCATCTTTATGTGTAATAGACCCCTAAATATTTCCCTTTCAAAATAAGGTTTCTAGATTCAAACTAATGGTTCTTTTGGTGTTTATAATTCACATCTAAATCATTTATAATGTTAAAATCATCAAAACAACTCCCTAACCATCATTTCTCACTATAGGACAAGACATGCAACCTAATGGGTTTCCATGGAGCTTTTGTTACATTCCTAGGGAAATCGGCATCTATGGAAGTTCCCTAGCTTTGTCTTAACTCAATTATGTTCTTACATAGGATGAATTACCATTTTAAGACTTCATACTTCCTAAGGTGCAATAAAAACCCTAGGTACCAATTCTTGCATTCCTTAGCTTCTTACTTACTTTCAATTACATTACAAAATCACCATACATTAAAGCCCTATTTCTCATCAAGTTTTAGCAAAGAATTGATCCCCTCTAGGCTACCCTTGGTTAGGCCAAATTTGTAATATCCAGTTTTTGTTAAATGATGGAAACGGATGCATTTTCAAAGCAAGTCCCTCAAAATAAATTAGTTAAGGTCCCAAAAAATTTAAATAGCATTCTAGCTTCTAAAAATGAAAATTACAAGCTCAAATGGAAAGAAAAATGGAGCTAGAATGAAGAAACAAAATTGAATGAAAAACTTACGAAACATAATGATATTTTTTAAATTTTGAGTAAATTTTGGAATTCACACAGAAGGGCTTTTTAAATGAAAGTTTTGAGTTCTCCAGGAAGGGGAGGTTTGGATGGCTTGAAAGGAAGGAGAAGGAAAGGAAAAATTTGAAAATAGGAAACTTTAAGGATAGGAAACTACTTGTGAACCAAGTTAATCAAAATAGGAAACTACTTGCAATTCAAGTTTGGAACAATTAGGAAAGAAAATCCTTACTTGAATGCAAATAGGAAATTAGATAACTTGGTAGCTACTAAATGCAATCAAATTAGAAAACTAACTCCAATTAGGAAATTAACTCCAATTAGGAAACTAGATGCAATTAGGAAACTAACTCCAATTAGGAAATTAACTCCAATAAGGAAACTAACTCCAATTAGGAAATTAACTCCAAGCTTTAAGCTTTCAACTTTGAATTTGCACAACTTCCAATTTTGAATTCTGCAATCTGAATTTTTTTTTCACTTTTTTTCACTTTCTTTTTTTTTTTTATTTTTTTTATAAATTTTTTTTTGAGTATCACACTCTTTTTTTTTTTTTTTGAATGAGGATGGAAGCACACAACAATGGAAGAAGGAAGAAGATAGAAGACAAAGCGAAGATGAAAAAGGTAACACAAATGGAAGGAGAGAAAGTATGAAGAACAACAGAAAGGAAACACAAAAAATATACCTTGGGGAGAATTATAATAAAGGACCAAAAAGTGAAAAAATTTATTCTTAAGGACCTGTTACCACTTGTTTTAAGATGATTACCATTGAGTTTAGCAACAATTAGTTGAACCTAGTGGTAAAGGTCCTTAAAAATAAATTTTTTCACTTCTTGGTCCTTAAACATAATTTTCCTTATACCTTGCACTAGCAAACCGAAGCTCTAATACCAAATGATGCAAGACCCTCTAGGAACCTTATCCTAGAAATCTTCAACAAGATGACACTTTACCCGAGATCGGCTAGAAAACAAGAATGTTAGTTAAAGGAAAGACCCTAAGAGAACTCGTCTCTTAAAACCCTAGCCTCAAAATGCCACAAAGGAAGACTAATCCTTTGATAAGTCACGTGAACTCTCAAAGAACACAAAGAAGCAAAGGCTTCACAAAGTATTGAATAATACTCAAATTCATTCATCATCTCCAAAATAGAGTATAATAGAAATCCTTTTATAGAAAAATTTTCCAAAAATCTAAAATCCTAATAAAAGTTAAACTCTAAAATCTAATTAAAATATTTTAAATGGTTCCTAAAATCAAGGAATAAGATTAGGATACTAATTTTAACTTAATGTCAAAGATAAGATCTTTGATCAAGTCCTAAAAATAATAAAATAAATAGATAATGAAATTTATAAAGACTCCTAGCCCAAAATAATCAGCTTCTTTAAGTAGTCACATGGGATGCCATGCTTCATTAAAAATCATATGGTTGACACATGATTCTTAATCTCTTGCAATTAGACTCCAATTAGGCCTTGGCACTCCTCTATTATGTGTATAACTACATTGGATCTTTAACATGTTGGATATTGACTCTAGTTACTCCATGGACCTTCTTAGGACATTGGGCTTCCACTTGGACTTCCACTTTTGCATCTTTAAGGAGATCTCATGTCTAAAGTCCAATTCAACTCCAAGATCAACATGCCTGACATGTTGCTTTTTACTAGCTCTGTCCCGTGTTTAGAAGCTCCAATAAGGATGATTCCAAAACGTGGTGAAAGCTAAGAGTTTAAGATTCAAGATTAACCCATTAATCATTTGAAAACTCCATGAAATGATGATGAAAGCATTCACCAAAATTGAGTGATATCCAACATGTTTTGAATTGATCAAATATGGATCTTGGACTTTAAACTTGGGCCGACGTCCAACATAGAGATTATCTTGATCTCTTTGAAGTTCTTTGACATATACTAGCACAATTTAGGCCTCTTAAGCATGGGCTATCCCTTCATGAGCCATTCAGACCTAAATCATGTGCTTTTGAATGATTTAAGTTTCTTGATAAATAATGTAACACCCCAAAATTAATTAAAGTGTTAATCATGGATTTAGATTAATTAGGAATAATTAATATGGGATAATTAGGCAAGTTAAGCGAATGGAAATTTTAGAGAGATAAATTATTAATATGGGTTTGAGATTTAATTGGGATAGAAACTTCATCTAGGCTTAAATTAATAAATCATGATAAGAGGCTAATGGAGGCCCAGTGAGTTAGGTGTAGACCCAATCCAATTCAATATGATAGAGGCCCAAGATCCACCTTGTATAGGCTCTTATAAGTGGTCCAATAACCCTTGTGCAGACCCAAATCCTTGAGCTCTTCAAACTTGGCCCAAACTTAATTAAAATTTAGTAGCCCAATACATAAGAGCTGGCCCAACAAAGCTAAAATCTGAAGCCCATTTGGAGTTAGACCTTGGAGCAACCCATGACCCATCTTAGACCTAACTTAAACCCAACTAAAACCCTAACACTTCATCCTCTTCCCTATTTTTTTAAAGCACAAAGGAGAAAATCGGAGGTGTGAAGGGAGGCTAGGGTTTGGGGCAAGAATTCCACATTTTCTCACATTTAGAGCAAGATTCAGCCAAGGTAATAGTTATATAACTTAATCCCTTCATCTTTCTCTTTAATTTGGCCTGATTAGTTTTTCATTTGGAATATTTTCACCATACCCAAAATCTGAAATGTGGTTGTTTGGTGTTTCTATGGTGGAAATTCGTAGGTTGAGGCTAGGGCTAACATTAGCTAAGTATAAACCCTCCATTTTGATGCTTTCTTTGCTAGTTTGAGACCCCCATAACTGATTTATAATATGGGTATTAATTTTGTACGAATTTACTTAGGATTTTAGGTGAAATATTGAGATTTCTAATAGAAGACACTTCAATCCGAATTTGAGACTTGTAGTGGCTGGGTAAGTGTTCCCTAGGTAGTCATTAGCATTTTAAATTCTTTGGATACTTGTTGCAACTGTTAATGATGAATTAGAGTAGTAATTCTCTGATGCTATGGTTATAGAGAGATTTTGTACCCTTGGTGGCTGTTGCAATTGTCTACAAGTGAAGTAACCGGGGTTACATTAATTCCATGCATATATCTATTTTAATTTCATATTTGCTGTATATGAATGATTTGAAATATTGAATGAATTGGTTGGCTATCTATTGTATTTTGATTGGACCTTGTGAGTCCATGGTGGAACTGTGGTGTGGCTGCCACTTGTGCATGTAATTCAATCAAGCACTGGGTTATGATCAAACCCTAGATGCACTAAGCTCTGGTTGTACTCAATGGGGAGTAGGTGCCATGGACGAGCCTCTCTCGGTGTTATTGGCCTTTAACATGTTAAATATATGATTGCTAGTATGGGATAGTAATTATGATAGCCTAATTGTTTCATTTACTGATATGACTGATATGATTTTGATGTTGATTTCGATTCATACATATATGTTAATTAAATTGGATTGTATGATGAAATTGCCTTAGTTACTGAGATTCATATCTCACCCCATTTCATGGGATTAATATTTCAGGTGAAGGTTCTTCGGGTAAGGATAAGGGGAAGTAAGTGGATAAAAATCCATGAGCTTCAATATGTGGGGATAAGGCTACACTTAGGCTGATTTATTTAGTATAGATGCTAAATTTTGTATTCCTTATTGTATAACATCATCTTGTATTCATGTTGCCAAGTGTAAGCTCTTATTTTTCATTACTTAGGATGTATTTATTGAAGAGTTAGACCTCATCTTAATTTGGTATTAGATGTATGAACTTATAGTATCAGATATATATAAACTTTGTTGAATTCATGATATGGCTTACTATTAGGAATGTCATCACGGTATCTATTAGATTGTTGATTTGAATTAGTGATATATGGAATCTTTAATGAAATATATATACTTGAATGGTGGTCTGGAAGCTTATGAAATTCTATGGTTATTAATCTATGAACTGGTTAATATAGAGTAGTTGGAGGAGTAGAAATGGACACTTAAGACTTGAACTAGTAATGATAGATTAGTTGGGTAATTAAGGTACATAGTTTCCATTAGAGTAGCATAAATTAAGGTAGAATGGCCTTAGGGTGATATTGGAGGGAGAATGGAGAGTATGAGACCAGATTTTTAGAGTTATAGGATCAGAGGGAGTTTCGCCACAGCTAAAATAAAGTGAGTCACGGTCAATAGAGGCCAAGTTGCCTAAGGAGAGTGCCAGAGAGGAAATCGCCGCAGCGAAATGTATAATTAGCCGCGGCAAAATGTGAGAGGCTAAACTAGGAGTCGTCCAAAGGGAAATTCGCCGAGGCAAAAAGGAGAATTAGCCACAGAAAACTTTTGTAAAAAGGAGCCAGGCATTCCAGAAAGGAATTGGCTGCAACAAAAGGAGGTATTAGCTGCGGCCAATAGCGAAAGTCAAGCGAGGTAAGTTCTAAGAGGCTTCTTCACTGCAGCGCCAAGTAAGTTAGCTGGGGCAAAGGTCCAACTTGCCGTAGTGACAAAGAAAGGAGTGAAACCGAGAGGAATTGGCTACAGCTAAGTGTAATTTGGCCGCGGCGAACATTCTGAAACACTTATATTAATTAGGAAACCTTGGTTTTTCATATGGTAATCTCAAGGGATAATTTAGAGACATTGGGATGAGTTATAATTGATGGATAATAAAATCAAACGCTTATAAATAAATGTTTATTTCCCTTATGTACATAAGTACTTGTAATTGTATGGTTGATGACTCTAATAAAATTAAGGTTCAAATTTTCCCATATTTTCATAATGGAATTGGTCGTAATGCCTTGTAACCCCAATCTATGATTATTAATCACATATTTAACCTTAATTACAATGCTTAGAAGTTAGGGTCATCACATATAAGGGCTTCTTGAACTTGTTATGCTCCAATGGGCATGCCTACTAGTATTGTATCATTGGGGTTCTCAGAGGCCCTGAAAACCATAGGAAGCCCCGAGACAGTTAAAATCCCTCAAGTGGACATTTTTCAATGATGGTAAATCCAAACTTTAACGAATTCATTCGGAAAGATTTCAGCTCTGATTTGAGTGATTCTAAAGAAATTTTACTAAATTGGGAACCTAAATTTTATAATGGAAAAGATGGTTCTAAAAAAGGAGCCAAAACGAACTGAAAACAAAAATACCAAAATGAAGGGCAAAATTAGAATTTTTGAAAAGTCTTTCTTCCTCCCACCTATATATATATAGGACACCCCACCTCCTCACTCATTTAGACACAATTATTTTTGCCCTAAACTAGAGGAGAGAGCTAGGGTTTGAGGCGCACCAACAGGAGAAGAAGAGAAGGAGAAATCCAAGGCAGAAAGGTATGGAATTTCTTGGTTTTTTCATGCTTTCTCTTTCGCAAACCTCTTCTCCCCCATTTCCATTTCTTTCCTATGGTTATATTGAATTTTATGGATTTGTTTTGAGGGAAGAACAAAGGGGAAATTTTGGATTTGAAGAGAAGAGGCCAAGGAAAGGAAGATTCAATCAAGAAAACAAGAAAAAACAAGGTAAATCTTCCATCCCATGGTAGCCACTCTTCCTCCTTCTTCTTCCTTGATTTGTCCAATATGACAAGTTTTAAGAAGGCTTGGACTTTGGGCAAAAACAAGGATGAATCTTAGGAAAAGGAGTGTGGAGGATAGAATATGTAAAGGAAATTAACAAATAACCATGGAAATTTAAGATAGCAAATCTAGGATTTCGAATGTTCCTTGTAAAATCTAATTTTATACAATGATTCTTAGGCCTAAATAAATGTTTAAATGAGCTTCTAAGATCTTTAGAAGGCTCTCCATATGCATCCTCCATCAAGAAAACAAAACAAATTTCCATGGAGGCCAAATGGTACATAGTCTCGACCAAAAAGGGTTAAGGCACCTAGGGAGAGTTTTAAATTTTTTCAAGCCCATTTTTGAGTCATATATGATGAGTGAAAATGAGAGGAAGCCTTGGAAAAAATTTAGGAGGCCTAGAGAATGAATTGGTGTCATAGGTTCTATAATATGACCTAAAAAAGTAACATATAGTTAGGCTCTTTGTTTTAATTATGTGATGACTTCAAGAGACTTAAAAGGAGTCAAGAATCATAAGTGAAAGGAAAGAATGGAGCCTAGAACTTATTTGATGGGTGTTGCTTCATTAGGTGCATTTTTGGAACCATAAAGGTGTTATTAAACCAAGTTAGTGTTTAAGGAAGATGTGTAGCCTTAAAATTGATTCCATGAACCTAATTGGCTTCCATATATTGTGTTTAGGACAAGAGAAACCAATTCCACACCTTTGTGTGTGTGAGGCTGAGAAAGGGAGCCTTGTTTTAAGAAGAAAAGTGGGTGGTTGCACTAAAGGTAGCTCACTCCTCTTTCTTTCATGCATAGATGTATGCTTAACTTGTCTTTGAATGTGTGTATGTGTGTTTTAAGCTATGAAAAGTGTTCTAGCATAAGCTTTTATTCCATGGCGCCATGATGATGCATTATGTTTTCAAATGATGTTTATTATGTTTGCTTGGGTTTGCTTGAGTGTGAAGAAGCCAAGAACTCTTAGCCATGGTGAGGATGAGCTAAGAACCCTTAGAAATGGTTGAGACAAAGCAAAATGTCTCCCAAGAGTGAGGTTGAGCCAAAACCTCCTTGAGAAAATGGGTGAGGCAAGTCTAAAATCCATAAGTGAATGGGTGAGGCTAATCCACTTACTTGGTAAGCCTATGGATGCCTTGTATGACTTACTCACATGCCAAGATTGCATCTTGAACAATCATGTCATCCATTATACTCATGCATGTATTTTTAAGACTTGTTTTGCATCTTTTATGTGTGATTGAAAGGTAGATGAGCTATTGGGATTCTTTGAATCTCATTCCCTTCTCTCTAATGTTCTAACATGCTAGGTGGACCAAGTGAACAAGGTAATGAGAGCCAACAACTTGGAAGATAAGAGATTGACAAAATTTGCATAAATTTTGTTACTTTATGGCCATATGAATGGAAAATATTGTAATCTATTATTGTATATTCCTATGGCATTAGGAACATGTGTAATTATGTTAATGTATCATGTACAACTGAAAATTTATGTTATGTGAATGTTACAATGCAATTTGGGTATGTAATGGCAAGATTAGCATTATGAAAATTTGTGTATGGCATGGGGTGAGAGTGTGAGTTTCCGAATTCTGGGTTTGTGCACCTTTGAGACAAGTTTAGAATGTCATTTTAGTGCAATCCCACGTGCTCAAGTGGCCACACAAGCTTAGGAAGCAAAATTGGACACTTTGAGGCTTGTAGAGACCATAAAAATGACTAAACTGGAACTCTATGGCACAAACTGACCAAATTGATGAATTGTAATACCATATTATATTCTAACATTGAACCTTGTCTCACAAGTGAGATTATACAATTCATTCAAGAAATCTGAAGAAATACATTAAAATTTAATTGCATTGCGTAGCAGATAAATTTTTTATTTTGCATCTCCGGGACCCCATGAACTCATCAACAACAATCTCTAATTATTTTTCATACATAAAAATCATAACATTCTCAAAAAAAGGCACAAACCAAGGATCAAGGGTCAAAAACCCCAAAATTTTCCTCATTTCCTGTAACTGTACAATGGCAGATTTTAGGGGCAACTTTGAAAAATCATAACTAAATGCAGAAAAATCAAAATCACACAAAAAATAGCTTTCTAGAAAGCTCTAGATATTAACTTCATAGTAAAAATAATATTAGGATCAGAGCCTTTAGACCATGGTTGATAATGAAATAGCCACAAAGGTCCAGCTATCCCTGGTACTAATATAGTTTACTATCATAAATTTAAAAAATGTCCAATTAATTTCAAAAATTACAATCCATACAAATGATACCAATATGGAAATCTATGGATGTTAGCTAGAGGGAAAAAATAACTCCAAACCAGTCTAGGCACGTCCAAGTCTCAAAAACTAATCAGATATTGACACAGGTCTGACTGGAAGCCTGATACTGGACAGAAATTTTAAAAATTAATATCCCCCTCTCTAGACATCCAAATGAGGCGCTTCTAATTGGCACAAGTCACTGGGAAGGTCTAGTTTCTCTCTATAAAATTTTGTAGTAATTGGACATCATTTGCCTTATGAGTGATCAAGTTTCATTTTAGACTATAGCAATAGTAACAGTGACCAAATCAGAAAAATTTTCCAACTTCAAAAATTCCCCAAATAGTCCATAGACCTCCAAAAATTCTACACTTTAGCTTTCCAAAAAGCTCTCAATAAGCTCTAGATGCATGCCAAATCTTAGACCAAGAAAAGCTCATTTGGATAAAAAGTGACATAGCTCACCAATTTGGTAAATTTTGTCTCTCATAAGGTATCACTTTGGTCCAAATAGCCTTTCTTTGAGTTTGACACCTCTTGGGCAAGTTTAAAAGATTAAATATGACTTTTAGATACTGCCCAAGTGGTCCAAAACACCACACATCTCATTTTGACTACCTCACACCCAAGAATACATACATTCAAGTGTGCACTCAAGTGTTCAATGTCCATATTTCCATTGTCTTAGCACCATACAAGATTCATACATTATTCATACATAATGTTATATTTTTTCATGGTCTTACATTACAAAAATAATATGTACAATATCACTCTCACATTTATACACAAAGAAAACTACAAAAGTTAAAGTATAGCCCTTCAAGGCTCTTGGCTTGCTTTCTTTCCTTCTTGTGAGCCTCCTAGACAATTCAAGATGGAAGGGGAAAAGGGAGTGAGATTTCAAAAATCTCAATAGCTCACACACCCATTCACACACACATTCAAGGCATATACACATCAAAGCATATGTATGAAAGGTTTGGCAACTATAAAGTATGCCAAGTCACAATTTCCAAGCCACTTATTTACATTCAAGCTAAGACCATGCTCTAGGGACTTTTGGTTTTACCTCATCCCATTTTTAGGACTTTTGGATTTGCCTCACTCTTGGCCTAGGGACTTTTGACTTGGCCTTGCCCTTCTAAGAGACTTTTGGCCTTGTCTCACCCATGCCATGAGACTTTTGGCATCTCCTCACCTCCTCACCTTCATTAAGGGACTTTTGGCATCACCTCACCCTTATGAGTCATTTCCACAACCATAGTCATTCAAGAAGACAAATTGGCACCAATGTAATGTCAAAGCATCAAGTGGCATATCACCAAGTTACAAGAACACACATGTAACATTTGATTTTCTAAAAATGAGAGAAAATATGAGAAACGTAATGTACGGCTTCTCCGTAAATGAATGAAATTCACTAGATACAAAAGGAAGTCCCCCAAGATGATGTAGTTAAGGTTCCAAAAAATTTGGGAAGCATTCTAGACTCCTAAAAATGAGAATCCTAGGCTCAGATGAAAAGAAAAATGAAGCTAGAATGAAGAAATAATTTCTTATGAAAAGCTTACGAAATGTAATGATATCTTCGTAATTTTGAGCAAATTTTGGAATTCATATAGAAAGGCTTTTTAAATGAAAGTTTTGAATTTCCCAGGGTTCTCAAAGGCCCTAAAAATCATGGAGAGCCCTGGGAGAGCTAAAGCCCCTCCGGTGGACGTTTTCCAACGTCAGTGTACCTGAACTTTAACAGATTCCTTCAGAAAGGTTTTAGCTCCAATTTGAGTGATTCTAAATATATTTTACTAAATTAGGAATCTAAATTTCATAATGGAAAAGGCAATTCTAAAAAATGATTTAAAACGAAAGAGAAATGAAAATGCCAAGAACAAAGGGCAAAATGAGAATTTTTGAAGAGTGTAACTTCCTCCCACCTATATATATGATACACCCTTCTTCTCCCTTCATGTTGCATGACCAAGTCCTGCCCAAAACCAAAGGAAAACCCTAGGGAGAGTGGCGCACAAGAGGGAGGCAAAGAGGAGGAAAAATCAAAGGCTTAAGGTATGAAAATTTAGTAGTTTTTCATGCTCTTTCTCTTCCAAACCTCTTTTCCTCCATTCTCCTTTGTTTTTTATAATTATAATAAATTTTATAAATCTATTTTAAGGGAGAAATTGAGGAGAAAATTTGAATTTGAAGAGAGGAGCTCAAAGAGCACAAGATTCAAGTGAGAAAAAGCCAGAAAATAAGATAATTTCTCTTCCTATGGTTGTCATCTTTGGTTTCCTCCTCCTCCATTTTGCCTAACATGAGAAAACCCTAGGAGAAGTTGATTTTTAGGTAGAACCAAGGATGAATCTAAGAAAAAAAGGTGTGGAGATTAAGAATATGCAAAGGGAATTAACAAAAAATCATTAGAATTCAAGATGCAATTTCTAGGGTTTTGTGTACACCTTGTAAAATTTGATTTTGTATGATATTTTCTAGGCCTAAATAAGAGTTTAAATGAGCTCCCAAGATCTCTAAGAGGCTCCCCACATGCTTCCTCCTTCAAGAAAACAAAGCAAAGTCCATGAAGCCATTATTCCTCTATAGTCTCGGCTAAGCATGGATGGGATAGCTAGGGAGAGTTTTAAATTTTTCTAAGGCCATTCTTGAGTCATATATGATGAATGAATATGAGGGGAGGTGTAATGTCCAGTTTTCATTAAACGATGGAAACGGGCACGCTTTCAAAGTAAGTCCCCTGAGATGAGTGATTCAAGGCCAAATAAAATTTGGATAAAATGTTAAATAATAAAAAAAGAGGATTTGAGCCTTGAGTTGCCCAGAAACCGGGGTCAGATTCGAAAAATTTGCTGAAAAGCCAGTGGCATTTTCGTAAATAAGTGTAATTTTGGAAAAACACCTAGGAGGACTTTTTAAATGGAAATTTTGAGTTACCTAGGGTTCTCAGAGGCCCCAAAAATCATGGGAAGCCCCAGGACTGGTAAAGACCCTCTGGTGTAAGTTTTCTAACGTCGGTTGACTAGAACTTTGACCGATTCGTTCGGAAGGGTTTTAGCTCCGATTTGAGTGATTCCAAAGCCATTTTTCTTAATTGGGAATCTAAATTTTATAATGAAAAAGACGGTTCTCAAAAAGGAGCTAAAACGAAGGAGAAACAAAAAGGCAAAGTATGAAGGGCAAAATAAGAATTTTTAAAAAAGTCACTTTACCCTAGCTATATATAGGTGGCACCTCATGTGACGACCCTAATTTTTTATCATCATAATTAAGGTTAAACATGTGATTAATCACTATAGGTCATGAAAATATGGAAAAATTTAAACCTTAATGTGATTAGAGTCATCAATCATACGATTTCATACACTTATGTTCATAAGGGAATTAAACATTCATTTATAAGCCTTGGATTCCATTACTCATCAATTATAACTCATTCTAATGACTCTAGATCATCTCTTATGGCTAACATATGGAAAACCAAGTTTTTCTAGTTAATATAAGTGTTTCAGCATGTTAGCTGCGGCCAAATTACCCTTAGTCGCAGCCAATTCCTTTCTGTTTTATCCCTTTTTTCAACACTAATTTCGCCGCGGCCAACCTACATGGCGCCGCGGCGAAGAAGCCTCCTGGAGCTCCCTTGCTCGCCTCTCGATATTGGCCACGGCCAATTCCTCCTTCCGCCGTGGCCAATTCCTCTCTGGAATGCCAGGGACATTTTCCTAAAAGTTCGCTGCGGCCAATTCCTTAATTCGTTGTGGTTAATTTCTCTCTGGACGACTCCCAGTTCGACCCCTCACATTTCACCACGGCCAATTTACATTTTGCCGCGGTGAATTCCTCTCTGGCACTCTCCCCGGGCAACTTCGCCTCTATTGGCCACGGCCAACTATATTTTAGCCGTGGCTAAATTCCTTCTGAGCCTATAACTCCGAAATTCTTGTCTCCTACTCCCTACTCTCCTTTCATTAACACCCTAGGGCCCCTCTACCTTCATTGTGGGGGCTCACTATCCTTCATTAGCCTAATTTATCCAGCTAATCTATCCTTATTAGTTCAAGACCCAAGGGTCAATTCCCTTTCTCTAATTATCCTATGACCGCAAGTCCATATATCAGCAAGTTTGTAAAATAACAATAACATGAGTTCATAAACTATCAGCAACTATCACTTCGTACCCAATCAATTGGGGTTCATAGTAATATATATCAAGATTTCATTTCCAATAATAAGCTATATCAGACTTCAACAAGGCTCATTACAGATTACCCAAATTCATACATCCATTATCAATTTAAAGTAAGGCCTACTCATCAATAAGTACACATTATATTATCAAACTACAAACTCCTACACTTGGCAATACAGATACATGATGATGCTATACAAGACTTAACCAAAATTAAGCATCTACCCTATTACACTCAGACCAAGTGTGGCTCCCCTACACTAGGCCTCAGCTCATGGATGTTCATCCACTTGCTTGCCTTTATCCTTACCCAAGGAACCTTCACCTGAAACTGTAATCCCATAAAACGGGGTGAGATATAAATCTCAGTAACCAAGACAATTCCATCATATAATCCAGTTTAATTAACATATATGCATGAATCAAAATCAACATCAGAATCATATCAGTCATCTCAGCAAATGAAACGATTAGGCTATCATGATTACTATCCCATACTAGCAATCATATTTTAACATGTTAAAGGCCATTAACACCAGGAGAGGCCCGTCCATGGCACCTACTCTCCATTGAGCACAACCAGGGCTCAGTGCATCTAGGGTTTGATCATAACCCGGTGCCCGATCGAAGCACTTGCACGGGTGGCAACCACACCACAAGTCCACCATGGACTCACAAGGTCCAATCAGCATACAATAGATAGCCAACCAATTCATTCAACATTTCAAATCATTCATATATAACAAGTATGAAATTTAAACTGACATATGCATGGAATTAATGTAAACCCCAGTTACCTCACTTGTAGTCAAATTTTGCAACAGCCACCAATGGAGCAGAGTCTCCCTATAATCATAGCATAGATAATTACTACTCTAATTTATCATCAATAGTTACAACAAGTACCCAAGGATGTTAAATGCTAATAACTACCTAAAGAACACTGACCCAGCCACCACAAATCCTAAATTCGGATTTTAGTGTCCTCTACCACAAATCTCAATATTCCACCCCAAAATCCTAAGCAAATTCGTACAAAATTAATACCCATAATATAAATCAGCTATGGGGGTCTCAAACCAATAAAGAAAGCATCAAAATGGGGGGTTTAAACTCACCTAATACTAGCCCCAACCTCAACCTACGAATTTCACCAAGAAAATCCCCAAACACCCACATTTCAGATTTTGGGTATGATGAAAACTCTTCAAATGAAAAACTAATCGGGCCAAATTAAAGAGAAAGATGAGGGGATTAAGTTGTATAACTATTACCTTGGCTAAATCTTGCTCTAAGTGTGTGAAAATGAAGAATTCTTGCCCTCAACCCTAGCCTCCTTCTCCACCTCCGAATTTTGCTTCTTGTGTTTCAGTAAATGGGAAAGTGGCTGAAGCATTAGGGTTTTAGGTAGGTTTAAGTTGGGTGAAGGGATGGGTCATGGGCTGCTCCAAGGTTCAGATCCAATTGGGTTTCATATTTTAGCTTGTTGGGCCAGTTTTGAAGTGTTGGGCTGCAGAATTCTATTGGGCCAATTTTATACATTGGGTTGCTGAAGTTTAATAGGATTTGGGCCAAGTTGGAAGAGCTCAAGAATTTGGGTCTGCACAAAGGTTATTGGGCCACTTATAAGAGCCTATACAAGGTGGATCTTGAGCCTCTATCACATTAAATTAGGTTGGGTCTGCACCTAACTCATTGGGCCTCCATTAGCCTCTTGTTATATTTCATTAATTTAGGCCTAGGTGAAGTTTCTATCTCAATTAATCCTCAAGCCCATATTAATAATTTATCTATCTAAAATCCCTATTTACTTAACTTGCCCAATTATCCTCTATTAATTATCCTTAATTAATCTTAATCTATTATTAGCACCTTAATTAATTTTGGGGTGTTACACCTCACACTCTCCTTCATTCACTTTAGAATTTCTAGCCCCAAATTAGAAGCAAATCCCTTGGAGAGTGGCGCACAAAGAGAAGGGAAGAAGGAGGAAAGATTCAAGACTTTAGGTATGGAATTTTGCTTGTTTTTCATGCTTTCTCTCCACCACTTTCTTCTCCTCTTTTTTCCTCTTCTTCTCCATGATTTCTCTGAAGTTTTGAGGGCTATTTTAAAGGGAGAACAGAGGGAAAAGTTTGAATTTCAAGTAAGGAGGCCAAGGAAAGCAAGAACAAGCAAGGAAATCCAAGGAAAAAAAGGTATTTTGCAATTCTTCCACTTGCTCTTCTTCCTCCCTTCCTTGAGCATTTCGACCTACACTTGGACAGATCTAAGGATTCATATTTTTAACCAAACCAAAGATGATTCTTAGGTATTTGATGGAGAGGAATAAGAATATGCAAAGAAAACTAAGAAAAAGGCAATAGAAAGCAAGATGCAAAACCTAGGGTTTCAAGTGCACCTTTCAATTTTTGAATTTGTAGGATGCTTCCTAGGTCTAAGTTAGAGTATAAATGAGTTCTTGAGACACCAAAGATGCTCCCCACAAGCTTCCCCCTTCAAGAAAACCAAGCAAACTCCATGAAGGCCATTAAGCTCCATAGCCTCAGCCTAAAGAGTTTTTCATAGCTAGGGAGAGTTTTAAATTTTTCTAAGGCCATTCTTGAGTCATAATTGATGAATGAAAATGAGGGGAGGCCTTGGAAAAAATTTAGAACTCATGGAAAGTGATTTGGTGTCTTAGGTTCCATAATATAACCTAAAGAACCAACATGGTGCTAGGCCTTTTGTTTTAATGATGTGATGACTCCAAGAGGCTTAAAAGGAGCCAAGAATCATATTTGAGAGTAAAGAATGAGGCCTAGAAATCATTTGAGGGGTGTTGCTTCATTAGGTACCAATATGGACCATAATGGAGGTTGTAGAGAAATCTAGGGTTTAAGCAAGTTGCATGGCCCTAGAAATTGTTTCATGAACTTAATTGGCTCCCATAATTTGTGTCTAGGCCAAGAGACACTATTTCCACCAACTTGTGGGTGTGTGGCTAAAAGAGGAGGCTTGAAAGCTAAGGAAAAAGTGTGTGCTTGTATACAAGGTAGCTCTCTCAACCTTCTCTCATGCATGTATGTGTGTTTAGCATGTTTTAGAATGTGTGTATGTGTATTTTCAAGCTTTGAAAAGTATGCTAGCATGCCTTTATACGCCATGATGCTTGATGTCATGTTATGTTTTTAAATGAACCCATGATATTTGTATGAGTTTGCTTGAGTGTGGAGAGGCCAAGAACTCTTCCCTTGGGTGAGGATGAGCCAAGAACCCTTGAGTGTGGTTGAGACAAAATAAAGAGTCTCCCAAAAACAAAGTGGGCTCTAAGCGTATGGTTGAGTCCAAAGTACTTAAAGAATGGGTGAGGCAAGTCCAAAATCCATGAGGAGAAGTGTGAGGCCAATCCAAACACTTAATGAGCTCTTGAATGTCTTGTATGATTGATTCACATGCTAAGGTTGCCTATGATTTCTACTTTCTCCATGCATGCATTTGTGAAACTTGCTTGCACATATTATGTGTGATGGAATGGAAGATGAGCTATTGAGATTCTTAAATCTCATCCCCTCCTCTCCAATGATCTAACATGCTAGGTGGATCAAGCAATTGTGGTGAAGGGAGCCAACAACCTTGAAGAGGGACAATTGACAAGCTTATGTCTTGTTTTGTCTATTTTGGAACCATAATGATGGTTTATAATGTATATGAGGTTGTATATGTACTATGAATGTTGAGACATATGTAAACATACTATTATGTGATCTTTAGATGTATGGAAATGATATATGACCATTAGCACATGTTTTGAGTATGTAATGTCATAGTATGGAGGTTTAAAGTTTGATGAATATGTGTATAAATGTGGGTTGAATGGCCAAAATAAGATGCATGAGGTTTGGGACCATTTGGGTAGCTCACACAAATCTTAAATAAGCTTTTAAACTTGTCCAAAGGGTGCCAAGACCAAGGGAAATCCATTTGGCAATTTTGGTACCCAATATGGGGCCAAAATTGACCATAATGGAACCTTATGCCATTTTTTAGCCAAATGAACTATTCTTGATCTAAAATTTGGCATGCAATTAGGTCTCATTAAGAGCTTTCTAGGAAGCTAAATATCATAATTTTTGGAGGTCTAGAGAATATTTGATGAATTTTCAAAGTTAGGATTTTTCATGGATCCTGGTATGGGTACTGTTTATACTGGCAGTTTTGAATTCTGTGTCACCCGATAGCCAAATGGTGTCCAATGCTTATGAAATTTTATATAAATAAACTATAGTTCATAAGATTTCTGTGGCAACTGAGACCACCTCATTTGGAGGTCTGAGCAGAGAGTTATGCATGCTTGAAGTTAACTGTCAGTATCAGTAGTGCCCCAGGAGCTCAGTTACTGTTCCATCAGTTCCAGATGTCTAAACATATCTATTTCATCCTGGAATTATTTTTAGTATCAATTTAACATTTGTATATTTCCATAATGATTGAGTGTATGTAATTTCGATTTCTATAAAATTAGTTATGAATTTTTGAAGTTGGTATTAGTAAACTGAACACCAGCCCAGGCAGTCAGCAACCTTGGTAGCTTTTTAGATGTCAAACGTCCTGTGTGATGAAGTTTGTGACCTGGACATATTTTTAGTGTGAAGTAGACATCCTAAGCTTTCCAGAATGACCAAGATTTCATGATTTCGAAATTTTTATATTTAGTTATGATTTTCCAAAGTTGGGTCAGAAAATGGAGTAAATCTGGCTGAAAATATGCTTGTTTATTTTGAGCTCCATTTCGGTTTCCATGAATTGTAGGCATGTTTTTGTGATGAAAATGAGTTGAAATAATGAAATTAAATATGAGGAAGTATAGTATAAGCTCACACGGTCCACGTGACACTAAATTGAATTTTTTAGATATAGCGCAACGTAAAAAAGTCTATTATTTTTATCCTCTTTCTCATATACTCTTGTGGGATTGATGATATAAAGCTTATAAATGACATAAAATGAGCTAGAAGTTATGGTGTTACAAGAGGCCTTGGAAAAAATTTAGAACTCATAGAAAGTAAGTTGGTGCTTTAGGTTCCATATTATGACCTAAAGAAGCAACATATAGTTAGGCTCTTTGTTTTAATTGTGTGATAACTCCAACAGGCTTAAAAAGAGTCAAGAATCATATTTGAAAGGGAAGAATGGAGCCTAGAAATTATTAGAGGGGTGTTGCTTCATTAGGTGCATATATGGATCATAATGGGGTTTATAGAACAACCTAGTGTCTAAGCAAGTTGTGCGGCCTTAGAATTTGTTTCATGAACCTAATTGGCTTCCATAAATTATGTCTAGACCAAGAGAAACCATCTCCACAAGTTTGTTTGTGTGTGGCCGAAAGAGGAAGCCTTGATTCAAGAAGGAAAATGTGTGATTGTGTACAAGGTAGCTCTCTCCACCTTCTCTCATGCATGGATATATGCTGAGCTTGTCTTAGAATGTGTGTATGTGTATTTTTAAGCTATGAAAAGTATGATAGCATGATTTCATATGCCATGGTTTTATGATGACATATTATGTTTCATATGATATTTTGATGTGTGCTTGGGTTTGCTTGAGTGTGATGAGGATGAGCCAAGAACCCTTAGGATTAGTTGAGATAAAGCAAAGAGTCTCCCAAAAGCAAAGTGGGCTCCCAAGAGTATGGTTGTGTCCAAGAATGCATTAAAGAATGGGTAAGACAAGTCCAAAATCCATAAGACATTGGGTGAGGCCAATCCACTTGCTTGACAAGCCTTTGTATGCTATGTATGACTTTCTTGAATGATGAAAATGATTATTGAATGTTTGCACATGTCCACATGCCATGCATGCATTTATGAGACTTGTTTGCATCCATTATGTATGATTGAATGGGAGATGAGCTATTGGGATTCTTTGAATCTCATTCCCTCCTCTCCAATGATCTCACATGCTAGGTGGACCAAGTAGACAAGGTAATGGAAGCCAACCACCTTATGGATGAGAGGATGACAACAAAGTGCTTGAGTTTTGTCACTTTAAGACTATAATTATGTCAAATGTTATAGCCCATGCTTGTATATGGTCTATGACCTCTTAGACATGTGTAATTATGATAATATGTGATGTATAAATGAATGGATATGGTGTGTGAATCTTAGAATGTAACTTGGGTATGTAATGCCAAGATATGCTTCTTGAAAGTTTGATGTGTGTGCGTATAATTGCATGTGGCATAGCCAAAATGAGAGGCATGGAATTTGGGACTATCTGGGCAGTTCACACAAGTCTTAATTATACTTTTAGACTTGCCCAAAAGGTGCCAACACCCAAGGAAAGCCATTTGGTTACTTTGGTACCCCATACGGAACCAAAATTGACCATAATGGAACCCTATATTACATTTTAGCCAAACGAGCTCTTCTTCATCTGAGATTTAGTATGTAATTAGAGCTTGTTTAGAGCTTTTTGGAAAGCTAAATAATATAAATTTTGGAGGTCTACAAAATATTTGATGAATTTCCAAAGTTGGCAAATTTTATGGTTTTAGTCTATTGTACTATTCATTTGGTCCGAAAATGAAATCTGTCACACAGGGTTCAAATTATATCTAATTGCCAAAATATTTTATACAAAAAAAAACCAAACATTTCTAGTGACTTGTGCCAACTAGAATCACCTCATTTGGAGGTTTAGAGAGGGAGATATGAATTTTTGAAGATTCTATCCAGTATCAAGGATTTCACGCAGCCTCAGTTACTGTTCTATTGAATTTTGAGGTCTTGGGGTGCCTGAGCTAGTCTAGAGTTATTTTTTCCCTCTAGTTGAAATCCACAGCTTTCTATATTAGTATCATTTTCATGGATTGGATTTTTTTGGAATTAATTGGACATTTTCAAAATTTGCTGCAGAAATTTGTGACACCACCAGTGAGCAGTTTTACCTCTGGACCATTTCAGATGTAAAATGTCCTCTGTGATAGATATTATAGTCTAGGAATATTTTTATATGAATTAGACATCTGTATCTTTCTAGAATGACCAAGAATGTATAATTTCAATGTTTTTAGAATTAGTTATGAATTTCCAAAGTTTGGTCAGAAAGAGCAAAATTCTGGTCGAAAATATACATGAATATTTTTAGCTTCCCTTTCAGTTCCATGAGTTGTAGGCCATATTCTATGAAGTAAATAAGTTTTATTCATGTAATTAAATATGAGAATGTATGGTATAAGCTCACATGGTCCACGTTACACTAAATGGAACTTTTATACACGACGTAATGTAAGAAAATATATTATTTTAATGGATTTTTCTCACTTCCTTCATGGAATTGTTGATGTGATGCAGGAGAATGTTATGAAATGAGTTAGAAATTATGGTGTTAAAACACACAAGCATACAATAACAAACATATGCACACAAGAATGGAAGGAGAATAAGGTGGAGAGCTACCTTGGATTTAAGCAAGTTTTCTTGATCCTTTCCTTCCCTCTTTTCGGCCTCACATGTGCACCTAGGTGGGTGGATGTTCTCTTGGCCTAGCCACCATAAACAATACACAATTACACACTTGAAACAAGCCAAGACACTAAACTAAAGTTTGAATACACACTTGGTCTCATAAGTGGCATAATGGTTCCATAATTGGCCCAATGAAGAAACTCTTATATTTCAAGTTCTAAGCTCCATTCTTTTGTTATTTCTAGACTTCTTGGACTCATTTAAGGTCCTTGGAGCCCTCACACATTCACTTGCACAATTGGAAAATCAAGTTACTTCTTAAGACACCATTATGGACACTATTGCTCCATCTTTCAATCCATGGGTCCTAAATTTTTTCTAATGGTTTCTCCTATATTCTAATATCATATAAAGTCCCAAACTAGGGTTAGAACAAATTAAAACACTCCCTAAACCCTTGAACCTAGCTTGGCTGAAACTAGTACCATGGAAGGGCTTCTTGGAGTTTCAAATTTTTCCTTGATGGGAGAGCCACTTGGGAGGGTTTCTAGAAGTCTTAGGAGCTCAAGGAAACATTCAAATAGCTAAGGAATTACTCACACAAAATCAGATGTTACAAAACCCTGAAGAAGCCTACACTTTTCTATCTTGTTATCTATTAGTTTTCCTTGGAATTTCTTGCCATATTCCATCTCCCTATGGCCTAAAACCCTTGTTTCTTTCTTTCTTTTGGACAGAACTCCCTCCCCTTTAATGGTTCTGTTCAAGGCCGAAATCATACACAAGGAGAAGCAAGAGGAGAAAGCAACATAAGCAAGGATTTACCTTAGGTTTAAGCTTGTCTTCAAGACTTTTTCTCCTTGGTTGGCCTCCTCTCAATTAATTCAAACTCTCCTCTTGTGTGCTGGACCAAAAATAGATTCAATCATCTCAAGAAAATCATAGAAAAAGAGGAGGAGAAGAGAGAAACAAGATTGGAGGAAGAAAGGGCATGAAATTCCATGGATTTACCTATCTTTTCCTCAATTTTTCTCCTCCTTTTCTTCCCCTTCTTGTGCGCCTAAAAGAGCAGATCATGTTCTATATTTTAGGTAGAAAATTTCATGCTTAAGAAGGTGGGAGAAGAAAGGAGAAGTGTGTGGCAGCTTCTAGAAACACACTTTTTTAAAATTTCCAATTTCATCCATCTGTAATGAAAATTTCGTTTTAACTTCGTTTTAGCTCCTTTTTAAGAACCATCTTTTCCATTATAAAATTTAGGTTCCCAATTTAATAAAATTCCTTTGGAATCACTCAAATTAGAGCTAAAACCTTCCTAAACGAATCTATCAAAGTTTGGGCTCATCGACGTTAGAAAATGTACACCGGAAGGGTTTTACCAGTCTCGGGCTACCCATGGTTTTTGGAGCCGTTGAGAACCCTGGGCAACTCAAATTTCCCATTTAAAAATCCCTCCTATGTGTTTTTCCAAAAGTTGCACTTATTTATGAAAATGCCACTACATTTTGTTAGTTTTTGTCACAATTTGTTTCACCATCCTAACTCTATTTTTCTTTTTGTTTGAGCCAAGAATTATCATTTTTATGAGTATAGGACTCTACCCAAATTTATTGGAACATTATCTAACTCATTTCATAGGATTTACTTTTATACGGCTCATTTCGTTGTTTTACAAAAATTATGTTCGTTACATGAATCTTCCCATGAAATTTGGCAGACATGTAGAACACATTGAGAGCTTTTTGGGAAGCTAAAGTGCCAAAAAAAAATAAGAGCTCTCAAAATAAATTATGAATTTTCAAAGTTGGGATTTTTCTGTTGTTCTGGTGCATGTACTATTCATATGGTCAATTTTGTGTTCTATGTCATCTAATGGTCAAATGGTGTCCAATGCTTGTGAAATTTTATAGGCATAAACTAGAGTTATAAGATTTCTGTGACCACCAAGATCACCTCATTTGGAGGCCTGAGCAGAGAGTTATGAATTTTTAAAGTTTAATATCAGTACCAGTAGAACCACTTGACTTCCAGTATTGTTGCATTATAATTCAGTTCCTAAATGAAATTGGTTTGGAGATATTTTCCCCTTAGATTTAACATCTGTAGCTTATTAGATTGACTAAATTTTCATAATTTGGATTTTTCTAAAATTAATTATGAATTTCCAAAGTTTATGATAGTAACCTGTGATAATAAACCAGATAGTTAAGACCTTGGGCATTTTTCAAATGTCAAACGTCTTCTACTTAATGTCTCATGATTTGGAACTATTTTTATCATAAAGTAGATATTTGTAACTTTCTAGAATGGTAAAGAATGTATGATTTCAATTTTTATAGAATTAGTTATAATTTTTTAAAATTTGTGACAAAAAGTATGCAATTTTGGTCGAGGCTGCACTATGGAATTTTGTATGTTTCTTTCACTTGCATGAGTTCTAGGCCACTTTTGATAATGGAATTGAGTAGTATCTATGTAATTAAATATGAAAATGTGATACATGAGCTCACATGGTCCACAGGACACCGAATGAAAACTTTATATGCTACGCAACACAAAAATATCTATTATTTTAATGCCATTTTCTTGCCTCCTTTGTGATATGCATGGTTTAAGGCATGAGAATAGCATAAGATAAGACAAAAATTTATGGTGTTACAAAATTCAAGAAGAGCAAGAACACCAAGGAAAATAACGTTTTTAACATGGCACCATACCTTGTTTGAAACCTTGTGTAATAAGGATTTTGGTGGTGCAATTGGCTGCTTCAAACTCTTTCTTTCCCTCAAGTGGTCAGCCACCAAGCTCATCCTTTTAAGAAGACAAGATCACCAGTAGAAAGAGTAAGAAGAGTAGAGTAAGGTTTTTAACTACAATGCATCAGATTTGGCATATTTTCTTACCTTAGCCTCCCTTTCCTCTCTCTTTCCTCCCATAATTTAGATGCCATGGCTACTATTCCAAGAGCTTCAAGGTTGGTTTAGGGGAGATGAGGAGGTGGCATGGTTATATGTGAGGTGGAGGAAGATTTTTATAATAAATTTCAAAATTCCTATTACGTCCCGCAAATTGAGCTCATTTTGTATCATTTTTGGAAACCATCTTTTTTGTATAAAATTTGAGGCTCTCTAGTTTATTAAAAGCATTTATTTGAAATTTTTTAGATTTAAAATCTTACCAAACTATCCAGTCAAAATTTTAGTCAATCAATAACCTAAATTGCAAACCAGAAGGGTTTTAACCATTATGTCAATTCCTATGATTTTCTAAGCCTCTAAAAATCGTAGTGAGCTCAATTTTATCTTTTAAAACTTCCTTCTTCATGTTTCTTGAAATTTTTCCAAAATTATGATTTTACCATTACATTTTCGACCATCTCATTTAGTTGTTTTGGCTCCAATTTTGGGTCATCCTTGGTTTTCCAACCTTATTTATAGAAGCTCTATTTAGCATTCTAGCCTTAATTTGCCTCAATTCATTTTGCTTTAGGGTCCTCTTTCATTAACCATGCAATTCAAAATTTTAGTTTCTCTTAATTCATACTATTCTTTTCTAAGCCCGTAACTCCATTTAAATAATTTATTCCACTATTTTAAGAGCTATTTTGAATTACCAAATCAGAGGATATTACATTGTAGGTGTAGAGCTGAGAAAAAAAAGGAAATAGAGAAGAAACAAAGTGGGAAAGTTAAAGGTTTATTATATTCTTATCACCTATACAAAGTAGCTTACTCTTCTCTATCTAATGGTATATAGAATTGTTTGAGCTTGATATGCATTATATGTAGTAAGCTTTACTTTCTTAGTAATGTATTTATGTGCATTAATATACTGCTAATAGTGATGTAACTCCAGCTTGAGTTATTCAGAACTAAATGATGACATATGCTTAGATTATGTTTTTTGATGTTGTTATTATCTGTATTTTTCCATGTCTATGAGTTTGGGCTAAAATATGACCATTTTATTGGTCTAGATAGTTAGTTTTATAAGGAAAAACTATGTTAGATTTTTCTTAGATTGTCATGTACATTTTACTTTTGTGGTAAACTTAGATTAACATGGAAATTATGAAAGAGGCCAATGTTTGTATTTTGGATTTGATATTTTTCTTCCAACAATAAATGAACTTGTTGTTGAACCATAATAAGTAAAGAAGAGCTAGATAGTTAAGGTGTTATAGATAAACTAGACAATCTAGAAAACTTTTCCTCTTCAAGCCAAAACTCACAGGCATCAGTCCAAAGAGCCCTATCTAGCCTAGACCCACCATCTAGCTACTGAGTATGTAATATGGAATGCAAAGTCCTTTAGCCTAATGGTAGGCTAAATGTGGATTAAGATAAGGCTCAAATTATGTGGTTACAAAGGATATGTAGAGTAATGGAGTGTATCTTAGAACAGGAGGCCCTGTTGGCCATTTTCAAGCTAATGAAGGAAATGGATTACTGTGGGTAAAGCGAAGAAAAGAAAGTCAGAGGCCCTTAGTCTAAAAGAGATGAAAGATAGCCAAATAATAGTTTTAATAGGCTCATGGAGAATAGATAAGTGATAGAATAGTAGTGGGCCTAATGTGTGAGTCTAAGAAAGAGACTAAGGTATTCTATGACTAAGCTCAAGAGTGTTTAAGCAGCAATAGTAGTTTAGAATAATGATGACAATGTATAGGAGTAATAAAGGTTGTAAAGACTGCCCCTAAGGTGTTGACTCCAACCTAAGATGTTAACCTGTGTAATAGTAAGTGATAAGCAAATAGTAAGCCCTATGTAGAAACTATTATCAGTACATAAAAAGGATGTACCCTAACGGTGGTGTACCCCAAACATGAGTAGTTTAGTGTCAATTACTAGAGAAATTTCAATACCCAATATCACACTGAAGTTACTAAAGTCCCTCATTAGATCTAGAAAAGAAAATAAGATCATAAGAGAAAGGCCTAAGAGAATTGAGTAGCTATATACGATAAGTCCATGTAAGTTAGCTAAATCTATAATAAACTACTATTTGGAAAATTTTAATAAAACCCTTAGTCAGGAGAGCATTTTAGGCTGAGTTATAAGTTGGAGTCTAAGGATGGTAATAAGTAGAAATTCAAACATAAAATGAGACAACTAAGAAAGAGAATCTCAATTTAAAAAGGAAAAGGCTTAAAAAGTTAATCGAAGGAAGGTTTTCTCTAATCGAATAAGAAGAAAGTAAGATATAATGACTTGGAATACTTGGAATATCACCTAGTTAGTGGCCAGTATCTCTACAAGAGATCAGGCCCCTGAATTTGTAATTTCAAGAACATAAAGAAAGCAAAGAAGAGTTGAGAAACCAATACATAGAAGGAATATCTTTGCTTTAGTAATGATTAAAAGAAAGTTAATAGATTGAATATAACAAAAGTAGACATAAATGATAGTTAGAACCTAGTAAATGAAGGGATAGGAATTCACCTTTAAATTAGATGAGCTTCCCTAGTATGAGATGGGTACAATGTAAAAACACATGAATAGCTAAGTCAATAGCTGGAGTAAAAAGTTGTCAATAATATAGATTTAGGATAATTGAGAACATGTGACCTAAATTGGGTTAGTAAGGCCCTAAAACTAGTAAATTATGTTTTTAAATGTGAAAGTAGAAGACCTGAGTAAGAGAGACCCTAGTCTTTGATTAGAATGAAAAAGTGAATTGAAGCAAGTAAGTTGTGCCTTAGTATTTTCAGGGAAGCTATAGGAAATTAAAAACAAATAAATTAAGTTGGTCAGTTCCAAAACATAAAAGAATAACTGTATAAGCTCAAGAGCTCCAAAAGAGATAATTTATAGGGTTCACATAGAATAAGTTCCTTTTAGGAGAAATAGTCCAATTAAAGATTAAAGGGGAACAATAAAAATAAATTACACCCCTTCCATTTTTACTGAAAATAAATGAGCTATAGTGAACCCAGAATGTAAGAGAGAGCTCTTAAGGATAGACAAGTAAAAGAATACTGAGAAACTAGATAAGTAAGAGGAATAGCTTTTGATAAGAATGAAGTAATAGCAAAGGTCAAAGAGAAAGAACGTAGCAACCCCAGAACCAAGGACCTAAAAAAGTTAGGAATAAATGAAAAGTAACACAAATGAATGCACTAGAATGTGCATTAGAAGGTATTGTTGTCCTTGGTATGACTGTTTATATAGTATGATATAGTGCCTTAAGTAAAAACAATTGGACAAGAGAAGAAAGCCTAGGGATAATATAATGATTAAAAGAAAAAGGATAGAGAAAGAGTTTCTTTTATCCCTAGTTGCCACAGGATATAAAGAAAGTTATAAAAGGTAAAAGAAAGGTATTCTAAATTGTTGAGAAACTTGTAATATATTAGTGATAGTGGCTTGAGCTCAATCATGATGTGCTTGTGTATTAATATTTGATGTTGTGATTTGCTTGTCATGGTGGTTATATGATATTGGGTCTAGCCAGCTTAATAATAATGTAACCTAAGTGCAAAGCAAATGATAGTATCAACCATAAAGAGTGTCCTAATAATTAAAGAGTACTCTAGTCAGTTAAATTAATAGATGAGCTAAAGATAAAAGGAGCTAAAGGATTCCAATAATATTGAAAATGTAAGGAAAGTATTCAAAAAGGTAGAATTATGTAAATCAAAGGTGACTAGGGCACTAAAGCTTTAAGACTTAAATAACATGAGTTTAGTATGTTTAGTCTGAGTCCCTTATCCTATAACCAAATGAAATGGGAAAGGGACCAGCATATGGTAACTATCCTATGAGAAAATTTAGACACATTTGATATGTAATGTGAAATGCCCCGTGAAATACAAATTGCATTAGTACTAGAGGCACTTAAATGTGGAATATGGTTAGAGACAAAAATTTGCAAGATAAGAGAAAGAAGTTAGAATGAATATGTGAAAAAATGTAAACCTAGTTTCAATTACTAAGTAAGGAAAATAAGATAAGCAAAGTGAAGTAGTAATAAAAAGAAATGAACAAAATATGATGAGGCTAAAAGTAGGAAATTAATGATCCTATAAGGAGTAGTGAGTAAGTGCTAAAATACTCCCGAGTATTGTGACACCTTAATCTACTACCGCTATCTAGCCTCTCACTGGGCTCGGTTTCATTTGATTTCCAAAGAATCAACACCAATCCATGGCATTTTCATGCTATGAAACGGGGTTTCATACACTCAACTTTTACCCCATGGGTCCTGTGAACCCATCATTTATATTCTCAACTCAAACTCCATTTATACAACTCATACATAGCATAAAACAAACCATAAGCCATGGGTATGGAGCCAAAAACCAGAAAATGCACTTTTCTCACTTGTGCCCAAAAGTCTTATTTTAGCTCTAACTTTGGAAAATCATAAGAAACTGTAGAAAAATGGAAATGCAGAAAACTTTAGCTTTATAGAAATCTATAAGTGTTAAATTTACACTAAAAATCATTCCCAATCAAAATCTTAGCATTTGGACCATGTTTGACATCAAAAAGGGGAGGAAGGTCTAGCTGTCACTGTTTCTGGTGCAGCTTTCTGTTATGACTTTCAAAAATTCATAACTAAATCCACAAAAATCCAATCTGGGCACATTATACCAATTCGGAAAGATACAGATGTCTACTAGAGGAAAAAAATAAGTACAGATCAGTTCAGTAGCTCCTACACCCCGAAAACCGATGGAACAGTGACGGGGGTCAGATGAGCTCCCTGATGCTGATACAGAACTTCAGACGATCCAATCTCTCTCTACAGACCTCCGATTTAGGTGATTCTAGTTCCTATAAGTCACTTTAGTTTTCTAGTTTATGTGTATAAAATTTCACCACATTTGGAATCCATTTGATCTATGAGTGCCACAGATTTCATTTTCTGGTTTATATGAACAGTACATGACCAATCCATTAAATTTTCCCAATTTTAACAATTCCCCAAATATTTTCTAGACCTCCGAATATTACCAACTTTAGCTTCTCAAGAAGATTTCTACAAACTCTAGAGGCATGCCAAATTTCATGGCAAGAGGAGCTCATCCGGTCATACTTTGACGGAACTCTCAAATTTCCCAATTTTGGCACCCCAAAGGTCCAAAACAGGTCCAAATGGCCTCTCACACACTCTAGCCACTCATGGACAAGTTTAAAAGCATAAAACTAGGATATATAACAAGTCCATGTGGTCCAAATCAACATACATTCCAATCTCGCTATGCTACGGCCAAATATACACTACTTCATGCATTCAACAAAAGGGGCAAAACCCTCATTTCCATTCATTTGGCTATAAACATAGTTCATACAATATCCTTTCACATTTATACACATGTTATAACCTTTACATCTCAAAAATAGTGGGCGCATATTCATTTGGCACCACTTTACATCAAAATATCCAAAAGAAAGTAATATCTAACTATGCATGCTCCTAGGCTCCTTGGTGTGTGCTCGGTTCTCCTTGAGCTCCACCTAGCATATTTAGTTGGGAGGGGAAGGGGTGAGATTCAGGGAATCTCAGTAGCTCATGCACTCAATCAAGTAAGCAATCAAGGCATATAACAAGTCAGAGTATGTGAATAAGCATTTAGCCATTCTCAATCATCCAACACACATTGTACATACTATGGAAATCACAACAATGCCAAAAATGGGCTCCAGGGACTTTTGGTCTAGCCTCACCCGAGTTTAGGGACTTTTGGATGGCCTCACCTGAGTTTAAGGACTTTTGACTTGGCCTCACTCGTTTGAGACTTTTGGCCTTGTCTCACCTATCTCAAGGGACTTTCGGCTTCACCTCACCCATCTCATGGGACTTTCGGCACTACTGCACCCGAGCAATTCTCACAATTCATCACACAAGCATATTGGTATCAATGCATCAAAGCAATAGTATATGGCATATTCCACACAATAAGCATATACATAATCATCCAATGACTATCATATCCAAGAATGCAACAAGAAAGAGTGGGAAAAGAGAGAGCTACCTTTTGAGCCAAAGCCAACACTAGCTTTTCCTTTCAATTTCTCCTCTCCCTCCTTAGGTTCACAATCACACCTTGATGGAGGTGTTTCTCTTGAGCCTAGATACACAAAAGCATGCAATTACTCTCTTAGAATGTAATCATCAAAGCAAACTCTCCTACACACCAGAACCTAGAGTCCTCTCTCTCTTTCTAGAATGTCATCAACCCTTTCTCTCTCTCAAGCTCCCATGGTAGTGGAAAACAACATTTTCAAAGAAAACACAAAGATTCAAAGGTGTTTTCCACTTTCCCTCTTCTGACCCATGCCCAAAAATCATCCATTTTTACAAACAAAACCGTAGGAAAAGAGGGCAAAGGGAGGGGATCAGAAATCTAAAGAGAAATGGGGGAAGTTTCCTTACCTTTCCCTTGCTCTTCCTCCTTCTCTTGATCTCTCTCACTCTCCACGCCTCTTTTCTCTCCTTGGGTCGAAGTCTAGGGCAGATATGAGAGAAGAAATGAGTTTGGGCGTTTAATGAAGTCTAAATCTCGCTATTTACTCTCTTCCGGACTGACTCTCGCTACGGCAAAAATTAACCTTCGCTATAGCGAGCTCGTGTAATCTGGCTTCGCTATGGCGAGGTGTAACCTTCGCTATGGTGAGCTCGTGTCAGTTCCCTTCGCTATGGCGAGATATACCATTCGTTATAGCGAACTCGCGTCAGTTCCAGACCTCACTCTCGCTATGGCGCACGCTACGGCGAGCTGCCCCCTGGTTTCTGTATGGACTGCTGTCAGCACTCGCTATAGCTAGAATCGCCTTCGCTATTGCAAACAAGCACTCTCGCTGTAGCGAGACCATTTCTCGCTATTGCGAGAGGACTTGGCAGAAATTTTGGATTCCGAAAATTTCCAGCTTTCACTTTCTTTCTTTTCCCTTTTCTTTTCTTTTTCCCGGTTGTTACAAGTATCATTACTATGGGATTGTTATAGAACCCATTTCACACAAGAAAATTTTAGAAAAGCATAAAAGGAACTTGAGTTAGCCTCATAAACTGTGAATAATAGTTGCCAGACTTAGTGAGGATGAGTTTTAGTATGAGTTTTATTTATAGAGACAATGATCTTAGGCTTTAAAATCTCCCAAAGATCTATCACAGTAGATCTCAGCATAGTGCAGTGGCTTACAGTAGACCTTAGTAAGACTCTGAGAGGTCGTAATGGACCTAAGGGTCATAGCAGATCCTACAAAGTTATTGAGAGCCTTAAGCTATAGTACACTAGTTCTTTTGGGAAGATGATAGTTGTCATACCTAGCTTTATCTAACTCATTCATATAATACATGAAGTTCACAGTAAAGTTCACATCGGCTTTTAGGTTTTTCAACACCAAAAAAATCTATTCATAGGTCATGTGGAGCTATAGGGGTCCAAATTTAATTCTTTCTTTTCCTTTATTCATATTCATCATAAACAAACTTAATTCAACCCATTAGAAATTATGCATGTGGAGGCTCATAAATCAATTTGACTCATAAAGGTGTAAATCACAAAAATTTACACTAACTTTAAAAATTCATAGCTCAGGCTATATAACTTTTATTTATCCAAATTAAGTGTTTATAAAAAGTTTAGGATGTGAGCCACAAGCTGTAAAAATTTCAAGTCAATCTAACTTCATCTGGACCACTAAATTCAATTCAGAATATGAGCAATATAGGCACCTAAATCAAACCCTAACTTCATAAATGCATAACTTTTGCTACACAACTCTGATTTATGCCCTCTTAGTGGCTATGGAAATGTTATAATGTCAACTATATGTTTGTAAAATTTTATGAGCATCAAAGTTCATTTAACTACTCAAAAAATGCAAAACTAGGTCTACACTGGTTGAACAATAACAGGACTAATTTGAAATTTCTATAGAATTTCAGAAATTCATGAAATATTCTATATAGCTTTAAAATTCTGGTCCTTAGCTTATTAGAAAGCTCTAATTTAGCTTGTTAGAAAGCTCTAATAAAGGTCTAGATGCATGCCAAATCTTGGACTCAAACTAAGTCATTTAAGCCACTCTTAATATAAGAGTTGTTTATGCCTCTTTTATGGCCAACCTTGTTACCAATTTGAATAATTTGATATCTAATTGAAAGTCTTCCACTTGGAGCAAGTTTTAATCATCCTAAATGATATTTCCAACCATTCCATGACATGCCAAAAGGGTTGCATCAAAAATTGACCCCTTGACACCCAAATATACACACATGCATAATGGTGCCAAACATGACAATTGCTACATAAAGCCTCATATACCACCACAAAATGCCATACATTCAAAATCTCATACTTTTGCATATATTCTTATCATAAGATATGGGATATCCTCATCAAATACATCATAAGTCCATAATGATACAAATAAAGTGTCATATGAGTACATACATCAAAATCTAATACAAAAAGATTACTAATACATCATTTCCTAACTTTTATGCCTTCTCATGGTTTGGCTTTGACTTGGTGACCCTGAAATGGTTAGTAGGAGCATGGGAGTGAGATTTAGGGAGAATCTTAGTAGTTACTCTGAACCAAATTAATGCACACAAGAATATCATGATTGGATTTCATGTATGTAGTGCAAGAATGCTATGTATATGCATCATGTAAGTCAATGCATCATATAACATGAAATCTCATTCATTTTCTAGCCATGGCATCATTATAAACTTGCTAGGTTCAACTAATCTCAACCAGGGTCAAGGGAGAGGTACTGCGCTCAATTCTATGCCTTAAGGAGTTAAGAGCCAAAAAACATATGATACTAATACAAAAAGCTCATTATGGAAAATATAACATGACATACTTCATGAAAGCAACAAGCAACAACATACACAAGCATTATAACTCATTCAAGCATTCAAAGGTATGCAAGAAAAGGAGATAAAGCTACCTAGAAACTTGTAAGAACTCAAAGTGCCACTAACCCACTAGACTTGCCTTTTCTCTTGGCCTTCTTTCACTTGACACTTACATTTAATAGTTTTCCAGCTAGATGGGCCAACATATAGAAATTTCAAGACAAATTAACCCCGTGAAACTCATTATGGGCTTTATTATCTTTCTTAAATCTCATTAAAGCCTAAGGTGATACATAAAGCTAGTTTTAGGCCCATTATTAAGCTACCTTTGATTTTCTTTCCAAACCCCAAACTCTTCTTTGCTATAAGTCTTATAACTCCCAAAACACTCATTTAAATCATTACATGCTTGATTAGAGGGGTTTAGAGCTAACTATTTCATTAATCCCATTTAGGCCCTAAAATTTCAACTTTCATTCTAGGGCTCCTAAATTCAATCCAATGCTTTTATAATTATTATTCATCATACCTAAGTCTCTAAATTTATTAAAATTCAAAGAAACACACCCTAGGTACTACCTTCATGCTTAGGCTGAAACACCACTGCAAAGGAAGCAACATGGAATTTTGTTGTTTCTTATTGGGAGTTTGATGCATACCAATGTTCCTTGGTCTCTCTTTAGTCCAATTATGCTTTCTTATGGCTTAAATGAGGCTTCTAAAGTTCATATCTTCTTAGGTGCAATTAAAACCCTAATTTTCATATATTGAATTCTAAAGCTTTTTAATTGATTCCAATTGCATATTTTTATTTCTCATGCCTCAAAACCCTTAGGTCAGCCTTGCTATAGTTGAAATTCATCCTCCCCCATATGGGTCTAGGTCTAGTTGAAACTATGAAGAAGGAGACAGCAAGGTAGAGCAAAATTTTTACCATGAAACATACGTTGTTTTAAAGCCTTTCAAGAGAGAAGTTTGATGCTTGGTTTGTTTTCTTCAAACTCTCTCCTTCATCCAACAAATCAGCCATAAAAATACTTCTTTCTAGAAATTAAAACCATCAAAAAAAGAGTTTAAGAAGAAGAACCAAGTTAGTCAAGGCAAGAGCATGAAAAAGGGACTTTTTTCTTACCTTTATTTGGCCTTCTTTCCTTCTTCTTTCTCCTCTCTTTGGTGCGCCTTATGGTTCTAGTTTAGAAGCTATGGAAGTTGATTATGAGTCTCTAGAAGTGGCATGGCTGATATAAGGAGGAAAGGGAGTGAGTTATAATAATTTCCATAATTCCCATTATGCCCTTTAACTTCTATTTTTTGGTTTTCACTCATTTTAGCTCTTTTTTTAAAACCTTTTTTTCTATGTAAAAATTTGGGTCCTCTTGTTTATTAATTTTATGAGGTTCAAAGCTATCCTAAATCATCCTGTTAAAGTACTAGTCAACTAATAGCCTAAAATGTACACTGAAAAGGTTTTGGCCATTCTAAGAATTCTTATAGTTTTTAGAGCTTCTGAGAACCATGGAAAACTTATTTTTTTCATTTAAAGCTCTCTCCTTTGAGTTTCTAAAATTACGATTTTACCACTACATTTATAATTAAATTTATTTAGCCATTATGGCTCTAGTTTTAGGCCATTTTTAACCTTGTATCCTCATTTTTGGATATCTAGATTATTATTCCAATCTTGCTTAGCCTCAATTCATTCAATTCTGGGGTCTTCCTTTCATATCTCATCTATTTTAGTTTAGTCTATAAAAAGACTAGATATTACAATAGCCTAGGATAGTTTTTACAAATCAGTTAGTCTCAGAAGCTAATATGATTTCAAACAGTTTAGTTTCAGAGACCACAGTTCTCATAAGTCTAGTAGACTATTGCCATAGAGTTTTTAGGGCTTTTCTCAGATAGCCAAGCCACTGACTAAACTTCTCCGGTAGATGAGTAGAGCATATGGGATTAGGGAAGTAAGAAAGTGGCTTTCTATAATTATAATTAAATAAACCACTACTTAATAGTTATTATACCTGGCTGAGGGAAAGAGAAATCTCTGTATACCAAAGTCAAGTATCCAAAAGAGAGGTCAAGTGTAGTTCTCCATAATAGGGTAAGTGATAGAGTATGCCTCTAATAGCTGAAGATATGAGAAATTGGTATCCCACATGAATATAATATTAGTCAATGGTAGTTACTCCTCAATACTAGCATAAAAGGTTAAAAGTTATAATACTCAGTTATAATGAAAAGAATCTAAATAAAATATACTCTCAAGCAACTAAAAGAAGTAAAGAAAACTTTAAACTTAGAAAGCAAGTATAGTGATAGATAAAAGGCCAATATAATAATAGACGAAGGCACTGGAATATTCAAGAATATAAGCCCATCATGAAAGCTATGATCCTAGTAATTAGTTAGTTATAAGGCTTCTGACAAGAAAAAAGACAACTTCTTGTGGGATAAGTGTAACATCTGGTTTTCTGAAAACGAGAGAAAACGTGATAAACGTAATGTACAGTTTCTCCATCAAAGAACGAAACTCACTGGATATAAAAGAAAGTCCCTTGAAACGATGTAGTTAAGGTCCCAAAAAATTTGTGAAGCATTCTAGACTCTTAAAAATGAGAATCCCAAGCTCAGACGGAAAGAAAAATGGAGCTAGAATGAAGAAACAATTTCTTACAAAAAGCTTACGAAACGTAATGGCATTTTTATAATTTTGAGCAAATTTTGGAATTTACATAGGAAGGCTTTTTAAATGAAATTTTTTAGTTCTTTGGGGTTCTCAGAGGCCCTGAAAACTATGGAAAAGTCCCGGGATAGTTAAATCTCCTTCGGTAGACGTTTTCTAACGTTAGTACACTCGAACTTTGATGGATTTGTTTGAGAAGGTTTTAGCTCTGATTTGAGTGATTCCAAAGGTATTTTATTAATTGGGAATCTAAATTTTATAATGGAAAGATGGTTCTAAAAAAAGAGCTAAAACGAAGGAGAAACAAAAATGCCAAAAACGAATAGCAAAATGAGAATTTTTGAAAAAGTGCTTCTTCCTCCCTTATAAATAGGTGGTGCCTCACACTCTCCCTCACTTAGCTTCATATTATTCTGCCCCAAATCAAAAGAAAAACCCTAGGAGAGTGGCATACCAAGAGGAGAGGAAAAGGAGGAGAAAATCCATGCTTAAGGTATGTTTCCATAGTAGTTTTTCATGCTTTTCTTCATCCACACCTCCTCTCCTCCCTTATCCCTTGTTTCCTTTAATTAAAATGGAGTTTATAAATCTGATTCAAGGGAGAAATTCAAGGAAAAATTCGGATTTGAAGAGAGGAGCTCAAAGAACACAAGATTCAAGTGAGAAAAAGCAAGAAAATAAGGTAATTTCTCTTCCTATGGTTGTCATCTTTGGTTCCCTTCTCTACCATTTCAACCCACTTGAGAAACCCTAGGAGGACTTGATTCTTAGGTAGAACCAAGGGTGAATCTAAGGAAAAAGGGTGTGGAGATTAAGAATATACAAAGGGAATTAACAAAAAAATCATTAGATTTTAAGATGCGAGTTCTAGGGTTTCAATTGTACCTTATAAAATCTAATTTTGTATGATGATTCCTAGGTCTAATTAAGAGTTTAAATGAGCTCCTAAGATCCCTAAGATGCTCCCCACATGCTTCCTCCTTTAAGAAAACTAAACAAATTCCGTGAAGCTCAAGAAGCTCCACAGTCTCGGCCAAGCAAGGTTGGGGTAGCTAGGAAAATTTTTAAATTTTTCTAAGGTCATTCTTAAGTCATATATGATGAATGAATATGAGGAGAAGCCTTGGAAAAAATTTAGAACTCATAGGAAGTGAGTTGGTGCTTTAGGTTCCATATTATAACCTAAAGAAGCAACATGTAGTTAGACTCTTTGTTTTAATTGTGTGATGACTCCAAGAGGCTTAAAAGGAGTCAAGAATCCTATTTGAAAGGAAAGAATGGAGCCTAGAATTTATTTGAGGGGTGTTGCTTCATTAAGTATATTTATGGACCATAATGAGGTTTATAGAATAACCTAGTGTCCAAGCAAGTTGTGTGGCCTTAGAATTGAGTTCATGAACCTAATTGTCTTTCATAAATTGTGTTTAGGCCAAGAGAAAGCATCTCCACAAGTTTTTGTGTGTGTGGCTGAAGCAAGGAAGGGAATTCCAAGAGAAAAGTGTGTGATTGTGTGCAAGGTAGCTCTCTTCACCTTCTCTCATGCATGGATGTGTGCTTACCTTGTCTTAAAATGTGTGTATGTGTATTTTCAAGCCATGAAAAGTATAATAGCATGATTTCCTATGCCATGGTTTTATGATGACATATTATGTTTATATGATATTTTTTATGTGTGCTTGGGTTTGCTTGAGTGTGGTGAGGCCAAGAACCTTTAGCCATGGTGAGGATGAGCCAAGAACCCTTGAAATTGGTTGAGACAAAGCAAAGAGTCTCTCAAAAGCAAGATGAGCTCCCAAGAGTATGGTTGAGTCCAAGAACCTCTTAAAGAATGGGTGAGGCAAGTCTAAAATCCATAAGTAAATGGGTGAGGCCAATTCACTTGCTTGGCAAGCCTATGTATGCTATGTATGATTTTTTCAAATGCTAAGAATGCTTCTTGAATAATTGCACATGTCCATATGCCACGCATGCATTTGTGAGACTTGTTTTGTATGCTTTATGTATTATTGAATGGGACATGATCTATTGGGATTCTTTAAATCTCATTCCCTCCACTCCAATGATCTAATATGCTAGGTGGACCCAAGAGAGCAAGAGAATGGAAGCCAAGCACATGAGACATGAGAGGATGATATGAAAGTGGTTGAATTTTGTTACTTTAAGGCTACAAGAATAGCATATGTTGAAATTCATGAATGTATATGCCTTATGAAGTTATGAACATGTATAAATATGTTAATGCATTATGTATAAGTGAGAAATTATGACATGTGAATACTAGAATGTAAGATGAGCTTCTTATGTCAATGTAGCTTCTTGAATGTTAGTATGAAAATGTGTATAAGTGTAGATGAGATGGCCAAAATAAGATGCATGGAGTTTGGGACTATTTGGATAACTCACGCAAGTCCTAATTATGCTTTTAGACTTGCCCAAAGGGTGTCAAACCCTAGGGAAAGCCATCTGGTTACTTTGGTACCTCATATGGAGTCAAAATTGACCAAAATAGAACCCTATGTCACTTTTTGGCCACATAAGCTCTTCTTAATCTGAGCTTTGGTATGCAATTAGAGCTTGTTGAGTGATTTTTGGGAAGCTAAAGACCATAATTTTTGGAGGTCTACAGAATATTTGATGAATTTTCAAAGTTAGTAATTTTTCTAATTTTGGTCTGCTGCACTATTCATTTGGTCCAAAAATGAAATCTGTCACACAGGGCACAAATGATGTCCAATTGCTACAAATTTTATACAGAGAAACTATATATTCACAGTGACTCATGACAACTAGACGCACCTCATTTGGAGGTCTAAAGACGGAGATATGAATTTTAAAAAATTTTGTCCAGTATTAGGACCCTTACCTGACCACAGTTACTATTCCCATTAAATTCCGAGGTCTGGGTTGCCGGAGTTGGTCTGGAACTATTTTTCCCCTCTAGATAACATCTACAGATTTTTTTATTGGTATCATTTGCGTGGATCGGATTTTTTTGGAATTAATTGGATATTTTCAAAGTTTGCTACAGAAATCTGTGACAGCATCATTGATAGTTTGACCTTTGAACCTTTTTGGATGTTAAACGTCCTCTGTGATAGATGTTATGATCTAGAAATATTTTTCATATGATGTAGACATCCGTAGCTTTCTAGAATGACCAAGAATATATGATTTCTATTTTTCTAGAATTAGTTATGATTTTCCAAAGTTGGGTCAGAAATGAGTAAAATTCTGGCTGAAATTTAATATGCTTATTTTGAACTCTCTTTTGATTTCCATGGGTTGTAGACCATATTTTATGATGAAAATGAGTTTTATTCATGTAATTAAATATGAGGATGCAGGGTATGAGCTCACAAGGTCCACATAACACCGAATGAAATTTTTATACACGATTCAATGCAAGAAAATGTATTATTTTAATGGATTTTCTTGCTTCCTTCATGGAATCTATGTTGTAAGGCATGAGAATGTTATGAAATGAGCTAGAAAATATATGGTGTTACAATAAGTTAAAATTCTTTATTATAAATATGTATTTAAGAATGTATGTGATACATTAGTGATGAAATATCTTGTATATGGCAAACAAATGTAATGTTAACATGTGTATGAGCATAAGACCATAATTATATGACATTTGGATACATGAATGGCCCTTTGATAGATGGTCTATATGTGAAATGCTTTATGGTTTATGTGTATAAATGAATGTGCGATGGTCAATTTTTGATACAAGCCATATTTTATGCAATGAAACTTATGAGAATGATGTATAGATGGACTAAAATTTACTCAAAGGAAGAGCTTGCATATTATAGGCCACTTGGGCTACTTTAGAACCAAATTTTGGTCCCAATAAGCCATAAATTGTACCTCTACCATTTATAGCACAAATAACCTAGTTTGGGGGTGAAATTTGGCATGCAATTAGAGAATTTATAGAGCCTTCTAACAAGTTAAGAATGGAAATTTTTAGATCCATACAAAATATTTTATGAATTTTCAAATTTGGAAAAATTATGTAGAATGGTTTGGTACTATAGCACTTGAGGTAGCCTTGGTTTCGTGGGGTTTTTAGGGACCAAACAAATTCATTTTTATTTGAAATTTTTATAGCATAAAGTTTAGATCACAAGCTTTTCATAGATACCTAATTTACCTAAATTAGAGTTATGTAACCCATGTTATGAATTTTTGAATTTTGGGATTTTATTATGTAAAAGAGTCAAGAATGGGCTATGCAACTTCCATATGCAAATGGGTTTTGTATCTTGGTTTTATGGATCCAAACAAACTTACCTATGGTAAAATTGAGTGAAAAAAGGAGACGAATTGAAAATTTAACCCTTATAGTTCAAATTGATGTTTTAAATAGACCAAAAATTGCATCCTTAAATGAGGTAATGGTGGAATTTTTTATTTTTATTGGTTTGTATTGATATGAATGTGCATAAAGAGTATGTTATGACATTGGTCACTTATTTGATGTTAGAGGCAGCTTGTGCATAGCTTCTTAAATCTCTTCCAATACTCATGTAATGTCTTTCCATTGATCTAATGAATGCCATATATATCTTTTTTGATAGAAATAGTTCTTGAAGTAAGAAAGAATTTTTCAAGAGACAATCTCCTCAAATCATTCCAACAAGTCATAACTATAATCGATTTTTCAAAAACTAAACTAAAGCTGATAAAATGAGATAGGACCACCCTAAAGCAAATCAAATTGAGGCTCATTGAGATTAGAATATTAATTAAAACATCTAAAAATGTAGTTAAAAGTCTAAAGATAGCCCAAAAATAAAGTTAAAATGGCTGAACAAATTAAAGGATAAACATAGTGACAAAATCATAATTTCAGGTAACTTTTTAAAATCTCAAAGGAAAGAGTTTTAGATGATAAAATTGAATTCACTAGGATTTTTGGAGGCTTAGAAAACTAGATGAACCATTAGAATAGTTAAAACCCTTCGACCTTATAGTTTTTATCATCAGTTGACTAAAACCTTGATCAAATCATTCAGGGTTATTTTAAATTCAGTTAATTTGAAAAGAAAGGCATTTAATGAAATAGAGGGCCCAAATTTTCATATCAAAAAAGTAGTTCTAAAAAAGCAATTAAAACGAGCGTAAATGAAGAAATTGAATTTGAAATGGCAAAATGGGAATTATGGAATTATTGTAAATCACCCAATTTCCTTCCTTATTAGCTCACGCTGCCTCCTTACATTTAGAATAGACTTAAAGTGTTCCAAATTCAGCTCTTCAAGTCACACAAGAGAGAAGAAGGAGAAGGAGGAAACAAGCCAAGAAAAGGTAAGGATTTTGGTTCTTTTCTATGGCAATTCTTTCATCAAACTTATTCTCCTCCCTATGCTCTCTTTCTTGATGGTTTTGGTTACCTAAAAGGAGAGTTTTCATGGCTAAAATTTAGGAAGAAGGTGAAGAATTGAGAAAACAAGTTGTAATACCAAATTCTCCTTTTACAAGCTTTAAGAAAAGGCATGTTACCATTGCCAAAACTTACTTTTCCTTGGTCTTCTTCTTGTGTGTGTGTTTGACCAAGCTTAGAAAGGAAGAAGAAAGATTATTTTGTGACCAAAATAGATTAGGAATAAGGGTTTTAAGGTATGGAGAATTAGAATATGCAATTAGAATCAAGAAATGAGCATTAGAAAACAAGATAAAGAAATTAGGGTTTCAATTACACTTTGAAAGTTTTCGAACCTTAAGAGGATAATTCAAGCCATATCTAATCATGTCTAAGTCAAAAAGAAGCTAAGGAATATGGGTATGTATCAAATTCCTAAAGGAAAGAAGCAAAATTCCAAATGGCTCCTTAAGAGTACATATCTCAATCTAAGCATAGAAGAAGCATCTAGGGAGAACTTTCTTTGATTCTAAGGATAGAAATGGTCTAGATATGAATTATAAATATCAAAGGAACCATTGGTTTGAATTTGGAAGCCTTATTTTGTAAAGTGAAAGTTTAAGATTCCACTATACATAAAGAAGTGATTTAGTGCTAAGCTCATTGATTTGAGTTAGTGACGACTCTAATGAGTTTATATGGAGTCATATGACTTAGATTAGGTGAGAAATTGGAGCCAAGATGAATTATGTGAGTTGCTTCACTATGCCACTAAATAGAGCCATATGGATGCCTAGAGTTAGAATTGGCATAAGTAAGGCTTGTGTGAGGCTAGAGATGGTTCCATTGATGCATTTGTGTCTTATTTGATGTATCTAGGCCAAGCAAGTAAAGCCTCTCCTAAGTGTATGTGTAAAGCTGAGAAGAGAGACTAGAGAACCAAGGAGGAAAAATTGTACTTCTTGAGAAAGGTAGCTCTTTATCCATTCTTGTATGTTTATTTTAGTTGTTTGATTGTCATTGATTGCTTGTATTTGTGTTTGGACTATGAATTCTGCCTATTGTCATTAGATTGATAATTTGATATCACTATGTTTCTTAGAAGGCAACTAGAATATGAAATGGCTCTTAATAGGTGAAGTCATGCCAAAAGTTTCTTGTCTTAGGTAAGATGAAACCAAAAGTCCCTAAGTAAGGGTGAGACAAGACTAAAAGTCTCAAGGAATGGGTAAGGCTAAGTCAAAAAACCCTAAAATATGTGAGACTAATCTAAAAGTCCCAAATAATTGGGTGAGACTAGACTATAAGTCCCTAGAGCTTGATTTTCACTTCTATGGATCCATATGATTTCATAAACATGATTATGTTTGTTATTTAGATGCCTATGATGCATGCTTGCTTCCTTTGACATGATAACATGCCTTATAAGTATGCTTGAAGGGTGATTGAACTATTAGGATTCATAGAATCTCACTCTCCCCTATATTATTTCTAACCATGTCTAAGGAACTCTCATGAAGTAAAGAATGGAGACCAAGCAGCTTGAATTGTGCTACTTTGACAATGGATTAGCATTTTGTGTAATGTATTGCCAATAAGAGTTTGTACTTGTCATTTTTGTAATGTAAACTTTCCAACATATGTAAAAGTATAAGATTATGATATAGATATCATTTTTGGATGTATATATGCAAGAATGAGACATTTATCTATGTATGTGCCACGAAAAGTGTTTATATAATGCTAAGTGGAGGAGTGATCTTGAGTTTCATAATGTTTAAGACCTGATAAGATGGTCATATATGTTGCATTTCATGTTTGAGACGTGCTCAAATGGCCACATACATGGAAGCAACTCATTTTAAACCATTTGATACCATGTATGCACCAATTTGAGCCATTTTTTACCCCTGAACCAAAAACTGACCAGATGAATGAATTTCATCATAAAACTTGGCACACATTTAGATCCTATTTAGAAATTTTCATAAAGTTAAAGAATAATTTTTTAGAGCTCTGTAAAATTTATTATGATTTTTCAAAGTTGGTTGAAAAATGTAGAATTGCCTAGGTACTATTCATATAATCAGTTCTAGTTTTTCATGTATTTGAAGGGCCAAATGGAATACAATGCTCATGAAATTTTACAAACATATAGTAGGCATTATAAGTCTTCCTTAGGTACTGGAGCTATATAGTCAGAGATATGCATGCTCAAAGATTTAGGTCTAGGTTGTATCCAAGATACTGATATGGTTACTCTTCCATTAGATTTTCATGGCCTAAAGGAGCTTTTTTTTTTATCTAAAATTTGTACAGCATGTAGTTCATGTCATGAGCTTTCCATAGAGCCCTAATTTGAATAATTTGGAGTTCTTTAGCTTAAGATATGAATTGTTGAAATTAGTGACTACAATATAGATGAAAGTGAAATTATGGAAATGTGGTAAATTGAGATGCATGACTTAAAACCTAAATTTATTGCTCATTTTTGCGATTTTTTTGGTTGGCCAAATATGTTAAGGATGGATTTTGATATCTATGAGAAAAAGTCATGGATTTATGGTTAAATTAAGAAATTGGGCCTTTAATATCGATATTTTTCGCTACTAAAATTTTTAGGAATAAGGAAATGGTGGTTATATGCACATTATAATGTAAATTTTGTGCTACATCATTATGGTATGACATTTGTTGGTATCAGAGCCTTGTTTAGGAAACCTAGCTCTATGTTTGGATCTTGAATTTCTTGAATAACATGTGCTTACAGTGTGTTTGTCAAGAAAACAATTGAAGTAGATCTATATATTATGGAATTGCATTTGTATATTTAAGGTTATAGTTCCTTTCAGATATTATGGTGAACACAAGAAAGGGTAGACCAACTAGGGATAGGGCTTTGGACCCTATGTAGACCATCATGGATTAGTTGGATAGACAACAAGCCATGATGGAGCAGTAGAAGGCAATGCTGGACAACAGAGACAAATTATGCAGCAACAGTAGGAAATGATCCAGTAGTTGCAAAATACCATAGCTAGTAAGAGGAAATGAGAAGAGAAGCCCCTGAACCATAGCCACCTACTCTTAGCAATCCACCAGCACCTTTTCAGGAGCCAACATAGGCCTAAGTATCTACTCAAAAGCTACTTAACTAGTTTAGGAAGAATAGTCCACCCTCTTTCGATGGAGAATTAGATGTGGATAAAGTCATGGATTATACAGCTTGGAAAGATCTGCAAAGTGATGGGCTATACATCTAAGCAGGAAGTTATGCTTGCAATATTTATATTAGAAAAGAAGCAGATCATTGATGGCAAGCACAGAATCTATTATGTAGATAAAGAACATCCTGATCAACTAGGAGAATTTTCTGGTAGAGTTTTATAAGAAGTACTTCCCTAGTTCCATCCAAGATCAGAAGGAAATGTGAGTTTTAGCTAATTGAAGTGAGATTCTTAGGTCATGTTATATTATAGGCGGGCATTGTGGTTGATCCCTATAAAGTATAAGCTGTGTTATAGTAGGATAGGCCTAAAACTATCACCGAGGTTAGGAGCTTTCTAGGTTTAGCAAGATATTACAAACAATTCATACAGGGCTTTTCTTAAATAGCCTTATCACTAACAAGACTAACTAGAAAAGAGACATTATTTATGTAAGATGATAGATGTGAGAGAAGTTTCTAAGAGTTGAAACTCTAATTGACTACTGCCTCTGTACTAATTATACCTAACCCTAATAAGCCATTTGTGGTTTATAGTGATGCCTCGAGAAAGACGTTAGGATATGTCTTGATGCAACAGGGTAGAATAGTGGCTTATGCCTTTAGGTAGTTAAGGCCTCAGGAGGAGAATTACCCTACACACGACTTAGAGTTAGCTGTAGTAGTATTTACCCTCAAAATTTGAAGGCATTTTGTGACGACCCTAACTTCTAATCCCGGTAATTATGATTAAATATACGTTTAATAATTAAAGATCAAGGTTTGGAGTCATTACAATCAATTACATTAAGAAAATATAGGGAAATTTGAACCTTGATGTTATTAGGGCCATCAATTAAACAACCATAAATGGGAACATGTATAAAAGGGTTTGTACCATCATTAAAGGTTTGTGATTCATCTATGAATCGATTCCTACACACAATAACCTCCTACAAGTGTTCTTATATCATTTCCTAGCATTAGCATTAAAGAAATTAGGGTTTCTAGGTCAAAGGTGGCAGTTAGGGACCTGCGCCGTGACTTAGGACCTTTCCACTGCGGCTAAGTTAGGTCTTAGAGCTCGAAAACTAAGTTTTTAACTTTGCGCCGCTGCCCAGACCTTTTGCGTCGTGGCTAAGTTGCTCTCGGGAATCACTGGGTAACTTACTCGAATCTCGCTGCGACGATCACCGTGGCGAGTTGTATCTGCGCTGCGGGCGACCTATGTGGCACCGCGACGAGTTTTGCTACTATAACCTCCTTAATTAATTTCCTCGACTTGCGCTGCGGCAGGACTTATTGCGCCGTGGTGAGATTTTGTTCTGTCACCCTCCTGAGCATTTTTTTCCACTCTGCGCTGCAGCGAGATTTCTCAAGCCGCGGCGTCCCTCACCACTTTCACTCTTCAGGCCGCGGTGAGGCCTTCCTAGCTAAGGCGTGACTCCCTCTTGTAACAATATCTCCTACATTTCACCCCATGCACTCTAATTCTCTTCTTAGGGATACTCTAAGACCACTTCCTCCCTTTTTATATGTCTCTAAGGGTATTTATCTACCTTATTCACCTAGTAATTCTTCCATTACTAATTCAAAACTTATGTGCCCATTTCTTTTCTCTAATTACCCTCTATCAGCAAATTTGCAAAGCACAATAACAGAAAATACATGAACTACCAGCAGCTATCCTTTAATACCCAATCAATAAGGGTTCCATACATTAGGGGTTCATATCAATATCTCAAGGGTTACATTTCTATTGATAAGCCATATTATAGGTCAACATAGTTTACAACAGATATCATGAATCCATACATCAAATACCAAATTAAGATGAGGTCTAACCCCTCAATACATCCATCCTCAGTAATCAAAATATGAAAGCCTACACTTGGCAATATAGATACATGATGATGCTAAACAAGACTTAACAAAAATTAGCATCTACCCTATTACACTCAGACCAAGTGTAGCTTCCCACATTAGACCTCTGCTCATGGATGTTCATCCACTTGCTTGCCCTTATCCTTACCAGAGGAACCTTCACCTGAAATATTAATCCCATAAAATGGAGTGAGATATAAATCTCAGTAACCAAGGCAATTCCATCATATAATCCAATTTAATAAGCATATATGCATGAATCAAAATTAACATCAAAATCATATCAGCCATATCAGTAAATGAAACAATTAGGCTATCATGATTACTATCCCATACTAGCAATCATATTATCACATGTTAAAGGCCATTAACACCGGGAGAGGCTTGTCCACGACACCTACTCCCCATTGAGCACAATCAGGGCTCAGTGCATCTAGGGTTTGATCATAACCCGGTGCTTGATAAGCATGATTTTTATACAATTTATCCCTCCTAACTTAGTCATTTTAATAAATAAATGTGGGTTAATGAATGCAATTGAATGGAAATTGATTTTAAGAGCTATTTTTGCACTTTAGGAATTAATTTGCAAAATTTTGAAATATTAATGCTCAATTTTATTTTAAATGATTTTGTGAATTTTCCTATTGAATTATTTTTATTATTTGTGCAGACTTGTGAAGGACAAATAGCTTAAATGAGTATTTGATTTAAAGAAAAGAAGAAGAAGAGATGAAGGCATGTATATATGGGAGGAAGAAGCTTCGGTTCCAATGCTACAAGCTGAAGAGAAGGCAAGACGTGAACATGAATGCAGAAGCTACAGTAGCCAACGTGAGAAGCTCGAGTTTAGTTGCTGTTAATAGAAGCTTTGAGCTAAAAAAAACAAAGACGCATGGAGCTGGAAATCACGTCTAAACATACATGCAGAAGCTGAACAGGGAGCTTTCCAGCAGAACAGAGTAAACCACGTTGAGAGAAGAAAGCTACGTGAAGACAGCATGCAGAATAAAGCAGAAGAATCACATTTGGTCACACACAGGAGCCACGGGTTGAAGGAGCTAGAAACAGAACACGAAAGAATAGAGGGCTGGAACAAGTTGAAAAATGAAGAAAACCATGGTTCTGGTTCGAAGAGAAGCAGAAACAAACACACATGGATAGCAACATGATAGCAGAAACAGAGAGGAAGTGCAGCTGGCCGAAGCAGATCTGAAGCCACGAAGAAGCTACAAAAGTTACGTGGGAAAGCTTGCATGAGCTGAATAAGGAATGGGGCCCACAATCACATAAACAAAGATTAAAATAAGGAGCTTCAGACTTGGAATAAGAGGGAGAGCACGTGAAGGGAATTAAGAAAATGCCTTCAGCCGATTGAAATTAGAAAGGAGCACGTGAAGTCATTAGAAAACACGTGAGAAGAGGATACACGACGCCAGCACCCCATTCATTCACGCCTCATTAATCCTTATTCCCTCGGTCATTGGCCTTTTAAAAACCCTCACCTCCGTCTTTAATCATACGCCTCATTAACCCTCGTCTTGCCGTCATACACGCCTCCTTCGCCTTCGTCCAGATTCACCACTCCATTCTCATCCATTCTCCACTTTTCATCCACCGAATGAGGCTTTAATTCATCCATCTTGAGGCTAGCAAGGGAGGAAGCTCTTGAGTAGAAGCTTGAATCCTTGGGGAAGAAGCAGAATTCTAGCTAAGATTTTCTTATTTTTCCAGCACTTTTTCTTTTTCTTGTATAATCTCGGTTGAGTTATATTTGATTAGGAAATTGTGTAATTAATTAGTGGCTGGTTAGACACTGATTAGGAATTATTTTTGTTGATTAATTGGTTGAATTTGAATCTGATTTTTTATTATTCTCTTTAATCTCCCATGTATACCACGAAGGTGTTCGATGAATTGCATGAGTGAGATTTTGTGCTTGATTGTTTGATTTGAGAATTCCTTAGTGTTTAGTTGGTTAATTAAACATTTTTGGATGATGAATCAGAAGATAATTAATTAGTTAATCAATCAAATTGGATGTTCATTGATCTTAAAGACAAGAGTTAACGGTTTAATGTGGGATTGAGGTCTCAATTCAACATTAGATTGTTAATCTCTTGATTCTTGTGTGGTAACTCAAGATAACTTGTAATGAACTTAATTAGGAATTCTTAGGCCAGAATTAATCACAATTAGAATAGGATAAGGATAGTGGATACCAAGAGACGATTCCTAAGCTAGTCACAAGCCATTATCACTTACAATTCATATAATTAGGTAGAATTTAGAAATTTTGATTCAATTTTGTTTTAGGATAGTTTAATTCATTCAAAAACCCCCCCAAACTAGATAGTTCTAGGACCTGAGAACACTTAGAGAACCTAATTGAACATTGAATTCCATTTTCAAGGGAGATAACCTAGGTTGTGCGACTTGCTATATTTTTAGTCAACCTAGTTTTATTTTGAGGGTTGTACGACAAGCCCGTCAAAATTTGGCGCCGTTGCCGGGGAATTGGAGTTTTAATTGTTTGAGGAAGTTTTCTAAGTGTTCTTGTTTTGTTTTAGCTCTGTTTTGATTTTGTTTTGATTTGATTTTTGTTCTGTTTCGAACTTGGAATCGGGCAATTTCGATGTTGCGTATTAACTTGTCTGCTTGCTGGAATTTTCGTTTAAAGTGCCCAGAAAATTCGCATACTTTGTTTTCCAAGGTTTTTGGGTGTTTTAAGCAAAAGTAATAGCATAGCTATTAGGTGCATCATTTTTTGACCAAATTCCAACGTTTGAAGCACTTTTTCGAATTTTTTAGTATTTTCTCGAATTTTTTAGGAATTTTTCAATTTTTCTGGATTTAATTTCTTTATTTTTTGTGAGTTTATTTTGTGTGACTAACCTCTATTTAGGAGTGTTTTTCATTGTTAGGAACTTCTTAGCTTCATTTAATTTTTATTTTCTTGAGTTTGAGTTAATTTTAGTTATAATCTGTTTGTGATTTTACTTGTGCTTAAAGTGATTGTGCTTCTCATTTTTCCTTGCTTATAAATGGATCAATATTATTCTAATAAAGGTGTTTATAATCCCTGTAGAGAGCATAGGATTTCTCAGAAGTTGGATAATGCCAAGACAATGCTTCAAGGCGTTCTTGAAAGACAGAAACAAGAACAGCAAGTACAACAACACCAACAAGTCCAACCACCATGCTACCAACCACACCATCATTCATATGAAGTTCACCTCAGTCACCCTGAACCTTATCACCACCACCCATATGAGATTCACCCAAATTACCACCATCATTATAAACCGTATAATAATTTCCACATGCAAGAGCCATACCCTGATTACCATATGCAAGAGCAAAAATATCATCCTTACAATTACCATGAGGGGTACATGCAACAAGAGCCTCAGAGGGAACCAAGTTTGGAAGAGAGGATGTTAGAGCATTTGAAGGACTATAATCTTCAAATCCAACAAATGCTACAGTTGCAACTCGAAACCCAACAAATAATGGACAACATGTTCAGGAAGGATTTAGGAATTCAATCGAATCAACCAACTTCAAGTGCTATTGAATTGACTGAAGAGCAAATTAGAAAGGAATGTATAGAGGAGGAAGAGTCTTATTCATTAGGTAATATCCTTCCATCTTCTAATATTTTACAATTTGTTGGAACTGAATCTAGTTTGCTTGATAGCACTGTGATTCCTAATGCATATAATGTTGTTGATTCTGAATTACATGATGATGATGTTGTTGATGAGGAAATAATTGTTGAATCTCCTGATATGATTGATTGTGGTAGCTCATTGAACAAAACTGACATATTTATTGATGTTCATGAATCCTTGTGTACTGATGCACTTGGTTTGTCTACACCTAGCTATGACCTTAGTGGTAATTCTATTTCTGAGCATGTTAATGATGAATCTCTTGAGTCTAGGGTAGTAGATAAGTGTGAGGGTGACTTGGAATGTAATGATCATGCTATTCCCGATGTGGAATTAGTTGAGAAGCCTATTGATGATGCACCTTCTGAATTTAGGGACAACATGCCTTCTAGATCATGTGACATGACTAATTTGGATGCATCTCTTGATTGTGTGTGTATTGAATCTGCTATATGTGATGAATACTCCCAAATTAATTCTTTCATTGAGACTAGTGAGTTTCTCACATATACTGATCAACATGATTCCTCACTAGCATGTGCTGATATGGCTGATGAAATGGTAGATGTAGCATGTGGTGATAATGATATAGGCATTAAAATTGTTGAGCAGTTTGTTGATAATTCAGACTCTAATCCACAATGCTTATGTGATGATATGCATACATGTCCTATATGTGCTGAGATTAATGAGTTTCTGAAGTCTGATAACTCTGTTGAATCCATGGGATCCTTTGTTTGTACTAAAATGATTGATAAGACTGATTCTTCTGATCATACTAGTGTTGATGATAATATGCATAGTGATAATGTTGATATTGAACATCCTATTGATTCATCTATTGTTGTTGATACTAGTGAGAGACTTGATTTTGCTATTGATCATTGTTTAAAATATTATGAGCCTACTAATGTCTCTTTGGTCAGGGAAGATATTATCTCTATTGTTGAGAGTCCCGAACAGATTCCAGAAGTTAAGGAGTTAATTCCCAACAAATCACAGACTCTCCCAATAGAGGAAAAACAACTGTCAGACACCTTGAATTCAAAGGACTGTGAGAAGTTACAATTTCATTCTGTGGATGTAGTGACTCTTACTGATGAGAGTCAAGTAGATTTTATTGGTTTTAATAGATTTTTAGGAAGCTCAAATTTTCAGTTTAATTTTAAGTTTTCTTTCTCTAGTTTTAATTGTCCAAAATTTGATTTTTCTTCTTTTCTTGTTCCTGAATTTGCTGAAAATGACTTTCCTCAACTACTGATGGTTGAGAAAGTCCATGAGTCAATACTGAATGATCAATCCAAATGCTTTAAAGCAGTGAGACTTAAATTTCTTGAGTTAAGAAGTAATAAAGTGGTTTTAATTCTTGTTTTTGATACATATGATTAGTTAGTCTTTTATGGAGTTCTTTGTAGTTTAGGATTTAGTTTTCTTTCTTTTCTGCATTACAGTTTGTTTTGTTTTTGCTTTGTAGGAAATAAATTGCTAACCAGCTGCAAAGGAAATTGGAGCCACCTTGAGATCTTCATTTTCAAGCTCATCCGGTTGTACACTCTCCTTTCTACTCTTTATCTTGTATTGTTTATCTGTTTACTAGACTGTGTGCTGACATTGAGGACAATGCAACATTTAAGTGTGGGGGAGAGAGTCATTCCATCCATTTTTTTTCCTTGTTTTTAAAAAAAAAAAAAATTTCTCCATCCATCTTTTTCCTTGTTTTGAAAAGAAAAAATTTTGAAATTTTTGAGAAAATTTTTGAAAAATAGCGTGATTTTTCTTCAATTTTTCTGTAAAAGTTGCAAGTTAAGATGATTGTAGCTTAGATTTGCTTAGACATGATAAGTGATGGATCTTGTGTCTTGATTCAAGTGAAGTGGCAATGAATTTGATTTCAATGAATTATTTGATAGCCATTAGCTGGTGAGAATTTGAGTCTTAATTGTTCAATTCTAGTGTGTATTCACCTATCTTTGTTTTCACTCTAGAACTTGTCTTGATTCTTTGTTGAGACCACATTTGCACTTGCATGCATGAAAATGATAAGGCATTCCTTTATATTTTAGCTAGAGCCAAAAGGCCAACCCTACATGCATCTTTATCCATTGTTTTAGCCACTTTGAACCTTCTTTTCTTTTCTTGTTAGCCTATAGCCATTAAATATATTCCCACCTTATTTTAAGATGCCTTAGGAATTTCAAGGAGCATTACATCTAAATAGGATGAGAGAATGTGTGCTTTACATCAATATAGGCCATTGATATTAAGAGTTGAGGAATATGTCAAAAGAAAAAAAAAATGCAAAGAGATAGAAAAAGAAAGAAAAGCAATGAAAAAAAAAAAAGAAAAGAAAAGAAAAGGAAGAAATTGAAAATCAAAAGAAAGAAGTGTTTCAAATTGAGTTATAGCCATCTATTGCTTGTTAGAAATAAGGCCTTGAATGCACATTCTTACCTATCCTAGATTGTCATTGATTGCTTTTAAAGTTCTAAGGTATCCTTTTGTTTAGTTTTTCCCCTTGTTCTTGTTATCCATTCATTTCATTTCCCCTAGCCCCATTACAACCCTAAATAAAGTCCTTTGATTTGTGTATTGCATTTAGCATAGGTGGTGGAGACTTAGAAGCTAGACAAGCTTATGGTAGTGAGCTTTGATAGGTGGAATTTGAGTGATATACATTGCCCATAAACACTTGAGAGTGAGAGTAAACACTAATCCATGTGAGAGGCTATGCATTTCAATTCATTCTTTTCAAATAAATTGCCATGGAGCTTAATTCTTGATGCAAGTGAAGTTAACTTAGATTGTTGAAGTGTTGAAGAGTTGTGATTAGTCTCTAGCTTGTAATTCTTACACTTTCTTTTTCATTTTCATTTTCCACTTGCCATTCTTCTAGCCGGGTGTTTCAAATCCATTCTTTTAACTTGGATTTTGAGCTTTGCCCAGGAGTGCAAAGGTTTAAGTGTGGGGGAATTTGATAAGCATGATTTTTATACAATTTATCCCTCCTAACTTAGTCATTTTAATAAATAAATGTGGGTTAATGAATGCAATTGAATGGAAATTGATTTTAAGAGCTATTTTTGCACTTTAAGAATTAATTTGCAAAATTTTGAAATATTAATGCTCAATTTTATTTTAAATGATTTTGTGAATTTTCCTATTGAATTATTTTTATTATTTGTGCAGACTTGTGAAGGACAAATAGCTTAAATGAGTATTTGATTTAAAGAAAAGAAGTAGAAGAGATGAAGGCATGTATATATGGGAGGAAGAAGCTTCGGTTCCAATGCTACAAGCTGAAGAGAAGGCAAGACATGAACATGAATGCAGAAGCTACAGTAGCCAACGTGAGAAGCTCGAGTTTAGTTGCTGTTAATAGAAGCTTTGAGCTAAAAAAAACGAAGATGCATGGAGCTGGAAATCACGTCTGAACATACATGCAGAAGCTGAACAGGGAGCTTTCCAGCAGAACAGAGTAAACCACGTTGAGAGAAGAAAGCTACGTGAAGACAGCATGCAGAATAAAGCAGAAGAATCACATTTGGTCACACACAGGAGCCACAGGTTGAAGGAGCTGGAAACAGAACACGAAAGAATAGAGGGCTGGAACAAGTTGAAAAATGAAGAAAACCATGGTTCTGGTTCGAAGAGAAGCAGAAACAAACACACATGGATAGCAACATGATAGCAGAAACAGAGAGGAAGTGCAGCTGGCCGAAGCAGATCTGAAGCCACGAAGAAGCTACAGAAGTTACGTGGGAAAGCTTGCATGAGCTGAATAAGGAATGGGGCCCACAATCACATAAACAAATATTAAAATAAGGAGCTTCAGACTTGGAATAAGAGGGAGAGCACGTGAAGGGAATTAAGAAAATGCCTTCAGCCGATTGAAATTAGAAAAGAGCACGTGAAGTCATTAGAAAACACGTGAGAAGAGGATACACGACGCCAGCACCCCATTCATTCACGCCTCATTAATCCTTATTCCCTCGGTCATTGGCCTTTTAAAAACCCTCACCTCCGTCTTTAATCATACGCCTCATTAACCCTCATCTTGCCGTCATACACGCCTCCTTCGCCTTCGTCCAGATTCACCACTCCATTCTCATCCATTCTCCACTTTTCATCCACCGAATGAGGCTTTAATTCATCCATCTTGAGGCTAGCAAGGGAGGAAGCTCTTGAGTAGAAGCTTGAATCCTTGGGGAAGAAGCAGAATTCTGGCTAAGATTTTCTTATTTTTCCAGCACTTTTTCTTTTTCTTGTATAATCTCGGTTGAGTTATATTTGATTAGGAAATTGTGTAATTAATTAGTGGCTGGTTAGACACTGATTAGGAATTATTTTTGTTGATTAATTGGTTGAATTTGAATCTGATTTTTCATTATTCTCTTTAATCTCTCATGTATACCACGAAGGTGTTCGATAAATTGCATGAGTGAGATTTTGTGCTTGATTGTTTGATTTGAGAATTCCTTAGTGTTTAGTTGGTTAATTAAACATTTTTGGATGATGAATCAGAAGATAATTAATTAGTTAATCAATCAAATTGGATGTTCATTGATCTTAAAGACAAGAGTTAACGGTTTAATGCGGGATTGAGGTCTCAATTCAACATTAGATTGTTAATCTCTTGATTCTTGTGTGGTAACTCAAGATAACTTGTAATGAACTTAATTAGGAATTCTTAGGCCAGAATTAATCATAATTAGAATAGGATAAGGATAGTGGATACCAAGAGACGATTCCTAAGCTAGTCACAAGCCATTATCATTTACAATTCATATAATTAGGTAGAATTTAGAAATTTTTATTCAATTTAGTTTTAGGATAGTTTAATTCATTCAAAAACCCCCCAAACTAGATAGTTCTAGGACCTTAGAACACTTAGAGAACCTAATTGAACATTGAATTCCATTTCCAAGGGAGATGACCTAGGTTGTGCGACTTGCTATATTTTTAGTCAACCTAGTTTTATTTTGAGGGTTGTACGACAAGCCTGTCAGTGCTCGATCGAAGCACATGCACGGGTGGCAACTGCACCACAGCTCCACCATGGACTCACAAGGTCCAATCATAAAACAATAGATAGCCAACCAATTCATTCAGTATTTCAAATCATTCATATACAGCAAATATGAAATTAAAATAAATACATGCATGGAATTAATGTAAACCCCGGTTACCTCACTTGTAGACAACTTGCAACAACCACTAATGGTACAAAAATCCTTATAACCATAGCATCAGAAAATTACCACTCTAATTCATCATTAACAGTAGCAACAAGTACCCAAAGAATTTACAAGCTAATAACTACCTAAATAACACTTACCCAATCACCATAAATCCCCAAATTCGGATTGAGTATGTCCTCTACCAGAATTTCACTATATCACTCAAATTCCTAAGCAAATTCGTACATAATTAATACCCATTTTATAAATAAGCTATGGAGGTCTCAAATTAACAAAGAAAGCATCAAAATGGAGGGTTTATACTTACCTAATGTTAGCCCTGACCTCAACCTACGAATTTCACTAAGAAAATCCCAAATAACCCACATTTCAGATTTTGGGTAGGGTGAAAATACTCCAAATGAAAAACTAATTAGACTAAATTAAAGAGAAAGATGAGGGGATTAAGTTGTATAACTATTACCTTGGCTGAATCTTACTCCAAATGTGAGAAAATGTGGAATTATGCTAAGAACCCTAGTCTCTCCCTCTCACCTCCGAATTTTCTTTGTGTCTTTGTGTTTTGCATAATGGGGGAGGTAGCTGGTCAGTTTTTAGGGTTTTAGTGGGATTAAGTTAGGTCAAATATGGGTCATGGGTTGCTCCAAGGTCCAACTCCAAATGGGCTTCAGATTTTTAGTTTGTTGGGCCAGTTTTAAAGTGTTGGGCTGCAGAATTTTATTGGGCCAGTTCTTATGCATTGGGTTACTAAAGTTTAATTAGGTTTGGGCCAAGTTTGAAGAGCTCAAGGGTTTGTGTCTGCACAAGGGTAATTGGGCCACTTATAAGAGTCTATATAAGGTGGATCTTGGGCCTCTATCACATTAAATTAGATTGGGCCTGCACCTAACTCATTGGGCCTCCATTAGCCTCTTATCATGATTTATTAATTTAGGCCTAGATGAAGTTTCTATCCTAATTAATTCTCAAACCCATATTAATAATTTATGTCTTTAAAATTTCTATTCACTAACTTGCCCAATTATCCTCTATTAATTATTCTTAATTACTCTAAATCCATTATTAACACCTTAATTAATTTTTGGGTGTTACACATTTCTTGTATGGTGCTACAATAGAAATTTATAGTGACCACAAGAGTCTGAAATATCTATTTTACCAGAAAGAATTGAATATGAGATAGAGAAGATAGATGAAATTTATAAAAGACTATGATTATACTTAAAAATACCATCCAGGTAAGGCCAATGTAATGGCCGATGTTTTGAATAAGAAATCCATCCATGCATTCTTTATAATGGTCAGGGAACAGGAACTCATAGAGAAATTCAGGGATATGAATATCTCTTGTCATATGATGTTAGGTAAATTATTATTAAGTGAAACCCAAATAGAGAATGATTTAAAAACTCATATCATAGATGCTCAGAAAGAAGATGAGTTCTTAAAACAAATTTAGAATAAAATTTCCCAGGGTAGGGCTTCAGAGTTTAGAGTGTCTGAGGATAATAGTATATTGAGATAGAATTTGTGTGCCAAACCAAACTAAATTGAGAGATAAGATTTTAGAAGAAGCACAGAAAAGTAAATATACCATCCATCCAGGTGCTACCAAGATGTATCAGGATTTGAAAAGAATATTTTAGTTGCCAGGTATGAAAAATGACATAGCCAATTATATGGCCAAGTGTTTGGTACACCAGATGGTTAAGGTAGAATATCATAGACTAGCTAGGTTATTACAACCTCTAGACATTCCTAAGTGAAAATGGGATAGTATAGTTATAGATTTCATTATGGGGTTACCTAGGACATCCTCTAGACATGATGCTATTTGGGTTATAGTGGATAGATTGACGAAATCTACACACTTTTTGCCCATTAGGGCTATGTATACACCAGATAAATTAGCCTAATTGTACATAAGAGAGATAATGTGACTTCATAGAATACCTAATAACATAGTATTAGATAGAGACCCTAGGTTCATATCAAACTTTGAGAGGTCATTACAGATAACTTTAGGGTCTAAACTAAAGTTCAGTACTGCATATCACCTCCAGATAGATGGTCAGACTGAAAGGACCATTCAAACCCTATAGGACATGTTTAGGGTGTGTATTTTAAAGATGAAGGGGAACTATGTGATGTGTACTTACCATTAGCTGAGTTTGTATATACCAATAGTTACCATTCCAGTATACAGATGGCCCCATGTCAGACTTTGTATGGGAGAAAGTGTAGATCACCTCTATGTTGGGTTGAGTTAGGTGAAAGGAGTTTGACAAAAACTGAGATAGTAGACCAAACCACTAGGTAGATAAAGCTAATTAGAAAAAAACTCCTTGCAACCTAAAGTAGATGTCATACCTAGCTTTTACTAGCTCATTCATACAATATATAGAAATAGTATTAAAATTCATATCCATACCTAACCTTTTTAATACTGAAATTGGGTTGTTTATGGGTCCTTTTGAGTTATAAGGGTCAAAACATGATTCTTTCCTTTCCTTAACTCATTTTTATCATAAACAAGTTTGTACATACTCAATTTATGTTGCATAACTCATGGAACCCCTTTAAACACCATTGAACCCAAAATGACAGCATAAGTTCCAAAATCTGTACTAACTTTGAAAATTCATAACTTGGGTTATGCAACTTCAAATCATGAAAATTTGGTATCTATGGATATTTTAGGATGTGAAATATATGCTGTAAAAATTTTTGGTGAAATTGAGCTAGAATAATAACATAGGTCAGAATTGGAGGCATGTAGCATACCTAAACTTTGAAATAGCATATCTTGAGCTACACAACTCCAAATTAAGTGCTTTCAGTGGCTATAGAAAACTTAATATGACACTTAATTGTTGTAAAAATTTCAAGAGAATCTTAGCTCATTTGACCCACGAAAGGCATGGCATATTAGTGGCTGTTACAATACTCAGATACATTCAGACCCTTAATTTCAAAAAGTCATAACTTCCTCTGTATAACTCCATTTTATGGTGGCTTTAGAAATCTTATAATATCAAATATGTGTTTGCAAAATTTCATGAGCATTCGACGTCACCTGAAAAATCTAAAACATCAAACCTATTCTGTGTGAATAGTACCAGGATCTAAATGAATTTCTGTCCAATTTTGAAAATTTGTAAAATATTCTGTACAACTCTAAAAATTATGATTCTTAGCTTGACAAGAAGCTCTAGAGGGGTCTAAATGCATGCCAAATTTTATGCTTAAACTAGATCATTTAGGCCATTTTTGACATAGGAGTTTTTATAGCAATTTTAAAACCATTTTAGGTACCAATTTGAACCATTTGATGTCCAATTGGTTTTCTTCCACTTTGAGCATATTTTTTCCATCCTAAATGGCTTTTCTAACCATTCAATATCATTCCAAAATAAGTGGATCAAAATTTGACCCCTTGACAAGTAAGTATGCATACAACCCTATTAACATTTACATAGTCGATCATTATCATAATGATCATACTTTGCCATAACTTGTTCTACATCCATGGTCTCACACTTATATATATGGTTCCATCATAAAGCATGAAGAATTATCAATACATTATATGTCTATAAAGATACAAGAAATGTGCCATATGAATACATATATCATAGTTTAATACAAATGAAAGCATTATTACATCCTTTCTTAACATAAAAGTCTTCTCATGGACTTTGGCTTGGTGACCCTGAAATAGTTAGTGGAAACATAGGGGGCGAGATTTAGGAGAATCTCAGTAGCTAATCTCAACTAATTCAATACATACAAAAATGCAATAGTGTATACCATGCATGTGGTGCAAGAATACAATGCTCATGCCTTATATGAATCAAATGCATCATAAAACATAAAAATTCATTCCTTTCATAGACATGGCTCCATCATAAACTTGCTAGACTTAACTTTTCTCAACCCAAAGGCCAAGGAAGAGCTACTACACTTAATTCCAAGCCGTAGGGGAGTTAGGAGCCAAAACATGTATCATTCTCATTCATATAGTTCATTAAGGAAATTATGCTAAAATATATATCATGAATGCATCAAGCAAAAATACACATAAGCATTACAACTCATTCAAGCACTCAATTGTATGCAAGAAAGGGAGATATGAACTTGAATGTACCACAATCCCACTTATTGGCTTCCTTTTTCCTTACTTTCTTTGGCTTGGCACTCATAAAATGAAGGAGTTTGGATTACCTTGACCTACATATGACAATCACAAGATAAATTAATCTCATAGACTCATTCTAGGCTTCATTATCTTTATTGAATCCCTTTAGGACTTAATATGCTACATAAAGCTAGTATTAAGTCCATTATGAAGCAACCTTTGGTCTTTTCTTTCTAAACTTCAAACTCTTACTTTCTACAAGTCTTATAACTCTCAACAAACTCATTTGGACCATTATATACTTGGTTTGAATGGTTTAGAACCAACTTGCTTCACTAACCTTTTATAGGCCTTAAAATTTTAACTTCCATTTTAAGGTTTCTAAATTCAATCCAATGCTTCCATAATTCTTTATTCATTATGGCTAAGTCTCTAAATTTATTAGAACTTAAAGAAATACTCCTTAACTATCCATTCTCTCTGTGGCCGAACCATACATATATAAGAAGCTATATGGAATTTTGTTTGTTTTATTTGGGAAATCGATATATACCCATATTCCTTGGTTTCTCTAGAGTTTAGACATGATTAAATATGGCTTAGGTTATTTGTAACACTCCAAAGTTAATTAAAGTGTTAATCATGGATTTGGGTTAATTAAGAATAATTAATATAGGATAATTGGGCAAGTTAAGTGAATAGAAATTTTAGAGAGATAAATTATTAATATGAGTTTGAATTTAATTGAGTTAGAAACCCCATCTAAGCCTAAATTAAATTAAGTAGGCCAAGATTAGGAACTAATAGAGGCCCAATAATTTTAGGTGCAGACCCAACCTTTTAATGTGAGACTTGGCCCAAGAGAGAGCACTTAGGGAGGGCCCAATCTGACTTAATGAGATAGAGGCCCAAGACCTATCTTATATAAGCCCTTGTAATTGGCCAAATACCTCTTATACAGACCTCAACTAAGTAGGCTTTTAAAACTTGACCCAACCCAACTAAAAGTCTAAATTGTTGAAGTTGGTCTATCAAATTACAACTTCAGCCCAACAACTAGTGGGAGCCCAATAAGTCCTTGGGCTGATGGGTTAACCCATTTAAAACCCAACTTAAAACCTTAAAAACTAGTTTAGCCACCCCTATTCTACAGAAACATAATAAACAAAAAGGAAATTCGGAGGTCCAAAGGGGAGGCTAGGGTTCTTGACATATTTCCACTATTTCCCACTTCTAGAGCAAGATTCAACCAAGGTAATAGTTATATAACTTATTCCTCTCCTTTTCCTCTTCAATTTGACCTAATTAGCTTCTCATTTGGAGCATTTTCACCATACCCAGAATATGAAATGTGGTTGTTTGGTATTTTCTTAGAGGATTTTTGGAGATAGAGGCTACGAGAGATATTGGGTAAGTGTAAACTCTCCATTCTAATGTATTTTCTATTGGTTTAACACTCCCATGGTTGATTTGTAGTATAGGTATTAATTATGTACGAATTTACTTAGGAATTAGGGTGATTTATTGAAATTTTTGGTAGAGGACATATTCAATCCAAATTTGGGGATTTGTAGTGGCTGGGTAAGTGTCTTCTAAGTAGCCATTAGTATTTTAATTCTTTGGGTACTTGTTGCTACTGTACATGATTATTTAAAGTAGTAATCTTCTGATGTTATGGTTATAGGGAGATTTTGACACTACTGTGGCTTTTTAATTGTCTGCAGAGTAGGTAATCGAGATTTATGCTAACTCCATACATATATCTATTTTAATTTTGTATTTGCTATATGATTATGATTTTGATGCTAAATGAATTGGTCAACTATCAGTTATTTGTGTTTGGACCTTGTGAGTCCATGGTGGAGCTATAGTCAACTGCCACCCTTACATGTGCTTCAATCAAGCACTGCATTATGATCAGACCCCAGATGCACTGAGCCTTGGTTGTGCTTATAGGGGAGTAGGTGCCGTGGACAGGCCTCCCCCGGCATTATTGGCCTTTAACATGTGGAATAGTGATTGTTGGTATGGGATAGTAATCATCGATAGCCTAATTATTTTATTTACTAATATGGTTAGTCTATTTTCTGATGCTTCTATGAAATCATGCATATATGTTAATTAAACTGGAATATACGATTGAAATTTGCCTTGGTTACTAAGATTTGTATCTCACCCCATTTCATGGGATCATACTTTCAGGTGAAGGTCCTTTGTGTAAGGATAAGGGGAAGCGAGTGGATGAAAATCCATGAGCTCCAGCCATGTGTGGAGGAGGCTACACTTGGGCTGATTTGAGTAGAGTAGATGCAATTTTGTTATTCTTTTATATAGCATCATCATGTAATCATATTGCCAAGTGTAAGTGTTTATATTTTGATTATTTTGAATGTATCTATTAAAGAGTTAGGCCTTATTTTAGCTTGGCATTGGATGTATGAACTTATAGCATCTGATGTCTGAACTTTGTTAAATTTATGTTATGATCTACTATTAGAAATGTAATCATGTGATACATTAAATGTTGATTTGAACCAGTGATGTATGGAATCTTTAATGAAATATATGTTTGAATGATACTTGTTAGTAGCTTATGAATTTCTTACTATCATTAATCCATAAACTTGCTGATGTTTAGTAGTTGGATGTGTATGAATTAACACTTAAGTTTTGAATGGGTCATAATAGATGAGCTAGGTAAATTAAGTAGAGGAAAGCCATTAGAGCCCTATAAATTAAGGTAGAGTGGCTCTAGGGTGTCATTAGAGGGAAAGTGGAGAGTATGAGATAATATTTTAGGAGTTGTAAGATTAGAAGGCAATCTGCTGTAGCCAAAATAGTGTTAGCCATAGCCAATAGAGGCAAAATTGCCCAGGGAGAGTACCAAGTGGAATTAGTTAAGGTGAAATGTGAAAGGCAAAACTAAAAGTTGTCCAGAGGGTAATTCGTCGCAACTAAATGGCTATCCTCTCGACAAAATCTATGAAGATATAAAGGTGAACCTGAGAGTAATTGGCCTTGACGCAAGGACATTTAGCCGCGGCTAATGGTCCTAAACTCTCATTCTAACCTAGAAACCTTGGTTTTTCCCATAGTAATCTCAAGGAGTGACTTAGAAACACTGGTAGAAGATTCTTGTGAGTTGGAATTAATGGGTAACAGAACCCAAGGTTTATAAATGAGGGTTTGTTTCTCTTATGTACATGAATGCTTGTAATTATTTGGTTGATGACTCTAATAACATTAAGGTTCAAATTTTCTTGCATTTTTTCGAATGTAATTAGTTGTAATAACTTTTAACCTTGATTTATTATTAGTAATCACATATTTAACCTTAATTACAATGATTAGAAGTTAAGGTCATCACATTATCCTCTTAAAGTCCCAAAACTCTCAAGGTTCAATTGAAACCCTAACTTTTCTACTTTATTTTCTAATGCTCCTTTCTTAAATCTAATTACATAATTCAATGCCTTACACTCTAAAACATTTGGTTCTACCTTGTTACCATCCAAAACATTCTCATTCTTTATAGGTCCTAGGGTGGCCAAATATGAGAAGGAGAGAGAAGGCAAGTAGAAGCCAACTTTGCACCTTGTTCCATATATCTTCTTAAAGCTTTTCAAGAGAAGAATTTGGTGCAAAGCTTGGTTTCCTTAAATCCTCTTCTTTTTTCACAAGTCTAGCTGTGAAATGCCTCCTCTTAAGAAACTAAAACCATGAGGAAAGAGGGTTTGAAAAAGAGAATCAACTTAATAAAGGAAGAAGTATGAAAAAGTGCCAAAATACATACCTTTTCTTAGTTTGTTTTCCTCCTACTTTCTTCTTCCTTTGGTGCAACTTAGAGCTCTAATTTAAGGAAAGGGAATTTTGTTGTAGATGGTGGGAGATGTGTTAGCCTATTTTAAGAAAAAGGGAGATGAGTTATAACATTTTTCATAATTCCCATTTTGCCCTTCAATTTCATTTTTCCTTTTTTCGCTCATTTTAGCTTTTTTTTAAAACTATCTTTTCCATATGAAAATTTAGGTCCTCTAATTCATAAAATATCTTTAGTTTTACCCAAATTAGATTTAAAACCTAACCAAATCATCTGATCAAAGTTCAGATTAACTGACAGTTTAAAATCACACACCAGAAGGATTTTAACCATTCTAAAGGTTTGTATGATTTTTGGAGCCTCTGAGAACCTTGAAAAACTCAATTTTACCATTTAAAGTTCCCTTCTTTGAATTTCTAAAAAGTTACCCAAATTATGAAAATGCCACTGCATTTTCGAATAATTTTATTTAACTATCATGGCTCTGGTTTTAGGGCATCTTTAGCTTTGTATCCTTATTTATAGATGTCTAGATTATTATTCTAATTTTATTTAGCCTCCATTCCTTTGATTATGGGATCTTCCTTTAACTCATTAGGTTCAGTTCAATTTTAGAAAGACCAGATATTACAATAAATAAAAGCGTTATTCTAATAAAAGAAGGAGGCCATTAGAGTTTGAGACTAAAGACCATGTATTCATTTAGGTATCTCTAGTTACTAGTATGAGTCAGTCCATTAAAGTAAGGAAACTTAGTCCTAGGTATATTGGTTCGTTTGAAATCTTTGACAAAATTGGACATGTTGCCTACTGTGTGGCCTTGCCTTCTAACCTAGGCTAAATCCATAATGTGTTTCATGTCTCCTAGTTGAAAAAGTACTTGCTAGATCCCTCATATATCATAAAATATAAGCATATTCAATTGTAGGATAACCTATCCTATATGGTAACAGCAAAGAGAATCATTGATACTAAAATTAAAGAGAGAAACAAGAGCATTCCTCTGGTGAAAGTGGTCTAGAAGGTCCTGTCTTTTAATAAGGCAACTTGGGAATTGGAGGATGACTTGAGGAAGCAACATCCCTAACTATTCAATTAAGGTATGTATTTAAATTTTGAGGATAAAAGATTTTTTAGGGGGTGAAATATAATAACTAGTTTTTCAAACACAAAACTGAAATTGATAAAATAAGATAGGATCACCCTAAAGCAAATCAAATTGAGGTTAATTGAGATTAGAATGTTAATTAGAACATCTAAAAATGTTGTTAAAAACCTAAAGATAGCCTGAAAATGAAGCCAAAATGGCTAAACGAATTAAAGGATAAATGTAGTAGCAAAATCATAATTTTAGGTAACTTTTTGAAAACTCAAAAAAGGAAATTTTAAATGATAAAATTGAACACACTAAGGTTTTTAAAGGCCTAGAAAACTATAAGAACCGTCAAAATAGTCAAAACCCTTCTAATTGATGGTTTTTATTGTTGGTTGACCAAAATTTTACTAGATCATTCGGGGTTTTCTTGAATCCAATTAATTTGAAACCAAAGGCATTTAATGAAATAAAACATCTAAATTTTCATATGGTAAAGACAGTTCTCAAAAAGGAATTAAAATGAGCGAAAACAGAAAAATTAAAATTGAAAGGGCAAAATGGAAATTATGGAAGTATTGTAAATCACCCCATTTCCTTCCTTATTAGCTCATGCTACCTCCTCACATTCAGAACAAACCTAGAGCATTCCAAATTCTACTCTCTAATTTACACAAGAGAGAAGAAGGAGAAGGAGGAAATAAGCCAAGAAAAGATAAGGATTTTGGTACTTTTTCATGGCAATTCCTTCATTAAACTTGTTCTCCTCTTCATGCCTCTTTCTTAAAGGTTTTCATTACCTAAAAGGAGATTTTTCATTACTGAACTTTAGGAAGAAGGTGAAGAATTGAGGAAATAAGTTGTAACACCAAATTCTCATCTTGACAAGCTTTAAGAAAAGGTATGCAACCATGGCCAAAACTTACTTTTCCTTGGTCTTCTTCTTGCATGTGTGTTCAACCAAGCTTAAAGAGGATGAAAAGAGACAATTTTGTGACTAAAACAGATTAGGAACAAGGGTTTTAAGGCATGGAGAATTAAAATATGCAATTAGAATTAAGAAAGGAGCATTAGAAAATAAGACAGAGAAATTAAGGTTTTAATTACACCTTAAGAGTTTTGGAACATTAAGAAGATAATCCAAGCCATATCTAATCATGTCTAGGTTAAAAAGAAGCAAAGGAATATGGGTATGTCACACCATACATAGCTAGCATCCATTTCATATCTAAATTTGGCTAAAAGGATTCATTCTTATAAATTAAGCGCCTTTGGCAGTGAAATTTACCGTCATTAAAGGCCAAAGTAATTCATTAATTGCCAAATGGATCATGTGAACTTACCAAACTTATTTTCCATCCATAACACATTTTTTTAACCATAATTAACATAATTTAAAGCTCAAAATTCGGGTCCAAGGTGCATAACACAAAATCACAACACACTTGCCATTTTGTAAATGGTCCATATTCTGACATGAATTTTGAAAACTCATAACTAATTCTAGAAAAATAGAAATTATTCATACTATAGCTTTATAGAAAGTTCAAGATTTCTCTAATTACCATAAAAATTTTAGATCAAAACAACTAGGTTTGACACATGAAATTTAATGGAATAGTAACACTAGTCTGAGGGAATCCTACAACTGACATCAAATTTCAAAAAATTATTTCTTCCTCAATACAGATCTAAATGAGGTGCTCTTGGTGGCTATGGAAAGCTCAAGATGAATCCTAATTACTCTAAACATTTCAAGGGCATATGGGTTCATTTGGCTCATGAAATCTATTCCATATCAAAGTCTACTATAGTACTCAGGCAACACCAAACCTCTAACTTCAAAAATTTATAACTCTCTCTCTATAAATCTTTTTCATACAAAATATTAGTCACTAGAAAGCTTATAATGTCAGCCATATTTCTATAAAATTTCATAGGCATTAGACTTTATTTGGCCCTTGAATGACATAGAAATGCAAACTAACTATATGAACAATGACTGAGGCAATTCTACATAATTTGGACAACTTTGAAAATTCATAAATAAATCTTTAGAGTTCCAAATTAGGTGCTCTCTAGCTTTTGAAAAGATCTAGATGAGAGTTAAAAAAATTCATCCATTTGGTCAGTCTATGGTTCAGTTCAAAAATATGGTCATTTTAAGGGTCAAAATGGTTTAAAAGAGTGCCAAATGACCTTCCAATCAATCCATAGCCAATTGAGCACGTCCACGAACATGAATACAGCATAGGGAAGCATTCCAAATGGTCCAAATCATCATGTATCTCAAAACCACTATCCTAGTTATTGTTATACATAGGTGCATCAAGGCTCTAGAATGTCAAACTCATGCATAAACATTCATTTGGTTCCAAATTCCATTCATACATGATATTCTCATACTTTTATACATGCTCAAAGGTCTACATCTCATATACATCATATAATTACATACTTTGATATCAAAATGACAAATTTTCTATTTTATTGTCAAAGTCTTACTCTTTAAGTGGCTTGGCTTCCATTTCTTACTCCATGTGGCTCACATAGACATGATTAGGCATAATATGGGGAAGAATGAAATTTAAAGAATCCCAATAGCTATTTACCCTTTCAAATATACATGTATGATGTAATTATATGTCAAAGAATGTATGTATGCTATAAACATTTCTTATAAATATACGTAAATCAATTTCCTTATCATGTGGACTTATACATGTCAAATATAGGCTCTAGGGGATGTTGGTTTAGGCTCACCTAATTTCTTTGGGACTTTTGGATTTGCTTCACCCACTTTAACTTTTAACTCAGCCTCACTCCTTCTTAATGCTTTTAGCTTTGCCACATCCATTCTTAGAGACTTTTGGCTTATCCTCATCCATTTTAAGGGACTTTTGGTATAACCACATCTATTCAAGTCACTTTGCACTCAAAATTGCATTTTAAGAAGCATAATGGTACCATATTATGAAATCAATAGCTAAAAACATATTTCATAGTTCAAACATACACATAAGCATCTAATGACAAGCAAACATCTAAGAAATGCATGTAAGAAAGGTTAGAGAGCTACCGTGAAGCAAGAACACAACTTTTCCCTTGCATTACTCCTTCCCCTTTTCGGCCACACACATGCACCTAGGTGAAGCTTGATTCACTTGGCCTAGACACATCAAATGAGGCACAATTACATCATTGGAACAAGTTCTAGCCCTACACAAACTCTATGCAAGCTCACTTTCTCTTATGAGACCATTATGATTCCATACAAGGCATAATGAAGCAACCCTTAGAATTTATGATCTTAGCTCTAATTTTTCATTTAATCTAGGATATATGACTCCATTAGAACTCATTAGAGTCATCACCAATTCAATTCAAGGAGCCTAGACTCAAGTTACTTTGTTTTGTCTTAAAATGGAGCCTACACCTCCATCTCATAAATCATGGCTTCTAAATTCAAACTAGTGGTTCCTTTTATATTTATTAATCATATTTAGGTCATTCCTATCCTTAGAAGTTAAGAAAAATCTCCTTAGGTACTTCTTCTAGGTTTGGTCGAGACATATGCACCATTAGCTACCCATGGAGTTTCATTTATTTTTCCTAGGGAATTGGCACTTGTGAAGTTTTCTTGATGTCTTATGATCTCTTACATACTCATACATAAGTAAGATTATCACCAGAAAGCTTTAAAATTGGCTAGGTGCACCAAGAACCCTAAGTCATATAACTTGATTTCTAAAGCTTTTGTTTTAAATCTAATTGTATATTCTTATTCCTCATACTTGAAAACCCTTGTCTCTACTGCATTTTGGTTTGAATTCATTCCCTCTTGATTGGGCCTAGTGTTGGCTGAGCATGGCATGAGAAGAACAAGCAAGAGGAAGTAACAAAAGGCCATGATTCTTACCTTGTTTCAAAGCTTGTTCAAGAAGCTTCCAAGTGCTTCTAGCTTCTCATTCCAATTCTAACTTTCTCCTACTGAACCAACCATAAATCAATCCCAAATTAGTCACTAAAACCATAGGAGAAAAGAGGAGAAAGAGGAGGAGAAGATTGGTGAGGGAGAACACATGAAAAACTATAGATTTCTTACACCTTTTAGATGGTTTTCTTCCTCCTTCTTCCTTCTTCTTGTGCGCCACTTCCTACTACCCTTGGTTCTATTTTAGTCTATAAATAAGTCAATCTTCAAGGCTGGACAAGAGGGTGTAACACCCCAAAATTTATTAATGATAATTATGGTGAATTAAGGAATTAATACAGGGATTTGGGAAAAATAAGTAAAAGAAGGTTTCTAGAGAAATAGGTTTATTTTAGACATTTTGAGGTAATAATCATATTTAGTTATTGTTAGGTAGAGATATATTAATTATGGTTATAGGCTTAATTAGGGAATTAACTAAGGGAAGTTAAACATTTAATTTAAACCTTGTAATCAATGTATTTATGCCATAAGCCAAAGAAGAAAGCCCACTTCTAGTTTGTAAGAACGTCCCATCTCATTTCTTAAGAGCCTAACTCTCATTTCATCAACTAAACGCTTCAACTTATGGCCTAATAAACACATATCTGAACACAAGTAGATTTTAGGCTTTAGGGTTGGCCTAACCCCATCTAAAACCCTAACTTACTCATCCCTTCATTCTCTATTCTGTAGACCAAGTCAATCTTAGGCAAGGGAGAACTCTATTTTCACATAGAAAGAGAGGAGGCTAAGGTTTTTTGGATTTTTCGACCATTTCTTACTTCTAGCAGAATATTTGGCTAAAGTAATCTATATAAAACATGCCCCTCTCATTCTCCTCTTCATTTTGGTCCAATTAATTTCTAGTTTAATGAAATTTCATCTCTTTCTTAAATCTAAAATTTAGTGCTTAGATGATTCCTTGCAAAATTTTTGAAGTTAAAAGTTAGAGGGATGATTAGGTAAGTATTTCCCTTTCATTTTGTGTATTATTTTGTTGGAAAATGTCTCTTATGGTTGATTTTCATAATGGTTTCTACTATAGTGCAAAAATAAAATGAGATAGAAGTGAAACTGATAAGCATGATTTTTATACATTCTATTCCTCCTAACTTAGTCATTTTAATAATCAAATGTAGCTTAATGAATGCAATTGAATGGAAATTGATTTTAATAGCCACTTTTGCACTTTAGGAATTAAATTGTAAAATTCTTGAATTTTATTACATGAATTCCTTTTAAATAATTTTGTGGGTATTCCTACTTAACACTTTCCATTCTTTTGTGTAGATTTTAATGGGCTTTGAACACAATCATGAAAGCCATGAGTTGGAAGACGTAGGAAGCACTCTCAAGTTGAGCAACATGAGGCAAGCTCCAACTTCTTTATTCCTCTCGTAGAGAATAACCCACTCATGCAGAAACAGAGGAAGTTGCCACGGGTTCTGCACTCACACAAGAAGCTGCAGCACTTACAAAAGCCACGAAGAAGCAGAAACAAGAGTAGATGTTACGTGGAAATGTGAGCAGAACAAAAGAGAGGCAACGAGAGAAGAAGCTTTAGGCTGAACTCGAGGGCTATGTTAAATGAAGGAAGCAACGAGTTGAAGTCTGGAATGAGCTGCACGAGAGAAGAAATACAGAAGAAACGAAGAAGCTCACATGCAGAGAGAGGAACGTGACTTCAGCGTGGAAAAGGGAGGAAGAAGCAATATGAAATGTCAGCAGAAATAGAGAACCAGCTACAGCGTGGGGAAGAAGAGTGCTGAACAGAGAAACAGCCGCGTGAAGAACGTTAAGATGCTGCATGAGGCCTGGATAGCAACGTGAAACGCGACATGCAGAAGCTACCAGGCTGGACGAAGAAGCTTTTTGAGCTGGAGATTGAAGAAGTGCAGTAGCTGAACAGAGTATGAGAAGAAGGAAGAGCAGAACCACGTAAAAGTAGCATGAAGAATATGAAGAAGAGAGAGCTAGAAACTACAACACGAACTGCCCAAAGAGAATGAGCTTGGTTTTGACGTAAAGGAAGACTGCATAAAGCACCAGCAGAAACACGTGGATAGGAAAGTGAAAGAGAGAAGAATGAGTTGTATGGAGTAGAGCGTGGATGAAGCAAGAAGCCACGAGGAAGAGCAGCTGGGTTGAAGGAACTTAGAAGCAAATGAAGAAGAAGCATGCAGAATTGTGAGCGAAGGGTTTAACACGGAGGAGAAGAAGTGAATCAGAATATGTGAAGCATGAGGAATATAATAAAATAAAATGAAGTGGGACCCACACTTATATCACATGCAAGCTACGGACAAGGAAGGAAGAGAGGCTATCACGTGAGAAACAAATGAAGCAAATGAGAAGGGGGAGCACGTGAAAAAAAAAAAAAAAAAGGCCACGTGAAGAATAAAATCACGCCTCACACTCTCCTTCGTCCATTCGCCCATTCCGTCTTTTTCCATTCACCTTCGCGCATCCATTCACTCCATCCCATCGTCACTCCACGCCTTCATCCAGAGACGCCATTTTCCTCCATTCCATCTTCCATCTCTCCATGCCAATATGAAGCTCTAATTCATCCACCTTGAGGCTAGCTAGGAGGAAGCTCTTGGAGAAGCTTGAATCCTTGGATAAGAATGCAGAATTTTGACTAAGATTTCTTAATTTCTTACACTTTTTCTTTTTCTTATACAATCTTGGTTAAGTTGTATTTGATTAGGAATTTGTTTAATTAATTAGTGGCTGGTTAGACACTAATTAGAACATTGTTTGACTGATTATTTGATTGAATTAGTTCTAAATTGTTCAATTTCCTCTAATCTCCCATGTATGCCATGAAATGCATGAACGAGATTATGTGCTTGATTGTTTGATTTGATGATTCTTTAGTGTTTAGTTGGTTAATTAAACATTTTGGATAATGATTCAGAGGCTAATTAATCATTTAATCAATCAATTTGGATGGTCATTGATCTTAAAACAAGAGTTGATAATTTAATGCGGGATTAAGGTTTTAATTCAACATTAGATTGTTAATCTCTTGATTCTTGCGTGGTAACTCAAGATACATTTGTATTGAACATAATTAGGGACTCTTAGGCTAGAATTAATCACAATTGGATTAGGATAAGGATAGTGGATACCAAGAGACAACTCTAAAGCTAGTCACAAGACCATTCTCCACCCATAATTCTCCAATTAGATAGAATTTACGAATTTTGATTCAATTTAGTTTTAGGTTAGTTTTATTCAATAAAAAACCCCCCAAATCAAGTAGCCTTTAGGACCTTTAACAATTAGAAAACCCAATTAAGCATTGAACTCCATTTCCAAGGGACATGACCTAGGTTGTGCCACTAGATGCATTTTTAATTCAACCTAGTTTTATTTTGAGGGTTGTACAACAAGCCCATCAGAAACACTATAATTTCTAAGCTTGATTACTCAAATCCGAATTTTAGGAGTCCCTAAAGGTAAGTGTCTCCTACCATTTTGTGATGTGTAAATGTTGGAACTTGGGCATTTGGATTGATTTTTAGTGCATACCTTTTGCATGTACGAAAATGGAGAGTAGGGAGTGAACCATTATGAATTCTTAGTGTTTTGACCTTGAATTAGTACAATAGACTCTTTAGGAGCTGGGTAAGCAATTCTTGATAGATTCTTAATGAAATAAATCAATGGATAAGAAATTTCTTACTAATGATAGTTAAATGATGATATTTATACTTATCTTAAGCTTAGTGTGCTTTGGATCATGGTGGTAGCTAAAGTAAGAGTAATTGGCTTCATTGAGGTAACTTCGATTAATTTCCTAATTTCATGTATATGCTCATTTTAATTTGATGTTTTGCTATACATGTATGATTTTGAAATGATAAATGATTGGTTGGCTACTTGATTATTGTTGTGATTAGACCTTGTGAGTCCATGGTGGAGCTGTGGTGCGACTCCACCCGTGCATCATGTTTCGATTGGGTTGTGAATAGACCTCTCAATATACTGAGCTCAGGTTGTACTCATTGTGAACACCGTATTTTGTCCAGGCAAACTCCAAAAATAATGATAAAATTAAACTAAAAAAAATATAAAAAAAAAAAAAAAAGAAATGGAAAGTAAAATAAAAAAAAGAGACTAGGAGGAAAAAAAAAGAGATGAAGTAAAATAATAATAAAAATTAAAAAACATATGTACTTATATACATATATATATATATATATATATATATATATATATATATATATATATAAAGAGAAAGGGGAAGTCCAAAATTAAAAAAAATTTAAGAGAGGGAAACCAAAAAAGAAAAAAAAGTATATTAGAGTTTATTACTTACAAATAATTAAAAAAAAATCAAACAAGAGTTTACTAACTTAATATCAAAAAAAAAAAGACAAACAAAAGAAAATCAATTTAAAAAAAAAAAAGAAGTCTTAACTTTGCTTCCTTTTTCTCTAAATGAAAGCCCAAAAAAGAGAATTTGATCCCAAAAAAAAATTAATTAAAGGAAGTAAAAGTAGCTTCCATCCAATCCTTCTAGACCCAATGGCCCAAACATGAAAAGAAGAAAATGGGCTAAAAAAAAATTAAAAAAAAACAAAAATAAAAAGAAGAAGATTAAGAATAAAGATAGAGGATAATTTTGAAAAAGGAGAGAAAAGAAATAAAAAAAAAGAAAAATAAAAAAAAGAAAGAAAGAGAGAGCCGAAAAAGAAAGCTTCAAGATACTAAATTAAAAAAAAATGGCCCAAATCTTAAAAAAAAATTTTTTGCAAGTCAATCTTTTTAGATCTGGTTTATTAATTCAAAGATAAAAAAAAGAGATAAATAAAACAAAAAAATAATAATAAAAACAAAAAATAATAATAAAATATAAAAAAAATGAAAAGTGGGGTTCAAAACGCAGGTTTCCTGCGTTTTGAGCCCAGCCGCTCCTTTTTCACATTTCTACTCTCTGCCACCGGGAAAAGAGGACAGACACACACAGCGCCGCGAGACCGGGAGCTCGTCCTTATTCATTCTGGACTTCACGAAGAGAGCTAGGCTGGAGCATTGAGGAGGATGGTTTTCATTTCATTCTTCGGGCCTCTGGTGCGTCAGACGTGAAAACTGAGGGGAGACGCCGAAAGAAACAAAAGGATTCTGCATCTTTATTCTTTTGGCTGGCTCTGGTTCTAGACGTAGGAGGACAAAAATTGCTTCATTCATTCGATTTAGCTTTTTCGGACTTGAGACAAGGCGTTGCAGCTGGGAGAGTGGTGGAGACTCTAGAAGTGCAGAGGAAAAAAGAGGGGGAGAGACCGAAAAAAACAAGTGAGAACGAGGATCAGCGAGAGAGGGCGATAGCCGGAGGAATAAAAAGAGGCATGGGGGTTCTGGGTTGATCGAGGAGAAGAGAGAATCGAAAAGGAAGAGAGGCAGAGAGCAGAACGGGAAATCGAAAAATCGAAGCAAGGGATCGAGGGGGAGGAGCGATCTCGAGATAGAAGGAGAGATTCAAACCCAAAAAGAGAAAGTGAGAGATTCAGAGGCATTTCTGAGTAAGGTCTGGCGAGAAGAGAGGTCGCGACTTAGAAATGAAGAAGAGGCGGAGAGAATGAGGCAAGGACGAAGAACTCGTGAGCCAGGAAGAGACATCGTGCTATTCGTCATCTTGCTCGTAGCTGCTGTGCTTCTGCATTCATATCCATACGAAGGCAAACTCTTGATTTGACCAAGAGAGGTAAGTTCCTCGGCCACACTCCCTTTGCTCAAAGATTCACCCCATTTTCTTCCTTCTAATCAATGGAATATGCTGGCAGATTGTTGATTTCTCATGGGTGAATTAGGTTTGGATCGTGGGGTTATTGTATTTTGAGTTATCTTAGTGGAAACTTGTCTATTCTCTGAATCATCTTAGGCTTTGTCCTGCTAATTCACCTCGCTAGTCTGCTTGATACTATAGATGATAATGTCTCTGAATATAGCTCCTTCCATGTGTGTCACCATTGCCATACATTTAAGGTTTTCCTTGTAGCTACTGATAACGCTAGATGGGAACAAAATATTAGGTGATTCAGTAATTAAAATCAGGATTTTTTTTTATTGAGCATATGTTTGTTTTTGGTTTTGGTTTCTGTTAATTGGAACACGATGTTGGGTGCTGATTTATCCATCTTGATAAGATTTTGGCACTCCTGCATTAAGTGGTTGTGGATGACGTCTGAAATGTCATGTGCTGTACAAATCATGAAATATGACTGGTAAGTACTCGATGAAATGCCTAAGAGAGGATTCCCTAAATGTTTCTGATTTAGTAGGACCTAGCATGTTGAAATTAAGCGATTAGGATCCTAGGTGCCTACTTTGTGGATGCTTATTATTGAATTGGATTAAGTCATGAAGCTTTAATTATAGTATTCTCGTTGTTGAAATTTGCTGCGTGGATAGCTTAATCTGTCTTGGTTCATAACGCCTTGATTGCAATATTCCCGGTGTTAAAATTCGTTGTCAAAACATGATTTGGGCCAATGCTACTCCAATTTTGACCAGAACTGTTGAGACGTTTTAGTGAATGGGTATGCACTTGATTGAAAATTGAGTGATTATACATTTTGAGTTGTTAGGAAATAGTAGTATTGTCAGGGTTCTCTGATTGGTGGAGTATGAATTTATTACCAGTGTGGCATAATGGTTTTGTTTGGATTTCGAGCTCATGCACCTTTATGTTCCCTTTTTTCCATATCTACACCATTGGCCACGAAATTGCTGGAGGGAATATGTGAGACTGGGACAGCTGAATAAGGAGACCAAGGACAAGCAGCATTGATCAGGCAGATTGCTAGAGAGTTTCCTGGGTAGATGATTAAAGAGAAGGCAAAAGGGATGGCTTCACTGGTTTTTTTTACTTTCACCTAATTTATGTACAACCTCGTGATGTATATTCGAAAAAGATTAATATTTGATTGAACACAAGACACACACTATCACAAATCATCCTGTGCTAGTAAATATTTTAATTTTATTTTCATTTTATTTCATTTTGTTTCCTTCCAAGAATAGTCGTGTGGGATATTTTATCCCCTCAGACGTATAGGAATTAAACCAAATGGACCATATGAAGCAATAAGCCTCCTTGGTACTTATTTGGATCTTAAATTTATATTTTAATAAATTTTTGGGTTTCAATTGTCAAAGTCAAATTGTTTTTTTTAAATTTAGTAAAAAAAAATATATTTTCAAAAAAAGAAAAAAACAAGACCCAACAAAAAATAAAGAGTAAATAAGAATTAAACTTTTTGAGATTTATGAACTTTTTTCAAAGTGTCTTTTAATAAAATTATATTTCATAAAAACAAAAAAATAAAAAAAGTAACAACAAAACAAAAATAAAAAAAAATTCAAAGACGAAGCAAAAATAAAGGCAAAAATAAAATTAAAAAAAATAATAACAAAATAGATAAAAATAAAACATGAACAAAACAAAAATAAATAGAACTAAAAAACAAAAAGAAAGAAAAAAGAAACAAAATAGAGCACAAAAATAAAAATTAACCAAAAAAGAAACAAATAGAAAAAAAAACAACCACAATAACAAAACCAAAAATAAATAAATAAAAACGGAAAACAAAAAAAAGTAACAACAAAAAAAGAAAAAAACAAAAACAAAAACAAAATAAGACGAAAAAAAAAGAAAAAGGTAATAAAAACCAAAAAAAATGAAAATGATAGAAAAACAAAAATGATAAGTAAGAAGAAAAATTGAAAATGCAAGGAGAATTGAATTAAATTTTTCTCTAACAAATCAAAATACATAAACCAATTTCAAAACTTATTTTGTTTGTTAAAGAAAAAAATAATTTATTCTCTGTCTTTTCACAGAAAAAAATAACACCCAAACAAAGAAAATTAAATATAAAAAAATCATTAAACTAAAAAATGGAAAAAAAAATTAAAAACCAAACAAAAAACCATAAAATAACAAAAAAAGAAAAAGAAAAAAAAGCAAAGAAAAAAAAACAACACAAAAACAAAAATATACAAAAAGTCAAAAAATCATAAACAAAACAAAGATAAACAAAACTAAAAATAAAAAGAAAAAAATAACAAAATAGAACGCAAAATAAAAATTAACAAAAGAAAAGAGAGAAACAAATAGAAAAATAAAAAAAAACAACAACAACAACTAAAACCAAAAAAAATAAAAAGAAAGAAAAAAATAATAGGAAGAAAAAATAATAATAAAAAAAACAAAAACAAAAAAAAATGAAAAAATAGGAAAAAGAGAGAAAAAAACTAAAAATGCAAAGAAAAGTAAAATTACATTTTCCTTTAGCAAATTAAAACACCTCAACCAATTTCAAAAGTCGCTTTATTTGTTAAAGGAAAAAGTAATTTGTTTTCTTCATCTTTTCACGAAAAAGACAACACCAAAAAAAAATATTAAAAAAAATTAATTAAAAAATAAAGAACCCAAAAAAAAACAAAAACAAAAAAAAGAGGAAAAACAAAAACAAAACATAAAACAAAGAGAAAAAAAACCAACCACCAAATACAATCTCTAGTCGAACTACGTGGACTTTGATCCCTTTCAAAGGGTACGTAGGCCCTAGGCTTTTATCCTAGGTCAAGTCCTCCCTTGTAAATAAATATTTTATTTTCTTAATTTCTTTTATTTTATACCCTTTTTTTTATTTTATTCTTTGAATTTCTTTTTGTTTTGCTTTTAGATTTCTTTCTTCTCTTAAATTTTATTCCCTTAAATTTTTCCTTCTGTTCTTTGCATGTGGTTGGTTAGGGAGAATTAAAATAGACTAAAGGCCATATAATTTTGTACAACTAACTTAGGGTAACCGTTCTTAAGAACGGGTGTAGTGGGGTGCCTAATACCTTCCTCACTCACAATCGACTCCCGAATCCATTCTTTAATTCGCAGACCATTTTTCAAATTAAAAAGGTTTTTCCAAAGTTTTACCTTTTCAAAAATAAAATTTTGGTGGCGACTCCTAAACCTTATTTTTCCTGAACCCTATCTATTTGTATTCTATTTCTTCTTATCTTTTTAGCTTTCAATTTTGATCCTTTTTTTTAGAGGCGCCACGCGGTCGTATTTTCGGGTGTGACACTCATTAGGGAGTTGGTGACGTGGATGAGCCTTTCCCAGTGTTATTAGCCTTTAAAATGTTTGATGTGATTATTAGTATAAGACAATAGTCACTTGTAACTCAACTAGTTCATTTGCTAATTAAATTGATGATTCTGGTATTTAATGATATGAAAATGCATTATATTGATTAATTTGCACATGTATATGGAATTTACCTCTTGTTACTAAAATTGTATATCTCACCCTAGTTATGGGCTAACATTTTTAAGGACCGGACCTTTTAGTGGCAAGGAAAAATTAATGGAAGCTTATTGTATGGTTTGATAGCCATAAGTTTGGAGATCTTGTAAGGTTGGGTTTATGTAATAAGAATACTAGTTCATTGTCCTTGCCACATTGCATCATGAATTGTCAAGTATAGGGACTGTCTATGTAATACATTTATCATTGAATTGAACATTGTAATTGTAATTGACTAATAATTGATGAATGACTTGATCTTTTATGTCTATTAAGCATTAGCCTTGTAGACATTTGTGGTTGAACCATTTTCCTATCATGGAATGGGAATTGACTGATATGAAATTAAATTTGATTGTTCTAATTCAATCCTAGACCCCTAAATAATGAGAATTAGTAAATCCATGATATTAGAGAATTGGAAGGTCTAGAAAACTATGCATGTTAGTCATGAAGGCCTTAGAATTCATCTAGAATAAGTGGCAAGGGGTTAGAAAGCATGAAAATGAGAAAATAGCATCAAAAAGAGCGAAGTCGCAACTTAAAAAGACTTGAGTCATGACCAAAATTGAAGTTCGAGGTAACAAAGTCTAGAAGCGCTGTGGCCAAGGTAATTTGAGCCATGGTGCAAGGTGAGAAATTAGCTTTAGGGGGTAACAGGGAGTAGTCTTGCTAAGGCGCAAGGGAAGCTCATCGTAGCGGGAATCGAAAGGTAAGCTGGGAGAGTTTCAGGAGGCTCTCTCTCACTATGACACCATATAGGCTCGTCGCAGTGAAACACTCAACTCGCTACAATGAGACACCCAACTTGCCACAGCACTAGCAAAGCTAGCCACGATGAGAATGACGAAAAAGTGAACAGTAGGTCCCTAAGAGCACTCCGCCATCAAGTAGAAAACCCAAGCCACAACGCAAGGTGTGAAATTTCAGTTTTGAGCTCCAGTAGTCACTTACACCATGGCACAAATGTACTAAGTTATGGTGAGTGTAACACCATAATTAACTAGGCTATCTCATATTATTCAAGCACATTTCCTTAGTCTAGCATCCTTTCTTAAGAAAAATGAAATAAAAAAATAATGGATTATTTTGTGTTACGTCGCAAATAAATTCTTCATTTCGTGTGCCGTGGACCATATGAATTCATCCATCTTATTATCCTATTTAAATACATAAATACAACTCAAAAACTATCTCAAGATGTGGCCAAAAACTTGAGCTCATGAACCATATACATAAAAATTACATGTGCAGCCTCAGGTTAGTGTGCCGGCTTTCTGTCATGAACTTTAGAAAATCATAACTAATTCTAAAAAAATCAAAATCAAGCACACTATACCATTCTAGAAAAATAAGTCTAGACTACAACAAGGATGTCTAACTATTGGAAATTGATAGAACAGTAACCAAACTCGCCTGGCACTGCTGGTACTGTCACAGAACTTTAAAAGTCATATCTCCCTGCTCAGACATCCCATTGGGGTGATCTTACTAGTCAAAGAAATCTTATTATGTTTAGTTTATTTGTGTCAAATTTCATAAGCATTGGACACCATTTAACCCTTATAACACCTCAGAATTTATTAATGAGGACTACAGTGAATTAAGGAATTAATACAAGGATTTGGGAAAAAAATAAAGAAAAATAAGGTTTCTAAAGAAATGGATTTGTTTTAGACATTTTAAGCCAATAATCATGTTTAGTTATTATTAGGTGGAGATATATTAATTATGGTTGTAGGGTTTAATTAAGAAGTTAACTAAGGGGAGTTAGACATTTAATTTGCCTTATGATCAATGATTTATGTCATAAGCCAAATAAGAAAGCCTATTTCTAGTTTGTAAGAATGTCCAATCTCATTTCTTAAGAGCCCAACTCTCATTTCATCAACTAAACCCTTCAACTTATGGCCCAATAAGCACATATCTGAACCTAAGTGGATTTTGGACTTTAGGGTTGGCCAAACCAATCTAAAACCCTAACTTAATTAGCCCTTTATCCTCTATTCTGTAGACCAACTCAATCTTAGGCAAGGGAGAACTCCATTTTCGCATAGGAAGAGAGGAGGCTAGGGTTTTCTGCATTCCTCTACTATTTCTCACTTCTAGAGGAAGATTTAGCCAAGGTAATCTATATAAAACATGTCCCTCTCATTCTCCTTTTCAATTTGGTTCGATTAGTCTCTAGTTTTAGGCATTTTTATCTCCTTCTCAAATCTGAAATTTGGTGTTTAGGTGATTCCCTGCAAAATTTTTGGAGTTAGAAGTTAGAGGGATGATTGGGTAAGTATTCCCTTTCCATTTTATGTATTACTTTGCTGGAAAATGCCCCTAAGGATTGATTTTCATAATGGGTTCTACTATTGTGCGAAATTACAAGGAGATGAAGGTGAAAAACTGAAATTTTTGGGCTTGATGACTCAAATTCGAATTTTGGAATTTCCCATGGTGTGTTCTTGATAGTTGAGGTTTAACTTAGTCCATTTGACTTCTTAGGTATATGGGTAAGTGTTCCTCTTCTCTTATGTGGTATATATACTGAATTTCCATTATTTAGACTGACTTTTGGTGCATGGCTTTTACATGTGCGAAAATGGAGATGTTAGGAGTGACCCATTGTGAGTTCTTATTGTTGTGACCTTGAATTGGTGCTGTAGACCTTTAGGAAGCTTGGGTACGAAGTTTTTAATGTACTCTTGTTAAGATTAATCGGTGGATAGGGAAATTCCTTACTAATGGTAGTTAAATAATGATGATTATACTTATGTTAGGCCTGGTGTGCTTTGAATCATGATGGTAATTAGAGGATGAGTAATTGGCTTCATTAAGGTAACTGGGGTTACTTTCCTAATTCCATGTATATGCTCAGGTTGATCTGATTTTTACTACACCTGTTTGATTTTGAGATACCAAATGATTAGTTGACTACTTAAATTGTTATTGTGATTGGACCTAGTGAGTCTATAATGGAGCTGTGGTGTGATTGTCACCTGTGCATGTGCTTCAATCGAGCACTAGATTGTGATCAGACCCCAGATGAACTGAGCCCTAGTTGTGATATGGGACAATAGTCATTGGTAGCTTAACTAGTTCATTTGTAAATTGAATTGATGGTTCTAGTATTGATGATATGAAATTGCATTGTATTGATTAATCTATACATATATATATATATATATATATATATATATATATATATATGGAATTTACCTCTTGCTACTGAAATTGTATATCTTACCCTAATTGTGGGCTAACATTTTCAGGGACTGGACCTATTAGTGGCAAGGAGAAAATTAATAGAAGCTTATTATATGGTTTAGTAGTAGGTAGGTTTTGGAAACCTTGTCAGATTATATTTGTATAACTAGAGTGCTAGTCTTATGTAATTGTCGCATTGCATCATGAATTGCCAAGCATAGGGACTGTAATCATTTGATACATCAGATATTAACTTAAACTAGTGATGTATGGAATTTCTAATAGGACTTATGTTTGAATGGAAATGTGAGTAGTGTATGAACTCTTTGCTGTCATTGATCTATGAACTCACCGGTTTATGGTGGCTAGAGGGTTAAGGATCCACATTTGAGTTTTGAATAGGTAATGATAGATGTCTTAGGTAGATTAGGTAAAAGAAAGGCATTAAATCTTCACAAAATAAGTTAAAATGGCCTAGAGTATTACTAGAGGGGGAATTAGAGAGCATGAGATGAAATCTTGGGAGTTATAGGAACAAAAGGGAATTGGCCATGGCTAAAAGTGACGAAGTTACCCAGGGAAGGTAACAAAGGGAATTGGCTATGGCCAAAATTTAATTGGCCTCGGCCAAATGGTAACAGAGGGTAATTGGCCAAGGCCAACATTTAATTGGCCTTGGCCAAATGTGGCGAAGCTGCCAAGGAAGAAAATAGAGAGCAATTGGCCACAGCGAATATGAGGTTAGCCGTGGCTAAGTCTGATAGGCAGGTCAAGGGGTGCTTTAGAAGGTATTTGGCCGTGACAAAAGAGATATTTGGCTGTGGCGAAATGTGCAAAATTTGTAAAGGTGTAAGGAGTTGAACCCGAGAGTAATTAGCCGCGGTGAGAGGAAATTTAGCTGTGGCGAAGGTGCTCAATTTCTCATATACACCTAAAAACCTTAGTTTCTCTTATGGTAATGCTAAGGAATGATCTAGAAACACTTGTAAGAGGTTATTGTGAGTTGGAATTGATGGATGGAAGAATTAAAGGCTCTTCATTGATTATTAAATTCACTTGCACATTTAAATAATTATGGTTATCTAATTAATGACCCTAATACATCAAGGTTCAAATTTCCTTTCATTTTCTGAATGTAATTAGTTGTAATAACTTTCAACCTTGATTTATGATTATTAATTATGTACTTAACCTTAATTATGATGATTAGAAGTTAGGGTTGTTACAGCCCTTAATGACACAGGAGAAGAAACTAACTATATGAATAGTAACCACACCATAACAGCAAAAAGTTGGCAACTTTAAAAGTTTATAATTAATTTCAAAGAGTTTCAAATAATCTAATCTTTGGCTTCCAAAAAAATCTAGATGAGATCTATATGTAAGCCAAATTTCATGAGGAAATTCATTCATTTTGGTTAGAACGTGTCATAAGGTTGCAAAATGGCTTTTTTATACTTCTTAAAGTGCCATAAGAGTTCCAAATTTGCTCCCAAGGCTTTCATGGCCACTTGAGTATGTGAGAAAACACCAAAATAGTCTATTAAACATGTCTCAAAGGTGCACAAACCTAAATTTCACAAAGTCACACTCTCACCCCAAGGTATACACAAGAATACATAAGCTTATCCTTGGTATTCAATGTCAAAATCATGTAATATCATTCATATAGCTCTAGTTCTCATACATATACAATATATCCATGCATTTACAAGTATTTATAAGCTCATAATCATATACAACATTGGATTACATCATATACCAATCATATGGCCACAAAATAGACAATTTACACAATTTTATGTCAATCTCCTTCCTTTATACTTGGTGGCTTCTATTCCTTGACTCACTTAGTCCACCTAGACATGTTAGGCAAATGGAGAGGAAGAAATGAGATTCTAGGAATTCCAATAGCTCTTCTTCCTTTCAACCATACATAAAGAATGCAAATCCAAGCCTAAAAATACATGCATGGATTTTATGGAGTACATAATCATACATAGATCATTTCTTGCACTCAAGAAGTCATATAAAACATACATAGGCTTGCCAAGCAAGTGGTTTAGCCTCACCCATTCTCTTTAGGGATTTTAGACTTGCCTCACCCATTTTCTCAGGGAAATTTTGACTAAGCCTCACTTTTTACAGACTTTTAGCTTTGTCTTACCCATTCTTGGGGATTTTTGGCTCATCCTCACCATTTCTAGAAAACTTTTGGCTTCACCACACTCAAGCAAATCAAAACATGTTTATAAAACATCATTTGTGTGCATAACATAGTAACATGGTACCATGGCATATAGATACATGATAAAACATCTTTCATGGCTTAAAACATATATACACACATTCAAAGACAAGATAAACATCCACTCAAGCATGAAAGAAAGAAGAGAAAGCTACCTTGGTTACAAATGCACACTTTTCCTTTCAAGAATGCTTCCTCTCCCTTGGCCACACACTCACAAGGATGTGAGACTTGGTTCCTTTGGCTTAAACACAATATATGGAAGCCAATTACACTCTTGGAACAATTTCTAAAGTCACACATTCACTTCAAAAGCTAGATGATTCCTCTGGCTCATTTATGGCTCTATAATATACCTAATGAAGCCACATCTATAAATCATGATCTTCACTCCATTATTTCCATCCATTTATGACTCTTAACTCATTTTAAGCCTCTTGGAGCCATCACACAATTAATTTAAGGAGCTTAGCTAAGTATTGCTTCTTTAAATCATAATATGAAACCTATGATATCATCTCACTATCCATGACTTCTAAAATTTTTTCAAAGCTTCCTCTCATCCTCTCCCATCATATATGACATAAAACCAAGCTTGGAAGAATTTAAAACTATTCCTTGGTGCTTCATCCTCTCTAGGCCAAGGCTATGCTTTATGAAAACACTAAGGGAGTTTGTTTTGTTTTCTTGATGGAAGATGCATGTGAGAAGCTTTCTAGAGATCTTAAGAGTGTAACACCATAATTTTTAGCTTATTTCATGATACTCATATGCTTCACATTATTAAATTCCATGAAGGTGTACAAAAAAAGGAATAAAAATAATGAATTTTTTTGCATTGCGTCGTATTTAAAATTTTCATTCGATATCATGTGGACTGTGTGAACTCATACCATACATTTTCACATTTACTTACATGAATAAAACTCATTTAAATCATAAAAATGTGGCTTGCTTCTCAAGAATCAGGAAAGGGAGCTCAAAATATTTCTATAAAATTTCAGCCAGGCCCCTTTTCTGACCAAATTTGAAAATTCATAACTAATTCTAACAAAATCAAAATTATTCATTCTCAGTCATTCTAGAAAGCTATGGATGTCTATTTCATATTAAAAATATTTCTAGACTATAAAATCCATCACAGAGGACATTTGATATCCGAAAAAGTCCAGAGGTCAAACTGTCACTGATGCTATCACAGATTTCTGCAGCAAATTTTGAAAATGTCCAATTAATTCCAAAAATATCCAATCCATACAAATGATAGCAATATGGAAAGCTATGGATATTAGCTAGAGGGAAAAAATATTTACAAACCAGCTCAAGCAGCCTAGACCTCAAAATTCAATAGAACAATACCTAAGGTCGAGTAAAATTCCTAATATTAGATAGAATTTCAAAATTTTATATCTCCCTCTCTAGACCTCTAAATGAGATGATTCTAGTTGGTACAAGTCCCTATGAATGTCTACTTTCTTTGTATAAAATTTCATAGAAATTGGACATCATTTGAGTCATGTCTAATAGATTTCATTTTCAGACCAAATGAATAGTCCAACAAACCAAAATCAGAAAAAAAAAAAATGCCAACTTTGGAAATTCCTCAAATATTTTGTAGACCTCCAAAAATTATTTTCTTTAACTTCCCAAAAATCTCTCAATAAGCTCTAATTTCATGTCAAATCTTAGATCAAGAAGAGTTCATTTGGTCAAAAAGTGACATAGGGATCTATTATAGTCATTTTTGGCTCCATATAGGGTATCAAAGTGCCAAATGGCTTTTCCTAGGGTTTGGCACCTTTTGGGTCAAGTCTAAAAGCATGATTAAGACTTGTGTAAGCTGCCTAAATGGTCCGAACCTCATGTATCTCATTTTGGCCATTTCATCCACACATATGCATATTTCCATAAAGCCATTCATGAAACTAATTTGCCATCATATACTCAATTCATATTCCAATGGCTATATAACATATTCTCTCATTCATACATGGCATAATATCACAATTACACATGTTCAAGGGGTCATAGACCATACACACACATAGGTTACACCATTTGATACAATTATGGCCTTAAAGAAGCAAAACTCAAGCACTTTATTGTCAAACTCTTTCCTTCAAGGTGGTTAGCTTCCATTACCTTATCCACTTGGTCCACCTAGTATGTGAGATCATTGGAGAGGAGGGAATGAGATTCAAGGAATCCTAATAGCACATCTCTCATTCAATCATACATAATAGATGCAAACAAGTCTCATGAACGAATGTATGGTCATATGGACATGTGCAAACATTCAAGATGCATTTTCATTATTTAAGAAAGTCATACATAGCATACAAAGGCTTGCCAAGCAAGTGGATTGGCCTCACCAAATTTCTTGAGGATATTGGACTTGCCTCACCCATTCTTTAAAAGATTCTTAGACTCAACCATACTCTTGGGAGCCCATCTTGCTTTTGGGAGACTCTTTGCCTTGTCTCAACCAATCTCAAGAGTTTTGGGCTCATCCTCACCATGCCTAAGGGTTTATGGCCTCACCACACTCAAGCAAACCCAAACACACATCAAAAACATCATATAAGAGCATATTGTAACATCATGGCACCATGGAATTAAAGTCATGCTAGAACACTTTTCATGGCCTCAAAATACACATACATACATTCAAGACAAGCTAAGCACACATCCATGCATGAGAGAAGGTGGAGAGAGCTACCTTGCATACAATCACACACTTTTCCCTTTGGATTCAAGCTCCTCTTTTCGACCACACACACACAAACTTGTGGAGATGGCTTTTCTTGGCCTAGACACAATTTATGGAAGCCAATTAGGTTTATAAAACAAATTCTAAGGCCACACAACTTGCTTAGACACTAGGTTGTTCTATAAACCCTATTATGGTCCATAAATGCACCTAATGAAGCAACACCCCTCAAATAAATTCTAGGCTCCATTCTTTCCCTTCAAATATGATTCTTGACTCCTTTTAAGCCTCTTGGAGTCATCACACAAATAAAACAAAGAGCCTAACTATATGTTGCTTCTTTAGGTCATAATATGGAACATAAAGCACTAACTCATTCTCTAAGCTTCCTAAATTTTTCCCAAGGCTTCCTCTCATATTCATTCATCATATATGACTCAAGAATGTGCTTAGAAAAATTTAAAACTCTCTCTAGCTATGTTATCCTTGCTTGGCCGAGGCTTTGGAGGAAATGGAGCTCCATGGAGTTTGCTTTGTTTTCTCAAGGGAAGAAGCATATGGGGAGCCTCTTAGGGATCTTAGGAGCTCATTTAAACTCTTATTTAGGCCTAGGAATCATCATACAAAATCAAATTTTACAAGATGCAATTGATATCCTAGAACCTGCATCTTGAAATTTAATGATTTTTTGTTGATTCCTTTTGCATATTCTTGATCTTCACACCCTTTTTCCTTAGATTCACCCTTGATTCTGCCTAAAAGTCAAGTCTTCCTAGGGTTTTCTCATGTTAGGCGAAATGGAGGAGGAGGGAACCAAAGATGACAACCATAGGAAGAGAAATTACCTTGTTTTCTTGCTTTTTCTCACTTGAATCTTGTGTTTTTTAAGCTCCTCTCTTCAAATCCGAATTTTCCCCTCAATTTCTCCTTTAAAACAGATCCATATACTCCATTCTAATCATAGGAAATAAAGGAGAATGAAGGAGAAGAGGTTTGGAAGAGAAAGAGCATGAAAAACCATGAAAATCCATACCTTTCTACCTTGAATTTCTCCTCCTTTTCTTCCTCCTCTTATGTGCCTCATCCCCTAGGGTTTTCCTCTAGTTTTGGGTGGAACATGGTTGTGCATAATGAAGGGAGAAGAAGGGTGCATCATATATATAGGTGGGAGGAAGTTACACTTTTCAAAAATTCTCATTTTGCTCTTCATTCTTGGTATTTTTGTTTCTCCTTCGTTTTAGCTCCTTTTTTAAAACTGTCTTTTCCATTATGAAATTTAGGTTCCCAATTTAGTAAAATACCTTTGGAATCACTCAAATCGGAGCTAAAACCATCTTGAACGAATCTGTCAAAGTTCAGGCACACTGACGTTGGAAAATATCCACTGGAGGGGTTTTAGCTGTCTTGAGGCTTTCCATAGTCTTCAGGGCCTCTAAGAACCTTGAAGAACTCAAAACTTTTATTTAAAAAGCCCTTCTATGTGAATTACAAAATTTGCTCAAAATTACGAAAATGCCATTACGTTTCATATGCTTTTCGTAAGAAATTGTTTCTTCATTCTAGCTCCATTTTTCTTTTCGTCTGAGCTTAGGATTCTCATTTTTAGTAGTTTAGAATGCTTCTTAAATTTTTTGGGACCTTAACTATCTCATTTCAGGGGACTTCCTTTTGTATCCGGTAAATTTCGTTCATTTATAAAGAAATCGTACGTTATGTTTCTCACATTTTCTCTGGTTTTCAAAGAACCGAATGTTACATTTCTCCCCCCTTAAATAAATTTCATCTTCAAAATTTGGGGTATACTTTCTTCTTATTCTTTTTTCCTTTTCTAGCTAACTGCTCTTTTTTTTTCCTTCTTCCAAGCTCTATACGCTTTTCTCAGCGATTTCCTTCTTTTGAATTTTCCCTTAGCCAGGGGATTTTTCATTGCTAGTTCTTAATAAGGGCTCTATTGCTATAAAATACTAGCTAGTTCTTTTTCACAAGGGAAAGAAATTTCTCACTCTCGAGGCCTATCCTGGAAGAGCTTACAAATCATATCGAGTTAATGATAACCCGTTTGTAGGATTAATGTTTCTTTCGGTTGACTCAATTACACATCTCGAGAGGTAACTTATTTCGTATCCAATCTCCTGTGTTCTCTCTTAATGGCTTTTCATAACATCTCATTATCTTTTTTTATCATTACAGCCATCGGAGGTTTCTATTTGTCTACTTACTTAATTACATGTTCCTTCACTGTTCATCTCTGCGTTCTTTCTTACTAGCTCATCCCATGATTATAATTCACATTTCTTTCTATCACAGGCCTTATATCGCAACTGCTTACTGGGATTACAGCTCCTTTGAGGAGTTTCTGCTTTTAATGATCCCAGTTTCTTTATTTACTATTACATTTGTCTTTGTAGGCTGGGACTTCTTCTCACTTTCTTTGCTCACTTACAGTGGCATTTTATAGTCCTTTAGTTTAATACTGATTGGCCTAACATATATCTCATACTAGCACCAAAGAGCTACTACCATTTACTACTGCTGAGTTCTAGTGGGATGTTAGCTATTCTCACAGTTTTACTCACTGGAGATATACTGTACCACTTATGTCACATAAAAATTGTACCTAACCCCTTTTTGAATATATAAGCTAACATGTGGGGATCTCTTTATCCCTCGGTCAAGGCTACTGCCTGCTAAATAGTGGTTCATCTGGCTCTAACTCTGGAAAGCTAATTTTTTACTTTCCTCATCCCATACACTATACTCATCTCTAAAGAGAGCTAATCAATGGTCTAACTGTTTGAGTAAAACCCTCATATCTCTGTGGCAATGGTCTACCAAACTCAGGAGATCTGTAGTCTTTGAGATAAAGGCTAGTTGAAACTATACTGGTATTTGAGACTAACTGCTATGTAAAACTATCTCAGGCTGTCATCTCTCTAGAGAACTATCATGTTGTGGCTAGTGCTCTCTATAACTCTATGGGATCTACTATGACCCCTGGGTCTACTGTGACCTCTCAGAGCCCAGCTAGGGTCTGCTGTGACCCGCTGTGCTATGTTAGGATCTACTGCGATCCATCTTTGGGAGACATTAAAGCCTACGATCACTGTATCTGATAGTAAAATATATGCTCACTAAGTCCAATAACCATTGCTCATAATTGCTAAGGCTAAACTCAGAGGTACATTGCGCTCTTTGTCCGAAGCGGGTTCTATGTCATCTGATTCTCTAAGATCCCATCATACTAATACTAGGGAGCATTTCAATTTTCACTCATCGCTCCTCATAGGATCCTCAAATTCTCACTTCATCCCCTTTTTCACTTGGGCTTTTTTTTCTTACTCTATTGACTTACTTACTTTAACTGTACTTAACTATCTTTCCTCTCATATCCTACAATTTTTAACTATGCCCACATTCTACTTTTAAGTACTTTGGCACTAGGGCATCTCACGCACTGAGTGTGGCTAACATCTTTGGCAGGAGAGAGGCTATGCACTGGTCCCTTCTTATTTCGTTTACATACATTATGAGGGACTCAGGCTATGCATACTAAATTTGAATATTCTCTACTAGGGATCCCTTTCTGCATGCTTTCCTTACTATTATGATATTACTGGAATCCCTTTACCTTTCTTTTCTAACTTATCTCATTCCTTAACTAACTAGGATATCTTTTAACTATCGAGACACTTTGGTGATTGATGTTGTCGTTTGCTATGCACTCAAGTTACATTACTATTAGGTTGATCAGGCCTAATATCATGTAACCATTGTTGCAAGCAAATCATAACATTAAACACTAATACACGGGCGTTTCATGACTGAGTTCAAAGCCACTATCACCTATATATTACAAGTTTCACAATAATCTAAAGTATCCCTTTATTACTTTTCTTTATCTGTCCTATTCTCATAGAGTGCTCGGGGAAAGTAAGATTATTCCTCTACTACATTCCAAGATCTCTCTACATTGCCTGACTATTTTCACTTCGAGCGTTATCATGCTAAAAGGGCATCTATGCCAAGGGCAAGTATGCTTTTTTAAGTACTCAAGCATATCAACTCAATATCTATTCTTAATCTATTATGTCCTCAGCTTGAAGACTATCATATTTTCTCTTTTTACCTTTCTTATCCTCTTACTTAGGTAAAAGGATGTTCTACTACTGGCTATTTTTGTTGCCAGTTTAGGTTTCTTTATACTCAAGAATGTCTGTCTTTTCCCAAGATTCCTCTACTTATTCACTCTCTGTAACATCAAGGGGGTCTATTTTTCACTCATACCGTCACTCTACTTTTAACTAGACCATCCCTTGTAAGAAGAATTTTATTTCATATAATCCCAAGAATTTTATTCTATGGCGCTCTCGGCTTACCCTCTTTCTTTACATAGCATGACGCTCGCCTTCTTAGGCGGTCTTTAGCTCCCTCTAGCTTCCCTGAGGGTATTAAGGCACTAACTATCTGTCTTAACTTATTTCTATGTTCAGATCAGAGCTGGGCTTTCTCTCTGTTTAGCCTCTTTAACCTCATCCCCAAGAGCACAGTATACTATTCTAGGGTTTTACTAACCCAATCCAGGACACGTACTCTCAATGTCCAAATCTACCTTACTTAAAACTTATATTCTACCGAGTGCTCTAATCATGCATATGTCTTAACCCCTGCATTCTCATATTAGGGAGCTTATCTAACTAAGTACTGAACCCTTATCTATTTACTTTATTGGGCTTAGATTACTCATTTAATCATTACTAAAGCGAGGGTATCTTTTCTATAACTAGTTTCCCTACTCTTCCTTGCTTCCCTTATCATTATACTTTATGACTCAGGGGGTCTATCTAAGGGAATTGACTAACCACTACTGGGTGGTTTCCCCAGCATCAAGATGTCTCATCTTTTCTTTCTCGATCTAGGGATAACTTTCGCTGAGGCTTTCATTCACATATCTCACTTGGAATGATGCTATTGGTCATCTCTTCTAGGCTTTAGCCTATGCTCAGCCTAGGCTAGCCATCTCATTGGACCTATAGCTTACTAACTATCTTCATTCTATTCTGACCTCTGTTACTGGCTACTCATACTTACCTTTAGGTATTACCTATGAGGTATGCCTTTCTAGGCCACTCACTATATGCCTCACTGCTGGTAGTCTTATCTTACATTATTTTGATACTACATTAATATTTTATCATTCAGTATCTCACTTGGTAGCACTCTAGGTTGGAGTCAATGCCTCATAGGCTGGTCTCAATAACCTTATCATCCCTATGTCTAACTTTTTCTATGCTGAGCTCTTTCTCAGTCTCAACTGCTAGGCCTACTAATCATCTATTACTTACTGACCTTCTGTGATCATTTACTACTCTTTTCTCTACTTATACTAGGGGTTCCCACTCTTTGTGGGTTATCTAACCCCTTATCAACTCCTTTCTCAAGTTGGCCTGAATATGAACAACAAGGCATTCACACTACCATTCGTCGTGGCTAACATATCATTTGCCGTGGCTAATCAGCCTCAGGTTCACACTAGTTTTCCTCTTTAAGTATTGGCCATGGCAAGGAATGTAACACTATATATTTCTAGCTCATATCACAACATTTACATGTCTCACATTCATAGTTCCCATGAAGGAGCAAGAAAAAGGGTTAAAGTAATACAATTTCTTGTGTTGCGTCGCGTATAAAAATTTTCATCGATGTCACATGGATTGTGTGAGTTCATACTATACATTCTTATATTTAATTACATAGATACAACTCATTTGCATCATAAAATGTGGCCCACATCTCAAGAATCATGAAGGGAAGCTCAAAATATACATATTAAAATTCGGCCAGAATTGGCCCCTTTTCTGACCCAACTTTGGAAAATCATAATTAAATCTAAAAAAATTAAAATCATGTGTTCTTAGTCATTTTAGAAAGATATAGATGTCTACTTCACACTAAAAATATGCCCAGACTATAACATCTATCACAGAGGGTGTTTGACATCTAAAAATATCCAGAGGTCAAACTGCCTCCTGATATTGTCACAAATTTCTGCAGCAAACTTTGAAAATATCCAATTAATTCCAAACAAATCTAATCTATGTAAATGATACCAATCTGGAAAGGTGTGGATGTTAGCTAGAGGGAAAAAATATTTCCAGACTAGCTCAGGTAGTCCAGACCTTGAAATTCAATAGAACAGTAACTCAGGTTGGGTTAAACTCCTAATACTGGATAGAATGTTTAAAAATTCATATCTCCCTTTCTAGACCTCCAAATGAAGTGCTTCTACATGAGTCACTATGAATGTCTAGTTTCTTTGTATAAAATTTCATGGCAATTGGACATCATTTGAGCCTTGTGTGATAGATTTCATTTTCAAACCAAATGAATAGTACAGTAGACCAAAATCAGAAAAATTGCCAACTTTGGAAATTTCTCAAATATTATGTAGACCTCTGAAAATTATGTTCTTTAGCTTTCCAAAAATTTCTCATTAAGCTCTAATTTGATGTCAAATCTCAGATCAAGAAGAGCTCATTTGGCTAAAAAGTGATATAGGGTTCCATTATGGTCAATTTTGGTTCCATATGAGATACCAAAATAACCAAATGGCTTTCCCTAGGGTTTGGCACCTTTTGGGCAAGTCTAAAAGCATGATTAAGACTTATGTAAGCTGCCCAAATGGTCCCAAACTCCATGCCTCTCATTTTGGCCATCTCATCCACACTTATGCATAATTCCATATCATCATTAAGGAAGCTACAATGCCATAACATGTCCAAATTTCATTCTAGTGGTCACATAGCACATTCTCTTATTCATACATGTCATGATATCATAGTTACATACTTTCATAACATTATAATACATATACATCTATTGAATACATCAATTGTCATTCTTATAGCTTTAAAGTAACAAAATATCCACATTTCAATGTCATTGCTTCATCTCTCATATAATTGACTCCCATTGCCTTGCTCTTTGGGTCCACCTAGCATATTAGATCATTGGAGAGGAGGGAATGAAATTCAAAAAATCCCAATAGCTCATTTCCCATTCAATCATACATAATGGACGCAAACAAGTCTCATAAATGCATGTATGGTCATGTAGACTTGTGTAAACATTCAAGAAGCATTTTCATCATTTGAGAATATCATACATAGCATACAAAGGCTTGCCAAGCAAGTGGATTGACTTGACCCAATTTCTTGTGGATATTAGACTTGCCTCACCCATTCTTTAATGCATTCTTAGACTCAACTATGCTCTTAGAAGCCCACTTTGCTTTTGGGAGACTCTATACTTCGTCTCAACTAATCTCAAAGGTTTTTGGCTCATCCTTACCATGGCTAAGGGTTCTTGGCCTCACCACACTCAAGCAAACCCAAGCATACCTCATAAACATCATATAAAACATAATAAGTCATCATAAAACCATGGCATATGAAATCATGCTATCATACTTATCATAACTTGAAAATACACATACACACATTCTAAGATAAGCTAAGCACACATCCATGCATGAGAGAAGGTGGAGAGAGCTACCTTGCACATAATCACACACTTTTTCTCTTGGAATTCCTTCCTTTGCTTTGGCCACACACCTATAAACTTGTGGAGATGATTTTCCTTGGCCTAGATACACTTTATGGAAGCCAATTAGGTTTATAAAATAAATTTTAAGGCCACACAACTTGCTTAGACAGTAGGTTGTTCTATAAACCCCATTATGGTCCATAATTGCACCTAATGAAGCAACATCCCTCAAATAACTCCTAAGCTCCATTCTTTCCTTTCAAATATGATTCTTGACTCCTTTTAAGCCCCTTGGAGTCATCACACAATCAAAACAAAGAGCCTAACAACATGTTGCTTCTTTAGGTCATAATATGGAACCTAAAGCATCAAATCACTTTCTATGAGTTCTAAATTTTTTCCAAGGCCTCCCCTCATATTCATTCATCATATATGACACAAAAATGGGCTTAGAAAAATTTACAACTCTCCCTAGCTATGGAATCTCATTTTGGCCGAGACTATGGAGCTTAATGGCTTCCTTGGAAGTTGCTTGGTTTTCTTGAAAGAGGAAGCATGTGGGGAGAACCTTAGGGATCTTAGGAGCTCATTTAAACTCTTAATTAGACCTATAAATCATCACACAAAATCAAATTTTGGAAGGTGCACACAAAACCCTAGAATTTGCATCTTGAAACCTAATGGTTATTTTATTGTTTTCTTTGCATATTCTTAATCTCCACACCCTTTTTCCTTAGATTCATGCTTGGTTTGGCTTAAAAACCAGATCCTCCTATGGTTCCTAGCATTAGGAAAAATGGAGGAGGAGGGAGGAGGAGGGAGGATGAGGATATCAACCATAGGAAGAGAAATTACCTAGTTTCCTTGCTTATTCTTGCTTGAATCTTGCTTTCTCCAAGCTCTTCTCTTCAAATCCGAAAATTCCTTGAATTTCTCCCTTAAATCAGATTTATAAACTCCATTTTAATCAAAGGAAACAAAGGAAAAGGGAGGAGAGGAAGTGTGGATGAAGAAAAGCATGAAAAACTACTATAGAAACATACCTTAAGCTTGGATTTTCTTTCCTTTTTCTTCTTCCCTTGGTGCACCACTCTCCTAAGGTTTTTCTTTTGATTTGGGGTAGAATAATTTGAAGCTAAATGAGGAGAGTGTGAGGCACCACCTATTTATGAGGGAAAGTGTAAGGCGCCACCTATTTATAAGGGAGGAAGAAGTACTTTTTCAAAAATTTTCATCTTGCCCTTTGTTCTTGGCATTTTTGTTTCTTCTTTGTTTTAGCTCCTTTTTTAGAATCTCCATTTCTATTATAAAATTTAGGTTCTCAATTCATTAAAATGCCTTTGGAATCACTCAAATTGAAGCTAAAACCTTCCTAAACGAATCAGTCAAAGTTCGGGTACATTGGCATTGGAAAACGTCTACCGGAGGGGTTTTAATTGTCCCGGGGCTTTCCATGGTTTTTAGGGCCTCTGAGAACCCCAGAGAACTTAAAACTTTCATTTAAAAAGCGCTTCTATGTGAATTTTAAAATTTGATCAAAATTACAAAAATGTCATTATGTTTCGTAAGCTTTTCGTAAGAAATTATTTCTTTATTTTAGCTCCATTTTTCTTTCTGTCTAAGCCAGGGATTCTTATTTTTAGGAGTCTAGAATACTTCTCAAATTTTTTGGGACCTTAACTACATCTTTGGGGACTCCCTTTTGTATCCAGTGAATTTCATTCGTTTATGGAGAAACCGTATGTTATGTTTCTCACATTTTCTCTTGTTTTCAAAGAACTAGATATTACAAGGAACTCTCTGGATTGTCTCACTACTCCCTAAAATAATTGGCTGCAGCTAACGGCCTCTGGTTAGCTTGCTTTTTTAAGGATTGGGATTTCATCTTTAGCTATCAACCTGAGCCACATTGCCTTTATATCTAGCCCATCATTAAACTAGAAGGTTCTATCTCTTGCTTCATTCACGCCTATATAACTATCACCTTTGGGCTATCGGGCTCTAGGGTGTACCTTGTAATTCAAACTCTGGCCTGAGAGAATTAGCTTTTCAGGCTCTTAAACTTATCTAGACATTCGGGTGTTGTGGCTAGGAGGTAACTCTATTTTTCACCTCCCCTCTAGATTGGTTCTGTGCAGCTGCAATCTCATCTCATACTATGCTGCATCACTACTTGTCTCTGCAATACGCAAGACAGCTAGGAATGGCCTGAGTTTGACTACTAGGGAGAATTAGGCCTCACATACTCTCTCTAGTAAGCCTCTTCATGTTAATGAGATCATTCCATATCATTCATACCTAGGGCTTACCACTGATCCCGGCAAGCTATCACATCTCATCAAGCTCTAGTCGTTGGATCCCGTAACTTTGCTTAAGCTTAACTCTGCTCAAGCTACTCTAAAGGTCACTCTTTCTTGGTGTCCACTAACTATTCTAAGACCATCCTACAATTTACTTATCATGAGTAAAGCCGCAAACTATTTTCACATACCCAAAATGTCTCATATAAGGTTCTACCTATTCATTCAAGCCTTTACATAACACTGTTGTTACATCCTCAAGCCAAAACCAATCCAAGAGAGCCTAGAACTTTGCTCTAATACCAATAAATATGACACCATAATTTATAACTTATTTCATGATACTCATATGCTTCACATCATTAAATTCCATGAAGGTGTATGAAAAAGGGAATAAAAATAATGAATTTTTTTGCATTACGTCGTATTTAAAATTTTTATTCGATGTCACGTGGACTGTGTGAACTCATACCACATATTCTCATATTTAATTACATAAATAAAACTCATTTACATCATAAAAAGGTGGCCTACATCTCAAGAATCATGAAAGGGAGCTTAAAATATTCATATAAAATTTTGGCCAAAATTGGCCCCTTTTTTTACCAAACTTTGGAAATTCATAACTAATTCTAGAAAATTCATAATCATGTATTCTCAGTCATTCTAGAAATTTATGGATGTCTACTTTATATTACAAATATGTCCAAACCATAAAATCCATCACACAGGATGTTTGACATCCAGAAAGGTCCAGAGGTCAAACTGTCACTGATGTTGTCACAGATTTCTGTAGCAAACTTTGAAAATGTCCATTTAATTCCACAAATATCCAATCCATGAAAATGATAGCAATCTAGAAAGTTGTGGATGTTAGCTAGAGGAAAAAAATATTTACAAACCAGCTCAGGCAGCCCAGACCTCAAAATTCAATAGAACAATACCTGAGGTCGGGTAAAATTCCTGATATTGGATAGAATCTTCAAAAATTTATATCTCCCTCTCTAGACCTCTAAATGAGATGCTGCTGGTTGGTACAAGTCCCTATGAATGTATAGTTTTTTTTGTATAAAGTTTTATGGCAATTGGACATCATTTAAGTCCTGTGTGATAGATTTCATTTTCAGACCAAATGAATAGTGCAGTAGACCAAAACCGAAAAATTGCCAACTTTAGAAATTCCTCAAATGTTTTGTAGACCTCCAAAAATTATGTTCCTTAGCTTCCTAAAAAGCTCTCAATAAGATCTATTTTTATGTCAAATCTCAAATCAAGACAAGCTCATTTGACTAAAAAGTACATAGGTTTCATTATGGTTATTTTTGGCTCCATATAGGGTATTGAAGTAGCCAAATGGCTTTCCCTAGGGTTTGGTACCTTTTGGGCAAGTCTAAAAGCATGTTTAAGACTTGTGTAAGCTGACCAAATGGTCTCAAACCTCATGCATCTCATTTTGGCCATTTCATCCACACATATGCATATTTCCATAAAGCCATTCATGAAGCTAATTTGCCATCATATACTCAATTCATATTCCAATGGCTACATAACATATTCTCTCATTCATACATGGCTTAATATCACAATTACACATGTTCAAGGGGTCATAGACCATACACACACATAGGTTACACTATTTGATACAATTATGGCCTTAAAGAAGCAAAACTCAAGCACTTTATTGTCAAACTCTTTCCTTCAAGGTGGTTGGCTTCCATTACCTTGTCCACTTGGTCCACCTAGCACGTGAGATCATTGTAGAGGAGGGAATGAGATTCAAAGAATCCCAATAGCTCATCTCCCATTCAATCATACATAATGGATGCAAACAAGTCTCATGAACACATGTATGGTCAAATGGACATGTGCAAACATTCAAAATGCATTTTCATTATTTAAGAAAGTCATACATAGCATACAAAGGCTTGGCAAGTAAGTGGATTGGCCTCACCCAATTTCTTATAGATATTGGACTTGCCTCACCCATTCTTTAAGAGATTCTTAGACTCAACCATACTCTTGGGAGCCCATCTTGCTTTTGGGATTTTGGGAGACTCTTTGCTTTGTCTCAACCAATCTCAAGGGTTCTTGGCTCATCCTCACCATGGCTAAGGGTTCATGGCCTCATCACACTCAAGCAAACCCAAGCATACATCAAAAAAATCATATAAGAGCATATTGTAACATCATGGCACCATGGAATTAAAGTCATGCTAGAACACTTTTCATGGCCTCAAAATACACATACATACATTCAAGACAAGCTAAGCACACATCCATGTATGAGAGAAGGTGGAGAAAGCTACCTTGTACACAATCACATACTTTTCCCTTTGGATTCAAGCTCCTCTTTTCAGCCACATACACACAAACTTGTGGAGATGCTTTCTCTTGGCCTAGATGTAATGTCCAGTTTTCGTTAAACGACGGAAATGGACACGTTTTCAAAGTAAGTCCCCTGAAATGAATTAGTTAAGATCCCAAAAAATTTGAGTAACATTATAGTATCCTAAAAATGAGAATTCTAGCCTCAGGCAGAAGGAAAAATGAAGCTAAAATGGACAAATAAATTTTGACGAAAACTTTACGAAACATAATGGTATTTTTGTAATTTCGGGTAATTTTTGGAATTCACACAGGAGGGCCTTTTAAACCAAATTTTTGAGTACTTTGAGGTTCTCAAAGGCCCTAAAAACCATGGGAAGCCCCGGGACAGCTAAATCCCCTCCGGTGTACGTTTCCCAACATCGGTGTGCTTGCATTTTGACAGATTTGTTCGGAAAGGTTTTAGCTTCGATTTGAGTGATTCTAAAGGCATTTTTCTTAATTGGGAACCTAAATTTTATAATAGAAAAAATTGTTCTAAAAAAGGAGCTAAAACGAAGGAGAAACGAAAATGCAAAATATGAAGGGTAAAATGGGAATTTTTGAAAAAGTCACCTTGCCCTAGCTATATATAAGTGGCACCTTACACTCTTCCTCATTTCACTTCAGATTTTCCAGCCTCAAATCAGAAGCAAAGCCCTTGGAGAGTGGCGCACAAAGAGAAGGGAAGAAAGAGGAAAAATTCAAGTCTTTAGGTATGGAATTTTGCTTGTTTTTCATGTTTTCTCTCCACCAATCTCTTTTCTTTTCCCCTCTTCTTCTCCATGATTTTTCTGAAGTTTTAAGGGCTGTTTTGAAGGGAGAACAGAGGGAAAATGTCAAAATTCAAGTAAGGAGGCCAAGGAAAGCAAGAACAAGCAAGGAAATTCAAGGAAAACAAGGTATTTTGTAATTCTTCCACTTGGTCTTCCTCCTCCCTTCCTTCAAGCATATTTTGACCTAGGTATAGACAGCCCTAGGGAGTTAGGCTTTTAACCAAACCAAGGACGATTCTTAGGTATTTAATGGAGAGGAATAAGAATATGCAAAGAAAACTATGAAATAGGCATTATGATTCAAGATGCAAAACCTAAGGTTTCTAGTATACCTTTCAAATTCTGAATTTATGTGATGCTTCCTAGGTCTAATTAAGAGTATAAATGAGTTCTTGAGGCACCTAAGATGCTCCCCACAAGCTTCCTCCTTCAAGAAAACTAAGAGAACTCCAAGAAGCCCAAATGAAGCCTATGTCTTGGCCAAGAGGAGTTCTTGTAGTGAGGGAGAGTTTTAAATTTTTCTAAGGCCATTTTTGAGTCATATTTGATGAATGACGATGAAGGAAGTCCTTGAAAAAAATTTAGAACTCATGGAAAGTGATTTAGTGTCTTAGGTTCCATATTATGACCTAAAAAAGCAACACGGTGCTAGGCCTTTCGTTTTGATGATGTGATGACTCCAAGAGGCTTAAAAGTAGTCAAGAATTATATTTGAAAGGAAAGAATGAGGCCTAGAAAGTATTTGAGGGGTGTTGCTTCATTAGGTACCTTTATGGACCATAATGAGGGTTATAGGGCAATCTAGGGTTTAAGCAAATTATGTAGCCTTAGAATATGTTTCAAGAACCTAATTAGCTCCCATAAATTTTATCTAGGCCAAGAGAAATCATCTCCACCAATTTGTGGGTGTGTGGCCGAAAGAGGAGGCTTGAATTTCAAGGAAAAAGTGTGTAATTGTGTGCAAGGTAGCTCTCTCCACCTTCTCTCATGCATGGATGTGTGTTTAGCTTGTTTTAGAATGTGTGTATGTGTATTTTCAAGCCATGAAAAGTATGCTAGCATGCCTTTATATGCTATGATTCATGATGCCATGTTATGTTTCTAAATGAGTATATGGTGTTTGTTTGAGTTTACTTGAGTGTGGAGAGGCCAAGAACTCTTTCTTTTGGTGAGGATGAGCTAAGAACCCTTAAGCTTGGTTGAGACAAAATAAAGAGTCTCCCAAGAGCAAAGTGGGCTCCTAAAAGCATGGTTGAGTCCAAAGCTCTCAAAAATAAGTGAGGCAAGTCCCAAATCTATGAGGAGAAGTGTGAGGTCAATCCAAACACTTGGTAAACTCTTAAATGTCTTGTATGATTGATTCACATGCCAAGTTTGCTTTTCAAATGTCCATGACTTCCATTTTCTCCATGCATGCATTTGTGAAGCTTGCTTTGCACATATTATGTATAATTGAATGAGAGATGAGCTATTGAGATTCTTTGAATCTCATCGCCTCCTCTCCAATGATCTAACATGCTAGGTGGACCAAGTAATTATGGTGAAGGGAGCCAACAACAATGAAGAAGGGAGATTGACAAGCTTTTGCCTTATTTTATCCATTTTGGAACCATAATGATGGTTCATGATGTATATGATGTTGTAAATGTACTATGAACCTTAAGACATGTATAAATATGACATTATGTGATGTTTAAATGTATGAATATGAGGTATGACCTCTAGCATATATTTTGAGTATGTAATGCCAAAATATGCAATGTGGAAGTATGATGTAAATGTGCATAAGTGTGGGTTGAATGGCCAAAATAAGATGCATGAAGTTTAGGACCATTTGGGCAGCTCACACAAGTCTCAAATGTACTTTAGACTTGCCCAAAAGGTGCCCAACCAAGGGAAGGCCATTTGGCAAGTTTGATACCTCATATGGAGCCAAATTTGACCATAATGGACCCCTATATCACTTTTTGGCCAAATGAGTTAGTCTTGGTCTGAACTTTTGCATGCAATTAGGTATCATTGAGAGATTTTTGTGAAGCAAAAGATCATAATTTTTGGAGGTCTATAGAATATATGATAATTTTTCAAAGTTGGAAAAATTTATAGTTTTGGTCTGTTGTACTATTCATTTGGTTCGAAATTAAACTCTGTCACCTGAGGCTCAATTGATGTCCAATTACCATGAAATTTTATACACAGAAAACTAGATAATCACAGTACTTATTCTAACTAGAAGCACCTCATTTGGAGGTCCAAAGAGGGAGATATGAACTTTTTAAATTTCTATCCAGTATCAGTAATTTTGCCCGACCAGAAGTACTGTTCCATTGAATTTCGAAGTCTGGGCTTGATGAGCTGATCTAGAGATATTTTTTCTCTCTAGTTAACATCCACAGCTCTCTAGATTGGCATCATTTTCATGGATTGGATTTTTTTGAAATTAATTGGACATTTTCAAAGTTTTCTGTAGAATTCTGTGACAGTTCCAAAATTCAGTCTGACCCTTAGACTATTTTGGATGTCAAACATCCTCTGTGATAAATGTTATGATTTGGGCATATTTTTAGTGTGAATTAGACATCCTAAGCTTTCCAGAATGACCAAGATTATGTGATTTTGATTTTTCTAAATTTAGTTATGATTTGCCAAAGTTCAGTCAAAAAATGGAGCAAATTTGGCCAATAATGAACTTCAATATTCCATGCTCTATTTCGATTTTCATTAGTTATAGACATGATTTTATGGTGCAAATGAGTTGTTTTGATATAATTAAAAATGAGGATGTAGACTTTGAGCTCACATGGTCCACGTGACATCGATTGAAATTTTTGGATATGACGCAACGTGAATAAACATCCATTTTTCCTTGCTTTTTCTATGGGCAACCTATATGATTCATGATATTATGCTATTTAAAAGCATGAGAAAAGTTATAATTTATGGCGTTACACTAGACACAATTTATGGAAGCCAATTAGGTTCATAAAACAAATTCTAAGGCCACACAACTTGCTTAGACACTAGGTTGTTCTATAAACTCCATTATGGTCCATAAATGCACCTAATGAAGCAACACCCCTCAAATAAATTCTAGGCTCCATTCTTTCCTTTCAAATATGATTCTTGACTCCTCTTAAGCCTCTTGGAGTCATCACACAATTAAAACAAAGAGCCTAACTACATGTTACTTCTTTAGGTCATAATATGGAACATAAAGCACTAACTCATTCTTTAAGCTTCATAAATTTTTCCCAAGGCTTCCCCTCATATTCATTCATCATACATGACTCAAGAATGGACTTAGAAAAATTTAAAACTCTCTCTAGCTATGCTATCCTTGCTTGGTCGAGGCTATAAAGGAAATGGAGCTCCTTGGAGTTTGCTTTGTTTTCTCAAGGGAAGAAGCATATGGGGAGCCTCTTAGGGATCTTAGGAGCTCATTTAAACTCTTATTTAGGCCTAGGAATCATCATTCAAAATCATATTTTACAAGGTACAATTGAAACCCTTGAACCTGTATCTTGAAATCTAATGATTTTTTGTTAATTCCCTTTGCATATTCTTAATCTCCACACCCTTTTTCCTTAGATTCACCCTTGGTTCTGCCTAAAATTCAAGTCCTCCTAGGGTTTTTTCATGTTAGGCGAAATGGAGGAGGAGGGAACCAAAGATGACAACCATAGGAAGAGAAATTACCATGTTTTCTTACTTTTTCTCACTTGAATCTTGTGTTCTTTGAGCTCCTCTCTTCAAATCCGAATTTTCCCCTCAATTTCTCCTTTAAAATAGATCCATATACTTCATTATAATCATAGAAAATAAAGGAGAATGAAGGAGAAGAGGTTTGAAAGAGAAAGAGCATGAAAAACCATGAAAATCTATACCTTTCTACCTTAAATTTCTCCTCCTTTTCTTCCTCCTCTTGTGTGCCTCATCCCCTAGGGTTTTCCTCTGGTTTTGGGTAGAGCATGGTCATGCATGATGAAGGGAGAAGAAGGGTGCATCATATATATAGGTGGAAGGAAGTTACACTTTTCAAAATTTCCCATCTTCCCCTTCGTTCTTGGCATTTTCGTTTCTCCTTCGTTTTAGCTTCTTTTTTAGAACCTTCTTTTCCATTATGCAATTTAGGTTCCCAATTTAGTAAAATACCTTTGGAATCACTTAAATCGAAGCTAAAACCTTCCTGAACGAATTCGTCAAAGTTTAGGTACACTGACATTGGAAAACGTCTACCGGAGGGGTTTTAGCTGTCCTGAGGCTTTCCATGGTTTTTAGGGCCTCTGAGAATTCAAAGCTTTCATTTAAAAAGCCCTCATGTGTGAATTCCAAAATTTGCTCAAAATTACGAAAATGTCATTACGTTTCATAAGCTTTTCGTAAGAAATTATTTCTTCATTCTAGCTCCATTTTTCTTTCCATCTGAACCTGGGATTCTCATTTTTAGCAGTCTGGAATGCTTCCCAAATTTTTTGGGACCTTAACTATCTCATTTTAGGGGACTTCCTTTTGTATCCAGTAAATTTCATTCATTTATGAAGAAATCGTATGTTATGTTTCTCACATTTTCTCTGGTTTTCAAAGAATCGGATGTTACAAGGAGCTCCTCTAAACATCCATTTTGGCCTAGGAAGTCTTGCATCAAAAAAAAAATTTAGTTAAGCACTTGAAACCCTAACTTTGCTCTCTTAAAATTTCATGGTTGTTTGGTTATTTCCTTTGCATATTCTTGTTCTTCTTCCTCATTTTCCTAAGATTCACTCTTGGTTTGGCTAGAAATTCAACCCCTCTTGGCTGGTTATATATAGGCCGAAAACAAAAGGAAGGCAATGGAAGAACAAGCTTGAGACATAGCAAATTATCTTGATTTCTTGGTTTCCTTTGCTTACTCTTCTCCTTCCTTGGCTTTTTCTCTTGAATTTTGAAGTTTCTCCTCTTCATATGACTCCAAAATAGACCCAAAAGCTTTAATAAACCCATGAGAAAGAATAGAAGAAGGAGGAGAAGAAGTTTGCTAAGGAGAAACTAAGAAAATCTATGAAAATCCATACCTTTCACTTGTTTTTTCTTCTCCCTTTCTCTCCTCCCTTTTGAGCCTCACTCTCTTAGTCCTTTCTCTAGTTTAGGGCAAAAATAAAATGAACCAAATGAAGAGAAGAGTGGGGCGTGGGGTATATATGGGAAGGGTTCAAGAATTGTTTCCAAAAATTCCATTTATGTCCTTTAATCTTGGCATTTTCGTTTCTAGTTCGTTTTAGTTCCTTTTTTAGAACTATCTTTTTCATCATAAAATTTAAGTCCTCGATCTTATAAAATGTCTTTGGAATCACACAAATTGGAACTAAAACCTTCCCGAATGAAAAGGTCAAAGTTCTGGTCAATCGACATTAGAAAACATACACCAGAGGGGTTTTAACTATCTCGGGGCTTCCCATGATTTTAGGGCCTCTGAGAACCTTAGAGAACTAAATTTTCTATTTAAGAAAGCCCTCCTATAAAAATTCTAAAATTTTCCTGAAATTAAGAAAATGACATTATGTTACGTAACAATTTCATTAATTTTCATCTGGTTATTTTAGCCTTTGCTTCAGGACACCTCTAGCCTCCTAATTTCATTACTTAATGCCTAGATCATTATTCTAATTTTTCTAAACCTTAACCAATTTATTTCAAGGGACTTACTTTAAAAATGTATCCATTTTCGTCATTTTTATAAAAATCAGACATTACAGCAGGAGTCCTCAAACTTGGTTTCTAAGCTCCAGTAACCAACTTAGCTGCAGTGGGGAAGGTCTAAGTCACGGCAAATGTCAGACCTTACTATATAACGCTTTTTCTACTACAAATACCTCATATAGAACTTAGAGGAGTTAATGGAAATCTGAACTAATTAAAATTTTCCTTTTAAAAACTTCCTCATACAATTTCACTATTTATTTGGTCATTCCCAAAATTTTGTCCATCCTTGAAAATACATAATTAATTTTAGAAAAATCATATGAGATTGCTTTAAGGTTCTACTTCAAGCTCTCTAAGTCCTTTACAAGGGAAAAATACTTACTTAGTGGAGTATATATAGATTCATATAAAGTTGCCCCTAAAACAAACTAAACGGTTCTACCCCTCATTTGTCATATTATTATTACTTTGCCTTTATATAAGCACAGGCATCCTTCCATTTCAGGCACACTAGTCATATTCTTTTTACTTTAGGGTTGGGTATATACATGGCTTTCTATTACATACCCTATTATCATACAGTATTATAACACAACTCATACATACCATAATCCAAAGATATTTAATTACATGACAAAATGTGATGCATAAAAGTAAGGTCCTTAATTTATGCCTCCACACCCTTTACCCTTTCTTTGCTTAAACTCGGACCTAGCATGGGTTATATTTGGGGTGAGATTATGAAATATCAATAGTAGTAAATTAGTCTCATTCACAAGTAAGCATGTAAGTACAAAATATAATGCCAATCAAGGTGCCACATACCACATAGTAATACAAGGAATTTCATACAAGGCCAAGCACAAACTAAGCATACATGTCTCATCTTATAGCATAAATGACAACTTGATATCGCATAACACTCATCATTATACAAACATACAAGCTTAACAAACTTTACTCCTCAAGCCTTGGAACTTGGTTTACTTGCTTTTAGAGTTCCCAAACAAATATCAAACCCTATAATCATAATGATAATTCATTACAATCAACACATAAACTTTAACTTCTAAAGTAGTATGGCCCATTTAAAATCATTGGAACCATTGGAATTGGAAAAATCCAACTCTTTTCCTTCCAATCCACTATGGCCGAATAGGTGCATTTCTTGGTCAAAATTTAGAAATTTTATTCCATGAGTTTTAGGGGCTTTGCCATAGGTATTCCTAGCTAAAAACACCCTTTTGAATCCATTAGAATGGATAAAATTATAAAAATTCTAGCCCCAACAACATGTTTTGGTCATAACATAACCTAGCTTCGTTTTAGGCCTGAAAGTGAGTTTCTTTGGTTCTAAAAATTCCATAGCCTCTTCCTTTATGTTTTAAGACTTGAAATTTGGTATAAATGACTTTAAGAAATTAATAAAACACCATAAAAGTTTTGAGACAATTCGGATAGGATCTCCCTAACATTTCCATTTTCCCAAAAATTGCAATCTTTGTGTTTTTCAAAATTCCAACACATAACAAAAATGGATAAGCTCATATGGCCTGCATAGTCAATATATAAACTCCATTCCTAGGCCTTCATATTCAACATTTAAACTCCATTTCTAATCATCCATATGCTATCCAAAAGTGGCCCATAGCTAGGGTTTAACAAAACTAACTTAAACCATGTAATTTTCAAGTGCAAGGTAGAGAAAACTTACTCTTTAAGCTTAATCCTTACTTCCTTTACTTTTCTCACACTAAAATCCCTTCTTTTCTGACTTAGAGCAACATGACACCTTGAAGAAAGGATGAAGATGCAGCTGCCCTTTGGAGAAAATGATTGGAGGATAAAGAAGATGAAGAAATTTGGTAAAGAATGGTGGTAGTTTTGCTTGATTTCACTTCTTCTTCCACTTTTCCTCCCTCTCTCTCTCTCTCTTCACATTTTTCTCTCCTTCTCCCTTGTGTGTGGTGTCAAAATGGTGGAATGGAGGTGAAAGAGATGAACTTAAATGAAGTTAAGTGGTCATAACAAATTTAGACCCTTGGATCAACCTTTTCAAGATCAAATCTCAGCCTTCCATTCCTTTTTTCTTTTGATTTTCTAATTTCATGACTAAATATCTTCTTCCCAAAATTTCTTGGCCACACACTTGAATGCTTATTCTTAGCCCTTAAGTTATGGTAGTTTGATGGTTAGTAACTATGGTTAATTTTTTTAACTCAATCATGGCCAATTTCTAACTCAACCATGGTTAATTTCTAACCTAACCATAGTTAATTCTTTAAACTAACTAAAATCCTTTCTTTCTTTTTATTTTATTTTATATTTATATTTGGGTTTCATCTTCTCTAAAGCCCTAATTATATTTTCTTTCCTCTTATTGGGCCTTTAGAATCGGCTATTGGGCCTTACAACTGTCTAAAAATCAGTGTCCAGCCGTGATTAAGGTTTTATGGTACAATACATATCTTTAGATTTTCTAAAATTTATAAATATTATTTCTTCTATTTTCTGGCCATACTTAGCCTCAAACATGGATCAGGGGCCCTCAACCTCAATCCTCAAAAATTTTGGTGTCAATTGGACATTCGGGTCTTTAGGCGTAATTTTCACAATTCTGTATTATGATTGTGCTCTAAAATTTTTTTTTATTGCAATTTTGTCCCTGAAACTCTTTCAGGGTTTCTTAGTCCTTTGAATATTTCTATTTCTATGATTGTTACAACTTCCTCTTTCTATTTTGCTTATGGCTACTGATCGGGCTAACCAGATCCCAGACCAGATCTCGTTTAGCCATCCAAATAACGTGGCGTCATCAGACCCGTCTCATCAAACGGATTTCTGAGATTCCTGCCTAATTTTTTTATATTCATGCCTAAAGCCATGGATAGAGGGTGAAACTAAGGTTCCCTAAACATTCGAGCAAGTTTGCCCGGCACACAACTTTTCTTTGCATTTTTGTCCCTGACTCCTTCATACTTAACCTTGGAGACTCTTCAAGATCTTTTTTTGATCTTTTTTTTTATCAATTTTGGCCCCAATTTTAGGGCACCTCTGGACTTACCTCATCATTATTTGCAGTCTAGAATATTATTCTAATTTTATTATAACTTAATTTACTTTATTTGGGGGACTCCCTTTTATATCCAGTGAATTTCGTACGTTAATAGAGAAATCATATGTTATGTTTCTCGCATTTTCTTATGTTTTCTTACATTTTCAAGGGACTGGATATTACAACGAAGGTTCCTAAACTCTTACTTTTGACTTAAAAACCTTGAATTTCACTATGTTAAAGTAATGTAATGACTTAAGAATATTCATAAGAGGTTTTTGGTGGGTTGAAATCAATAATAGGATGAACCAAAAGTCTTAATTAATAATTATGATCACTTATAGATTCAACTAGTTATGGTTGCTTAGTTAATAACCCTAATAATATTAAGGTTCAAATTTTCCTACTTTTTCCCTATTTTATTTAATTGTAATGATCTTAGACCTTGATTTACAACAATCAACCATATAATTAAGATTAATCACGTAACTGAGAATTAGGGTTGTCTCAGAAAGGGTGTGATTTAAGAATGTAAGGGTCCCTTTTTGGCAACTTTTAAAAATTGAAATGTAGTCCCTTATCTTGGTTTCTTTCATTTAGGCTCATTTCAACTCCTTTTTAAGAACTGCCTTTTCTATCATAAAATTTAAGTCCTCTAATTTATAAAATTCTTGTGGTTTCACCCAAATTGGATTTAAACCCTTCCTAAACGAATTGGTCAAAGTTTTAGTCAACCAATGACCAAAAATATAAATCGGAGGGGTTTTGACTATTCTAGAGGTTCCTATGATTTTTAGGGCCTTTGAGAACCTCGAAAAACTTAATTTTCCCTTTTAAAAATCCCTCCTTTGAGTTTTCTAAAATGTATCCAAAATTACAAAAATACCACTGCCTTCTTACCAAATTTTATTTGGTTATTTTGGTTTTGGTTTCTGAGCATCTTTAGCCTTATATTCTCATTCTTTGATGTCTAGATTATTGTCCTAATTTTGCTTGGCCCCAATTCATTCAATTTAGAGGACTTTTTTTATAACTAGTTAGTTTTAGGCTATTTTGGAATAATTGGGTATTATAGGGTATGTATCAAATTCTTAAAGGAAAGAAGCAAAATTCCAAATGGCCCCTTAAGAGTACATGTCTCAACCTAAGAATAAAAGAAGCACCTTGGGAGAATTTTCTTTGATTCTAAGGATAGAAATGATTTAGATATGAATTATAAACACCAAAAGAACCATTACTTTGAATTTAGAAGCCTTATTTTGTAAGGTGAAAGTTTAAGGTTCCATTATGCATAAAGAAGCAACTTAGTGCTAGACTCCTTGATTTGAATTAGTGACGATTCTAATGAGTTTATATGGAGTCATATGACTTAGATTGGGTGAGAAATTAGAGCCAAGATAATGAATTATGTGAGTTGCTTCATTATGCCACTAAATGAAGCATGTGGATGCCTAAAGCTAGAATTTTTGTAACACCCCAAAATTAATTAAGGTATTAATCATGGTTTTGGGATAATTAAGAATAATTAATATGGGATAATTGGGTAAGTTAGGTGAATAGAAATTTTGGAGAGATAAATTATTAAAATGAGATTGAGATTTAATTGAGATAGAAACTTTATCTAGGCCCAAATTAATGTAGGAGATTATGATAAGAGACTAATAGAGGTCCAATAAGCTAGGTGCAGACCCAATTTAATTTAATGTGATAGAGGCCCAAGATCCACCTTGTGTAGGCTCTTATAATTGGCCCAACAACCTTGGTGCAGACCCAAATCCTTTGAGCCCTTGAAACTTAGTCTGGCCCATTTAAAACCCAATAGCCCAACACTTGGAGCTGGCCCAACAAAGCTTAAATCTGAAGCCATTTGGAGTTGGATATTTAGAGCAGCCCATGACCCACCTTAGACCCAACTTAAACCCAACTAAAACCCTAAAAACTTCGACCTCTTCCCCATTTTTCTGAAACACAAGAGAGAATTTCGGAGGTTTGAAGGGAGCTGAGGGTTTAAGGCAAGAAATCCATTATTTTCCACTTCTAGAGCAAGATTCAGCTAAGGTAATAGTTATATAACTTAATCCCTTTCTCTTTCTCTTCATTTTAGCTCGATTAGTTTTTCATTTGGAGTATTTTCACTTACACCCAAAATCTGAAACTTGCCATTTGATGTTTCCATGGTGAAAATTCGTAGGTTGAGGCTAGGGCTGACATTAGGTAAGTATAAACTCTCCATTTTGATGCTTTCTTTGCTAGTTTGAGACCCCTATAGCTGATTTATAATATGGGTGTTGTTTCTATACGAATTTACTCAGAATTTGAGGTGTTATTTTAAGGTTTCTGGGGTAGGAGCAACCGAATCCAAATTTTGTTTTAGTGGTGATTGGGTAAGTGTTTCTAAGTAGTCCTATATAGCTTAACCATTTTTTTAAGTGATGAGTTGCTTATACAAATTGTGATTAGGGGTAGTAATGGCTTAGTTTTGTGTCCATAGGTTGAAGTAATATTCAATTGGCTCTTAGAAGATTGGCTATAAGTGAGGTAACCGGGACTATATTAATTCTATGCATATATCTATTTTGATTTCATATTTACTGTATATGAATGATTTGAAATGTTGAATGAATTGGTTGGCTATCAATTATATTGTGATTGGACCTTGTGAGTCTATGGTGGAGTTATGATGCAGCTGCCACCGGTGCATGTGCTTCAATCGGGCACCAGTTATGATCAAACCCCAGATGCACTGAGCCCTGGTTGTGCTCAATGGGGAGTAGGTGCCATGGACGGGCCTCTCCTGGTGTTATTAGCCTTTAACATATGGAAATATGATTGCTAGTATGGGATAGTAATCATGATGGCCTAATTTTTTCATTTACTGATATGGCTAGTACGTTTTCTAATACTTATGTGAAATCATGCATATATGTTAATTAAACTAGATTATATGATAGAATTGCCTTGGTTACTGAGATTCACATCTCACCCCGTTTCATGGGATTAAACATTTCAATTGAAGGTCCTTCGGGTAAGGATAAGGGCAAGCAAGTGGATGAACATCCATGAGCTGAGGCCTGGTGTGGGGAGCTACACTTGGTCAGAGTCGAATAAAGTAGATGCTAATTTTGTTAACCTTTGTATAGCATCATCATGTATCTGTATTGCCAAGTGTAAGAGTTTGTATTTTGATGACATAGAATTTAACCAATGAGAAATAGGCTTCATATCAGTTGTTGATGGATATATGAATTTATGACACTTATTATGGTTTGTAAGCCTGTGTTTTTAAATGACTATTTAAGTTATGAAAGCATGTGATATATAGATTGTGGATTTAAGTTAGCAATGCATGAATTGTCTGATGAAAATATGATTGAATGACCATTGTGAGAAACTTATAAATCTACTGATATAAGGACAATGAATGAGTAGGAGAATCCATCTTTAATTATAGGATGGGTAATGATCTAATGGTTAGGGCAAACCAGCTAGATAGATGCTATTAGAAGTTCATAACAAGGGGGAGTGGCCCTAGAGAGCCCTTAGATAGAGAGTGGAGAGTATGGGATAAGATTTTCGGCGTTATAGGATTAGAAGGAATTTCACCACAACCAAAATGGGTTTAGCCGCAACCAATAGAGGCAAATTTTCCCAAGGAGAGTCCAGAGAGAAATTTGCCTGGCGAAATGTGAGAGGCTAAACTAGGAGTCGGCCAGAGGGAAATTTGCCACTGTAAAAGTGGGAATTGGCCGCGGTAAACTTTTTTGAAAATGAGCCAGGTATTCCATTACCCAGGGGGAGTCTAGAGAGAAATTTGCTGAGCGAAATGTGAGAGGCTAAACTATGAGTCGTCCAGAGGGAAATTTACCGCGGCAAAAGTAGGAATTGGCTGCGATGAACTTTTGTGAAAATGAGCCAGGCATTCCAGAGAGGAATTGGCCACAGCGAAAGGAGGTATTGGCCGCCGCCAATAATGAGAGGCAAGCGAGGTAGGTTCCAAGAAGTTTCCTCACTGCGGCACCATGTAGGTTAGCCGCGGTGAAGGTCCAACTCTCAGCAACTACCACCGCGGCGAAATTAATGATAATGCAAAGGGTGAAGCCGATAGTCATTGGGCGCAGCTAAGTGTAATTTAGCCACTACGAACGTCAACCAGGAAATCTTGGTTTTTCACGTGGTAACCTCAAGGGATGACTTTCAAACATTAGTAGAAAATTCTTGTGAGTTAGGATCAATGGGTAATAAAATCAAAGGCTTATAAATGAATGTTTATTTCCCTAATATATATAAGTGCATGTAATTGCATGGTTGATGACTCTAATAACATTAAGGTTCAAATTCCCCCCTATTTTCATAATGTAATTAGTCGTAATGCCTTGTAACCCCAATCTATGATATTAATCATGTATTTAACTTTAATTACAATGATTAGAAATTAGGGTCATCACAATTGGCTTACGTAAATCTTGTATGAAGCTAGAGATAGTTCCATTGATGCATTTATGTCTTATTTGATATGTTTAATCCAAGCAAATCAAATCTCTTCCAAGTGTGTGTGTCTGAGGCCAAGAAGAGAAACTAGAGAACCAAAGAGGAAAAATTGTATTTCTTGAGAAAGGTAACTCTTCATCCATTCTTATATGCTTATCTTAGTTGTTTAATTGTCATTAATTTTTTGTATATGTGTTTGGACTATGAATTATGCCTATTGTCATTAGATTGATGATCTGATATCATTATGTTTCTTAGAAGGCAACTAGAATATGAAATGGCTTTTAATGAGTGAGATTGTGCCAAAAGTCCCTTGTCTTGGGTGAGGTGAAGGTAAAAGTCCCTAAGTAAGGGTAAGGCAAGGCCAAAAGTCTCAAAGAATGAGTGAGACTAAGTCAAAAGTCCCTAAAATGGGTAAGGCTAATCCAAAAGTCCCAAATAATTGGGTGAGATTATACTAAAAGTCCCTAGAACTTGATTTTGACTTCTATTGATTCATATGATTTCATAAACATGATTATGTTCGTTATTTGGATGCCTGTGACAACTCTATCTTCTAAACATGGTAATTACAGTTAAATACATGATTAATAAGTATTGATTAAGGTTTGGAATCATTACAATTTATCACATTATGAAAATATAGGAAAAATTTGAACCTTGATGTTAGGGTCATCACTAAACAACCATAAACGTCAGAATGCATAAAGGAAATTGTACTATCATGAAGGGTTTGTGATTCATCCATCCATCAGTTTCAACACACAAAAACCTCCCACAAATGTTCCTATATCATTTCCTAGTATTACCATTAAAAAAATTGGGGTTTCTAGGCTAAAGGTAGGAGTTTGGGGACCTATGCCGGCACTTGAAACCCTCCCACCGTGGCTAAGTTAGGTACTGGAGCTCGAAAACTACATTTTTTACTTTGCGTTGCCGCCACGACCTTCCGTGCCATGGCTAAGTTACTCTCGAGAATAACTGGGCAATTTATGCAAATTTCGTCGCGGTTATTGAACCGTCACCGCGGCAAACCTAAGTGGCGCCGTAGCAAAAATGCCTCCTAGAGCTACTATTCAAAGTCTCACGATTCTCACCTCAGCGAAATACACTTGCACCGTGACGAGGTTTGCTACTGTACACTCCTTACCTAGTTTCCTCGACTTGCACCACGGCAGGACCTGTTGCACCACGACAAGGGTTTCATTCTGCCACCCTACTGGGCAATTTTTTTTGCATTGAGCTGCGGTGAGATTCCTCAAGCCACGACATTCCTCACCACTGTCACTCTTTAGGCCGCGGTGAGGCCTTCCTAGCCGTGGCGTGACTCCCTCCTGTAACTACATCTCTTAAATTTTGCCCCATGCACTCCAATTCACTTCTTAGAAACACCCTAGGACCACTTCCTCTCATTTTATATGACTCTAATGGTATTTATTTACCTTATTTATCTAGCTATTCTACCATTACCAATTCCAAACTTAAGTACTAATTCCTACTCGTCTAACTACCACATGTCAGTAAATTCATAGATTAATGACAGCAAGAATTTATGCACTATGAACAATTAATATCCGATACACATTCCATTAGAGATTTCATACATCAATGGTTCATATCAACATCTAATGCATCATATAATTTTATTTTCAATGGTACACCATACTATAAATTCAGTAAAATTCATACACATCAAGTGTTATAGGTTCATACATCTAGTACCAAGCTAAGATGAGGCCTAACTCCTCAATAGATACATCATAAGTAATCAAATATAAGGGCCTACACTTGGTAACATGATTACACAATGATGCTATACAAAAAAGAATACAAAATTTAGCATTTATTCTAAATAAACCAGTCTAAGTGTAGCCTTCTCCCCACATGGTTAGAGTTCATGGATTTTCATCCACTTGCTTTCCGTTATCCTTACTTGAAGAACCTTCACTTGAAAGTATGATCCCATGAAACGGGGTGAGATGCGAATCTCAGTAACCAAGGAAATTTCCATTCATAATATCCAATTTAATTAATATATATGCATGGATCAAAATCAACATCAGAATCATATCAGTCACATTAGCAAAGGAAATGGTTAGGCTACTATGATTACCATTCCATACTAGCATTCATAATTCTACATGTTAAAGGTCAATAATACCAAGAGAGGCCTGTCCACGGCACCCACTCCCCAATGAGCACAACTAGGGCTAAGTGCATCTGGGGTTTGATCATAACCCGGTGCCCGATCGAAGCACATGCACGGGTGGTAGCCGCACCACAGCTCTGCCATGGACTCACAAGGTCCAAATAGAATACAATAAATAGCCAACCAATTCATTTAGCATTTCAAATCATTCATATACAGCAAATATAAAATTAAAGCATATACATACATGGAATTAATATAGTCTCAGTTGCCTTACTTGTAAACAAATTTATAAAAGCCACCAGTAGTACAAAAATCTCCTTAGCCACTACTAATTCCTAAAATTCGAAATGGAGGTGTCCTCTACTAGAAACTTCAATATATCACCCTAAATCTTAAGCAAATTTATGAAAAATTAATACCCATATTATAACCCAATCATTGGGGTCTCAAACCAGCAGAACTATCTCAAAAAGAAGAGTTTATACTTATCTAATGTCAGCCCTAACCTCAACCTACGAAATTTCACCATGGAAACATCAAATGGCAAGTTTTAGATTTTGGGTATCGGTGAAAATACTCCAAATGAAAAACTAATCAAGCCAAAATGAAGAGAAAGAGAAGGGGATTAAGTTATACAGTTATTACCTTGGCTGAATCTTGCTCTAGAAGTGAAAAATGGTGGATTTCTTGCCCCAAACCTTAGCCTCCCTTCAAACCTCCAAAAATGGGTTGTGTTTTTATGTTTCAGCAAAATAGGAAAGGGGCTGAAGTGTTTAGGGTTTTAGTTAGGTTAAGTTGGATTTAATGTGGGTCATGGGTTGACCCAAAGGTCCAATGGCAAGTAGGTTCTGATTTAAATCTTATTGGGCTAGCTTTAATGTGTTAGGCTGCAGAAATTCAATTGGGCCAGAGTAAGTTTGAAGGACTTAATTGATTTGGGTCTGCCCAAAGGTTATTAGGCCAATTACAAGGGCTTATACAAGTTGGGTCTTGGGTTTCTAATTCATTAAATTGAATTAGGCATCCCTAGATGCTATCTCTTAGGCCACGCCTTACCATAAGGGTTGGGTTTGCATCTAAAATCCTTGAGCCCCCAATAGTCTTTAATCATGGACTATTTGATTTAATTTAGGTCTAGATGGGGTTTCTAACTCAATTAAATCTCAAACTCATATTAATAATTTATCTCTCTAAAATTTTCATTCACCTAACTTGCCCAATTATTCCATATTAATTATTTTTAATTAACCCAAATCCATTATTAACACCTTAATTAATTTTGGGGTGTTACAATGCCTATAATGCATGCTTGCTTTCTTTAAAATAATGATATGCCTTATAAGTATGCTTGAAGGATGAATGAGCTATTAGAATTCTTAGAATTTCACTCTCTCCTTTATTATTTCTAATCATGTCTAAGGAACTCTCATAGAGCAAAGAATGGTGACCAATAAACTTGAATTATGCTACTTTGACAATGGATTAGCATTTTGTGTAATGTATTGTCAATGAGAGTTTGTACTTGTCATTTTTGTAATGTGAATATTCCAACATATGTAAAAGTATAAGATTATAATATAGATATTATTTTTGGATGTATACATGCAAGAATGAGACATTTACCTATGTATGTGCCATGGAAAGTGTATAAATAATGCCAAGTGGAGGGTGATTTTGAGTTCCATGATATTTGAGACTTGATGAGATGGTCATATATGCTATATTTCATGTTTGAAATGTGCTCAAATGGTCACATGCATGGAAGAAACTCATTGTGAACTATTTGATACCATGTATGCACCAATTTGAGTCATTTTCTTCCCCTAAACCAAAAATTGACCAAATGATCGAATTTTGGCATAAAATTTGTTAGACATTTAGATCTCATTTACATCTTTTTACAGAGATAAAAAAATAAAAATTTTAGAGCTCTGTAGAATTTATTATAATTTTTTCAAATTTGGTTGAAAAATGCAAAATTGCCTGGATACTATTTTTATACTTAAGTTGTGTTATACTATACCTAAGTTTATTTTAGCTTAGATTTACTCCTTATGGATTATGTTGGATAATTACTTTAGAGATTATGAGAAGAATTTAAATTATAGATTTCAATTTTTTTATCTAATTGATCCTTTATTTTAAAATATTATTATGGTTTTTAGTTTTCTGTAAATGTATATTATTCAAGAATTTATAGGTATTATTACATAAATTAGATATTTAGAATATAGGAGTTACATTCAAGAACCAAGTTACGACTTAAAATAGTTGAGTCACAACATAATTTTTCTCTGGAACCCATATAAACACTAACATGCATTTCTTGCCATAACATGGAGTTATGCTACAACATAACATAGTTTTAGGCAACCTCCTACCAAAACAAAAAGGAAAAAAAAAAAAGATTGGCGTCATGGTGCAAAGCATCCGAGATGTAACAACCCTAATTTTTAATCATTCTAATTAAGGCTAAATATGCAATTAATAATCATAGATCAGGGTTAAAAGTCATTACAACTAATTACATTCAGAAAATACAGGGAAATTTGAACTGTAATATTATTAGAGTCATCAACCATATAATTACAAGCACTCATATACATAAGGGAAACAAACACTCATTTATAAGCCTTTGATTCTATTACGCATTAATTTTAACTCACAAGAATCTTCTACCAATGTTTTTAAGTCATCACTTGAGGTTACCATATGAAAAATCAAGATTTCTAGGTTAGAATAAGAGTTCAGGGTCGTTAGTTATGGCTAAATGTCTTTTCACCGTGGCCAATTACTCTCGGGTTCACTTTTTATTTGCAAAGGTTTTACTGCGATGATAACCGCGACGAACCTACATGGCGCTGTGGTGAGGAAATGTAGCACCTTAATCTACTAACTCTATCTAGCCTCTCTCTGGGCTCGATTCCATATGATTTCCAAAGAACTAATACCAATCTGTGGGATTTTCATGCTATGAAATGGGGTTTCATATACTCATCTTCTGCCCCGTGGGTCCTGTGAACCCATCATTCACATCCTCTACTCACACTCCATTTATACAACTTATACATAGCATAAATCAAGCCATAAGCCATGGGTATGGAGCCAAAAACCAGAAAAATGCATTTTCTCACTTGGGCCCAAAAGTCAGATTTTGGCTCTAACTTTGGAAAATCATAACTAATTATAGAAAAATGAGAATCTAGCAAACCATGGCTCTCTAGAAATCTCTAAGTGTTAACTTTACACTAAAAATAATTTCCAATTAGAATCTCAGTGTTTGGATCATGTTTGACATCGAAAATCAGATAAAGGTCCAACTGTCTCTGTTTCTGGCCCAGTTTACTATCATAAACTTCAAAAATTCCTAACTAAATCCAAAAAACTCCAATCGGGACACACTATACCAATTTGGAAAGCTAGAGATGTCTACTAGAGGAAAAAAATAAGTTCAGATCAATTTAGTAGCCCTTACACCCTGAAAACTGATAGAACAGTAACGGGGGTTAGATGGGCTCCCTAATGCTGATACAAAACTTCAGAAGGTTCATTCTCTCTCTACAGACCTCCAATTTATGTGATTCTAGTTGGTATAGGTCACTCTGGTTTTCTAGTTTATGTGTATAAAACTTCATGATAGTTGGCCACCGTTTGGTCTATGTATGACATGGATTTCATTTCTGACCTATGGGAACAGTACATGACCAAACCATTAAACTTTCCCAAATTTAACAATTCGCCAAATATTCTCTATACCTCCGAATATTACCCACTTAGGCTTCCTAAGAAGCTTTCTACAAACTCTAGAGGCATGCCAAATTTTATAGCAAGAGGAGCTCATTTGGTCATACTTTGATGGAGCTCATAAATTTGGTGGTTTTGGCACCTAAAAGGTCCAAAATGGGTCCAAATAGCCTCTCACATGTTCTAGCAACTCATAGACAAGTTTAAAAGCATGAAAGTAGTCTATATAACATGTCCATATGGTCCAAATCAACATACATTCCAAACTCACTATGCTACGGCCAAAAATACACTATCACATATATCCAACAAAAGGGGCAAAACCCATATTTGCATTACTTTGGCTATCAACATAGTTTATACATCATCTTTTCATACATTAACACTTGTTACAACCTTTACATCTCAAAATAGTGGGTGCATATTCATTTTGGCACCACTTTACAACAAAATAACTAAAATAAAGCTAAAGTCTAGCTAAGCATGCTCCTAGGCTCCTTGGTGTGCACTTATTTCTCCTTGAGCTCCACCTAGCATGTTAAGTTGGGAGGGGAAGGGGTGAGATTCATGGAATCTCAGTAGCTCATGCACTCATTCAAGTAAACAATCAAAGCATATAACAAGTCAAAGCATATAATTTGGCATCCAACCATTCTCAATCACATAATACATGTTGTACATGCTATGGAAATCACAACAATGCCAAAAATAGGCTCTAGGGACTTTTGGTCTAGCCTCACCCGAGTTTAGGGACTTTTGGATGGCCTCACCCGAGTTTAAGGACTTTTGAGTTGGCCTCACTCGATTATGAGACTTTTGGCCTTGTCTCACCCATCTCAAGGGACTTTTGGCTCTACCTCACCCATCTCAAGGGACTTTCGACACTACCTCACCCGAGCAATTCTCACAATCCAACACACAAGCACATTGGCATCAATGCATCAAAGCAATAGCATATGGAATATTCCATACAATAAGCATATACATAAACATACAATGACATTTACATCCAAGAATGCAACAAGAAAGAGTGAGAAGAGAGCTACCTTATGAGCCAACACTAGCTTTTCCTTTCAATTCCTCTTCTCCCTTCTTAGTTTCACACTCACTCCTTGATGGAGGTGCTTCACTTGACCCTAGGCACAATCAAGAACATGGAATTACTCTCTTAGAATATAATCTTCAGAGCAAACTCTCCTAACATACCAGAACCTAGAGGTTTTCTCTCTCTCTAGAATGCCATCAATTCTTTCTCTCTCTCAAGCTCCCATGGTAGTGGAAACAATATTTCTCAAGGAAAACAAAGAGGTTCAAGGGTGTTTTCCGCTTTTCCTCTTCTGACCCATGCCCAAAACCTCACTAATCTCACAAACAAAACCATAGAAAGAGAAGGCAAAGAGAGGAGATCCAGATTCTAAGAAGAAATGAAAGGAACTTGCTTGTCTTTCCTTTGTTCTTCCTCCTTCTCTTGGTCTCTCTCACTCTCCACGCCTCTTTTCTCTCCTTGGGTCGAAGTCTAGGGCAAATATGAGAGAAAGAATGAGTTGGGTTATGTAAAGTAGTAAATTTCTCGCCTTTTACTTTCTTCCGGACTGACTCTCGCTATGGCGAAAATTAACCTTCGCTATAGCGAGCTCGTGTTAATTCCCTTCACTATGGCGAGGTGTAACCTTCGCTACGGCGAGATCGTATCAGTTCCAGACCCCACTTTCATTATGGCGCGCTATGGCGAGTAGCCCCCTGGTTTTTGTATGGAATGCTAGCACTCGCTATAGCTAGAATCACATTCGCTATTGCAAGAAGGCACTCTCGCTACAGCGAGACCATTTCTCGCTATTGCGAGTAGACTTAGGGAAATTTCTAGATTTTGAAAATTGTCCACTTTCTACTTTCTTTTCCTTTTCCCTTTTCCCGGTTGTTACAGGAAACCTCCTAGAGCCTACCTCGCTAGCCTCTCACTATTAGCCGTGGCCAATTCCCCCTTTCGCCACACCTAATTCCTCTCTAGAATGCCTGACTCATTTTTACAAAAGTTTGCCATGGCTAATTCCTATTTAGTCGCGGCGAATTACCCTCTAGACGACTCCTAATTTGGCCTTTTACATTTTTCCACGGCTAATTCCACTTCTCACTGTGGCGAATTGCTCTCTGGTACTCTCCCTGGGCAACTTTGCCTCTATTGGCTACGGCTAATAATATTTTGGCCGCGATGAAATGCCTTCTGATCCTACAACTTCTAAAGTCTTATCTCATACTCTCCACTCTCCCTTCAATGGCACCCTAGGGCCACTCTACCTTAATTTGTGGGACTCTAATAGCTTTCACTAGCCTAATTTACCCAGCTTATCTATCATTACTAGTTCAAGACTTAAATGTTAATTTCCCTCCAACTACTCTATATCAGCAAGTTCATAGAGTAATAACAGTAAGGATTCATGAACTATCAATAATTAACATTCGATACACATTCTGTTAGAGATTTCATATATCAACGGTTCATATCAACATCTAATGTATCACATAATTACATTTTCCATAATATACCATATCATAAATTCAATAAAGTTCATACATCAGGCGTTATAAGTTCATACATTCAATACCAAGCTAAGATGAGGCCTAACTCCTCAATAGATACATCCTAAGTAATCAAAATATAAAAGCCTACACTTGGCAATATGATTACATGATGATGCTATATAAAATATTAACAAAATTACATCTACTCTACTTAGATCAGCCCAAGTGTAGCTTCCTCTACACATGGCTAAAGCTTATGGATTTTCATCTACTTGCTTCCCCTTATCCTTACCCGAAGGGCCTTCACCTGAAATTATAATCCCATAAAATGGGGTGAGATGCAAATCTTAGTAACCAAGGCAAATTCCATTCACATATTTCAATTTAATTACATATATGCATGATTTCATATAAGCATCAGAAAATGTACTAACTGTATCAGTAAATGAAATAATTAGGCTACCTATGATTACTATCCCATACTAGCAATCACAATTCCATATGTTAAAGGCCAATAACACCAGGAGAGGCCCACCATGGCACCCACTCCCCAATGAGTACAACTAGGGCTCAGTGCATCTGGGGTTTGATCATAACTTGGTGCCTGATCAAAGCACATGTACGGGTGGCAGCCGTACCACAGCTCCACCATGGACTCACAAGGTCCAATCACATATAACAAATAGCCAATCAATTCATTTAGCATCAAAATCATAATCATACAGCAAATACAAAATTAAAATAGACATATGCATGGAATTAACATGAACCCCGGTTACTTTACTTTGCAGACAATTGAAAAGCCACCAGCAATGCCAAAATCTCCCTATAACCATAACATCAGAAGATTACTACTTTAAATTATAATGTACAGTAGTAACAAGTATCCAAGGAATTAAAATACTAATGGCTACCCAAAAGACACTTACCCAGCCACTACAAATCCCCAAATTCGGATTGAATATGTCCTTTACTAGAAAGTTCAATATATCACCTTAATTCCTAAGTAAATTCATACAGAATTAATACCCATACTATAAATCAACCATGAGGGTCTTAAACCAGCAGAAAATACATTAGAATGGAGAGTTTACACTTACCCAATGTGTAATGTCCCGTTTTCATTAAACGATGGAAATGGGCACGTTTTCAAAGCAAGTCCCATGAGATGAGTGATTCAAGGCCAAATAAAATTTGGATAAAATTTTAAATAATAGAAAATGAGGATTTGAGCCTTGAGTTGCCCAGAAACCGGGGTCGAAGCGATTTGAAAAATTTACCGAAAGGCTAGTGGCATTTTCGTAAATAAGTGTAATTTTGGAAAAGCACCTAGGAGGGCTTTTTAAATGGAAATTTTGAGTTGCCCAGGGTTCTCAGAGGCCCCAAAAACCATGGGAAGCCCCGGGACCAGTAAAGCCCCTCCGGTGTACTCTTTCCGATGTCGGTTGACCCGAACTTTGACCGATTCGTTTGGGACGGTTTTAGCTCCGATTTGAGTGATTCCAAAGGCATTTTATTAAATTGGGAACCTCTTTGTTATGATGGAAAAGACGGTTCTCAAAAAGGAGCTAAAACGAAGGAGAAACGAAAATGCTAAGAACGAAGGGCAAAATTGGCATTAAAGTGTTAAAGGAAGCTTCTTTCTTCTTCTTTATATGCCACGTTCTGCCTCCCCCTCTCTAAACCGACTTGCTTCTGTCCATGTTCAGAGGAGAACTCCAGCTCCTTAGGCACACAAGAGGAGGAGGATTTTGGAGGAAGAAATTCAAGAAAAAGGTAAGAAACTTTAAGACATTCCATATCCTTCCTTCTTGGACTTTGCTCCTCTCCTCTCAAGCTTTCTTTCTATGGTTTTAATGGAGAGTTTGGTGCTGTTTTTGGGGCACAACAGAGAGGGGAATTTCGAAAATTGAGGGAGTAACCAACCAAGTGGAAGAACAAGCCAAAGGAAGCAAGAAAACAAGGTAAAACTTCCATTCTTTGGTAGTTTCTCCCTCCCCCTTCCTCTTGCACGAATTTGACCACCATGAGCCCAATTTTTAGGGGCTGTTTTCTGTCCAATTTATGGAGGGATTAGGGGTTTTAGATGGCAAGGATTAAGAATGAACCAATAGAATCAAGAAAGGAGCATTAGGAAACAAAATGGAATCATTAGGGATCCAAATGCTCCCTTGCAAATCTGATTTTATATAAATGTTCTTAGGCTTAAATGAATGTTTAAATATGCTCCTAAGATCCCTAAGAGGTCCCCCATATGTCTCTTCCTCCATAAAATGAACAAAACCCCATGAAAAGTCATGAACCTAAAAGTTGGAAAAGTGTAGAGCACTTAAGGAGATTGTAAAAACTGATTTAATCTATAAGTTCCCTTGGTTGTTTAAGTGTTTCCTTGACCTCCTACAACTCTTAACAACCTCCCTAAATGGTTCCCCCATCAAGGAAAAATCAAGAAGCCATGAAATCCCATTTATGCTCTAACTTTTGGCCAAGTAGGGATGGCATAGTTAGGGAGAGTTTTAAATTGTTTCAAGCCCATTTTTGAGTCATACATGATGAATGAATGTGAGGGGAAACCTTGGGAAAAATTTAGGAAGCTTAGAGAATGAGTTGGTGCTTTAGGTTTCATATTGTGACCTAAGGAAGCAACATAATGTTAGGCCCTTTGTTTTAATTATGTGATGACTCCAAGAGGCTAAAAAGGAGTCAAGAATCATATTTGAAAAGAAAGAATGAGGCCTAGAAATCATTTGAGGGGTGTTGCTTCATTAGGTGCCTTTATGGACCATAATGGGGATTATAGAGCAATCTAGTACTTAAGCAAGTTGTATGGCTTTAGAGAATGTTTCATGAACCTAATTGGCTCCCATAATTTGTGTCTAGGCCAAGAGTTGCTATTTCCACCAACTTGTGGGTGTGTGGCTAAAAGAGGAAGCTTGAAAGCTAAGGAAAAAGTGTATGTTTGTATACAAGGTAGCTCTCTCCACCTTCTCTCATGCATGGATGTGTGTTTAGCTTGTTTTAGAATGCTTGTATGTGTATTTTCAAGCTTTGAAAAGTATGCTAGCATGCCTTTACATGTCATGATCCTTGATGCCATGTTATGTTTTAAATGAATCCATGATGTTTGTATGAGTTTGCTTGAGTGTGGAGAGGCCAAGAACTCTTCCCTTGGGTGAGGAGGAGCCAAGAACCCTTGAGTTTGGTTGAAACAAAGTAAAGAGTCTCCCAAACGCAAAGTGGGCTCCCAAGAGTATGGTTGAGCCAAAGTGCTCAAAGAATGGGTGAGGCAAATCCAAAATCCATGAGGAGAAGTGTGAGGCCAATCCAAATAGTTAGTGAGCTCTTGAATGTCTTGTATGATTGATTCACATGCCAAGGTTGCTTTTAAAATGCCTATGATTTCTACTTTCTCCATGCATGCATTTGTGAAACTTGCTTGCACATATTATGTGTGATGGAATGGGAGATGAGCTATTGAGATTCTTGAATCTCACTCCCTCCTCTTAAATGTCCTAATATGCTAGGTGGACCAAGTGGACATGGCAATGGGAGCCAACCACCTTGAAGAAAGAAGATTGCCATCCTTATGCTTGATTTTTGGTCTTTTGATTCATAAGGAGACTTCATGATGTATATTATTATTGTAAATAGTCTATGACCCCTTGGACAAATGTAAAAATGATATTATGTGATAGATAAATGAATGAGTATGGTGTATGTATTCTAGAACATAAATTGAGTGCTTATGCTAATGTATGCACTTGAGAAAAGCTTGGTGTAATGTGTATAAGTGAGGGTGAAAAGGCCAAAATGAGATGCAAATGGTTTGGGACCATTTGGGCAGCTTCCCCAAGTCTTAAACATGCTTTTAAACTTGCCCAAAAGGTGCCAAGACCAAAGGAAATCCATTTGGCAATTTTGGTACCCAATATGGAGCCAAAATTGACCATAATGGAACCCTATGCCATTTTTTGGCCAAATGAGTTATTATTGCCCTGAAATTTGGCATACAATTAGGTCTTATTAAGAGCTTTCTGGGAAGCTAAAGATCATAATTTTTGGAGACCTAGAGAATATTTGATGAATTTTCAAAATTGGGATTTTCTATGGTTTCTGGTATGTGCACTGTTCATACTGGCAGATTTGATTTTCGTGTCACGCGATGGCCAAATGGTGTTCAATGCTTATGAAATTTTATGTGCATAAACTAGAGGTCATAAGCTTTCTGTGGCCACCAAGATCACTTCATTTGGAGGTCTGAGCACAGAGTTATGCATTTTTGAAATTTGCTGTCAGTAACAGTGGCGACTCCAGAGCTCAATCACTGTTCCATCAGTTCCAGATGCCTAAAAGTATATGTTTCATTCTGAAATTATTTTTAGTGTCAAGTTAACATTTTTACCTTTCCAGAATGACTGAGTGTGTGTGATTTAGAATTTTGTATAATTAGTTATGAATTTCAGAAGTTTACATCAGTAACCTGAATCATAGCCCAGGCAGCCAGCGAGTCTGTAGCTTTTTGGATGTCAAACGTCCTGTGTGATAAATTCTGTGACTTGATAAACATGATTTTTATACACTTTATTCCTCCTAACTTAACCTTTTTAATAATTAAATGTGGCTTAATGAAGGCAATTGAATGGAATTTGATTTTAATAGCCATTCTTTGCATTTTAGAAAATAAGTCACAAAATCTTGGATTTTTAAGGCATAAATTTCTATAAATAATTCTGAAGCTTTTCCTACTTAATTTTTCTTTCCTTTCTTAGTGTGCAGATCATTGGGTTTTCTTAGTTTCATACATGGGATGGACTTCCACATGTGGCTCCATTTATAGCAATCACACACCAAAACAGAGGAGAAGGAAGAAGCCTCGGGTTCCAACACTATGAGCTGAACAGAGGCTGGACTGGGTTTGCATGGCTGGCAGCAGAACAAGTGAAAGACGCTGAAGTCTGGACAGCAACGTGAAACAGAGACAGCAACGAGTAAGGCTCCAGGGACGTGAACAGAAACAAGCACAACGAAGCAAGAGCTGAGAAACATAACGAGTTGAAGTCTGGAATGAGCTGTAGAATGAAAGAGTTGAACAGAGCTGGAACTCGAGGAAACAAGAAGATACAGAAGCTGCAGGCGAAGAAGAAGAGAACATGAATAGAAAATGAAGAGCTGCAACGTGGAACCCGACATGAACATAAACAAATAGGCATGCAGAAGCTACAGTAGCCAACATGGAATATTATATTGACACTGGGGCCCACGTTTTTACACGCACAAGGAGCTTCAGACAATGGGAAGAGGCAGCACTTAAACGAAGAGTTAATCACGTGAAAGTGAGCATGAGAGAGGCACATGACTAGAGCGTGTAAAAACATTGGAGCTGAGGGAAGGCAGAGCACGTGAAAAATAAATGAAGCACGAGGAGAGGCTATTGATCACGCCATCAGCATTCATTCACTTGGTCCACGCCCAATTCATTCACGTCATTCTCTCCATCGCTTCGCCCACACCTCCGTCTTTACCCACACTCCATTCCCTTCGTCCACTCCACATAGAACACTCCACTTCTTCATCCAGACCACTCCATTCTCCATCTCCATCCACCGAATGAAGATCTGATTCATCCTTGAGGCTAGCTAGAAGGAAGCTCTTGGGCTGAAACTTGAATCCTTGGAGAAGAAGCAGAAATTTGGCTAAGATTCCTTAATTTTCCTACACTTTTTCTCATTCTGTACAATCTCGGTTGAGTTGTATTTAATTTGGAATTGGTGTAATAGTAATTAGTGGCTGGTTAGACACTAATTAGGATGTTGATTGACTGATTACTTGTTTAATTTAGTACTAAATTTTACCAATTTCCTACAATTTTCCAAGTGTGCAATCAAGGTGTTTGATGAAATGCTTGTGAGAATTGATGTGCTTAATTGTCTATTTGTGGATTCCTTGGTGTTTAGTTGGTTAATTAAACACTTTTGGATAGGAATTCAGAGGCTAATTAATCAAGTAATCAATCAATTTAAGTGTTCAAAGATCTTAAACACAAGAATTAGTAATCTAATGAGAGTTGAGGTCTCAATTAACATTAAATTGCTAGTTTCTTGAATCTTGAATGGTTATTCAAGATCATTTGCAAATGAACACAATTAGGAACTCTTAGGCCAGAATTAATCACAATTAAATTAGGATAAGGATAGTGGATACCAAGAGATGATTCCTAAGCTAGTCACAAGCCATTATCATCCACAATTCATCCAATTAGATAGAATTTAGAAATTTTGATTCAATTTAGTTGTAGGTTAGTTTAATTCAATCAAAAACCCCCCAAAATCAAGTAGCCTTTAGGACTTTTAACACTTAGAGAACCAAATTAAGCATTGAACTCTATTTCCAAGGGAGATGACCTAGGTTGTGCCACTTGCTATATTTTTAGTCAACCTAGTTTTATTTTGAGGGTTGTACGACAAGCCCGTCAATACTAGAAAAGCTAGATAACTCATATAGTTCAATTATGGTTTCATAAGGCACCTAATGAAGTAACCTTGGGAAAACATGATCTTGGCTTCTTTCTCTCCCTTAATCTATGACTCTTAACTCCATTTAAACTCCTTGGAGTCATCACACATTTATTTTAAGGAACTTGGCTAGGTGTTGCTTCATTATGCTACACTATGGAACCTATAGCTCCATCTCATTATCCATGACTTCTAAAATTATTCTAAGGCTTCCTCTCGTACTCTCCCATCATATATGATACAAAACTAAGCTTGGAAGGAATTTAAATACTCCCTAGGTATTAATTCTGCCCTAGGCCGAGACCATACTTCTTTAACGGGCTAAGGAGTTTTCTTTGTTTTCCATGATGGGAGATGCATGTGGGAATCTCAAGGGGTCTTAAGATTTCATAAAAATATTTACATTAGCTTAGAAACTCTTGGATAAAATTAGATTTTTGGTTATATTCTCAAACCCTTAGCTTTTCTATCTTGCAAATTCATGGTTATTTGTTTGTTTTCTTTGCATATTCTTTCCTACACTCTAATTCCTAAGAATCATCCTGGGCTTGGTTTAAAACTCAATCCCTCTTGGTTGTCCCTATCTTAGCCAAAACACACAAGAACAAGAACAAGGAAGGGCAAGCTTGAAAACAACCAAACTACCTAGATTTCCTAGCTTCCTTTGGATGCTTCTTCTTTTACTTGGACTCCTTTCTTTAAACTCAAACTCCTTCCCTTTACTCTAACCTCAAAATAGCACCAAAAACTTCAATAAAGCTATAGGAAGAAGAAGGAGAAGGAGGACAACAAGGTTACTAAAGAGAAGACCAAGAAAATTCATAAATTTCCATACCTTTCATTTGGTTTCTCTTATCCTTTTTCCTCTTCTCTTGTGTGCCTTTCTCTCTGGGTCTCCCTCTCTGTTTTTGGCTGAAGTAAAGTCAATTTAGGGAGGGGAAGAATGAGGTGTCCTAATATAAGAAGAAGAATTAAAGATTTGTTTATTTAAAATTGCCATTATGTCTTGTCTTTTTGGCATTTTTGTTTCCAGTTCGTTTTATCTCCTTTTTTAGAACTGTCTTTTCTATCATAAAATTTAGGTTCTCAATCTTGTAAAATGCCTTTGGAATCACTCAATTTGGAGCAAAAACCTTCCTGAATGAAGGGTTCAAAGTTTGGGTTAACTGTCGTTAGAAAACATACACTGGAGGGGTTTAAACTATTCAGGGGCTTTTCATAGTTTTCAAGGCCTCTAAGAACCTCAAAGAGCTCAAATTTCTTATTTAACCCTCCTGTGCAAATTCTAAAAATTGACTGAAATTACAAAAATATCATTATGTTACATAACTATTCTATTAAATTCTGTCTAGTTATTTTAGCTTCGGTTTCCGAGCACCTCTAGCCTCCTATTTTCATTACTTAATGTCTAGACTATTATTTTAATTTTTTTGGACCTTAACCAATTCATTTTAGATGACTTACTCTTAAAGCGTATCCATTTCCGTTATTTCTACGAAAATCGAACATTACAAAAAAGGTTCTACGAGGTTACAAACACTCCCACTTCATGCTAGAGTCACTTAAGGATAAAAATATAAGGTTTTGGGGGGATTACCTTACTAAAATTAGCATCCAACTAGCTTTGATGACCCAAGGATTCATAGACTAAACAAAACCAAACTATAACCATCTTTTTCCATTATAATTACCCATAACAACAACTAAACCCTCTATGATAGCAAAATGAGAGTAAATTAGTCACAAGTGGCATACCCCAAATTGCCAATTCTCAATCAAATTGCCTCAAATCATTTCCAACAAATTTCCTTCATCTAATTACATTGTTCTAGCCTCATAGAACCTAACATGAGTAAGGATTCCCTAAAAGTGGGTAGGCCAAACCTCAGTTACACTACCAAATAGTACTTACAACTCTATGATAGCAAAAGGAATCCTTGTGATAGCAAAAACAATCTAACCAAAAAAATCCACCATTAGTTAACATCCATTTATCAACATCATACCACACATCCAAGGTCTATAACTTAAATTCCAACCATAATGGTCAAGATAGTTAAATTCAATATTTAAAAGTAGAATATCTATCAACTTATCCATATGATTAATTTCATAAATAAGTAACCATGTGCACAAAAAGATACATAAGACTAAATATAATCCAAGGTTGTCCTAAAGGGGAGTTTAATCCCTATTTGTACACCAAAAAGATCTTATACTTGGCAAGTCATGATGCAACAAGATGTTGTACAAAACATCACTCTTGCTTACAAAAATCCTTAGCATTTACAACTAAAACATAAATAAAACTAAGTAGTGAGTCCACACAAGGCCGTAGACTATGACCAGACATCCAATGGCTTCACCTTACCACCACAAGAGGATCCTTCACCCAGAAATTTAGTGTCATAACATATTCTATCTGGTCATTCTTATATAATTTACTTTCAAATGTAATGCAAATGTTACTATAGTAAAACTTTAGCAATGGCTTATAGGCTTTCCATATGTCACATAAACCTCTAGGGGTCAAAAATAGAAATTCTTGTCATTTTAATCCATAAACTCCATATACACATTTGTTTTCACTTACATGATCCTTACATAAGTCCTAATTGCATAAGAGAACTTTATAACCAAATTTGACCTTTTTTGACATAACATGATCCAAAATTCAAAAATTTATAACTTTGGCTACATAACTCTGATTTATGCAAATTAGGTATCCATGAAAATTTTATGATCTAAACTTTATGCCAAAAAGATTTTAAGTGAAAATCAATCCATTTGGCCCCTTAAAAGATACAAAATCTAAGAGTTATGCAAAGTGAAAAGCAATTGCATAATTTAGTTTTTTAAGACCAAATTAAAAAATTCATCAAATATTCTATAGAGTTCTGAAAAATACCATCTTTAACTTGTTGAAAAGATTTATATATCTTCCAAGAGTCTACCAAATTTAGCCCCAAACTAAGTCATTTGGGCTATCAAGAGTAAAATTACAATTTAGGACTCATTTGGATCAAAATTCGGTTCTAAAGTGGTCTATTTAGGCTTTAACATGCAATCCCTTCCTTTGAGCAAATTTTCATCCATTCATACTTCATTTTCATAAGAACCATTACATGAAATATGGTTAACTACTAAAAATCACTATCTCATACCCTAATATAGCACATGGAACCCATAGTACATAACATAGCAAATCATGTTCAATTCACTTGTAATTACATCAAATTGACATATGTTCATAATCACAATCTTGTACATGAAATTCTATTATATATCATCATAGTATACATTATATTTGCTACCACTTAGTTCCATAATATATATCAAACTATCATATACATCCAAAGGCTACTTTTGCACTTTCTAAGGTCCTAATTCTTCTCGATTTCTTTCTCTTCACTTAAGGTACCTATTATGGTTAGTGGAAGATAAAAGAAGTAAGATTCTTAAGAGAATCTCAGTAGCAAATTTCTTTCCAAATCAATGCACACAACGAATGCAAATAAGGAAACACAAGCATGAAGGTTATATGTATCAAATGAGTTAAACATGAAAATTGGCATGAAACGTTGATTCTCATCTAATCATGGCATGAAAACATACTAGTTAGGCTCATTTTTAGGTTAAGGAAGAACTATTGCATTCAATTTCCTACCACTCTTACATAAAAACTAGCATAACATCATATATGCATAAAAATCATGATAAATGCCAATTCAAAACATAAATCATACAATTATCAAACAATCAAATATACAAGCATCTCAACTCTTATATACATCCAAATGTATACAAGATAGGTAAAGGTAGCTATCTTATGAAGTTAGGACTCTTGAGCTACCTATAACTCACTTGTTCCTTCCCTTTTCTTTGTTCTTTCTCAGCTTGACACCCACAAAATGAGGGACTTAGACTAACTTGGCCTACATACATCAATTTAATTATAAAGTAACTCATTATAATTCATTTTGACTCATATTTTATCACATAGGTCTATTAAAACTTAAAATTCAATTTGAACTACTTTAGACCCCTTCAATAGCAACTTTCATAATTCAATTTCTAAGCTTCAAGATCTCATTTAATATGAGTTATATGATTTTGATGGAACTCATTAAGGCCATCATATGCAAGTTTAAACAAGCCTAATACCAAGATGCTTTATTAGGCCCCTTTGAACCTAAATTTTCATCTTTCAAAATAGGACTCCTAAATCTATTCTAATGGTTCTATTAGTTTTCATTGCTCATATTTGACCCCTTAAATCTTAGAACTCATGAAAATACTCCTTAAATATTTCATCCTTCTCAAGGCCAAGACATGAGCATCAATTTCCTAAATGGAGTTCTTGCAATTTTCTTAAGGAATTTGATAAATATGGAATATCCTTGACCCTTTTCTAGTTCAAGTTTGGTCTTAGATGATTCAAAACATCTACCTAGGTGCTTCTTCCACCTCTTGGCTGAGACATGAACACTTTGTCCCTAAGTGGAGTTTTTGTCATTTCCATGGAGAATTTTATAGGTATAGGATATCCAAGAATAATTCTTAGTTCAAATATGGCTTTAGGATATTCAAATTATCTTCCTAGGATTTTATGCCTTCCATGGCTTAATTAGAACCCTAGGTGGCATAAGTTGTTCTCCTTGGCTTTCTAAGTTGTTTCTTTTGCATAATCTTACTCTCTTTACCTTTAAACCCTTGTTTCTATCAAGTTTTTTTATCAAACATAAGTTGTCTCTTCTACCTCTCTCTCTAGTCAAAATGAAAAAGGAGAAAATGTTCAAGAGATACCTCACTTAGAAGCTCCTGAAATGTGATTCTTTTGAACATATTTTATTTCGTCTAGTTGTGATTTTCCCTACAACCTAGTAATTTAGAAACCTTAGACTCTACTATTTTAGGAAGGGTATTAACATGTTGCTACAATTCTTCTCTATCCAATCTCAAAGGTGGGGAATCTTTTTCAACTCTATTTTTCCTAAATGTATCTTTATTCCATCTAAAAACATGGTCCATATGCAAAAACTATCGATGACAATCGAATTAGGAGATCTTTTCCTCATACTTCAAAGTAAAAGTTTTTTTAGTAATGTATATAATAAAGACAAGTTAATTTTCCAAGCAGTATTTGACTTTGATAACATTCTATATGGTAGAAAGTCATTTATAGTTTACATTAATGTTGACTCTCATTAGGAAATTTTGCTTTTTAGAGACATAAAAGGTTGACGCTCCTTCCTCTTATAATCTTAATCTTGGAATTGTGTGATCTAAGAATGATTTCCACAAAAATAAATAAGGAATAGTCATGCACGCACAATTCTAAAGGAAGAATGTAAGGATTAACTATCATGAGCTAACATAAATATGGTGAGGTAGATTAAATGGAAGGAGTGAACCTATCTATACATAAATTGAATTTACATTTTATGGTTCCATGGCAAAATTGAGATATACCTTGTCAAAATATTTCCATGCATGTCCACCTAAAGGATGACATAATATATCTTCATGTCTTTTATTATTCAAATGTCATCATATAAACTCACAAAACTTATTATGGCATAAAGCCTTTCTTATCTAGAAATATTTTTATTAAGATCTCCTTAGAATTTTGTCTCTAATTAGGTCAAATAGGTTTAAATTGAAGGGTCCTATAGAATTTACACATTATCAAGTTTATATTATCTTTGTAGTATAACAAACATTGATTAAGACAAATATCAATTTTTTTTAGTAGATAGACCAAATTTTGATACCAACTTCTTTGTTCTATACCAATCCTGGAGTTTGAAATTATCAGGTGGGCAACTTTCTTACATAAGACTTCAAATTTATGAAAACATTACCATGATATGTTATGGTCAAATTTAATACTTAACATTTTTATAGCAACATATGTTCAAAATTATTACTGCATCTTGACCATAGTAGTTACTGCATTTAATAAATCCATATACTATTGGGCTTTTATATTTGGAAGTTGTTCAACTTTTAGATTAATATTGCCATCAAAATTTGCTTCTTCATTGCTATCAACATTAAAATCAAGCTTAATTGCATTAAAGATCATTCTTTCATATATATTAATATATTCTTCATTTACTAATGTGAGTTAGATGCAAAGTGTATGTTAGTTATTCGTATAACCTCTAATTCAACTCTACCATGATGTGTCTAATGTCAATATCTAAATTGAAACCCTCTTTATAAAGGTCAACTTTTACCTTATTAGTAGTAATTTATGCTTAGAACTAAATGTCTTATTTTTCCATCTCCCGAATTGATTTTTTTTTCCATAAGCAAAATCAACAAATTTTTTTATCTCTTGTAAAAATTTCTTAGCATATCATTTATGTTCAGGATTCAATTTATTATATATCCACTTCAAATAGTAAAGAATTTCCATTTTCTTTATTGAGATTATTTAGATATTACTAGTATTAACAATAAAAAATATTTCTCTACCACATCATCATAAAAGCTAAAAAAAATTATTTTAGTGACAACTTTTAGTAATAAGTAAAAGTTTAGTTTTAATGATGATTATTTTTAGTCGCCATTAAAAGTAGTTGCCAAAAGGATATCTCTTATTTTGCCAAAGTTTTTAGTAGCAATTAAAAAAATGTATCCATTAAAATTTTTTTGTAGTGATAACAATGTCACCACTAAATAATAATAATTTTAAAAAATTGAAATTGATCAAATATACAAGTCAAATGAAAGTTTAGTTTAATTTTATGTGAAAATGGGATTGGGTTGTTGGGTAACAAAGTGGATTTGTTTGGATTTTTTTAAATTTCAAAAAATAAATTAAGAAAAATGTAAAAAACAATAACAACAGATCTTTTCCCACAAGGTGGGATCACCCACATGAATCAAATGATGCTATAAAGTTTTATTATAAATTATATCTTTAGATAAACTATTTAAGTCTAAATCTTTCTCAATAGTTTCACCTATAATTTTTCTTAGTCTCTCTCTACTTCTAATAATTGAGCTATTCTCTATTTGATCTACTCTCCTTACTCAGCTTTCTATAGGCCTTCTTCACATATGTCTAAATAATTTAAGATGTGATTCTACAATTTTTTCCACAATCAGTATGACCTCAACTTTCTTTTTAACGTATTTATTTCTAATTCTGTCTTGTTTGGTATGTCCACTTATCTGATGTAATATTCTCATCTTTGCAATATTATGTTTATTCTTCTATTGGCTATTTATTGCCCAACACTCAGTTCTATATAATATTGTTAATCTTATAACTATGCAGTAAAATTTACTTTTAAACTTGAGTGGTACCCTTCTATTTGTAATAACACCCAAAGCACTCCTCCATTTTATCCATCCAGTTTGAATCTTATGGTTTACATCTTCCTTTATTTCTCTATCATGTTGTATGATAGATCTAAAATACTTAAATTGAATGATTTGTGGTATGATATTTTTTTCGATTTTCATTTCTATGTTAGAATTAGTACACCTCGTGCTAAGCTTATATTCTATATACTCTATTTTATTTCTATATAAACAAAATTCATATACTTCCAAAGCTAATATTCACATCTTTAACTTCTCATTTATTTCTTCTCTCGACTCTCTAACTAGGACTATATCATTTGCAAAAAGTATACATTGTGGCACCGGCTCTTAAATATATTTAGTGAGTATATTCAAGACTAAAATAAAAAAGTAGAGGTTTAAAGTTAACCCCCTGTACAACCCAATAGTTGTGGGAAAATTTTCAATGAGTCCACCTCATGTTCTCACACTAGTTGTAGTTCCATCATATATATCTTGAATTACTCAAATATAAGTAATACGAACTCTTTTTTTCTCTAAAGTCTTCCACAAAACATTTCTTGACACCCTATCATATGCCTTCTCCAAATCAATGAATACTATATATAAGTCTTTTTTATTCCTTCGATATTTCTCCATCAATCTTCACAACAAGTATATTGCTTCTATAATCGACCTTCTAGGCATAAAACTAAATCAATTCTCTATAACTTGAATTTCTTACCTTAATCTCCACTCAATAACCCTCTCCCAAGACTTTATAGTATAACTCATAAATTTAATTTCTCTATAATTTGTATAGATTTATATGTCTCCTTTATTCTTATAAATAGAAATTAAAGTATTTCTCTTCCATTCATTTAACATTTTCTTAGATCTCATAATCGTATTAAATAATTTTATGAGCTAACTTATACATTTCACTCCTAAACCCTTCTATACTTTAATAAGTATATTATATGGTCCTACTACTTTGCCATTCTCCATCTTCTATAAAGCTTCTTTTACCTCCAACTCTTGAATTATACGATAAAAGGTCTAATTTGATCCTTTTTTATAGTGTTTATCTTATCTGAGTGCAATGAGATCTCATATACTTTGTTAAATAATCTATGAAAATAAAATTTTCACCTTTTCTTAATATATTGTTTTGTGACCAAGACTCTCCCTTCTTCATCTTTAATGCATTTCACTTGGCCTATATTTCTTATCTTTCTTTCTCTACTTTTAGCTACCTTATAAATACTTCTTTTTCCAATTTTAGTGCTTAAGGATTGATATAACCCATCAAATGCCTTAGCTCTTGCTTTTCTCATCACCTTTTTAGTGTATATTTTAACTACTTTATTTTTTTTTCATTTTTATACAAAGACCATATTTTATAATACTCTCTTTTAACTTTAACTTTATCTTGTATGCTTGCATTCCATCACCAAGATTCTTTATCCCTAGGTCTATAACTTCTAGATTCATTGAGTATCTTTTTTGCAACCTTCTTAATCTCTTTAATTATCTCATCCTATATATCGTTAGCATTTCTTTATGCCTCTCATGATCCTTTCTCCAAAATCTTTCTCTATAAGGTCTTTTCTTTATCACCTTTCAATTGCTACCACTTTATCCTTAGCACCTTATTTTAGCCTTTTCTCTTTACTCTTTTCTTAATTTAAATATCCATCACCAAGACCCTATATTGTGTAATAACCAGTAATTTAGAATTTGAACTGAACCCGAAAAGTTGAAATAGGAACATCCTAAAGCAAGATAAATTAAGCCTAAATGAGGTTAGAATATTAATTAGAATATCTTAAAATATGGATTAGAGCCTAAAGTTAGCTTACACCCAGAGTCAAAACAACCAAACAGAAAGCTACAAAGGTTAGTGATATTTTCGTAATTTTGGGTAACTTTTAGAAAATTCAAGGGAAGAATTTTTAAATGGGAAAATTAAGTTTTTCAGGGTTTTTAGTGGCCTTAAAAATCATAGAAACTCTTAGAATGATCAAAACCTCTCCTATTTGCATTTTTGGTCATTAGTTGACTAAAACTTTGACCGAATCATTCAGTAAGATTTTAAATCCAATTTAGGTAAAACTAAAAGTATTTTATGAATTAGAAGACCTAAATTTTATAATGAAAAAGGTGGTTCTAAAAAAGGATTTGAAATGAGTTCAAATAGAGGAAATGAAGCTAAGGGACATAACGGAATTTTTGTAATTGTTTTAAAACTCTCCTTTTTCATATATATATATGCTTCAGCGCGTCCCTAACCTCCTACCATTGACTTTCTTGCTCTGAAATAAAACCAAATTAGCACCAAAACATGGGAGGAAAAAAGGAGAATAAGGGAGGAAAACCAAGGTTTAAGGGAATATAAATACGAAGAATTTGCCCTCCTTGCCTTCATAAGAGTTCTTCTCCACTTTCTCCTCTTTCTTTCTATGATTTTAGAATTTTAAATGGTGTAATTTTATTGCTGGTTCAGTAAGGAATTGAGGAAACTCTTGGGAGCCTAAGGAAGTGCATCTTATAAGCATTAAAACAAGGCCAAGCAAACCAAGCTGCACCTAGGTGTGGGTGTGAAGCTGAAAAAGGAAAGTAGAGTTCAAGGAAGGATAAAGTTGTTAGAGATTGTGCCATAGGCCAATCATTGTATTGCAAACGTTGTACTTTATTAAGAAATAAGAGTTTTCTTTTATTACATTATTATATTTTTTGCATGTTCTATATAATAATATCCTTGGATAAATCATATTGATTATCCTAAATATCCCTAGTCGATCGTCATTATGGGAATGATGATGAATTAAGACTAGTATGATTTTGATTGATGATTATATGTTAATCATGTATAAAGATACGAATCAAAATCATAGGCACTTGTTAGGGAACAAGATGCTAGATCGACCCATCATGAGATAGCTACATGGATTAAGTTATAAGCATATCTTATGTATAACCGTGTCATCAAGCCCTTAGACTTGAGATCACTGTAGTTTCCAACATGAAAAACATTATTTTTTGGCATAGTCAAAAGTTATCTTTAACCGGGTAATCATAAAGGCTATGATCGGGTATAGTGAAATTCATGTAGAAGAAGATGAGTGGTCAAGATAGGATTTGTCCCTCTGATTAATAGAAAGATATTTCTGGGCCCCTCAATAAGTGAGACTGAGAAATGCATGGCCATGCTCGAATGGAAGGGTTTCCATTTGTATTGTCAGTCTGCACGTAGATCGAGAAAGTAACGATCAAGTAAGATGAGGATGACATTTCCATGCCTCATACTTGATCTAAATATCGTCTGACAAAAGGGATAGATAGGGTTATATGATAGATTATATCGGATCACCGATCCCTATATGATTTGGGTAGTCACAATGTCTTGCTAGAGGTTACTTGTGACTTGTGGGTCAAATAGTGTAATTAGCCCACTACCAGAGTTATATGAGCTTATAGGGTCACATACAAGAACGAGTCAACTTGAGTTAGAATGTCCAAATTCATTGAATCTGAAATTGCATCTAAATTCAATGAATGTCACGTTCAATCTAGGGTAAAAGAATTTTATAAATAAATAAATATATATTTGATATATATATATATAATTTATAAAATTCGAAACATATATATATTTATATGTTCTAATTAATTTAAATCAATTAGTTTTAAATTCAAGTCTATATGATAGATTTAAATTTAAACTAATATAATAATTTAAATTTAATTTATGAGATAAATTAAATTTGAATTTAGTTCTAGATTTAGATTAAACAATTAGTTAAATTTAATCAATTAGATAGACTTAAATTTAAACTAGTATATTTTATTAAGATTTGATTTGATTTAAAATAATATATTTTAAATTAATCAAATATATCTGAAAACTTAATGAGATACCTCTATTATAAAAAAGAGGAGACTAGGGTTTCTTAGAATAACAAAAGGAAGAAAAAACCTAGATAGAAAAAGTGTACGGACACTATACGACCCCCTAGAAAGAGAAAGAGAAAAATGTCTTCTTTACCAAGAATGTGTACAAATGTTGGTCAAAGGCGCTAGCACGCCATTTGAGTTGAGTATTCGTTCATGTGGATACCGATAGATGGAGCAGATTTGAAAATTAGTTCCTAAGATCTAACAGAGAAAAAAATATTACATAACAAAGGTAAATATTTCTAGATCTACTTGATTTAAACGATACTGATGGATCCATGGGAAGAGATTCAGGATTTTAATTTTCCACTGTGTGTCCCAAAATTCCCAACAATTGTGCTTCTTAAACCAAGGTAGCTCTCTATCCTTTCTTGTATGCATTTCTTAATTGTTTGATTATCATTGAATACTTGTATGTATGTTTAAATCATGAGACATACCTATAGCTATTGGTTTGATGCTATGGTACCATTATACTTCTTGAATTACTTTTGAATTATGAGATTACTCTTTATGAGTAACGTTAGACCAAAAGTCTCTTAGAATGGATGAGATAACACCCAAAGTTCCTAAGAATAGATAAGACAAGGCCAAAATCTTAAGAATGAGTAAGGCTAAGTTAAAAGCCCCTAGAAAGTGGGTGAGGCTAATCTAAAAGTCCCAAATAATAGAGTGAGGTTAGACTAGAAGTTCCTCGAGCATGATTTTGATTTTGATTTTGACATGTCTATGTGATGTTGAAAATATGATTTGAATGATTATTGAAAGTGTTTGGTGCATACTTGTATTTTTTGACATGAATATATGCCTTGTATGCTTGTTTTAAAGGGTGAAAGAGCTATTGAGATTCTTTGAATCTCATTCTCTCCCACTTTTCATCTAATCTTGTTTAGGTGAAGCCTAATAAGCAAGGAATGGGAGCCAAGGAACATAATTTGTATTACTTTAATAATATGATAACTTTTAATATAAATTGATGTCAAAGTATGTATATATAAGTTGTTTATGAGTTGTAAACCCTTGAGCACTTGTAAAAATGTGTAAATATGGTGTATGAATCAAATTTGGAACTAAATGCATGAGTATGTATGATTTTGTCATTTTAGAACATTGCCTTGTATGTGTATATATGCAAGTAGGATAGTGAATTTGAGCTCTATGATGATTTGGACCATTTGTGATGCTTCTATATGCTACATTTGGACTTTTGGATGTGCTCAAATGGTAATGATATGTTTAGAAGTCCATTTGGTACATTTTGAACCCACTTTGACCCAAAAAATTACCATATTCTTAACCTGAACCCAAAATTTAACCAAATAGACAAATTTTTGCATGAGATTTAGCAAACATATAGGTCGCATCTAAAGTTTTTCACAAAACCAAAGAGCATTATTTTTAGAACCCTAAATAATTTATTATGATTTTTCAAAATTAGCCAAATTATGCAGAAATTGTCAATGTCTTTGTCACTATTCCTATTCATACAGTTATTTTGCTTTTTGGTGTCATTTAGGGGCCAAATAGATATTTTACAAGCATATAGTAGACTCCCTAATATTTCTATAGCCATAAAGAACACTCCATTTAGAGCTTTATAAAGGGAGATATGAATTTTTGAAATTTCTAGTTTGCTGTAAAATGTCTTCCAGACCCGAATCACTATTCTATTAGATTTCATGGTCCAAATGATGTTTTTTGGATATGAAATTTTTATGGTTACTAGGGGACATCTTGAACTTTCCAGAAAGGTATAATTTGTATAATTTAGATTTTTTTAGAATTAGTAATGAATTTTCAAAGTTCATGTCAGAATATAGAACTAAGGAAAAATGCAAGTGTGCTTCTTGATATTGTGTTGCTTGGTCCAACCCAAATTTCTTGCTTCCAATTGTGATGTTTCTAGTCCAATAAGTGTGTTATGGATGGAAGATGATATTGGTAAGCCCATGTGGCCTATTTAACCAAAATTGAATTATTTTGGCTTTTGATAATTGGTTGTTTCTATTGCTAAAGGTGTGAAATTAATGAGAATTGTTACTTTTAGCCATTGTTTCCACAAATTAAGTGCTAATTGAATGTGTTGTTACATATTGAGTAGTCAAACTCTCTTCAAGTATGACTTTACAATTCATGCAAAGCTTTTTGTCTACTTTCCTTATCAGAAAAAAATTAATTTGAGAGCATGTCTCCTCACTTTTGTACGTGATAAGATGCTCCTTACAATTCCTAAAACAAGTGTTAGCTATAATAAAATCAAACGCTAATGAAAAGTTTAGAATAGATTTACCCTTTACATTTGTTTCTCCTAAACTATATCTCTCATGCGAACCCTCGTAACCTCTGGATGCACTTTTCATATGATCATTAAGATCCCCTCCTATGAAAATCTTTTCTCCTAAAAGTATTTCCTAAATTAGACCTTTTAAATCCTTTTAAAACTTTATTTTATAATACTCTTCTAATCCTACTTATGGTGTATAAGTACTAATAATATTAAAAGTTTCTCTTTCTCTTACAAATTTTAACGCTATAATTATATCTTTCAACATTTTTACATTTTTTTTCAATACTTATTTACAATTATACACACCATATTTTTAGATTTAGTCTTACTGGTGCACCACAGTTTAAAACTTAAGGTGTCTAATTTCTTTCTTTTTTCTCCTACCCATTTAGTTTCTTGTAAGCACATAAAATTAATTCTTCTCTTAATCATAATTTTTACTATTTTTATTAATTTACCTATAAGTGTACTTATATTATAAGTTTCAAAACAAATCCAATTTTTATGAACTAGCTTCTTTATCCACATTTATTTATAAAAATATGAAAACTATTATTTATTTTTCACTACACTCAGGTATTGATGTAGTAATTCTTACTCATTTGATACTATACTTGAGTTATACAATGCATTGCTTTTGGGTAATGACTTAGCATTAATTCTAATATATTGTTAATCCATGTCATAAAAATTCAACAAAATTTTATATTGACTTTCAACCTAACACTACTCTTCTCTTTTCTTTGAGTTTTGAATCAATTATAAAATAGTTTACATTAAAGCATAACATAGACATAGTTAAAAATATAAAAAACAATAAAGACATAAAAATAAGATATACAGTTCAAACACTAATTACTCTTATTCTTATCCTCATTAGCTTATATAACCTGATCTTAATTAATCTAGATAACTATATAATAAAAGATAACAAACCTTAAAATAAAGGATAAAAACAACAATATAAAATTAATTATGAATTTAGATAATCATGATTAATATTAATTTTTTTAGAGTTGGAATCCATGCTGGCACGGATTCTAATATAAAAGAAAATTTTAAATTTTAAAAATAAATTAGAAAAAAACATCCACATCTTGAGAAAGAGACTGACTATTATTTCGAAGAAAACTAACAGCTTCTTGCAATCTTTATAAATATAATGATTTCTTTAAATTTCTCCCCCACCCCAAAAATTTGTAATTCCCTCCTTTTCTTATCTTTTTCAGCGCCTAACCCCAGCCCCTCAGCAGAACGACGAGATCGGGTGGGAGATGAGGCCTGATGGGATGTTCGTCCAGAGACACGATGTTTGTTGACGACGACTGGAGCTGGTTCTTCTTCTCGTGCTTTCCATGGCCAAAAACGCGCTGGTTTAAGGTCTTTTCTGCCCGAAATTGCTGCTCGTGGATGCTGCTATTTCTTAGGTCGAAATTGTGTTGGTTAGTAGTTCTTTCATGTCTGAAATTTCTGCATCTTGTTCCTTCCATTAGTCAGTTAAATCTTGCCTCTTTTTACTTTAATTTGCATATAGGTTAATGCCTGAACATCTAGGGTCATTTGAATTTAGAAGAGAATTTTAATTTGCATCTAGGTTTACAACGTTGGGCTATAAAGGCTGAAGCAACTTTGGAGGAGGAAGTGGCCAATTTTTAGAGAAGAAAACAGAGCAACGAAATAGAGAGAAGCAGGGGCAGAAGTGAGAGGAGAGGCGAGAGATCAACAGCACTGATAGGGGCGACAATTGAAGCAGGTAAACCTTAATTTCTTCCTTCGTGTTGCTTAAAAGATTCAATTCCCCCCCTGTTCTCGATCATTCCAAATTTCCCTTTGCTGATATTTGTCGTGATAGTCCTTTTGTGAATGAGGAATGGGCATATTTCCCTCCGTGATAGACGCTGAACCTTGAACCATATAGTGAGTACTGCTGACTTAGTGGATGTTCCAAATTGGTAGTGCAATCGAGTTTGTTCCTGTGCTGTCTCAATCTGTTCTGGTTGTGGGTCTTAACTGTGATTCGTTATCATGTCCCTATGTGTTTGGAAATTTTAACTGAGTGATGCCATATTTCTTTGTTAGAATGCTTTACATGCTGATTTGTTGAATATTCTGAATAGGGAGTAATTTGATGTGTGCATCTTGCTATTTTTATCTATTCTAGTAGTGAACTTTGAGATTCTAGTGGAACTTTGTGTATTTGGATTTGATTATTAACTTGGGCAAATTTTAACTATTTTATTTGGCCTATGCTTTGAAATTCCTAATGGGTTCATAGTGTGTTTTATTGTGTAACTTAGCTTAGTATGGACGAATTAGGGAATTGATATTGCGTCCTGGATTGCTGGGTAGTGACAACATTTGGTCTTGATTCACATTGGGGATGTTGTGTTTGGCTTCTAAAAGAATTAAATTTAATTCTATACCCATATTGCGTCCTGGATTGCTGGGTAATGACAACATTTAGTCAAACTACTTATTTGATAAAAAAAATTAGTCGAACTGGCAGTCTGACTGAAAGGCAGTCAAAAAATATGTCCGACTGTCTAGCAATCAAAATTATTTTATTCCATTATTTTTATTCTTTTATTAAACAATCTGACTCATTGTTAGTTGCATTGTACGTGATATGCCTATAAAAGGCTTAGTTGCAGCTTTTTGATGAAAATAATTTAAAAAAAAAACATAGTTTTTATCTTCTATTTGAAAGGCAGTTGGAAATTGAAACATAGGCCGATGGAAACAGGTACAAATTTCATTCAATAGTGGCTAACATTGTTGTAGTGGCACTCAACTCTCAACATGTTGCTAGGTGTGATTGTAGGTTATTATAGACTAGCTCCCTTGCTTCACTAGTCAAGTAGCCCATCTTCCTTCTCCCACGGATGTACTTGTGCATTGACTGAGACCATCTCAAAGTTCACACCATTTAGGCAAATTTTGGTAATTTAAACCGAGTGAGAATCACCTAGGGTTTTAGGTTAAGCACCATAGTTTATTTGGACAAGAAAAGTCGAAACTGAGTTAACTTCAAATATGGTTAAGAAGGAAAAATGGCAGCAGAGACAAACGAAGCTATGGTCGGCCAGAGTAGGGTTTTTCTATGCCTTGCTTGATACAATCTTAAAAATGAGTTCTCACTTCTTAATTCTCTTGATTGAATTTACGATGACACAATTTGGAAACTAAAAAAAAAAAAATCTAATCTCCTAAAACTAGTAAACAAATAAATTGGCTCAACTAACTTAGGAAGCTAATAATTATCCACATATCAATCCTAGTATTTTGGATTTCTAGGTCAACTAGATAAATATTTTGAAATATTTCAAAATATCTAAATCGTCCAACACTCCAACAAATAAGAAGTTTGTGCAAAAACTTGGGTCTACATAGAAGAGATATGTTTTATTTTGAGATAGCTATAGCGCTATTCATATTTGGAAGAATCCGACTTTTTATGGTAGGTCAAGACATATACTAATGCCAGTTATCACTGGCTTAGATTTGTTCTAGACTCTAGGTTACTTGAACTTGAGAAGCTTTCGATTCGGACATGTTGACAAAATGTTTATCGGGCCAGGGGAGGTGACACTTATTATTGAATTGCTGGTTTAGCAAATTTCACTTAAGTCAGGAAGAGGAGATTTGTTGCGAGTCTCTCCTAAAATGAGTTGCCAACTACTTTTGACCATGATCATTTAGTATTTAAAAAAAGAAAGAGAAATAAATTTGAATGGTTGGGCTTGCTTGGTAGTCTTCCTTGTAAAGCTTTACAGTTTAAAGAGGTGCAAAAGTGTGCTTTTGTTGGTGCATCATGGTAGCCAACGTGAGTGAGAAAATGGTGAAGAGTTTTTCTCTTGAATTTTCAGCAACAATTCTTGCATAGGAGAAGGAAAAGAATCTTGGACCAATAGTATTGATGGTAGTTTGTGCTCTGATTCTTTTGAATTTTTAATATGTTGTTCTAAGTATTTATAGGCCTTTATTTGTATGATCAGACTGTGATTTTTTCTTCTTTTTTTATTTGGGAAAGTGATGGTGGATAAAGGGCTTCGAAGTACCGGTCTTATGTATAAAGCCCTCCTCAGTAAACAAGATTGGAGAATTGTGGATTAATCGGGATCATTATACAGTAGGTGGATGATAAGCAAATATGGTTTTAAAGTTCTGAATTTAACGACTCAATCATCTTGGATTTGAAAAGGTATGGTGAGAAACAATGATTTAATTTAAGATAATCTGCGATAGTTGTTTGGTAATGGAAATAAAATTAATCTCAAAAGTAAATTTTGATGGACACCTCCTAATAATCCAAACAAGCTGCAGTTGTTCAGTGATCTATTTGATAATTTGTCGAACACCCTATTTAGAATGAGGTAAAAACTTGAAATATGTTTGTTCAAAATGTGTGTAGCCCGATTCTATTGATCCCATCTTTTAAGTGTGGAGTGGGAGACAGATTAATTTGGACTCGGTCCACAAAAAATGTGTATTTTATAGCAAATGGTTATAGAATTCTTGTTCATAAATGAACCTTTTCTGGGTAGAAATGATTTTTCCTAGAATTATTTTTAGAAGATTAAAGCTCCCTACAGATTATTACTCTTCATATGGAAATTAAGAAATAAAGCTACTTCTACTGCACAAATTCTCTGAAAACATCATTTCAGTATTCCATCTAAATGTGAATTGTGCAATTGTGATGAAACTCTAGATCATATATTTTAGGAATTTCATTTTGCCAAGGCATTGTGGTTTGGTTCTAATATATCTCTTCGTCCTGAATTTGTTCATCAAAGATCTATTACTTTCTTGTTGGACTATTGGTTTAATCAGTAGAGTCTAAACAAGGATGATTTATACGAAATATCAATTTTGATTATGGTCATTCTGAATAATATTTGGTTTTCTTGAAACAAGTGTCTCATGGAGAATAAATCCTTAAATACTTTGGAGGTTTTATTTCATCTCAAAGCACATGGAAAGACTATATATGTTTCCGTAAATTGTGTACCCATGGAGTTAAACAGGTTCGTAATTCCATCTTCAAAAATTCAGTGAGTGCTTCACCTAGGTCAAAGTAGTGAATAAGTGTAGTAGTAGTGATATGGCAATTTTCAATATTATTCAAGATATGCTTATAGGCATGGACATGCAGGATAGAGTTAGGAAAATGGATCTTATCCATTTCTTTTGTTTGGTCAATTTTAGAGAGAGAAAGGTACAAAATATGTGAAGTTCATCATTTAAGTAGGTTTCACACATTCAAGTAGGACTCATCACTTAAGTGAGTTTTACACATTATGTGTCTATTTTTCTTTAAAACTGATGTGGTCAATTTCACCCAAAAAAAAAAAAGAATCTAAACTACAGTTAGTCTAAAAATGGGAATTTCCAAATTTGGGTCCAAGTAATGGCTTTATACATAGTTTAACAAACTAGATTGGACTATCATAGTTTTGATGTGTTTGACCTTCCAAACCAGCCATCTAAAAAAAGATCAAAAACTAGATAAATTGATTAAATTGGCAAAAATAGGATTTAGCTCTAAACCAAATTTATACTTTTTTCTTTTTGGTCTTCCAAATTGTAGATTTCTTCCATAGCCAAAACTAACAAAGTCCTAGAAGTGGATATTGAAAACTAAGAGATGAGATGGATATGATTATTAGTTAAAGAAAATAAGATGAGAGGGGGAGAGTGAATGGATTAACTAGAAATCTGAGTTTGAAATGCGTTACATGTTTTCTTCTTCATCTTGACTATCTCTTTTGGTCCTTCTCTCTCTCATTTTCATCATATCACATATTGATCCCGTATTGCCAAAGGAGCAATAGATTTAGATTGCTCAAATTTTAAAATTTCTATTTATTTCAATATCAATCATTTATTGTTTTTATTTTGATTTTTTTTTATTTTGAATGAAACAAAATGTAAGATGAAGATAATTTTTCAACTTCCATCAGAAAGACTATTTATTTGATGGAAGTTGGAAGACTGTCTTCATTTTGTGTTTTATTTCCTTTAAATTAAAGAAAATAGATGGTTAGATTTAAAAAAGAAAAAAAGAAAAGATAAAAAAATTGAAATTTGGACTGTCTTAATTTATATTTCTCTATCTACAAATAAAAAACTAAAAAAATAAAATATATGATAAGAAAAACTATCCAAAGGAGTGGCAAGGGATCTATACGCCATCATATCTCTCTCTCTTTATTTCTCTATCTATAGATGAGAAGTGACCTCTTTTTTTTCTTTTGAAAAAAACTACAAAGAAGGATCTTAAGTTGTCATTATTTATAATAAAAGGATTTTAAACACTCAAATTATTTAGGACCAAAAGACCTAATTTTTCGACAGAATGGATAGTAATGCACCTTTTATTTATTTTCTTCTCTTTATTCTCATTTGTGCCATCTCATCTCTCTCTCTCTCTTTCTCTCTGAAGGACAAAGCACGAAACCAAGTACATGAAGAATGGAGATTTTGTAAAACTTGGAATCGGGGCAAGAAAGCATAAGATCTCATCTTTGAAGATTCTTAAATCTATAAGTTTCTTGCAATCTTATAATTGCCATTCACAATCTACAGGTTTCTTCTTATTTTTTTTCCTCTCTAAACTTTTTTTTTTGGCAGAATCATTAGATCTATAACTATGTATTTCTATTAGTAATATTTTATAGTGATTAGCAAAATGGATGACATTGTAACAAACAAATATTATTGGGCAATTAATGAATCAAGGTCGTAATGAACCTAAAATTAGGTAGCAATAATAGTAAAAGTCCTTTATAATTCTAGGAAGCCACGCTGGTAACTAATTCTCATTGAAACTTGTGCATGTAAGTGACATTAGAATTTGGAAGCAATGTGGTAATGAACCAAAAATCTAATAGTAATAACCTCAAGAGTCTCTTGTAACTCCAATAAGCCTCCATAATAACTAACTAAAATTGTAACTTGTGCATGAAGTGACCATTAGCTTTGGGAAGCAATATGGTAAGAAACTTAAAACTTGGTAAAAATAACCCTAAGAGTCCTTTGTAATTCCACAAAGCCTATGTGGTAACTAACTAAAGTTATAACTTGTGTATGCAAGTGCCCTCAAAATTAGGAAGCATAATGATAACAAACTTAAAACCTAATAGTAATAAACCTATGAGTCCTTTGTAACACCATGAAACCTAACTAGTAACTAAGTAAAGCTGTAACTTGTGCATGCAAGTGATCTCAAAGTTAGGAAGCAAGGTAGTAAGAAACCTAAAACCTAGTGGTAATAATCTAAGAGTCCCTTGTAGCTCTAGGAAGCCTAAGTGGTCACTAATTAAAGTCGTAACTTGTGCATGCAAGTGACCATAAAATTAGGAAACAAGATGGTAACAAACTTAAAATCTAGTAGTAATAACCTTAAAAGTCCTTTGTAACTCTAAGAAGCCTAGGTGGTAATTAACTAAAGTTGGAACTTGTGCAAGTGACCTCAAAATTAGGAAGCATAGTGATAAGATAAGAAACTTAAAACTTGGTAGTGATTACCCAATAAGTCCCTTGTAACTTCAAAAAGTCTAGGTGGTAACTAATTAAAGTCATAACTTGTGCATGCAAGTGACCATAAAATTAGGAAACAAGATGGTAACAAAGTTAAAATGTAATAGTAATAACCTTAAAAGTCCTTTGTAACTCTAAGAAGACTAGGTGGTAATTAATTAAAGTTGTAACTTGTGCAAGTGACCTTAGTTGTAACTTGTGCAAGTGACCTCAAAATTAGGAAGCATAGTGATAAGAAACTTAAAACTCGATAGTGATTGCCCAATAAGTCTCTTGTAACTTCAAAAAGCCCAGGTGGTAACTAATTGAAGTATGTTGTATAAATATTACCAAAGTAATCAAATCGTGATTCGAAAAGTTAATTTTTGAATTGTAAATCGTATTGAATCGTATGATTCAAAAACATATTTAAAAATAGTTTAAAATATATGAGATAAATTGTGTATACCATAAAAAAAGCTTATAATATTAAATTTAAACAAGAGTTGACAAAAATTTAACCATAACTTATACAAAACAAAATTATAATTTATACTATCAATTTAAGTTATAACTCAATAATTGTTTAACTGATAACTTTAATAAATAAAAAAAACTCACAAATAACTAAGTTCAAAACTAATTACCTTCTTATACATTGAAACTATCATATATATATATATATATATATATATATATATATGTATATGTAAGTTTTTTTTCTATCACTATTATCTTTGTCATTATCTAACATTATCTAACATAATGATTCCTTCATCTTTTTCCTCTTCTTGTGTCATTATCATATACAGGTTAAGTGAGCGACTGACGTTTTATGACCCCAATTGCTAATTGTATTTTTATTCAAAGTCAAATAGTTTATTATACCTAATAAGAAAGTTGTATCTAATAGGAAAACAATCTAACTTTCAGTTGAACGAGGTTTGTGCAAGGCAATAACCTTTTTCATGATTTATTTTAAATATTATATTATATAATATTTCCTATATATAATGTATATATAATATAATATAGTTTTATGTAAGATGCCGTGATCTCTCCAACCAGTTAATATTAAGGGACAGTTTTTCCTTTTCGTTGAAACACATTGCATCACGACATAAGCAATTAGGAAACTAGAAAAAAAGCTTGCATCATCTTCTCTAGAGAACAGGTTATGTCGAGTCATAAAGGACCCAATGTTGTGCTCGACAAAGCTGTAATTTTCTAAATCGTTGGACTGCTGTGAATCGTTGGTTCCAACACGACTCGCATGATTCCGACGATTCAACTTTCGATTCAGGCTCTTTTTGATTTATTACACAATTTGAATCGTTTTCTAGTTGAATCAAGTTGGATTGTGCGTTTTGAATCGGGAATTGGACGATTTTTACTACTATGATTATTACTACCAAGATTGATGAATCAAAGTGGTAACAAACTTAAAACTAGGTAGTAATAACTTTAAAAGTCCCTTGTAACTTTAAGATGCTTCAATGGTAACTAAATCTGATGGTAACTTGTGCACGCAAGTTACATGAGAATTCGAAAGAAAAATGGTGACAAACTTAAAACTGAGTAGTAATAATCTTAAAAATCTCTTATAACTTTACAATACTTTAATGGTAACTAAGTTCGACAATAAATTGTGCATGCAAGTAACATGACAATTGGAAAGCAAGGTGGTAACTAACTTAAAAATAGATAGTGATAATCTAAAAGCTCTTGTAACTCTAGGATGCCTCAGTGGTAACTAAACTTGGTAGTAACTTGTGCATGCAAGTTACATAAGAATTGAGAAGCAATGTAGCAACAAATCTAAAATAAAGTAATAATAATTCTAAGAGTCCCTTGTAACTTTAGGATATCTAAGTGGTAACTAAGTTCTATGGTAACTTGTGCATGCAAGGGACATGATGATTGGGGAACAAGGTGGTAACTAACTTAAAACCAAGTTGTAATAACTCAAAATCTTTTGCAACTTTAGAATGTCTCAGTGGTAACTAAGTCTGGTGGTAACTTGTGCATGTAAGTGACATGACAACTGGCAAGCAAGGTGGTAACTAACCTAACATTAGGTAGTAATAATTCTAAAAGTCTCTTGTAAATCTAAGATGCCTTTTTTTTGTTTTCTATTATCAAGTAAGTGACTAATGAGAAATGATACATCTTTTAGGGCATGAAAAGAGTGTGCAAAATGGGAATGGGTTGAGCATGGGCTTTGATATGAATGAAGTAGAACAATATTATATAAATATAGTGTATGGGAGACACATATCAAGGCAAAGAAAATCGTGGAGTATTATGTTTTTTAGACCAAAACAGCACTTGTGGCCATAAACAAATCCTTCAAAAAGCAGTAGGCCACCCTCCCCTAATTAAATTGCTAATTGCCATGCATCATATAAAAGTCCATCTAGGTGCTTTTTTTTTCATACAATCATTAGTACTTTCATATTTTTAATGCTCTCTCGCTCTCTCTCTCTCTCTCTCAAAAACTTGGCATTTTCCATATTTTCGTCATCTTTATCCTAGACTTAGCATTTCATAGTCAACCCTTTTTTGATTGAAGATGGTGATTCATAAGCCTCTGTTATTGAACATTATTTTGAGACTAGACAAAGAAACCAACAATAATGATTTTGAATTTGAGACTTTGATTCCTAGATTGCCTAATGAAATTGTTAAGCTTTGTCTTTTTCATCTTCTATATCCATACAAGGCTTTAGTGCACTTTGTTTCATCTTTGTGGAACAAAGCCATCACACACCCTTTATATGTCCTTTGGCTTTCTCTTCTTTATTTTTTGCTCTTAAAGGCATTTTTTTCGTCCATTCACATTAAAAAAAGATCATTTTAGCCTTTTGAATAATTTGAGTTTTTAAGGTTCTTTATTGTAAATTTTGACAACTTATGATCCTTGGATGCAATTTTTTCTTTTTCTTTTTTAGTGATGAAGCCAAAATATATAAGAGGACTCTTGAATCTAGTTAAGGAAAGAAGAGTAATAAAAAGGTTGATGATGAAAGGACTTTTCCAATTGTAGAGCCAATTGAAGTAGTGATGGAACTTTGAAAAGCAAAGTTAACAATGTCAAATAAAAGATGTTTAAAAAAAAAAGTTGAGATTAAATAGAACTTACTAGTTGAAAATTATCTCTTAAAAAAATACTAGTTGAAATCTACTTGCTAAAAATTACCCTATGTAATAAGCTTAAATAATTTTTTATGCCATAAAAAAATTTTAATTTGTTTACCAATTTATTGGTTTTAAATGTTATTTAATAATATATATATATGTATGTGTGTATATATATGTTTATTTGATTTTAAAATAATGTATAATGATATTATTTAGATAAATATATTAAAAGTGATTTGACTATAGTCAAATATTGAAACATAAATTGCATTCTATTTCAATTCAATGACTATTTTAATTTTTAAAATATTACTTCTATCACCTTAATTGGCAAATTTGGATGTTCAAACAATTTAGGACATAAATAGGTTTCTTAATTCACCAATGGATTAAAAAGTATTTTTATTATCTTAGGATATCTTTTTTCTTTTGTTCATTCTATCAAGTAAATAGTTCTTATGTATGTACTTCCAGGTTCAGATAATTTTCACTCCTTTTGTAATTTTTATTGCTGTCAATAAAAAAAAAATAGACATCAAGGAAAAAAAAAAGACTTAGATATAGTTTCTTACATTTTTGTTGTCAAGTTCCCCAATTAAAATATAAAAGGTGTATGATTTTTTAATTAAAATATGACAAGTATATAGTTTAATTAGGAAATCATACACTTGTTTGTAAAATTTATATACTTTGTCAAATTATTATTGAAAAAAATTATACACTTATCATTTTTTAATTAAAAAACTTAATAGCAAACATATAAGTAATTGCATATAAATTTCTTCTTAAGAAAACATCAAAGCATAGACATTCTTATAATAATTTATGAATTGTGAACATGAACATTAATTGTGCCAAAGTGTATAATAATGATATAACTAACAATGCCTAAAAAAGGCCAAGCATCATTTACGCTTACATAAATATTACAACTCATGAACCATACTAAAGAGGAAGGACACAAAACACGTGATACAAGAAATTCTTAGGAATTTTTAGAATGTAATGTCATCCATACTTTCTCCAATAATAAAAGTTCAAATTAACAAAATGGGGCATACAAACTTAATATCTTTAGATTTCTTTTTTCTTTTATAATTTTTGCATAATTTTTGCCCTTCCAGTTCCACCTTTTCTTTTCACCAAAGCACTTGGGTTCCACACTCTTAAAATGTTGTAAAGAGAAATCTAGCCAGAAAAAAAATCCAATCAATCTCGTTAGATTGTTCATTATTTTTCCTCTAAAATCATCCTTCAATAATTTTCCTCTAAGATCATTCCTACCAAAATCAATTTTAGAAGTAAATTTGAAGCTTTGAAGGTTTTTCTTTTATCATCTTGACAATATCAAAATTTTCTCTCTTCTTTGCTATGGAAGAAGTTTATTCCCCAAAACTTGCAAGGTTCAATGTAAGTGACAAATTTTTATTTTTTAAACTTCTTTTAATTTTCCCTTAATTTTGATTGAGTGATGTGCTGCAATATTTTTTTTTTGCTCTTTTGAATTAAAAAGATCATATGCATAGATATAGCAAATTAAATTTGTAGAATTATAGAGAAAGGTAGTTTTAATAAATGAGAAATGACTACATGAAACTAAATTGGAAGTGACCAGAGCAACAATTTTGGGGGTTTAGTCACAAAAGTGTCATGCCATGTGAGTGTGTTGTATGTTAGAGATGTGTTCATTAATCCCAACCCCTTATACACACACACACACACACACAAACACACGCGTACGTTAGAGATGTGATAAGTCAAAATTGTGTGCACTAAATTGGGGCACTTTGTATAGTTTGCCCCTGTATTATTCTATTATTGAATCAATACTTTTTGGCCCTACTTTTTTTATCCTATTTTATTTTGGTAATTGAATATGTTTTTGTAATGAGTATTATTGATTATTGGGGAGCTATTCAATATATATATATATATATAATGTTATAATTTTAATTTTACTTTTTCTTGAATTTTGATCGAGTTGTGTGATGTATTTTGTTGTAGATTTAATATTGTCCAAAATGGATAAATGTGATAATTTACAACATATGGTGAGTGAAACAAAGCATGATATGGGTAAAAAAGAAAAATCTATGAGAGTAGATACAAGATGTGTCTTTGCAAGTAGATATACTTTGGAGTTAAAGATATTTACTTGTGTGACAAGAGTGCCAAACAAATATTTTTTAGAATAGTGGTCTAAGAATACAAAGTTTATTGAATGCAGACATCATGGGAAAGTGCAATTAATGAGGAACCAAAGATTGTATATTGCAATTATGTTATATGGGGTTTTTCTATAACCTTGTGTTGGCAACATAAAATCACAAGGAAACTCAAGCTATTCATGGATCTCAACAAGTTTAAGAATATCTACATAAATTGACTTTGAATATAAGTATGATCGTTGAAAAGAACAAAGAGATTCAAGCTAACAACAAGGATAAAGCTCAAGAAGTAGGAAAATCCTTGACCCCAATAAAGCAAAGCCAAAAGGAAATTATAGTGGTAGAAGGAAAGGCCATTTTCAAAAGCAAATAAATAAATAGGATATAATTTTTGTAGAAATTTTCTTATATATCTCAATGATCTTTTTTTAACATCTTTTTTTTGTAGAAAAACAAAAAGGAATGAGTGATATTGCTTCAACTACTCCAAACCTTACCATTTCCCAAAGATTTGGTTATGTATAACCACTAATAAGTGCATATGTTGCTATAAAATTAATAATTATGAAAATAAAAATTTGTTTATGTGAATTTATTCAACCTAATTATGAGTTATATTATAGGTTGATTCTACTTAATTTAGTATAGGTTATTCTATGAACTCATAACAACTATATTATGACATTTAGACTATGGGTAGTTCGATCATTCCTTCTAGTAGCACATTTCACATGATGGACAAAGGCAATAATTTGAGTTAGGTAAAATTCAAATATTGAAATTGATTGCGTTAATATGATTTTTTTTTTTTTAGGAAATTAAGATTACATGGATTTCTTTTTCTAATTTATTTGAATGGTTTTTATATAAAACTAGGATTGTTTATGGGTTAGGTTAGGTAGGGTTTTGGCTGTGCCCAACGCCCAACTTGATTTTAAACGGGCTTCAAAATTGAAACTTGTTGCTCGAGCCTGACTCGACTCGACTCGGTTTAATACTGGGTAGTGTCGGGCTAAAGCAGGTGGTCCGATATTTTTTTAATTTATCATAAAAATTATAAAATTACTTCAAAAAAAGAAAATTTTTATAAAATTATATTTTATCTTTAAAAAAAATAAAATTTTGATTTAAATATTTATAAAAAAATGTATTTTTTAATTTTTTTAGACTTGATTGGACTAATATATCCCTTAAAGGCAACTTAAATTTATTATTAAAATTATAAAATAATATCTAAAAAAGAAAAATTTTATATAATTATATTTTATCCTTAAAAAAATTAAAATTTTGATATAAATTTTTATAAAAAAATAAATTTAATTTTGGGTCGGGCTGAGCTAATATGACCTTAAGGGCCGCCCTTACCTTTTTTTAAAAAAATTGTGCCAGGCCTAATTTGGCCCGATTTGGTTAGGCAAGATTGAGTCCAGTTAACATCCCTATACGAAACAAGTTCAAGTAATTAGAGACCTCTAAATGCATACTTACAAGATTAGAGTTTAGAAACTAGTTTTGGCTCTAAAACCTATCATGAAAGGCCGAGTAAGTCCAAGGATGATGATATCAGTTAATTTTGTTAGTTCATTTTTTTGACCATTGGCACATTTTCTCTTGAGAGCTACTTATTCCTGCTAATAATTGTACTCATTTACTAACCATTGGCATATTTTGTCGTGTAGTTTTTCTTGGCATCTACAGGTTTTCATCATTGGTAGATGGCAATGCATATATTTTTTTTCTCGGTTCTTTTCCACTTTAATTTTATCTTAGCTTTGAACCACAAAGAATCCATGATCAACTCAATTATAACTCCATCGTCGCCAACTAAACTTTAAAATTTATTGTATTTTGAGTAAGTAAAGATTCAACAGAAAGATAATTGAAACTTAATTCAAATAAAACAATAAGACAACCATTATTATTATTATTATTATTATTCTTCTTCTTCTTCTTCTTCATCACTTGTTTGGCACATGCAACAATCAATGATCATATAATAAACAACTTGATCTTACTCACCAAAATTGTAATTAAGAACTCTAACCCCAAAAGAAAGAAAAATTAAAAATTGAAATTTCATATGTTAAATTACAATGAAAGAAAAAATCTAAACAAAGAATGAAGATAACCCCTTCAATCTCTCTTGAAATATGTTTAAATTAATCTGTATACTACTATCAAAGAGTATCTTTGAACAACAATTGTAATGATTATCAAAGAATTATAACAAATCATATGAATAATTGACCAATATCAAAGCAAATAAGCTTTGTTATTGATTCCTTCCATTGTTCTGGTGATGGCTTTGTGGTTTGTACAAATCATAAGGCTCCCAGAGATCATTAAGAGGACAAGGTTTTAGCATTAAGATTTGCCTATGGCTTCCTTTTCCCACTCCAGTGTAAGAGACTCACAGGATTAGAATGCAAAGACCTACATGTCCCATTCAAGTTATCTCCACCCAACCCATGTTGATTCCATCTATGATCAATGGCCTAATGTTCCTTGTGAAATCCAACAAAAATGGTAGGAGAGAACCCAGATTGTAGATCCTCTTCTTGATGATTCCACACATCTCAAAGACCAACAACCTCTTTGGCAGCAATTAGAACATATCCAGACATAAGGGGCAAGCCAACAATGATAGAAATAGTGAACATAAATAAAAAAATGATGGCATGAACATGGAATTCTCAAACACTTTTGTAAGCTTACCTAGTTGCTTTGTGTAATTAAAGCTTACCTAGTGGCTTTGGTTTTGGACTTGATAATCAAAGGAAGTTTCTTTAATCAGATAAGGTTTGCAAACTTTACCAGTAAGGAACTCGATTATGACTGCCATCTTACATTTAAGATGTGGTTGAGAAATCCATGAGAGGGAGCCAATGACCCAAAAATTCTTTTGTCTCGTGGCTTTTATAATATCCTATATTTTATAAACCAATATAGTTTCTAAAGAATAGAATTGATTAATTAGAAAGGGATCATAGGGTTAGGAAACGCCAGTTAGAGTTAAAAAGGAATCGATAGAGGCTTAATAGATGAAAATTCAAGAATTTAGAAAACATAAGAATTGATTTGAAAAATCAATATTGCTAATCATAATATGATGAAATATGGTTTTTAGAATAATCAGATGATTTTGGTTTGATTAAATCCTTGACAGTGTACGATTTAAGGTTTTGGTTGACTATAACTTTGACCATACTTCTTTTAATTGTTTCAAGTCTTTATAACCTTAAAATAGATGTTTTTAATAAAGAGAAGAGTCTAAATTTTATTGTGACACTATCAGTTTCTAAAAATACGAAGAAATAAGTTCAAACAGTAAAATTAAAACTTAAGGGCAAAATTGAAAATTTTAAAAATTATAAAACCCTAACTTCTTCATATAAATAGCATGCCTTACTCCTTCTTCATTTTGGCTGACTTAAGGTAACCATTTGAGCTCTCTTGGAGGTGTGACAAAGAAGAAGGAAAGGATAGGAAAGAAAGCTACCTAAAGGAAAGTGAACATGCTAAATTTGCCTATGATATTATTATGAACATTTTCTTACTTTTTTTCTTCTTTCTTTCTATAGTTTTGGTTTCTTAAAAAAGTAAGTTTTGTGGCTGAACTTTTGGATGAAAAAGCTCATTTTAAGGAAACCAATTACACCAAAATATTCTCTATCAAGAGCACTGTCAAATGATGTGTGGTTTAGGTTAGGAAAGTTGTGTAATTTTGCAACCCTAGACAGCTCTTGTTCGGCCAAGAGAAAGGGTGAGGAGAAGAGGCTTGAACTTGATGAGAGTTTGGGGAAAACAAGGGTTTAGGAAGGTGAAGAACAAGAATATGCAATTAGAATTGATAAAGAACCATTACAATGCCATATAACTTCACTTAAGATTTGGATTGCCCTTTGAAAGATTCAAAACCCAAAGAGAGTTAATTAAGCTCTTTAATACCATAATTGAATGAGAAACAAATCATGGGGATCCTAAAACTAACAAATTCCCTTGGTTGGAAACAAAACTCTGTGGAAGCCATTTATAATGTGTGTCTTGGCCAAGCTTGAGTTTGCATATCTAGGGAGTTATTTCATTGATTTTAAGGTTATGAGTAATTTAAATATGAATTATAAACACTAATGGAGTCATTGGAATGAATTTAGGAGTTTTATTTTGAAAGTTGAAATTTTAGGGTTCAAATAGTCTTAAAGAAGCAACTTGGTATTAGTTTTGTTTAACTATGCATATGATGGCCTTAATAAGTTCCATTAAAATCATATGGTTTATATCAAGTGAGATTTTGGAGCCAATGAGTTGATTTATAAGAGCTCCTTTTTAGGACATTCAAACAGGCCATAAACTATACATAAAACCCTAGTTTGCATATGTAACGCGAATATGAGTATAAATATGGTTTCATTGATTGTTTTATACTCCATTTTATGTATCTAGCCTAAACAAGTGAATTTACATGCAAGTGGGTGCGTAAGGCCATGGAACCAAGGGAAGAGACCAAGGGAAATTAATTGGAATTGTGTATCAAGGTAGCTTTTCCTTTATTCTTATATATGTGATTGATTTGCTTGAGTTTTTTGGTTGCTTGTATATATTGTTTGCCATTTATGTGATTTGTTGATTGTTTAAACGTTATATAAGTGTATGACATTCACTTTCATTTGAGATTGGATTGGCTTTTAATGGATGAGATTATACTAAAAAACCTTTAGAAATGAGTGAGGTGAGACTAAAAATCCCCAAATATGGTGAGGTCAGGCCAAAAGTTTCAATTGTAAGTGATGCTAAGTCAAAAGTCCTTAAAAGTAAGTGAGACTAAACTAAAAGTCTTTAGATGTTGGGTGAGGTTAAACCAAAAGCCCTTAGAACATGGATTTGCTTTTGATAGAGTTATGGAATTTTTAGAGCATGAATTATGGTTTGGCTATGATTGTATGGCATGCATACTAGCTTCCATATACTTGAGTGAACTATATGTGTGTAATGTTAGATTAATTATTGGAATTCTTTGAATTTCACCCTCTTCTATCTCCATTAACAATGATCAAGTAAAACTTAAGGAAGAGAGCCTGATGAACAAAAGGCCTAGAAAGAGCATTTTGGCAATGGAATTTAGTTTAAGAGATATTATTGTGTATATGAATATGTATTTATATATTTTGATGTATGGAAATGCAAACATATCTGAAAGCACTAAACTAAGTTATAAAGACCATTTGATACTTGTAAGATTTGATACAATGTAATTTGGCATATCAGGTTCCTTGATATATATGTATTCTTGCATATGGGATAATGATTTAGTTGCAAGGCCATTTTAACATGATAGATCAGCTGTACATGATATATTTGTGGATTAAAACTTAAAATGAAAAATGGTATTTTAGAGTTCAATTAATATCATTTGGAACAAAAATTTGGTTCATTTGAATCATAAAATTTCTAATAAGGTCAGCGCTCTATAGAATATTTGATAAATTTTTAAATCTGATCTAAAAAATTTAAATTATGTAGTTACTATTTATTTTGTACTAGTTTGGGTTTCGTATTTTTTGAGGGATCAAATGGATTCATTTTGAAAATTTTTTTACAATAGTAAGTTTATATCATAAAATTTTTCAAAGATACCTAATTCGCATTAATCAGAGTTGTATAGTTCAAGTTATAAATTTTAAAAGTTTGGACATAATTAGGTGTTTTTTGGTCAATTTTCTCAAATGATTGATTCCATGGGTTTGGTTCTTATTTATATGTTATCTTGATTGTAACAATTTTTTTTTTGGCATGAATTTATAAGATGAAATGATAAAAATCCATGTATGAGTATTATGGAGTCAATTGGACCTTTAGTAATTATAATCTTCATTACTAAGGTTTGGTTATCATAATTTGTCACGAAAGAATATATGTAATATGAAATAAATATATAATATGTGATGGTATGATAATTTTGATTTTGGACTTGATAATCAAACGAATCTTCTTCAATTACCCAAAAATTCATCTATCTCATGGCTTTGATTTTGGACTTGTTAATCAAAGAAAGCTTCTTTGATTATTGCTGTGGTCTTGCTAGTGTTTGGCAAAGATCTTTGGAGGAAAGATGTATCCTTTTGTAGAGAGAGGGAGGATGGAATCAGAGGGGCAAAAAATTTTCCAAAAATTTAAAAAAAAATAGGAGAAATAAAGTTTGTATATCTTATTTTGTTGACTTGGACCTTTATATTGAAGAGGGTGCGAATAATATGATATTCTAATAATACTTAAAAATTTGTCCATGTGAGACATGTTATAGCTATTCGAAATTAATCAACCCAATTGCCTTTGTTTCTTAAGATGTTTGTCCACCCACGAAATTTAAGAATCATTGTACTATGACTTTCGGAGTCATGCGGTGTGAATGAGACTCCCACTGCAATAAAATATGAGAAGGAAATTGGGCGAGTTTTCTAAACTTATGAAATAGATACTAAAGATGCAAATTCACATTCTAAGCATAAACCCTTGAACAAAAAAATCTTACAAAAATCATATATACGTTTTGAAGGTTAGGTAATATGTTACAAGACACTAGAGATAAAACTTAACGTTGTGCGTGTTGCTTTTCTACATTTTGGTGAAAAGGGTGCAAAAACCCAAATTTGTTAATTTTTTAACAAACTAAATTACTTATACCACTAGCTTTCTTTTATATATATATATATATATTGAAAAGGGTGCAAAAACCCAAATTTGGTAATTTTTTAACAAACTAAATTACTTATACCACTAACTTTCTTTTTTTATATATATATATATATATATATATATATATATATATATATATATATATATATATATATATATATATATATTTTAAATCCCTTTGTTAAAATTTTTTTCCATGAGTCATAATTATTTATACAATGCTATTTGAAGAAATTTTGTTTTATAAGATATTTTTACAATTAATTAGAACTTAAAATTTTATAGAATTAGTCTTTTGTAATTAGTTTTAATTAGAACTTAATGTTTTGATTTTAATTTAAAATTTAATTAAATTTAATTGTAAGCATTGGCAAATGGGATGGTAGATAGTAAAAAAGAAAAATGATAAAGAGACAATAATTTATATTAATAGATCTAAAAATCAAACACTATAATTTATAATCTTACTAGAGTTTGAGAATTTAAGTTAGTTGCTTTGGGGAATTTGAGTCTGAAGGTATCCATCTTGTTTTGTTTATGTGGTTGTAAATGACTTTATTTATAAACTTAATGAATGATGAGCAAATAATTATAGTCAACCTAAACTGTCTAATTGAGCTGTAAAAATTATTTAATTAGGGGGCTTGCCATGTTAAGAGCCGTTTTATTCAAAACAAATTATTGTGTTAATTTTTTGAATGATATTTGATGAATAATAATTATTAAATATTTTATATCATTTAAAATTAGATTAAATCAAATTGGGTCAATGACACCTATTACAATAAGAGATCACGTGAATTTCATTTGATTCTTTAATCCAAAGTTAATCTATAATTTTATAATTAAGTTAATATTTTATACAGTAGTTAAATTCTAGTTAAGGTTGATAAATATGTTTTATTTTTTAATTAATAATGAGTTGCAAAAATAAATAAAATAATTATAATTAAGGATTTTAAATTAAATATATTTATATTAAGTTTTTTTTTTAATTTTTAAAATTATTTAAAAATATTTTAAGATAAAAAATTTAAAATTATAATTCTTAACTATAATATTTTTATATAATTTAAATGTTTAATTTTAAAATTATTTAAAATAATTTTAAAATTTAAGATATTTTTAACTTAAATCCTCAGAAATTTTTTCAAAATTAATATTGCTTTCCAACGGGGACTGGAGCTGGTCCTTTTCCCCGAAAAGAGTAATGATTTGGCTGTTCATGAAAAACAAAGGTAATTGATTTGGCCTTCGAAGGGGGGCCAGAAGCAGGCAAGGCATCATGACTACAGTTGCGGCGGCAGTATCTACTTCCGCCCTGTGTCAATTGTATCCTTCATCTTCATCTTCATGGACTCCTCCTTCCAGTCCCACATTCAAGCGCGCGCCAAGACGTTCTTTCGATGGCAGAACCACTCAAATGAGGCTGAAACCACCACCCCGAGCTGCTCTTGTCCATGCAGCACCCACCTCCGTGCGGGTCCCTGCGCTTGAAGGAGGAGCCGGTGCCGACGACGTACGGGCCGAGGCTAGAGCCATGGCTCGTGTTGCCAATGCTTCTGTCTATAGCCCTCAATTTCTTGCCGCCAAATATGGGTCGAAACCAATCAAGGTCTCCTGTTTCATCAAAATTTTTGTGGAAAGGATTTGGTATTGTGGATTAATTTGACCTTTTTGTGCTTTGATCAGGTTGTGCGAAGGGCCCTACAAATTCTGATTGCGTTGGGTACTTTCGTGTTGAAACTCTTGTTAGACCAGAGAAATGGAGTGGTTAATCAAAATAAAAGGCTTCGTGCAGCTGAGCTGAAGAACATGTTCACGAGGCTAGGACCGACTTTTGTGAAATTGGGTCAGGGTTTGTCCACAAGGCCTGACATCTGCCCACCTGAGTATCTGGAGGAGCTCTCTGAACTTCAAGTATTCTCTATTCTTCCCATTTAACTCGTTTTCATTGGATAAATGCAAAATCCATGAAGCAGTAATACTTAAAAAAAGGAGTCATATCATGTCCAATAAATATTCGGCACTATTTGACGCAACATTACACTCCAAATTCTTAGTACAAAATCCTTTTTTTTTTTTCATCTGGGTAGTTGGTTTCTTGGAAGACATAAACAAAGTTGATTGAATGCAGTGAATATTTATTCAGCAATTAGTGTATTTTAAGATATGGTCTTAATGATGGTTTCTGCTATTTGTTTGAAGAAATAAGATACTTAACGTTTGTGCTTGATGACCTGACCACTTCTGTGCCTGAACAGGATGGTTTGCCTACGTTTCCTGATGATGAGGCCTTCTCGTGCATTGAGAGGGAATTAGGAGTATCTCTTGACTCGATTTTCTCTTATATATCTCCATCACCCATAGCAGCAGCCAGTTTGGGTCAAGTCTATAAAGCTCGGCTAAAGCACTCTGGGAGGCTTGTGGCTGTCAAGGTGCAACGCCCTGGCATTGAAGAAGTTATAGGATTGGACTTCTACCTTATAAGAGCTCTAGGATTTCTCATAAATAATTACGTTGACATGATTACCAGTGATGTTGTTGCCCTTATCGATGAATTTGCATGCAGAGTATTTCAGGAGCTCAATTATGTGCAGGTTGGTTCTTCTGTCACTATGTATTTTAGAAGTAGGCGAGGTTGTATTTATTAACAATTGTTAATTTAAGTGTAACTGGATAAAGCAGCCTAGTTTTTCATGCAGAGTATTTCAGGAGCTCAATTATGTGCAGGTTGGTTCTTCTGTCACTATGTATTTTAGAAGTAGGCGAGGTTGTATTTATTAACAATTGTTAATTTAAGTGTAACTAGATAAAGCAGCCTAGTTTTTCTTTTCTTCTAGAATAAAAAAAAAGAGGTTCTGAACCATCAACACCCCCATCCTCAGCCCTTTATGATTAGGGATGACCATGGGAATGGGTAGGGTACTGTAGTCCCTATCCTTGGACCCATATCTAGCAAGTAAATTTCAAAATGGGTAGGGTAGGGTACTTAAATTCCTAAACCCAGACCCATTTACTTGGATAAATTTTGAAAAATGAACAACTTTTCTTTTTTCTTCCCAAATTGAAACTCATTTACATAAAATTTATTTATAATCACAACAAAGAATCTGATAGAGTTCCACATTGGATAGCTATAAGACATTTTTGTGGCATTTAAGCGGCATGGTTCTTCCTTGATATGTGTTAGTTAATGATTTGTGGTATTTCTGTTATTGTTTCGGATATTGTTGCTGAGCTTTTCATTAGTTGTTGTTTTTTGTTTTCATTTTGCTGTTGCTGCTGTACAGGTAGTTACTCTTGTAACTATCTGACCTGAATTAGGCTACACTCTTATAAGATATAAAGAAGAGTTGGGAGGAGGAATAAGTGTGATTTTGATTTTGGAAATAAAATACTCTTTGGTATCAAGTACCTGAATTCCCTTTCAACTTGGTACCAAAGTGGTATCAAAGCTTGCGATTCTCAGAGATGGAGATGTGCACGTCGAAACACATTTGTGAGCTCAAACATGATGCATCACAGACGAGATTGGATGTTAATGAGCTTTGTACTGCCTATTCTAGAATGGATGCTTCAATCACGAGGATCAAGAATCTCATGACAGAGATGGCAACCAAGATTATGACATTACATACGAACGATGATGATGAGGTAAACAGTGCAACTGGTGTAATGAATGGGAATAGAGATCGATCAACTAGCTATTATCCACAGTTTGGCTCCTCCAGTGGCAACCAAACAGTGAATTATCAGTTTCTGATGAAATTTGTTTGCATCAAATTTCCAAAGTTGGATGGCTTTGATTTCAAGGGTTGGATACTCAGGTGCAAACAATTTTTTGAAATAAATGAAACACCTTTGGATCAGAGAATCATATTGATGAGCTTGCATCTAGAAGGAAAAGTTTTATAGTGGCATCAGAATTTTATGAGGAGGAAGACAGTTGGAGAGATAGGATGGGTTGAGCATGTTGAAGCATTACGAGAATAGTTTGGAGATATTTTGAAATTGGATCCAATGTCTGAGTTGAAGAATTTGAAATAGGAAGAGACCGTTAGTGTCAAGAAAAATTTGAGAAATAGTTGGCTGAGAGAGAATTACTGGAGGAACACGCCATTAGTTGCTTCCTTGGTGGCCTTAAACTTGAGATTGAAGCTCCAGTGAGAATGTTCAAGCCAAGTGCACTCTCTTAACACTATGTATCTTGCACATTTGTAGGAAGCATCTGTTCATGCAATGCATAACCAAAGTCCAGTTGATATGAAGATGACTCAGCCACTAGTTGATATGAAGATGACTCAGCCACTTACCACCATTTCCAACACCTAACTTCCAGATCTCCTCTTAATCCACCTTTAGCTTCATACAAAACCGAAACCTCTAACTAATCTTACACCTTATCCTAAAATATGACAAACACAGAAAAAGAATCCACATCCACTTCTTTTCCATAAAAACCAAAGGCTTCCTCAACCAGTGATAAACCTGTTAAGCAGCTTAGCAAAAGAGAAATGGATGAATGGGGGCATGAGGGATTTTGCTATTGGTGTCCAGAGAAGTACAACTTTAATCATAAATGTCAAAATTCTCAACTATTCATGATTGCAGTGGAAGATTGATAAGAGGCCAAGTCAAAACAATTACCCACTATTAACGTGTCAAAGGCGGAATAAGAGGAAAAAGGGGGAAGTTGAAGCTGAAGTTGTTATGCAGATTCTTAGGGAGTTCGAAGAGCTGAATGAGTCTTATTTTATTTAAATTATTTGTCAGTTAACTAAATAAGCGAGATTTGTGATTGTTACAGATCCTTTAACGTCACTTTCTGTTTATTAAATAATTCCGAGATATTAGGTAGATTTTCTCATGTTTATTCATTTGTTAATGTATTCCAGCTCTATAAATTGACTGGCAGTCATAGCTAGGGATATGTTGAGAAATAAGATATCCGTTCCATATATCGGGTGATTCTCCTACCTTGGCTATTGAGATTCGTGAGTGAGATTCTTATTTGAGTGATCTTAATAGAGTGTCCTTTGTTTATACTTTCACCGCTGTCCAATGCTTATCACTTTTGGTATCAGAGCTCTGTTCGAGATGGTGACCACACGTTCGACCAATATACCCTAGGATTCAAACGCGAATCCTTTTGCTTCTTCATCTGATCCCTTAGCCTCCATTGCTGCCAGACTTGAAATGATTGACATTTTGGCTGATAAGATAGAAGCATTGGAAGCTCGAAGTAAGAAAGGCAAAGAAACAACAGGAGGTCCTCATAGACGCTCTCATTGGGAGGAAGACAGTGAAGATGACTCAAAATATAGAAGAGGCCCTCGACACCCACACACCAAAATTGAATTTCCTAAATTCAGTGAAGGTGATCCTCGTGGGTGGATTTTAAAAGCAGAAAAATATTTTCGATATTACCAGACTCATGATGATCTGAAGGTTGACGTTGCTTCCATGTATTTAGAAGGAGATGCTTTGGATTTATTTTCTTGGGTGAATTCAGAGCGCACCCTGTTGTATTGGTATGAGTTAGTCAGAGCACTGCAAGAGCATTATGGCCCTCCAAAATACCAGAACCCAGATGAGCACTTGTGCACCATGAAGCAAACAGGTTTAGTTTGTGAATACTATCAAGAATTTGCAAGGCATGTCGCAAGAGTTGAGAACTGGCCTGAACACTGCCTCTTAGGGGCATTTCTCGGTGGCCTGAAAGAAGAGTTGAAAGCTGATGTTCATATTCACAGGCCACGCTCAATATACCAAGCTGCTAGCCTTGCTTTAGAATATCAGTCCAAGTTGAAATCTTCACGTGGGCCGAAGCCCAATTCTTTTTCTAGTCAGAATCGGCCAAACCCAGCACATAACACCCAGAATTTTGTCCTACAGGACCAACAGAGATCCCTTGCTGCTTCTTCGAGTTCATACAGAGCACCATCAGCGTTATCCTACTCCGTTCGTCCCTCTCCCATCGTCTCGGCCAGGACTTCCCTCCGAGATTCCGAGTAGCAGTGATGTCGAGAAAAAGGGCTGTGCTATCGATGTGGAGAGATGTTCAAGCTAGGCCATCGCTGCGCATCCTCTTCTTTCTTGCTCATGGAGGTTGACGATGAAGGTAATCCCATTCCCGAAAATCTCGAGCCTGTCGAAGAAGAAGAAATTTTAGAGGAGGCTGAAATTTCATTCAATGCCATTTTGGGTAAACCATCGTCAGCTACCATGAAACTTGAAGGTACCATCCAAACCAGTAACGTTTTGCTCTTAGTTGATAGTGGTTAGACCCACAACTTCATCTTTGACTCAATTGTACAATAATTGAAGATACCCACTTGTTCTATTCTAGCATTTGGTGTTCAAATTGGGAATGGCAGTGTTGTTCGCTGCAATTGGGTATGTAGGGATGTGGTAGTTAAACTTTCAGCTCTGACTATTAAATAGGATTTCTATCCTTTTTCTCTTGCTGGGTCCAATCTGGTTCTAGGAATAAAGTGGCTTGCTTCTCTGAGTACGATCCAAGCTAATTGGAATGAGATGTTCTTGATTTTTTGGGTTGAAGGCAAAAGATACAAGTTGCAAGGAATTCCATGTTCAGACAATAAGAATGTTAGTTTGCGAGTAATGCTATCTTCTGAGCTTAAATTGGGGTCTACCAGTTCTGGGCCTCTAAATTTGGAACATTTAGTGCGTAAATTTGATGCTGTATTTGAGGAACTAACCTCACTACCTCCATTTAGAAAACATCATCATGCCATTCCTCTTATTTAGAATGCACAATCACCTAAATTGAGACTCTACCGCTGTCCTTATTTCCAAAAAATGAGGTTGAGAGACAGGTAGAAGACCTAATGCAAAAAAGGTTCATTCGGCCTAGCTCAAGTCCTTTTGCAAGCTCGGTTTTGTTAGTGAAGAAAAAGGTCTTGGCGGTTTTGTGTGGATTACAGGGCACTTAATAAGATCACTGCTCCTGACAAGTACCCTATTCCCAACATTGACGAGCTTCTTGATGAGTTACATGGGGCTACCCATTTTTCTAAGATCGACTTACGATCTGGATATAACTAAATCCTAGTATTACCAGTTGACATTCATAAGACAGCTTTCAGAACTCACAGCAGTCACTATGAATTTGTGGTAATGCCATTCGGCCTTACTAATGCGCCAACAACATTTCAAGCTGCCATGAATGATCTTTTTAGACCTCACTTGCAAAAATTTGTGCTTGTTTTCTTTGATGACATCTTGGTATACAGTTCTACATCACAGCAACATGAGGAGCATCTTCAGACTGTATTTCAAACATTGCAACAGCAGTCTTATTTTGCCAACTTCAAAAAGTGCTCACTGGGACAAACAAGAGTTACCTTCCTAGGTCACCGGGTCTCAACCCAAGGAGTGGAGACTGATTATGAGAAAATAAGCACCGTATGGGAGTGGCCTGTGCCTACAAATGTGATAGAACTTCGTGGCTTCCTAGGTCTCACCGGTTATTACTGACGGTTTGTCAAGAATTATGGTTTAATTGCGCGTCCTCTTATTGAACTTACCAAGAGAAAAGCTTTTTGTTGGTCTCATACTGCTCAACAAGCCTTTGAAAAGCTTAACATTGCCTTGATATCTGCTCCAGTGTTAAAATTACCTGACTTTAACTTTGAGTTTGTTGTTGAGTGTGATGCTTCCATGGACGGCATTGGTGCTATTCTGATGCAACAGGATCATCCCATTGCATTCTACAGCAAAAGATTGTCTTTCTCTAATAGGTTCCAATCTGCTTATGATCGGGAGTTATTGGCCTTGGTTTTGGCTGTGCAAAAATGGCGGCATTACTTAATGGGGCATCATTTTATAGTGAGGACAGATCGCAGCAACCTCAAAAATCTCTTGGGGCAACGAGTTCTCACCAATAATCAGCAGCATCTCATCCGTAAGCTTTTTCCGTTTAATTTCACTATTGTGTACAAAGCGGGAAAGGAGAATGTTGGTGCGGATGCCCTCTCAAGAAGGCCACAGCATGCTGATTTTCTGCATTTAGTGGTACCTTTGCCTTTAGATTTCCTGGAATTGCAAGAGGTTTTAAAAATAGATCCGTTTACGGCTCCTATTATTGCTGCATTGAAGGAAAATTCCCGTTCTAAACCAGGATATAGCTTGGTTGAGGATAGATTGTACTTTCAAAGATGTTTGGTGATTCCTAGAAGTTCCCCATTACATGCCAAATTACTAGAAGAAGCTCATGTTACACCATCTGGAGGTCACGGAGGGTTCTTGAAGACTTTAAAGCGCCTTTCAGGCACTGTTTATTGGCCCCAAATGAAAGCTGACCTTTAAACTTTAATTCAACAATGTTTTATTTGCCAAAAGAGCAAATATGAGACTTTATCTCCTGCTGGTCTGCTGCAAACTATTCCACCCCCCAAGCAAATTTGGGAAGATCTTTCTATGGATTTTATTGTTGGACTGCCCAAATCTGGAAATTATGATACCATCCTTGTGGTAGTAGACAGATTTTCCACTATCTCACCCTTATACTGCTAAAATTATGGCTGCACACTTTTGTGAAGAAATTGTGCATTTGCATGGCATGCCTCGTTCCATTATTTCAGATAGAGATCCTCTTTTCTTGAGCGGATTTTGGCAGGAGCTATTCAAATTGAGCCAAACTCGCCTTTGGATGAGCACCGCTTACCATCCTCAATTCGATAGCCAAATGGAAGTGGTCAACTGTTGTCTTGAAGCTTACCTACGATGTTTTGCACATGAACAACCTCGTTCTTGGAGTAAGTTTTTGTCTTGGGTTGAATATTCTTTTAATACAAGCTTCCATGCATCCACTAATACTACTCCCTTCAAGGTAGTATATGGTAGGGACCCTCCTTCTCTTCATCCTTTTATTAGGGGTGAAACACATATTGCAGAGCTTGCTGACCAGTTAGAAACAAGAGACCATATGCTGTGCCTACTCAAAGACAATTTGAAGAGGGCTCAGGACAGGATGAAGGCTTATGCAGACCGGCATAGGCGTGAGCTCATTTTTGAAGTAGGTGATGCTGTTTTCTTACGAATTCAGCCTTTTCACCAGCGTTCCCTTTCCCATAGGAAATATGATAGGCTTTCTCCCCGTTTCTTTGGCCCTTATAAGGTCATAAGGAAAGTGGGACCAGTTGCTTATGAGTTAGAGCTTCCTCCTTCAGCAAGAATTCATCTGGTTTTCCATGTCTCATTACTGCGGCCTGCGCATGGACGACCACCATCAGATCCTCCTGTTGGGTTACCCAGTTCTGCAGATTTTGAGTTGCTATTAGAACCAGAATTAGTACTGTCACATCGCTGGAAAGGAGCTCTTTTAGAACTGCTTGTTCAATGGAAGTCCCGACCAGCTGAAGAATCAAGTTGGGAGGATTATGACCTGTTATCGCAGCAATATCCAAAATTTCGCCTTGAGGACAAGTCATTTTTTCAGGGGGGGAGTAATGATAAGAGGCCAAGTCAAAACAATTACCCACAACTAACGTATCAAAGGTGGAATAAGAGGAAAAAGGGGGAAGTTGAAGCTGAAGCTATTCTGCAGATTCTTAGGGAGTTCGAAGAGCTGAATGAGTCTTATTTTATTTAAATTATTTGTCAGTTAACTAAATAAGCAAGATTTGTGATTGTTATAGATCCTTTAATGTCACTTTCTGTTTGTTAAATAATTCCGAGATATTAGGCAGATTTTCTCATGTTTATTCATTTTTTAATGTATTCCAGCTCTATAAATTGACTGGCAGTCATTAAGTTAGAGATATGTTGAGAAATAAGATATCCGTTCCATATATCGGGAGATTCTCCTACCTTGGCTATTGAGATTCGTGAGTGAGATTCTTACTTGAGTGATCTTAATAGAGTGTCCTTTGTTTATACTTTCACCGCTGTCCAGTGCTTATCAAAGATGAAGATCAGGAAGATAATATGGATATTGATACAGCGGTGATAGGAATGGAGGAAGGGTTACCAAGAATCTCATTCAATGCCATAAGTGGATCTATAGAATTAGCATTGTGTTCTATGATGAAGGTAAAAGGAATGATTAAAAAAACAGGTAGTGGTGATACTTAGACACATGCAACAGTCACAATTTTGTGGATGTCTATTTAGCAAGGAGATTAAAACTCAAAACTCGCAAGGGAAACCAAAGTTTTGATAGCTAATAAGGAACAAATTTCCATTGATAAAAAGTGCTTGCAGCGTCAATGGAGTATGCAAGAATAGGCTTTTGAGGCAAATTTCCTGGTGATGGAACTAGGAGGATATGATATAATCTTGGGTATGCAATGGTTATCAACATTGGGCAGATTTTGTGGGATTTTAAGCAACAGTTCCTGAGTTTCATGTTGCATGGGAATTATAATGAAATTTTTGGAATGGGCAAACTGAATTCAGTATTGAAAGATGATGAAGTAATAAGCAAACAATTGTTATAGGAAAAACAGATGTATCTTATATAGTTTTGTCAAATTTCAGAGGAAGGGAAGTTTGATTTGGGTGTTACAGATGTTGGTTTATCAGTGACAAAGAAGAATTCCTTGGCTGACTTTCTTCATGAATTTTTAGACAAGTTTCAAGAGCCAAAATCTTTACCTCCTCCTTGGGATTTTGATCATGCTATTCATTTGAAGGAATAGAAGCCCATTAGTTTGAGGCCTTACAAATATGGGCCTTTGCAGAAGGATGCTATGGAAGGGTTGGTTCAGGAAATGCTGTTGAATGGTATTATTTGACCTAGCAAATGTGCTTTTGCTTCTCCTGTAGTTTTGGTTTGAAAAAAAGGATGATACATGGCATTTTGTTGTTGATTACAGAAAAATTAATGCACAAACCATCAAGAATAAGTTCCCCATTCCGATGATTGAGGAACTCATCCATGAATTACAAGGGTCAAAATATTTCTTGAAGTTGGATTTGCGGGTGGGTTATCATCAGATTCAGATGAATCCAGCTAATATACATGAGACGACTTTCAAAACTCATTGAGGGTTTATATGAGTTTTTAGTTATGTCGTTTTCTTCTTCTTTCTAATGATAGTCTAGTATACTATGCACATGGCAGCTTCACTTGCAGCATCTTAGAAGTACATTGGAGGCCTTGAGATAGCTTGTTTGCAAAACAAAGCAATTGCACTTTTGGGGCTACTAGCATTAACTATTTCGGTTATGTCATTTCTGGACATGGTGTTATAGCAGATAAGAAGAAAATAGATGCAATGAGTTCATGGCCTACACCCTCTAATATTAAATCCTTGAGAGGATTTTTAGGTCTCAGACTATTATAGACGTTTTGTGGGGGACTATGGCTGCATGAGTAAGCCACTTATGGATCTCTTGAAAAAGGGGCCTTTTACTTGGAATGCAGAAGCTAAATTGGCTTTTAATAGGCTCAAATTAGCCATGTCTTCTACCCCTGTGCTCGCCCTACCCAAATTTTTAGAACTTTTTACTGTGGAGACAGATGCTTCAAATGTCGACTTTGGGGTTGTCTTATCTTAGCATAGGCATCCCATAGCTTTTATGAGCAGGGCACTCTCACCCAAGAAGCAACATTTATTTGCTTATGAAAAAGAGTTGACAACTATTGTTTTTGTAGTTAAACATTGGCGTCAATATTTGTATGGAAGATGTTTCAGGATTGTCATTGATCATTTAGCATTGAAGCACTTGTGGGAGCAAAAGAGTGTTATGCCGGAACAATACAAATGGGTGGATAAGATGTGCAGTTTGGACTATGAGATAGTATATTGCAAAGGGAGAGATAACCCTCTTGTAGATGCATTTTCTAGATGCCATTTAGAGCTAAATGAGCAGAAATTCTTGTGTTTTGTCATTATTTCTTTAGTTTTGGGTTTGAACAGCAAGGTTATTGCTTCTTGTACAATAGATGACAAATTAAGCAAGATTATTGAGGATTTGGAGCATAGTTATTGAAATCATTTGATTCATGATTCAACACGTACGGATCGATACGGTTCAGATAGCCAACGATACAAATTGTTGTTTGAATCAATTTTTGGCTTGAATCGTACGTTTGAATCGTCTGAATCATACAGATCAAGTCGAAAACTGTGATTCAAAGGCTTTTGAAGATTTAGAGGCCTATCTTGCGTTGGGTCATGAAGTCGGGTTTTTCGTGACTTGACACTACTTGTGGGAGGAAGAAGACAACATTGTTGGGTTTTTTTTCTTTTCTTTCTTTAGTAAATCCTTCTTGCAGTGCTTGACCATATCACATCGTGCACGTGGTGAGATGAAAGGAAGAAAGTGGTTCATTTACTGGATCAGGTGATTGGAGATGAAGGGATGTGATAAATGAAAAGAAACTTCAATTGGTATTTGTAATTATTTTAAAATTAAAAACTTTTTATTATATTTTAATTTTAATTTAACAACAACAATAACAATATGCCTTTTCCTACTAAGTGAGGTCGGCCACATAGATCAAACGACGTCATAAAATTCTATCATAAATCATATCTTTAGTTAAACCATTTAAATATAAATTTGTCTTAATAATTTTGCTTCTACCTTTAATTATTGGGCTATTTTTCATTTGATCTACTCTTTTTACTGGAGCTTTTATTAGTTTTCTTCACACATGGTCAAATCATCTAAGATGCAATTCTACCATCTTTTCCACAATAGATGTGACCCTAATTTTTTTTCTAATGTATTCATTTCTTATTCTATCTTGTTTGGTATATCCACTCATTCAACGCCATATTCTCATCTCTGCAATATTGACTTTATTCTCCTTTTGGTTTTTTAATGTCCAACACTCAATCTTATACAGTATTGCTGGTCTTATAACTGTGCGGTAAAATTAAAAACTTATATCTTTTTTCTTTCAATTAGGAAGTTACAATTTTAAATTAATAAAATAATAAGTTAAAAATTAATATCCTTTATCTTTTTTAGATAAAAGTTTTGAATTTATTAAGTTAAAAAGTAATATCCCTAATTCTCTTTTAATTAAAAGTTTACAACTTTAAATTTAATTAAATAGAAATTGATGTGTCTTATCCTCTTATAATTAGAATTTTATTACTACATGTTTTATGAGAGTCATTTTGTTTTAGGTTATAACTTATAATTTTGTTTTATGAGACTTATGATTAAATTTTTGTCAATTTTTAATTTAAAATTATTATTTAAACAAATTTTAGTGGTATATATTTTTCATATAATATATTTTAAACTATATTTTTGAATCTTACGATTTAATACAATTCACATTTCAAAAATCAACTTTTCGATTCACAATTTGAATAGCGATTCGATAACTATGATTTGGAGGTTGACTTTCATTCTCATCCTCAGTATAGTTGGAGTAATGGCATTTTGAAGAGGAATGGCAAACTAGTGGTGGGAGAGGTTCAATCACTTTGCTTACAGCTGCTACATCATTTTCATGGTAACCCTTTAGGTGTTCATTTAGGTATGACAGCCACATGTAGAAGAATAGCAGTCTTATTTTACTAGAGAGGTATGGAAAAAGATGTTAAAAGATTTGTACATGAATACGCTACTTGCCAAAGGCTTAAGACTGAAAATGTGGCTACCCAAGGTTAATATAGTCACTTTCGGTTCCAACTATTGTATGGACTGACATAAGTATGACTTCATTGTAGGATTACCCAAATCCTACAATAAGACGATCATCTTGGTAGTGGTGGATTGCTTATCCAAAGCAGCCCACTTTATAGCCTTACACCACCTTTTCACAGCAATAGAAGTGGCTTAAATTTTTATGGATCATGTTGTCAAATTGTATGGTTTTCCAAAGGCCATTGTGACTAATTGAGATCCCATATTTTGTGGCAAATTTTAGAGAGCTTTATTCGGAATTAAAAAAGGTCAATTTGTTGTATTCATCCACTTGTTATCCATGAACAATGGTCAAACGGAAGTCTTGAATTGGTGCTTAGAATGTTACTTATGGTGCATGATGGGGGATCATCCTAAGAAGTGGGTGAAATGGCTTCCATTAGTTGAATTATGGCATAAATACTTCTCATCATTCTTCTATTGGCATGACTTCTTCCGAAGCTGTTTATGGCATTGCTCCCCCTATTTATCTACCCTATTTGGTTGGTGATAGTGACAATGAATTGGTAGATAGGAGTTTGAGGGACAAGGAATCCACTTTGCAATTGCTCAAGTATCATTCGCAGTGAGCACAGAGCAAGATGTTCCAATTTGCTAATAAGCAAAAGATTGAAAGAGAGTTTTCTGTGCGGGATTTAAGCTACCTTAAGCTTCAACCATTCAAAAGAAACACATTAACAAATTCAGCTTTACATAAGTTGGCTGCCTGTTATTATAGTCCCTATAAAGTTTTGAAGAAAATTGGTTTAGTGGCTTATCAACTTGAGCTTCTGGAAAATACTTGAATACATTTTTCTTTTCAAGTTTTGTTATTGAAGAAGCATATAGGGGATGGAGTTGCAGCAAATTTTGAATTACCTCAATTGAATGAGGATGGGTATTTTTCACTGGAACTAGAATGAATCTTAGCCCAAAAAGGTTATCAAGAAGCATAATTTGCCATTGGCTCAAGTTTTGATTCAATGGAAACATATTGGCAGGGAAGATGCTACTTGGGAATTGCTTTCGGCTAGTCAACAACAATTTCCAGAGTTTCCTACTTCTCTAGTCATTTTTGTTTTCATTTTGCTATTGCTGTACTGGTAGTTAGTCTTCTAACCATCTTACCTGAATTAAGCTACACTCTTATAAGATATAAATAAGAATGGGTAGGAATAATAAGAGTGATTTTGATTTTGGAACTAATATACTCTCTGGTATCAAGTACCAGAATTCCTTTTCAACTTGGTGCCATTCCCCTTCACAAAATAGATTTTGAGGGGTTTCCCATGCTTGCTTAGGTCTCTATCAATCAGTGCTAGACCTAGTGGCCGGAATGAGGGCAATAGAGTTCATCTTTTGAGGATATCAACTCTTCAAGGGTGGGGCTATGATGGAATCTCACTTTGTGCGGCCACAAATAATTGTTGTGGTACTTAAATGACATGATTCTTTCCCCTCACAAGTCGGATTTTGAGGATGGATTCCCCATGCTTACTTAGGTCTCCATTAGAATCTAATGTTTCAAACAAACAACTATTAATATAATTCAAAACTAATAAAATATTATTTGGATGGTATTTTTATTACTATTTTTTAATATTAAATTGACTAATATATATAAAAATAAAAATAAATTATAAATATACACTATGGGTGTAGGGCGTGGTGGGTATCATACTACTTATATCCAGACCTAGACCTAAATTTTATGGGTACTTATAAGGGCTGGGTATTTTGCCCATCCCTATTTACAACTTGTCTAACTACAGTCTACAGGCAAAAGGCAACCATTTAGTGATTGCTGCTTTTATTGTTTAAACCTGAGGTGGTGGCATGGTGCTTGTCTTCTATGTCAAACAAAAAAGCTAAATATTTGCAATTTATATTTTTCTATTGGATGTTAATTTTGACAGGTTCCTGCAGGAGGGACAGAATGCAAACAGGTTTAAAAAAATGTATGCTGACAAGGAAGATATCTTTGTTCCTGATGTTTTCTGGGATTATACAAGTGGCAAAGTACTGACGATGGAGTGGGTTGATGGAGTCAAACTAAATGAGCAAGAGGCTATTGAGAGACAAGGATTAAAGTTGTTGGATCTGGTAAAGACAGGCATACAGTGCAGCCTCAGACAGTTACTTGAGTATGGATATTTCCATGCAGATCCTCATCCTGGGAATCTTTTGGCAACACCTGAGGGGAAGCTTGCTTTTCTTGATTTTGGGATGATGAGTGAGACACCAGAAGAAGCGAGATTTGCCATAATTGGTCATGTTGTTCACTTGGTTAACCGAGATTATGAAGCTATGGCTCATGACTACTACGCTCTTAATTTTTTGTCACATGATGTTGATATATCTCCGATTGTACCGTTACTTAGAGACTTTTTCGATGATGCACTAAATTATACTGTGCAAGAACTGAACTTCAAGACAGTAGTTGATGGTCTGGGAAATGTAATGTATCAATATCCCTTTAATGGTGAGATATTTCTATCTTTTTCACCGAAACATGGTCTTCATTCATTCATACATTTGAGAAATGTTAAAAGCACTCCCTCTGATAGTGTTATTAATCTTAATGTTTTACTATAACAGATAGAATCATAGAAATGAAACATATAACTAATTTTGCAACCTGTCTCGAATCTTTGAAGAGTGCAATTATGTACTTTAGAAAATGTTGATTACGTATTCCTGCACTTTAATGTAGAGTCTGATGGCTTGGCTTTTTGTTTTGGCAGTCCCAGGATACTATGCATTAATATTGAGGTCCCTCACTGTTCTTGAAGGTCTAGCACTTTATGCTGATCCTAATTTTAAGGTGCTTGCTGCTTCATACCCGTATTTTGCTAAAAGGCTTCTGACAGATCCAAATCCATATCTAAGAGATGCTCTTATTGAGTTGCTTTTCAAGGATGGGAGGTTCAGGTGTGTATTCTACTGTTTTATTAGGGGGAAATTATAGTTTAGGACCTCAGATTAAAAATATTTATATCGAAAATAAAATTTGAAATTATTCTAATAGACCTTAGGCCAAAAATTTTAATTGTGAAGATAAAAATTTTAACTGTGAAGACAAAAATTTTAACTATAAGATAAAATCACACTTCATATTATAAAACTCATAAATTCTTTTTACTGTTCACCTAGTTTTTTCTCCCATTCTTGTTCACTACTGTTCAAAAAATAACTCTTTATAGTTAAAATTTTTTGTTCTAGGATCTTTCAGAATAATTTTAAAATTTAAGGTCTTTTAGTATAAATATCTTCAATTTGGAGTCATGAAGTGTAATTTTCCCTTTATTAAATTTGTAGTTCATTCGTTTGAAGTGTGTGATGTGAGAATAATTGGCATAAGTGCACTTGGATATGAATTGATCTGGTCCAGTACAGGTGGAATAGACTTGAAAGCCTACTAGTTCAGGGGCAAAAGGACAGAGATTTCTCTACTAAAGAGGTTTTACAACCTGTCCTGAAGGTATTATTAGGTGCAGATGATGAATATCTAAGGACTCTGGTTACCAAAGAGGCTGCTCGTGTATCTGAAGCTTTTATTTTAAGCACGATTTCTGATACATACAAGACTATTCCCAAATTTATGAGGTCTCTTACTTTCAATGGAAATGCCAATGGACCCCTTATGATATCAGATGCTGAAATGGAAAGTATGATAGAGCTTAGAAATCAAGTTCTTAGGATATGGGGAATTCTGTCGTCTGATGATTTTGATCCATCCTTTTTGCTACCTATACTAGAGGTAAGAGCCATCTTTTGCTGCATAATGCATTATTGTACTTTGCTTACTAAGCTTTCTCCTAGTTCTTTGCTTTCTTTCATTGTTACTTAGTAGTCTAAATCATTAAATTTACCATAATATCAAAGGATGGACCTTTCTGGATACATTTATTAAATTGGGGGGTAGCTGCAAAAGCCTTTTTGCATCGAGATAGAAGAGTGCCATTACTATTAATTTATAGCACATTTCATAGAAAACTTTCTGTATATCATTGCAAAATAAATCTGAAGTGATTTAGCTTATAAAACCATTAGAGTCTTGGTGCTTCCTACAGAGAGAAGCTACAATTATTGGCAGACTCCAATGACCATGGATAGATTTTGTGGGAAGGGGGATACAGGGTAATGAATCTAGTGAGTTAATAAATGAAATACATGTTCATGAAATCATCTTATGGCACCATCTTAACATATCAACGATAGGACATGTGGTGTAGAACCAAAAGAGGACACACAAAACTGTCTAAAATAAAACTAAAGAATCTAATTATTTTAATGTTGATTAGAGAAAGGTAAATAAACCAATGCCTAGGCAGTCTTGTATACAGGCATATAGTCTAACATGGCTAAAACACTTAAACAGAGTAAGCAGTTGTCCAGAATGTAGATAACTATTGAAAAAGCAACCCGAAAGAAAAAGACTAATTAGAAAATGCTTGTTCCCAAATTAAAAATCCTAATTAAGAAATAACATTTTAACAACTAGTAAATAAATAATGAATCTCCATCACCATGTCATGAAGAAGGAAGATGATTTTGAAGGTAGTGGAAAGAATAGTTATAAAATCTAGGAAAGAAAAGCTACAATCAGCATAAATGAGTCGGTGGATTTAAAGTACAACAACAATAACAATAAAATCTTTTCTCACTAAGTGGGGTTAGCTACGTGGATCAATGGACGCCATAAAATCTTATCATAAATCATATTTTTAGACAAATCATTTAAATCTAAATATTTCTTTATAGTTTCTTCTATAGTTTTTCTTGATCTCCCTCTATCTCTGACTATTGGACTACTATCCATCTGATCTACTCTCCTAACTGGGGCTTTTATAGGTTTCCTTTATACATACCAAAACCATCTAAGTCGTGATTTTACAATCTTTTCCACAATAGGTGCAACTTTCATTTTCTCCCTAATGCATTTATTTTTAATTTAATTTTATCTGGTGTGTCCACTAATCCAACACAACATTCTCATCTTTGCAACATTGAGCTTATTCTCTTATTGAGTTTTTATTGCCCAATATTCAGTTCTATACAACATTACAGGCTTGATAGTTGTGTGGTATAATTTATCTTTAAATTTGAGTGGTACTCTTCTATCACAAATATCGCTCGAAACAAGCCTCTATTTCATCCACCTTGCTTGCTATTTTCCTATTATGTTGTATGATAGATCCAAGATTTTTAAACCGTGTAACTTGTGGTGCTCTCTAATTTTTACTTTTGCACTAGAACTATTGCGTCTCTTACTAAATTTACATTTTATATACTCTATTTTATTTTTACTTGAACGAATTCTGTGTGTTTCCAAAACTAGTCTCCACATTTCTAATTTCTCATTCATTTCTTTTCTCGATTCTCCAATTAGGACTATGTTATCTGCAAAAAGCATGCATTGTGGCACTAGCTCTTAGATTTGTTTAGTGAGCACATTCAAGACTAACGCAAAAGATAAGAATTTAAAGTTGACCCCTGATGTAGACCAATAGTTATTGAAAATTTTTCTGTAAATCTACTTTTTGTTATAACATTAATTGTAATCCTATTATATATATCTTGAATTGTTTGAATATAAGTTATACAAATTCTTTTTTTCTCCAAAACCTTTCATAAACTTCTCTTGGCACCCTATTATATGTCTTCTCTAAATTAATGAATACCATATGTAAATCTCTCTTAATTTTTTCGATATCTCTCCATTAATTTTTACAACAAATATATCATTTTTGTGGTCAACCTTCTTGGCATATAATCAAATTGATTCTCAGTAATTTGAATCTCTGTTTTAATTTTCACTTAACTACTTTCTCCCATAATTTCATAGTGTGGCTCATGAGTTTAATTTCTCTATAATTTGCACAGTTTTGTATATTTCCCTTGTTCTTGTAAATAAGGATTAAAGTACTTCTCCTTCACTCATCTAACACTTTCTTATATCTCATAATTTCATTAAATAACATTGTGAACTAACTTATACTTTTTATACCTAAACTTTTTTATACTTCACTAGGTATATTATTTGGTTCAATTGCTTTGCCATTCGTTTTAATGTTTCTTTTACTTTTGACTCTCGAATTCTATGATAAAAAGTATAATTTTGGTTCTTTTCTTTAATGTCTAGTCTATTCAAGTATAATAAAATCTCATATCTTTCATTAAATAGTCTGTAAAAATAACCCTTCTTTGATATCTTGTTCCGTGACCAAGATTTTTCCCTCTTCATCTTTAATGTATTTAACTTGGTCCACGTCTTTCATTTTTTTTTCTTTACTTTTAGTCTCTCCAGTTTTGGTACCTAAGGATTAGTATAACCCATCAAATGCTCTAACTCTCACTTTGCTCACAACCTTTTAGTATCTTTTTTAGCTATCTCATATTTTTCTCAATTTTTACCATCTTTATACAAAGATCATGCTTTATAATGCTCCCTTTTAACCTTAACTTTATCTTGCAGCTTGCATCCTACCACCAAGATTCTTTATCCCTTGGTCCAAAGTTAGTGGATTTAAAGCATCTAGAATTTTTTTGGGTTGAAATTGGATTGAAACATGATTCAACTTGGTTGTAAATGCGAGTAAACAAAAATTGATGTTACATATGAACAGGTCCTTCAAGAACATGAGTCACGCAGACTTGGGGCGTGTGTTGTGGGTGGGATCACTCAACGTCTTGTAGCACGCTTTTTGCAGCAAGTACTTCAAGCTCAAACAACAATTTCTATGTAGACTTGGTGTCACTATAAACAGCTCTTGGTAGCTAAGGCGGGTATGTTATTTATATTTTCTCTAAGTTTAAAGATAATTTGATTGGTTGATCTATCAAAAGGAGAAAAGAAAAAGAAGATAGTTAATTATGTTCATCTTTTTTTTTTTCCAACAATATTTAAGTAGTAATATTATAAAGAAGTGAATGATTAGAGAATTAAAAAAAAATGTTTGAGTTAATGATGTTCATAGGATTTATAGTATGGCAAGGTCTCTTTGCAGAGGATTTGTTTAGTCGTGTGGGAATTGGATTAAAGTTCGGGGTTTCTCAAGTCTAATAGGTTGAATTTGGTTGAAAGGACTCTATGTTGCTGACCGAGCACTTAGGAACTCTTGGAACCTCACACCATTATCTATTTTAAAATCTTGCATGAAAGTCACCTGACTACTTCGTTGAGTATTTCAAGAAAGTTGGAAAAGTATTAAATCTTTGGTGAATGTCTCTAGGTCTATTACAATTTTTTATTGTTTAGATGCTCAATTGTAAGATGAGGAAAACATAAAATTCCTACTTGGAGATGAGGAAAACATCAAATTCATACTTGGAGAATGATTTGAAAGAGCTTAGAGAACTAACGTTCACAAGTTGCAGGGCAGCTAAAGAAGATAAACTAATTATAAATATGAGTTGATTAGTAGATTAGACATATAATCTAAGAAGTACCAATACTTCAAAAACAAAGCAATATTGTGTGTAGCCGTCACTCATACCAAATATGACAAGACATTTCAATTTGCATTTTAAACAATATATTTGATGGGCTTGCTGGCCCAAATGTGCTTGCTGACCTAAATATGGTTGTTGGCCCAAAAGTTAATTTAGTTTTAGCCCATAAGATTTGTTCTAGGAGAAGCAAGATGAAGATAAAAGAAGGAATAGGCAAAGGAGCAACTAACTTTGACACTAGTGGAGATCGCGAAGAGTAGTGGAAGGGTGAAGGAGTGCTATTAAGGGGTTTTGAAGGGAGTGTGCAGTGAGAAGAAGGGTGAGAAGGATTTGGAGAATTTTCTTTGGGAGAGAGACTAGCCTCTCGAAAGCTAGAGAACTATCTGTTTTATCTTTTGTGTTTTTTTGGGTGCAAGTGCTATAAGAGTTTTGGTATTTGATTGTTAATAAGGAGTGTTCTGTTTCTTGTTTGTCTTTGTTGTTCTGTGGTCCAAATCTTGTTAGTCTTTGTTGTTTTTGTGGTTCAAATCTCATCATTTGGTATCAAAACGGTGAGATTCCTAGGGCATGGTTAATATAAGAATGGAAAGCAAAGTAGAAAATTTGGAACATTGACATGGTGAGCATCAAGCAATGGACGACTAAAATTATGGAATCGATAGACAAACTTATCATGCATATCTTAGTGGCAGAGCGAAAGCTGTAGTGGAGACTCAACCCTTAGCACCAGCAGCAACAAGTGCTTGCATTGATGATTTGGGGAGGATAGCAATGGTGGCGAAGGAGGCCATGAGGTTTAGGAAGCTTGAACTACCAATATTCTTAGAGGAGGATCCCATTGGGTGGATTTTTTGAGTTGAACGTTATTTTTCAGTGAATGAGGTAACTAAAGAGGAGAAGATAGAAGTAGTGGCGTTGTGGTTAGAAGGGAAGGCACTCAATTGGTTCCATTGGTTAGACACTAGAGCTCCAGTCACAGCATGGTTAGAGTCCAAAACTGAGGTCCTAGAGCGATTCCATCATTCACAAAGAGGTAGTAGATATGAGATGATTATGGCGTTGAAGTAGAAGGGAAGTGTTGCAGAGTACCGTGAACAATTTGAGATGTTGTTCGCACTATTGAAAGAGGCTTCTAATGAGGTTCTAATGGGAGCATTCTTAAATGGGCTAAATGGAGAAATTAGGGGTGAGTTAAGATTAATGAGGGCCTAATCTCTTGAAGATGTCATGAGTTTGGGCCGTAATAAAGAAGAGAAGAATGAAGTATTGGAGAAAGCATGTGTGGTAAAATGGGATAAGAATCATAAGCCATTTTCAAGTCCAAAATGGAGTGGGCTAAAGTCACCATTCTCTTAGGTTATGGGTTTTGCTGACCGAACTTGACCAGTCTTGCATTAGTAGTAGCAACAAAAGACATCAAACGGAAAAGGTGTGGAAGAGACGTGAAAAACGCTGATCATAGGGACAAAAAGAATAAAACATTGGCAACACTGCTTCATCGTCGTTCAAAGGGGAGAAAAATTTTCAAAAACTTAGAAAGGCAGAGATTGCAAAGAAGAGGGAACTGGGTATGTGCTCCAAATGTGATGAGAAGTTTGGGCCCAACAATCATTGCAAGAATAGACAACTGAATGTCATTATATTAGAGAAAATTGAAGAAGATGAAGGAGGTGGAGAGGAAACCATGATTGAGGGAGGGAAGGAGCCATTTGTTGAAGGTAGGGGGAGTGTTCCTATGGCTCTGTCTATGAATTCAATTGTAAGGATCACTAGAGATAAAACTATGAAGCTATTGGGGAAATTACAAGGTGAGACAATTTTGATTTTAATTGATAGTGGTGCCTCATAATTTTATCTCAATTGGGTTGGTGGAAAAGTTATCGTTCCTGTCCAGAAGACCCTCGTCTATGAGATTACAATGGGGGATGGGTATATGGTCAGGGGTGATGGTGTGTGCAAGGAGTTAACAGCAGAAATACAACAAGTTAGGGTTCAACAAGTTTTTTATCCCTTTGAATTGAGTGGGGTAGGCCTAGTGTTGGGTATAGAATGGCTTGAGTCTCTAGGGGATGTGAAAGTTAACTGGAAGTAGCTCATTATGAAATTCAAACTTGGGCATGAAGAAGTTTGCATATCAAGGGACCTTACTTTAGCTAAAACACCAGTCTCTCTAAAGGCTTTGATGCAATCAATAAAAGGAGGAGGCCAAGGATTCTTAGTTGAATTTGGGGAAATATAACTGCAGGAGCAAGAAGAGTCTATAGTGGTTGAGGAGATATAGGAGTTACTTACAAAGTTTCCTATTGTGAGTGAATAGCCAATGGGTTTACCTCCCACCAGATCAAGAGACCGTGCTATAACTATTAAACCAGGTCACCACCACTAAATATTTGCCCTTATCACTATCCACACACAAAAAATGGAGATTGGAAGGTTGGTGAATGAGATGTTCGTGGAAGGAATTATATGACCATGTAGCAGCCCATATTTAAGCTTAGTTTTGCTAGTAAGAAAAAAAGACGGTAGTTGGTGACTTTGTATGGATTACTGAGCGCTAAACAAATAGCCATACTTGATAAGTTTTCGATCCCTGCTATAAGTGAGCCCTTGGATGAATTATGGGGAGCTTTAGTTTTTTTTGAAACTTGATTTGAAATTTTGGTTCCATCAAATTCGCATCAAACCTAGTGACGAAGAGAAGACAACCTTTTGGACACATGCGGGCCACCATAAGTTCATGGTAATGCCCTTTTGCTCCTTCACCTTTCAATTCTTGATAAAGTGACATTTTTAGGGAGCATCTCCAAAAATTTATATATATATATATTTCCTTTTTTCGGTGACATTTTGGTATATAATTCCAATTTTTCCACTCATCTTGACCATTTGTGAGTCACTTTGGAAATTCTTAAAAAGAATCAATTGGCTATCAATCCAAAAAAAAGTGTTTTTGAAAAACCTAAACTTGAGTATTTGGGATACATCATTTCAGTTGAGGGGGTCCAAGTGGATCCAACAAAGGTGGAAAGTATGACAAAGTGGCCTATTCCCAAAGATATCAAGTCCTTGTGAGGTTTCTTAGGGTTAATCGGTTACAACTATAAATTTGTAAAAAATTGTGGCCAGATTGCAGCACCTTTCACTGATTTACTCAAGAAAGATGCCTTCAACGGGATGGAAGAAGCTCAAAGGGCATTTGACAGCCTAAAAACATCCATGACCATGGGTAATCTTGGTTATGCATGATTTTTCTAAGTCATTTGAAATTGAAACCGACACTTCTAGGGCTGGTGTAGGGGTTGTATTGATGCAAAATAGGCGTCCTATTGCATATTATAGTCAAGTCCTAAGTTATAGAGCTTGACAAAGTTTAGTTTATGAAAGGGAGTTGATGGCAATTGTATTTGTGGTAAAAAAGTGGAGGCATTATTTGTTGGGGAACCATTTTATTATAAAGACTAACCAAAATCTTGGAACAAAAGGTTTTGGACTCAGATCACCAGAAATGTGTCTCAAAATTAAAGGGATTCAAGTATGACATAGTGTATAAACTAGGGGTCGAAAATCAAGCGACAAATGCACTTTCAAGAAGAGGGGAAGAAATGGAATTTAAGGCTTTTTCAGTAATGCAAAATGCAGAATTGGAAGTGTGGGATAAGAAGGTGAAGTAGGATGAAAAGTTATCTTGTATCCTTAACCAGTTAATCATAGGGGAGACTGCTAACCTGGACTATAGCTTAAAGAATGGTTGTTTGATGTTTCAAGGCTGTTTAGCAATTCCTGAGGGGTCCACTCGAATTCCTCTACTGTTAAAGGAATTGCATTCTTTACCAATTGGAGGGCATTTGGGTTACCTAAGAGCCTACCAAGATTGGCTAAAGCTTTTCATTGGGGAGGCATGAAATGAGATGTGCAAGAATTCCCACAATAGGTTTGGGAGGATATTAGTATGGATTTTATTACTGGACTCCCTAAATCACATCAGTTTGATACTATAATGGTGGTGGTAGATAAATTTACCAAGTACGCCCAGTTTATGCCACTTTCTCATCCTTTTTCAACTAAGGATGTAGTAGAACTCTTCATTCAAGTAGTAGTCAAGCATCATGGATTTTCAAAATCTATTGTTTTTTATCACAGCTAGGTGTTTCTAAGTCAATTTTAGAAGGAGTTATTTAAGATGGTAGGCACCACTTTGAAGTATTTTTTTGGTTACTATCTTGAAACGGATGGGCAAATGAAGGAGATCAATAGAAGCAAATGAAGGAGATCAATAGAAGCCTTGAAACTTATCTTTGATGTCCTAAACAGTAGTCAAAATGGCTGGCTTGGGCAGAATATTGGTTTAATACTAGCTATAACAAATCAACGGAAATGACACCTTTTAGGGCTTTGTATGGATGCAACCCTCCCACCTTATTCAAGATGGATGATGCTTACTCTTCGATGGAAGGGTTAATGAGCATATTAAGGAGAGGAATCTGATCTTGACATAATTGAAGGAGCACTTGGAGAAGGCACGGGCAAGAATGAAGGCTCAAGCTAACTGACATGGAAGAGAGGTGAGCTTTAGTGTTGGTGATTTGGTGTACTTGAAAATCAAACTCTACAAGTTGAAGGGATTGGCAAAGAAACTGAATAAGAAACTTAGTCCTAGATTCTATGAACCCTACAAAGTTATAGCTAAGCATGGAGAGGTGGCCTACCGTTTGGAGCTTCTAGCTACTACTAAAATTCACTCCGTTTCCCACATTTCATAGCTTAATTGGTCTCTACAACCTGCTGTCCCTACTCAAGAAATTCCTTTGGCCTTGACCGAAGACTTGGAGTTGTAGGTGCAACCAAAGGAAAATCTACTGTCAAGTGCTCATTAAGTGGACTGAACTTCTTGAGTTTGAGAATACGTGGGAAGATTTTGAAGCCATCAACCAATAGTTTCCTCATTTTAACCTTGCGGACAAGGTTAAATTTGTTGGGGTAGGTATTAATGGGCTTGCTGGCCCAAATGTGCTCACTGACTCAAATATGGCTGTTGGCCCAAAAGTTGATTCAGTTTCAGCCCACAAGACTTATTCTAGGAGAAGCAAGATGAAGACAAAAGAAGGAATAGACAAAGGAGCAACTAACTCTGACATTAGTGGAGGTCACGGAGAGTAGTGGAAAGGTGAAGGAGTGCTAAGGGATTTTGAAGGGAGCGTACAGTGAGAAGAGGGGTGTGAAGGATTTGGAGAATTTTCTTTGGGAGAGACTCTTAGCCTCTTGAAAGCTAGAGAACTATCTGTCTTATCCTTTGTGTGTCTGTGGGTACAAGTGTTATAAGAATAAGGAGTGTTCTGTTTCTTGTTTGTCTTTGCTGTTCTGTAGTTGAAATCTTATTAGTCTGCTGTTTTTGTGGTTGAGATCTCATCAATATCTTACTGTCTCATAGTGTTGATATCATATCATGTCCCGTATCTATATTAATATCAATGCTTTTTGGGATATAATCAAAGGAAAAAAGTTCCAAGCAAATAGCCAGATATTTTAAAAATAAATTAAGCACCTATTCATGTAAGATTTTTATTTTACTTGTAAATTCTACGAACATAAAGTCTGATGTAACTTGAAAATCTTGAAATCTTGAGTTTTTATTGCATCGTTGTTCTTTACGAGAACCTGTAGTCTCGTGAAGTTTTGTGTTGAATACCCGTTAGAGGTTGAAAGGTCCAAATTCAAAGACGATATATTCTATTTATGGAGCCTTAAAATGCTGTCTACAGTCTCTTGGAAATTGATAATAAACAATGTTACAGATGATACACTTGTTAGATAAAGATGAATTAGTCTTATGATACTCCAGATTTGCTCAGTTCTTGTTATTGGTTTGATTTTTCATCATAGTTTTTTGTGGCAGTTTATTCCTCCTTTTGAATTGATTAGTGATTTCACCAGCATCATAAGTTACACTGTATTCTGCCCTTGCTTCTGCTTATATTATTGTTTTCCCTTTCGTTAGGTGATTTTGGACCCGACATGAAAGAAGTATGAAGTTCATTCTTTCCAAAATTTCTTTGATTGTCTTTTTTGTTACTTTGTTATGGTCCTCTTATTTGGTCCAAAAAGCTGTATTTATTGATCATCATTGTTAATGCTGTTTTTGTCACGATCAGTTAAGAGATCACAATATTGTAAATTAACAACAGCCATTCCCGAGACTTTGCTGTTATCTGCACCTTTTGCTGCTTCGTACCACTCTTCATCGCATGCTCAAGAGTATTTGGGTTAAGATGGAGACTATAGTTCTTTTGGTTCCTTAAGTTGTTTCAATATCGAAGTTGATGTTTCAAATGAAGAGGGAAAACATGAATTTATTTCTTCCAAGTGTTATTGTTGCCAATACATGCATAGTCCAGCTGACGTCAATAATTTGCCAAATGGTAAGGATAGTTAGATATTATCCTCCTTTCTGCCAGTGACTTGGCATTTTTTGGCTTCTCCCTGAAACTAGGACACTGGTCATAACTTTTCAAAATATTGCATTTTGTAATTATTAATAGTAGTGTTTGATTATTGTAATGACTATAAGTCTTTTAGGAGTACGATATGGAGTTACAGATGGGCAAGACCTATTGTATGACCAATCACCAACTAGAAATTATCAAAGACTAGAATATACTCTTTATTAGACTGGACATCCTTTTTCTTCTTTCGAAACACTTTTCATTTCTTAAAATTTCAAGCAATTATATATATATATATATATATATGTTGGTCAAACACATTCGTGATCAAAGAAAAGAGCATTGAAATCTATTACAGACGGCAAAAGCATATGCAGGGTACAAGATTACATGTCGCCCTAAACAAACTCGCACCTTTGGAAGAAGTATGATATCAAATAATCTATAGAAAACATGCCCACTCAAAACAAGGCAACAATAAAATTCACTCAGGCAACATGCTTAGGGAATCAAGAAGTGCATCGTATTTCCTAAAATGTTTGATGAGAGATAAAGAGAAGACACTAAAATGGAGTCTGAAACATCACTAACTCAAAATGAGCATATTTCACTGCACAGACCTCCGATTAGACTTATTCCAAAACGAGGTGAAAATTGAGATTATAAAATACATAAATGATCTATTAAACAACCAAAAAGTTGAACAAAAACTGCTTAAAATGATGGCATGAAAATGACAATTTGGACTAAAAGCAATGATATATGTGTTTTTAAGTTCACTGTAATTGGATACAGCAAGACATCACCGTTCGATATAGAACATGCACCATGCAAAGCAAGACACAAGTAATACAAAATCATGAGAATAAGTACAAGGTTTGATCTCTTTGATATAAGTTTGATAATATTCCAAAAGCTCCAAATAAGGTATGAGGCTTAGCTTTTATGGTTCAAGCTAAGTCCTATTCAGATTACATTTTCTAGAAAATAAAAATACATTAAAAATTACAAATTGAAAGTTAAAATGCAATTAAGTGCTACAAGTAGATGAACTCTTCTTTCAAGGTTGCAATTAAATAGAAACAACTTGTTTAATGTTGACAGACTTAATAAAGTGCTCTTAAGTCCAAGAGACTTATTTGACAAGACTCATTATGCTTGTTGATAAGTATGAATTTTATATCTTCCATTCTTCCTAACTTAGTCATTTTAATGATCAAAGATGGCTTTAAAGATTTAATTAGATACAATTTGATTTTATTAGCCACTTATGCACTTTGTGAATTAATTGGCAACATTATTGAGTTTTAAGGCATGAAATTCTTTTAAATAATTTTGTGGATAATTCTATTGAATATTTTCCATTCTTTTGTGCAGAATTTTTGATGGGCAATTAGCTTGAATGGGAAATTGAATTGAAGGTGAAGATTGAGCTTCAAGTGTACTTTTTGTGGAGCTAAAAACTTGAAAATGTGAAGCAGAGCAAAGATGAGCAGAAGGTGCATTTGAGAGGAAGAAAGAGGCTTGGGTTCTACATTGAAAGGAGGAGTATGGGCTGGAGAGAGATATACAGAAAGATGGATGGAAACAACTCGTGTTTAGCTCACATACCATGAGCAAAATGCATGAAGAAGCATGATCTGTAGGCACGTGAAAGTGACGCTGAAAGAGGGGCTGCATATACGTAAAAATGAATGAGAAAGAAGAGAACAGGGCACTCTTGGGTTTGATATGGTAAGCAAGCTGAATGTGAACAAATGAAGGAAGAAAGCCACAAGTCATGGAGAACATAAGAGGAAGACGTTGAGCTGGGAGCTGGCACAATAAAAATGCGAGGAAAAGAAGGACGAAGCTCGAGCTTGAGAAAAGAGGAATCAACGTGGAAGATAAAGAAGCCTGTGAGCAGAACAAAAGAGAGGCAACGAGAGAAGAAGCTTTGGGCAGAACAGAGAAGAAGGAAAAATACACATACATGTAGAACGTGCTACAAACAGAAACAAAGCACCACTTACAGAGTATAGCAGCTGCAGAACAGAGCAAACATGTGAAGCAAGAAGCACATGAAGAAGTTACATGCAGCAAAACGTGGAACATGACGCGAAAGCTGGGGCTTTTGAGCAGAAGAAATGCATTTAATCACACACAGGAGCCAGAGGTTGAAGGAGCTGGAAGCAAAACACAAACCAACAGCTAACGTAGAACAAAGGATGCATGCAGCAGCAGAATAAAACAAAGCAATCACGTGGAGAAGGAATTAACGTGGAATATGATAAAATAGGATGAAGTGGGACCCACACTCACATAAACAAAGATGGAGAAAATGCTTCGGGTATTTGGCACAAGGTTAGCACGTGAAGAACACGAAGAAAGTGACTTAGCGTGGAAAAGAGAGGCAGAACACGTGAGAGCTTAAATCATTCCAGCATTCATCTCAACCATTCATTCCACGAACACATCACGCCATTCATTCAAGGCCATCAGATCCGTCCATCGTAATTCAAATCATCCATTCCCATTTATTCACACGCCAGAGACACATTCCATTTCACGACGCCTTCATCCATCACTTCGCCCATTCCCTCCTTCGTCCACACACAGAACTACACTCCATTTTTCTCCATCTCCATTCCACCGTAATATGAAGCTCTAATCTCCATCTTGTGGCTAGCTAAGAGGAGTACCTTGGCTAAAGCTTAAATCCTTGGAGAAGTAGAATTTTGGCTAAGAATTTTTATTTTCCTACATTTTTTCTCTTTCATCTATTGTCTAGGTTAAGCTGTATTTGATAGAGAATTTGTGTAATTGTAATTAGTGGTTAGTTAGACACTAATTAGGATGTTGTTTGACTGATTATGTGATTGAATTAGTACTGAATTTTCCAATTTCCTACAATTATCCATGTATGCAGTCAAGGTGTTTGATGAAATGCATGTGAGAAATTGAGTGTTTAATTGTTTGAATTAAGGATTCCTTGGTGTTTAGTTGGTTAATTAAACATTTTTGGATGGTGATTCAGAGGCTAATTAATCAAGTAATCAATCAATTCAAGTGTTCAAAGATCTTAATCACAAGAATTAGTAATTTAATGGGAGTTGAGGTTTCAATTAACATTAAATTGCTAGTCTCTTGAATCTTGAATGGTTATTCAAGATCATTTGCTAATGAACACAATTAGGAACTCTTAGGCCAGAATTAATCACAATTGGATTAGGATAAGGATAGTGGATACCAAGGGATGATTCCTAAGCTGGTCACAAATCCATCATTTACCTCTTAAGTTCATGTAATTAGGAATTTAGGAATTTTATTTCAATTTCATTTTAGTTAGTTTAATCAAATAAAAAACCCCCCAAATTAGGTAGTTATAGGATCTTTGAACATTTAGAAAATCCAATTAAACATTGAACTCCATTTCCAAGGGAGATGACCTACGTTGTGCCTTATATTGCATTTAATATCTAACCTAGTTTTATTTTGAGGGTTGCGCGACAAGCTCGTCACTTGTGCTCATTTATTACTTCCATTTTCTTAGCCAATAAATTCAAATAATTAATTGTAGTACTTACTTCTTCATTAATGTATGTATGTATGTGCATTTGCATCATCCTCCCCTTGTTGAAAAGGATTTGTCCTTAAAGCCAATAGCCCATCATCATCAAGCTAAAGAGATAAATTAGCCATATTGAAGGTCACTAAAACACCTTAATCACCTGGTAATTCCACCTTATAACCATTATCATTTACCCTTTCAATAACCTAATAGGGACCTTCTGCCCTTAGCATAAGCTTAGATTTCCTTTTGGATGGAAATCTTTCTTCTCTCACATGAATCCAAACCAAGTCTCTTAGAGTAGGCTTGGGATGCTTGTTTACTTGCTTCTTGTATTGCCCTTCTTTCTATTTTTGTACTCATTTGATTATTACTTAGTAAGGGTAGCAAGTCAATGGGTGTGAGTGGATTTACACCAAGAACAATTTCAAATGGAGATGACCGGTGGTGCAATTTGGAACATGATTATAAGCAAATTTAGCATGAACAAGTAGCAAATCCCATTCTTTCAATTTCTTGTTCGCCATACTCCTTAGCTTGGTCCTAAGAGTTCTATTTGTGACCTCGGTTTGTCCATTAATTTAAGGGTGACATGTCATGCAAAAGAGAAGCTTAGTGTAACATGTTCCTCCCAATTAGAATTTATTTAATAATATTTAAGTACCTTAGATTAAATGAAAGTACATTAGGAAAATAATTAAGAATCAATGTATGACTAATTAGTCATACATTAATTCTTAATTATTTTCCTAATATACTTTCATTTAATCTAAGTTACTTAAATATTATTAAATAAATCCTAATTGGGAAGAGGATGTTAGATTTAGTATCAATCTTCTTCCACAATGTCTTTCAAAAGTAGCTTAGAAACTTAGCATCCCTATCTGAGACAATTGTCTTTGGCATACAATGGAGTTGAACTACTTCTTTAGAGTACAAATCTGCTAATTGAGAGACATCATTAGTCTTGTTGCATAGGATGAAATGAGCCATCTTGAAAAATTGATCTACTACAACCAAAAGAGCATCCATGTTCCTTCTAGTGTGAAGTAATCCAAGAACAAAATCCATACTAACATTCTCACGAGGATTGCATGGAACTGATAGATGTAACAACTATAACTCCTAATTAAGCTAATTATGCACAATTATATTCCTAATTAGTTGCAATTAAGATTTAATTAAGATAATGAGTTAGCAATAGATTAAAATATGGAGAAATTTGAACCTTTATATCATCAATATTCATTGTCAAGTTATACAAAATGATTTATATTCATAGAAAGATAAAATTCTCTTTAACACTTTTTATCTCATTCAAAATGCCTCTAAAAACATAAAAACCCATATATATATATATAGGGCTACTAGTCACCACTTATTACTAACATGTTAAGAACCACATTTTTTTAGCCGAATTGGGGTTCTTAAGACTTAGGTGACTTAGGGTGGTTAGGCTGTGGCCAATTTGGCCTCTGGAATCTCTAAAAGCTTACAAAACTCAAAAGTTACATAACATGACTAAACTTAGGTTTGGGGCAAAATTCACACATTATGCAATTCTTGTCTCGACTCAGTAAGTTTATGTTGCGATGAGGTGACCCTTGGTTCCTCCAAGAACATTACACACTTGAGTCTCACTGCGGCCAAGTCTACTCTTGCCATGGTGAGATGACTCTCAGGAGCCTACTACACACTTCCTCTTGATTCTCATTGTAGCCAAATTTGTCACACCATACTTTATTAGACCCCACATTCACATATTCTAGTTAGCTCTCATGTAGAAGTGGAGAGAATTACAAAAGGAAATGAAATAATGCCATTTATTTAAGTTATGTCGGGTCTAAAAATTCAAATTTTAATTTGTAGACCCTAGAAACTTACCAATAATATTTTTGAATTATTTTCCATTCATACAACTCATAAACATCCCAAAACTCTAAACAAACCACGAACCAAGAGTTAGAAACCCAAAATAATCACGGTTTGCATCGGATTCCATGGTGGCAGATTTTAAGGCAACTTTGAAAAATCATAACTAAATTTAGCGAAATCGAAATCAAGCAAACCATAGCTTTCTGGAAATATTTGGATGTTAAATTCACATAAAAATAATGCCCAACCACAAAAATCTCATCTAGGCCATGTTTGACAATAGAGAAGGCATGGAGGTTAGACCGCCTAGAATACTGATACAACTTACTGATGTAAATTTTGAAAATTCATAATTAATTTCAAAAAAATCCAATTCATGAAAACTATAACAATTTGAAAAGCTATAGATGTTAGCTAGAGGGGAAAAGTAGTTCTAGATCGTTCCAAGATCCTTTAGATACCAAAAATTGATGGAACAGTACTGAGGGTCCGGATGTGCGCCTGAAACAGAATAGAACTTCAAAAATTCATATCTCCCTCTCTAGACATCTAAATGAGGTGCTTTTAGTTGGCACAGGTCACTGGAAAGGTCTAGTTGCTCCCTGTAAAATTTCATAGCAATTGGACATAATTTTCCCTATAAATGATAGAGTTTTATTTAGGACCAAGTGAACAGTACTAGTGGCAAATTTTGAAATTTTAGCCAATTTCAAAAATTCATCAAAAATTTCATAGATCCCCAAATATTCTACACTTTACCTTCTCAAAATACTCTCAATAAGCTCTAGATGCATGCCAAGTTTCAGACCAAAGAGAGTTCATTTAGACAAAAGGTGACGTAGCCTCACAAATTGGCTAATTTTAGCTTCCATAATGCATTAACCTAGTCCAAATGGCTTCTCTAATGGTTTCGTACCTCTTAAGTAAGTTTAAAAGTACAAATACAACTTGTATAGATTGCCCAAGTAGTCCCAAATCTCTTGCATCTCATTTTGACCATTCCACATCCATTCATACACTATTACACATAAGCTACCAAAGAGTCAATTTACATATTTACATTACTTTGGTGTCATCAAAGGTTCATACTGTGACGACCCTAACTTCTACTCATTGTAATTAAGATTAAATGGGTGATTAATAATCATAAATCAGGGTTACATGACATTAAGACTAATTACATTATGGGAATGTGAGGAAATTTGAACCTTATTGTTATTAGAGTCATCAACCATATAATTACCAACACTTACATATATCAGGGAAAACAAACATTCATTTATAAGCCTTGATTCTATTACCTATCAATTTCAACTCACACGAATCTTTTATCACTATTTATAAATCATCCCTTGAGGTTACCATATGAAAAACTAAGATTTCTTAGCCAATATAAGGGTTTCAGGATGTTCACCACGACCAATTTCCCATTAGCCACGACCAATTCCCCTTGGCTTCACCCCTCTCATTGTTACTAATTTCACCGCGGCGAGTTGGACCTTCGCCGTGGGCAACCTACATGGTGCCGCGACGAGGAAGTCTCCTGGAACTTACCTCGCTTGCCTCTCACTATTGGTTGTGGCCAATACCTCCTTTCACCGCGGCCAATTCCTCTCTGGAATGCTTGGCTCCTTTTCGCGAAAGTTTACCGCAACCAATTCCCCATTTCACCGTGGCGAATTTCCCTCTTGACGACTCTCAATTTAGCCTCTCATATTTCACCGCGGCTAATTCCTCTTTGGTACTCTCCCTGAGCAACTTTGCCTCTATTGGTCGCGGCTAACTCCATTTAGCCGCGGCAAAGTGCCTTCTGGTCCTACAACCCCCAAATTTTTGTCTCATACTTTCCACTCTCCCTCCAATATCACTCTAGGGCCATTCTACCTTAATTTATGCAACTCTAGTGGTAGTTATGTACCTTAATTATCCAGCTAATCTATCATTACCTATTTAAAACCAAAATGTGGATCCTTAACCCTCTAACCACCATAAACCAGTGAGTTCATAAATCAATGACAGTAGTTGTATTCTAGTCACAAGGTGCATGGGGTCAATGCTTGATGTTCATATAAAATCAAATCACTCATTGTTAGCCAATTACAATCATAATGTTCAATCCCATGATAATTAAATTACATATACAGTCCCTATACTTGGCAACTTATGATACAATGCAGCAATGATACAAAACTAGCAATCTAGTTACAATACAATTTGACGAGGCTCCCAAACTTATGTGCTACCAAACCATTTAATAAGCTTCCATTAATTTTCTCCTTGCCACTAAGAGGTCCAATCTCTGAAAATGTTAGCCCACAATGGGGTGAGATATACAATCTCAGTAACAAAAGGGCAGTTTCCATATACATGTACAAGTTAATCAATCCAATGCAATTTCATGTCATCAATACCAGAATCATCAATTCAATTTGCAAATGAACTAGTTGAACTACCAGTGACTACTGTCCCATACCAGCAGTAATATATAACATGTTAATGGCCAATAACACTGAGAGAGGTTCGTCCATAGCACCTACTCTATAATGAGCACGACCAGGGCTCAGTGCATATGGGGTCTGATCATAACTCAGTGCTCGATCGAAGCACATACACGGGTGGCAGCCGCACCACAGCTTCACCATAGACTCACAAGGTCCAATTACAATAACAATCAAGTAGTCAACCAGTCATTTAGCATTTCAAAATCAAGCATGTGTAACAAATAGCAAATTAACATGAGCATATACATGGAATTAGGAAAATAAGCCCAGTTACCTTAATGAAGCCAATTACTCTTCCTCTAGCTACCATCATGATTCAAAGCACACCAGGCCTAACATAAGGAAAATCATCATCATTTAAAGAGCCACTTGGGAGGCTTTCTAGAGGTCTTAGGAGCTCAATGGAACACTTAAATAGCCTAGAAAATTCATGTATTGAATCAGATTTTACAAAACCCTAAAGAATCCTACACTTTCCTAACTTGATTTTCATTGGTTTTTCTTGCAATTTCTTGGCATATTCCAATTCCCCATGGTCTAAAACCCTAGTTCCTCTCCTTTTTTTGGATAGAAAATCCCTCCCCCATATGGTTATGTTCTTGGATGAAAATGGGACAAAGGAAGAGCAAGGGAAGGAAGCAACCAAAACAAGAGTTTTCCTTAGATTCAAGCTTGGTTTCAAGACTTTTTCTTCTTGATTTGCTTCTCCTCAAGGAATTCGAATTGCTCCCCCTTGTTTTGGACTCAAAACAGAACCAATCCATTCAAATAAACCATAGAAAGAGAGCTAAGAAGGAGAGGAACAAGATTGGAAGAAGGAGAAGTATGAAATTCCATGAAATTCCTCACCTTTTGCTTGGTTTCTTCCTCCTTTCTCTCCTCCTCTTGGTGCACCTAGAATTGTGCTTCTTTTTTCTGTATTTGGGCAGAAAGTGTGTCAACCTAAATGAGGGGAGGAAGATTCATGAAGCTTACAGAACATTCAAGAAACTAGCTTTTTCAAAAATTTCAATTTCGTCCTTTCGTAATGGCAATTTCATTTTGGTTTTGTTTTAAATCCTTTTTTAGAACTATCTCTCCCTTTATAAAATTTAGGTTTCCAACTTAATAAAATACCTTTGGAATCACTCAAATCGAAGCTAAAAGTTTCCCGAATGAATCCGTCAAAGTTCAAATTCACTGTCGTTAGAAAATGTACACCAGAGGGGCTTTACCAGTCTTGGAGCTTCCCATGGTTTTCAGAGCCTCTGAGAACTCTAGGCAACTCAAATTTTTTATTTAAAAAGCTCTCATATGAGTTTTTCCAAAAGTTGCACATATTTACGAAAATGTCATTATGTTTCGTCAGTTTTCGTCACAATTTGTTTTACCATTCTAGCTTTATTTTTCTTTCTATTTGAGCTTAGTATTATTATTTTTAAGAGCCTAGGACACTACCCAAATTTTTTAGGACATTATCTAGTTCATTTTCAGAGAATTTGCTTTTATATCGCTCATTTTGTCATCTTACAGAATTTACAATTTGTTACAAAATTTACTTGAGCCATGACAAGATAGCTCTTGGGAGACTATCTCCCCTAAATTCATGATTTATGCTATGGGCAAGAATCTTGCACTACAATGCACTTAGCTGCTACCACTTTTCTAACTCACTTTGACCATGTCTTGAAGATGTTTTAGTCGTAACTTGACTACCCACTAATCTTAAACTCTTAAATATGCGTCCCAACCAATTGCCACTACCTCAAATTGAATTCTAGGATATTTTTATGGATAAAGTACAAGGTTTTTAAGGCATATAACCTCCTATAATCCTCAATTTAAGAACTTACATCATTTGTGGACCTAAAGATTAATTAGACCAATCAAATCTTGCATCATATTAGCACAACACCCATGATGACAACAAAATGGCATATGTAACCTCAAGTGAGCCTTAAACCACTTTAAGTTCCAACAGACTAATTAAACATGTTCCTATCCTCAAAACTCTGAAATGACCCCAGATGCAAAATGTGGCTATGGCACATCCCCAAGTCACACATTAGGCACATATGATGGTAGAAAACCACATGACATAACAAAGGCTAAGAATACAATTAATGTCATAACCATATCTTTTGATTGATAAAACAATCATTCATACAAGTTCACATTTGCTCAGTTATGTGCATTTACATATGATTTATCATAAATTAAAGCCTAAACCCATAGGGGTTCATTCCAAGTTACAAAACATCAAAATACATACACTTGACAATATAAATATATCATGATACTGTACAAGTTAAGTTACAAAAATTAACATATACACTAAATCAAAATATCCAAGTGCAGAATCCCCACATAAGGCCTTAGCCTAGGGTTGTCATTTGCTAGCTTCCTTTTTTTCTTAGCCGAAGAGTCTTCATTTGAAATTGTTAACCCATAATAGGGGTGAGATGTGAATCTTAGTAACTAAGAGAAATTCCATTTATATGTGCAAATTAATCAACATAAATGTATTTCATATAGATAAATATCATAAGCATAAAAAGAAAATCAACAAATGAGCAAGTTTGATTACCATTTATTACTATCCCATACTAGTAATCACATATACCATGTTAATGGCTAAAAACAAAGGGAAATGGCATGATTATGGCACTAACCCCTTATTGAGCACGATGACATCTTAATGCATTCTAGTGAATACAATCACGACTCGGTGCATGATCACGGCATAATGTACAAGTGGAAGCATGACCATAGCTCCACATAAGGACAAGATCACAGTCCAATAATAACATGTAGCCAAACCAATCATTTATCCATGAAAATGTATATGTGCAATAATTATAATATTTATATGAACATATACATGGAATTAAAACTCCCTAGTTACCTCACTTGGTTTTGCCAAATCCTTAAGAGTTACCAACAAATGCCAAACACTCTAAAGGTCCTAAATCAATTGAAATCCAACCTTGAGTCATTATTCACTGCAAGAACCATACTAATTCATTCCAATCATAAAAAATCCCTTAAGAAATATTTATCCAAGCCTCCAATAATTTCAAGGTATGGATTTTTAAGCCCTCTAAACCCAAAAACAATTATGGGTCAAATTGATTCCTTGCAATTTCACAATTAATAGAACTCAACACAAAAATTAATCATAGGGCCAACTTTTAGAATATTTACACTTTGAAATAGAGAAAAATACGTACCCAATAATTTCTCTATTGTCATGCTCTGAAAATCATGTAAGAAACCACCAAAACACCTATTTTTAGATTTGGGTTTAGATGAAAATTCACCAAATGAAGAACTAATTAGACCAAAATGAAGAAGATGATGAGATGATTAACTTTTGAATAACTTACCTTGGCTAAATATCCTTCTTGGTGTGTAGATCGAAGCCAAAATGATAAAGAACCATAACCTCCTTTTGTGCATTTTTCTCTTATGTCCCTTGGCTGCCCAAGGTGCTTAGCTGAGTGATCATAAAATGTGTAGTGGCCCTTTAGGGTTTCGAAGAAATGTGGCTAACTTAAAGGGCCTTTTGTCCAATTAGGCTTATATTTGAATTTGGGCCATGGTCAAATAAGTTTAATTGAGTTGGGTCTCAAATAAACCTTAAATTGGACTTCTAAAGATTATTCTTAACATAATCAAAATAATTATGGAGCTCAAAAGTTAAATTTTTACCTCCACTAATTAATTTTTCGTTAATTAAATTCAAATTCATAATTAAATTTATTTTTCACCAAAAATTGTCAAATAATTATTATTTGCCTCAAAGTGCCCAAAATAATCATTTTCCTTGAGAATTTCTATTTTTTATAATTTTTTTAAAAAATTTTCATAATAATTTCTTATTTTCCCAAATCAATCCTTAATTCTCTATAATTCATCTTAATAAATTTATGGATGTCATAATAGAAGAGAATACAATCCTTGAGGAAGTGACTTACTCTTTGCCAAATGATAGATTGTGCATTGTTCTACAATCCTTTAGACATCCATGACCATGTGCGGCCAATAAAAGTGTTCTTGTAACAAAGATAATATCTTGTCTCTCCCTAAATGACTAGTTATGCTTCCTTTATGAGCTTCTCTGATCAAAACTCCTTATATGAACTTCTTGGAACACAGATGATTTTCTCTGAATAGAAAACCATCTTGTAAAAAATATTTTTCAAAAGAACCATGGGAACATTTATGATAAACTAGGACAAAATCAAGATCATTGGCATAGAATTCTTTAAGGATATCAAACCCAAGCAATCTTGTACCAAGCATATGAAAAAAGATAATGTCCCTTAGATAATGCATCAGCAACAATATTCATTTGGCCTGATTTGTGCTTAATGAGAATAGAATATGGTTGTAGAAATTCTATCCACTTAGCATGCCTCTTATTCAACTTGTGTTGACCACTTATGTATTTCAAAGCCTTATGATCAATATGCAATATAAACTCTTCAAGCAACAAATAGTGCCTCCAATGATCAAGAGCTCCAATAAGTGCATCTCCTTATCATAGGTGGAATAATTATTCTTTGAATCTTTAGGTTTCTCATTGAAATAGGCAAGTGGTCCACCTTCTTTTATAAGAACAATGTAAATGCCAACTCCTAGTGCATCATACTCCACTTCAAATGCTTTCTCAAAATTTAGAAAAGCCAAAATAGGAGCTTTCATGAGCATTTCTTCGATCTTCTCAAAACTTGGTTGTGCTGCCTTTGTCCACCTAGATGAGTCTCCCTTCAAGAAATCAGTTATAGGAGTAATAATTATGCTAAAAGACTTAATAAATCTCCTATAAAAAGATTTTAATCCATTAAAGCTTTGAACATCATATATGGATTAGGAAATAGGCCAATAACAATGGCTTCAACCTTGTTGTCATCTACCTTAATCCAATCTTTTATCACAACATAGTCAAAAAAGATTATGCTTTCTATGGAAAAAAATGACATTTTTTCAAATTGCCATAACACTTTTCTTCTTTGAATGTTTAGGATACCTTATAAAGGTGATCAATATGTTCTTGTTCAAACCTCCTATACATAAAATGCCACCAAACTAAATAACACCAACTTGAAACATGTGTATTTCATTGTAGGAACCTTTGATTAGACTAATTCCAAAACAAGGTGAAAAATAAGATTCTATAATGCCTTTGGAATCACTTATTTTGGAGCTAAAATCTTTCCGAACAAACTGGTCAAAGTTTGGGTCAACTGACATTAAAAAACATAGACCGTAGGGGTTTTAACTATCCCAGGACTTTTCATGGTTTTTAGGGTCTCTGAGAACCTTGGAGAACTCAAATTTGTCATTTAAAAAGCCCTCCTGTGAGTATTCTAAAAATTACCCAAAATTATGAAAATGCCATTATGTTTCGTTGCCTTTTCATTAACATTCATTTGACTATTCTGGCTCTAGTTTCAGGGCGCCTCTAGGCTTAACTTATCATTATTTGAGGTCTAGAATATTATTCTAATTTTATTAGACCTCAAATCACTCTATTCAGGGGACTTTCCTTTGTATATGATAAATTTCATATGTTTACGGAAGAACTATACGTTACATTTCTCACGTTTTCTCATATTTTTGAGGAACTCAATATTACATTTCTCCCCTCTTTAAATAAATTTTGTCCACGAAATTTGGGATACACTTTCCTCTTACTCTTATATACTGGCTAACTGCTCCTTTCTTTCCCTTCTTCCTGGCTCTATATCTTCTCTCAGCAATTTTACTCTTTTAAGTTTTTCTTGGCCAGGGAATTTTATGGTTACGGAGTACATGCTAATTCTTCTTATAAGGGAAAGAAGTTTATGACTTTGAAGGCCTATCTTAGGAGAGCTTACTAATTATATATGATTAATCTTAACTCGTTTGTAAGGGTTAATGTTCTCCTTAGTAGACTCATTTATGTACCTCGGGAGATAATTCACTTAATGTCAAATCTCTCATATCATCTCCCAATGGCTTCTAATAAGGTCTCATTATCTTTTTCTGATCATTACAGCCATTAGAGATTCTTATCTGTTCACTTACTTATTTAAATATACTATCCACTATTTATCTCTACATTCTTTTTTACTAGCTCATCCCATAATCACAATTCACATTCCTTTCTATTATAGGCCTTACATTTTAATTACCCACTAGGATAATAGCTCATTTGAGGAGTTTCCTCTTTTAATGATCCCAGTTTCCTAGTTTACTAATGCATTTGTCTCTTTAGGCTGGGACTTTTCCTTACTTTTTTTGCTCACTTGAGAGTGGACATTTTGTAGTCCCTCATCTCAACACTAGTAGGCCTAACTTATATTCTTTATACTAGTATTGAAGAGCAATTACCACTGACTAATGTTGAGTTTCGGTGGGATGCTAACTATACTCATAGTTTCAATCACTGGAGGCATAATTTACCACTTACCTCATATAAAGACTGCACCTGACCTCATTTTGAATACATAGTCTAGTATATAGGGATCTCTTTATCCCCCGGTCAGGACTAACATCTGCTAGGTAGTGGTTCATCTGACTCTAACTCTAGAAAGGTATTTTCTTGCTTTCTTCATCCCACATGTTACGCTCATCTAGCAAGGGTATAGTCAGTGGTTTAACTATTTGAGTATAGCCTTACTATTTCTGATGGCAATAGTATACCAGACTTAGAGATTTCTAGTCTCTGAGACAAAAGCTAATTGGATTTGTACTAGTCTTTAAGACTACTACTCTCTAAAAACTATCTCAGGCTGTCATCTCACTAAAGAATTATCATGCTGTAACTGTGGGCTCTCTGTAACTCTGTGAGATCTACTACAACCTTTAGGTCTACTGTGACCTCTCAGAGCCCTGCTAGTGTCTACTACAACTTGCTGTACTAAGCTAAGATCTACTGTGATCCATCTCTAGTAGACATCAAAGCCTAAGATTATTGTATTTAAAAATAAAAATATATGCTCACTAAGTCTAGTAACTATCGCTCATAATTTCTAAGGCTTAACTCAGATATCCCTCATGCTTTTCATGCGAAGTGGGTTCTATGTCATCCGATTCTTTATGATCACATTATACTGATATTCAAGAGCATTTTAATTTTCATTTACCACTCCTTATGGGATCCTTAGGTTATGTAACACCATAATTCTAGAACTCATTTCATATGGATGTAAGCTTCCTTCCATTACCACACAAGAAGAAGGAAGGAAAATTTCATTAAAATAATCAATTTCTTTGCGTTGCGTAGAGGATAAAATTTCCATTCGGTGTCCTATGAACCATATGAACTCATTTAACTCATTCTTATATTTAATTACACAATTAAAACTCATAACCATCTAAGGAAGTGGCCTAAAACTCGTGCAAGTGGATGGAATACATAAAAATACTAGGTGTAGCCTCAGCCAGAATTTCTAGCTTTCTATCATACATTTTGAAAAATCATAGTTAATTCTAAAAAATCAAAATAAAAAATTATTTACCATTTTAGAAATTTGCAAATGTTTATTTTATGATAAAAATAAATCTAGACCTCAACAAGGGCTTTTAGTTACTAGAAATTGACAGAACAGTACCTGAGGTTGATTGTCATCCCTAGTACTGATCTCCAACTTCAAAAATTTATATCTCCATGCTCAGAGGTCCAATTGGGGTGATCTCGGTGGCCATGGAAAGCTTATCATGTCTAGTTTATGTATGTAAAATTATGAGCATTAGACATCATTTGGCTCTCGAATGGCATAGCCCGAGTTTCTGACCATATGAATAATAACTGTATCAGTTCAGTAGAAAAATGCCAATTTTCAAAAATCATAATTAATTTCACAAAGTTCCAAATAATATGGTATTTGGTTTCCCAAAAAGCTTTGGATAAGATCTATATGTGTGCCAAATTTCATGGGCAAATTCATTCATTTGGTTAGATTTTGACATTGGGTTGCAAAATGGCTTATTTTGTATCTTACAAAGGGTCCAAATGGTCCATTTTGAGCTCCAAGGCATCTTTGACTATTTGAGCTGGGAATGCACCAAAATGAAATTCTAAACTTGTCTCAAAGGTGCATAAACCAAAAAATTGAAACTCACTCTCACCCATGCCATACACAATCAAATATTTAGGTAATTACATATGTTCAAATGATTATATAATAATTCCATCATAAGATTACATCATGTGCCATGTGTATGGCTACAAAAGTGACAAAACTAGGCATCTTGATGTCAAACTCTCATCTTCCAAGTTAATGGCTTCCATTATTTCCCTTTCAATCATACATAAAATATACCATTTAAGTCTTAAAAGCGCATGCATAAGTACAAGGAACAATATGAGCATTCAAGAAATATTCTTGGTATATGAGTAGGTCATACATAACATACATAGGCTTGCCAAGTAAGTGGATTAGCCTCACCCATTCACTTATAGATTTTGGACTTGGCTCACCCATTCTCTCTTGGAGGTCTTAGCTCAACTTCACTCTTGGGAGACACTTTTACTTTGTCTCAATCATTTCTAAGGGTTCTTGGCTCATCCTCATAGTGGCTAAGAGTTCTTGGCTTCTCCACACTCAAGCAAACCCAAGCAAACATGTTAAACACATTTGAAAACATAATGCATCATCATGGTACCATGGAATCAGAGCTCATGTTAGAATACTATTCATAACTTAAAGCACATATATACACTTTCAAAGACAAGTCAAGCATACATTCATGCATGAGAGAAGGAAGAGTGAGCTACCTTTGTTGCAATCACACACTTTTCTTCTTGAAACAATGCTCTCGTCCTCAGCCTCATGTAACACCATCATTTCTAGCTCATCTCAGGCCTTTAGATGTCTCATTTTCATGAATCATACAAGCTTTCAAAGAAAAAGGCAATAGAAATAATAAATATTTTTGCGTTGCATCGTGTATAAAAATTTCATTCGGTATCACGTGGACCACATGAGCTCATACATCACATTCTCATATTTAATTACATGGATACAACTCATTTTCATCATGAAATGTGCCCTACGCCTTAAGAAACTCAAAGGATTACATGAAATAAAAACATATATTTTTGGCCAGCTTTTGCCTATTTTCTGACCCAAATTTGGAAAATCATAACTAATTCTAGAAAACTTAATATCATACATTCTTACTCATTCTAGAAAGTTATAGATGTATAATTTATTCTAAAAATATATCTAGACCATAACATCCATCACAGAGGATGTTTGACATTCGAAATGGTCCAGAGGTCAAACTACCCACTGGTGCTGTTATAGATTTCTGCAGCAAATTTCAAAAACATCCAATTAATTTCACCAAAATCCAATCCATGCAAATGATACCAATATAGAAAGTTGTGGATGTTATCTAGAGGGAAAAAATAACTCCAGACTAGCTTAGGCATGCCCAGACCTTAAAATCTAATCAAACAGTAATTGAGGTAGGTGAAATTTATGATACTAGACAGATTTTTTGAAAATTCATCTCTCCCTCTTTAGACCTCCAAATGAGGTGCTTCTAGATGGCACAAGTCACTGGTAATGGCTAGTTTCTCTACATAAAATTTTGTGGCAATTGGACATCATTTGAGCCTTGTGTGACAGATTTCATTTTCAGACTTGAGTGAACAGTAACATGACCAAAACTAGAAAATTTGCCAACTTTAAAAATTCATCAAATATTCTGTAGTCCTCCAAAAATTATGTTCTTTAGCTTTCCAAAAATTTATCAACAAGCTCTAATTGCATGCCAAATATCACATCAAGAAGAACTCATTTGGATAAAAAGTGACATAGGGTTTCTTTATGGTCAATTTTGCTCCATATAGGGTACCAAATTATCCAAATGGCTTTCCTTGGGTTTTGGCACCTTTTGGGCAAGTCTAAAAGCATAAGTAGGACTTGTGTGAGCTGCCCAAATGGTCCTAAACTCCATACATTTCATTTTGGCCATTTCATCCACATATATGCATAATCCCATAATGCCATTCATGAAGCCATTTCTTAAGAGATTCTTGGACTCAACCATGCTCTTGGAAGCCCACTTTTCTTTTAGGAGACTCTTTGCTTTGTCTCAACCAATCTTAAGGGTTCTTGGCTCATCCTTACCATGGTTAAGAGTTCTTGGCTTCTCTACACTCAAGCAAACTCAAGCAAATATCATAACATTATTTAGAAACATAATATGTCATCATGAAATCATGGCATATAACATTAAGCTAGCATCTTTTCATAACTTGAAAAGACAAGCTAAACACACATCCACGCAGGAGAAAAGGTGAGAGAGATACTTTGCACACAATCACACACTTTTCCTTTTGAAAGATTGCTCCCTTTTTCAGCCACACACACACAAAAGTGTGGGGATTCTTTCTCTTGGCCTAGACACAATTTATGGAAGTCAATTAGGTTCATGTATTCAATTCTAAGGTCATACAATTTGTTTAGACATTAGGTTGGCTTATAACCTCATTATGGTTCCATAATTGCACCTAATGAAGCAACACTCCTTAAATAAATTCTAGGCTCTATTCTTTCCTTTCAAATATGATTCTTGACTTCTTTTAAGTCTCTTGGAGTCATCACACAATTAAAACAAAGAGCCTAACTACATGTTGCTTCTTTAGGTCATAATATGCAACCTAAAGAACCAATTCACTTTTTATGGGTTCTAAATTTTTCCCAAGGCCTCCCCTCATTTTCATTCATCATATATGACTAAAAAATGGGGTTGAAAAAAAAATTTAAAACTCTCCTTAGCTACCTTAACCTACTTTGGTAGAGACAAGGAGCATTTTTGGCCTCCTTGAAGCTTTCTTTATTTTCTCAAGGGAAGATGCATGTGGGGAGCCTCTTAGGGATCTTAGAAACTCATTTAAACTCTTATTTAGGCCTAGGGATCATCATACAAAATCAGATTTTACAAGATGCACTTGAAACCCTAGAAATTGCATCTGGAAATCTAATAGTTTTTTGTTAATTCCCTTTACATATTCTTAATCTCCACACCCTTTTTCCTTAGATTCATCTTTGGTTCTGCCTAAAATTCAAGTCCTCCTAGGGTTTCTCATGCTAGGAGAAATGGAGGAGGAGAGGAACTAAAGGTATCAACCATAGGAAGAGAAATTACCTAGTTTTCTTGCTTAAATCTTGCTTTCTCCAAGCTCGTCTCTTCAACTCTGAAATTTCCCCTAAGTTTCTTCATTAAATCAGATTTGTAAACTTCATTTTAATCAAAGGAAACAAAGGAGAATGAAGGAGAGGAAGTTTGGATGGAAGAAAATATGAAAAACTACCAAGAAAGCATACCTTAAAGCTTGGATTTCTCCTTCTTCTTCTTCCTCTCTTATGCACCTAAAACCCTAGCTCCCTTTTGTGAAATTGGGCAGAAATTTCTGAGTCTAAATGAGGGAGAAAGTGGGGCTCCACCTATATACAGGGGGAGGAGGAAGTATTTTTCAAAAATTCCCATTTTGCCCTTCATTCTTTGTATTTTCGTTTCTCCTTCATTTTAGCTCATTTTTTAGAACCGTCTTTTCCATTATAAAATTTAGGTTCACAATTTAGTAAAATTCTTTTGGAATCATGCAAATCTAAGTTAAAACCTTCCCAAACGAATTCGTGAAAGTTTGGGCACACTGACGTTGGAAAAAGTCCATCGAAGGGGATTCAATTGTCCTAAGGCTTCCTATAGTTTTCAAGGCTTCTAAAAAGAACTCAAGAGTTTCATTTAAAAAGCCCTCCTGTGTGAATTCCAAAATTTGCTCTAAATTATGAAAATGCCATTACATTTTATAAGATTTTTGTCAAAATTTGTTTCTTCATTCTAGCTCCATTTTTCCTTCCATCTGAGGCTAGGATTCTCATTTTTAAGAGTCTAGAATATTACTCAAATTTTTTGGGACCTTAACTAATATATTTCAGGGGACTTGCTTTGAAAACGTGCCTATTTTCGTCGTTTAATGAAAACGGGACGTTACACCTCACACACACAAAGGTATGGAATTTGTTTCTCTTGGCCTAAACACAATATATGGAAGCCAATTAGGTTCATAGAATCAATTCTAAGGCTACACATGTAATGTCTAGTTTTCATTAAACAGCGAAAACGGGCGTGTTTTCAAAGCTAGTCCATTGAAATGAATTAGTTAAGGTCCCAAAAAATTTGAGTAACATTCTAGACTCCTATAAATGAGAATCCCAGGCTTAGACGGCAAGAAAAATGGAGCTAGAATGAAGAAACAAAATTTAACAAAAAACTTACAAAACATAATGGCATTTTTGTAATTTTGAGTAAATTTTGGATTCACACAAAAGGGCTTTTTAAATAAAAATTTTGAGTTCTCTAGGTTCTCAAAGGCCTAAAAATTATGAGAAGCCCCAAGATAGTCAACATGTAACACCCCAAAATTAATTAAGGTGTTAATCGTGGATTTAGAATAATTAAGAATGGAAATTTTAGAGAGATAAATTGTTAACATGGGTTTGAGAATTAATTGGGATAGAAATTTCATCTAGGCCCAAATTAATAGATCATGATGAGAGGCTAATAGAGGCCCAATGAGTTAGGTGCAGATCCAAACCCTTGAGCTCTTCAAACTTGGCCTAAATCCCATTAAAATCCTATAGCCCAATAAAATCCTGTAGTCCAACACTTAAAAACTGGCCCAACAAAGCTAAAAATCTGGAGCCCATTAGGAGTTAGACTTGGAGCAACCCATGACCCATCCCTTGACCCAACTTAACTCCACTAAACCCTAAAAAACTGACCAGCCACCTCCCCCATTTAGCAAAACACACAAACACAAGAAAATTCGGAGGTGAGGAGGAGAGGCTAGGGTTCTTGGCATAATTCCACCTTTTCTCACATTTGGAGCAAGATTTAGCCAAGGTAATAGTTATGCAACTTAATCCCCTCATCTTTCTCTTTAATTTGGTCTGATTAGTTTTTCATTTCGAGTAATTTCATCATACCCAAAATCTGAAATGTGGGTGTTTAGGGATTTTCTTGGTGAAATTCGTAGGTTGAGGTTAGGGCTGGTATTAGGTGAGTTAAACCCCCAATTTTGATGCTTTCTTTGTTGGTTTGAGACCCCCATAGCTGATTTATATTATGGGTATTAATTTGGTACGAATTTGCTTAGGATTTTGGGTGGAATATTGAGATTTCTGGTAGAGGACACTTTAATCCGAATTTAGGATTTGTGATGGCTGGATAAATATTCTTAAGGTAGCTAATAGCATTTAAATTTCTTAGGTACTTGTTGTAACTGTTAATGATGAATTAGAGTAGTAATTATCTGGTGCTATGATTATAGGGAGACTTTGTACCATTGGTGGCTGTTGCAAATTTGTCTACAAGTGAGGTAACCGGGGTTTACATTAATTCCATGCATATGTCGGTGTAAATTTCATACTTACTGTATATGAATGATTTGAAATGTTGAATGAATTGGTTGGCTATCTATTGTATGATGATTGGACCTTGTGAGTCCATGGTGGAGCTATGGTGCGGCTGCCACCCGTGCATGTGCTACGATTGAGCATCGGGTTATGATCAAACCCCAGATGCACTGAGCCCTGGTTGTGCTCAATGGGGAGTAGGTGCCGTGGACGGGCCTCTCCCGGTGTTAATGGCCTTTAACATGTTAAAAGATGATTGCGAGTATGGGATAGTAATCATGATAGCCTAATTGTTTCATTTGCTGAAATGATTGATATGATTTTGATTCATGCATATATGTTAATTAAACTGGATTATATGATGGAATTGCCTTGGTTACTGAGATTTATATCTCACCCCACTTTATGGGATTACAATTTCAGGTGAAGGTTCCTCGGGTAAGGATAAGGGTAAGCAAGTGGATGAACATCCATAAGCTGAGGCCCGGTGTGGGGGAGCTACACTTGGTCTGAGTAGAATAGGATAGATGCTAATTTTTGTTAAGTCTTGTATAGCATCATCATGCATCTGTATTGCCAAGCGTAGGAGTCTGTATTCTGATAATAAAATGTGTACCTATTGAGGAGTAGGCCTTATTTTAAATTAGAACATTGATATATGGATTTATGATACCCGTTGTAAATCTTATTGAACTTGTGATATGACTTACCATTTGGGAATGTAACCTTGAGATATTGATATGAATCACTAATGTATGGAACCTCTAATGGAAAGTGTATCTAATGTTAAATGTCAATGGTGCATGAATTGTGTTGTTATTATTCTCTGAACTTGCTGATATAGGGCAATTAGAGAAAAGAAATTGACCTTTAAATCTTGAATTAGAGAGGAGAGATTAGCTGGATGAATTAGGCTAATGGAAGCCATTTGAGCCCCACAAATAAGGTAGAGGAACCCTAAGGTGAGATTGGAGGGAGAAAGGAGAGTATGAGTCCAGATTTTCAGAGTGTAGGACCAAAAGGTACTTCGCCACGGCTAAAATATAGTTGGCCGCGGCCAATAGAGGCGAAGTTGCCCAGGGAGAGTGCTAGAGAGGAATTCACCCCGGCGAAATGTAAATTGGCCGCGGCGAAATGTGAGAGGTCAAACTGGGAGTCGTCCAGAGAGAAATTAGCCGCGGCGAATTGAGGAATTGGCCGCGACGAACTTTTAGGAAAATGTCCCCGGCATTCCAGAGAGGAATTGGCAGCGGCGAAAGGAGGAATTGGCCACGGCCAATATCGAAGGGCGAGCGAGGAAGTTCCAGGAGGCTTCTTCGTCGTGGCGCCATGTAGGTTGGCCGCGGCGAAGGTCCAACTCGCCGCGGCTATCGCCGTGGCAAAATTAGTGATGAAGAAGAAAGGGGTAAAACAGAAAGGAATTGCCACGGCTAAGGGTAATTTGGCCGCGACTAACTTGCTGAAACACTTATATTAACTAGAAAATCTTGGTTTTCCATATGTTAATCACAAAGGATAATCTAGAGTCATTAGGATGGGTTATAACTGATGAGTAATAGATCCAAGGCTTATAAATGGATGTTTAATTCCCTTATGAACATAAGTGTATGTAATCGTATGATTGATGACTCTAATCACATTAAGGTTTAAATTTTTCTACATTTTCATGACCTATAGTGATTAATCACGTGTTTAACCTTAATTATGATGATAAGAAATTAGGGTCGTCACATAACACCCCTTCGGTGGATGTTTTCCAATGTCAGTGTGCCTGAACTTTGACGAATTCATTCGGAAAGGTTTTAGCTCTGATTTGAGTAATTCTAAAGGTATTTTACTAAATTAGGAACCTAAATTTTATAATGGAAAAGATGGTTCTAAAAAAGGAGCCAAAAAAAATTAGAAACGAAAATGCCAAGAACGAAGGGCAAAATGAGAATTTTTGAAAAGTGTTTCTTCCTCCCACCTATAAATAGATGGCGCCCCACTTCCTCACTCACATAGCTTCATATGTTTCTGCCCTAAAACAAAGAGAAAACCTAGGAGAGTGGCGCATAAGAGGAAGACAAAGAGGAGGAGAAATCAAAGGCTGAAGGTATGGATTTTTGGTAGTTTTTCATGCTCTTTCCTTTCCAAACCTCTTCTCTTCCATTTCCCTTCTTTCTTGTGATTATATTGAAGTATATGGATCTGTTTTAAAGGAGAAAATTAAAGGGAAAATTTGCATTTGAAGAGAGGAGGTCAAAGAAGACAAGATTCAAGTGAGAAAATAAGGAAAAATAAGGTAATATCTTTTTCTATTGTTGCTACCCCTTGCTCCTCTTCTCTCCATATTTCGCCCCACTCAAGAAGCCATAAGAGAGATTGGATTTTAGGCAGAACCAAGGGTGATTCTTAGGAAAAAGGGGTGTGGAGAATAAGAATATAAGAGAATTAACAAATAGCCATGAAAATTCAAGATGCAAATTCTAGAGTTTCATATGCTCCTTGTAAAATTTGATTTGATACCTTGATTTCTATACCTAAATGGAAGTTTAAATGAGCTCCTAAGACCCCTAAAAGTCTCCCCATGTGCTTCCTCCATAAAGAAACCAAAGCAAAGTCCATTGATGCCATAATGCTTCCTAGTTTCGGCCAAGAGGGGTTTAGGTACCTAGGGATAGTTTTAATTTATTCCAAATCCATTTTTGAGTCATATATGATGAGTGAAGATAAGGGAAGGCCTTGGGAAAAATTTAGAAACCGTAGAAAGTGAGTTGGCCTTATATATTCCATAATATGACCTAAAAGAGCAACATGTAATTAGGCTCTTTATTTTAATTATGTGATGACTTCAAGAGACTTAAAAGGAGTCAAGAATCATATATGAAAGGAACAAAAAAAGCCTATAATTTATTTAATGGGTGTTGCTTCATTAGGTGCATTCTTAGAACCATAAAGTGATTTATAGGTCAAGTTAGTATTTAAAGAAGATGTGTAGTCTTAGAGCTAATTCCATGAACCTAATTGGCTTCCATAAATTGTGTTTAGGCCAAGAGAAATCATTCCCACACCTTTGTGTGTGTGAGGCCAAGGAAGGGAGCATTATTTCAAAGAGAAAAGTGTGTAGTTGCATCCAAGGTAGCTCACTCCTCCTTCTCTCATGCATGAACGTATGCTTGGCTTGTCTTGTCTTTGAATGTGTGTATGTGTTTTAAGCCATGAAAAGTATTCTAGCATGATTTCATATGCCATGGTATCATGATGGTGCATTATGTTTCTAAATGATATTATGATGTTTACTTGGTTTTGCTTTAGTGTGGTGAGGCCAAGAACCCTTAGTTATGGTGAGGATGAGCCAAGAACCCTTAGAGTTAGTTGAGACAAAGTAAAGAGTCTCCTAAAAATGAGGTTGACTCCCAAGAGTAAGGTTGAGTCTAAAAACCTCTTAAAGAATGGGTGAGGCAAGTCCAAAATCCACAAGTGAATGGGTGAGGCTAATCCACATACTTGGCAAGCCTATGTATGCTATGTATGACCTTTTCAAATGCCAAGAATGCTTCTTGAATGATTGCACATGTTAATATACCCATACATGCATTTGTAAGACTTGTTTTGCATCTTTTATGTGTGATTGAAAGGGAGATGAGCTATTGGGATTCTTTGAATCTCATTCCCTCCTCTCCAATGTTTTAACATGCTAGGTGGACCAAGAGAGCAAGGAAATGGAAACCAACCACTTGAGAGATGAAAATTTGACATTAAAGTGCATGGATTTGATTACTTTAAGGCTTTATGAATGGAAAATGATGTAATTTATTGTTGTATATGTCTTGTGAACTTATGAGCATGCATAATTATGTTAATGTATCATGTACAAATGAGAAATTATATTATGGGAATGTTAGAATGTAAATTGAGTATGTAATGGCAAGCTTGGTGCTGGAATGGCTTTGTGCAATTGTGTATAAATGGAACTGGAATGGCCAAATTGAGATGCATGAGATTTGGAACCATTTGGGCAATTCATAAAAGTCATAATCATGCTTTTAAACTTGTCCAAGAGGTGCCAAACACCAAGGGAAGTCATTTGGACACATTTGGTCTCTAATATGGACCAAAATTGATCATATTGGAAATTTATACCACTTTTTGTCCAAATGGGCTCTTCTTGATCTAAGACTGGGCATGCATTTAGTTCTTGTTGAGGGATTTTTGGAAAGCTAAAGTGCATAATTTTTGCAAGTCTATGAAATATTTGATGAATTTTTAAAGTTGGAAAAAATTCTGATTTTGGTTTAGCATACTATTCACTCAGGTTAAAAAATGAATCCTATCACTCAAGGGGCAAATGATATCCAATTTTCACAAAATTTCATAAGAAAAAACTAGAACTCCCGGGGACTTTTTCTAACTAGAATCACCCCATTTGGATGCCTAGAGAGGGAGATATGAATTTTTAAAATTTCTACCCAGTATCAGACGTTCAGATAGACCTCATGTATTGTTTGATTAGTTTTTAAGGTCTGGATATACCTAGACTGGTTTGAAGTTATTTTTTCCCTCTAGCTAACATTTGTAACTTTCCAAATTGGTATCATTTACATGGATTGAATTTTTGTGAAATTAATTGGACATGTTTAAAGTTTCTAGCAGAAAGTTGTATTAGTACCGATAGCCAGTCAGACCTCTACACCTTTTCAAATGTCAAACATCTTTTGTGTTATGTTTCATGGCTTGGTAATATTTTTAGCATAAAGTAGACATATGTAGCTTCCCAAAATGGCAAAGAATGCATGATTTTTATTTTTCTAGAATTAATTATGATTTTCCAAATTTTGTGATAGAAAAGAGAAAATTCTGGCCGAAATAGCTACCATGGATTTTATGTATTCCCTTGCCATACATGAGGTCTAGGCCAATTTTAGTGATGGAAATGAGTTTTATCTATGTAATTAAATATGAGAATGTAATACATGAGTTCACATGGTCCATGGAACATTGAAAGAAAAATTTATACACTATGTAACGCTTAAATATTCATTATTTTATTACCTTTTTCTTGCTCCTTATGTGAGATGCATGGTTTGAAGCATGAGAATGGCATAGAATAAGCTAGGGAGTTATGGTGTTACAACACATCTTCCTTAAGCACTAACTTGGTCTAATAACCCCTTTATGGTTCCAAAAGTGCACCTAATGAAGCAATATCCTTCAATTGAGTTATAGGCTCTATTCTTTCCTTTCAGTTATGATTTTTGACTCCTTTTAAGCCTTTTGGAGTTATCACACAATTAAAGCAAAGTTTCTAACAACATGTTACTTCCTTAGGTCATATTATGGAATATATAAGGCCATCTCACTTTATATGATTTCTAAATTTTTTCTAAGGCTTCCCCTCATCTTCACTCATTATATATGACCCAAAAATGGGCTTGAAAAAATTTAAAGCTATCCCTAGGTGTCCCAACCATGCTAGGCCGAGCTTATGCTTCCTTTTGGCCTCCATGGAGTTTGCTTTATTTTCTTAATGGAAAATACATATGGGGAGCCTTCTAGGGATCTTAGGAGCTCATTTAAACATTCATTTAGGCCTAGGAATCATGGTATTAAATTAGAGTTTACAAGGAACACAAGAAACCCTAACTTTGCTATCTTGATTTTCCATGGTTCTTTGGCTGTTTTCTTTGCATATTCTTATTCTCTTCCCTTAAATTCCTAAGATTCATCCTTAGTTTAGCTAGAAATTCGACACCCTAGGGCTAGCCATATATAAGTTAAACCACCCACAAGAAAAGGAAGGAGGAAGATTAAGTGAAGAGATGCCAAAATACCTTGACTTCCTTGGTTCCTTTTGCTTGTTCTTCACCTTCCTTGGCTTCCTTACCTCAATTTCAAAATTTCCCCTCTATTCTACCCTTAAAATAGATCCAATAACTTCAATATAACCATAGGAAAGAAGGTGAAATAGAGAAAGAGAGGTTTGCTAAAGAGAAAGCATAAAAAACCAAGAAAATCTATACCTTTCTACCCTGTATTTCTCCTTCCTTTCTCCTTGTCACACCCGAAAGTACGATTGCGCGGCGCCTTTTAAAAAGAAATTCATTGGTTCTTTTGGAAAATGGTAGGAATAAATAGAGTACAAATAGATAGGAAAAATAAAGTTTAGGAATCGCCACCAAAATTTTATTTTTGAAAAGGCAAAACTTTGGAAAAACCTTTTTAATTTGAAAAATGGTCTGCGAATCAGAGAATGGATTCGGGAGTCGATTGTGAGTGGGGAAGGTGTTAGGCACCCCACTACACCCGTTCTTAAGAACAGTTACCCTAAGTTAGTTGTACAAAATTATATGGCCTTTAGTCTATTTTAATTCTCCCTAACCAACCACATGTAGAGAACAAAAGGAAAAATTTAAGGGAATAAAATTTAAGAGAAGAAAGAAATCTAAAAACAAAACAAAAAGGAATTCAAAGAATAAAATAAAGAAAAGGGTATAAAATAAAAGAAATTAAGGAAATAAAATTAAGAAAATAAAATTAAGATGAAATATTTATTTACAAAGGCGGACTTGACCTAGGATGAGAGCCTAGGCCTATGTACCCTTCGAAAGGGATCAAAGTCCACGTAGTTCGGTTATGAATTATATTTGATTGGTTGGTATATATTTTTTCTTTGTTTTATGTTTTTGTTTTTACCTTTTTTCTTGGTTTTTTTTTTGTTGTCTTGTTTTTATTTGTGTTTGTGTTTTTGTTTTTGTTCTTTATTTTTTTAATTTTTTAATTTAATTTTGTGGGTTTGGGTATTGTTTTTTTATGAAAAGACAAAGAAAATAAATTACTTTTTCTTTTAACAAGTAAAACAAGTTTTGAAATTGGTTGATGTGTTTTGATTTGTTAAAGGAAAAATTTAATTTAATTTTTCTTGCATTTTCGATTTTTCCTCTTGCTTATCATTTTTTTTTATTTTTCTATCATTTTCATTTCATTTTTTGTTTGTTTGTTTTTATTACCCTTTTCTTTTTTTCGTCTTCTTTTGTTTTTGTTTCTCCCTTTTTTTTTGCAAAAGGACAAAGGAAATAAAGATTACTTTTTCCTTTAACAAATAAAACGAATTTTGAAATTGATTGATGTGTTTTGATTTGTTAAAGGTAAATTTAATTTTGCATTCCTTGCACTTTCAATTTTTTCTTTTTTTCTCTTCATCATTTTATGTTTTTTCCATTTTTCTCTTTCTCTATCTCTTTTTATCATTGTTTTGTTTAATTTTTGTTTTGTTTTGTCATTATTTATTTTATTTTTGTTTTTTACCTTTGTTTTATTTTATTTTTTTGGGTTCTATTTGTTCTTTTTCTTTTTCTTTTTGTTTTTAGTTCTATTTATTTTGTTCTGTTCGTATTTTATTTTTTCATTTTATTTTTATCTCTTTTTTCTTTCTTTTTAATTTTTTTTGCCTTTTGTTTTTGTTTCATCTTTGAATCCTTTTTTTGTTTTTGTTTATATTTTTGTTTATATTTTTTTATTTTTGTTTTTTTTTGTTTTAGTGAAAAAATAAATAAAACAAAAATTACTTTTCCCTTTTATAAATAAAACTAATTTAAAATTCATTGATATATTTTGATTTAAGATAAGGTTAATTTTATTTCTTTACCTTTATTGTATTTTTAATTTTTTCTTTCTTATCATTTTTTCTTGTTTTCAAATTTTTCTCTTTTTTTTTTGTTTTCTTCTTTTTTTTTTAATGTTTTCTTTTGGTTTTGGTAAACTTTCGAGAAAAAGAAAATCTATATTGTAAATTTGAAAACGTTTTATTATTTATAGAGAAAAACCCTTTCCTTGGTTTTGTTTGTTCGTTTTTTTTTTGTTTTAAAATATTTAAACTTAATTCCTAAATATAAATTTGATTTTCTTTCTCTTGTTTTTCTTGAAATTCTTTTGAAAACAAAATTACGCGTAGGCCGTCGAAACCCAAGACTTATTAAAATATAAATTTAATAACTAATAGATATCAAGGATGTTTATTACCTCACATGATCCTTAGGTTTTCCTATGTGCCCGAGGGGATATAAAATCCCACACGACTATTTTAAAAGAGAAAAATAAAAATCAAATTAAAAAAAATATTCACAAGCCTGCAACATTTGTTTTGAGGGTGTGTGCTTGTGTCCAGCCAGCTAAACAACATGTTTTAATACATTTCAAGTGTAGGAAAACAAACTCAAACCAATTGACTTTGCTATGCTATCCAATTCGGCTTCATCTGCTACAGCGCAACCATCTCTTTGATCTTTGTTCAATTCTTGGTAAGGCTCCTCAATCGTTTAACATCCCAGTGAACCTCTCCCAATTAGCGACTCATATGCAATAAAAGGCAAACAACAGGGTTACCTTCAAGACATGCTTCCACTTCATGGTCAAAGTGAAATCAAAACACACCACATATTGAATTGAAACTACGTATGCAAATAGTAACCAACAATTATTAGCCCCAAATACTCAAATAGATTTGCCAACCAAAGTCAGTAACTATCCTTGATTAAAATTCTTGTTCAAAACATCTTACGCACAAGAAAAATCCATGGGCAATATCAAGATATGGGTTGAGAGATTAACTCCAATTCCATGATGAAAGTCCCTAATCCCACATGAGTTTGGGTCATTCAATCACGGGAACAAAAATATGAAATACATATCTTATTACCCACATATGGTTAAAGCATCTGGATTGTAAATTCCAAACACACATTGGAAACTTTTAACACCAGCCAAAGCAATACAGGGAAGTAGACGAGATTACATCACCTAGGCAGTGACTTTGAGGAATTTATCACTTTTGCAATAACCAATTCCATATGTCAAAGCCCAAACCCACATAAGTTCCACAACCCTCAATCGATGAAGCAAAAGTCCAAAACTTATACCCTCTTATCCACATACAGTTATAGCATCCTAATCAGGGACATCACAAAACACGTTTATGTGAAACAGAAGCCAAGAGCCAAATGTAATTTTTATGACCGAGTGGCCAATAAACCCCAACTATTTGTGATCACAATGAAGTGACATGATAGAATATTAGCAGCAGCTATCAACCAGACCAACCATCAGCATACAAATTCAAACACAAACAACAAAATCTAGCTATACAACGCAAGCCACAGTCCAAACAGAGTGAAACCTCAAAATTATGTCTAAATAATAAACAAAAACACACAGAACATTTCTCATCAAAATCTGCCTACTAAATAGAGGAACATTCCCAGAAAAAACAACAGAAGTCTTATTCCATTGACTGGTACAAATCCCTACTCTAACCCAAAATGATTCTCAGCCAACACGAAAACTAAGGATAAATAATGTGTAAGCTTTCAGATGATGAAGGAACATGGAAGTAATATACCTCTTAGTATATTTTGAGTTCTATTCATAGTGCTCTCTGTCTGTCTCTTGCATGATTTTCTCTTCAAAGCTATGCCTCGTGTAAGTGCTCTTGTGGGTCTGTGCCTCTGTGTCTGTCCATTTGTTTGTGTCTGTGCGTTACGTATCTCCAGCAAGCTGGTACTCTTCACTCTGCCCCCTCTCCTCGCGCTCTCTGCTTCACTCCTCTTTCTTAGTTTTCTTTTCTTTTCGCTTTCTCGTTTTCAGCCTCCCTTGATTCGACAGCTCTCTGGTTCCCCTCAAACTCTCTCAGTTCACCGATGTACCCTCGCTTCTCTTTCACCGAATCTTCCTACTCTTTTCTCGCGTCTCCCTTTGTCTTGTTTGTGCTCCTCTTCGAATCTGGAAATCTCCTCGCTTCTCCCTGTCTCTTTCCTCTCTCCCTCGCATTCTCCGCCTTTTCTCTCCATCGATCTCCTGCTTTCCCACTCCCTCGATTTTTTCCCTCCGTTCCTCCTTGCGTCTCCTCTCTCCGTTTATGCCTCCTTTTCCTCCAAATCCCCTCGCCTCTCACGTCTCTCTTTTTGTTTCTGTCTCCCCCTCTTTTTTTTCTCTGTGTTTCTAGCGTTTCACCACCACCCTGACCCTCTCTTCCCCTGTCTGTCTGTCTGTGTCTGTCCCTCTGTGTGTACGTCCCCCTCTTTATCCGTCTGCCTCTTTTCAAAGACAGAATCAAAGGGGGACCAAAGGGACCGGGTAGGGTTTTGGTTTAGATCCGGGTTGAGTTGGGATTGTGTTTTTTGGGCTTTAGACTTGGGTTGGGGTTGAAATAATGGGCCTCCATTTTTTCTTTTTTCTTTTTTAGCCCATTTTTTTCTTTTCATGTTTGGGCCTTTGGGTCTAAAAAAAATATACTGAAACTATTTGTTTACTTTAATTTTTTTCTTTTCAGGATCAAGGTTTTTTTTTTTTTTTGGGTATTGGGCTTTCATTTAGAGAAATAAGAAGCAAAGTTAAGACCTTTTTTTTTTTTAATTGACTTTTCTTTTGTTTGTCTTTTTTTTTTTATATATTAAGTTAGTAGACCCTTATTTGATTTTTTTTTTATTGGGTATTGGGCTTTCATTTAGAGAAATAGGAAGCAAAGTTAAGACCTTTTTTTTTAATTGATTTTTCTTTTGTTTGTCTTTTTTTTTTTTTTTTATATTAAGTTAGTAGACCCTTATTTGATTTTTTTTTTAATTATTTGTAGGTAATAAACTCTAATATGCTTTTTTTCTTTTTTGGTTTCCTTCTCTTAAATTTTTTTTTATTTTGGACTTCCCCTTTCTCTTTATATATATGTATATATATATTTTGAAATATTTATTATTATTATTTTACTTTATTTTTTTCTTTTTCCTAGTCCCTTTTTATTTTGCTTTCTATTTTTTTTATTATTTTGTTAGTTTAATTTTATCATTATTTTTGGAGCTTGCCTGGACAAAATACGGTGTTCACACTCCTCCTTTTTGTGCACCTCACTCTTAGGGTTCTTCCTATGATTTAGGGCAAAAACTAAATGAGCTAAATGAGTGAAGAGGTGGGGTGCCCTATATATTTAACAAAGACTTTTCAAAAATTTCCAATTTTGCCCTTTCATCTTGGCATTTTCGTTTCCAGTTTGTTTTAGTTCCTTTTTTTAGAACCGTCTTCTCCATTATACAATTTAGGTTCCCAATTTAGTAAAATTTTTTTGGAATCACTCAAATTAGAGCTAAAACCGTCCCGAACAAATTTGTCAAAGTTCAGATTGACCGATATTAGAAAACGTCCATTGGAGGGGTTTTAACTATCCCGAGGCTTCCCATGGTTTTCAGGGTCTATGAGAATCCTAGAGAACTCAAAAAATTTATTTAAAAAGACCTCCTGTGTGAATTCCAAAATTTGCTCAAAATTATGAAAATGCCATTATATTTCGTAAGTCGTTCATTCAATTTTGTTTCTTTATTCTAGCTCCATTTCTTTTTCTGTTTAAGCCTGTGATTCTCATTTTTAGGAGTCTAGAATGCTACTTAAATTGTTTGAGACTTTAACTAATTCATTTCAGGGGACTTACTTTGAAAACATACCAATTTTTGTCATTTAACGGAAACCGAATATTACACTTAGGCTCCCACTTCAGCCCTTTTTCACTTAGCTTTCTTTTCTTACTCTTACTAACTTACCATGCTTCATTTATACTTGTTTTATCTTTCCTCTCATATCCTGAAATTTCTAATTATGACCATATTCTACTCTTAAGTGTCTTGGCACCAAGGCATCTCATACACTGAGTGTGCCTAATATAGAGGTAGGATAAAGGTTATACACTGGTCCCTTCTCATTTGTTTACACATACTATAAGGGACTCAGGCTATGCATACTGAACTCATACTATCTAAATCTAAACATTCTATACTATTAGTATATTCTCTTTTACATTATTATTCTTTACTGGGGATTCCTCTGCATGCTTTTCATATCATTTTGATACCACTAGAATCCCTTATTTATCTTTCTTTAGCTCATCTTTTGATTTTACTAACTAGGATACTTTTCGATTATCAAGATAGTTTTTATGATTGATGCCATTGTTTGCTACGCACTTAAGTCACATTACTACTGGGTTGGCCAGACCCAATATCATGTAACCATTGTTGCAAGCAAACCATAACATTAAAAACTAATACATAGGCACCTCGTGGCTGAGCTCAAAGCCACTATCACCCATATATTACAAGTTTCCTAATAATTTAAAGTATTCCTTTCTTACTTTTCTTTATCTTCCTTATTTCTATAAGACACTCGAGGAAAAGAGGACTCTTCCTCTATTTTCTTACAAAATTTTCTGCTTCATCCTGAGGTTACCTTACATTGCTTGACTATTTTTATTTAAGGGCACTATCATGCTAAAAAGGCATTTATGCCAAAGACAAGTATGCTTTCTCAAGTACTTAAGCACATCAACTCGAAATTTATTCATAATCTATTATGTCCTTGGCTTAAACATTGTCATATATTTTCTCTCTCTTTACTTTTACTTAGGTAAAAGGATGCTCTACTATTGACTATTCGTCTTACTAATTCATGTTTCTTTACGCTCAAGAACATCTGCATTTTTCTTGGGTTCCTCTACTTGTTCACTTTCTGTAACTTCAGGGGAGGTCTAATTCCTCTTATACTCTTGCTTTGCTCTTAAGTAGACCATCCCTCTGTAAGAAAAATTCTATTTTACGTAACCCCAGGAGTTACATTCTGTAGCGCTCTTGGCTTATCCTTCTTCTTTGTGTAATGCAAAAACTCACCTTCTTAGGTGGTCTATAGCTCCCTCAAGCTTCCTTGAGGGAACTAAGGTACTAACTGTTTGTCTCAACTCATTTCTACATTCGATTAAACGTAGGCTTTCTCTCTGTTCAACCTCTTTAGTCTTATCCCCAGGAGCACAACATACTGATTTTAGGGTTTTACTAACCCAATCTAGGACACTTACTCTCACTGTTTAGATTCTACCTTATTGAAGGCTTATGCTCCACTGGGTGTTCTAATTACTTACATGCCTTAACCCTATATTATTCTCATATCAAGGAGCTCATCTGACTAACTATTGGATCCCTATCTGTTTACTCTTCTATGCTTAGTCTACTCATTTAGTCATTACTAAAGCGAGGGCATCTCTTATGTGAACTAGATTTTCAATTCTCCCTCGCTTCCTTTTATTACTATACTATACAATTTTGGGGGTCTATTTAGAGGAATTTGCTAACTACTACTGAGTGGTTTCCCTGACTCAGGATGTTTTATTTTCCCTTTCTTAATTTAAGGAGAACTTTTACTAAGCTTTCAATCAAATTAATTTCTCTTTTTGCACTAGGTTTCCTTCTACACATCTCACCTGGACGATGCTACTGGTCACTTCCCTCAGGCTTCAACTTATACTTAGCCTGGGCTACCTATCTCATCAGACTTATAGCTCACAATAAGCCCCATTAACTCATATAGGCTTATAATAATTTAGTACTTTTTAAACTATTCTCATTCTCTTTTGAATCTCTATCACTGGGCTAATCATACTCATCTCTAGGTGTTACCTATGAGGCACACCCTCTGGAGCACTCACTATATTTCTCATTGCTGGTAGCCTTATCTTATGTTAATTTCAAGGCTACATTTACATCCTGTCAACAGGGTTCAGGATCTTGTTGACAAGATCTTATATATTGTAGTGTAAAATTCAAGACCCTATCAATAAGGTTTTCCTGATAATGTTTACAATATCTTAAACTCATTATATTAGCCCATCATTTAGTGTTTCACATGATGGCATTCTAGGTTATAGGCAGATCTCAACAGCCTTATTATTCTTATGTCTAACATTCTATAACATTGAGTTCTCTTCTTAGTCTCAACTACCAAGTCCACTGATCACATGTTACTTATTGATTTTCTGTGACCATTTACTGCTCTTTTTCTTTGCTTATACTAGGAGTCCTCGCTCTTTGTGCATTCATTGACCCCATAGTAGCTCATTCCTTAGATTGGCCTGAATATGACTAATAAGGCCTTTCATGTCACAATATACTCTGTTATAACTAGGAGCTTTTTCTTTAATTACGTGATCTGAGCCTCACCATCTCTATTTGCAACCCATCATCAAAGCTAAAGGATTTCACCTCTTGCTTTACTCATACAAATACATAACTAACTACCACCTTTGGGCTATTAAGGTTCTATAGAGTGTAGCTTATAACTGAAACCTCTGGCTTGAGGGAATTGCTTTCTGGGCTTTTTACGTCATCATAATATCTGGGTGTTATGGCTAAGGGGGATAACTCCTACAACCCTTACTCTGTACAATAGTAGTTTTACCTCATATTGTGCTGCCTTATTGCTTGCCCCTGCATCAGGCAAGACATTCCTGAATGGTCTGAGTGTGGTACTCAGGGAGATTAGGCCTCTCATAACCTCTCTAGGCAAGCCTTTCTAGTAGCTACACAATCCTCTCTTACTTCCTAATACATAGAGCTTGCCACTGACCTCGGCGAGCTACTATAGATTATAGAGCTCTAGCCGTTGGATCACCTAACTCTATTCTAGAACTAGAGGCCAATCTTACCACAACTTACCATTTACTCACGACCATTCACAACTCACTTAGTATAAATAAAAACATAAGCCACCTCTACACACCCAAAATAGCTCATACAAGGCTTTTCATAACTCTATAAATCTTTACAGAGCCTTATAGCCACATCCTCAAGCCATATACAACCTTAGAAAGCCTGAAACTTTGCTCTGATACCAATAAAATGTAACACCATAATTCTCTAACTCATCTCATATTATTTCTAGATTCACTTCCTTGAACTATGCAAGCTTGCCAAGGAAAATCATTGAAAATATTCAATTTAATTACGTTACGTCATGGATAAAATTTTCATTTTATATCCCATGGTCTGTATGGACTCATCTATCTCATTCTCATATTTAAATAAAAAAAAAATAAACCTCATAACCATCTCAAGAAGTGGCCTAGAACTCGTGCAAATGAAGTGGATACATAAAAACAAAGTTTGCAGCCTCGACTGAATTTCCAGAATTCTGATATAAACTTTGAAAAATCATAACTAATTCTAAAAAAATCAAAATCATGCACACTATACCATTTTGGAAAGCTACAAATGTCTACTTTATGTTAGAAATAATTCTAGGCCACAACAGAGACCAGCAGCCATTATAAATTGATGGAATAGTAATAAAAGTCGCCCTTCACTACTGGTACTATCCTCCAACTTCAAAAATTCATATATCCTTGCTCAGATGTCCAATCAGGGTGATCTAGGTGGCTATGGAAAGATTATCATGTCTAATTTATGTTTGTAAAATTTTATGAGCATTGGACACTAGTTTTATCTTGAATGACACAGCCCAAGAAACTGACCATATAAATAGTGTCTACTTCAATTTAGCAAAAAAATGACAACTTTGAAAAATCATAATTAATGCCACAGAGTTCCAAATAATCTGATCTTTAGCTTTCCAAAAATATCTAGATAAGATCTATATTCATGATAAATTTCATGGGCAAAACCATTCATTTGCTCAGAGTTTGATATTGGGTTGCAAAATGGCTCATTTTGTGTCCATAAGGGTCTCAAATGGTCCAAAATGGCTTTTAAGACAACCATGACCACTTGAGCAGGTGGGAAAGCACCAAAAAAATCTATTAAACTTGTCTCAATGGTGCATAAACCTAGAAATTAAAAACTCACTCTCTCACCCCGTGCCATACATAAGACCATAGAAGCTATATGTTGCCATCCAATGTCCAAAAGCTACAATATCATTCATTTGGCATCAAGTTCCATACATACATCAAATATATGAGTAATTACACATGTTCAAATGATTATACAACCATTCCATCATAGTATTACATCATATGCCATCTGTATGGCTACAATTTAAGTAAAACTAGACACTTTGTTGTCAATCTTTCATCTCCCTACTTGGTGGCTTCCATTACCTTGCTCATTTGGTCCACCTATCATGTTAAGACATTGGAGAGGAAGGAATGAGATTCAAAGAATCCCAATAGCTTATCTCCTTTTCAATAATACATAAAGAATGCAATTCAAGTCTTAAAAATGCATGCATGAGCATAATGGAAGGTGTGATAATTCAAGAAGCATTCTTGGCATTTGAACAAGTCATACATAACATACATAGGCTTGCCAAGTAAGTGGATTAGCTTCACCCATTCTCTTCAAGGTTATTGGACTTGCCTCACCCTTTTTCTTGAAGGCCTTGAACTAAGCCTTGCACTTGGGAGACTTTAAGCTTTGTCTCAACCATTCTTAAGGGTTCTTGGCTTCACCACACTTAGGTAAACTAAAGCAAACATACTAAGCATCATTTAAAAACATAATATGACATCATGGTACCATGGGATACAGGCATATGCTAGAACACTTTTCATGGCTTAAAACACACATACACACATTCGAAGACAAGGTAAGCACATATTCATGCATGAGAGAAAGAGGGGAGAGCTATCTTTGCCACACAAGCACACTTTTCTCTTTAGAATTTGATAGCTCTTCCTTGGCCACACACACAAAAGAAGGTGGGACTTGTTCCTTTTGGCCTAGACACATCATATGGAAGCCAATTATACTCTTGAACTAATTTCTAGAGCCACATATTCATTAGCAAAACTAGGTAGTTCATATGGCTCTTTTATGGTTCCTGTGAACACCGTATTTTGTCCAGACATTTAATCAAAAAAAAGAAAAAAAAACAAAATAAAAAATAATAATAAAATAAAAAGGAAAAAAGAAGAGAAATAAAAATAAAAACAAAAACAAAAACAAAAACAAAAAAAAAATAAGGAAAGAAAAAGAAAAAACTAAACTACTAATATAAATTAAAAAAAGGGAAGAAAGAGAGAACATAATTTTTTTTAAGGAAAATAAAAAAAATAGAGAAAAAAATGAAGAAAAAGAAAAAAGAAGTAGATGCAAAACTCTCGGGTTACAATTCGTGTGCGGGCCTATCAACTCGATTTCAGAAACCTAAGCAAAACAACAAAAAAGACAAAAAGACTTTAAAACAAAAACTTTTGAAATCAAAACACAGGAACCCAGCAGCCTTTTCTCATTCGGGCATTGCAGGGGACAGAATGTAGGTATCACCCATTTGGACCCTGCCATCAATGGGGAGTCGCTCGAAGGTATAGAACAGATGGCAGCGACTGGCTCGGGCAGTTGACCTCCTTTTGGATCCCTTTCATTATCAGAAACCAGGAGTAGGATGAGAGGGAAAAGATGAGGACGAATATCGAAAAAGGAAAAAGAGGGAATTGAGGGAGGAATGGGAGAGCTTTCCAGGGATTTAAGAGGCAGAGAGGGCGAACAAGAATAAAAAAAAATCGAGGAGGGGGATCTTTTGGATAGAGGAGATTCAGAAAAAACGAAGGGAACGAGAGACAAAGGGGGAGAAAAGGGAGTGAAAGACTAGAAAAGGGAAGGAGGCGAAGAGTGCGAATGAGAAATCGAGAAAAATTAAGTAGGGGATTTTTCTGATTCGGGTTGAGGGAACTGGGGAGAAGGGGCTTGAGAGAAAATTGGAAAAGACGGAGAGACGGGGACAAAAATCGAGACAGGGAGCAAGAAGAGGAGTGATCAAAAGAGAAGAAAGAAACTTGAAGATAGCCATTCTTCTACCAGGGCTCCTGCAGGTAAGATACAAATTTTGTTTGCTTTCTTGGTCTGTCAATGAGATTATTTGTAATTGCTGCTGATGTAAAATGGGAATGGAGTATTGGGTAGTTTTCTTGTACAGAGTAGGCATGGATGAAGTTTAAAAGAGCATGCTCTGCATATGTCCTTGGGCATGCGCAGTAGATGTGACGACCCTAATCTCAAATCTCGATAATTAAGGTTAAACATACAATTAATCCTCATTAATTATGAAAATATAGAAAAATTTAAACCCTAATATGATTAGAGTCATCAATCGTTCAATTACATGCTCCTATGTTCATAAGGGAATAAAACATCTATTAATAGGCCTTGGATTCTATTACTCATTAGTTATGACTCACCCTAGTGACTCTAGATCATCCTTTATGATTAATCCATGGAAATCTAGGCTTTTCTAGTTAATATAACTGTTTTAGCATGTTAGCCGCGGCCAAATCACCCCTTAGCCGCGGCCAATTCCCTTCTGGTATTACCCCTTTTTCATCACAAATTTCGCCGCGGCCAACCTACATGGCGCCGCGGCGAAGAAGCCTCCTGGAACTTCCTCGCTCGCCTATCGATATTGGCCGCGGCCAATTTCACCTCTCGCCGCGGCCAATTCCTCTCTGGAATGCCGGGGACATTTTCTCAAAAGTTCGCCGCGGCCAATTCCCTGATTCGCCGCGGCGAATTCCTCTCTGGATGACTCCCAATTTCCCCTTTAATATTTCGCCGCGGCCAATTTATATTTAGCCGCGTCGAATTACCCTCTGGACCTCTCCCTGGGCGACTTCGCCACTATTGGCCGCGGCCAACTACATTTTTAGCCGCGGCTAAAGTTCTTCTGATCCTACAACTCTAAAATTCTTGGCTCCCACTCTCCTTTCTCCCTCCAATCTCATCTTAGGGCCCCTCTACCTTAATTGTAGGACTCAAATGTCCTTTATTAGCCTGATTTTAACAAGTTATTCTACCCATACTAACTCGTGACTCAAGGGTCCCTTGCTTTCCTCTAATTACCCTATATCAACAAACCCATTCATCAGCAATTTGTAAAATAACAATGACTCGAGTTCATAATCTATCAACAACTATCACTTGGCACCCAATCAATTGAGATTCATAGTAATAATTCCAGATTTCATTTCTAATAACAAGATACATCAGAGTTCATCAAAGCTCATAACTGATATCGTAAGTTCATACGTCAATTACCAATTTGAAGTAAGGCCTAATCCTCAATAGGTACATATTATATCATCAAAATTACAGACTCCTACACTTGGCAATGCAAATACATAATGCTATACAAGACTCAACAAAATTAGCATCTATCCTAATACACTTAGACCAAGTGCAGCTCCCCCACATTAGGCCTCAGCTCATGGATGTTCATCCACTTGCTTACCCTTATCTTTACCCGAAGAACCTTCACCTGAAATGTTAATCCCATAACACAGGGTGAGATATAAATCTCAATAACCATGGCAATTCCACCATATAATCCAGTTTAATATACATATATGCATGAATCAAAATCATCATTCAGAATCATATCAGTCATTTCGGCAAATGAATTAATCAGGCTATCATGATTACTATCCCATACTAGCAATCATATAATCACATGTTAAAGGCCATTAACATTGGGAGAGGCCCGTCCACGGCACCTACTCCCCATTGAGCACAACTAGGGCTCAGTGCATCTGGGGTTGATCATACCCGGTGCCCGATCGCGGCACATGCACTGGTGGCAGCCACACCACAGCTCCACCATGGACTCACAAGGTCCAACCATCATACAACAGATAGCCAATCATTTCATTCAACAATTTCAAACCATTCAAATACAACAGATATGAAATTAAAGAGATACATGCATGGAATTAATATAAACCCTGGTTACCTCACTTGCAGAAAATTGCAACAGCCACCACAAATCCCAAATTCGGATTCAAGTATCTCCCACCAGAATTTTCAATGTGTCACCCAAAATCCTAAGCAAATTCGTACAGAATTAGTACCCATAATATAAATAAGCTATGGGGGTCTCAAACTAACAAAGAAAGCATCAAAATGGGGGGTTTAAGTTCACCTAATACCAACCCCAATCTCAACCTACGAATTTCATCAAGAAAACCCCTAAACACTCACTTTTCAGATTTTAGGTATGATGAAAACTCTCCAAATGAAAAACTAATCGGACCAAATTAGAGAGGAAGATGAGGGGATTAAGTTGTATAGCTATTACCTTGGCTGAATCTTGCTCTAAGTGTGTGAAAATGCAGAAATTTACCCCAAACCCTAGCCTCCTTCTCAACCTCCGAATTTGCCTCTTGAGTTTCAGAAAAATGAAGGTGTGGCTGAAGCAATTAGGGTTTAGATGGGTTAAAGTTGGGTCAAAAGGCTGGGTCATGGGTTGCTCCAAGTCCAAATCCAATTGGGTTTCAGATTTTTGCTTATTGGGCCAGTTTTTAAGTGTTGGGCTGCATAATTCTGTTGGGCCAGTTTTCACACATTGAGTTGCTGAAGTTTAATGAGTTTTGGGCCAAACTTGAAGGGTTCAAAGGCTTGGGTCTGCACAAGGATCATTGGGCCACTTAATTGAGCCTATCCAAGATAAATCTTGGGCCTCTATCTCATTAAATTAGTTTGGGTCTACCTCTAATTCATTGGGCCTCCATTAGCCTCTTATCATGATTCATTAATTTGGAACTAGGTGAAGTTTCTATCCCAAATAAATTCTTAACCCATATTAACAATTTATCTCTCTAGAATACCTATTCACTAACTTGCTCAATTATGCTCTATTAATTATCCTTAATTAATCTTAATCCATAATTAACACCTTAATTAATTTCGGGGTGTTACAGTAGATGCTAGATGAAATGCCTGAGAAAATTCCAAAGTAGATATAGGTATTTGATTATTATCTTTTCATTAATGACAGCTACTGTGTTAATGATCTAAGTCATGGAAGGCTACTATATTAATGATCTAGGTCGTGGAATCCATGAGGACCATGCTAATGTGGCTTCGATCCTCTTTCTGTTGTTATAGGCATGTGTTTCAAGTTATTGTTTTCTATGAAAGCTTCAGTGTGATTTCTTTTAGCTAAAGCCTAGTGGACTGCATAGCAATGTGATTTTTGCATTGTTCGAAATGTGGTACCATTAGAAGGCTTCATCGTTTAAGATGAGTTTGGCTCATTAGGTCCTTGCTTTTGTATGCTGAGTTCTGTACGAGTTGCTCCATAAGACTCTAGGTTTTATTGTTGTAAAGTCCCTGTGTCTTGTTGTTGCATGCTTCATCATCATGCTATTTTGCACCTAAGTGCATTACATATGAATGAGTCCTCACACAGAGGATTGTGTCTTGTTGCTGTATAGTATTGGGTCCAGTTTAATTGTATTTCTATATAAGGGTTACGTGTTTAAAGGCTGTACAACTCATGGTTCTATGTTGGATGATAAAGTGTTGCATGCCAATTTTCTACACACAATTTTTTTTTTAATTTTTTTGTTTTGGTATCAAATCATGTGACTAAATCTTTGTTCATGATTTTTGTTCAAACCAAAGCTCAATGAATCTTAGAGGTTTTACTCTGCGCATAGGGAATCCCTTTTTATGAACTCTCAATGGGCTCTCTATAGGGTTTAACCTTTACTTTGGTTTTAAAAAAAAGGCTAAAAAAAATCATAAAAATAATAAAGATCATGATTTTCAGGGACAAAAATGCAAAAAGAAGAGAGCAAAAAAAAATCCTTTTTTTCCTTTTTTATCAAAGTCATAAGAACACAAAAAAAAAATCCTTTTTGTTCTCTCATTAAAGTCATTAAAGTTTGCCTTTATCCAAAAAAATGGAAAAGACAAAACCAAAAAACAAATGAAAAGAAAAAAAAGAAATATAAGAAGTAAGGGGGGAATTAAGTTCCTTAAGATTTATGAACTCATTTCAAATTTCTTCTTATAAAAAAATAGGGATGAAAATTAGAAAAAATATATATAAAAAACAAAATAAAAGAAAACAAAAATTAATAAAAACTTATCAAAACAAAAACAAAACAATAAAGAAAATAATGATAATAAAACAAGAACAAGAACAATTAATTTAAAAAAAAAAGGAAAAATAAAAAGAAAAAATGAAAACAAAAAAATGAATGAAAAAAAAGAGGAAAATTGAAAATACAAGGAAAGCAAAGAAGTAAAATTAACTTTGATATTAGCAAATTAAAATACATTAACCAATTCTGAATTCCTTTTATTTGCTAAAGGTGAAAGTAATTTTTATTCTCTTTCTCTTTCTTGCATTGAAAAAGAAAAACAAAACAAAATAAAAAAAAGATTAAAACAAAACATAGACCAAATTTAGTTTTTATCTGAATTACGTGAACTTTGACCCTTACTGAAGGGTACGTAGGCTCTAGGCTGTTATTCTAGGTCAAATCCGCGCTTGTAAATAAATTTTTTTTTCAATTTTTATTTTCTTAATTTCTTTTCTTTTATTTTGTTTTTTCTAAATTTGTTTCTTTAATTTGTTTCTTCCTTTTTTATTTTCATTTTTATTTCCTTTATTTCTATTATTTTGCATGTGATTTGTTAGGGAGAATCAAAATAAATTAAAGGCCATATTAATTTTCCACAACTAACTTAGGGTAATCGTTTTTAGCAACCGGTGTTGTGGGGTGCCTAACACCTTCGCTACTCATAATCGACTCCCGAACCTATTTTCTGGTTAACAGGCTATTTTTGTTTTTCTTATAAAAAGGTTTTTCCAAAATTTTACCTTAAAAAAAAAATTAAAATTTTGGTGGTGACTCTACTACTTTTAATTTTGATTTTGATTTAGCGCCGCGCGGCCCATTTTCGGGTGTGACAGTATGGCGACTCCACTGTAGATATCTTGAGAGTCAAGCCCAATTTTAAGTTAGTTGCACAAAATATTATGGCTCTTTTTATTTATTTTTTATTCTCCTTTTGTTTGTTGTTTACCTCATATAATTAGAGTAGATAACATACCATTCATATGCTTGCTTCACCTATTTTATTTCATTGAGTATATATATAACATCTGTTAGAGTTAGATAACGTGTGGAATTAAACTTTCTTGCTTCTTCTGTTTTATTTCATTGATTATATATATAACATGCGGTAGGATAGATAACATGTGGAATAAAACCTTAGGACCGATGACTATGCTTATACATATTTTATTTCTTTTGTTTATATCTATGTATATACTTTTTTACTTTTTGTCCTACCAATCTGCCTAACAGATGAGGGTCGGGTAGCCTATAGGATGAAGAGATAAATGCTCTCCTCACACACACCACTGTAACACAAACATATCACACATATTATGGGCCCTATACCCGGGTCCGAGTGCTCCCTAGGTTAGCAGAGGTTTATACTAATTTTCCTGTGAAGCCTTGTGCTTCCTGAGGCTATCATGAAGACCTCACTTAAATTGTGCCTTGTTATATGGGTTTGACCTATGTAGGATCTTTTTCCTCTCAAGGTCAAATTTATATAGTGAGATCTTCACCTCATGGTGGGGGCAATTTAGAGACTAATGTTTAGGAGTCATAAATTTACCTAGTAAATTTGCACTGATAGTCAAGCCATAGATGCCTTCCAAATAGTTAGAATCAGGCTCCAGTGATCACAACCTAAGATCTACCCACATTAGGACAAAGGAGGGCATTTTAATTGTTTGTTCATCACATCCATGCATCTAATGAGATCTATAAGAAAAGTGACATATCGTCACCATTTACTGGAGTAGTTAATGGGCTGTCATGGAACAATTAGATGTGCATTAACTATGATGAAAGTCTGCATTAATTAAACTAACCCTTGCCTAATGGGTTTCAACCCTGAAGAGACCATAACCACATTTTTTATAGTCCTTCAAAAGGGGAATCTTTTAGCACATATTTATTCTCTTTACGCGTTCATAAAAAAAAAAAGAGATAAGATGAAACAATAAACAATGCATAATCTAATTTTATTAAAAAAAAATCTCCACCTCCATAAAACAACAAATTACTAATAGAAAAGGAGTATTTTCAAGATTTTGGGAATGAGAAAATCGATAAGTTTCGCATTGTCAAGGAATGGGTATGATGTCTCAGTTAGAGATTTGAACCTTTTTAGGACATCAATCGTGTAGAAAAATATATTTCTCTTGATTTAACTATCAACTCTTCTCTTCCATGGAGCAATAGACTCCTCAAGAAAGAGGACAAAGTTTTTTAATTATTTCTCGCGTCGAGGCATTACATCCAATGTCACAGTATGAATGTTAGTGGATCATTATATTAGCTTGCTAAACATATAAGTGTCAATTACGTAAGGAGTTATTCCTTCTTAAATTAATCCTCACACCCTCATTCTCTATAGAATAATAAATTCTTTGAGGATTGGGTAAAATTGTTAAGCTAGCAATGATGATACACTAACCAATAAGCTTTGATATTTTGAAACAGTAAATGGTTATATGTACTAATTGGCATAATGGAGGTAATGGGACCTTTGGGCAATAGGCGATATCTGAGTTCAAGATAAACTGGCCTAATTGTGACTAGAACAAAGCTTAAAATCAAGGTAGAGGCTGAATCAGTTGAGAGCTTAGTTATAGAGTAAGAAATTAAGTAGAAGGCATATTCGAGATTTTCGAAGGGATTACGGGGACATTCTAGACTTACTGCAGATACTGGTACAGCCAAAGGCGCTTTCAGCCTTGGCCTAGCATTGGGATAGCTCGTTAAGGTGTTTTTTGTTCTTTACATTTCAGATCACACCCACTTTAGAAGAATATGGGAGCTTTATACATACATCTCTGGGAAAAGATGCCTCAATTTATTACTATCTTGGACATTTACCATCAAAATGTGTAGTGGCTTAGATTTTATGGGAAGATCCTAGTAGAATCCAATTACATCAGAGAGGACAGATTGAAGGCCTTTTGAGGAAGTACATAGAAGGGCGTTTAGGGATCCTAGCCAAAAGGGAAGATTGGGCGACTTTTAAGAGGGTCCTTGCCTTAGCCATATATGGATTAGTGTTATTTCCCTCAGTCGCAGGGATAATTGATTTGGCAGCCATGAGTGTCTTGTGGATGGTGAAAAATCATCGTTTAAATCCTATGCCAGTAGTCTTAGCAAAAACATTCTTGACCTGAAGCTTTTGTCAATAAGAAAATGAAGGGAAATTGAAGTGTTGTCTACAACTCCTTACTGTTTGGATGTTCAACCATATTTATGGGAGGCAATATCAATTGGGTTGATGACATGACACTATACACCACCCGGTTAGGGATTTCCTTAATTGTGAAGGTGCTATCTTATCATCTTCAAAGATAACTCGTGATGATTGGGCACGATCCCTTGGTTAATTGGACGAAAACATGGTTTGGTGGAAGCTGGCTTGGTAGGAAAGTGAAGAAATCATATACTGTTATGGATAATTCTTGAATGTACCCCTGATAAGCCTTTGGGGTTGCATTAATTACAACCCATCAGTTTTTCATCAACAGTTCGCATATAAATAGGATATTCCATCCGAAGAGGCGATACGATTGATTCACTTTTATCATAATGACCTGGAAGGTAAGATGCTTTGCCAGAAAATAAGAAGTGCATGGAGCCAAGTAACATGCAAAGGAAAATGCGAACTGGGCAAGCGAATCATAGCTACAACCAAGGAATATCGAGAGTGGTTAAAGGAAAGGACAAAGGGGGCTAACCCTTCTTTCGAACCACCTAATCCTATGCTCGGTAATGACATGCAAGTAATTGATGAACAATTAGCAAGGAAAGTTGGAGAAAAGAAGGAAAAATTAAAAGTTTTAGAAGAAAAGAGGTAAGAACGCTTGAGGAGTTTGAAACAGATACGAAGTGAATGTGCAGTCCTACAAGCAGAAGCGGGTAGGGCAAAAAGATACAAGGGAAGTAGGGAAAGTGTTGAGATGAAAAGGTTGAAGGAAGATAATACAAGATTGAAGGATACCATAGAGGAAGCCCGACAGTGAGTAACTGAAAATGGAAAGAAGATGCATATTAGTAGGGCCTAATTAATAAAAGTCCATAAGGGAAAAGATGTACTAGAAAGACAAATGCAGAAACTTGAATTGAGTGGGACTCGACACGAAATTGATATGCTGGCAAGGGAACTGGAAAAGAAAATGAATGAACTATCCATCATCAGGAGTGATAATGCTGTAATAATACAAAACTCAGTGGAACAACTTAATCAACAAGCTGAGATGATTGAGACATGGAAGACACTCCATGCCGAGTAAGCCACGAAAAAGGAAAGGTTCATATCTTGGCTCAAGAAATTGATTCTCCTTGCTAACGAGATCCTCCCTAGTTTCACGAGTTCACTCAAAGCAGCTGAGGGTCTAGCTAATCCATTGGGCACACTAAAGGAAATGACATAATTTTTTATGTTGTGCAATGATGTAAACGAGTTGAAGTACCTTATGAAGGGGGTTTAATCCCCTCTTGCATCAAGTGTTAGCTTTGATATTTTTATGTGGATTAATAAAATATTTTAAGAATCACAAGGCCCGATGTTCCTCTACCTTTATGTCAAAACAATTAACCCAACTTAATACGTAAAAAGAAAAAGAAAACAATGATGATAATAATACTAATAAAGATATAAAATAAGAAGAGTACTTTTCAATATCACTAAATGTGTCTTACCTATAGAGAAAAGAATATAAAGAGTGAAATAAAAGGAAGACAATATTGTGCCTCTGAAATGCATCCCATCTAACCAGATACGTCCTACTAGAGTATACGACATACGTTCAAGACCCAGGCTCATGGAAAAACATCAAATGGAAGGTAGCCAAAGAGCGGAGGAAGACACAATTGCATTGAACAGTCGAATGACAACTATAGAGAATCAACTAGCTCAGATGAGTAAAACAATGAAAATCCTCATTGAGACACTAAAGGGGAAGGCTGTCGACTCCTCACCTAGAGTATCCAGTCATCCACATGCCACTGCAAATATACCAGAGGTAGGAACAAGCTTACCAGGAGTGGTCATACCAGAAGCACACTTTGACTAAATAGCAAAGACTGTGCAAAGGCAGAAGAATGTCCATAATCCTTTAATGAAAGTCCAGAATCCTCTAATGAAAACATCCGACAAACAGGGTCCCCATAACAAAGTAAGGGATATGCAAGAGTTACTTGGCTATGACCCCACCTATAAACTTTAGATCCGAACTATGGAGACTAAAGGGAAAGCTAACTACGATAAAGAAGATTGGGAGAAAGAGTTAAGGGAGGTCAAGGACCAATTATGAAACTTACAGGGACCCAGTACTTCGGGGTCACTGGATGTGGAGGAATTATGCATGATTCCAAGAGTTTCAATTTTGAAGAAATTTAGAGTTCTCGATTTTGACAAATATAATGGTACTGGCAATCCAATATATCATCTGAGGTCATACTATATAAAAGTGACCGTCTGGTCAAGAGATAAGAAGTTTCTGATAAACTTCTTTTCAGAGAGTCAGATGGGGTCAGCCTTGTTATAGTACATGCAATTAGATCACTCAAAAATTCAAAGGTGGAGAGACCTCACGAAAGCTTTCATGAAGCAATATAAATTCAATCTCGATACTGCCCCAACCAGGGAACAACTGAAAAGGATAAGTAAGAAATTGACAAAGTCGTTTAAAGAATATGCTCAAAAGTGGAGACTAATGGCTTCCTAAGTCCAACCTCCAATGATTGGATCTAAATTTTGCTCCTATTTCATTTGAACTCTCTCAGACCCATTTTATAAAATTTTGTTGGGGACCCATGTTACAGATTTTGCTAACCTTATTGAAATTAGGAAAAGGATAGATGCAGACATCAGAGATGGAAAACTTTCATCTCCTCAGGTAGAAAATAGCTTCAAAAAGAGCCAAGGATTGAAGAAGAAAGAAGGAGACATAAATTACGTCTAACCTACGAGATTGTATTCATAACAACCCATTAAGTAAATAAAGAAAATCAAGGTTAGACCCCGTTTGTGCCAGTTATGAATAGACAAGGGCAACGTGAAAGAATGACTTCTGGGTGACCAAAAGATAATCACCCTTGGCTCAATTTTAATTCCACCAATGCTGAATTGTATAAGAATTTATTGGATGTAAAACTTTTAGGACCTCGATGTGCAAACCCAATGCAGCCACCATATCCAGCATGGTACAACCCTAATGTCTCTTGCGAATATCATATGGGTGTTTTAGGGCATTCAATTGAGAATTGTGTCGCCTTTAAGAGAAACTTGTTGGATCTGATTGAGTCCAACCGTATCTAACTTATACCTAGAGAAGATTCAACAATTGCCACAAACCCTTTACCTAGTCATGGGGGACAGGTGAACGCTGTTAAAGAAGAACCAAGGTTTTCCAAGAATCCTAATGCATTAAGTTGTTAATGAAAACACTGTTAGTTAATCTTTAATTGGATGGGTATGTGTTAGAATTACCAAAGGAAAGGATCATTGGGACTATTGTTGGGCCACCAGTTAAATTTTATGACTTTCATCAGTAAAATATGGACCGTGACATTGAGAATTACGTACTTTCGAGAAGCTTTGAAGAAATTAATGGCACTAGGGGTTGTGGTTATAGAGAAGTCAAAAGAAAAAATTGGCATGATAGAGGAGAAGTATGTTGACATTATGATCCCCACCAGACAGCCAGAAACAGTTACCCTAACTGTTGGAAATCCTTTTGCGACATCGGGGCTATCTCGTTCCCCTTCCCCAAGGCAACCCTCAGTGGCTATCAATATGTCAGCTCCGTTCCCATATCAAAGAAACCATGCTGTACTGTGGAGATATGGGAAAACCTTTAACTGTCCCTTGACTCAGGTGGTGATTGTTAAGGCAGAAGGAGAACCTGTCACAAGTAGGTTGGAGCAAGAGGTATTACTCAAAGTGGCAGGGCTTACCTCCCAGCAAATATTGACAAGTATGGGAAGGGAAAAGGAATTGATAGTAATGATCAGAAGAAAGAGAAAGAAGGTAAATAAGATAACGGTGATGAAGAGTTCCTGCGAATCATGAAACAAAGCGAATATAATGTGGTAGAGCAATTAAAGAAAACTCTAACTCGAATTTCAATATGGTCCTCAGTAATGAGTTCGGAGGTACATCGTTGAGCCTTGCAAAAAGTCTTAGAGGAAGCATATGTGCATCCTGATGCCAGCCTAGAAAAAGTAGCTAGTATGATGAATATTGTCAAGTCCACATCTGCCATCTCATTGTTTGAAAAAGAAATTGTAGGGACGTCTGTTAGCCAACCGAAGGCCCTGCACATTACATTGAAATGCAATGGGTTTATAATTGCAAAGGTTTTGATTGATGGAGGGTCTGCACTAAATGTGTTACCACTAGCCACATTTGAGCAACTAGCAGTTGGGACATCACATGTTGGAAAAAGTGATATGGTGGTTAGAGCATTTGATGGCTCTAAAAGAGAAGTGATTGGCAATACTCGTTTGTCCTTGGAGATTGGGCCAAAAACATTTATGGTGGACTTTCAAGTAATGGATATTGATCTTTCCTATACAATGCTATTGGGTAGGCCTTGGATCCATTCCGCTGGTGCCTTACCTTCCACCTTTCATTAAAAGGTTAAGTTCATTGACGAGGAGAGGATAATCACTATCAAGGGAGAAGAAGAGATAATGTTAAGTAAACCCAGTTCCTTGCCGTACATCGAGGCCGTTGAACAGGATATGGAGGCGATGTTTCAAAGCTTAAAGATGGATGAACCTAATCCTATCGTCGGGAATGTTAATCATGCTGTGACAAAAATGTTACAAAAGAATAGATTCCGACCTGGGAAGGGATTGGGAATACATTTGCAAGGAGTCAAACTACCTATTACTCTCCTAGAAAACCTCAATCAGCAGGGATTAGGGTATGAAACCTTGCCATCATACAGAGCTAAGGAGTGGCTGAGCATAAAAGGAGATAAGGGCAAGAAAAGCTGAAAGTCCCTCACATTAGAGAAACATTTTAAACTCCATCAGAAGTTATAAATCAGATAAACATCTCAATGGTCAATGATGAAGCCACATCAGGAGTTAAAACTTGGATTTTGATTGACGATTCAAGAGAAAGATTGGATAATTGGGAAATTGAGGATATCCCCAATGTCGTAGCTTTAGAGTAATCATTTTGATCATGTCCTTTTTTTTTCCTTTCCTTTTTCTTCTATGCTTTCTTTTGTTGTGTCTTAATTTCATACGGTACTTTATGAATGACAATGCTATTTTGCGAATGAAATGAGAATTGCTTGGATATTCTGCCCCTTTCACTTCTACTCTTTCTCTTTTTATTTATTTTGCTTTGCTCCTCCCTCCAGGAAATTGTTTTCCTTGAAACTCTTGCCCAACGCAGAGGTTCCTAAGCCTTCATGGAATGATTTATGTGTTACTTTGGATATGCATAATTTTGAATCTGATATTGAAGAGTTGACCAAGACCTTTGAAAAGTTACTCGATTTTGTGGATAAGGGAATTCACCCTCATGAAGAAGTAGTTGAAAACTGAATTTGGGGATGGAAGAACATAAAAAGGAGGTCAAAATAGTAGATAATCTGGAGAACGAGGAAATGATTTAACTTTTTAAGGAGTATATGGATGTCTTTGTATGGTCTTATCAAGACATGCTTGGGCTTGACCCAAAGATTGCTTCTCACAAGATTCCTTTACCCCCAAACATTGAACCTAAGAAATAGAAATTAAGACGAATGCACCCTAACATGTCTTTAATGAAGCAACTAGAAGCGGGTTTCCTTCAGGTGTCCATATATCCTCAATGGGTAGCAAATATTGTACCCATTCCCAAAAAGGATGGATGGGTTCATATGTGTGTCGATTATAGGGACTTGAACAAAGCAAGCCTAAAAGACAAATTTTCATTGCCCCACATAGACATTTTAGTTGATAATACAGCACGAGCCTATCGGTATTCCTTCATGGATGGTTATTCAGGGTATAACCAAATCCCTATGCATGAAGACCATAAGGAAAAGACTACATTCATCACGCCATGGGGAACATACTGTTGTAGAGTAATGCCATTTGGGTTGAAGAATGTTGGGGCAACTTACCAATGGGTTATGATGGCACTTTTTCATGATATGATGCACAAGGAGTTTGAAGTATACATCAATGATATGGTGGCCAAATCTGTAAAAGGGGAGAGTTATGTGACGGTATTAAGGAAGTTGTTTGAAAGGTTGCATGAATACAAGTTTTGGTTAAACCCCAACAAATGCATCTTTGGGACTTTGACTAGAAAATTATTGGGTTTCATGGTGAGTCAAAAGGGAATAGAGGTAGATCTTGATAAAATACAAGCTATTCAAGAAATGTCATCCCCCCAAAAAGTAAAAGAAGTACGAAGCTTTTTGGGCTGGCTCAATTATATAGCAAGATTCATCGCCAATCTAACTGTAACTTGTGAGCCAATTTTCAAGTTGAAGAAGAACTATACTAAAAAATGGGATGATAATTGCCAAAAAGCCTTTGAAAAAAATTAAAGAGTATCTGTCGAGTCCCCCAATCTTAGTTCTGCCCATACTAGGATAACCTTTGATTCTCTATTTGACAATCTTGCAAGGATCAATAGGGGCTATATTAGGGCAACATGATGCTTTTGGAAAGAAAGAATAAGCATTTTATTACTTGAGTAAGAAGTTCAACGAATGTGAAGCATGTTACCCATCGATTGAAAAAACCTATTGCAGGCTAGTATGGATTACTAAATGATTACAACAGTATATGATTTATTATACCACATGGCTAATTTCTGGAATGGATCCCATCAAGTATATCTTTAAAAGCCCACATGTTTCAGGAAGAGTCTCTAAATGGCAAGTGATCCTGTCTGAGTACGACGTCAAGTATATGACTTGAAAGTCCATAAAAGGAAGCGTCATAGCAGACCATTTGGCTGAGAATCCTCTGGATGAATACCAACCATGGGATTTCCATTTCCCTGATGCAGACATACTCACTATAGAGGAAATGAAGATGACAAGGATGGTGGTAATGGGAGATGGAAGATCTATTTTGATGGTGCTGCAAATATGCATGGTTATGGCATTGGGGCCGTGGTTGTGTCACCTGAAGGGAAGCAGTACCCCGTTGTTGTTAAATTGGAGTTTGAATATACCAATAACGTGGCAGGATATGAGGTTTGCATTAGTGGATTGAATGCTGCTATAACCCTTGGTATAAGAAGTCTGGAAGTTTTTGGGGATTTTGCCCTTATAATTCATCAAGTGACTAGAGAATGGAAAACTAAGGACTCAAAGCTGATTCCGTATCAGAAGTTTTTGGTTAAGCTAATTAGCCAATTTGAAGAAATCAATTTCCATCATGTGACCCAAGACAAAAACCAATTTCCTGATGCTTTGGCTACTTTAGCAGTAATGATTTGACTTGACTGTGGAGTCCAAGTCCAACCATTTCAAGTGGAAGCCAGGGATTTGCCGGCATATTACCTAAACATAGAAGAAGAACATGATGGGCAACCTTGGTATCGTGATATCAAGACTTATATGACAAGTAAGGAATACCCAGCTGAGGCCACTGAGAGTGATAAAAAGACTATTCGGCGTCTAGCCATGAATTTCTTCATTATTAATGGCATTTTATACAAGAGAAGTCATGACGGTACACTATTGCAATGTGTAGATGTGAAGGAGGCACAGAAAGTGGTCATAGAGGTTCATAATGGAATATGCGGTACGCATGCAAATGGTCACACTCTAACTAAGCAAATCCAAAGATGCGAATACTTTTAGTTGACCATGAAGAAGAATTCTACTGAGTATGTTCAAAAATATCATAAATGTCAAATTTATTCAAACAAAATTAATGCACCACCAATCTCACTACACAATCTGGTGGCACCGTGGCCATTTTCAATGTGGGGCATTGATGTGATTGGGCTAATCAACCTTAAAGCTTCAAATGGACATCATTTTATCTTGGTTGCCATTGATTATTTCACAAAGTGGATTGAAGCTAATTCCTTTGCTAACATCACTCAAAAAGCTTTTTGCAAGTTCCTTAAGGTAAATATCATTTTTCATTATGAACTACCAGAGAAAATCATTACTGATAATGCCTCGAACCTAAATAGGGTGGAAGTCTCTAAACTCTATGAATAGTTCAAGATCAACCACCATAATTCAGCACTGTATCGGCCACAGATGAACGGGGCAGTAGAGGTAGCAAATAAAAACATAAAAAAAATCATTGCTAAGATGACAGTCACTTGTAAAGATTGGCACAAAATGCTTCCATATGCATTGCATGGGTATCGCACAACTATGTGTACATCAACAGGGGTAACTCCTTACTCCTTGGTTTATGGAATGGAAGTTGTCATGCTAATTGAGGTCGAAATCCCATCATTAAAGGTATTAATTGAATTTGATTTAGATGAAAGTGATTGGATAAAAACCCGGTATGAGCAGTTGAACATGATTGAGGGACGGAGACTTACTGCAATATGTCACGGACAATTATATCAAAGGAGGATGGTAAGAGCTTTCAACAAAAAGCTTCATCCTAGCGAGTTTAAAATTGGTGACCTAATCCTCAAAAGAATCTTGCCAAACCAGACTGATGCTTGGGGTAAATGGGCTCCCACTTATGAAGGCCCTTATGTTGTTAAGCATGCTTTTTCAGGAGGAGCATTAGTTTTAATGGACATGGATGGTCATGAACTAACAAAGCCTTTTAATTCGGATGCAGTTAAAAAGTACTTTGTGTAAAAGGAAAAGCTTGCTAAGTTGAAAACCCAAAAGGTGCCTAGGCAAAAGTAAAAGCAAAAAAAAAAAAAAAATCAATAAAAAAATCAAAAAAGAAAAAGAAAATGAAGAGGAAAAACATGGTAATGTAAGAAGGTGCCTAGGCAGAAGTAAGGGCAAAGTTTGAAAGTCCACTTTGACAGAAGCAACCAAGTAATAGATCCCAAGGGGTCAAGGGTCATAGATCAGGTTGGATGAGATGCATATCTCAAGTTACACGACAGATCATTTCGTAGGGGCATGTGGAACCAATTGTGGAGGACAATCTGTGAAAGAACCTCTCAAGTCAAGTTTCTTTCAGTTTTATTGTTTGTTTTCTTTTTATCATTATGGTCTCTTTCTTTGTCCAAATTCTGCATTGTCCGAACTCCCAGATGTTTCCTTTGGCAAACTCGTTAATAAAATCATTTCTCATAAGTCTCAGTTACGTTTCAATCTTAGTCTATATCATAACCTTTGCCTTCCTGCTTTATAAATAATTAATAACTCAAAAATGACATTTATCTTTACTTGGCATGGCATGGTTGGTATTTTCTTTGGATCACTTATCCTTTACAAACCCCTTATCGTTACTCAAAGAGTAAACCAATAAAAAAGGACAGTTGTAGTTTCAAGGATAGCATGCAAAATTCTTTGGTGATAAAGAATTGAGAGTTACAAATGGGACGCAGCCTAAGATACTAAAGGTTTGGCTAGATGGGCATTACGTTTCGAAAAGGTAGCATCCTATTCTGCTAAGGTTGATCAATTAAAAGATCAATGCATTTTGTGGGAATCAGCGCCCTTAACAACGAAATTAAAAAAAAACAAAAAAAAAAACTACAACAAAACACAAAGCAAAAGAAAAAACACAAAAAAGAGAAAAGAAAATTTCAAAACCATCTAAATGGCAATAAATGAAGCATCTCACATACTAGCACACTTCACATAACCCCTGGTTTACAATAGGGCAAGTAAAAGATTTGCATTTCATGAAAGGAAGCATCAACTGTCTCATGCGTTCCACATTTTGCATATATTGCATAGGCCCTAGTTCATGCTAGGATAATTGAAAGCCAAAATCTTGCATGCTTATGCATACATCATATGAATCCCAATTTACAGTAGGGCAAGTAGAAAAAAAAAACATTTGGCAAAGCATCCCTCATATATATTGGTTCATATAGGTGCATACCTTGCATAAAACCTAGGTAAATAAAAACAAGGCCTTTCAAACTCAGAAGGAGTTGCACAAAAAGTAAACCTTTTAAAGCCCTGCACAGGCTAGGACCCTTAAAGCCCTACATAGGCCAGGCATCCTCAAAGCCCTGCGCAGGTCAGGCACCCTTTTAAAGCCCTGCATAGGCTAGGCACTTTCTCAAAACTCTACATAGGCTAGACACCCTCAAAGCCCTGCACCGGCCAGGCACCCTTAAAGCCCTACACAGACCAGGCACCCTTAAAAGCCCTACATAGGCCAAGTACCCTTAAAGCTCTGCACAGGCCAAGCACTCTTAAAGACCTACACAGGCCAAGCTGTAACATTCGGTTTTCTGAAACTAAAGAAAATGTGACAAACATAACGTGCAGTTTCTCCGTAAACAAACGAAACTCACTGGATACAAAAGGAAGTCCCACGGAATGAGATAGTTAAGGTCTCAAAAAATTTAGGAAGTATTCTAGACTCCTAAAAATGAGAATCTTAGGCTCAGATAGAAAGAAAAATAGAGTTAGAATGAAGAAACAATTTCTTATGAAAAACTTACGAAACGTAATGGCATTTTTGTAATTTTGAGTAAATTTTGGCATTCACATAGAAGGGCTTTTTAAATGAAATTTGTGAGTTCTCCAGGGTTCTCAAATGCCCTAAAAACCATGGAAAGCCCAGGGATAGCTAAAGCCCCTCTGGTGGACGTTTTCTAACATTGGTGTGCCTGAACTTTGATGGATTCATTCAAAAAGGTTTTAGCTCCAATTTGAGTGATTCCAAAGGTATTTTACTAAATTGGGAACCTAAATTTTATAATGGAAAAGATGGTTCTAAAAAAGGAGCTAAAATGAAGGAGAAACAAAAATGCAAAGTATGAAGGGCAAAATGAGAATTTTTGAAAAGTATAACTTATTCCCACCTATATATATGATGCACCCTTCTCCTCCCTTCATTATGCACGACAAAGTTCTGCTTAAAACCAAAATAAAACCCTAGGGGATGAGGCTCACAAGAAGGGGAAGAAAAGGAGGAGAAATCAAAGGCTAAAGGTATAGAAATTAATAGTTTTTCATGCTCTTTCTCTTCTAAACCTTTTCTCCTCCATTCTCCTTTGTTTCCTATGATTATAATGAAGTTTATAAATCTGTTTTAAGGAGATATTAAGGGGAAAATTCAGATTTGAAAGGGGGTGCTCAAAGAACACAAGATTCAAGTGAGAAAAAGCAAGAAAACAAGGTAATTTCTCTTCCTATGGTTGTCATTTTTGGTTCCCTTCTCCACCATTTCACCCTACTTGAGAAAACTCTAGGAGGAGATGATTTTTAGGCAGAACCAAGCATGAATCTAAGGAAAAAGGATGTGGAGATTAAGAATATGCAAAGGGAATTATCAAAAAGCCATTAGATTTCAAGATGTAAATTCTAGGGTTTCAATTGCACCGTGTAAAATTTGATTTTGTATGATGATTCCTAGGCCTAAATAAGAGTTTAAATGAGCTCCTAAGATCCCTAAGAGGCCCCCCATATGCTTCTTCCCTTGAGAAAATAAAGAAAGCTCCATATAACCTAATATGCTTCATTGTCTCGGCCAAGAAGGGTCCTCATAGCTAGGGAGAGTTTTAAGTTTTTCTAAGGCCATTCTTGAGTCATATTTAATGAATGAAAATGAAGAAAGACCTTGGAAAAAATTTAAAACTCATCGAAATTGATTTGGTGCCTTAGGTTCCATATTATGACCTCAAGAAGCAACATGGTGCTAGGCCTTTTGTTTTAATGATGTGATTACTCCAAGAGGCTTAAAAGGAGTCAAGAATCATATTTGGAAGGAAAGAATTAGGCCTAGAAGTCATTTGAGGGGTGTTGCTTCATTAGGTGCTTTTATGGACCATAATGGGGGTTATAGAGCAATCTAGTGTTTTACTAAGTGATGTAGCTTTAGAGAATGTTTCATGAACCTAATTGGCTCCCAAAAATTGTATCTAGGCCAAGAGAAACTATCTCCACCAATTTGTGAGTGTGTGGCCGAAAGAGGAGGCTTGAATCTAAAAGGAAAAGTGTGTAATTGTGTGCAAGGTAGCTCTCTCCACCTTCTTTCATGCATGGATGTGTGTTTAGCTTGTTTTATAATGTATGTATGTGTATTTTCAAGCTTTGAAAAGTATGCTAGTATAACACCATACTTCTATGACTTAATTCATGTAATTCCCATGCCTCATCTTATGTTCGTTCTATAGAAACAATATAGTGGCATAGGGAGTTATGAATTAAAATGCATTCTTCTATGAGTAAAATTTTTCTTTCAGAGTCCCGTGGGTCATATGAATGCATCTATCACATTCTTATACTTAAACACATGAATATATCTCGTTTCCATCATCAAATTTGGTCTACAAGTCATGGAAAGCAAAGGAACACATTAAAATTCATGTTTGCATTTCGGCCAAAATGTCCTCTTTCTGTCACAAATTTTGGAAAATCATAACTAAATCTAGAAAATTCGAAATCCTAAAATATTGGTTATTCTGGAAATCTTAGGATGTCTACTTCACACTAAAAATATGTTAAGGTCACAAAATTCATCACACAGGACGTTTGACATCCAAACACCTACCGAGGTTGCTGACTGCCTGGGCTGGTGTTCAATTTACTGATACCAATTTCAACAATTCATAACTAATTCTATAAAAATTGAAATCACATAAACTTGATCATTATAGAAAGCTAAAAATGTTAAATTGACAATAAAAATAATTACAGAATGAAACAGATACGTTTAGACCTCTGGAACTGATGGAACAGTAAATGAGCTCCTGGAGTGCTACTAATACTGACAGTCAACTTCAAACATGCATAAATCTCTGGTCAGACCTCCAAATGAGGTGATCTCGGTGGCCACAGAAATATTATGACCTCTAGTTTATGAATATAAAATTTCATAATCATTGGACACCATTTGGCCATCGGGTGACACAGAATTCAAAACTGCCAGTATGAACAGTAGCCATACCAGAATCCATGAAAAATCCCAACTTTGAAAATTCATCAAATATTCCCTAGATCTCAGAAAATTATGATCTTTAGCTTCAAAGAAAGCTCTAAATGAGACCTAATTACATGCCAAATGTCAGGGCAAGAATAACTCATTTGGCCAAAAAGTGATATAGGGTTCCATTATGGTCAAATTTGGCTCCATATGAGGTACCAAATTTGCCAAATGGCCTTCCCTTGGTTGTGGCACCTTTTGGGCAAGTCTAAAAGCTTATTTAATACTTGTGTGAGCTGCCCAAATGGTCCCAAACCTCATGAATCTCATTTTGGCCATTCAACCCCCACTTATACACATATCCATCAAACTTTCAATTCTCATACTTTGGCATTAGATACTCAAAACATATGCTAGAGGTCATACATCATATTCATACATATAAACATCATAGAATGGTGTATTTATACATGCCTCAAGGGTCATGGTACATTTACAACATCATATACTTTGTGAAACCTCATTATAGATTCAAAAAGAATGAAAGCTAGGCCTAGGCTTGTCAATCTCTTTCTTTCATGGTTGTTGGCTCCCTTCACCATAACTCCTTGGTCCACCTAGCATGTTAGAGCATTAGAGAGGAGGGAGTGAGATTCAAAGAATCCCCATAGCTCATCCCCCATTCAATCATACATAATATGTGAAAAGCAAGCTTCTCAAATGTATGCATGGAGGAAATATAAGTCATAGGCATTTTAAAAGCAAACTTGGCATGTGAATCAATCATACAAGACATTCAAGAGCTCACTAAGTGTTTGGATTGGCCTCACACTTCTCCTCATGAATTTTGGACTTGCCTCACCCATTCTTTGAGCACTTTGGACTCAACCATACTCTTGGGAGCCCACTTTGCTTTTGGGAGACTCTTTACTTTGTCTCAACTAAGCTCAAGGGTTCTTGGCTCATCCTCACCCACGGGAAGAGTTCTTGGCCTCTCCACACTCAAGCAAACTCATACAAACATCATGGGTTCATTTAAAAACATAACATGGCATCAAGCATCATGGCATATAAAGGCATGCTAGCATACTTTTCAAAGCTTGAAAATACACATACACACATTCTAAAACAAGCTAAACACACATCCATGCATGAGAGAAGGTGGAGAGAGCTACCTTGTATACAAGCACACACTTTTTCCTTAGCTTTCAAGCCTCCTCTTTTAGCCACACACCCACAATTGGTGGAAATAGTGTCTCTTGGCCTAAACACAAATTATGGGAGTCAATTAAGTTCATGAAACAATTTCTAGGGTCATGCAACTTGCTTAAACCCTAGATTACTCTACAACCTCCATTATGGTCCATATTGGCACCTAATGAAGCAACACCCCTCAAATGATTTCTAGGCCTCATTATTTACTCTCAAATATGATTCTTGACTCCTTTTAAGCCTCTTGGAGTCATCACATCATTAAAACAAAAGGCCTAGCACCATGTTGCTTCTTTAGGTCATATTATGGAACCTAAGGCACCAAATCAATTTCTAGGAGTTCTAAATTTTTTCTAAGGGTTCCTCCCACCTTCTACCATCATAAGAAGTCCCAAACCAAGGTTAAAACAAATTAAAATAGCCTCTAGCCCAATGGTTCTGTCTTGGCCAAATTAATGGAGGAAGGAGGAGTCCATGGGCTTTTTTATTTTTCCTTGATGGGAGAGACACTTGGGAGGCTTCCTAGGGGTCTTAGAGACTCAAATAAACATTTACACATGCAAGAAAATTCATGGATTAAATCAGTTTTTATAAAGTGTCCAAGAGCTCTACACTTTTCTAACTTGATTTTCATTAGCCTTTCTTCCAATTTCCTTGCATCTACTAACTCCTCATGGTCTAAAACCCACAATTCCTTCTTATTTCTAGACAAAAAGCCTCCCCCCAAGATGGTTCTGTTCTGGCAGAACTCCACACACAAAGGGCAAGAAAAAGGAAGCAACCAAGATAGAAAAATCACCTTGATTCCAAGCTTTTCTCAAGAGCTCTCTTCCTTGCTTCAACCCTCTCCTTGAATTTCGAAATTCCCCCCTCATTTCTAGGCTCAAAACAGAACCAAACATCTCACTAAATCCATAGGAAGAGAGGAGGAAAGGAGGGGAAGAAGTTTAACAAGGCAAGGAGTAGGAAAAAGTGGCTAAAACTTACACTTTTCAAAGCTTCCTCTTCCTTCCTTGGCCTCCCCTCTTGTGCGCCACTCTCAGCCCTTCTTACTTCTATTTTAATGTGTGAGAGAGTGGGTGAGGAGATCTGAGCAAAGGAGGGGCGTTTTTATAAGCTAGGGTTTCACTTAAGTAACTTTTACACTTTGCAATTTAGTCCCTCTTCATAGTTTTGTTCGTTTAGGCTTGTTTCAACTCCTTTTCGAAATCCGTCTTGTCCATCATATTCCTTAGGCTCTTAATCATAATAATTGCCTTTGGAATCACTCAAAAACGATCTAAAACCATTTCGAACTGTTCGATCAATTTTCGGTCAATTGATAGCCGAAATCACTCACCGGAGGGGTTTCAACTGTTCTAGGGTTCCCATAGTATTCAGGGCCTCTGAGAACCCTAGAACACTTAAATTTTTTGTTTAAAAAGTCCTCCTATGAGTTTTTCAAATTTTTCAAAAATTACAAAAATGCCCCTACTTCCCTCGATAAATTTTCTGATCTCTTTTGGCTCTGGTTTTTGGGCATCTTAAATCTCAAATCCTCATTTTCTAATATTTAAAATTTTATTATACTTTTAGTTGGCCCCAATTCCTTCTATTTCAGGGACTTCCTTTTGTATCTGGCCCATTTCTGCCGTTTACGGAGAAACTGAACATTGCGTTTCTCACGTTTACGGAGGGACCGGATGTTACAGCTAGCATGCCTTTATATGCCATGATACTTAATGTCATGTTATATTTTCAAATGATTATATGATATTTGTGTGAGTTTGCTTGAGTGTGGAGAGGCCAAGAACTCTTCCCTTAAGTGAGGATGAGCCAAGAACCCTTGAGCTTGGTTGAGACGAAGTAAAGAATCTCCCAAAAGCAAAGTGGGCTCCTAAGAGTATGATTGAGTCCAAAGCTCTTAAAGAATGGGTGAGGCAAGTCCAAAATCCATGAGGAGAAGTATGAGGCCAATCTAAGCACTTGATGAGCTCTTGGATGTCTTATATGATTGATTCACATGCCAAGATTGTTTTTAAAATATGCATGTCTTACATTTTCACCATGTATGCTTTTAAAAAGCTTTCTTTGCACATATTATGTATGATTGAATGGGAGATAAGCTATTGGGATTCTTTAAATCTCATCCCCTCCTCTCCAATGATCTAACATGCTAGGTGGACCAAATAATTATGGTGAAGGGAGCCAACAACTATGAAGAGGAAAGATTGACAAGCTTATGCATGGTTTTGTCCATTTTGGAACCATAGTGATGGTTCATATTGTATACGATGTTGTATATGTATAATGAATCTTGAGACATATGTAAATATACTATTATGTAATGTTTAGAGCCATGGATATGATGTATGAACTTTAGAATATAATTTGAGTTTTGAATGTCCAATTATGCATTATGGAAGTTTGATGGAAATATGCATAAGTGTGGGTTGAATGAACAAAATGAGATGCATGAGGTTTGGGACCATTTGGGCAGCTCACACAAGTCTCAAATAAGCTTTTAAACTTGCCTAAAAGGTGTCAAGACCAAGGGAGATCCATTTGGCAACTTTGGTATCCAATATGGAGCCAAAATTGACCATAATGGAACCCTATGTCACTTTTTGGCCAAATGAGTTAGTCTTGCTCTAAAATTTGGCATGAAATTAGGTCTCATTGAGAGATTTTTGGAAAGTTAAAGAACATAATTTTCTGAGGTCTATAGAATAGTTGATGAATTTTCAAAGTTGGAATTTTCTATTGATTCTGGTATGGGCACTGTTCATATTGGCAGTTTTGTGTTTTATCTCACCCGATGTACAAATGGTGTCAAATACTTGTACAATTTTATAAAAATAAAATATAGGTCATAAGATTTCTGTAGCCACTGAGATCACCCTATTTGGAGGTCTGAGCAAAGAGTTATGCCTTTTTAAAGTTGGCTGTCAATAGCAGTAACACCCCCGGAGTTCAGTCATTGTTCCATAAGATTCCAATGTTCAAACTTATCTATTTCATTCTGAAATTATTTTTACCACCAAGTTAACATTTTTATCTTTCAGAATGACCTAGTTTGTGTGATTTCAATTTTTATAGAATTAGTTATGAATTTTAGAAGTTTGTATCAGTAATCTAAACAGCAACCAAGGCAGCCAGCGACCTCAGTAGCTTTTCGGATGTCAAAAGTCCTCCATGATGAATGTTATGGTCTGTAAATATTTGTAGTGTAAAATAGACATCCTAAGCTTTCCAGAATGATTAAGAACACATGTTTTTGTGTTTTTTAGATTTAGTTATGATTTTCCAAAATTTGCCCAGGAAAGAGGCCAATTCTGGCCAAAAACAAACTCCCATTTTCTATGCTTCATTTCAGTTTCCATGGGTTGTAGGCATGTTTTTGGGATGTAAATAATTTTTAATGATGTGATTAAATATGAGGATGTATAGCATGAGCTCACACTATCCACATGACACTGAAATGAATTTTTAGATATGACATAACGCGAAAATAAGCATTGTTTCTTTGGCTTTTCCATGGAAAACTACTATGATTCATGATATTATGCTATTTAGATGTATGAGATGAGCTAGAAATTATGGTGTTACATTTATTGGTATCAGAGTAAAGTTCCAGGCTCTCTTGGTTTGGATTTGGCTTGAGGAAGTAGCATTAGGGCTATATAAAGACTTGAATGGATAAGTAGAGCTTTGTATGAGACATTGTGGGTGTGTGAAAGTAGTTTGTGACTTTATTCAGGATAAGTAAGTTGTAGAATGGTCTTAGAGTAGTTAGTGAACACTGGGAAAGAGTGGCCTCTAGAGTAGCTTGAGCAGAGTCAATGTAAGACATGCATGGTGAAAATGTAAGACATGCACATTTTAAAAACAATTTTGGCATGTGAATCAATCATACAAGACATCCAAGAGCTCATCAAGTGCTTAGATTGGCCTCACACTTCTCCTCATGGTTTTTGGACTTGCCTCACCCATTCTTTAAGAGCTTTGGACTCAACAATACTCTTGGGAGCCCACTTTGCTTTTGGGAGACTCTTTACTTTGTCTCAACCAAGCTCAAGGGTTCTTAGCTCATCCTCACCCAAGGGAAGAGTTCTTGGCCTCTCCATACTCAAGCAAACTCACATAAATATCATGTAATCATTTGAAAACATAACATGGCATTAAGCATCATGGCATAAATGGGCATGCTAGCATACTTTTCAAAGCTTGAAAATACACATACACACATTCTAAAACAAGCAAAACACACATCTATGCATGAGAGAAGGTGGAGAGAGCTACCCTGTATACAAGTACACACTTTTTCCTTAGCTTTCAAGCCTCCTCTTTCAGCCACACACCCACAATTTGGTGGAGATGGTTTCTCTTGGCCTAGATACAATTTATGGGGGCCAATTAGGTCCATCAAACATATTCTAAGGCTATATCACTTAGTAAAACACTAGATTGCTCTATAACCCTCATTAAGGTCCATAAAGGCACCTAATGAAGCAACACCCCTCAAATGACTTCTAGGTCATTCTTTACTTTCAAATATGATTCTTGACTCCTTTTAAACCTTTTGGAGTCATCACATGATTAAAACAAAAGGCCTAGCACCATGTTGCTTCTTTAGGTCATATTATGGAACCTAAGACGCCAAATCACTTTCCATGAATTCTAAATTTTTTTCAAGCCCTCCCTTCATTTTCATTCATCAAATATGACTCAAGAATGGCCTTAGAAAAATTTAAAACTCTCCCTAGCACCATGGAACATGCTTGGTCGAGACTATGGCATTATTTGGGCTTCTTGGAGTTCTCTTGATTTTCTTGAAGGGAGAAGCTTATGGGGAGCATCTTTGGTGTCTCAAGAACTCATTTATACTCTAACTTCGACCTAGGAAGCATCATACAAATTTAGAAATTGGAAGGTGCACTTAAAACCCTAGGTTTTGCATCTTGATTTCTAATGCCTATTTCTTGGTTTTTTTTTTCCATATTCTTATTCCTTTCCATCAAATATCTAAGAATCATGCTTTTTTGGGCTTGAAAATTAGATCTTCCTATGGTTCTTAGGCTAGGTCAAAATGGAGAAGAAGGGCTATGGAAGATATGAACCATAGGATGCATTTTTATCTTGTTTTCTTGCTTAGTTTGGCTTGAATCTTGAATATCTCCCTTGAATCAGATTTATAAATCTCATTTTAATCCAAGGAAACAAAGGAGAAAGGAGGAGAGGAGGTGTGGATGACGAAAAGCAAGGAAAATCACCATGAAAACATACCTTAAGCTTGGTTTTCTTCCTCCTTCTTCTTCCTCTCTTGGGCGCCTCTCTCTTAGGGTTTTGCTTCTGATTTGGGGCTGGAAAATCTGAAGAGAAATGAGGGCAAGTGTGAGGCACCACCTGTATATCGGTAGGGAAAAGTGACTTTTTCAAAAATTCCAATTTTACCCTTCATAATTTGCATTTTCGTTTCTCCTTCATTTTAGCTCCGTTTTTAGAACCGTCTCTTCTATTATAAAATTTAGGTTCCCAATTAAGAAAAATGCCTTTGAAATCACCCAAATCGGAGCTAAAACCTTTCCAAATGAATCGATCAAAGTTCGGGTCAATCGATATTGGAAAAATCACACCGGAGGGACTTTACTAGGCCCGGGGATTCCCATGGTTTTCAGGGCCTTTGAAAATCCTGGAGAACTTAAAAATTTCATTTAAAAAGCCCTCCTGTGTGAATTCCAAAATTTATTCAAAATTATGAAAATGCCATTACGTTTCATAAGTTTTTCATAAGAAATTGTTTTTTCATTCTAACTCCATTTTTCTTTCCATCTGAGCCTGAGATTCTCATTTTTAGAAGTCTAGAATACTTCTCAAATTTTTTGGGACCTTAACTATCTCATTCTGGGGGACTTTCTTTTGTATCCGGTGAGTTTCATTCCTTTACAGAGAAACAGCATGTTATGTTTCTCACGTTTTCTTTAGTTTTCAAAAAATTGGATATTACATTTCTTCCTCCCTTAAACAAATTTCGTCCTCGAAATTTAGGGTACACTTCCTTTTACTCTTTTCTTTTCTGGATAATTGTTCTTTTCTTTCCTTTCTTCTTAGCTTTATATGCTTTCTCAGTGATTTCATTATTTCAAATTTTCTCTCAGCCAGGGAACTTTTATTACTAGTTCTTAATAAGGGTTCTATTGTTATAAAATACTAACTAGTTCTCTCTCTCATAAGGGAAAGAAATTTCAGATTCTGGAGGCCTATCCTAGGAGAGCTTACTAATCATGACGGGTTAATGTTAACCCATTTGCAGGATTAACGTTTCTTTCGATGGAATCATTTACACATCTTGGGAGGTAACTTATTTCACATCACACTCCCATATCCTCTCTGAATGGCTACTTATAACATCTTATCATCTTTTCTAATCATTAGAGCCATTGGAGGTTTTTGTCTGTCTGCTTACTTATTTATAAGTATCATCCACTGTTCATTTCTGTGTTCTTTCTTACTAGCTCATCCCCTGATTACAATTCACATCTCTTTCTGCCACAGGCCTCATATCACAACTACTTACTAAGATTATAGCTTTTTAAGGAGTTTCTGCTTTTAATGATCTCAGTTTCTCTATTTATTACTATATCGGTCTCTATAGGCCAGGACTTTTTCTCACTTTCTTTACTGATTTACAGTGCCATTTTATAGTCCCTCATTTCAACACTGATAGGCCTAACTTGTATGTCTCATACTAGCATCGAAGAGCTACTACCATTGACTACTGTTGGGCTCTGATGGGATGCTAGCTATTCTCATAGTTTTGCTCACTGGAGACATACTGTACCACTTTCCTTATATAAAAACTGCATTTGACCCCTTTCTGAATACATAAGCTAGCAAGCAGGGATCTCTTTATCCCTTGGTTAGGGCTACTATCTGCTAGGTAGTGGTTTATTTAGCTGTAACTCTAAAAAGCTTATTTCTTGCTTTCCTCATCCCATATACTATGCTCATCTCTAAAAAGAGCTAGTCAGTGGTCTTACTATCTGAGTAAAGCCTTTATATCTCTGTAGCAATGGTCTACCAAGCTCAGGAGGTCTGTAGTCTCTAAGACAAAGGCTAGCTAAAACTATACTAGTTTCTGAGACTAACTACTCTGTAAAACTATCTCAGGCTGTCATTTCTACCAGAGATCTATCATGCTGTGGTTAGGGCTCTCTATAACTCTATGGGATCTACTGTGACCCCTAGGTCTACTGCGACCTCTCAAAGCTCTACTAGGGTCTACTGCAACCCACTGTGCTATGCTGGGATCTACTGCAATCCATCTCTGAGAGACGTCAAAGCCTAAATATCTGACATAAAATACATGCTCACTAATTCTGGTTACCATCGCTCATAATAGTTGAGGCTAAACTCAGAAGTACATCATGCTCTTCGTGTAAAGTGGGTTCTGTGTCATCTCATTCTCTAGGATCCTGTCATATTAATACTAGGGAGCATTTTAATTTTCATTTATCGCTCCTCGTAGGATCCCGTCAGACTTTAGGTATGGAATTTTGCTTGTTTTTCATGCTTTCTCCCCACCAATCTCTTCTCCTCTTTTTCCCTCTTCTTTTCTATGAATTTTCTGAAGTTTTGAGGGCTGTTTTGAAGGAAGAACAAAAGGGAAAGTTTGGATTTGAAAAGAGGAGCTTGGAGAAATCAAGATTCAAGCCAAACTAAGCAAGAAAACAAGGTAAAAATGCATCCTATGGTTCATATCTTCCATGGTCCTTCTTCTCCATTTCGACCTAGCTTAAGAACCATAGGAAGATCTGATTTTCAAGCCCAACCAAGCATGATTCTTAGGTTTTTAATGGAAAGGAATAAGAATATACAAAGGAAACCATGAAATAGGCATTAGGATTCAAGATGCAAAACCTAGGGTTTCTAGTGCACCTTTCAAATTCTAAATTTATGTGATGCTTCCTAGGTCTAAGTTAGAGTATAAATGAGTTTTTGAGACACCAAAGATGCTCCCCACAAGCTTCTCCCTTCAAGAAAACCAAGAGAACTCCAAGAAGCCCAAATACTGCCATAGTCTCGGCCAAGCATATTCCATGGTGCTAAAGAGATAGTTTTGCTCCATAAGTTAGTCTTGCTCTAAAATTTGGCATGAAATTAGGTCTCATTGAGAGCTTTCTGGGAAGCTAAAAAACATAATTTTCAAAGGTCTAAAGAATATTTAATGAATTTTCAAAGTTGGGATTTTCTATTGATTCTGGTATGGGTTCATACTGGCAGTTTTGTGTTTTGTGTCACCTGATGGCCAAATGGTGTCCAATGCTTGTGAAATTTTATATGCATATAATGCAGGTCATAGGATTTCTGTAGCCACCAAGATCAACTCATTTGGAGGTCTGAGCAAAGAGTTATGAATTTTTGAAGTTGGCTGTTAATAGCAGTGGCGCCCTAGGAGTTCAGTCACTATTCCATAGGATTCCAATGGCCAAACTTATCTATTTCATTCTGTAATTATTTTTACCATCAAGTTAACATTTGTAACTTTTGATTTCTAGAATTCATTGCATCAGGAACAGAACTCCCAGCTTTCGGGTTAGGAGGTAAATTCACTAAAGCAAGCACTCCTCGAAGAGGTTAGAATGACCAAATTTGAGTGATTTCAATTTTTATAGAATTAGTTATGAATTTTAGAAGTTTGTATCAGTAATCTGAACAGCAGCCCAGGTAGCCAGCGACCTCAGTAGCTTTTCGGATGTCAAACGTCCTCCATGATGAATGTTATGGTCTGGGTATATTTTTAGTGTAAAATAGACATTCTAAGATTTCTAAAATGGTCAAGAACACATGTTTTTAATTTTTTTATATTTAGTTATGATTTTTGAAAGTTTGACAAGGAAAGAGGCCAATTCTGGCTGAAAATAAACTCCCATTTTCCATGCTTCATTTCGATTTCCATGGGTTGTAGACATGTTTTTGGGATGTAAATGAGTTGTAATGATGTGATTAAATATGAGGATGTATAGCATGAGCTCACATGGTCCACGTGACACTGAAATATGACCTAAAGAAGCAACATGGTGCTAGGCCTTTTGTTTTGATAATGTGATGACTCCAAGAGGCTTAAAAGGAATCAAGAATCATATTTGAAAAGAAAGAATGAGGCCTAGAAGTCATTTGAGAGGTGTTGCTTCATTAGGTGCCAATATGGACCATAATGGGGGTTATAGAGCAATCTAGTACTTAAGCAAGTTGTATGGCTTTAGAGAATGTTTCATGAACCTAATTGGCTCCCAAAAATTGTATCTAGGCCAAGAAAAACTATCTCCACCAATTTATGAGTGTGTGGCCAAAAGAGGATGGGAGGCCTTGTGGACTACTGTCTGGATTTAAAGAATGTTTCATGCCAAACTGTACTCATCTCATGTCTTTACATAACTTGATATCATAAATCATTTGAGCTTTGCATGAAAAGGGCAAGAAAATAAGGAATATTTTTGCATTGTGTCGTATCTAAAAATTCATTTTGGTATCACGTGGGCCGTGTGAGCTCATGCTATGCATCTCCATATTTAATTATATCATTACAACTTGTTTACACCCCAAAAACATGCCTACAACCCATGGAAACTGAAATAGAGCATGAAAAATGAGAATTCATTTTTGGCTAAACTTGGCTTCTTTTCTGGGCAAACTTTGGAAAATCATAATTAAATCTAAAAAAAAATGCAATCTCAATCATTTTAGAAAGCTTAGGATGTCTACTTCACAAGAAAAAATGTGCTCAGATCATAATATGTATCATGGAGGACGTTTGACATCCGAAAAGCTACAGAGGTCACTGGCCGCTTGGGCTGCTGTTCAAATTATGATACAAAGTTCTAAAATTCATAACTAATTCTATAAAAATTGAAATCACACACATTCAGTAATTATGGAAAGATACAAATGTTAAATTGATATTAAAAATAATTCTAGAATGAAACCAATACGTTATAAATGAGGTTTATAAATCTGATTCAAGGGATATATTCAAGGGAAAGTTTGGATTTGAAGAGAGGAGCTTGGAGAAATCAAGATTCAAGCCAAACTAAGCAAGAAAATAAGGTAAAAATGCATCCTATGGTTCATATCTTCCATGGCCCTTCTTCTCCATTTTGACCTAGCCTAAGAACCATAGGAAGATCTGATTTTCAAGCCCAACCAAGCATGATTCTTAGGTATTTGATGGAAAGGAATAAGAATATGAAAAGAAAACCAAGAAATAGGCATTAGAAATCAAGATGCAAAACCTAGGATTTAAGTGCACCTTCTAATTTTTGAATTTGTATGATGCTTCCTAGGTATAAGTTAGAGTATAAATGAGTTCTTGAGACACCAAAGATGCTCCCCATAAGCTTCTCCCTTCAAGAAAACCAAGAGAACTCCAAGAAGCCCAAATAATGCCATAGTCTCGGCCAAGCATGTTCCATGGAGCTAGGGAGAGTTTTAAATTTTTATAAGGCTATTCTTGAGTCATATTTGATGAATGAAAATGAAGGGAGGCCATGGAAAAAATTTAGAACTCATGGAAAGTGATTTGGTGTCTTAGGTTCCTTAATATGACCTAAAGAAGCAACATGGTGCTAGGCCTTTTGTTTTAATCATGTGATGACTCGAAGAGGCTTAAAAGGAGTCAAGAATCATATTTGAAAGGAAAGAATTAAGCTTAGAAGTCATTTGATGGGTGTTGCTTCATTAGGTGCCTTTATGGACCATAATGGGGGTTATAGAGAAATCTAGTGTTTTACCAAGTGATGTAGCTTTAGAGAATGTGTCATGAACATAATTGGCTCCCAAAAATTGTATCTAGGCTAAGAAAAACTATCGCCACCAATTTGTGAGTGTGTGGCCAAAAGAGGAGGCTTGAATCTAAAAGGAAAAGTGTGTAATTATGTGCAAGGTAGCTCTCTCCACCTTCTCTCATGCATGGATGTGTGTTTAGCTTGTTTTAGAATGTGTGTATGTGTATTTTCAAGCTTTGAAAAATATGCTAGCAAGCCTTTATATGCCATGATTCTTGATGCCATGTCATGTTTTCAAATGATTACATGATGTTTGTGTGAGTTTGCTTGAGTGTGGAGAGGCCAAGAACTCTTCCCTTAGGTGAGGATGAGCTAAGAACCCTTGAGCTTGATTGAGACAAAGTAAAGAGTCTCCTAAAAGCAAAGTGGACTCCCAAGAGTATGATTGAATCCAAATGTAACACCTTAATCTACCACCGCTATCTAGCCTCTCACTGGGTTCGGTTCCATATGATTTCCAAAGAACCAATACCAATCCGTGGCATTTTCATGCTATGAAACGGGATTTCATATACTCATTATCTATCTCGTGGGTCTTGTGAACCCATCATTCACATTCTATACTCACATTCCATTTATACAACTCATATATAGCATAAAACAAGCCATAAGCCACGGGTATGGAGCCAAAAACCAAAAAAATACATTTTCTCACTTGTGCCCAAAAGTCATATTTTGGCTCTAACTTTGGAAAATCATAACTAATTATAGAAAAATGGGAATCTAGTAAACTTCACTCTCTAGAAAGATCAAAGTGTTAAATTTACACTAAAAATCATTTCCAACCACAATCTTTGCGTTTGGACCATGTTTGACATCGAAAATGGGAAGGAGGTCCGACTGTCATTGTTTCTGGTGCAGCTTACTGTCATGACATTCGAAAATTCATAACTAAATCCAAAAAAATCCAATCTGGGAACACTATACCAATTTGGAAAGCTAAAGATGTCTACAAGAGGAAAAAAATCAGTTCAGATCAGTTCAGTAGCCTCTAGACCCCAAAAATTGATGGAACAGTAATGGAGGTCAGGTGGGCTCCCTGATGCTGATACAAAATTTCAGAAGGTTCAGTCTCTCTCTACAGACCTCCGATTTAGGTGATTCTAGTTGGTATAGATCACTTTGGTTTTCTAGTTTATGTGTATAAAATTTCATGATAGTTGGCCACCATTTGGTCTATATATGACATGGATTTCCTTTTTGACCTATAGGAACAGTACATGACCAATTCATTAAATTTTTCCAAATTCAACTATTCACCAAATATTCTCTAGACGTCCGAATATTACTCACTTTAGCTTCTCAAGAAGTTTTCTACAAACTCTAGAGGCATGCCAAATTTCATGGCAAGAGGAGCTCATCTAGTCATACTTTGACAGAGCTCACAAAATTATCGGTTTTGGCACCCAAAAGGTCCAAAATGGGTCCAAATAGCCTCTCACACATTCTAGCCACTCATGGACAAGTTTAAAAGTATAACAATAGTCTATATAATAGGTCCATGTGGTCCAAATCAACATACAATCCAAACTCGCTATGCTACGGCCAAATATACACTATTACATTCATTCAACAAAAGGGGCAAAGCCCATATTTCCATTAATTTGGCTCTATGCATAGTTTGTACATCATATATTCATACTTTTACACTTGCTACAACATGTACATCTCAAAAATAGAAGGTGCATATTCATTTTGGCACCTCTTTACATCAAAATAGTTAACACAAAGCTAACATCTAGCTACATATGCTTCTAGGCTCCTTGGTGTGCATTCGGTTCTCCTTGAGCTCCACCTAGCATATTAAGTTGGGAGGGGAAGGGGTGAGATTCAGGGAATCTCAGTAGCTCATGCACTTATTCAAGTAAACAATCAAGGCATATAACAAGTCAAGGCATGTGAATAAGCATTTAGCCATTCTCAAACATTCAACACACGTTGTACATGCTATGGAAATCACAACAATGCCAAAAATGGGCTCTAGGGACTTTTGGTCTAGCCTTACCCGAGTTTAGGGACTTTTGGATTGCCTCACCCGAGTTTAGGGACTTTTGACTTGGTCTTACTTGGCTATGAGACTTTTGACCTTGTCTCACCCATCTCAAGGGACTTTCGGCTTTACCTCACCCATCTCAAGGGACTTTCGGCACTACCTCACCCGAGCAATTCTCACAATCCAACACACAAGCACATTGTCATCAATGCATCAAAGCAATAACATATGGCATATTCCACACAATAAGCATATACATATACATACAATGGCTATTACATCCAAGAATGCAATAAGAAAGAGTGGGAAGTGAGCTACCTTATCAGCCAACACAAGCCTTCCCTTTCAATTTCTCTTCTCCCTTCTTAGGTTCACACTCACACCTTGATGGAGGTGCTTCACTTGAGCCTAGGCACAATCAAGAACATAGATTTACTCTCTAGAATGTAACCTTCAGATCAAACTCTCCTAACATACCAGAACCTAGAGGTTCTCTCTTTCTTTCTAGAATGCCATCAACTATTCCTCTCTCTCAAGCTCTTAAGGTAGTAGAAACAACATTTTTAAAGAAAACAAAGAGATTCAAAGGTGTTTTCCACTTCCCCTCTTCTGACCCATGCTCAGAAACTCACTAATCTCACAACCAAAACCGTAGATAGAGAGGGCAAAGAGAGGAAAACCAGATTTTAAGGAGAAAAGAGAGAAATTTGGTTACCTTTCCCTTGCTCTTCCTCCTTCTCTTGGTTTCTCTCACTCTCCACGCCTTTTTCTCTCCTTGGGTCGAAGTCTAGGGCAAAAATGAGAGAAAGAATGAGTTGGAGCGTGTAATGTTGTCAATTTTTCACCTTTTACTCTCTTCCGAACTGAACCTCGTTACGGCAAAAATTAACCTTCGCTATAGCGAGCTTGTGTTATCTGGCTTCGCTATGGCGAGGTGTAACCTTCGCTACGGCGAGGTGTAACCTTCGCTACGGCGAGCTCGTATCAGTTCCCTTCGCTATGGCGAGATTTGACCTTCTCTATGGCGAACTCGCGTTAGTTCCAGACCTCACTTTCGCTATGGCGTATGCTACGGCGAGCTGCCCCCTGGTTTCTATATGGACTGCTGCACGCACTCGCTATAGCCAGAATCTCTTTCGCTATTGCGAGAAGGCACTCTCGCAGTAGCGAGACCGTTTCTCGCTATTGCGAGAAGACTTGGGAAAATTTCTGGATTTCAAAAATTTCCAGCTTTCTACTTTCTTTCTTTTCCTTTTCTTTTCTTTTTCCCGGTTGTTACATTTCTACCCCTCTTAAAAGAAATTTCGTCCTCGAAATTTAAAGACTTACCTCAAGGGAATAACTCTGGATATTTTTGCCTCATTTCATCCGCCAATTCCCAGGTCACTTCCTCAAATGTTAAACCTCTCCAGATCACTTTCACCAGAGGAATGCTCTTGCTTCTCAGCTGTTTCAGCTTAGCATCCACAATTCTCTCTGGTTTCACTACATAGGAAAGATCTTCCTGCAATTGCACATGCTCATATTCTATGACATGTGAGGAGTCTGGTAAATACTTTTTCAATTGGGAGACATGAAAAACATTGTGGATTTGGGCTAGGTTAGGAGGTAAGGCTATTCGATAAGCCACGGGTCCAATTTTCTCAAGGATTTCAAATAGACCAATATACCTAGGACTGAGCTTCCTTACCCTCATTGACCAACCTACTCCCGTCATTGGAGATATTCGAATGAACACATAGTCTCCAATCTCAAACTCTAACGGCCTCCTACGCTTATCAGCATAGCTCTTCTGCCTACTCTGGGCCGTGAGGAGTCTCTTTCTAATTAATTCTATTTGTCGAATGGTCTGGTCTACAATCTTAGGTCCTATCATACTTTTCTCACCTAACTCAACCCAACACAGAGGGGATCTGCACTTTCTCCCATACAAAGCCTCATAAGGGGCCATCTGGATACTAGAATGGTAACTTTTATTATACGCAAACTCTGCTAACGGTAAATACGCATCCCAGTTACCCCTCATCTCTAGCACACATGCCCTCAACATATCTTCCAATGTCTGGATGGTCCTTTTAGTTTGACCATCTGTCTGGGGGTGATATGCAGTACTAAACTGCAACCTGGTCCCTAAGGCATGCTGCAATAACCTCCAAAAGTTCGATGTGAACCTGGGGTCTCTATCCGAAACTATGCTATTGGGTATTCCATGAAGTCACACTATCTCTTTGATATACAACTGGGCTAGTCTATCTAGTGTATGAGTAGCCCTGATAGCTAAGTGTGCAGACTTCGTAAGTCTATTTACAACTACCCAAATAGCATCGTGTCCAGAGGATGTCTTGGGTAACCCCATAACAAAGTCTATGGCTATACTATCCCACTTCCACTTAGGGATATCTAGAGGTTGCAACAACCCAGCCGATTTTTAATGTTTAATCTTTACCCTCTGACACACTAGGCATCTAGCCACATACTCCGTCACATGGCTCTTCATCCCTGGCCACCAGAAAATTCTTTTCAAATCCTGATACATCTTGGTGGCACCTGGGTGGATAGTATACTTACTCTTATGTGCCTCTTCTAAAATGCTTTCTCTCAACTCATTCTGACTAGGCACACAGATTCTATCCTGATATACTATCATGCCATCCTCAGACACCTTGAAATCTGAGGTCTTACCTTGGGTAATCTCATTCCTGATCCGTTTCAGGAGCTCATCCTCTCTCTGGGCATCTAAGATCTGGGTTCTCAATATATTCTCAACTCGGGTTTCACTCAGATACAATCTACCCGATACCACCTGACAAGAGAGGTTCAAATCTCTAAACTTCTCTAGGAGCTCCTGCTCCCTAATCATCATATGGGCTACATGGATGGTTTTTCTACTCAGGGCATCCGCCACCACATTGGCCTTACCCAGATGATATTTCAACACATAATCATAATCTTTCAAGAATTCTATCCATCTCCTCTGTCTCATATTGAGTTCTTTCTAGTCAAACAGGTATTTCAGACTCTTGTAGTCACTATAGATCTCTATGGTAGCACCATATAGATAGTGTCTCCAAATTTTAAGAGCAAACACTACAGTGGCTAACTCTAGGTCATGTGTGGGGTAATTCTCCTTATGAGGCCTTAACTGTCTCGAGGCATATGCCACTACTCGACCCCGCTGCATCAACACACATCCTAACCCTTTGCCCGAAGCATCACAATAAACCACAAATGGTTCACTAGGGTCAGGGATAATCAGTACAGGGGCAGTGGTCAAACAGAGTTTCAACTCCTAGAAACTCTTCTCACATCTCTCATCCCACACAAAAGGTGTATCTTTCCTAGTTAGCCTCGTCAGTGGTAAGGCCATCCGAGAAAAGTCCTAAATAAATCGTCTATAATACCCTGCCAAACCTAGGAAACTCCTGACCTCGGTGATCGTTCTAGGTCTATTCCACTGTAACACAGCTTCAACTTTATGGGGATCAACCACGACCCCGTCTCGTGAGATCATATGACCTAAGAATCGCACCTCGGTTAGCCAAAACTCACATTTACTAAGTTTGGCATACAACCTTTTCTCTCTCAAGGTGTCTAGGACTAATCTCAAATGCCTCTCGTGCTCCTCAAAAAATCGGGAGTACACTAAAATATCATCAATGAAGACCACCACAAACTGATCTAGATACGGTCTGAATACCCTGTTCATGTAATCCATGAACACTGTCGGCGCATTCGTCAACCCGAATGGCATCACAAGAAACTCATAGTGCCCATATCTCGTTCTGAAGGCTGTCTTGGAGACGTCTTCAGTTCTCACTCTCAACTGGTGGTAACCAGATCTAAGATCTATCTTGGAAAACACAGATGCCCCAGCCAACTGATCTAATAGATCATCAATTCTAGGAAGAGGATATTTATTCTTGATGGTAACTTTATTCAACTCTCTGTAATCAATACACAAATGCAAGCTACCATCTTTCTTTTTCACAAATAACACCTGAGCTCCCCAAGGTGAAACACTAGGGCGGATAAATCCTTTCTCTAATAATTCCTTTATCTGCTCTTTCAACTCAGCAAGCTCGACGGGAGCCATCCTGTAAGGAGCCTTAGACACCGGTCCAGCCTCGGGCACTATGTCTATAGGGAACTCTAATTCTCTCTCGGGAGGTAGGCCACTAAAATTAAACTCTCTAGGGAAAACCTCCGGGAATTCCCTGACAACTGGGATCTCCTCTATCCCTTCTTCTACCTCAGCCTGAATAGAGAAAAAGACTAGAAACCCTTGACATCCACACTCTAAGTATCTCTCAGCCTGGGTAGTAGTCATAAAGGATAACTCAGCTCCTACCCTAGGTATGGTCCCACAAGCAGGTAGGGAAATGGTTCGGTGTTCACAATCAAGTATGGCATTATTTGCGGCAAACCAGTTCATACCAATAATCAAATCAATTTCATGGAAGGGCATACAAACCAAATCAATAGTGGTATGACAATGGTTAAATTGAACAGTGACATTTAAGCAAGTATGGGAAGTAACCACGTGGCCTCCAGTGGGTGTAATGACAGACAAGTCAAATGGCAAGACACTAATGACCAGACCCAATTCCTCGCACAATCATAAGATATAAATGAGTGACTAGCACCTAAATCAAACATAGCAACTATAGGAAAGCCATTCACTATCAGCATACCTCGGATCAAACTGGGGGATGCGCTGGCTTCCTGCTGAGTAAGGGCGAACACTCGGCCCTGGGTCTGTGGTCTAGGAGGAGGTGCTGTCTCTATCTGAGGACAGTGTCTAGCGATGTGCCCCGGATTCCCACACTTGAAACATGTCACCGGAGACTGCTGGAAGGATGACTGGCCCCGAGGAGGTGGCACACCTCGCTGTGACCTTCTATTCCATGGCCCCTTGCCTCTCCTCTTAGTACTAGGGTTCAAACTAGAACCCTCTTCTAGTTTCAGCCTTTTTAAATACGGAACCCTCTTCTAGTTTCAGCCTTTTCAAATCCGGAACCCTCTTCTGACTAGCCGTAGTCACAGCAGGCATGATAACTTGCAAGTTAGTCTCAATCACCCTGCTGACCTTCACAAGGGTATTAAACTTTCTGATCCATTGTGGAGTGACTCTGTCACTAATCAAGGGCCTCAAACCAGTGTCAAACTGCTCACATCTCCAGGGTTCATCATCATACCTCTGGAGGTAAGAGGAATACCGAGACAACTCTATGAACTTGGCCACATACTGATCCACAATCATCTCATCCGTCTGTCTCAAGCCCATGTACTCCATCTCTTTCTTCTTTCTCACCAAACTTGGGACATACTTCTCATAAAACTCAACCAAGAAGGTCTCCCAAGTTATCTGTATATTCTTGGTCTCCATCAAGGGTTTCATGCTACACCACCATCTATCAGCCTCCTTTTCTAGCATGAAGGTGGCTAGCTGGGCTTTCTGCTCGGTAGTACAATCTATTACCAAGAATATTTTCTTAAGCTGCATAACCCAAGCCTCTGCCTTATCTGCATCCAACTCCCCATCAAATGAGGGTGGATTATTCTGCCTAAACTGCTTTAGCACCTTCTGGATAGGCGTCTGGGTCTGTAGAGCAGCAGGCTCCTGGGGAGGTGCAGGTGGAATACTGGATGTGGATGGTTGAGGTATAGGGGCTTCCCTTCTGGCTTCTTCTTGCCTAGCCAGGGTGTCTTGCAAATGCATGATCATATCATGCTGCTGCTGGGCAATGTATCTCTGCTGTTCCAGCATCTCCTGATGCTGGCCCATCATGGCCTCATACCGATTAAGTCTCTCCATGATGGCCCGCAGAGGATCCTCAGTCCCAACAAGAACCTTTGGCTCAACTCTCTGAGCCTTGGACGGTCTGCCTCTACCCCTACCCTGTCTAGTCTCAACCATGTCTGAAAAGAAGTAGCAATCCTCAGTTCACAACAATACTACTAGCACATATGCATATGGATGCTACCACTTCCATGACCATTCACACCAAACACAAGCAAATCATAGCATTCAAGAGCCTAACATCGAGCAAAAGTGCCTGAACCATTGCTCTGATACCAAAAATGTAACACCTTAATCTACCACCTCTATCTAGCCTCTCACTGGGTTCGGTTCCATATGATTTCCAAAGAACCAATACCAATCCGTGGCATTTTCATACTATGAAACGGGATTTCATACACACATTATCTGCCCTGTGGGTCCTGTGAATCCATCATTCACATTCTCTACTCACATTCTATTTATACAACTCATACATAGCATAAAACAAGCCATAAGCCACGGGTATGGAGCCAAAATCCAGAAAAATGCATTTTCTCACTTGTGCCCAAAAGTCATATTTTGGCTCTAACTTTGGAAAATCATAACTAATTATAAAAAAATGGAAATCTAGTATACTTTAGCTCTCTGGAAAGCTCTAAGTGTTAAATTTACACTAAAAATCATTCCCAACCACAATCTCGGCGTTTGGACCATGTTTAACATCGAAAATGGGAAGGAGGTCCGACTGTCACTATTTCTGGTGCAGCTTACTGTCATGACTTTCGAAACTTCATAACTAAATCCAAAAAAATTAAATCTGGGCACACTATACCAATTTGGAAAGCTACAGATGTCTACTAGAGGAAAAAATAAGTCCAGATCAGTTCAATAGCCCCTAGACCCCGAAAACTGATGGAACAGTAACAGAGGTCAGGTGGGCTCCTTGATGCTGATACAGAACTTCAGAAGGTTTAATCTCTCTCTACAGACCTCCGATTTAGGTTATTCTAGTTGGTACAGGTCACTTTGGTTTTCTAGTTTATGTGTATAAAATTTCATGATAGTTGGCCACCATTTGGTCTACGTATGACATGGATTTCATTTCTGACTTATAGGAACAGTACATGACCAATTCATTAAATTTTTCCAAATTCAACAATTCACCAAATATTCTCTAGACCTCCGAATATTACTCACTTTAGCTTCTCAAGAAGCTCTCTACAAACTCTAGAGGCATGCCAAATTTCATGGCAAGAGGAGCTCATCTAGTCATACTTTGACAGAGCTCACAAAATTATCAGTTTTAGCACCCAAAAGGTCCAAAATGGGTCCAAATAGCCTCTCAGACATTCTAGCCACTCATGGACAAGTTTAAAAGTATAACAATAGTCTATATAACAGGTTCATGTGGTCTAAATCAACATACAATCCAAACTCGTTATGCTACGGCCAAATATACACTATTATATTCATTCAACAAAAGGGGCAAAGCCCACATTTCCATTAATTTGGCTCTATGCATAGTTTGTACATCATATATTCATACTTTTACACTTGCTACAACATGTACATCTCAAAAATAGAAGGTGCATATTCATTTTGGCACCGCTTTACATCAAAATAGTCAACACAAAGCTAACATCTAGCTACATATACTTCTAGGCTCCTTGGTGTGCACTCGGTTCTCCTTGAGCTCCATCTAGCATATTAAGTTGGGAGGGGAAGGGGTGAGATTCAGGGAATCTCAATAGCTCAAGCACTCATTCAAGTAAACAATCAAGGCATATAACAAGTCAAGGCATGTGAATAAGCATTTAGCTATTCTCAAACATTCAACACACGTTGTACATGCTATGGAAATCACAACAATGCCAAAAATGGGCTCTAGGGACTTTTGGTCTAGCCTCACCCGAGTTTAGGGACTTTTGGATTGCCTCACCCGAGTTTAGGGACTTTTGACTTGGTCTCACTCGGCTATGAGACTTTTGGCCTTGTCTCACCCATCTCAAGGGACTTTCAGCACTACCTCACCCGAGCAATTTTCACAATCCAACACACAAGCACATTGTCATCAATGCATCAAAGCAATAGCATATGGCATATTCCACACAATAAGCATATACATATACATACAATGACTATTACATCCAAGAATGCAATAAGAAAGAGTGGGAAGAGAGCTACCTTATCAGCCAACACAAGCCTTCCCTTTCAATTTCTCCTCTCCCTTCTTAGGTTCACACTCACACCTTGATGGAGGTGCTTCACTTGAGCCTAGGCATAATCAAGAACATAGAATTACTCTCTAGAATGTAACCTTCAGATCAAACTCTCCTAACATACCAGAACCTAGAGGTTCTCTCTCTCTCTCTAGAATGCCATCAACTATTCCTCTCTCTCAAGCTCTTAAGGTAGTGGAAACAACATTTTCAAAGAAAACAAAGAGATTCAAAGGTGTTTTCCACTTCCCCTCTTCTGACCCATGCTCAGAAACTCACCAATCTCACAACCAAAACCGTAGAAAGAGAGGGCAAAGAGAGGAAAACTAGATTCTAGGGAGAAAAGAGAGAAATTTACTTACCTTTCCCTTGCTCTTCCTCCTTCTCTTGGTTTCTCTCACTCTCCACGCCTTTTTCTCTCATTGGGTCGAAGTCTAGGGCAAAAATGAGGGAAAGAATGAGTTGGAGCGTGTAATGTTGTCAATTTCTTGCCTTTTACTCTCTTCCGGACTGACCCTCGCTACGGCAAAAATTAACCTTCACTATAGCGAGCTCGTGTTATCTGGCTTCGCTATGGCGAGGTGTAACCTTCGCTACGGCGAGCTCGTATCAGTTCCCTTCGCTATGGCGAGATTTGACCTTCGCTATGGCGAACTCGCGTTAGTTCCAGACCTCACTTTCGCTATGGCGTATGCTACGGCGAGCTGCTCCCTGGTTTCTGTATGGACTGTTGCCCACACTCGCTATAGCTAGAATCTCTTTTGCTATTGCGAGAAGGCACTCTCGCAGTAGTGAGACTGTTTCTCGCTATTACGAGAAGACTTGGGAAAATTTCTGAATTTTGAAAATTTCCAGCTTTCTACTTTCTTTCTTTTCCTTGTCTTTTCTTTTTCCCAGTTGTTACACCAAAGCTCTTAAAGAATGGGTGAGGCAAGTCCAAAATCCATGAGGAGAAGTGTGAGGCCAATCTAGGCATTTGATGAGCTCTTGGATGTCTTGTATGATTGATTCACATGCCAAGATTATTTTTAAAATGTGCATATCTTACATTTTCACGATGCATGCATTTGAAAAGCTTGCTTTGCACATATTATGTATGATTGAATGGGAGATGAGCTATTGGGATTTTTTGAATCTCATCCCCTCCTCTCCAATGATCTGACATGCTAGGTGGACCAAATAATTTTGGTGAAGGGAGCCAACAACCATGAAGAGGAAAGATTGACAAGCTATGTATGGTTTTGTCCATTTTAGAACCATAGTGATGGTTCATATTGTATATGATATTGTATATGTACAATGAACCTTGAGACATATATAAATATACTATTATGTAATGTTTAGAGCCATGGATATGATGTATGAACTTTAGAATATAATTTGAGTTTTGAATGTCTAATTATGCATTATGGAAGTTTAATGGAAATATGCATAAGTGTGGGTTGAATGGCCAAAATTACATGCATGAGGTTTGGGACCTTTTGGGCAGCTCACACAAGTCTCAAATAAGCTTTTAAACTTGCCCAAAAGGTGTCAAGACCAAGGGAAATCCATTTGGCAACTTTGGTACCCAATATGGAGCAAAATTTGACCATAATGGATCCCTATGTCACTTTTTAGCCAGATGAGTTAGTCTTGCTCTAAAATTTGGCATGCAATTAGGTTTCATTGAGAGAGCTTTTTGGGAAGCTAAAGAACATAATTTTTGGAGGTCTAGAGAATATTTGACGAATTTTCAAAATTGGCATTTTCTATTGATTCTGGTATGGGCACTGTTCATACTGGCAGTTTTGTGTTTTATGTCACCTGATGGCCAAATGGTGTCCAATACTTGTGAAATTTTATATGCATAAAATACAGATCATAAGCTTTTGTAGCCACCTATATCACCTTGTTTGGAGGTCTGAGAAAAGAGTTATGCATTTTTGAAGTTGGCTGTCAGTAGTAGTGGTGCCTCAGGAGTTCAATCACTGTTCTATAGGATTCCAATGGAAAAACGTATCGGTTTCATTCTGGAATTATTTTTACCATCAAGCTAACATTTTTAGCTTTCCATAATGATAGAATTTTTGTGATTTTGATTTTTATAAAATTAGTTATGAATTTTAAAAATTTGTATCAGTAATCTGAATAGCAGCCCAGCAGCCAATGACCTCAGTAGCTTTTCGGATGTCAAACGTCCTCTATGATGAATTTTATAGTCTAGGAATATTTTTATGTGAAATAGACATCCTAAGCTTTCTATAATGATCAATAACATATGTTTTTGATTTTTCTAGATTTAGTTATGATTTTCCAAAATTTGCTCAGGAAAGGGGCCAATTCTGGTCGAAAATAAACTCCCATTTTCCATGCTTCATTTCGGTTTCCATGGGTTGTAGGCATGTTTTTGGGATGTAAATGAGTTGTAATGATGTGATTAAATATGAGGATGCATAGCATGAGCTCACATGATCCACGTGATACTGAAATGAATTTTTAGATACGACGCAACGTGAAAATAAGCATTATTTCTTTGGCTTTTCCATGGAAAACCACTATGATTCATGATATTATGCCATTTAGATGTATAAGACGAGCTAGAAATTATGGTGTTACACAGGCACTCTTTTAAAGCCCTGAATAGGTCAAGTACTCTTAAAGCCCTGCATAGGCCAAGCACTCTTAAAGCCCTACATAAGCCAGACATCCTTTTAAAAGCCCTGCACCAAGGTAGGCACCAATAAAGGTCCTGCATCATAACAAACATCCTCTTTAGAATTACATTACTTCCTCCTTCTTTGATTAGGTCATGACACTTCCAGGTAAGTTAACTCATCTTGATCTAATAGCTCTCCAAACAAAATATATGTTTCCATCTTTACTTATTTTCAAGTTAAGGATATCTAAAATTGCATTTTTGATCTCCTCACTTAAAGAATAAGTAAAGAGGGGCAACCTGTAGAAACCATATTTTGTTTGGGTCACTTTTTCCTATTGTTTATTGTTAAAAGGCAATTAAATCATCCTAGACAAGATACGTGTTCTTATCTTTATTTGTTCCTTATGCAAAAACATTAAAAATTATACTTTAATCTCCTTGCCTAAGAAACAAGTAAAGATGGCAACTATGAACACCGTATTTTGTCTAGACATTTAATCAAAAAATAAGAAAAAAAACCAAAAAAAAATAATAATCAAAAGAAAAAAAAAGAGAAATAAAAATAAAAACAAAAACAAAAATTAAAAAACAAAAATTAAAAAAAAAAGAAAGAAAAAGAAAAAAAACTAATAATATAAATTAAAAAAAAGGGAAGAAAGAGAGAACATAAATTTTTTTAAGGAAAATAAAAAAAATAGAGAAAAAAAGAAGAAAAAGAAAAAAGAAGTAGATGCAAAACTCTCGGGTTACAATTCGTGTGCGGGCCTATCAACTCGATTTCAGAAACCTAAGCAAAGCAACAAAAAAGAGAGAAAGACTTTTCAAAAAAAAAGAGTGGCCCAATCTAAAGCCCAATCCTTTTTCCCTAGCAGGCCCCATTTTGGTTCAGCCTCTCTAACTCAAAATAGAAGCCTACGTTCAAAACAAAAAATTTTGAAGTCAAAATGTGACGACCCTAACTTCTAATATCGGTAATTATAGTTAAATACACGATTAATAAATAATGATCAAGGTTTGGAGTCATTACAGTTAATCCCATTAAGAAAATATAGGGGAAACTTAAACCTTGATACTCTTAGGGTCATCAACTAACAACCATAACGGGAACATGCATAGGAAGGTTTGTACCATCATTAGAGATTTATAATTAATCCATTTATCAATTTCAACCCACTACAACCTCCCATTAATGTACTCAAGCTATTCCCTAACCTTAACATTAATGAAATTAGGGTTTCCAGGTCAAATATAGGAGTTTGGGGACCTGCGCCGTGACTTGAAACTTTTCCGCCGCGGCTAAGCTAGGTTCTGGAGCTTGAAAACTGAGTTTTTAGACTTGCGCCACGGCCAAGTTTCTCTCGGCCAACCTATGTGGCGCCGCGGCGAGTTTTGCTACTGTAACCTCCCTAATTAATTTTCTCGACTCGCGCCGCGGCGAGGTTACGTCCTGTCACCTCCTGGGCGATTATTTTCACTCCGCGCCACGGCGAGATTTCTCAAGCCGCGGCGTCCCTCGCCACTGTCACTCCCTAGGCCGCGGCGAAGCCTTCTTGGCCGCGGCGTGACTCCCTTCTGTAGCTGTTTTCACTATATTTCGCCCCCTACACTCCATTTCTCTTCTTAGGAACACCCTAAGGTCACTTGCCCTCATTTTATATGGCTCTAATGGCATTTATCTACCTTATTTATTTAGCTGTGCTTCCATTACCAATTCAAAACTTATATGCCCATTTCTTTCCTCTAATTACCTCCTATCAGCAAGTTTATGGAATAATAACAACACCAATCATGCACCGTTGATATTTAACATTTGATACACTTTCCATTATTAGCCAATTACAATCATAAGGTTCAATTCCATGATAATCGAATTACATATACAATCCCTATACTTGGCAACTCATGATGCAATGCAGCAATGATACAAAACTAACAATTTAATTACAATACATTTTGTCAAAGCTCCCAGACCTATGTGCTACCAAACCATTTAACAAGCTCTCGTTAATTTTCTCCTTGCCACTAAGAGGTCCGATCCCTAAAAATGTTAACCCACAACAGGGTGAGATATACAATCTCAGTAACAAAAGGAAATTTTCCACATATATGTACAAGTCAATCACTCCAAGACAATCTCATGTCATCAATATCAGAATCATCAATTCAATTGGCAAATGAACTAGTTGAGCTACCAATGACTACTGTCCCATACCAGCAATCATACATAACATGTTAATGGCCAATAACACCGGGAGAGGCCCGTCCACGGCACCTACTCCCTATTGAGCACAACCAGGGCTCAGTGCATCTGGGGTTGATCATACCCGGTGCTCGATTGTAGCACATGCACTGGTGGCAGCCGCACCACAGCTCCACCATGGACTCACAAGGTCTAATCACAATAACAATCAAGTAGTCAAAGTCATTTAACATTTCAAAATCAAGCATGTGTAACAAATAACAGATTAACATGAGTATATACATGGAATTAGGAAAATAACCCAGTTACCTCAACGAAGCCAATTACTCTTCCCCTAGCTACCATAATAATCCAAATGCACACCAAGCCTATAACAAGCATCATTATCATCATTTCTGATCACAGTCAAATATTCAAAGAGTTGAACTACTAATAACAGACTAGAGGTTACTCACCTAATTACCAAGGGATTTAACTTCGGATTCCAACTTCCCCACACCAGAAATTTCCATAGTTCACTCCAATTTCTGGGTAATTTCACATGAAACCAAAGCCCATATCATAGGTCAACTATAGGAGTCTCAAACTAACAGAAAATGCATCAAAATGGGGGTTTAAACTCACCTAATACCAACCCCAACCTCAACCTACGAATTTCCTCAAGGAAACCTCCAAACACTCACTTTTCAGATTTTGGGTATAATGAAATCTCTCCAAATGAAAAACTAATTGGACCAAATTAAAGAGAAAGATGAGGGGATTAAGTTGTATAACTATTACCTTGGCCAAATCTTGCTCTAAGTGGGTGAAAATGCAGAATTCTTGCCCCCAACCCTAGCCTCCTTCTCCACCTCCGAATTTCACTTTGTGTTTCAGCAAATGGGGGTAAAGTGGCTGAAGCATTAGGGTTTAGATGGGTTTAAGTTGGGTCAAGGGGCTGGGTCATGGGTTGCTCCAAGTCCAAACCCAATTGGGTTTTCAGATTTTGGTTATTGGGCCAGTTTTCAATTGTTGGGCTGTAGAATTTCATTGGGCCAGTTTTATACATTGGGTTGCTGAAGTTTAATGGTGTTTGGGCCCAATTTGAAGGGCTCAAGGGTTTGGGTCTGCACAAGGGTTATTGGGCCACTTACTTGAGCCTATACAAGATAAATCTTGGGCCTCTATCTCATTAAATTAGTTTGGGTCTGCCCCTAACTCATTAGGCCTCCATTAGTCTCTTATCACATTTCATTAATTTGAGCCTAGGTGAAGTTTCTATCTCAATTAATTCTCAAGCCCATATTAATAATTTATCTATTTAAAATCCCTATTTACTCAACTTGCCCAATCATCCCATATTATTTATTCTTAATTAATCTTAATCCATGATTAACACCTTAATTAATTTTTGGGGTGTTACACAAAACATAGGAACCCAGTAGCCTTTTCTCATTCGACCATTGCAGGGGACAAAATGCAGGTATCACCCATTTGGACCCTGCTATCAATGGGGAGTAGCTCGAAGGCACAGAACAGATGGCAAAATGGAAAGTGGCAGACCAACAGATGGCAGTGACTAGCTCAGGGAGTTGACCTCCTTTTGGATCCCTTTCACTGTCAGAAACCAGGAGCAGGGATGAGAGGGAAAAGACAAGGACGAAGATCGAAAAAGGAAAAAGAGGGAATCGAGGGAGGAATGGGAGAGGTTTCCAGGGATTTAAGAGGCAGAGAAGGCAAATAAGAATTAAAAAAAAAATCAAAGAGAGGGATCTTTCAGATAGAGGAGATTAAAAAAAAACGAAGGGAGTGAGAGACAGAGGGGGAGAAAAGGGAGTGAGAGACCGAAAAAGGGAAGGAGGCGAAGAGTGTGAATAAGAAACTGAGAAAAATCGAGGAGGGGATTTTTCTGATTCAGGTCGAGGGAATCGAGGAGAAGGGGCTTGAGAGAAAATTGGAAGAGACGGAGAGACGAGGACAAAAATCGAGACAGGGAGCAAGAGGAGGATTGCATCGAGAGAGAAGAAAGAAACCCAGAGATAGCCATTCTTCTACCAGGGCTCCTGCAAGTAAGATACGAATTTTGTTTGCTTTCCTGGGCTGTCAATGGGATTATTTGTGATTGCTGCTGATGTAAAATGGGAATGGAGGATTGGGTAATTTTCTTGTATAGAGTAGGCATAGATGAAGTTTTAAAAGCATGATTTGCATATGTCCTTGGGCATGCGCAGTAGATGCTCGATGAAATGCTTGAGAAAAGTCTGAAGTAGCTGTAGGTATTTGATTATTATCTTTTTGTTAATAAAGGCTATTGTGTTAATGATCTAAGTCGTGGAAGGCTGCTGTATTAATGATCTAGGTCGTGGAATCCATGAGGACCATGCTAATGTGGCTTCGATCCTCTTTCTATTGTTATGGGCGTGTGTTTCAAGTTATTATTTTCTATGAAAGCTTCAGTGTGATTTCTTTTAGCTAAAGCCAAGTGGACTGTATAGCAATGTGATTTTTGCATTGTTTGAAATGTGGTACCATTAGAAGGCTTCATCGTTTAAGATGAGTTTGGCTCATTAGGTCCTTGCTTTTGTATGCTGAGTTCTATACGAGTTGCTCCATAAGACTCTGGGTTTTATTGTTGTAAAGTCCCTGGTTCTAGTCTTGCGCCTTGTGTAAAGTTCTGTGTCTTGTTGTTGCATGCTTTGTCATCATGCTGTTTTACACCTAAGTGCATTAGATATGAATTAGTCCTCACACAGAGGGTTGTGTCTTGTTGCTTTATAGTATTGCGTCCAATTTAATTGTATTTTTGTATAAGGGTTATGTGTTTAAAGGCTGCACAACTCATAGTTCTTTGTTGGATGATAAAGTGCTGCATGCCAATTTTCTACACACAATTTTTTTGTTTTTTTGTTTTGGTATCAAATCATGTGACTAAATCTTTGTTCAAACCAAAGCTCAATGAATCTTAGAGGTTTTACTCTGCGCATAGGGAATCCCTTTTTATGAACTCTCAATGGGCTCTCTACAGGGTTTAACCTTTGCTTTGGTTTAAAAAAAAAAGGCTAAAAAAAATCATAAAAATAATAAAGATCATGATTTTCAAGGACAAATTTCAAAATAATTTTTTTTCTTCTTTTTTTCTTTCTTTTCTTTTTTCTTCTCCCTCTTTCTTAAAAAAGAAAAAAGAAAAATCCCAAGAGGAGGAAATAATTAGAAATTAAGACCAGGCAATATGCCTACAAATATGTTAGTTACTTGTTTAATTTTGTTTCATATGGTTTTCACTTTTAATTTTAGGATAGTCATGTGAGATTCTTTATCTCCTCAGGCTCATAAGAATCAACTCAAAGATCATGTATGGCAATAAGCTTCCTTGTTATCCAATGTGTTTCAGAGTTACATTCAAATAAGCTTTGGGCTTCAACGGCACACACCAAACCGATTTTCTTTAAAGAATTTTTTTTTTTAACAAAAGAGAGGTATTAAAAAAAAATCCTTTTACTTATGCAAAATCTGGTTTCAAAATAAAAAAAAAATAAAATTAAAACAAACAAAAAATCAAGAAAACCTAAAATCAAAATACAAGAAAATCAAAAATTAAAATCAAATCAAATGAGAAGTTTAAAAAAAAATGCAAAAAGAAGAGAGCAAAAAAAAATCCTTTTTTTCCTTTTTTATTATAGTCATAAGAACACACTAAAAAAAAATCCTTTTTGTTCTTTCATTAAAGTCATTAAAGTTTGCCTTTATCCTAAAAAATGGAAAAGACAAAACCAAAAACAAATGAAAAGAAAAAAAGAAATATAAGAAGTAAGGGGGAATTAAGTTCCTTAAGATTTATGAACTCATTTCAAATTTCTTCTTATAAAAAAATAGGAATGAAAAATAGAATATATATATATATATATAAGTAAAATAAAACAAAACAAAAATTAATAAAAACTTATCAAAACAAAAACAAAACAATAAAGAAAATAATAATAATAAAATAAAACAAGAACAATTAATTTTTTAAAGAAAAGGAAAAAGAAAAAACAAAAAAATGAAAACAAAAAATGAATGAAAAAAAAAGAGGAAATGTTGAAAATACAAGGAAAGCAAAGAAGTAAAATTAACTTTGATATTTGCAAATTAAAATACATTAATCAATTCTGAATTCATTTTATTTGCTAAAGATGAAAGTATTTTTTATTCTCTTTCTCTTTCCTACATTAAAAAAGAAAAAAACAAAAACAAAAAAAGACGAAAAAAAAGCATAGACAAAAAAAAAAACACCAACCAACAAATTTAGTTTTTATCTAAAGTACGTGGACTTTGACCCCTACTGAAGGGTATGTAGACCCTAGGCTGTTATCCTAGGTCAAGTCTGCCCTTGTAAATAAATTTTTCTTTTCAATTTTTATTTTCTTAATTTCTTTTCTTTTATTTTGTTTTCCTAAATTTGTTTCTTTAATATCTTTCTTCCTTTTTTATTTTCAATTTCATTTCCTTTATTTCTATTTCTTATTTTGTATGTGATTTGTTAGGGAGAATCAAAATAAATTAAAGACCATATTGATTTTGCACAATTAACTTAGGGTAACCGTTCTTAGCAATGAGTGTTGTGGGGTGCCTAACACCTTCTCCACTTACAATTGACTCCTGAACCTAATTTTTGGCTTGCAGGCCATTTTTGTTTTTCTTATAAAAGGGTTTTTCCAAAGTTTTACCTTAAAAAAAAATTAAAATTTTGGCAGCAACTCTACTACTTTTAATTTTAATTTTGATTTGGCGCCGCACGGTCCATTTTCGGGTGTGACAGTTCCATAATGTACTTAATGAAGTAACCCTATAGAAACATGATCTTTGCTCCATTCTCTTTATTTATTTATGATTTTTGACTCCTTTTAAGCCATAATAAGGAACCTGAGATACCATCTCACTATCTATGGCTTCTAAAACTTTTCCAAGGCTTCCTCTCATCCTCTTCCATCATATATGACTTAAAAATAAGTTTGGAACAAATTAAAACTACCTTTAGATGATCCAACCTCTCTAGGTCGTGGCTATAGAGCATGTGAGCACTAAGTGAGTTTGCTTTGTTTCCTTGATGAAAGATGCATATGAGGAGCCTTCTAGGGATCTTAGGAGCTCATCTAAATACTTATTTAGGCCTAGAAATTATTAGATCAAATCAGATTTTTGGTGGAGCACTTGAAACCCTAACTTTACTATCTTGAAATCTAATGGCTATTTGATTGTTTCTTTTGCATATTCTTGTTCTCCTCCCTCATTTTCCTAAGATTTATCCTTTGGTTTAGCTAGAATTTCAACCCCTTAGGTCTGGTCTTACATGAGGCGAAATGGAGAGAAGAAGAACAAGGATGCTTAAGTTTAGGAAGTAGGAAAAATACCTTAGATTCTTGCTTTTCTTGGCTTGTTCTTCACTTAGTTGGCCTGCTCCCTTGAATTTCAAATTTCCACCACTGTCCTACCCTCAATATAGACCCAAAAACTTCAACAAAACCATAGAAAGAAAAAGGGGAAAGAGGAGAAGGAGATTGGTGAGGATAAAGCATGAAAAACTATGAAATTCTTACACTTTTTGCTAAGTTTCTCTCTTCCTTCTTCCCTCCATCTTGTGTGCCATCCTCATTTGCCCTTGGTTTTGTTTTAGCCCAGAAAATTCGGTCATAAGGAGTGGAGCAGAAGTGGGGATGTTTTTATAAAGTAAACTTCAAGAAACAATTGTTTTAAAAATGACGTTTACATCTTGCGTTTGTGACTTTTTTGTTTTAGCTTCATTTTAGCTCCTTTTTGAAAACCATCTTTTCCATCATAAAATTTTCATTCTCAATCTTATAAAATGCCTTTAGAATAACTCAATTTGGAGCTAAAAGCTTCCCAAACAAATCGGTCAAAGTTTGGGTTAATCAACGTTAGAAAATGTACACTAAAGGGGTTTTAACTGTCCTGGGGCTTCCCATAGTTTTTAGGACCTCTGAGAACCCCAAAGAACTCAAATTTTTCATTTAAAAAGCCCTCCTATGAGTATTCTAAAAATTACCAAAAATTACAAAAATGCCATTATATTTCGTTGCCTTTTTATTAACATTTGTTTGGCTATTCTGGCTATGATTTTAGGGCACCTATGGGGTTAACTCATTATTATTTGAGGTCTAGAATATTATTCTAATTTTTTTGGACCTCAAATAACTCTTTTGGGGGATTTTCTTTGTATCCAGTGAATTTCGTACATTTACGGTGGAACTGTACATTACATTTTTACGTTTTCTCATGTTTTTTAGGAACCAAATATTACATCCTCGAATTCATAAAATGTCTTTGGATTTAAAACATTACTGAACCATCTGGTATGTTTTGGTCAACTGACACTTTAAAATGCATACCGGAGGGGTTTACACTACTTTAGGGGTTCCTACGATTTTTAAAGCGTTTGAGAACCTTGAGAAACTTAATTTTGTCATTTAAAAATTCCTTCTTTGAGTTTTCAAAAAGTTACCTTAAATTACAAAAATGCCACTACCTTTTAGCTTAATTTTATTTAGTGATTTTGACTTTGATTTTAGGGCTCTTTCAACTTTGTATTATCATTTTTAGAGGTCTAGATTATTACTCTAATTTTGTTTGGCCTCTAATCATTTGAATTAGGTGACTTGCTTTTCTAACTCCTTAGTTTCAGGTATTTTTAAAACAATCAAGTATTACAAGGAGGATGTGTAGAAGGGTCCTCCTCATATTTTTGAGTAATTAAAATGTCAAGGTTTTGTTGAATACACATAATTAGAAAACAATTAGCTATCAAAATAATAACAAGTTGTGAAACATAAATAACAAGCAATAACTTATAGTGAATTACCTTGAGTGCTGCTCCAAATCATATTGTCTAATACCTTTTTTCTTATGTGTCACATCATACACTTATCAATACAATACTTCTTTTTTTAGCTTATCTTTTTACAAGTTAATTTAGACTTAATGGTTGGAAAAATTAATGTAACTTGAAATGAAAGAAAACTGATACAATTTATTACCATTTCTTCTTCTACTTGATGAAATTGGTGGACTTATTGCACAAGGGTTTTAGACATAGAGGCTCGATTCCTTTTAGTGGTTGCAGAGGTACTTTGCCTATCTTCCCATGTTGAAATGTCTAAAAGATCATCCAAAATCTCCATATGCATTATCAGTGGAGCCAGAACTTAGGTTTCTTGAATGTTGGCCATGTTTGCTTTATTCATGGCTATCTTCCTTATATTGTGTAACATGTTAGAGTATCGATCCTTATATGTCCTATCTTACACACTCCTTGCTAAGAGGCACTCCTCCTTCATGACAAAGCAATATGTGGCCTGTAAACATAAAAGTGAATAATGATTAATGTCAACCAAATTAGAATAATTAATGAGATAATTAATGAACATAAATTGAATACCATGAATTCAAAAAACAGGGCATCCTTTATGTCTTGTGGTTAGTACTTCCACTTAAGAGCTGTGCATAGCATCTGAGTCAACTCCTAGTAGATAATCTAGGAAGTGAGCTTGGTAGGCTTGAATCAGATCAATCTTGTAATGAAAGTGAAACATTAATGTTATATTTCAATTGTAAATTAAAATAATATTAACCCTCATGGTAATATTTATAAGGGATCTTTGATAATAAACCAAATCAATTCCCTTCTGTTCACAAAAGAAGATGTCCCAGTTAAAGCAAGAGCTGTCTTAGTAATAGATACACCAACATTACTTCCTACCAAAATAATAATGACTCATGTAAAGGAATGTTAGTTGCAGGTACATGGGCCTAGAGGGTTTGAGGTATATGTACCAAAGGACTTGCCACCATTACTCATACATGGTGTCCCCATCCTTTGGGTACCTAAGAGGCATGATGTATACATGTGGCAAATTCTTTTAGGAAATTGAATGATTTGATTCACATATGACTTCAAGCATGTGATTACAACATCTATTTTAAGATTAGTTATTCTTAAATATCAATAATTGCTTCACCTACCAAGATTTTGTAACATCTCATAAATTATTTGAGTAGAATTATAGAGGAAATTAATGTAAATTAGGATTTAATTAATTAACTTGGGAAAATTAGTAATTTTTTCCAAGAAAAATAATTTCAGGAATTTCCTATAAAAATTTTATTTATTTAAGTTGGAAACTTCTTCTACTTCTCTTTCTCTTCATTCTAACCTAAATAGTTTGTGACTCGATTGTTGTTTGTAGAATCGTAGGGTTTAAGATTTGAAAATTTTAGAGAGTTTTAGGGTGAAAAAGAGTAAGGAGAAGCAGAGCCACAACTTAGGCAAGGATTTTCCCTCCATTTGTAGTCATCTTTTCTTTAAATCTCCTATTGCAGTTGAGTTTAGTTTGTGGACTTTATGTATATGTGAAAATAGAAGACCTACTTGCAAAAGCTTAATGTTTGATGATACAATTTGGAGATTTTTTGCCCAAGGAAGCTTAGAGAGGTTAGTCACTTAATTCTATTGGCTTTAATCTTTTAAAGATGAGGATTTGCTTTTATTAATTAAGTGTGGTTGACTGTATACAAATGCTCTAGGTTTGGATTGGCTACAGAAAGTGTGTTAATAGTTGCATATAAAGTGGAAGGCATTTTTTAGAGGTAACCGAGGTTTAATTTGATTTATATTTGTAGTAGCATTCTATTGATTGCTAGTACATGTGGTTATATAATGCTAATGTTAAGTTTAACTACTTATATTTGTGGGTTACTATGGACTATGGCCATGTCTTAGTAGATAGAGCTGTGACCATGCTCATTTGTTCATGTATGCATTGCTTTTTTATGATTCTCTTATGTATAGCATCGTGGGTGTTCATTCTATAGTATATGATTAGAATTTTATTTTGGTCATTGAGATTTTGTATCTCACCTCGAGTGTAGACTAACTTTTTAGGTGAAGGATTCTCTAGTGGTGACAAGGAAAAGCCATTAAAAAGCCAACCTTAGTGCCCTAGCTTTGTGTAGGCTTAGTATTTCGACTTTGAACTAAAATAGATGTAAATGATGGATATTTTGTATAAATGATAAATTTTGTATAGCATCATGTTGCATCATAACTTGCTAAATGTAGGATTTCCTACATTGTGTACAAATGGGGTCAATATTGCCCTTAGGATGATCTTTTGATTGGTATATGGTTCTTTGTTGCAGATATGGGTTATTTATGAAATGGAATGCTTATGTTGTTGACTCGTGGTTATGCTCTTCCTTCACATAAACATTGTTATTACAAAATTTTGTCACTTATGTCTATATGTGGACATTCTTAAATGAATTATTGTTTATGAGTTGAGAGCGTTGTAGGGATGAAATAGGCTTTTGGAGTATAAGGTAGCATTAGAAATCTTTAGAAGCCATTAGGTCAAATTTTAATTCTTATGGTTCTAGGTCTTGGCTACACCATTTTTTAGAGGCTTCAATCATTTGAAGTTTACCCCAATTGTAATGTCCAAAAAATAATTAATGTGGCTTATGAGGGACAAATAAGTAAATAGGATATTAGTGAAGAAAAATAACTAAATTAAGGATTTTGGGAGAAAATGAATAAATAGGAGAATTTATGAAGAGAAATAATTTATATAGGATTTCTTAAGGAAAATTAATTTATTTATGGGTTTGACTTTAATTTAGTGGAAATAAATGACTTAATCAAAGAAAAATGAATTAGAGCCAATTATTCCCTAAAGTGTAATTAAAATATGGCTTATAGAGCCTAATGAGAGAAAATAAGCTAAAGCCTATTAAGAGTAGGAGGGCCTATAACCTAAATCCATAACCTATGACCAATTTAACTTAAAAAACCATAATTTATCCTTAGTCTCTCCCCATGCTTCAACCACTCATGCACATAACAAAAGAAAAGAGAGAAAAGAGACATTGTTTAGGAGGCAAAATAGAGAGGGAGAGAAAGAAGCTTTAGGCTAAACTTTAAAGCTTTGATTTGGTAAGAAGGCATGAGATTTGGCTCAAGTGAGTGAAGAGAAAAACATTCATCTCCTTCTCCTCTTTCTTTTGAATTGAGCAACTCATGGATTGGTGGTGTTTTGTAAAATCCTAGGTTAGAAGATTTAGGATTTTTTATGGCATTTTTATGGAGAAGTGAAGATTTGGATTTTTCTAGAATTAGTTATGAATTTTCAAAGTATGGAAGCAAGGAAATTGCAAGTATGTTCTTGAATTTGTGATGCTTGGTCCAAACCTGAGATGTAAGCTTCAAAGTGTGATGTTTCTAGTTGAATAAGTATGATATAGATGGAAGATGACTTTGGTAAACCCGCATGGCTCATATAACCAAAAATGAATTAATTTGGCTTTTGATAATGGTTATTTTCACTGTTAAAAGTGTTAATTTGGTAAAAATGGATGTTTTATGCCAATTGTGATATATATTAAGTGTTGTCTTAATATGGTATTACATTTATTGGTATTAGAGCAATGGTTTAGGCAATATAGTTTTGTGATTGGCTCTTGAATTGTATGAATAGCTTGTGCTATGGTGTGTTTTACTAGGGAAATTATGGAATGCATATGTATATGTGTTTGAATTGTAAGTGTACATTGAGGTTGTGGTTGCTTTCAGATAAAATGGTCAACATTAGATAGGGTAGGCTAACTAGGGTTAAGAGGGTTGAGCTTGAGGACCTTTTACATACCATCATGGAGCAGTTACGTAGACATGAAGCCATGATGTAGTAGCAACATGAAATGATAATGTAGCTACAAAATGTCCTGGCTAGGCATTAAGAACTGAGAAGACAGGCCCTCGCACCACAAACATCTACCTCTGGCATTCCACATGCACCCCCTCAAGAGCCAGCTCAAACCTAGATGCCTATTAAAAAGTTACTTAATCAGTTTAGAAAGAATGGTCCACCCTGTAATACCATATGTAGCTAGCATTTATTTTACATCGCAAATAACTAAAAGTGTTAATTTTCATGAATTTAGCACTTTTGGCAATGAAATTTTCCATCGTTAAAAGCCAAATTAATTCATTCTTGGTTTAATGGACCATGTGAGCTTACCAAACTTATTTTCCATCCATAACACATTTGTTTAATTAGAAATATCACAATTTGAAGCTTAAAACTCAGGTCCAAGGCATACATCTCAAAATCATATTACACTTTGCAAATTGCCACTGAATTTCATATTTTGATATGAAATTTGAAAAATGATAATTAATTCTAAAAAAATAAAAATCATGCAAACTATAACTTTTTGGAAAGATCAGGATGTCATCTAGTGGTCATAAAAATTTTAGATAAAAACAACCACGTTTGGCCCACGAAATCTGATGGAATAATACTTTAAGTTTGGTGGTCATTCTACAGCAAACTATAAAATTCAAAATTTCATTTCTCCCTCTATAGAGCTCTAAATTAGGTGCTCTCCATGGATATGGAAAGATTATGGTGTCTACTATATGCCTATAAAATTTCATAATCAGTGAACTTCGTTTGTCCCCTAAATGACATAGAAAACCAAACTGACCACATGAATAGTAACAGTGATAGTTTCTACATAATTTAGCAAACATTGAAAAATCATAATAAATTCTCTAGAGCTCCAAAAATAGTGCTCTTTAGCTCTATAAAAAACTCTATATGATACCTATATTCTTCCCAAATTTCATGCACAAATGTGTCCATTAGTCAGTTGGTCGATTAGGTCAAGAATGTAGCCAATTTTGAGACCATAATGGGGTCAAAGTGCACCAAGTGTCCTTCTAATCATACCATCATCATTGGAGCACCTCTAAAAGTATAAACACAGCATATAGAAACATTCCAAATGGTCTAAATGATCATGCAACTCAAAATCACCTTCCTATTTGCTGATATATAAATATACATTGTAATATCTGGTCCCTTGAAAATGCAAGAAAATGTGAGAAAACGCGAGAAATGTAATATACGATTTCTCCGTCAAAACATGAAATTCACCGAATACAAAAGAGAGTCCTCCAAATAGAGTAAATTGAGATCCAATAAAATTAGAATAATATTCTAGACGTCAAATAATGATGATTCAAGGCCAGAGGTGCCCTAAAATTGGGACCAAAATAGATGAAAAGAAAAAGAAAAGATAAAAAAAGATCCTGAAGAGTCTCTAGTTTAAGGAATCCTAGTTTTAACATATATTCATGGCTTTAGGCATGAATATCAAAAAATGGGGCAAGAATCTCAAAAATACGTGACCCACAGTTAAACTTTGTTTGATGAGACGGGTCCAATAACACATGTTGTCTAGATGGCTGGACGGGATTTGGTCTGGGATTCGATTAGCCCGATTAATAGCCATGAGGAAATAGAAAGAGGAAGTTATAACAACCATAGAAATAGAAACAACTAAAGGGCTAAGAAACCCTGAAGGATTTTCAAGGACTAAATTACAATAAATGAAAATTTTAGAGCACAATCATAATTCAGAACGATGAAAATTACACATAAAGACCCGGATGTCCGATTGACACCAGGATTTATAAGGATCGAGGTTGAGGGACCCTGATCTATGTTTGAGGCTTAGTATGGCCAAAAAGTAGAGGAAATAATATTTATAAATTTTAGAAAGTCTAAAGGTATATTTTGTATCATAAAACCTTAATGGGGCCCAGATACCGATTTTTAGACTGTTGTAAGGCCTAATAATTGATTCTAAAGGCCCAATAAGAGAAGAGAAGATATAACTAGGGCTTTAGAGAAGATGAAACCCAAATATAATATAAAATAAAAAGGAAAGAAGAAAATGATTAATTTAAAGAATTAATTATGGTTAGGTTAGAAATTAACTATGGTTGAGTTAGAAATTGACCATGGTTGAGTTAAAAAAATTAACCATGGTTACTAACCATCAAATCACCATAACTTAAGAGCTAAGAATAAGCATCCAAGGGTGTAGCCAAAGAATTTTGGAAAGAAGATATTTAGTCATGAAATTAGAAAATCAAAAGAAAAAAAAAAGAATGGAAGGCTAAGATTTGATCTTGAAAAGGTTGATCCAAGGGTCCAAATTTGGTATGACCATTTAACTTCATTTAAGTTCATCTCCTTCACCTCTATTCCACCATTTTCATGCCACATACAAGGGAGAGGGAGAGAAAAACGTGAAGAGAGAGAGAGAGAGGGAGAAAAAGTGGAAGAAGAAGTGAAATCAAGTGAAACTACCATTATTCTTCTCCAAATTTCTTTATCTTCTTCATCCTCCAATCATTTTCTCCAAAGGGCAGCTGCATCTTCATCCTTTATTCAAGGTGGCATGGTGCTCTAAGTGGGAAAAGAAGGGATTTTTGTATGAGAAAAGCAAAAGAAGCAAGAATTAAGCTTAAAGAGTAAGTTTTCTCTACCTTGCACTTGAAAATTTCATGGTTTAAGTTAGTTTTGTTAAACCCTAGCTATGGGCCACTTTTGGAAAGCATATAGATGATTAGAAATGGAGTTTCTATATTGAATATGAAGGCCCAGTAATTAAGTTTATATGTTGAATATGAAGGCCATATGAGCTTAGTCATTTTTGTTATGTGCTGGAACTTTGAAAAATACAAAGATTGTAATTTTTCGAAAAATGAAAATGTTGGGGAAATTCTGTCCACATTTTCCCAAACTTTTTATGGTGTTTTATTAATGTCTTAAAGTCATGGATACCAAATTTCAAGTCCTAAAACATAAATGAAGAGCCTATAGAATTTTTAGAACCAAAGAAACTCACTTTTGGGCCTAAAACAGAGTTGGGTTATGTTATGACCAAAACGTGTTGTTGGGGCTGGAATTTGATAATTTTATCCATTCCAATGGATTCAAAAGGGTGTTTTTAGCTAGGAATACCTATGGCAAAGCCCCCAAAACTCATAGAATAAAATTTCTAAATTTTGGCCAATAAATGTACACTATTCGGCCATAATGGATTGGAAGGGAAGGAGTTAGATTTTTCCAATTCCAATAGTTCCAATGAGTTTAAAAGGGTCATAATACCTTAGAAGTTAAGGTTTATGTATTGATTGTGGTGAATTATCATTATGATTATAGGGTTTGATATTTGTTTTGGGAACTCCAAAAGCAAGTAAATCGAGTTCCAAGGCTTTAGGAACAAAGTTTGCTAAGGTAGTAATTTTTCTTTCTCTTTCTTTAAGCTTGTATGTTTGTATAATGATGAGTGTTATGCTATATCAAGTTGTCATTTATGCTATAAGATGAGACATGTATGCTTAGATTGTGCTTGGTCTTGTATGAAATTCCTTGTATTCCTATGTGGTATGTGGCATCTTGATTGGCATTATGTTATGTACTTACATGCTTGCTTGTGAATGATATTGGTTTACTACTACTGAGGTTTCATAATCTCACCCTAAATATAACCCATGCTAGGTTCGAGTTCAAGCAAAGAAAGGGCAAAGGGTGTGGAGGTATAATGAGGACCTTACTTTTATGCATCACATTTTGTCATGTAATTAAATATCCTTGGATTATGGTATGTATGAGTCGTGTTATAATGCTATATGATAATAGGGCACGTAACAGAAAGCCATGTATATACTCAACTCTGAAGTAAAAAGAATATGACTAGCGTGCCTAAAATGCAATGATGCCTGTGCTTATATACAAAGTAATAATAATATGACAAATGAAGGGTAGAACCGGCTAGTTTATTTTAGGGGAAGCTTTATATGAATTTATATGTACTCCACTAAGTAAGTATTTTTTCCTTGTAAAGGACTTAGAATGCTTGAAGTAGAGCCCTGAACCAACCTCATACGATTTTTCTAAAATTAATTATGCATTTTCAAGGTTGGATAAAATTTTGGGAATGACCAAATGAATAGTGAAATTGTATGAGGAAGTTTTTAAAAAGAAATTTTAATTAGTTCAGGTTTTCATTGACTCCTCTAAGTTCTATATGAGCTATTTGTAGTAAGAAAAATGTTATATAGTAAGGTATGACATTTGTGGTTTCAGTGCAAAGTTCTAGGCTTTCTAAGGTTGTATATGGTTTGAGGATATGGCAATAAGGCAATGTAAAGGTTTATAGAGTTATGAAAAGCCTTGTATGAGGTATCTTGGGTGTGTAGAGATGACTTATGTTTTATTTATACTAAGTGAGTTATGAATGGTCATGAGTAGATGGTAAGTTGTGAGTGAGATTGGCGTCTAGTTCTAGAACAGAGTTAGGTGATCTAACAGCTAGAGCTCTATAATTTATAGTAGCTCACCGGGATCAGTGGCAAGCTTTGTGTATTAGGCAATAAGAAAGGATTGTGTAGTTGCTAGAGAGGCTTGCCTAGAGAGGTTATGAAAGGCCTAATCTCCCTGAGTGCCATACTCATACCGTTCAAGGATGTCTTGCTTAATGCAAGGGCAAGCAGTGAGGCATCACAGTTTGAGGTAAAGCTGCTACTACATAGAGTGAGGGTTAAGAGAGTTATCTCTCCCTAGCCATGACACCCATATATTAAGAGCCTAGAAAGCAATTCCCTCAAGCCAAGGTTTAAGTTTTAAGTTACACTCCATAGAGCCTTGACAGCCCATAAGTGGTAGTTAATTATGTATGTGTACAAGTAAAGCAAGGGGTGGAATCCTTTAGCTTTGATGATGGGTTGCAAACAGAGATGGTGAGGCTCAGATCACATAGCTAAAGAAAAAGCTCCTAGTTATAGTGGAGTGTACTGTGACATGAAAGGCCTTGTTGGTCATATTCAGGCCAACCTGAGGAATGAGCTATTATAGGGTCAATCGATGCACAGAGAGCGGGGACCCCTAGTATAAATAAAGTAAAAGAGAAGCAAATGGTCACGAAAAAATCAGTAAGTAACATGTGATTAGTGGGTCTAGCAGTTGAGACTAAGAAAGAACTCAACATTAGAGAGTATTAGACATAAGAATAATAAGATTGTTGAGACTCGCCTATAAGACGTTAACTCTAACCTAGGATGCTACCTTGTGAAATTCTAAATGACAGGCTAACATGATGAGTTTAAGACCTTATAAACACTATTAGGAAAACCTTGTTAACAAGGTTTTGAATTGTAGACTGCAATATCCGAGATCTTGTCGATAAGATCCTAGACCTTGTTGACGGGATGTTAATGTAGCCTTGAAATTAACATAAGATAAGGCTACCAGTAGTGAGAAATATAGTAAGCACTCTAGAAAAGTACACTTCAGGGGTAACCCCTAAAGATGAGTATAAGTAGCCTAGTGACAGAGATCTAGAAAAGAATGAGAATAGTTTTAAGAAGTACTAATTTATTGTAAGCTTATATGAGATAATTGGGCTTATTATAAGCTACAGGTCTGATTAGATAGGCAGCTTAGACTAAGTATGAGCTGAAGCTTAAGAAAAGTGACCAATAGCATCTTCTAGGTGAGGTGAAATGTTTAAAAAGAGAACACAGTGTAAAAGAAGAAATTAAATTGACTGAGAGCTCAGTGAAGGTTCTCTCTGGATTGATGAAGGAAGGATAAGATTTCTTGAGCTAGGGAAACCACCAGTAGTGGTTAGCAAATTCCCCTCAATAGACCCCTTGAATTGTAGAGTACAATGATAAAGGAAGCGAGAAAAAGCTAAGAAACTAGCGATAAAAGAGATGCCCTTACTTTAGTAATAACTAAATGAGTAGACTGAGTATAGAAAAGTAAGCAGACAAGGGTCCAATAGTTTGTCAGACGAGCTCCTTAATATGAGAATGATGTAGCATTAAGGCACGTGAGTAATTAGAGCACCCAATAGAGCATAAGTCTTCAGTAAGGTAGAATCCAAACATTGAGAGTACATGTCTTGGATTGGACTAGTAGAACCCTAAAATTAGTGTACTGTGCTCTTAGGGATGAGATTAAAAAGGTTGAATAAAGAGAAAGCCTAGCTCTAATCTGAAAGTAGAAACAATTTAAGACAAATAGTTAGTGCCTTAATACCCTCAGGGAAGCTCGAGGGAACTAGAAACCACTTAAGAAGATGAGTCTTTGCATTAGGCAGAGAAAGAGTGTAAGACGAAAGTGCCATAGAATTTAATTCTTAGGATTTCATGAAATAGAATTTTCCTACAGAGGGACAGTCTAGTTAAGAACAAAGCAAGAGTATGAGAGAAAGTAGATCCCCTTGATGTTATAAAGAGTGAACAAGTAGAGGAACCTAGAAAAAATGCAGGTACTTTTAAGCATAAAGAAACACTAATTAGTAAGAGGGACAGTCAGTAGTACAACATCTTTTTACCTAAGTAAAAGGATAGTAAAGGTAAAAGAGAGAGAATAGATGACGATGTTTAAGCCAAGGATATAATAGATTAAGAATAAATATTGAGTTGATGTATTTGAGAAAGTACACTTGTCCTTAGCGTAGATGCCTTTCTAGCATGATAGTGGCTGAAATAAAAACAGTTAGGCAATATAAAGTGACCCGAGATAAAGTAAAGAAAGAGTTCTCTTTTCCCCAAGTGTCTTATAGAAATAAAGAAGACAAAGAAAAGCAAGAGAGGAATACTTTAGATTATTAGGAAACTTGTAATATACAGGCGATAGTGGCTTTGAGCTCAGCCATGAGTGCCTGTGTATTGATGTTATGATTTGCTTGCAACAATGGTTACATGATATTGGGTCTGGCCAATCCAGTAGTAATGTGACTTGAGTGCGTAGCAAACAATGGCATCAATCATAAAAAGTGTTCTAGTAATCGAAGAGTATCTTAGTAGTTAAATCAAAAGATGAGCTAAAGAAAGATAAATAAGGGATTCCAGTAGTACTAGAATGATGAGAAAAACATGCAGAAAAGGAATGCCTAATAAAGAATAATATAGAAAAGAACGTGCTAATAGTAAAGAATGTTCAGATTCAAATAGCACGAGTTCAGTATATATGGTTTGAGTCCCTTATAATACAATTAAATGAAATAAGAAGGGACTAGTGTATAGCCTCTCTCCTATTAGAGATATTAGCCACACTCAGTGGGTGAGATGCCCTGGTGCCAAGGCACTCAAATAAAATAAATTGAGATCAAATAAAATTAGAATAATATTCTAGACCGCAAATAATGATGAGTCAAGGCTAGAGGTGCCCTAAAATTGGGACCAAAATAGATGAAAAGAAAAAAAAAGATAAAAAAAAGATCCCGAAGAGTCTCCAAGATTAAGTATGAAAGAGCCAGGGACTAAAATGCAAAGAAAAGTTATGTGCCAGGCAAAATGTATAGATTGTTCGAAAGTTTAGGGAATCCTAGTTTGACTGTTTATTCGTGGCTTTAAGCACGAATATCAAAAAATTGTACAGGAATCTCAGAAATCCATGACCCACGGTTAAACTCTGTTTGATCAGACGGGTCCAATAACGCTATATTGTCTGGATGGCCGGATGGGATCTGGTCTGGGATCCAACTAGCCCAATCAGTAGCCATGAGCGAAATAGAAAGAGAAAGTTGTAACAACCATGGAAATAGAAACAACTAAAGGGCTAAGAAACCTTGAAGGAGTTTCAGGGACTAAATTACAATAAATGAAAATTTTAGAGCACAATCATAATTCAAAACGGTAAAAATTACACATAAAGACCCAAATGTCTGATTACACTAGAATTTATGAGGATCGAGGTTGAGGGCCCCTGATCCATGTTTGAGGCTCAGTATAGCCTGAAAGTAGAGGAAATAATATTTATAAATTTTAGAAAGTCTAAAGGTATATTTTGTACCGTAAAACCTTAATGGGACCCAGATACCGATTTTTAGACTGCTGTAAGGCCCAATAACCAATTCTAAAGGCCCAATAAGAGAAGACAAGATATAATTAGTGCTTTAGAGAAGATAAAACCCAAATATAATATAAAATAAAAAGGAAAGAAGAAAAGGATTTGAGTTATTTTAAAGAATTAACCATGGTTAGGTTGGAAATTAACCATGGTTGAGTTAGAAATTGACCATGATTGAGTTAAAAAAATTAACCATGGTTACTAACCATCAAATCACTATAACTTAAGAGCTAAGAATAAGCATTCAAGTGTGTGGCCAAAGAATTTTGGAAAAAAGATATTTAGTCATGAAATTAGAAAATCAAAAGAAAAAAAAGAATGGAAGGCTAAGATTTGATCTTGAAAAGGTTGATCTAAGGGTCCAAATTTGGTATGACCATTTAACTTCATTTCACATCATCTCCTTCACCTCCATTCCACCATTTTCATGCCACATACAAGGGAGAGGGAGAGAAAAACGTGAAGAGAGAGAGAGGGAGAAAAAGTGGAAGAAGAAGTGAAATCAAGTGAAACTACCACCATGCTTTTCCAAATTTCTTTATCTTCTTCATCCTCCAATCATTTTCTCCAAAGGTCAGCTGCATCTTCATCCTTTATTCAAGGTGGCATGGTGCTCTAAGTGGGAAAAGAAGGGATTTTAGTGTGAAAAAATCAAAAGAAGCAAGAATTAAGCTTAAAGAGTAAGTTTTCTCTATCTTGCACTTGAAAATTACATGGTTTAAGTTAGTTTTGTTAAACCCTAGCTATGGGCCACTTTTGGAAAGCATATAGATTATCAGAAATGGAGTTTCTATATTGAATATGAAGGCCTAGGAATGAAGTTTATATGTTGAATATGAAGGCCATATGAGCTTAGTCACTTTTGTTATGTGCTGGAACTTTGAAAAACACAAAGATTGTAATTTTTGGAAAAATGAAAATGTTGGGGAGATGCTGTCCGAATTTTCCCAAAATTTTAATGACATTTTATTAATGTCTCAAAGTCATGGATATCAAATTTCAAGTACTAAAACATAAATTAAGAGGCTATAGAATTTTTAGAACCAAAGAAACTCACTTTTGGGCCTAAAATGGAGCTAGGTTACGTTATGACCAAAACTTGTTGTTGGGGCTGGAATTTGATAATTTTATCCATTCCAATGGATTCAAAAGGGTGTTTCTAGCTAGTAATACCTATGGCAAAGCCCCCAAAACTCATGGAATAAAATTTCTAAATTTTGGCCAAGAAATGCACACTATTCGGCCATAGTGGATTGGAAGGGAAGGAGTTGGATATTTCCAATTCCAATAGTTCCAATGGGTTTAGAAAGGTCATAATACTTTAGAAGTTAAGGTTTATGTATTGATTTTAATGAATTATCATTATGATTATAGGGTTTGATATTTGTTTTGGGAATTCCAAAAGCAAGTAAATCAAGTTCCAAGGCTTTAGGAACATAGATTGCTAAGGTAGTAGTTTTTCTTTATCTTTCCTTAAGCTTGTATGTGTGTATAATGATGAGTGTTATACTATATCAAGTTGTCATTTATGCTATAAGATGAGACATGTATGCTTAGATTGTGCTTGGCCTTGTATGAAATTCCTTGTATTCCTATGTGGTATGTGGCATCTTGATTGGCATTATGTTATGTACTTACATGCTTGCTTGTGAATGAGATTGGTTTACTACTACTGAGATTTCATAATCTCACCCTAAATATAACCCATGCTAGGTCCGAGTTCAGGCAAAGAAAAGGCAAAGGGTGTAGAGGTATAAATTGAGGACCTTACTTTTATGCATCACATTTTGTCATGTAATTAAATATCCTTGGATTATGGTATGTATGAGTCATGTTATAATGCTGAATGATAATAGGTCATGTAACAAAAAGCCATATATATACCTAACTCTGAAGTAAAAAGAATATGACTAGCATGCCTAAAATGCAAGGATGCCTGTGCATAATATAGGCAAAGTAATAATAATATGACAAATGAGGGGTAGAACGGTCTAGTTTGTTTTAGTGGCAACTTTATATGAATTTATATGTACTCTGCTAAGTAAGTATTTTTCCCTGTAAAGGACTTAGAAAGCTTGAAGTAAATCCCTGAACCAATCTCATACGATTTTTCTAAAATTAATTATGTATTTTCAAGGTTGGACAAAATTTTGGGAATGACCAAATAAATAGTGAAATTGTATGAGAAAGTTTCTAAATAGAAAATTTTAATTAGTTCAAGTTTCCATTGATTCCTTTAAGTTCTATATGAGGTATTTATAGTAGGAAAAACATTATATAGGAAGGTATGACATATATCACAGTTCATGAATGTTAAAAACTTACATATTTATTTGGTTGCAAAATTGATTCATACATTATAATTACATACTTTTACTTGTGCTCAATGATTTACATCTCATAAACTTCATATACATACAAACTTTGACATTAAAATGCATAAATTTCCTATTCTATTATCAAAGTCTTATTTTTCAAGTTGCTTGGCTCCCATTTGTTGCTCCATATGGCTCACCTAGACATGGTTAGACATAATATGGGGAAGAGTGAGATTTAAAAAATCTCAATAGCTCTTTTGTCCTTTCAAGCATACATATATAACACATTTTCATGTTAATGAATGCAAGCATGCAATGAAAGCTTCTAGTAAACATACATAAACATTTTTCAAGTCACATAAACTCATTCCAATCAAACATAGGCTCTAGGGACTTTTGGTTTAGCCTCACTCAAATTCTTTGGAACTTTTGGATTTGTCTCACTCACTTTTAGGGACTTTTGACTTAGCCTCATTCTTTCTTAAGACCTTTGGCTTTGTCTCATCCATTCTTAGGAATATTTGGCTTCTCCTCACACATTCTAAGGGACTTTTGGCACAACCTCACCCCTTAGGAGCCATCTTGTATTCAAAACATGTCTCAAGGAGCATAATGGTACCATAGCATTTAATCAATGAGTATAAACATATTTTATGATTCAAACATACACACAAGCATCTAATGATAATTAAACATCCAAGAAATGCATACAAGAAAGGATAGAGAGCTACCTTGAGTCAAGAGACACAAGTTTTCTTCCTCGGATTTTCTTTTCCCCTTCTTGGCCTCACACACAGACACCTAGGAAGATCTTGATTTTCTTATCCTAGACACATCAAATAAGACACAATTACATCATTGGAACCAATTGTAGCCTCACATAAACTCTATGCAAGCTTACCTTAACGTATGGCATAGTATGGTTCCATATAAGAGTATAATGAAGCAACCCCTAGAATTTATGATCTTGGCTCCAATTTCTCATTCAATCTAAGTCTCATGACTACATTTAAACTTATTAGAATCATCACAAACTCAATTCAAAGAGCTTAAACTCAAGTTGCTTCTTTATGTCTTAAAAAGGAACCTAAACTTCTATCTTATAAACCATGGCTTCTAAATTAAAAATAATGATTCCTTTGATGTTTATTATTCATATCTAGACCATTTCTGTTCTTGGAATTAAAAAAAAAAACTCTCTCTAGGTACCCTTTCCCTTTCTTAGCCCAAACATGTGCTAAAGTTGGAGCCCATGGAGTTCTTTTGGTTTTCCTAGGGAATTTGCCACTTGTGAAGCTTCCTAGATGTCTTATGAACTTATACATACTCTTACATAAGCTAGATTATCATTAGAAAGCTTCAAAAATTACTAGGTACAACAAGAATCCTAGGTAACATAACTTAATTTCTAAAGCTTCTCTTTTAGTTTCAATTGCATATTCTGACTCCTCATGCCTTAAAACCCTTGTTCCTACCTTGCTATTACTAGAAATCCTTCCCTCCTTGATGGGCCTAGGGTTGGCCGCAACACCTATGAACAAAGAAGATAAGATGAAGCAAAATAATCAATGGTTTCTTACTTTACTTGCAAGCTTTTCTAAGGAGCTTTCTAAAACTTTTAATCTCTCCTTTAAATTCTCTTTTCCTCCTACTGAGCCAGCCATAGAGCAGCCCCAAATTAATTATAAAATTATAGGAAAAAAGAGGAGAAATAGGAAAAGAAGTGTGGAAAAGCCTTAATATCTTACCTTTTCTACTTGGTTTTCCCTTCCTTTATTCCTCTCTTTTGGTGCACCACTTCAAGGTGTCTAAAAATATAGTTTGAGGTAGAGCAAAGTTGTTTTAAGCATAAGGGAGAAGTGGGGCGTGATATATAAAAGGCTAGACTAAGTTATGACACTTTTTGAAAATTCTAATTTTGTCATTTTTCTTAGTTCTTTCCATTAGGGCTTATTTCAACTTCTTTTTGAGAACTACCATTTTCATTATAAAATTTAAGTCCCTTAATTCATAAAATGCTTTTGGTTTCACCCAACTTGGATTTGGAACCTTCCCGAATGAATTGATTACAGTTTTGGTCAACTGATACTCTAAATTGCATACCAGATGGATTTTGGTCATTCTAAGGGTTCTTATGGTTTTTATGAACTCTAAGAACCTTAGGAAACTCAATTTTTTCATTTAAAGATCCCTCCTTTGAGTTTTCTAAAAGTTGGCCAAAATTACAAAAATACCACTGCTTTTTGTCTAATTTTGTTTAACTATTCTGGCTTTAGTTTTAGGGACTTTTTAGGCTTATATTCTCATTTTTAGATGTCTAGATTATCACTCTAATTTTATTTGGCCTCTAATCATTCAATTTAGGGGACATCCTTTTATAATTTCCTTAGTTTAAGGCTTTTAGAATAATGGGATATTACATACCCTTATTTGATAGGGAGTTGGATGCGGAAAAAGTAGAGGCATGGGTCATGCAGTTAGAAAAAATATTCACAGTGATGGATTACACTTTAGAGTAGAAAGCTTAAGTCACCAATTTCATGCTAGAAAAAGAAGCTGATAAGTGGTGGCACAGTACAAAATCATTAATGCAGACTAGTACGTAGCTATTCATTAAGCTATCTTGGTATTCTTCCTATCTCTAGAGATGTGATGATGAAACCTTAAGATGAAAAAGATTTGAAAATGGGTTAAAGCCCCTAATTAGAGATAAAGTCACTCCATAGCAGATCAGAACATTCAATGCTATTATGGAGATTAACAAGGTGATGGAAAATAACCTACGCGATATCTTACCTGTAGTGATCGCAGTTAGTTAGAAAGGGGTTCCAAAATCCAATAGACCGAAACCATAAGACATAGTAAGTGTAACACTTAGCAGTCAGAGAAGAGGGAAGGTGCAGTGGAATAGAAGGCCATATAAAGGCAAAAAAGCACAGCCCAGCAAACCTCAGTCATCCACAGTGACATGCTTCAAATACAAGAAGTTGAGGCACATTGCCAGCCTCCACCTAGGCCACAAACCTAAGGTAGAGTGTTTGCCTTCACCTAACAGGAGGCCAACGTGTCACCCAGTTTAATCAGAGGTATGCTCATAGTGAATGGTTCTCTTGTGATTGCTATGTTTGATTTTGGTGCTAGTCACTCATTTATATCTTATGATTGTGTGAGGAAATTGGGTCTATCTATTAGTACTTTACCTTTTGATTTATCTGTTACCATACCTACTGGAAGCCATATTATTACTTCTTATACATGCCTAAATGTCATTGTATAGTTTAATCATTGCCATACTATCATTGATTTGATTTGTATGCCTTTCCATGACATTGACTTGATTGTTGGCATGAATTGGATGGCTACAAATAATGCCATACTTAATTGTGAGCATAAAACTATTACCCTACCTGCTTGTAGGCCATACCTAGGATAGAAGCTAAGTTATCCTTTTTGGCTACTACCCAGGCTGACAGATACCTAGACCATGGATGTCAAGGGCTTTTAGTCTTTTTCTCTATACAGGCTAAGGTAGAGGAAGGGATAGAGGAGATCCTTATGGTTGGGGAATTCCCAGAGGTTTTCCCTAAAGAATTTGATTTTAGTGGCCTACCTCCTGAGAGAGAGATAGAGTTTCCTATAGATATTATGCTTAGGGCTGGACTAGTGTCCAAAACTCCTTATAGGATGGCTCCCACTGAGTTTGCTAAGTTGAAAGAGTAAATATAGGAATTGTTAGAAAAAGGGTTTATACACCCTAATGTCACCCTGAGGAGCTCTTGTATTATTTGTGGAAAAGAAAGATGATAGCTTGAGATTGTGTATAGATTATAAAGAATTGAATAAAGTTAATATCAAAAGTAAATATCCTTTCTCTATAATAGATGACTTGTTAGATCAGTTAATTGGGACATCTATATTTTCTAAGATAAACCTTAGATCTGGGTACCATCAATTGAGGGTTAGAATTGAAGATGTCCTAAAGACAGCCTTTAGGACTTGATATGGCCATTATGAGTTTCTGGTGATGCCATTCCATTTGACAAATGCACTAACTATATTTATGGATTATATGAATAGGGTATTCAAATCATATTTAAATAAATTTTTTGTGGTCTTTATTGATGGTATTTTGGTATACTCTAGATGATTTGAGAAGCATGAGAGACATATGAGAATAGTCCTAGAAACCTTAAGAGATAAAAAGTTGTATGCCAAATTTAGTAAATATGAGTTTTGGCTAACTGAGATAAGATTTTTAGGTCACGTAATATCACAGGTGGGGGTTGCTTTTGATCCCTATAAAGTAGAAGCCGTGTTATAGTGGGAAATGCCTAAAGACATCACCAAGGTTAGGAGCTTTCTAGGTTTGGCAAGGTATTATAGATGTTTTATTCAAGGCTTTTCTTAAATAGCCTTACCACTAATGAGACTAACTAGGAAAGAGACACCTTTCGTGTGCGATGATAGATGTGAGAGGAGTTTCCAAAAATTGAAACTCCGATTGACCACTGCCCTTGTACTGATTATACCTGACCCTAGTAAACCATTTGTAATTTATAGTGATGCCTCTAGAAAATGGTTAGGATGTGTGTTGATGCAATAAGGTAGAGTAGTGGTGTATGCCTCTAGGCAGTTGAGGCCTTATGAGGAGAATTATCCTACACATAATTTAGAGTTAGTTGCGGTGGTATATTCCCCCAAAATCTAGAGGCATTATTTGTACGGTGCTACAATAGAAATTTATAATAACCACAAGAGTTTGAAATACCTATTTGACCAGAAAGAATTAAATATGTGATAGAGAAGATGGATGGAATTATTGAAAAGTTATGATAATGTAATATCCAGTTCTCTGAAAATGAGAGAAAATGCAAAATGAACGAAATTCATCGAATACAAAAGCAAGTCCCTCAAAATGGCCTAGTTAAGGTCCTAAAAAATTTGGGAAGTATTCTAGACTCTTAAAAGTGAGAATCTCAGGCTCAGTGGAAGGAAAAATGGAGCTAGAATAAAGAAACAAAATGTAACGAAAGGTTGACGAAACATAAGGGCATTTTCTTCATTTTGAGCAAATTTTGGAATTCTCATAAGAAGGCTTTTTAAATGAAAGTTTTGAGTTCTCTAGGGTTCTCAAAGACCCTGAAAATCATAGGAAGCCCCGGAACAGCTAAAACCCTTCCAATGGACGTTTTTCAATGTTAGTTGACCCGAACTTTAAATGATTCATTCGAGAAGGTTTTAGCTCCGATTTGAGTGATTCCAAAGGCATTTTATTTAATTGGAAACCTAATTTTATGATGGAAAAGACGATTGTCAAAAAGGAGTTAAATAAGCCTAAATAGAGCAAATAAGCATGTAGGGGCAAAATGGTCATTTTGAAAAATTGTAAAAGAGGCTTCTTAAGTAAGATTACACCTCATCACCTTCTCTAAACTTACATTTGTAGAAAAATGGGTAGCAATGGCATGACATTAAGAGGGGAGAGAGAGAAGGAGTTTAAGCTTTCATTTAGGTAAGTAAACGATCATGTTTCATCCTGCACCAATTAGGAAATTTATTTCTCTCTCTAAGAGCTCTCTAATGGTGGTTTTCTTTTCTTGAAAACTTGAAAATTCAGGTCTAACCCAAGCCAAAAAGGAACCCTTTTCAAGAAATCAATCGGTGAAAAATAATCTATGCGAAGAAAGCTCCGTGTTAAGGTAAGACTTCATTTGAAACACTTGTAAAATCTTGTATTTCCAAGCCATTTAAGCTTAGGTCTAGAGAGAGAAAGTGAGGAGAAGAGTTTTCCTTTATGTATTCTTAATGGAACCAAAGGTTATGGAGTGTGAGGATTAAGAATATACAACTAGAATTGAAAAGGAAGCTTTAGAATGCAAGTTATAGAATTTAGGGATTTAGTTGTACCTAGGCTAAGATGAAGCTTCCTAGTAGTAATTTAAGTTGTCTAAGAGTATATATGAGTTCCTAAGATACCAAGAGAGCCTCCCATATGCTTCTCCCATCAAAAAAATTAAGGCAACTCCATTGGTGCCTTATGGAAGCATAGCCTTGGCCAAGGAGGGTTCATGCACCTAGGGAGTGTTTTAATTCCTTACAAGCTTAGTTTTGCATCATGTATGATGGGAGAGTATGAGAGGAAGCCTTGGAAAAATTTTAAAAACCATAGATAGTGAGATGGTATCATAGGTTCCATATTATGGCTTAAAGAAGGAACACCTAGCTAGGCTTCTTGATTTGATTGTGTGATGACTCCAAAAGACTTAAAAGGAGTCAAGAATCATAAATAAATGGAGGGAATGGAGCCAAGATGATATTTCCCAAAGGTTGCTTCATTAAGTGCATTATGGAACCATAAAAGAGCCTTATGAGTCACCTAACTTTTCTAGTGATTGTGTGGCCTTAGAATTTGATTCAAGAGTATAATTAGCTTTCATATAATGTGTTTAGGCCAAGAGAAATGATCTCCACCTTCTTGGGTGTGTGAGGTCAAGGAAGAGGATTCAAGACTCTGATGCTAGTAAGGTAGCTCTCTCCACCTTCTCTGATGCATGATTGCTTGCTTTACTTGTCTTTGAATGTTTGTATGTGTATTTCAAGCCATGAGAAATGTTCTAGCATGAGCTCTTAATCCATGGCACTATGATGATGCATTATGTTTTCTAAATGATGTTCATGATGTTTGCTTAAGTGTGGTGAGGTTAAGAACCCCTAGCCATGGTGAGGATGAGCCAAGAACCCTTAAGATTAGTTGAGACAAAGTAAAGAGTCTCTTAAAAGTGAGGTTGACTTCCAAGAGCTTGGTTGAGTCCAAGAACCTCTTAAAGAATGGGTGAGGCAAGTTCAAAATCCACAAGTAAATGGGTGAGGCCAATCCACTTGCTTGGCAAACCTATATATGCTATGTATGACTTTTTTAAATGCTAAGAATGCTTCTTCAATGATTCCACATGTCTATATATCATACATGCATTTGTGAGACTTGTTTTACATGCTTTATGTATGATTAAATGGGAGATGAGCTATTGGGATTCTTTGAATCTCATCCCCTCCTCTCTAATATTCTAACATGCTAGGTGGACCAAGAGAGCAAGGTAATAGAAGCCAACTACCTTAAAGATGAGAGCATGACATCAAAGTGTCTTGAAATGGCTACTTTAAGGCCTTATGGATAGCAATTGATGAAATCCCTAGTTGTATATGACCTATGATGTTATGATCATGTATAATTATGTTAATGTATTGTGTATAAATGAGAGCTAGGGTTATATGTATGGAAATACTCATTTTGGTCATGTAATGACAATTTTGCATTATGGAATTTCATGTATGAATGGAAGTGGAATGGTTAAAATAAGATGCATGAGGTTTAGGACCATCTGGGAAGCTCATATAAGTCCTAATTATGCTTTTAGACTTGCCCAAGAGGTGCCAAACTCCAAGGAAAGCCATTTGAACATTTTGGTATCCCATATAGAGCCAAAATTGACTATAATAGAACCCTATATCACTTTTTGTTCAAATGAGCTCTTCTTAATCTGAGATTTGGTATACAATTAGAGCTTGTTAAGAGCTTTTTGGAAAGCTAAAGAACAGAATTTGTGGACGTCTAGAGAATATTTGATGAATTTTCAAAATTAAAATTTTTTTTAGTTTTGGTTATGTCATTATTCATAGTGGTCCAAAAATGACATCACATAGGGCCCAAATGATGTCCAATTACCACTAAATTTTATACAGAGAAACTAGACATTCATGGGGACTTTTACCAACTACAAGCACCTCATTTGGATGTCTAGAGAGGGAGATATGAATTTTTAAAGATCCTATCCAGTATCAAGAACTCCAACTGACCTCAAGTACTGTTTGATCAATTTTTGATGCCTGGAAATGCCTGAGAACGTTATTTTTAACCTCTAGCTAACATATACATCTTTCTATATTGGTATCATTTGAATGAATTGGATTTTTGTGGAATTAATTGGACATTTTTTAAGTTTGCTGCATAATTCTAAGATAGCACCAGTGAACAACCTAACCTCTGGACCATTGCAAATGTCAAATGTCTTTTGTGTTAGATGTTATAGTTTGGACATATTTTTATCATGAATTAGACATGTGTAGCTTTCTATAATGGCCAAGAATGCATGATTTTGATTTTTCTAGAATTAGTTATGATTTTCCAAATTGTGTGACAGAAATGAGGAAAATTTATCTATATATATATATGTATTTTATGCTTTCCTTTGATTTCCATGAGATATAGGCCACTTTTGATGATGCAAATGAGTTATATTCATGTAATTAAATATGAGAATGTGATGTATGAGCTCACATGGTCCATGTGACATCGAATGAAATTTTTATACGTGACGCAATGCTATAAAAGTTATTATTTTAATGCCTTTTTCTTTAAGAATTTTTATGATTCTTAGAAATGAGGTATTTAAGGGCATGAAATGAACTAGAAATTATGGTGTTATAGATTAAACCTTGAAATACCATCCAAGCAAGGCCAATGTGGTGGCTGATGCCTTGAGTAGAAAATCCATCCATACAACCCATATGATGATTTAGGGAACAGGAACTCATAGAGAATTTTAGAGATATGAATATATCTTGCCATATGGTATTGGGTAAATTGTTTTTAAGTGAAACCCGAATAGTGAATGATTTGAGAACCTAGATTATAGGTGCCCAGAGAGAGAATGAGTTTCTAAGACAGATTAGAAGTGAGATTTCCTAAGGTAAGATGTTAGATTTTAAGATGTCTAAGGATGGTATGATAGTATACTAAGATAGAATCTGTGTGTAAGACCATAGATTTCTAACTTTGTATCATATTACTTCTAAGTCTCATGTCATGAATTACACAAGAATAAGAAAAAATGACATTAAAATAAGGCATTTCCTTGCATTGCGCTATGTATAAATTTTTCTTTCGGAGCTCTGTGGGTCATATGGACTCATGAATCATATTCTCACATTTAATTACATAGATACAACTCAAATTCATCACCAAAAGTGGCCTACAACTCGTGGAGAGCAAAGGGAAGCTTAAAACACACATTTGCATTTTCGGCCAGATTTTCCACATTTCTGTCATGAATTTTGGAAAATCATAACTAATTTTAGAAAAATTGAAATCATACATTCTTGGCCATTCTAGAAACCTACATATGTCTACATCATCCTACAAATATTTTTAGACCATAATATCCATCACAGAAGGAGTTTGACATTTGAAAAGGTCCAGAGGTCTAGCTATCACCTGGTACTGTCACAGGTTTCTACAGAAAATGTCAAAAATATCTAATTAATTTTAAAAAATTCCAATCCATACAAATGATACCAATATGGAAAGCTATGGATGTTAGCTAGAGGAAAAAAATATTTCCAAACCAGCTTAGGCAACCCAGATCTCAGCATTTGATAGAACAATAACTGTGGTTGGGTAAGGGTCCTGATACTAGATAGAATCTTTAAAAATTTATATCTCCCTCTCTAGACCTCCAAATGAGGTGCTTCTAGTTGGCATGAGTCACTATGAATTTCTAGTTTCTCTATATAAAATTTTGTGGCAATTGGACATCATTTGAGCCTTGTGTGATAGAATTCATTTTCAGACAAAATGAATAGTGCAACAGACAAAACTAGAAAAATTGCCAACTTTGAAAAATTCTCAAATATTCTGTAGAGTTTCAAAAACAATGATCTTTACCTTCCTAAAAATATATTAATGAGACCTAATTTCATACCAAATCTCAGACCAAGAATAACTCATTTGGCCAAAAAGTGATATAGGGTTCCATTATGGTCATTTTTTGCTTCATATGGGATACCAAAATTGCCAAATGTCTTTCTTTTGGTTTTGGCACCTTTTGGGCAAGTTTAAAAGCACATTTAGGACTTGTATGAGCTGTCCAAATGGTCCTAAACCCTATGCATCTCATTCTGGCCTTTCCATTCACACATATGCACATTACATCAAACTTTCCAAAATGCATACTTTGCCATTACATATCCAATTTCTATTCTATGGTTCATACATCATGTAATACTATAATTTCTTAGCTCATTCTATGCTATCTTTATACCTTATATCAATCAATACATATAAGAGGCAAGAAAATGGCATTAAAATATTGATTATTCTTACGTTGCACTGCGTATAAAAATTCTATTCAGAGCCATGTGGGCCGAGTGATCTCATACTATACTTTTCCATATTTAATTACATGTATAAAACTCATTTGCATCATAAAATCATGCCCACGACTCATGGAAACCGAAATGGAACCTAGAATATAGAGGTTTATTTTCAGCTAGATTTGGCCCTTTTCCTGGCCCAATTTTAAAAAATCATAACTAATTCTAGAAAAATCAAAATCACATATTCTGGGACATTATAGAAAGCTACTGATGTCTATTTCATAGTAAAAAATATGTACAAACTATAACACCCATCATAGAGGGTATTTGACATCTGAAAAGGTCCAAGGGTCAAACTGCCTCCAGATGTTATCATAGATTCTGCAGGAAACTTTGAAAATGTCTAATTAATTCCAAAAAATTCCAATCCATGTAAATGATACCAATATGGAAATCTATGAATGTTAATTGGAGGGGAAAAATAATTCTAGACTAGTTTAGGTAGCCCAAGCCTCAAAATTCAATAGAACAGTAACTCAGGTCGGGTAAGGGTCCTGATACTGGATAGAATATTCAAAAATTCATATCTCCCTCTCTAGACCTCTAAATAAGGTGCTTCTAGTTGACACAAGTCACTAGAGATGTCTAGTTTCTCTGTATAAAATTTTGTGGTAATTGGACATTATTTGCCCTATGAGTGATAGAATTTAATTTCGGACCAGTGCAACAATACCAAGGACCAAAACTAGAAAAATTTTCAATTTCAACAATTCGCCAAATATTCCACAGACTCCAAAAATTACCAACTTTCTTAATAAGCTCTAGATGCATGCCAAGTTTCAGACCAAGAAGAGCTCATTTGGACAAAAAGTGACATAGCCTTATGAAATGTTCACTTTTGCTTCTTATTAAGAGTGACTTTGCACCAAATGGCCTCTTCTTAAGTTTGGCACCCCTTGAGCAAGTTTCAAAGCACAAATATGACTTGTGGAGACTACCCAAGTGATCCCAAACCTCATGCATCTTGTTTTGGTCTCTTAACATCCATTTATGCATAGTTACATCAAGTCATCCAGAGCCAATTTGCACAATGCTATTGATTTAGTGTCATATAAAGTCTACATCATATACATACATCATTTTACACTTATCCATGGTCTTACATGACAAAAATATTACATACATCATTACTTTGACATTTAACCACCATTTAAAGTACATGTAATACACCAAAATAAAGATGTTCAAAGTCCTTAGCTTGCATCTCTTTGACTTGGAACATTACTTAGACAATTCAAGGATGAGGGGGAAAGGGGAGTGAGATTCCAAGAATCTCAATAGCTCACACACCCATTCACACCACATTCAAGGCATACATACATCAAATTCATAACTATGCAAGCATAAAGTATGCAATAAATTCCATCTCATGCCACATTCACATGTCGAGATCACTTTTATGCTCTAAGAACTTTTGGTTTAGCCTCACCCCATTTCTAAGATCTTTGGATTTGCCTCACTCTTGGCTTAGGGACTTTTGACCTTGCCTCACCCATTCAAGGGACTTTTGGCCTTGTCTCACCCATGCCATGAGACTTTTGGCATCTTTTCACCTTTATCAAGGGACTTTTGGCATCACCTCACCCTTATGAGCTCTTTCCACAACCATAGTCATTCAAGACAACACATTGGTACCAATGCACAATAAGGATCAAGTGGCATGTTATCAAGCATCAAGAATGCATGCAAGCACACTAAGACATACATATGCACACAAGAATGCAAAGAAAATGAGGTGGAGAGCTACCTTTTTATTTATGCAAGCTCACTTTGCAATTTCCTTCCCTTCCTTGGTTTCACAAGAGCACTTGGGTTGAGTAGGGTTCTCTTGGCCTAGACATTACAAACATCACACAATTACACTCTTGAAGCAAGCCAAGATATTAAACTAAAGTTTATTAAACACTTGGTTCCATAATGGACATATTGGTTCCATAAATGGCCTATTGAAGCAACTCATATCATTCAAGTGCTAGGCTCCATTCTCTTGTTATTTCTAGACTTCTTGGGCTCATTTAGGGTCCTTGGAGCCATCATCAATTCAATTGCACCATTGGAAGACCAAGTTGCTTCATAAAGCACCATTATAGACACCATTGTCCCATCTCCCAATCCATGGCTCCTAAATTTTCCCAATGGTTCCTCCCATCTTCTAATACGATATGGAGTCCTAAATCAAGGGTAGAACAAATTAAAATACTCCTTAGCCCATTAAACCCCTCTTGGCCAAGACAAGCATGAATTTGGGCTTCTTGGAGTTTCAAAATTTTCCTTGATGGGAGAGCCACTTGGGAAGGTCTCTAGGGGTCTTAGGAGCTCAAGGAAACATTCAAATAGTCAAGGAATCACTTACACCAAATCAGATTTTACAAAACCCTATGAAAGCCTATACTTTTCTATCGTGATGTCCTTCAGTTTTTCTTGGAATTTCTTGCCATATTCTTAATCCCTGCACTCTTTTTCCTAAGTTTCTCTCTTGGTTCTACCAAAAATCCAGCCCCTCCTACCCCATCCTAGGTTGGCCGAAACATACAAGAAGAAGGGACAAGAAGAGGCTACCATAGGAATGATATTTTACTTTATTTTTCCTTAGTTTCTTGGATGTTTTTTCCCTTGGTTGGCTTCTCCTCTCCAAACACGAAATTTCCCTCCTTGGTCTGACCTCAAAATAGAACCAAATCATTTAAAAAATCCATGGAAAGAAAGGAGGAAGAGAGGAGAACAAGATTGAAGGAAGATGGAGCAAGAAGTTCCATGAAATTACCTAGTTTCTCCTTAGCTTTCTTCCTCTTTTTCTCCTCCCTTTGGTGCATCTAAGAGAGTTGAAGATCTTTTGTATTTTGGGCAGAAAGGGTCATGCTTATTAAAGAGGAGAAGAAGGGAGAAAAGTGTGGAACTCTTTAGAACATTCAAGAACCCATTATTTCTAATTTTGCCCTTCTGTAATGGCAATTTTGTTTTGGCCTCATTTTAGCACCTTTTTGAGAACTGTCTTTTCCTTTCATAAAATTTAGGTTCCCAATTTAATAAAATACCTTTGGAATCACTCAATTTGGAGCTAAAACCTTATTGAAAGAACCGGTTAAAGTTTGGGTCAACTAACATTGAAAAATGTACAATGGAAGGGCTTTACCGATCCCGGGGCTTCCCATAGTTTTTGGGGCCTCTGAGAACCTTGGGTAACCCAAAAATTTCATTTAAAAAGCTCTCCTATGTGATTTTCCAAAAGTTGCACTTTTTTACAAAAATGCCATTACGTTTCATTAGTTTCCGTCGCAAATTATTTCTCCATCCTAACTCCGTTTTTCTTTTCGTCTGAGCCTAAAATTATCATTTTTAGGAGTCTAGGACTCTACCCAAATTTTTTGGGAAATTATCTAGGTCATTTTAGAGGACTTACTTTTATATGGCTTATTTTATTATTTTACAAAAATTACATTTGTTACACATCATGTTCATACATTTATACATCACATAATATCATAATTACATATGTCTAAGGGGTCATAGACCATATACATTGAAGGGATACATCATATGACACAATTATGGGCTTAAAGTGGCAAAACTTAAGCATTTGGTTGTTAATCTTCTTTTTTCAAGGTAATTGGCTCCCATTACCATGTTCACTTGGTCCACCTAGCATGTGAGATCATTGGAAAGGAGGGAGTGAGATTCAAAGAATCCCAATAGCTCATCTCCCATTCAATCATACATAATGGATGAAAACAAGTCTTATAAATGCATGTATAGTCACGTTGACATGTGCAAGCACTCAAGAAACATTTTCATCATTTAAGAAAGTCATACATAGCATACAAAGGCTTGCCAAGCAAGTGGATTAGCCTCACCTAATTTCTTGTAGATATTGGACTTGCCTCACCCATTCTTTAATGCATTCTTGGACTCAACCATGCTCTTGGGAGCTCACTTTGCTTTTGGGAGACTTTTTGCTTTATCTCAACCAATCTTAAGGGTTCTTGGCTTATCCTCACCATGGCTAAAGGTTCTTGGCCTTACCACACTCAAGCAAACCCAAGCCCATATCAAAACATCATATGAAACATAATGTGTCATCATAAAATAATGGCATATGAAATCATGCTATCATACTTTCATGGCTTGAAAATACACATACACACATTCTAAGACAAGCTAAGCATATCCATGCATGAGAGAAGGTAGAGAGAGCTACCTTGCACCCAATCACACACTTTTTCTTTTGAATTCAAGCTCTTCTTTTTGGCTACACACATACAAAATATAGGGAAGGTTTCTCTTGGCCTAAACACAAGTTATGGAAGCCAATTAGGTTCATGAAACACATTCTAAAGCCACACAACATGTTTAGACACTAGGTTGCTTTACAAGTTCCATTATGGTCTATAATTGCACCTAATGAAGCAACACCCCTCAAACAATTTTTAAGCTCCATTCTTTCCTTTCAAATATGATTCTTGACTCCTTTTAAGCCTCTTGGAGTCATCACACAATTAAAACAAAGAGCCTAGCTACATGTTGCTTCTTTAGGTCATAATATGGAACCTAAAGCACCAACTCACTTTCTATGAGTTCCAAATCTTTTCCAAGGCCTCCCCTTGTATTCATTCATCATATATGACTCAAGAATGGCCTTAGAAAAATTTAAAACTCTCCCTAGCTACCCCAACCTTGCTTGGCCGATATTATGCCCATTTTTAGCCTTCTTGGAATTCTCTTTGTTTTCTTGAAGGAGGAAGCATATGGGGGGTATCTTAGAGATCTTAGGAGCTCATTTAAACTCTTTATTAGGCCTAGTAATTATCATATGAAATCAGATTTTGGAAGGTGCACACAAAACCCTATAATTTACATCTTGAAATCAAATAGTTTTTTGATAATTTCCTTTGCATATTCTTAATCTCCAAATCCTTTTTCCTTAGATTCATGCTTGGTTCTGCCTAAAAATCATCTCCTCCTAGGGTTTTCTCAAGTGGGGCAAAATGGTGGAGAAGGTAACCAAAGATGACAACCATAGGAAGAGAAATTACCTTATTTTCTTGCTTTTTCTCACTTAAATCTTGTGTTCTTTGAGCTCCTCTATTCAAATCCGAATTCTCCCCTCAATTTCTCCCTTAAAACAGATTTATAAACTTCATTTTAATCATAGGAAGCAAAGGAGAATGGAGGAGAAGAGATTTGGAAGAGAAAGAGCATGAAAAACTACTAATTTACATACCTTAAGCCTTTGATTTCTCCTCTTCTTTGCCTTGCTCTTGTGCTCCACTCTCCCTAGGGTTTTCCTCTGGTTTTGGCTAGAACATGGTCGTGCATAATGAAGGGAGAAGAAGAGTGCATCATATATATAACTGGGAGTAAGTTATACTTTTCAAAAATTTCTATTTTGCCCTTCGTTCTTGGCATTTTCGTTTCTCCTTCGTTTTAGCTCCTTTTTTAGAACCGTCTTTTCCATTATGAAATTTAATTTCCAATTTAGTAAAATACCTTTGAAATAACTCAAATTAGAGCTAAAACCTTTTCGAACGGATCCGTCAAAATTTGGGTACACTAATATTAGAAAACGTTCACCGGAGGGGTTTTAACTGTCCTAGAGCTTTCCATGGTTTTCAGGGCCTCTGAGAGCCCTAGATAACTTAAAAATTTCATTTAGAAAGCTTTCCTGTGTGAATTCCAAAATTTGCTCAAAATTATGAAAATGTCATTACGTTTCATAAGTTTTTTGTAAGAATTTGTTTCTTCATTCTAGCTCCATTTTTCTTTCCATTTGAGCCTAGGATTCTCATTTTTAGGAGATTAGAATGCTTCCCAAATTTTTTGAGACCATAACTATCTCATTTCGGGGGACTGCCTTTTGTATCCGGTAAGTTTTATTTGTTGGCAAAGAAACTGTACGTTACGTTTCTCACTTTTTCTCTAGTTTTCAGAAAACCAGATATTACACTGTGTGCGTAATTAGGTTGAACAGAGAGAAAGGATTTTAGAAAAGGCACACAGGAGTAAATATACTATCCCACCAGGTGCCACCAAGATGTATCAAGATTTGAAAATAGTATTTTGGTGGTTAGGAATGAAAAATGATATAGCCAGTTATGTGGCTTGATGTTTAATGCATCAGAGGGTGAAAGTAAAGTATTAAAGACCAGCTGGGTTATTACAAACCCTAGATATCCTTGAGTGGAAATGAGATAGTATAGCTGTTGATTTTATTATGAGGTTACCTAGGACATCCTCTGGACACGATACTATCTAGGTAATTGTTAATAGATTAACAAAGTTTGTACACTTTTTAGCTATTAAGGCTACTTATACATTAGATAAATTAGCCCAGTTGTATATAAGAGAAATTGTACGACTTCATGGAGTGCCCTATAATATTCAGTTTCTTTAGAATTAGATTGAAATCGATTAGATTACAAAAGGAGACCCCCCTCCAAAATGAAATGAAATCAGGCAAGCTAAAGCTAGATTAATAAACAGAGCATTTAGAAAATGAGGGTAAGGAACCAGAGGTGGCTCGAAATTGGAGCCAAAATAGCAAAATGATTTATTAAGGAACATAGTGGCAAAAATCAAAATTTCAGGCAACTTCTTGAAAAGTTAAAGAAAGGATTTTTAAATGATAAAATTGAGCTCATTAGGGTTCTTAGAGACCTTAAAAACCATAGGAACCATTAGAATGATTAAAACCCTCCAAATGTGCATGTTTAGCAAAGAATTGACTAAAACTTTGACCGGATGATTTGAGATGGTTTCAAACTCATAAAATTGGAAGAAAATGTTTTTTATAAATTAGAGGACCTAAATTTTCATATGGAAAAGATGGCTTTCAAAAGGAGCTAAAACAAGCTCAAACAAAGGAATGGAAGTGGAAGGACGTAATTGGTATTCAGGAATTGCTATAAAAATCTTCTTCCACCTTTTAATATAGTCAAGTTAGCACTCTAGCCATCTTCTTCAATTCAGAATCGAGAAGAGCATCCCCTAACCAGACTAGAAATGGCATGAAAAATGGGAAAAGAAAGAGAAAGGAAACTAAGGCAAAAAGGTATGAAAATACATGGAATTTTGCAATAAGCTAGTTATGAAACTTTCTCCTTTCTTCATTCTCTTTCTCTTGATGGTTTTAGATTCTTGAAAGGAGGAGTTTGATGGCTAACCTTATGAGAAAAAGTAAAGATTTGGAGCAACCAAACAAAACAAAAGAATCTTAGTAACCTTTCAAACAAGGTAGGCCATAAGTTAGAAAACTTGATGTTACTTGGACTTTCATCCTCCTTATGTTTCGGCCTAGAGAGAGAGGTGGAGGAGAGAGCTTGAATCCAATAAAAGTTTAATAGAAATAAGAGTTTACAAGGGAAGAGAGTAAGATTGTGCAAAGAAAACACCATAGAAAGCCATAGAGAACAAGAGTTTAGACTTGGATTTGCATTTTTTATGTGTGATTGAAAGGGAGAAGAGCTATTAAGATTCCACAAATCTCACTTCCTTCCCTCTCCTATCTCATATGGCTTAGGTGGAACTCAATAGCCAAGGAATGGCAACAATAAAGCATGAATAGCATTGTTTTCACAATGATGTAACTTATGTACTCTTAAAGTGTGTAGGAATGTCAAAATACCCATGTACATATTATTTTTGAGTTATAGACCAATGAGAAAATGTAATAGCATGTATGAATGATGTATGAACCACTTTTGGTGCAAAATCAATGAAAATGTGAGATTTGATTACTTGATGGCTTGCATTTGCTAATGCATTCATGGATGTGGGATAGCCAAAATGAGATGCATGATATTTAGGACCACTTGGGCAGTTCATACAAGTTGTATTTGTACTTTTAAACTTGTCCAAAAGGTGCCAAACATAAAGGAAAGCCATTTGGACTAAGTTGGTGCCTTATAAGAGGCAAGAATGACCATAATGGTAAGTTATGGCACAATCTGTCCAAATGAGTTCTTCTTGATCTAAAATTTGGCATATAAGTATATCTTGTTGAGATATTTTTAGGAAACTAAAGTACATAATATTTGGAGGTCTACATAATTTTTGGTGAATTTTTGAAGTTGGCAAATTTTTTGATTTTAGCACTGGTATTGTTTATATGGTTTGAAAAAAGATCTCTATCATTCATGGGGCAAACGATGTCCACTTGCTGTGAAATATTATAAGAAGAAACTAGACCTTCCTAGTGAATTGTTCCAATTATAAGCACCTCAATTGGAGTCTAGAGAGGGAGATATGAATTTTTGAAGTTTCTATTATGTTCCAGGCACACAACCAGACCCTTAATATTCTTCCATTGATTTTTGGGCTTTGAATGCTCTTGGATTGATCTGGAACTATTTTTTCTCTCTATTTAACATCTATAATTTTCCAAATTGGTATAGGTTTCATGAATTGGATTTTTTTGAAATTAATTGTGCATTTTCAAATTTCATATCAGTAAGTTATATCAGTAATTCTAGACAGCCTAACCTTTGTGCCTTTTCTATTGTCAAACATAGTCTAGATGATATTTTTGTGGCCTAAAATTATTTTTAATGTAAATTTAACATCTAGATCTTTCTAGAAAGCTATGGTTTACTTGATTTCTATTTTTCTAGATTTGGTTATGATTTTCCAAAGTTGCTAGCAAAAAATTAAAATTCTGACCCGAGGCAAAACATGAATATTTGTGTTTTTTAGCTCTTAGTCTATGGTTTATGCAAATTTTTAAGATTTTTATGATTTGTATGGATGGAAAATAGTTAGAGAATATTTTTAGTAAGTTTCCAAGATCCACAGATTAAAATTTAAATTTTTAACCTCGACATAACGCAAAGAAATGACATTATTTCATTCCCCTTTTGTGATTTTCTTTGCTTACACATGAAAGTTACCTTAAATATGGGAATATGGAGTCCAATATAGTATGGTGTGACATCTTTACATTGTTTTGGCTTGAATTCTTTCCCCTCTTTAGTTTCTCTCTCTAGACCTAATATGGAAGCCATTGGAATTCGAAGAAAAATAAGTTTTTTTATTACATAACATACCTCATTTGAAAACTTACTAAATGGCGATTCTCTTGCTCTATTTAGTTGCTCCAAACCTCCAATTTTTTGCATGAGGTTAGCCACCAAAATCATCCTTTTATGAAGGTGAAACGACCATTAGAAAGAGCATGAAGAGTAAAGCAAGATTACTAACTACCATAACATGAGATTTTGCATATATGCTTGCCTATTTAGCTTTCTTTCCTTTCTCTCTCCTCCCTCCCTTATCCCCAATAGCTACTGGTATTAGGTAGGAAACAAGTGGCAAAACCAACTGCAAAAGGCATGGATGACATAAAGAAAAGGTGGCGAGATATTTTTAACTTTTTCCATAATTACCATTCTTGCCACTATACTTTGACTATACCGTTTGAGCTCGTTTTGGATCTTTTTTTAGAACTGTCTTTTCCATTATAAAGTTTAGGTTCTCTAATTTATAAAATATCTTTGAAATTATTCAATTTGGATTTAAAATCTGACTGAATTTTTTGTCAAAGTTTTGGTCAACTAACAGCCGAAATCGCTCATCGAAGGGGTTTTAACTGTTCCAAGGGTTCCTATGATTTTTAAGGCCTCTAAAAACCCCAAAACATTCATTTTTTCCATTCAAAAATTCCTCCTTTGAATTTTCTAAAAAGTGCCTAAAATTATGAAAATGCCATTATACTTTCGGTAATTTTATTGAACAATTATGGCTCTAGTTTCTGAGCACCTTGGGCCTTGGATCCTCATTTCCTATTATTTAAAAGTTTATCCTAATTTTATTTGGCCTTAAATCCTTCATTCTAGGGGACTTGCTTTTATATCCGATGCATTTCGCTCGTTTACAGAGAAATTGGATATTACATTTCTCACATTTATGGAGAACTTCAGTGAGCCAAAACTCACATTTACTAAGTTTAGCATATAATTATTTTTCTCTCAGGGTCTCTAGGGATAATCTCAGGTGCTACTCATGTTCTTCCTTATTATTGGAATAGATGAGAATATCATTTATAAAGATAACTACAAATTGGTCTAGGTATGGCCTAAACACTCTGTTCATGTAATCCATGAATATTATAGGTGTATTCATCAGCCCAAAGGGCATAACTAAAAACTCATAATGCTCATACCTTACTTTAAAAACTGTCTTAGGAATATCCTTAGCCTTAATTCTGAGCTGATGATATCCTGACCTAAGGTCTATCTTAGAGAAGACTCACGCTCTTCCTAACTGATCTAGGAGGTCATTTATATGAGAAAGAGGGTATTTATTCTTAATAGTTATCTTATTAAGCTCCCTATAATCTATACACCGTTTAAGGCTCCCATCTTTCTTCTTTACGAATAGGACTGGAACTCCCCATAGTGAGACACTGGGTTTAATGAAACTCTTCTCTAAAAGCTCTTTTATCTATTTTTTAAGCTTAACTAGCTCTGTGGGAGCCATTTTATACGGGGGTCTTAGACACTAGACCTGTCCTAAGTATAATTTCTATGGGAAACCTCTCAACCTAGGAGGTAGTCATAAGGGCTAGCTCAGTTCTAATACTAGGCACAGTCCTACATTCAGGCAAAGTAATACATTTACGGGAACAATCAATTATGGATTTATTTATAAACATCTAGTTCATACCGATAATCAAGTCAATATCAATATGGAGCATACATATCAAATCAAAAGTAGTATAACAATGATTAAATTGGACCACACAGTTTAAACACGCATGGAAGGTAATGGCTCTATTTCCTGTAAGGGTAGACACATGCAAGTCATATGGCAAGGTATGCATACTCAAATCCAACCTTCTAGCATAGTCATATGATATGAAAGAGTGGCTAGCACCTAAATCAAATAAAGCAGCTACAGAAAAAATTATTAATCTTAATAGTACCTTGAATCAAGCTTAAGAATTTGCTAGCCTTCTGCTATGTTAGGGCAAAGACTCTACCTTGGGTCTAAGGTCTGGGTACAGGAGCCATCTCCCTCTGCTGAGTAAACTTCTGGGCAGTTTAAGTGCAGTCCTTGTTTATGTGTCTTGGTCTACCACATCTATAGCATACGTTCTGCCCTATGTAACATAGCCTATTCCTATGATTTCTGCCACATTAGGTACATACTGTGGGCATGGAATTGCCTCTGGTAGAATGAACACTTTTTCTCTTACCTCTTTTATTCCACTGGCTCTTACCACCTCTCCTGCTATTCACTATGGCTTGTGTCTCTTCTCTCAGTCTCTTGGTCTCAGGGAGGGGAGTTTTAGCACTAGAAGTGGTCTGCATAGTGTAACATCATAAATTCTAGCTCATCTCATGCCTTTAAATGAATTAATATCATGAATCATGTAAGTTTCCCATGAAAAAGGCAAAGAAATAATGATTAATTTCGCATTACGTTGTATCTAAAAATTTCATTCAGTGTCATGTGGACCGTGTGAGCTCATATTATACATTCTCATATTTAATTACATCAATACAACTCATTTGCATCATAAAATCATGCCCACAACTCATGAAAACCGAAATGGAGCATAGAATATGGAGGACTACTTTCGGCCAGATTTGGCCCCTTTCTGGTCAAATGTTGGAAAATCATAACTAATTTTAGAAAAATCAAAATCATACAATCTTTGCCAATATAGAAAGATACAGATGTCTACTTGATGCTAAAAATACTCCTCAATCATAAAATCCATCACAGAGGATGTTTGACATCCAAAATGGTCCAGGGGTCAGACTACATTCTGGAACTGTCACAGAATTCTGCAGAAAACTTTGAAAATGTCCAATTAATTCCACAAACATCCAATCCATGCAAATGATACCAATATGGAAATTTTGTGAATTTTAGCTAGAGAGGAAAAATATTTTCAGACCAATTCATCAAGCCCAAACCTCGGAATTTAATGGAATAGTACCTCAAGTTGGGAAAAATTACTGATACTAGATAGAATGTTCAAAAATTCATATCTCCCTCTCTAGACTTCCAAATGAGGTGCTTCTAGTTGGCATGAGTCACTGTGAATATCTAGTTTCTTTGTATACAATTTCATGGCAATTAGACATCATTTGGATCTCGTGTGATAGAATTCATTTTCGGACTAAATGAATATTGCAGCAAACCAAAACCATAAAAAATGCCAACTTTGAAAAATCATCAAATATTCTATAGACCTCTAAAAATTATGATCTTTAGCTTCCTGAAAAGATTTTAATGAGACCTAATTGCATGCCAAATCTTAGATCAAGACTAATCCATTTGGCCAAAAAGCGATATAGGGTTCCATTATAGTCAATTTTGGCTCCACATGGGGTACCAAAATTGCCAAATGGCTTTCCCTTGGTTTTGGGACCTTTTGGGCAAGTCTAAAAGTACATTTAAGACTTGTGCGAGCTACCTAAATGGTCCCAAACCTCATGCATCTCATTTTGGCCTCTTAACCCACACTTATGCACATCTACACATTACATACTTTGGCATTATATACCCAAATTCTATTCTAGAGTTCATACATCATATCCATCCATTTACACATTACATAATATCATATTTACACATGTCTCAAGGGTCATAGGCCATTTACAACAACAATATATATCATGACGCATCATTATGGTTCCAAAAAGATAAAAGTTAGGCATATAGTTGTCAATCTTCCTTCTTCAATGTTGTTGGCTTCTATTACCATAGCCACTTAGTCCACCTAGCATGTTAGATCATTGGAGAGGAGGGAATGAGATTCTAAGAATCCTAATAGCTCATCTCCCTTTCAATCATGCATAATATATGTAAAGCAAGCCTTAAAAATGCATGCATGGACATAATACAATGCATTCAAGAAGCAAGCTTAGCATGTGAACAAGTCATACAAGACATTCAAGAGCTCACCAAGTGTTTGGATTGGCCTCACACTTCTCCTCATGGATTTTGGACTTGCCTCACCTATTCTTTGAGAGCTTTGGACTCAACCATACTCTTGGGAGCCCACTTTACTTTTGGGAGACTCTTTGCTATGTCTCAACCAATCTCAAGGATTCTTAGCTCATCCTCACCATGGTGAAGAGTTTTTGGCCTCTCCACACTCAAGCAAACTCAAGCAAACACCATGCATTCATTTGAAAACATAACATGACATCATGAAATCATGGCAAATAAGATCATGCTAGCATACTTTTCATGGCTTGAAAATACTCATACACATATTCTAAGGCAAGCTAAACATACATCCATGCATGAGAGAAGATGGAGAGAGCTACCTTGCTTACAATTACACACTTTTCCCTTTGAATTCAAGCCTCCTCTTTCGACCACACACCCACAATTTGGTAGAGATGGTTTCTCTTGGCCTAGATACAATTTATGAGAGCCAATTAGGTTCATGAAACATATTCTAAGGCCATATAACTTGGTTAAATACTAGATTGCTCTATAACCCCCATTATGGTCCATAAATGCACCTAATGAATAAACACTCCTTAAATAATTTCTAGGCCTTATTCTTTCCTTTCAAATATGATTCTTGACTCCTTTTAAGCCTCTTGGAGTCATCACACCATTAAAACAAAGGGCTTAACATCATGTTCCTTCTTTAGGTCATAATATGGAACCTAAGACACCAAATCACTTTCTATGAGTTCTAAATTTTTTCCAAGGCCTCCCCTCATTTTCATTCATCAAATATGACTCAAGAATGACTTAGAAAAATTTAAAACTCTCCCTAACTACAAAAACCCCCTTTGGCTGAGACATAGGGCATCTTTGGCCTACAAGGAGATTCCTTTGTTTTCTTGAAGGAGGAAGCTTGTGGGGAGCATCTTAGGGGTCTCAAGAATTTATTAAACTCTTAATTAAATCTAGGAATTATCACATAAAATCAGAATTTTGAAGGAACACTTGAAACCCTAAGTTTTGCATCTTGATTTCTAATGGCTAGTTTGTTGTTTTCTTTGCATATTCTTGTTCTTCTCCATCAAATACCTAAGATTCACCCTTGGTTTAGTTGAAAATTTAACTCCCTAGGGCTGACCATATATAGGTCAAAATATGCACAAGAGAAGGGAGGAGGAAGACCAAGTGGAAGGATTGCATGATACCTTGTTTTCCTTGAATTTCCTTGCTTATTCTTTGCTTTCCTTGGACACCTTACTTGATTTTCGAAATTTCCCCTCTATTCTTCCTTCAAAATAGCCCCCAAAACTTCATAAAAATCATGGAGAAGAAGAGGGAAAAAGAGGAAAAGAGATTGGCTAAGAGAAAGCATGAAAAATAAGCAAATTTCCATACCTAAAAACTTGAATTTCTCCTCCTTCTTCTCTTCCCTTATTGCGCCACTCTCTTAGGGTTTTGCTTCTAGTTTGGGGCAGAGAAATCTGAAGTTAAATGAGGGCAAGTGTGAGGCGCCACCTATATATAGGTAGGGAAAAATGAATTTTTCAAAAATTCTAATTTTGCCCTTCGTACTTTGCATTTTTGTTTCTTCTTTGTTATAGCTCCTTTTTTAGAACTATCTTTTCCATTATAAAATTTAGGTTTCCAATTAAGAAAAATGCCTTTGGAATCACTCAAATCAGAGCTAAAACTTTCCCAAATGGATCTGTCAAAGTTCAGGTACACTGACGTTGGAAAACGTCCACCGGAGCGGATTTAACTATCGCAGGGCTTCCCATGGTTTTCAGGGACTCTGAGAACCCCGAAGAACTCAAAAATTTCATTTAAAAGGCCCTCCTATGTGAATTCCAAAAATTTCCAAAAATTACAGAAATGCCATTACGTTTTGTAGATTTTTCATAAAAATTTGTTTCTTCATTCTAGCTTCATTTTTCTTTCCATCTGAGGCTAGAATTCTCATTTTTAGAAGTTTAGAATATTCCTTAAATTTTTTAAAATCTTAACTAATTCATTTCAAGGGACTTGCTTTGAAAACATGCCCGTTTACATCGTTTAATGAAAACTAGACATTACACATAGTCTTGAGGTTGTTTTCATAACTCTACAAACCTCAACTAGGGGCATTAAAGTCCCTAATCTTTTGTAGGATCACCTTGTCTCTAATCTTTGGCAGTAGCCCCTTCTTTAACTTATCTACTCTCTAGTGCTCATCATCATGTCTCTGTAAATATGAGGAATATCTAGAGAGCTCAACAAATTTAGCTACGTGTTGGTCCATGCACATTCCCTCAACTTGTCTCAAGAGTACAAACTTTGACTCCTTCTGGTCTCTAATAGAGCTAGGGAAGTATCTCTGATTGAAAGCCTAGAGGAAAGTCTCCTAAGTAAGCGGGAGATTCCTTGATCTTAGTATTGACTCAGTACTCCTCAACCAATAGTCTGCCTCTTTCTCTAACTGGAATATGGCCATCATAGCCTTCTGCTCAGAGGTACATTCCATCACCCATAAAATCTTCTCAACCTGCATAATCTAGGACTTAGCTTTCTCTATATTTAACTCATCGTCAAAGGTGGGAAGCCTAAATTTTCTAAACTAAGCTATAGTCTGTCTACTAGAAGGCTGCTTTGGGATTGGAGGTGTCTGAGCAAGTGGAGTCTGAGAAGTCTATTATATCTGTATGTGTGGCTGTGGATCAGAATAAGTTGCCCCAAAATGCTTAGGACTATCTAAGTGTTGTGGTGGCTGTGGGGGAGGAGGTGTAAGGCCCTCACTATCTCTCTGTGTAAGTCGTTCCTGTAATTGCATGATCATGGCTTGTTATTGATCCAAGTGAGCAATAATATTCTGAAAGGCTCTAGCCATTAGATCACTGGGCTCAGGTCTATCCTCAGCATGCACCTTTCTAGAAGGCCTACCTCTCTGTGTGTTCACCATCTTTCTGAAACATCATTAGCAAACTTTAGCATCAATTATGAACACACCTACCACCTTCACACTCAATTCATCCACAACATGTTCATACATAAGGAAAAACTCATATTCACAAGCCACAACCCACATCAAAGTGCCTGAACCTTTGCTCTAATACCAATAAAGTGTGACAGCATATCTATTTAGCCCATCTCATTTCATTTCTAAATGCATTCCCTTGATGTAGCATACTTCCAAGAAAGACTCCATTAAAATATTACATTATTTTGTGTTGCATAGTGGATAGAATTTTCATTTCGTGTTCATGGACCATATGAACTCATCCATCTCATTCTCCTATTTAATTACATACATATAACTGAAAGCCATCTCAAAATATGGCCAACAACTTGAGCTCATAGCATCCATACATAAAATAATACAAGGTTGCCTCGAGTTTAGCTGCCCGATTTCAGGTACCAATTTTGAAAAATCATAACTACATCTAAAAATATCAAAATCATGCACACTATATCATTCTAGAAAGCTACAGGTGTTAACTTTTATCCCAAAAATAAGTGCAAACCAAAAAAGGAATATCTAGCTACTAGAAATTGATGGAACAGTACATAAACTCAGTTGGCATTACTGGTATTGACATAGAACTTTAAAAATTCATATTTCTCTACTCAAACGTCCAATTAGAGTGATCTCAGTGGCCATAAAAAGCTTATCATGCTTAGTTTATAATTATAAAATTTCATGAGCATAGACATCATTTGACCCTCAAATGACATAGGAGAAGAGACTGACCATATGAATAATAACCATACCAGAATAGTAGAAATTTGGCAATTTTGAAAATTTATAATTAATTCCATAGAGTGCTAAATAATTTAGTCTTTAGCTTCCTAAAAAGCTCTAGATAAAATCTATATGCATGCCAAATTTCATAAGAAAATTCGTTTATGTAGTTAGATTGTGCCATAGGGTTCCAAAATGGCTATTTTTGTGCTTCTTAAGGGTCTCAAATGGTCCAAATTAGCTTCTAAGACTTTCATGGCCACTTGTGTAACATTTGATTTTTTTAAACTGAGAGAATACGTGAGAAATATAATGTATAGTTTCTCTGTAAACGAACGAAACTCACCGGATACAAAAGGAAGTCCCCCAAAATGACTTAGTTAAGGTCCCAAAAAGTTTGGGAAGCATTCTAGACTCCTAAAAATGAGAATCTCAGGCTCAGACTGAAAGAGAAAATGAGCTAGAATGAGAAACGAAATTTGATGAAAAACTTATAAAATGTAATGGCATTTTCATAATTTTAAGCAAATTTTGGAATTCACATAGATGGCTTTTTAAAATGAAAGTTTTGAGTTCTCCAAGGTTCTTAGAGGCCCTGAAAACCATGAAAAGCCTCAGGACAGTTAAAACCCTTCTGGTGGACGTTTTCCAATATTGGTGTACCCGAACTTTGACGGATTTGTTCAGGAAGGTTTTAGCTCTAATTTGAGTGATTTCAAAGGCATTTTATTAAATTAGGAACCTAAATTTCATGATGGAAAGATGGTTCTAAAAAAAGAGATAAAATGAGTTAGAAACAAAAATGTCAAAAATAAAGGGCAAAATTGGAATTTTTGAGACAGTGGAAGCTTCTTGAACACACTTTAAGTTTCTTATATCTTTTCCCCTTCATTTGCACGACCCATTTTGCCCAAAAACCAGAGAAAACACCAGCTCTCTTAGGCGCACCATGGAGGAGAAGAAAGGAGGATAAAAAGCAAGGAAAAGGTAAGGAATTTCATGAATTTTCATGCTCCTTCTTCTTCCAAACTTGTTCCTCTCCTCTCGAGCTTTCTTTCTTTGATTATAATAAAGTTTATAAATCTATTTTAAGGGAGAAATTGAGGGAAAAATTCTGATTTGAAGAGAGGAGCTTGAAGAAGATAAGATTCAAGTGAGGAAAAGCAAGAAAACAAGGTAATTTCTCCTCCCATGGTTGCTACCTTTGGTTCGCCTCCTCTTCCATTTCGTCTAATATAAGAAACCCTAGGAGGACTTGGTTTTTAGGCAGAACCAAGGGTGAATCTAAGGAAAAAGGGTGTGGAGATTAAGAATATGCAAAGGGAATTAACAAAAAGCCATTAGATTTCAAGATCTAATTTCTAGGGTTTCAATTGCACCTTGAAAAATCTAATTTTGTATGATGATTCCTAGGCCTAAATAAGAGTTTAAATGAGTTTCTAAGATCTCTAAGAGGCTCCCTACATGTATCTCCCCTTGAGAAAACCAAGCAAAGTCCAAGGAAGCCAAAAACCTCCATTGTCTCGACCTAAGGGAGATAGCATAACTAGGGAGAGTTTTAAATTTTTCTATACCCATTCTTGAGTCATATATGATGAATGAAAATGAGGGGAGGCCTTGGGAAAAATTTAGGAAGCTTAGATAATGATTTAGTGCCTTATGTTCCATATTATGACCTAAAGAAGTAACATATAGTTAGACTCTTAGTTTTGATTGTCTGATGACTCCAAGAGGCTTAAAAGGAGTCAAGAATCATATTTAAAAGAAACAAATAGAGCCTAGAATTTATTTGAGGGGTGTTGCTTCATTAGGTGCAATTATGGAACCATAATAAGGTTATAGACTAAGCTAGAGTTCAAGCAAGTTATGTGGCCTTAAAATTGATTTCATAAACTTAATTGGCTTCCATAAATTGTGTTTAGGCCAAGAGAAATTATCCCCACACTTCTGTGTGTGTGTCCAAAAGAGAAAGCTTGGATTCAAGAGAAAAATTGTGTAATTGTATTGAAGGTAGCTTTCTCTACTTTCTCTCATGTATGATTGTTTGCTTTACTTATCTTTGAATGTGTGTATGTGTATTTTAAAGCCATTAAAAGTGTTCTAGCATGTCTTTGATTCCATGGTGCCATGATGTTACAATATGTTTTCATATGATACTTATGATATGTGCTTAGGTTTACTTGAGTGTGGTGAGGCCAAGAACCCTTAGCCATGGTGAGGATAAGCCAAGAACCCTTAAGAATGGTTAAGACAAAGTAAAGAGTGTCCTAAAAGTGAGGTTGACTCCTAAGAGTATGGTTGAGTGCAAGAACCTCTTAAAGAATGGGTGAGGCAAGTCCAACATCCACAAGAAATTGGGTGAGGCCAATCCACTTGCTTAGCAAGCCTTTGTATGCTATGTATGACTTTCTCAAATGATGAAAATGCTGATGAGCTATTGGGATTCTTTGAATCTCATCCCCTCCTCTCCAATGATCTAACATGCTAGGTGGACTAAGTGGACAAGGTAATGGAAGCCAACCACCTTAAAAAAGAGAGCTTGATACCAAAATGCATAGTTTTTTACTTTTTAAAGCTATAATGATGTCTAATAATGTAAATTATTGTTGTATATGGCCTATGACCTGTGGAACATATGTAATTATGATAATATGTTTTGTTTAAATGGGAGAATGTATTATGTGACCATTAGAATGCCAATTGAGTATGTATGGATAATGTGGCTTCTTGAATGTGTTTATGGAATTGTGTATAAGTGTAGGTGAGATGGTCAAAATGAGATGCATGAGAGTTAGAAACATTTGGGCAGCTTACACAAGTCCTAATTATTCTTTTAGACTTGCCCAAAAGGTGTCAAACCCCAAGGAAAGTCATTTGGACATTTTGGTATCCCATATGGAGCCAAAATTTACCAATTTAGAACCCTATGTCACTTTTTGTCCAAATAAGCTCTTCTTGATCTGAGATTTGGCATCAATTGGAGCTTTTTGAGATTTTTTTGGGAAGTTAAAGAACAGAATTTTTAGGGGTCTACAGAATATTTGATGAATTTTCAAAGTTGGCAAATTTTTTGGTTTTATTCAGGTCACTGTTCACTCAAGTTTGAAAATGAAATCTATCACACAAGGCTCAAATGATTTCCAATTGCCATGAAATTTTATACAAAGAAATTAGACATTCTCAATGACGTATGCCAACTAGAATCACCCTCATTTGGATGTCTAGAGTGAGAGATATGAATTTTCAAAAAATTTATATAGTATCAGGAACTCCAGTTGACCTCTATTACTGTTTGATTGAATTTTGAGGTCTGGGAGTACCTAAACTGGTCTAAAGTTATTTTTTTCCTCTATCCAACATCCATAGCTTTCTATATTGGTATCATTTGCATGGATTAAATTGTTGTGAAATTAATTGGACATTTTTGAAGTTTGCTATAGAATTTTGTGACAACACCAATAGACAGCCTAACCTCTAGACCATTTTAAATGTCAAACGTCCTCTGTGCTAGATGTTATGGTCTAGACATATTTTTAGCATAAATAGACATGTGTAGATTTCTAGAATGACTAAGAATGAATAATTTCAATTTTTCTAGAATTAGTTATGATTTTTCAAAGTTGTGATAGAAAAGTGGAAAATTTTGGCTAAAAATGAATATGTATATTTCATGCTTTCCTTCGAGTTCCTTGAAATGTAGGCCACTTTTGATTATGAAAATGAGTTGTATCCATGTAATTAAATATGAAAACATGTTGTATGATCTCACATAGTCCACATGACACCAAATGAAATTTCATACACGACGCATTGCAAAGAAAGGCATTATTTTAATTCCCTTTTTGGCTCTTTCATGGAATTTATGAATGTAAAGCTTGGGAATGTTGTGAAATAAGCTAGAAATATATGGTGTTACAACTTGAGCATGTGGGAAAGCATCAAAATGGTCTATTAAACATGTCTCAAAGGTCCACAAATCTAGATCTCACAAATTCACTCTCCCACTCCAAAGTATACATAAGAATCTATATCATTCAAATGGCATCAATTCTCATATATACATCAAGTATCCATATATTCATACATGTTCAAAGGGTTATATATTATATGCATCATTAAATTAAATCATATGCCATCAAGATGATTACAAGGAAAACAAATAGCACAATTCTTTGTCAATCTTTCTCCTTCAAACTTGGTGGTTTCTATTCTTTTGTTCACTTGGTCCACCTAGACATGTTAGATAATGGGTAGGAAGGAATAAGATACTAAGAATTCCAATAGCTCTTCTCCCTTTCAACCATACATAAAGGATGCAAATTTAAGCCTAAAATTCATGCATGGATAACATAGAATGCTTAATCATAAATGGAACATTTCTTACATTCAAGAAGTTAGATAAAACATATATAGGCTTGCCAAGAAAATGGTTTAGCCTTGCTCATTCTCTTTGGGATTTTGGACATGCCTCACTTATTTTCTTAATGGACTTTTGACTAAGCCTCACTCTTTAGAGACTTTTGGCTTTGTCTCACCCATTCTTGGGGACTTTTGGCTTATCCTCACCCTAGCTAAGGGGCTTTTGGCTTCACCACACTCAAGTAAACCAAAACATGTTCATAAGACATCATTCAAGTGAATAACCAAGCATCATGGTACCATGGCATATAGATACATGCTAGAAACATCTTTCATGGCTTAAACATACACACACACATTCAAAGACAGAACAACACCCAATCATACATGAGAGAAAGAAGAAAGAGCTACCTTGGTGGCAAATGCACACTTTAACCCTTGGAAATGCTTCTTTTCCCTTGGCCACACACTTATAAGGATGTAGGACTTCTTTAGCCTAAACACATTACATGGAAGCTAATTATACTCTTGGAACAATTTCTAAAGCTACACATGCATTTGAAAAACTAGATTGCTTCTAAGGTTCAATTATAGTTCTATAAGGCACCTAATGAAGCAACCTTGGAAAACATGATCTTGGCTCAATTCTTTCCTTTAATCTATGATTCTTGACTTCATTTAGACCTCTTGGAACCATCACACATTCAATTTGAGGAGCCTAGCTATATGTTGCTTGTTTAAGTCACAATATGGAACCTATAGCTCCATCTCATTATCCATGACTTTTAAAATTTTTCCAAGGCTTCCTCTCATATTCTCCCATCATATGTGATACAAAACCAAGCTTGTAAGAAATTAAAACACTCCTTAACAAGTACCAAAACCCATAACTTCCTTTCATTCTGCTCCTTACTTCATTCCCTTTACATCAGCCCCGTAGCTCTTTCTCTCATCGTGCTTAACTCCTTCTCTTTTCTTTCCACACAAGCTCGAGTTCACTTCATTTCTCACATTGTTCTCTAACTCTTTTCACTCCTCTATGCTTCTTGTTTCAATTGCTGCATTCTCTAACTCATTCCATGTGTAACTTGTAGCTTCCTTCCTACAGCTCGTGGCTTCCTCATTTGCTCTGCTCTACACTTCTTTTGCCCAGCCCGTTGCTTCCTCTCTAGGACTTCAAGAGCATTAAATGGAACCTAGGTGAGTAGAAAAACCAATAGCTCCTTACTCTCCACGTGCAGTTCTGCATGAGACAACCCATAGCTCTTGCTTGTAAATTTTTCTCATCAATTTGTACACATGAAGCCTTCGTTTCTCCTTCAATTCAATTTCCATTCAAGCTCAAATTTGCATTGAAAATCTGCACAAAATAATATACCAAATTAAGTGGGAAAGATTTTACAAAATTTATGCATTAAAATTCTAAAATCTTGTAAATAATTTCTTTGGGTGCACAAATGACTACTAACATCAAATATCCACCTAAGTAAATCCCTGGAGCCATATTTAATCATTAAAATGCCTAAGATAAGGAGAATAAAATGTATAAGAATCATTCTTATCAATCTATCAAAGTAGGATGCACTTGGGTTATCTTAGCAAGATAGCTTTGGATAATGGTGCTACCCATAAAGTTCAAAGATGGTTCAACTTAATTGGGACTATTAAAATGGTTTTAGGATGAGATTAAATATGCTGGAACATATAATGTTGGAATCCTGTAAAGGTCTAAGAGTTACATGAGATGTAATTGGTAAGGGGTTACCTACCTAAATAACTTAATTTTAAGTGTCTTGCCAAAGCGGACTTAAAGTTTAGTGAAAAATAGGTCTTAGCCTACTAAAATATGATTGAGGGTTATTAATTTTTATAGGAGTTTAACTAATTGGAATTTACATATTTTATTGTAGATAAATGACTACGAACAATATTTTTACACTATCATTGTGATTCGTCCTTGAGAAGGACAAACTCAATGGGACCAACTTCCTTGACTGGTTCAGAAGCTTAGGAATTATTCTCAAGCAAGAAAGGAAACTATATGTCCTTGATGATCCTATTCTTGAGGAGCCATTAGCCAATATTCCAAGAGCTCAAAGGGATGCATATAATAAGTATCTCAATGACTTTGTGGATGTAGGATGCCTAATGTTAGCTACCATGGTCTCAAACTTTAGAAGGATCTCGAACACATGGAGGCTTATGAGATGATTGTGCATCTCAAGGAAATGTTCTAGCAATAGGCTAGGCAAGAGCATTTTGAGACTACCAAGGCCTTGTACTCCTGCAAGATGGTTGAAGGAGGGTCAGTTAGTGCTCATGTTTTGAAAATGAAGGGCTATATTGATTAGCTTGAGAGGCTTGGATTTCCCATTAGCCAGGAGTTAGTTATAGATTTGATCTTGAACTCACTCCTAAATAGTTATGACCAGTTTGTCATGAACTATAATATGAATAATATGGAGAAATCAATTTCTGAGTTACATGGGATGCTTAAGACTGCTGAGCAGGATATCGTGAAAAAGCCCAATCCAGTTTTAATGGTCTAGAAAGGAAAAGGAATGAAAAAGAAAGGTAAGTGCAAGAGGAAGAGCTCGAACAACAATTCCAAGAAACAAGCCAAACCCAAGCCCAAGACTAAGAAGGAAAAGCCTCCAAAGGAGGGAGTTTGCTTCTTTTACAATGAACTAAGTCATTGGAAGAGAAATTGCAAGCTCTACCTAAAAGATTTTAAGAAAAAGAAGGGTAGTGAGACTACTACTTCAAGTATTTATGTTATAGAAATTAATTTTTCAACTTTTACTTCATAGGTATTAGATACTACATGTGGATCTCACATTTGTATAAATGTGCAAGGTTTCAAAAGGAGTAGGAAGTTACAAAAGGACGAAGTAGACCTATAAGTTGGAAATAAAGCAAGGGTTGCTACCTTAGCCGTAGGAATTTTTTAGTTATCTTTGCCCAATGGGCTTTTGTTAGTTTTGAACAATTGCTATTATGTTCCTGCTTTGAGTATAAATATTGTTTCACTTTCTTATTTGGATAAATAATGTTTTACTCTTATTATTAGGAATGGCAAATGCTCTATTTATTGTGATAACATTTTTTATATAGATGGTGATTTGCATGACGGTTATTATTTATTAAATCTTAAAGCACCCAATAATGAATCAATCTATAACATATCTTCTAAAAGAATCAAATCAAATGATTTAAATCCAACCTACCTATGGCATTGTCATTTAGGCCATATAAATGAGAAGTGCATATCAAAACTCTATTAAGATGGATTGCTTAGCTCATCTGATTTTGAATCATTTGACACTTGCAAATTTTGCTTATTAGGAAAGATTACCAAGGCACCGTTTACTTGTCAAAGTGAGAGGGCCATTGATTTATTAGGGTTGATACATATAGATGTATGTGGTCCATTAAACACTACTACCATAGGAGGATACCAATACTTCATTACTTTTATAAATGATTTCAGTAGATATGGCTATGTCTATATGATGAAACATAAGTCTGAATCTTTTGAAATATTAACATTTTTCAGAATGAAGTACAAAATCAACTTGGTAGAAATATCAAGGCACTTTGATCTGATCGAGGTGGAGAATATTTAAGCCAAGAATTCATTAACCATCTTAGGAGTCGTGGGATCATCTCACAACTAACTCCATCAGAAACACCATAATGGAATGGCATTTCTAAAAAGAGGAATTGAATGCTATTGGATATGGTTTGATCCATGATGAGTCAAACAAATCTTCCACCATCCTTTTGAGGCCATGCCCTAGAAATAGTCGTGTTCACATTAAATTGTATTCCGTCTAAAGTGGTTCTAAAGACACCATATGAGATATGGACTAGGAAGAGGCCTAGTTTGTCTTTCCTCAAAATTTGGGGAAGCGAGGTGTGTGTCAAACAACAAGCTTTAGACAAGTTAGCATCCACGTCTATAAAATGCCATTTTGTGGGTTATCCTAAAGAAACTAAGGGATACCACTTCTACTATCACCCTAAGAACAAAGGGTTTGTTGCTCGGAATGGTATTTTTCTAAAAAGAGAATTCATATCCAAAAGAACTAGTGGGAGCAATGTGCATCTCGAAGAAGTTTGAGAAGTACAAAATGGCATTAACCTAAAGATGGAGAATTAAGAAAACTCACAAGGAGTTGTTAAGCCTACTCAGGTAATACAAGGCCCGTAAAAGTCTAATAGGGCACGACGCCAACTAGAGAGATATAGATTTCTCATGACTGAAAGTCGTGATGTGTTGCTTATAGAACAAGAAGAGCCAACTACCTATCAGAAGGCTATTATGGGACCAAATTCTGAGTTCTGGCTAGATGCCATGAAATCTGAAATGTAATCCATGTATGATAATCAAGTTTGGACCTTGATTAACCCACCTAAAGGTATTAAAACCATTGGGTGTAAATAGATTTTTAAGAAGAAAACTGACATAGATGGAAAAGTGCATACTTTCAAAGCATAGTTGGTTGTAAAAGGTTTCAAACAAACCCATGGTATAGATTATGATGAAACCTTTTCTCCAGTCACTATGATTAAGTCAATTAGGATCCTTCTTTCCATAGTCGTATAGTATGACTACGAGATTTGGTATATGGATGTTAAAACTGTATTTCTTAATGGAAACCTACTTGAGGATGTGTACATGGCACAACCTAAAGGTTTTTTTCATCTAAAGGATAATGGGAAAGTTTGCAAGCTTGAAAGATCCATTTATGGATTGAAGTAAGAATTTCAGAGTTGGAATCTTTGTTTTGATGCAACAATCAAACAGTTTGGTTTCATCCAAAATAAAGATGGTGATAAACATGATTTTTATATATTTCATTCTCCTTATCTTAAACATTTTATTGATCAAATATGGTTCTAAGACTTTAATTAGATAAGAATGTATCTTTATAGCCAATTCAGCACTCAAAGAATTTATTTACAAATTCTTGAATTTTAATGCATACTTTTCTTCTTAATAATTGTGTGAATTTTTCCTACTTAATTTTTCCATTCTTTTTATGCAGAATTTCTGATGGGAAAGTAGCTTGAATGAGCATTTGATTTAAAGAAAAGAAGAAGAAGAAATGAAGGCTTCATGTGTACAATTTGATGAGGAAAATTTATAAGAGAAAAAGCATGCAAAGCTAACGTGGAGTAGAAGAAGCTTTGAGTTGTGTGTGAGGAAGACGCTAGGTTTCTATGTTTACGTGGAATGTTTTCATTATAGGATAAAGAAGAGACACACTCGAATGTAGAACAGAGCATGAGCATGAGGGAGAAGGAGCAAAACAAATCCATCCACGTAGCATGCATCGAGTTGAAGTTCCATGAGTTGGAGAAGGAGCTTGGAAGCACTCTTGAGTTGAGCAATATGAAGCAAACTCCAGTTCATTTATTTCTGGTATGGAAAACACGTGAAGTCTGGGCAGAAAGAAAAGAAGAAGCTACACAAGTTGCAAGAAGAAGAAAACCACGTGGATTGGAAAAGATGTAGAAGCTCAGCTGGAAAAGTTACGAGTATGAGTTGAATATGGCTGAAACAGAGGAGAAGGAAGGCCTAGCATGATAGCTTGAATAGAGGATGATACATAGACGAGATTTTGCCTCAGGCTGGAAGCTCCATAACAAAGAAGAGAAACCATGAGTTCAATCATAACAAAAACTAAGGAAGCTACAGACTTGTGATGAAGGCAGTACGAAGTTACACATGGAATGGAAGAAATACACAGCACAAATATTCCACTAGCAATGAGCTGAAAATGAAGGAGGCTTGGATGTAGAACTCTCATGTCTTGCAAGTAGCTATAGGAAATGAAGACATGGCAATGCACGAAGTTGAACAAAGGAAGAGAAACATGAAGAGAAGCTATGGGCTGGACCTCTCAATGTAACACCTTAATCTACTACTGCTATCTAGCCTCTCTCTGGGCTCGCTTCCACATGATTTCCAAAGAACCCATACCAATCCGTGGCATTTTCATGCTATGAAACGGGGTTTCATACTCTCAATATCTGCCCCGTGAGTCCTGTGAACCCATCCTTCACATTCTCTACTCACACTCCATTTATACAACTCATACATAGCATAAAACAAGCCATAAGCCACGGGTATGGGGCCAAAAACCAGAAAAATGCATTTTCTCACTTGTGCCCAAAAGTCATATTTTGGCTCTAACTTTGGAAAATCATAACTAACTATAGAAAAATGGGAATCTAGTAAACTTTAGCTTTCTGGAAATCTCTAAGTGTTAAATTTACACTAAATAATTCCCAATCGAAATCTCTGATTTGGGACCATGTTTGACATCGAAAATGGGAAGGAGGTCCGACTATCTCTGTTTCTGGCCCAGTTTACTGTCATGAACTTCGAAAATCCATAACTAAATCCAAACAAATCCAATCTGGGCACAATATACCAATTTGGAAAGCTACAGATGTCTACTAGAGGAGAAAAATAAGTTCAGATCAGTTTAGTAGCCCCTACACCCTGAAAACGGATGAAATAGTAACGGAGGTCGGATGGGCTCCTTGATGCTGATACAAAACTTTAGAAGGTTCATTATCTCTCTACAGACCTCTGATTTAGGTGATTCTAGTTGTTATAGGTTTCTGTGGTTCTCTAGTTTATGTGTATAAAATTTCATGACAGTTGGCCACCGTTTGGTCTATGTATATCATGGATTTCATTTCTGACCTATAAGAACAGTGCATGACCAAACTACCAAATTTTTCCAATTTCAACAATTCACCAAATATTCTCTAGACCTCCGAATATTACCCACTTTAGCTTCTCAAGAAGCTTTCTACAAACTCTAGAGGCATGCCAAATCTCATGGCAAGAGGAGCTCATCCGGTCATACTTTGACGGAGCTCACAAAATTATCGATTTTGGCACCCAAAAGGTCCAAAATGGGTCCAAATAGCCTCTCACATTCTAGCCACTCATAGACAAGTTTAAAAGCATAAAAATAGTCTATATAGTAGGTCCATGTGGTCCAAATTAACATATAATCCAAACTCGCTATGCTACGGCCAAATATACACTATCTCATTCATTCATCAAAAGGGGCAAAACCCATATTTGCATTATTTTCATACATTTACACTTGTTACAACCATTACATCTCAAAAATAGTGGGCGCATATATATTGTGGCACCACTTTACATCAAAATAACCAAAATAAGCTAATTTCTAGCTACACATGCTTCTAGGCTCTTTGGTGTGCACTTGCTTCTCCTTGTGCTCCACCTAGCATGTTAAGTTGGGAAGGGAAAGGGTGAGATTCAGGGAATCTCAGTAGTTCATGCACTCATTCAAGTGAACAATCAAGGCATATAACAAGTCAAGGCATGTGAATAAGCATTTAGCCATTCTCAAACATTCAACACACGTTGTACATGATATGGAAATCACAACAATGCCAAAAATGGGCTCTAGGGACTTTTGGTCTAGCCTCACCCGAGTTTAAGGACTTTTGGATGGCCTTACCCGAGTTTAGGGACTTTTAACTTGGCCTCACTCGGTTATGAGACTTTTGGCCTTGTCTCACCCATCTCAAGGGACTTTCGGCACTACCTCACCCGAGCAATTCTCACAATCAACATACAAGCACATTGGCATCAATGCATCAAAGTAATAGCATATGGCATATTCCACACAATAAGCATATACATAAACATACAATGACTATTACATCCAAGAATGCAACAAGAAAGAGTGGAAAGAGAGCTACCTTTGGAGCCAACACAAGTCTTCCCTTTCAATTTTTCTTCTCCCTTCTTAAGTTCACACTCACACCTTGATGGAGGTGCTTCACTTGAGCCTAGATACAATCAAGAATATGGATTACTCTCTTAACATGTAATCTTTAGAACAACCCTCCTAATATACAAGAACCTAGAGGTTCTCTCTCTCTCTAGAATGCCATCAACTCTTCTTCTCTCTCAAGCTCTTAAAGTAGTGGAAACAACATTTCCAAAGGAAACAAGGAGATTCAAGGGTGTTTTCCATTTTTCCTCTGCTGACCCATGCCCAAAATCCAACCAATCTCACAAACAAAACCATAGAAAGAGAAGGCAAAGAGAGGAAAACCAGATTCTAAGGAGAAAAGAGAGAAATTTGCTTACCTTTCCCTTGCTCTCCTTCTTTCTCTTGGTCTCTCTCACTCTCCACGCCTCTTTCTCTCCTTGGGTCAAAGTCTAGGGCAAAAATGAGAGAAAGAATGAGTTGGAGCATTTAAAGGTGTCTAATTCTCACCTTTTACTCTCTTCCAGACTGACCCTCGCTACGGTGAAAATTAACCTTCGCTATAGCGAGCTCGTGTTATCTTGCTTCGCTATGGCGAGGTGTAACCTTCGCTACGGCGAGCTCGAATCAGTTCCTTTTGCTATGGCGAGATTTGACCTTCGCTATGGCGAACTCGCGTTAGTTTCAGACCTCACTTTGGCTATGGCGTACGCTACAGCGAGCTACCCCCTGGTTTCTGTATGGACAGCTGCCCGCACTCGCTATAGCTAGAATCTCTTTCGCTATTGCGAGAAGGCACTCTCGCTACAACGAGACCATTTCTCGCTATTGCGAGAAGACTTAGCAAGAATTCTGGATTTCGAAAATTTCCAGCTCTCTTCTTTCTTTCTTTTCCTTTTCTTTTCTTTTTCCCGGTTGTTACACTCAACGTGACAGCAATAAACAATCAGCTACAAGGCATGGGTTAGCATGACTTTAACGTGGAAGAACCACGCATGGGTAGAACCAAAAGAAGTTACGTGAGCTGGGAATTGAAATGTGTAAAAGACGCTGGGGTAAAATGAGCTGAAGAGCAACATTGAAAACACACAATCGAGCTGCATGAAGAAGCCATGGCTACATGAAGAAGCACGAAGCATGGATTCAACACTTCAGCATGACAAGTGGGGTCCACATTCATATATATAGTAAAAGAAAAATAAGACTAGGGGCAATTGGGTAGACAAGAGAAGCTAAACACATGGAATTGGCTGGGAAATGAATAGCATGTGAAAAATAAACAAGGCACGTGAGGAAGGGCTGAACAGGGGGGCAGAGGCAAAATCAATCATCCAGACGCTACATTTGATCAATACCTTTCCATCCAGAGGCTAACGTGAAAGAGCATGACTTCAGTGTAAGGAACACGAGCTGAGGGACATGTAAGGGATTAAGAAAAATGCTGAAGGTTTAATTGAGAGGGAAGATATGACTTAAGCATGGAGGAACGCGAGCTAGGGTCTGAGAGGAAAAACATGACGTAAAACAGCGAGAGCTCTAGAGCTGAAGAAGGAAGCATTTCTCATTGAATCATCCATGGCTACAGCTGACTTTATCAATTTTCCTCTGATTAAAATCTCCATGGTAGTTTGAATTCCCTTTAGTGGCTAGCTGAAGATATGATTCTCCTAAATGAAGATTTGAGCTCCACATCTCCTCACCAATTTAGATAAAAACTTCTTTACTCAATCTTTTAATTTCAGCATTACTTCTTTTATTAATTTAACTAGGTTTAGCTTATTGGTTTAGGAATTTAATTGTTGGAAATTATTGGATTGAATTGATTTTTGGATTGAGTGTAATTTGATATTTGAATCTTAATTGTGATCATTATATGTTTGTAAAAATTCCAGAATTGGTGTTGTGCAATTTACTTTTAATTTCCTCTTGATTTTAGGTTAATTAATGCAATGGTTGTTAGATTAAGTGACTGGAATTTTTGTGCAATTAATTGTTTGAGGAATTAATTGATCTAATTGGTTAATTAGCATCTTAAGTGAATTGTGTAGCAAATTTTATTGATCAATTAGAATTGGCTTTAGTGTGTTCTTGTCCTTAATTCAATTGATTAATTTTTCAAGGTTTCTTGTGGTTGCAAATTCCTTGAATAGTTGATGAATTGAACCTTGGATGGTTATTCAAGAGCTTTTATGAGGAATACACTAATGAGCAAGAAATTAAATCCAATTTTGGTCCACTAAAAGAGAAGCAAGGATGATCGAATTCTAGGGAGTCCAATACAAGGCTAACTACCACATTTGCTCGACTATTCACTTTAATTTAGTCTTAAGTTTTTAATTCTTGTCAATTAAATTTTAGTTCAATTAAATCCTAGCATTTTAAAACCCCCTAAACTAGTTCCAATTAGTAATACTTAGAATTCCTCCATAAACAAATTAAGGCATAAACTCCTTGGGAAATGACCTAGATTGCATCATTATCTACAAAATTTATTTTACTACCTAGTTTTATTTGAGATTGCGCGACACAATCGCCAGATGGACCTTGTGTTTACAAGAAGTTTAGTGGGAGTGCGATTGTGTTTCTAGTGTTGCATATTAATGACATCTTGCTCATTGGAAATGACATTCCTACCTTGCAAAATATTAGAGTTTGGTTTGGAAAATGTTTCTCGATGAAAGACTTAGAAGAGGCAAATTATATCCTAAGGATTAGGATCTATAAAGATAGATCCAAAAGGATGATTGGCCTAAGTCAAAGTGTTTATATAGATAAGAAGGTATTGCATAGATTTAGTATGCAAGATGTAACACCATATAATTCTAGCCTCTCTAGTTCATCTATGGACATACATGTGTTTAATTTCACTGGAGAACAAGGAAAAATTGATTAAAATAATACCATTTCTTGCGTTACATAAGATCCAAAATTTTTATCTTACACCCTGTGGCCCATATGAACTCATCCTTATCATTCTCTAATTAAAATACATTCATACAACTCAAAACTATCCCAAAATGTTCCATTTTGCCCGAGCTTAAGACATCCACACTTAAAAATAAAAGATCAATCTCGAGCTTTAGGATTCAAGTTTCTGTCATCAACTTTGAAAATTCATAATTAAATATAAAAAAATTGAAATCAAGTAAATAATAGCTTTCTAGAAAGCTTTAGATGTCAAATATGGGCTAAAATAATTCCAAGCCATGAAAACATCATATGGACCACAATTGACAATAGAAAAGCACCAAAGGTCCAGCTGCCTAGGTTTGCTATCATAGTTAGTAATATAAAATTTAAAAATTCATAACTGATTCTAGAAAAATCAAAACCCAGCAAACCATACCATGCTGAAAATCTACAGATGTTAAATTAAGGCTAAAAATAAGTCTAGACCAAAACCAAAATGTTTAGCTATTGTAAATAGATGGAATAGTACCAAAGGTACTGTTGCATTACTAGTATTAACTCTAAATTTCAAAAATTCATACCTTTCTGCTCAGACCTCTAAATAAGGTGATCTCGGTGGCCTCAAAAACTTATCATGTCTAGTTTATGCTTTAAAATTTCACAGCTATTGGACACCATTTGTCCCTTAGATGACATAGGAGAAGAAACTAACCGTATAAACAGTATTTGGACCATTTTAGCAGGTTTTTGCCAATTTTTGAAATTCATAATTTATTTCTAGAGCTCAAAATAATTTGATTTTTAGCTTTCGAAAAAGCACTAGATGAGGCCTCTATGCATGCCAAATTTCATAGAAAAATTTGTCCATCTGGTCAGTTTGTAACGTAAGGTTGCAAAATAGCACTTTTTTACCACCTTAAGGGTCTAAAATGGTTTAATTTAGCTTGGGCACTTGAGCATGTGAAAAAGCGTGAAAATAGCCTACTAAACATGTCTCAAAGGTCTAAAATCCTAGATCTCACAATTTCACTTTCCCACTTGATGATTACATAAAAAGCATACATGTGCATTCTATCCATAAAATGTCAAGTGTAAGAAACGTACTATAAGAAACATACTGTACATGCAGTGGAAATTTTATTTTGTTTCCTCCCTTGGATCCATCGACTTGATTAAACCGAGTATGAGATAAAATATTACCTTTGCAGTGCGCTTTGTCCTTTTGGATCTCAGGAACTGACATTTATGCGCAGCCCCTTCTACCAGTATCCACACGAACGATATGGCAACTTGAAAGGCTTGTTAGCACCTTCGATCACCACATCTGTACGTGAATTAACGAGAAGACGATCTTCTCTCCCTAGGAGTCTATACACTTTCTATCTCTAGGTGTACAACCACATTTTCTCTCTCTAGGGTGACGGCTTAGAGTTTTAGAAATCTGACTCTTTTTTAGTGTATCTAAACCCTAGCCTACCTCTCCTTTTATAGAGGTATATTTCAGATTAAATTAGTTAATTTAAATACATTATTTAAATTAATCTTAAACAAATTAGTTGAAATTCGAATTTATCTCATAAATTCAATTTTAACTAATGCATTTATAAATATATATATATATATTGAAATATATAATACAATATATATATTCATATCAAATATAGATATATATATATTTCAAATTTCTCTCTATATATATATATCAAATAATATATATATGTACTTATATTTTGAATTAATTACATATATATAATTATCTCACCCTAATTAAGCGTAACATTCATCGAATCTAGACACAATTCTAGGTTCAATGAATTTGGATATTCTTGTTCAAGTTGATTCATTCTTGTGTGTGACCATTTAGGCCTATATGATATTGGCAGTGGGCCAACAATGTTATTGCACCCACAAGTCACCAGTGGCCTTTAGTAAGACATATTGACTACCCAAATTACATAAGGTTTGGTGATTCGATACTGCCTATCGTATAACCCTATCACATCCCTTTTATCACACGATATCTTGATTAAGAATGAGGCATGAAAATGTCATCCTTATCTTACTCGATCATTAGTTTTTTGATTTACATGTAGACCAACAGAATGAATGGAAAAACCCTTCCATCCAAGCATGGCCATGCATTTCTCAGTCTCACTTATCGAGGAGCCCAGAGATATCTCTCTGTTAACCAAAGGGACAAATTCTATCTTGACCACTCATCATTCTCTACATGGAGTCCACTATGCCTAACCATAGCCTTTATGATCACTCGGTCAAAGGTGACTTTTAACAATGCCAAAGCACAGTTTCCTTCATGTTAGAATCTATGATGATCTCAAGTACGAGGGATTAGTAACACGGTTATATATGAGGTATGCTTATAACCTAATCCATGAAGCTACCTCATGATGGGTTAATCCAGCACCCTGTTCCCAACAGATGCCTATGATTTTGATTTGTATCTCCATACATGATTAACACATAACCATTAATCAAAATCATACTCGTTTTAATTTATCAACATTCCCATAATGATGGTCGACTAGGGATGTGACGACCCTAATTTTTAAACATTGTAATTAAGGTTAAATACATGATTAATAATCATAGATTGGGGTTACAAGGTATTACGACCAATTGCATTATGAAAATACAGGAAAATTTAAACCTTAATGTTATTAGAGTCATCAACCATACGATTACAAGTACTTATGTACATAAGGGAAATAAACATTTATTTATAAGCCTTTGATTCTATTACCCATCAATTATAACTCATCCCAATATCCCTAAATCATCCCTTAAGATTACCATATGAAAAACCAAGGTTTCTTAATTAATATAAGTGTTTCAAAATGTTCGCTGCGGCCAAATTACACTTAGCTGTGGCCAATTCCTATCGCTGCGGCAAGTTGGACCTTTGCCGCGGCTAACCTACTTGGCGCCGCGGTAAAAAAATCTCCTGGAACTTACCTCACTTGCCTCTCGCTATTGGCCGCGGCCAATTCCCTTGTTAGCCGCAGCTAATTCCTCTCTGGAACACCTAGGACATTTTCATAAAAGTTCATCACGGCCAATTCCCCAATTCACCGCAGCGAATTTCTCTTTGGACGACTCCCAGTTTACCCTCTCATATTTCACCATGGCTAATTATACATTTCGCCATGGCGAATTCCTCTCTGGCACTTTTCCTAGGAAACTTCACCTCTATTGGTCGCAGCTAACTCCATTTTAGCCATGGCGAAATTCCTTATGATCCTATAACTCTAAAAATCTTATCTCATACTCTCCACTCTCCCTCCAATATTACCCTAGGGCCATTCTACATTAATTTATGCAACTCTAATGGTAGTTATGTACCTTAATCACCAAGCTAATCTATCATTGCTAGCTCAAGACTTAAATGTCCAACTCCCCCAGTTTCCCTATATCAGCAAGTCCATAGGGTAATAGCGACAAGAATTCATGCACTAATGACAATTAACATCCGATACACATTCCGTTAGAGGTTCCATATATCAATTATTCACATCAATATCTAATACATCACTTAATTATGTTTCCAATAATATACCATACCATAAATTCCGTAACATTCCTACATCAGGCATTAAGGGATTCATACATCTAATATCAAGTTATGATGAGGCCTAACTCCTCAATAAATACATCCTAAGTAATCAAAATATAAAAGCCTACACTTGGCAATACAGATACATGATGATGCTATACATAGGTTAATAAAATTTAGCATCTACTCTATTCCACTTAGACCAAGTGTAGCTCCCCACACCAGGCCTCAGCTCATGGGTGTTCATCCACTTGCTTGCCCTTTTCCTTACCCGAGGAACCTTCACCTGAAATTGTAATCCCATAAAGTGGGGTGAGACGTAAATCTCAGTAACCAAGGCAAATTCCATCATACATTCCAGTTTAATTAACATATATGCATAATTTCATATAAGTATCAGAAACATACCAATTATATAAGTAAATGAAATAATTAGGCTATCATGATTACTATCCCATACTAGCAATCATATTTTCACATGTTAAAGGCTAATAACACTAGGAGAGGCCCATCCACAGCACCCACTCCCTAATGAGCACAATCAGGGCTTAGTACATTTGGGGTTTGATCATAACCCAGTGTCCGATCAAAGCACATGCATGGGTGGCAGCCACACCACAGCTCTACCATGGACTCACAAGGTCTAATCATAATACAATAGATAGCCAACCAATTCATTCAACATTTCAAATCATTCATATACAAAAAATATGAAATTAAAATAGATATACACATGGAATTAATGTGAACCTTGGTTACCTCACTTATAGATAAATTTGTAACAGCCACCAATGGTACAAAAATCCCTCTAGCCACTACAAGTCCTAAATTCAGATTAAAGTGTCCTCTACCAAAAACCTCAATATTTCACACAAAATCCTAAGCAAATTCGTACAAAATTAATACCCATATTATAAATCAGTTATGGGGGTCTCAAACTAGTAAAGAAAGCATCAAAATGGAGGGTTTATAATTACCTAATGTCAGCCCTAACCTTAACCTACGAATTTCACCAAGAAAATCCCAAACAACCACATTTCAGATTTTGGGTATGGTGAAAATACTCCAAATGAAAAACTAATTAGGCCAAATTAAAGAGAAAGATGAGGGGATTAAGTTATATAACTATTACCTTGGCTGAATCTTGCTCTAAATGTGAGAAAATGTGAAATTCTTACCCCAAACCCTAGCCTCCCTTCACACCTCCGATTTTCTCCTTTGTGCTTCAGAAAAATAGAGAAGTGGCTGAAGTGTTTAGGTTTTAGTTGGGTCAAATATGGGTCATGGGTTGCTCTAAAGATCCAACTCCTAGTGGGCGTCAAATTTGAGCTTTGTTGGGCCAGCTCTTATACATTGGGCTGCTAAATTTTAATTAAGTTTAGGCCAAGTTTGAAGAGCTCAAGGATTTAGGTCTGCACAAGGGTTATTGGGCCATCACTAGGTACTCTCTCTTAGGCCAAGTCTCACAATAAATAGGTTTATCTGCACCTATAATTATTAGGCTTACATTAGTCTTAGCCTTGGCCTACTCAATTTAATTTGGGTCTAGATGAAGTTTCTATCTCAATTAAATCTGAAACACATATTAATAATTTATCTTTCTAAAATCTCCATTCACTTAACTTGCCCAATTATCCTATATTAATTATTCCTAATTAATCTAAATCCATGATTAATACCTTAATTAATTTTGGGGGTATTACAAGGGATATTTAGGATAACTAATATAATTTATCCAAGAATATAATTATTATAGAAGCATGCAAATATAATAATTGCAATAAAAAAAACTTTTATTCTTAATGAAGCACAATGTTTACAAATGATTAGCCTAGGACACAATTTCTAACATCAAGAACATACCAAATCATTTATTTACTTCCAATTCCCATATATGCATCACATATCCATATAATTACACATGGTCAAAAGCTTATACATTATATACATAATGGAAATACATCATTTGACAATGCAATGTTTACAAAGTAAACAAATATCAACTCCATTATCAATCTCCTTACTTTCAAGTGTGGTGGCTCCCATTTTCTTGCTCACTTGATCCACCTAGGCATGTTAGGTAATGAGGAGGGAAGAGTGAGATTCTAGAAATCCTAATAGCTCTTTTCTCTTTCAAGCACACATAATAGATGCAAATTCAAGTCTAAAAATGCATGCACGGCTATCTTGAAATTCATAAACATACATGGCATATTTCTTACATTCAAAAAGTCACATATCATATACATAGGCTTGCCAAGACAATAGTCTAGCCTCACCCATTCTTTTTAGGATTTTTGGACTTGCCTCACCCATTTTCTCAAGGGATTTTTGACTAAACCTTACTCTTTTAAAGACTTTTGGCTTTGTCTCACACATTCTTAAAGACTTTTGGCTCATCCTCATCCTAGCTAAGGGACTTTTGGCTTCACCAAGCTTAAGCAAGCCATTTATGTTTATAAAAATATCATTCAAGTGCATAAGTGTTATAACTTATATTTCTATTATCATACACTTCCATTCTAGGCAATTGGTGCACATTCACAAGACAAAAGTAAGGAAAAAGTGTGAAAATAATACACTTTTATTGTGTTACGATGGGGTTAAAATTTTCAATTCATGTTACATGGGCCCCGTGGATTATTCAATAACATTCTCTAGCCATTTATCATTGGAATAAATCATAAAAAACTCAAATCATCAAGCAGTCTATAGATTCCAAGTTAAAAACCCCGAAATTTATACTTAAGCTCACGGACAGCACTTAGCAGATTTCAGGGGCAACTTTGAAAAATCATAACTAAATGTAGAAAAATTGAAATCATACAAAACATAGCTTTCTAGATAGATCTAAATGTCAAATATATAGTAAAAATAAGTCCTAGCTAGAAAATCCCATCTGGACCACGTTTGACAACAAAATAGCCACAAAGGTCTAATTGCCCTCTAATACTGATACAGTTTACTGTCATAAATTTCAAAACTCTCCAATTAATTCCACAAAAATTCAATGCATGCAATCTATATCAATTTTGAAAGTTATAGAGTTAAATAGAGGGGAAAATAATTCCAAACCAATCTAGATGCATTCAAACCCAGAAATTCAATCAATTAGTACCATGGGTCTGATTGTGTGCTTGGTACCGGACAACAACTTCAAAAATTAATATCTCCCCCTCTAGACATCCAAATGAGATGCTTCTAATTGGCACAAGTCATTAGGAAGGTCTTGTTTTGGCCCTATAAAATTTTGTGGCAATTGGACACTGTTTGCCCCATGATTGACATAGATTGATTTTTGGACCAATTGCACAATACCAGTGGCCAAACCAAAAAAAAATTTCAATTTCAAAAATTCACTAAATATTCCACAGACCTCCAAATAATACCCCTTTCACTTCATAAAAGGCTCTCAATAAGCTCTAGATGCATGCCAAATTTTAGACTAAGAAGAGCTCATTTGGCAAAAAGTGATATAGCTAACCAAAATGGCCATTTTTGCTCCATATGAGATACCAAATCTGTCCAAATGGCCTCCTTTGATGTTTGGCACCTCTTGGGTAAGTTTAAAAGCATGAATATGACATATGTAAATTGCCCAAGTGGTCCCAAATCGTATGCATCTTAATTTGACTATCTCACACTCAGGATTACATAATCATCAAATGCCATAAAGGTGTCAAATTCTACATCCTCATTAATCTAATGCCACATAAGAGTTATACAATGTTCATACATCATATTACATTTGTCAATGAGCTTACATCTCAAAAATAACATTTACATAACCATTTTGACCATTAGGTACAAAAGAAACTACATAATGAATAAAGTATGGCTTTTCAATGCTCTTGGCTTCCATTCCTTGCTTCTTGGACATCACCTAGGCATTTCAAGATAATGGAGGGAATGGGAGTGAGATTCATAGAATCTCAATAGCTCACACACCAATCACACACACATTCAAGGCAAATACACATGAAAGCATATGTATGGAAGGTTTGGCAACTATAAAGTATCCAAAGTCACAATTTCCATGCCACTTATTCATATTCAAGCCAAGAACATGCTCTAGAGACTTTTGGTTTTGCCTCACCTCATTTCTAATACTTTTGGATTTTCTTCACTCTTGGCCTAGGGACTTTTGACTTGGCCTCACCCTTCCAAGAGACTTTTGGCCTTGTCTCACCAATGCCATGAGACTTTTGGCATCATCTCACCCTTATGAGCCATTTCCACAACCAAGGCCATTCAAGGAAAGACATTGATACCAATGTAATGTCAAGGCATCAAGTGGCATATTCTTAAGTCACAAAAGCATACACAAGCACACAATTACATACATATGTACACAAGAATGCAAGGAGAATGAGGTGGAGAACCACCTTGGATTCATGCAAGTTTTTCTTGATCCTTTTCCTTCCCTTTTTGGGTCCCATAAGTACACCTTGGTGGGTGGATGTTCTCTTAGCCTAGACACCATAAACAACACACAATTACACACTTGAAGCAAGCCAAGACACTAAACTCATTGATGATTGTGTTGCACAATCTCAAATAAAACTAGATAGATTAATAAACTTGTAGGTAATGGTGTAACCTAGGTCATTTTCTAAGGAGTTTTTGCTTCTAATTGTTTGTAAAAGAATATTCCAAGTATCACTAAATGAAAATTGTTTAGGGGATTTTTTTATTACAAAAATTTAATTGAATTAAACTTAAATGACAAGAGCTAAAAGCTTAACACTAAGTGAAGCAAACAACTAAGAAAATGTGGTAGCTAGCCTTTAGACGAACTCCCTAGAATTCAATTATCCTTGCTCTCTTTTTAGTGTAACAAAATTGGATTTAAATTCTTGCTCATTAGTGTATTCTTCATAAGCATTTTTGAATTACTATCTAAGGCTCAATTCACCAATAATTTAAGGATTTTGCAACTACAAGAAACCTGGAAGAATTAATCAATTGAGTTAGGAACAAGAACATACTATAACCAATACTAAATGCTCATAAAAATCTATTGCACAATTCAAAAATGCTAATTTACCAATTAGATTAATGAATTCCTCAAACACATCAATTGCACAAAAATTCCTGCTACTTAATTCAACAACCATTGCATCAATTGCCTTATAATTAAGAGCAAATTGCACAGCCACTAAGTCTGGATTTTCCACAAACATGTAGAGATCAAAATTAATATCCAAATATCAAATTACAACCAATCCATAATTCAAATCAATCCAGTAAATTCCAGCAATTAAATTCCTAAATTAATAAGCTAAACCTAGTCAAATTAATAAGAGAATCAATGCTGAAATTAAAAGATAAAGGAGGAAGAATTTATCCAATTTGGAGAAGTAATTTGGAGCTTAAATCTACATCTAGTAAGGTCTACTCTTTAGCTAGCCACCAAAGGGAAATCAAGCTGCCATGGAGGGGATAAATGGAGGAATTTCGATAGAAGGAACTGCGGCCATGTGAAGAAGATAATGGATAAAAATTCTCTTGTTCACCGCTAGAGCTCCAGTGCCTTTTTTTTCATCATATTTTCACCTTCTTTTTCCCTCAACTCCCTCTCACATTATTCTTACATTCTTTTTCATGTTAATCTCCAGTTCTCATGTGCTCTTTTTAATTTTTTTTATTCCTTCACATGCTTGTGTGTCCAATTCAGAACCATCATCTTCCCATGATTCCTCACATGCTCAACTCTTTAAAAAAAAAAGACACGTGCCTTTGTGCTCTTATTCTCAGCTCTGTTACTGCTCATGTGGACTTTTCTTCCATGTACTTTCCATGTAATTTCTTCTCCTTAATCAAATGTGTATGCTCATGGTTTCATTCCTTTTATTACAATATGGCTTTATCTCAGCTCATACATCCAACCTATAGCAATCCACGTCAGGCCTAACTACAGTTTCAGCCTTTCCCACGTCTTCTTGTTGCTGCCTACGTGGATCCCCCACAACCTGAAAGAGTGTTGTGACACCTTAATCTACTACCACTACCTAACCTCTCACTGGGCTCGGTTCCATATGATTTCTAAAGAATCACTACTCTTCCGTGGCATTTGCATGCTATGAACCAGGGTTTCATATACTCATCTTTTACCCCGTGGGTCCTGTGAACCCATCTCAAGCATCCTCAACTCAAACTCTGTATAGACGACTCATACATAGCATAAAATAAACCATAAGCCACGGGTATAGAGCCAAAAACAAGAAAAAATTGCATTTTCTCACTTGGGCCCAAAAGTCATATTTTGGGCCCAAAAGTCATATTTTGGCTCTAACTTTGGAAAATCATAAGAAATTATAGAAAAATGGGAATGCAGCAAACGTTAGCTTTCTAGAAAGCTCTAAGTGTTAAATTTATCCTAAAAATCATTTCCAATCAAATTCGCAGCATTTGGACCAAGTTTGACATCGAAAATGGGAGGAAGGTCTAGCTGTCACTGTTTCTGGTGCAGCTTTCTATCATGACTTTCGAAAATTCATAACTAAATCCACAAAAATCCAATCTGGACACATTATATCAATTAGGAAAGCTACGGATGTCTACTAGAGGAGAAAAATAAGTCCAGATCAGTTCAGTAGCTCCTACACCCCGAAAATGGATGGAACAATGACGGGGGTCAGATGAGCTCCTTGATGCTGATACAGAACTTCAGACGATCCAATCTCTCTCTACAGACCTCTGATTTAGGTGATTCTAGTTCCTATAAGTCACTTTGGTTCTCTAGTTTATGTGTATAAAATTTCACCATATTTGGAATCCATTTGGTCTATGAGTGCCACAGATTTCATTTTCTAGTTTAGATGAATAGTACATGACCAATCCATTAAATTTTTCCAAATTCAACAATTCCCCAAATATTCTCTAGACCTCTGAATATTACCCACTTTAGCTTCCTAAGAAGCTCTCTACAAACTCTAGAGGCACGCCAAATTTCATGGCAAGAGGAGCTCATCCGGTCATACTTTGATGGAACTCTCAAAACTACCGGTTTTGGCACCCCCAAAGGTCCAAAACGGGTCTAAATAGCCTCTTACACACTCTAGCCACTCATGGACAAGTTTAAAAGCATAAAAATAGTCTGTTTAACAAGTCCATGTGGTCCAAATCATCATACATTCAAATCTCGCTATGCTACGGCCAAATATACACTACATCATTCATTCCACAAAAGGGGCAAAACCCTCATTTCCATTCATTTGGCTATAAACATAGTTCATACAATATCATTTCATATTTTTACACTTGCTACAACCTTTACAACTCAAAAATAGTGGGTGCATATTCACTTGGCACCACTTTACATCAAAATTATATCAAAATATCCAAAAGAAAGTAATATCTAACTACACATGCTCCTAGGCTCCTTGGTGTGTGCTCAGTTCTCCTTGAGCTCCACCTAGCATATTTAGTTGGGAGGGGAAGGGGTGAGATTCAGGGAATCTCAGTAGCTCATGCACTCAATCAAGTAGACAATCAAGGCATATAACAAGTCAAAGCATGTGAATAAGCATTTAGCCATTCTCAACATCCAACACACATTGTACATGCTATGGAAATCACAACAATGCCAAAATTGAGCTCTAGGGACTTTTGGTCTAGCCTCACCCGAGTCTAGGGACTTTTGGATGGCCTCACCCGAGTTTAAGGACTTTTGACTTGGCCTCACTCGTTTGAGACTTTTGGCCTTGTCTCACCTATCTCAAGGGACTTTCGGCACTACCGCACCCGAGCAATTCTCACAATTCATCACACAAGCATATTGGCATCAATGCATCAAAGCAATAGCATATGGCATATTCCACACAATAAGCATATACATAATCATACAATGACTATCATATCCAAGTATGCAACAAGAAAGAGTGAAAAAGAGAGCTACCTTTAGAGCCAAAGCCAACACAAGCCTTCCCTTTCAGTTTCTCCTCTCCCTCCTTAGGTTCACAATCACACCTTGATGGAGGTGTTTCTCTTGAGCCTAGACACAATTAAAGAGCATGGAATTACTCTCTTAACATGGAATCATCAGCTCAACTCTCATAACATTCTAGAACCTAGAGTCCTCTCTCTCTCTCTAAAATGCCATCAACCCTTTCTCTGTCTCAAGCTCCCATGGTAGTGGAAAATAACATTTTCAAAGAAAACACAAAGATTCAAAGGTGTTTTCCACTTTCCCTCTTCTGACCCATGCCCAAAATCCATCCATTTTAACAAATAAAACCGCAGAAAGAGAGGGCAAGGAGAGGGGATCAGAAAAGCTAAAGAGAAATGGGAGAATTTCCTTACCTTTCCCTTGGTCTTCCTCCTTCTCTTGATCTCTCTCACTCCCCACGCCTCTTTTCTCTCCTTGGGTCAAAGTCTGGGGCAGATATGAGAGAAGAAATGAGTTTGGGCATTTAATGAAGTCTAAATCTCGCTATTTACTCTCTTCCGGACTGACTCTCGCTACGGCGAAAACTAACCTTCGCTATAGCGAGCTCGTGTAATCTGGCTTCGCTATGGCGATGTGTAACCTTCGCTACGGCGAGCTCGTGTCAGTTCCCTTCGCTATGGCGAGATATACCATTCGCTATGGCGAACTCGCATCAGTTCCAGACCTCACTCTCGCTATGGCGTACGCTACAGCGGGCAACTCCCTGGTTTTTGTATGGGCTGCTGCTAGCACTCGCTATAGCTAAAATCGCCTTCGCTATTGCGAACAAGCACTCTTGCTGTAGCGAGACCATTTCTCGCTATTGTGAGAGGACTTGGCAGAAATTCTGGATTCCGAAAATTTCTAGTTTTCACTCCCTTTCTTTTCCCTTTTCTTTTCTTTTTCCCGGTTGTTACATTTCTACCCCTCTTAAAAGAAATTTCATCCTCAAAATTTAAAGACTTACCTCAAGGGAATAACTCGGGATATTTTTGCCTCATTTCATCCACCACTTCCCAAGTTACTTCCTCAGATGTCAGACCTCTCCAGATCACTTTCACCAGAGGAATGCTCTTGCTTCTCAGCTGTTTCAGCTTAGCATCCACAATTCTCTCCGGTTTCACTACATAGGAAAGATCTTCCTGCAATTGCATATGCTCATATTCTATGATATGTGAGGAGTCTGGTAAATACTTTTTCAACTGGGAGACATGAAAAACACTGTGTATTTGGGCTAGGTTAGGAGGTAAGGCTAGTCGGTAAGCCACAGGTCCAATTTTCTCGAGAATTTTAAACAGACCAATATACCTAGGACTGAGCTTCCTTACCCTCATTGACCGACCTATTCCCGTCATTGGAGATATTCGAATGAACACATGGTCTCCAACCTCAAACTCTAACGGCCTCCTACGCTTATCAGCATAGCTTTTCTGTCTACTCTGGGCCGTGAGGAGCCTCTTTCTAATCAATTCTATCTGTCGGGTGGTCTGGCCCACAATCTCAGGTCCTATCATACTCCTTTCACCTAACTCAACCTAACACAGAGGGGATCTGCACTTTCTCCCATACAAAGCCTCATAAGGGGCCATCTGGATACTAGAATGGTAACTGTTATTATAAGCAAACTCTACTAACGGCAAATACACATCCCAGTTCCCCTTTATCTCTAGCACACATGCCCGCAACATATCTTCCAATGTCTGGATGGTCCTTTCAGTCTGACCATCTGTCTGGGGGTGATATGCAGTACTAAACTACAATCTGGTCCCTAAGGCATGCTGCAATGACCTCCAAAAGTTCGATGTGAACCTGGGGTCTCTATCCGAAACTATGCTGTTGGGTACTCCATGAAGTCGCACTATCTCTCTGATATACAACTGGGCCAATCTATCCAGTGTATAAGTAGCCTTAATAGCTAAAAAGTGTGCAGACTTTGTCAGTCTATCCACAACTACCCATATAGCATCGTGTCCAGAGGATGTCCTGGGTAACCCCATGATAAAATCCATGGCTATACTATCCCACTTCCACTCAGGGATATCTAGAGGTTGCAACAACCCAGCCAGTTTCTGGTGTTCAATCTTTATCCTCTGACACACTAGGCACCTAGCCACATAATCCGTCATATGGCTCTTCATCCCTGGCCACCAAAAAATCTTTTTCAAATCCTGATAAATCTTGGTGGCACCTGGGTGGATAGTATACTTACTCTTATGCGCCTCTTCTAGAATGCTTTCTCTCAACTCATTCTGACTAGGCACACAGATTCTATCCCGATATACTATCATGCCATCCTCAGACAACTTGAAATCTGAGGTCTTACCTTGGGTAATCTCATTCCTGATCCGTTTCAGGAACTCATCCTTTCTCTGGGCATCTAAGATCTGGGTTCTCAAGACATTCTCAATTCGGGTTTCACTCAGATACAATCTACCCGATACCACCTGACACGAGAGGTTCAAATCTCTGAACTTCTCTAGGAGCTCCTACTCTCTAATCATCATATGGGCTACATGGATGGTTTTTCTACTCAGGGCGTCTACCACCATATTAGCCTTACCCAGATGATATTTCAATACATAATCATAATCTTTCAAGAATTCCATCCATCTCCTCTGTCTCATATTGAGTTCTTTCTGATCAAACAGGTATTTCAGACTCTTGTGGTCACTATAGATCTCTATGGTCGCACCATACAGATAGTGTCTCCAAATTTTAAGAGCAAACACTACGGCAGCTAACTCCAGGTCATGTGTGGGGTAATTCTCCTCATGAGGTCTCAACTGCCTCGAGGCATATGCCACTACTCGGCCCTGCTGCATCAACACACATCCTAACCCTTTGCCCGAAGCATCACAATAAACCACAAATGGTTCACTAGGGTCAGGGATAATCAGTACAGGGGCAGTGGTCAAACAGAGTTTCAACTCCTGGAAACTCTTCTCACATCTCTCATCCCACATAAATGGTGTATCTTTCTTGGTTAGCCTCGTCAGTGGTAAGGCCATTCGAGAAAAGTCCTGAATAAATCGTCTATAATACCTTGCCAAACCTAGGAAACTCCTAACCTCAGTGATCGTTCTAGGTCTATCCCACTATAACACAGCCTCAACTTTATGGGGATCTACCGCAACCCCATCTCGTGAGATCACATAACCTAAGAATCGCACCTCGGTCAGCCAAAACTCACATTTACTAAGTTTGGCATACAACCTTTTCTCTCTCAAGGTGTCTAGGACTAGTCTCAAATGCCTCTCGTACTCCTCAAAAGATCGGGAGTACACTAAAATATCATCAATAAAGACCACCACAAAATGATCTAAATACGGTCTGAATACCCTGTTCATATAATCAATGAACACAGCAGGCGCATTCGTCAATCCAAATGGCATCACAAGGAACTTATAGTGCCCATATCTCGTTCTGAAAGCCGTCTTAGAGACGTCTTTAGTTCTCACTCTCAACTGGTGGTAACCAGATCTAAGATCTATCTTAGAAAACACAGATACCCCAGCCAACTGATCTAACAGATCATCAATTCTAGGGAGAGGATATTTATTCTTGATGGTAACTTTATTCAACTCTCTGTAATCAATACACAACCGCAAGCTACCATCTTTCTTTTTCACAAACAACACCGGAGCACCCCAAGGTGAAACACTAGGGCGGATAAACCCTTTCTCTAACAATTCCTCTATTTGCTCTTTCAACTCAGCAAGCTCGGCGGGAGCCATCCTATAAGGAGCCTTGGACACCGGTCCAGCACCAGGCACAATGTCTATAGGGAACTCTAATTCTCTCTCAGAAGATAGGCCACTAAAATCAAACTCTCTAAGGAAAACCTCCGAAAATTCCCTGACAACTGGGATCTCCTCTATCCCTTCTTCTACCTCAGCCCGAATAGAGAAAAAGACTAGAAACCCTTGACATCCACACTCTAAATATCTCTCAGCCTGGGTAGTAGTCATAAAAGATAACTCAGCTCCTACCCTAGGTATGGTCCCACAAGCAGGTAGGGAAATGGTTCGGTGTTCACAATCAAGTATGGCATTATTTGCAGCTAACTAGTTCATACCAATAATCAAGTCAATTTCATGGAAAGGCATACAAACCAAATCAAGAGTGGTATGACAATGGTTAAATTGGACAGTGACATTTAAGCAAGTATGGGAAGTAACCACGTGGCCTCCAGTGGGTGTAAGGACAGACAAGTCAAATGGCAAGACACTAACAACCAGACCCAATTTCCTCACACAATCATAAGATATAAACGAGTGACTAGCACCCGAATCAAACATAGCAACTACAGGAAAGCCATTCACTAACAGCGTACCTCGGATCAAACTAGGAGATGCGCTGGCTTTCTGCTGAGTAAGGGCGAACACTCGGCCCTGGGTCTGTGGTCTAGGAGGAGGCGCTGTCTCCATCTGAGGACAGTGTCTAGCAATGTGCCCCGGCTTCCCACACTTGTAACATGTCACTGGAGACTGCTGGAAGGATGACTGGCCCCGCGGAGGTGGCACACCTCGCTATGGTTTTCTATTCCCTGGCCCTTTGCCTCTCCTCTTATTACTAGGGGTCAAACTAGAACCCTCCTCTGGTTTTGGCCTTTTTAAATCTGGAACCCTCTTCTGACTAGCCGTCGTCACAGTAGGCATGATAACTTGCAGATTCGTCTCAATCACCCTACTGACCTCCACAAGAGTATTAAACTTCCTGATCCACTGTGGAGTGACTCTGTCGCTAATCAGGGGCCTCAAACCAGTCTCAAACTGCTCACATCTCCAGGGTTCATCATCATACCTCTGGAGGTAAGAGGGAATACCGAGACAACTCTATGAACTTGGCCACATACTGATCTACAGTTATCTCATCCGTCTGTCTTAAGCCCATGAACTCCATCTCTTTCTTCTTCCTCACTGAACTTGGGACATACTTCTCATAAAATTCGACCAAGAAAGTCTCCTAAGTTATCTGTATGTTCTTGGTTTCCATCAGGGGTTTCGCACCCTCCCACCATCTATCAGCTTCCTTTTCTAGCATGAAGGTGGCTAGCTGGGCTTTCTGCTCAGTGGTACAATCCATCACTGAGAAGATTTTCTTAAGCTGCATCACCCAAGCCTCCGCCTTATCCGTATCCAATTTCCCGTCAAAAGAGGGTGGGTTGTTCTGCCTGAACTGCTTCAATACTTTTTGGATAGGCGTCTATGTCTGTCGAGCAGCAGGCTCCTGGGGAGGTACAAGTGGAATGCTAGAGGTAGATGGTTGCGGTCCAGAGGCATCCCTTCTGGCTTCTTCTTGCCTAGCCAGGGTGTTTTGCAGATGCATGATCATATCATACTGCTGCTGGGTAATGTATCTCTGTTGCTCCAGCATCTCTTGGTGCTGGCCCATCATGGCCTCATACCGGTTAAGTCTATCCATGATGGCCTGCAGAGGAACCCTAGTCTCAGTAGGAACTTCTAGCTCATCTCTCTGAGCCCTGGGCGGTCTGCCTCTGCCTCTACCCCTGCCCCGTCTAGTCTCAACCATGTCTGAAAAGAAGTAGCAATCCTCAGTTCACAACGCTATCACAACACATATGCATATGGATGCTACAACTTCCATGACCATTCACACCAAACACCAGCAAATTATAGCATTCAAGAGCCTAACATTGAGCAAAAGTGCCTGAACCTTTGCTCTGATACCAAAAATGTGACACCTTAATCTACTACCACTACCTAGCCTCTCACCGGGCTCAGTTCCATATGATTTCAAAAGAATCACTACTCTTCCGTGGCATTTGCATGCTATGAACCGGGGTTTCATATACTCATCTTTTACCCCGTGGGTCCTGTGAACCCATCTCAAGCATCCTTAACTCAAACTCCATATAGATGACTCATACATAGCATAAAACAAACCATAAGCCACGGGTATAGAGCCAAAAATCAGAAAAAATTGCATTTTCTCACTTGGGCCCAAAAGTCATATTTTGGCTCTAACTTTGGAAAATCATAATAAATTGTAAAAAAATGAGAATGCAGCAAACTTTATCTTTCTAGAAAGCTCTAAGAGTTAAAGTTATCCTAAAAATCATTCCCAATCAAATTCTCAGCATTTGGACCAAGTTTGACATCGAAAATGGGAGGAAGGTCTAGCTGTCACTGTTTCTGGTGCAGCTTTCTGTCATGACTTTCGAAAATTCATAACTAAATCCACAAAAATCCAATCTGGGCACATTATATCAATTCAGAAAGCTACGGATGTCTATTAGAGGACAAAAATAAGTCCAGATCCGTTCAGTAGATCCTACACCCCGAAAATGGATGGAACAGTGACGGGGGTCAGATGAGCTCCCTGATACTAATCCAGAACTTCAGACGATCCAATCTCTCTCTAAAGACCTCCGATTTAGGTGATTCGAGTTCCTATAAGTCACTTTGGTTCTCTAGTTTATGTTTATAAAATTTCACCACATTTGGAATCCATTTGGTCTATGAGTGCCACAGATTTCATTTTCTGGTTTAGATGAACAGTACATGACCAATCCATTAAATTTTCCCAAATTCAACAATTTCCCAAATATTCTCTAGACCTCCGAATATTACCCACTTTAGCTTCCTAAGAAGCTCTCTACAAACTCTAGAGGCACGCCAAATTTCATGGCAAGAGGAGCTCATCCGGTCATACTTTGACGTAGCTCTCAAAACTACCGGTTTTGGCACCCCAAAGGTCCAAAACGGGTCTAAATGGCCTCTTACACACTCTAGCCACTCATGGACAAGTTTAAAAGCATAAAAATAGTCTTTCTAACAAGTCCATGTGGTCCAAATCATCATACATTCAAATCTCACTATGCTACGACCAAATATACACTACATCATTCATTCCACAAAAGGGGCAAAACCCTCATTTCCATTTATTTAGTTATAAACATAGTTCATACAATATCATTTCACATTTTTACACTTGCTACAACCTTTACAACTCAAAAATAGTGGGTGCATATTCACTTGGCACCACTTTACATCAAAATATCCAAAAGAAAGTAATATCTAACTACGCATGCTCCTAGGCTCCTTGGTGTGTGCTCGGTTCTCCTTGAGCTCCACCTAGCATATTTAGTTGGGAGGGGAAGGGGTGAGATTCAGGAAATCTCAGTAGCTCATGCACTCAATCAAGTAGACAATCAAGGCATATAACAAGTCAAAGCATGTGAATAAGCATTTAGCCATTCTCAACATCCAACACACATTGTACATGCTATGAAAATCACAACAATGACAAAATTGAGCTCTAGGGACTTTTAGTCTAGCCTCACCCGAGTTTAGGGACTTTTGGATGGCCTCACCAGAGTTTAAGGACTTTTGACTTGGCCTCACTCGTTTGAGACTTTTGGCCTTGTCTCACCTATCTCAAGGGACTTTTGGCTTCACCTCACCCATCTCATGGGACTTTCGGCACTACCGCACCCGAGTAATTCTCACAATTCATCACACAAGCATATTGGCATCAATGCATCAAAGCAATAGCATATGGCATATTCCACACAATAAGTATATACATAATCATACAATGACTATCATATCCAAGAATGCAACAAGAAAGAGTGGAAAAGAGAGCTACCTTTGGAGCCAAAGCCAACACAAGCCTTCCCTTTCAGTTTCTCCTCTCCCTCCTTAGGTTCACAATCACACCTTGATGGAGGTGTTTCTCTTGAGCCTAGACACAATTAAAGAGCATGGAATTACTCTCTTAACATGGAATCATCAGCTCAACTCTCATAACATTCTAGAACCTAGAGTCCTCTCTTTCTCTCTAAAATGCCATCAACCCTTTCTCTCTCTCAAGCTCCCATGGTAGTGGAAAACAACATTTTCAAAGAAAACACAAAGATTCAAAGGTGTTTTCCACTTTCCCTCTTCTGACCCATGCCCAAAATCTATCCATTTTTACAAATAAAACCGCAGAAAGAGAGGGCAAAGAGAGGGGATCAGAAAAGCTAAAGAGAAATGGGAGAATTTCCTTACCTTTCCCTTGGTCTTCCTCCTTCTCTTGATCTCTCTCACTCCTCACACCTCTTTTCTCTCCTTGGGTCGAAGTCTAGGGCAGATATGAGAGAAGAAATGAGTTTGGGTGTTTAATGAAGTCTAAATCTCGCTATTTACTCTCTTCCGGACTGACTCTCTCTACGGTGAAAACTAACCTTCGCTATAGCGAGCTCGTGTAATCTGGCTTCGCTATGGCGAGGTGTAACCTTCGCTACGGTGAGCTCGTGTCAGTTCCCTTCGCTATGGTGAGATATACCATTCGCTATGGCGAACTCGCGTCAGTTCCAGACCTCACTCTCGCTATGGCGTACGCTACAGCGGGCAACTCCCTGGTTTTTGTATGGGCTGCTGCCAGCACTCGCTATAGCTAGAATCGCCTTCGCTATTGCGAACAAGCACTCTCGCTGTAGCGAGACCATTTCTCGCTATTGCGAGAGGACTTGGCAGAAATTCTGGATTCTGAAAATTTCTAGTTTTCACTCCCTTTCTTTTCCCTTTTCTTTTCTTTTTCCCGGTTGTTACAAGTGTGCTGCTACTTCATAAGACAAGCCGAGCCTTCTTCTTCTTCAAAAACCAGAGACTGCATCCTCTGTTTCTACTCCATGTGTTCTTCATGCATTGTTCTTCCTCATGTAGCTGCTCCTTATGTAATTTCCTCGTCATAATCTTGCTTGTTTGTTTCTCCTTGTGCAGCTTCATTTCTTCCCTCTTAAATTGTGGCCAAATTCTAGCTTCTTCTCTGGTAGCTTCTCCTTCATGCAGCTTCTTTTCCATTTTGCTCACATGCACGTAGAACTTGAGCTGCATGCTTCACGTCAATTCATCGCGTTCTACTCCTTGCATTTCTACAGGACATTGCTACATGTTGGTGTTTGTGAGTTAAACCTGTAGCTTCTTGCAGCTTTTGCCAGCTTCTTCCTCACTTCTTGCTCACGTAACTTCTCACATGTTGCTTCCTCTGCTCAGCTCTTACTTCTTCTCATAAGCTTTGAGTGTTATACTCATGGCTTCTTCTTATCTCCCCTTATTGCATTTTCCTCTCCAAAATAGAGGCTACTTCCTTCATAGAGTCCCTAATATTTAAATTCAAACGCCTAAATTTTTCACAAAAACAAAGGAAAAGATGAAGTAGGAGTATTCACAAAAAAAATCATTTAAATGGATTTGTGCACCAAAATTCTAAAATTTTGCAAATTGATTTCTAGAATATAAAAAAATGGCCATTAAACTCAATTATCCTCCAATTAAAATCCTTTAAGCCTAAATTTATAGTCAAAATGCCTAATTAAAAGGGAAAAGGTATATGGAAAGTGCATTAATGGTTCCATAAATGGCCTATTGAAGCAACCTTCACAATTCAAGCTCTAGGCTCCTATTTCTTTCCATTTCTAGGCCTCTTGGCCTCATTCAAAGTCCTTGGAGCCCTCACACATTCATTTGCATAATAGGAAAACTAAGTTGCTTCAAAAGGCACCATTATGGACATCATTGTCCCATTTTCTAATCCATAGCTCCTAAAATTTTCCCAATAGTTTCTCCCATCTTTTAACATCATATAAAGCCCTAAAACAAGGCTAGAACAAATCAAAACATCCCCTAACCTAATGAACCTAGCTTGGGCAAAATATGCACCATAATGGAGGTTCATGGAGTTCTTGATTTTTCCTTAATGAGAGAGTCACTTGGGAGGCTTTCTAAGAGTCTTAGGAGCTCAAGGGAACATTTAAATAGCCAAGGAATTACTCATACAAAATCAAATTTTACAAAACCCTAAAGAAGCCTACACTTTTCTATCTTGTTTTCCATAGGTTTTTCTTGCAATTTCTTTCCATATTCCTCTTTCTCATAGTCTAAAACCCAAATTCTTCTCTTGTTTTTGAACAAAACTCCCTCGCCTCTCATGTTTCTATATAAGGCAAAACAAGCATCAAGAGAAGAGCTACAAGAATAAGAAATCACCTTGGATTCTAGGTTGATTTCAAGACTTTTTCTCCTTGGTTTGCCTCCTGTCAAGAATTTTGAACTCTTCCCCTATTTTCTGGGCCAAAAACATAACCATTCATATCAAATAAACCATGGAAAGAAAGGAGGAAAGGAGAGGAACGAAATTGGAAGAAGATAGAGCATGAAATTCCTTAGATTTCCTTACCTTTTTCTTGATTTTCTTCCTTTTTTTTTCTTCCCCGTCTTGTGCACCTAAGAGAGCAAGTCATTTTCTATATTTTGGGCAAAGGAAAGTCGTGCTATATGAGGGGAAGAAGAGGGGACAAGTGTGTAGAAGTTTCAAGAAACACACTTTTTCAAAAATTCCAATTTCATCCTTCTATAATGGCAATTTTGTTTCAATTTCGTTTTAACTCCTTTTTTAGAACCATCTTTTCCATTATAAAATTTAGGTTCCTAATTTAATAAAATGTCTTTGGAACCATTCAAATTAGAACTAAAACCTTTTTGAATGAATCCATTAAAGTTTGGGTTCACCAATGTTGGAAAATGTACACCAAAGGGGCTTTACCAGTCTCGGGGTTTTTCATAGTTTTTGGGGCCTTTAAGAATCTTGGGCAACTCAAATTTCCCATTTAAAAAGCCCTCCTATATTTTTTTTCCAAAAGTTATACTTATTTACGAAAGTGCCATTATGTTTTGTCAATTTTCGTCACAAATTATTTAACCATCCTAGCTCTATTTTTCTTTTTGTTTAAGCCTGGAATTATCATTTTTAGGAGCCTCAAACTCTACCCAAATTTTTTGAGATATTATCTAGCTCATTTCAGAGGACTTGCTTTTATATGGTTCATTTCGTTGTTTTACAAAAATTATGTTCATTACATTTTCCACCCCCTTAAAATAAATTTCGTCCTCAAAATTTAAATATGTGCCTTAGGGAAATAGCTCTAGATATTTTTGTCTCATCTCATTTTCCAACTCCCAGGTTACCTTCTCAAACGTCAGACCCTTCTAAACCACTTTCACCAGAAGGATTGTAACACCCCAAAATTAATTAAGGTGTTAATCATGGATTTGGGTTAATTAGGAATAATTCTTATGGAATAATTGAGCAAGCTATGGGAATGGGAATTTCTAGAGCAATAAATTATTAATATGGGTTGAAGGTTTAATTGGGTTAGAAACTTCATCTAGGCCCAAATTAATTTTAGTAAGCCATAGGTAAGGACTAATGGAGACCCAATGAATTTAGGTGCAGACCCAACCTCCTATTGTGAGTCTTGGCCCAAGAGAGACCACCTAGCAATGGCCCAATTTGGTTTAAAGAGATAGAGGCCCAAAACTAAATTTACATGAATTCTTATAATTGGCCCAACATCCCTTATGCAGAACTAAATCAAATGAGCTCTTAAAATTTAGCCTAACCTAACTACAATTCTGTAGTCTAACTTATGAAACTTAGCCTAACAAAGCTTAAATCTGAACTCATATGGATTTGAGCCTTTGGGTTAACCAATAACCCATTTAGGACCCAACTTAAACCCTAAAAATCATTCTAGCCACCCCCTATTCTACAGAACCATAAGAAACATAAGGCAAATTCATAGGTCTTTTAGAGGCTAGGGTTTCCACCACTTTCTTGGCCCCATTTCTCACTTCTGGAGGTAAAATCAGCCAAGGTGAATGTTATATAATTTAATCCTCTTCTCTTTCTCTTCAATTTGACCTAATTGGCTACTTATTTAGAGTAGCTTCACCATACCCAAAATCTGAAAATGTGTTTTTGGTGTTTTTATGGTGAAATTTCGTAAGTTGAGGCTAGGGGTGTTGTTAGGTATGTATAAACTCCTTATTTTAATGTTTTCTTTGCTAGTTTGGGACCCTTATAGATGATTTATGATATGGGTATTGTTTTCATGCGAATTTACTTAGAATTTGAGGTGTTCTCTTGGGGTTACTAGTGTAGGCTCAACTAAATCTGAATTTGATTCTTGTGGTAATTAGGAAAGTATTTCTGAATATTCCTTTGTAGTGTAACTCCTTAAGTGATGGGATTGCCTATATAAATGATGACTAGGGTTAGTAATGGCCCGATTTTATGTCTATAGGCTAAAGTAACATTCAGTTGGCTCGTAAAGAATTGACTACAAGTGAGGTAACCGAGGATTATAATAATTCCATGCATATATCTACATTAATTTTATATTTGCTACACATGAATGATTTGAAATGATAAATAAATTGGTTGGTTATCTATTGTATTATATTTGGACCTTATGAGTCCATGGTGGAGTTGCAGTACAACTGCCACCTGTGCATATGCTTTGATCGGGCACCGAGTTATGATCAGACCCCAGATGCTTTGAGCCTTAGTTGTACTCATTGGGGAGTGGGTACCATAGACAGCCCTCTCCTGCTGTTATTGGTGCAACATCTGATTATCTGAAAATGAAAGAAAATGTGAGAAACGTAACATATAGTGTGAACACCGTATTTTGTCCAGACAAGCTACAAAAAAATAAAATAATAAAATCAAAATAACAAAATATGAAAAATGAAACAAAGAAAAAAGAAAAAAAAAGGCTCAAAAGCCTAAAAAAAAAGAAAAAAGAAAAAAAAAGAGGAAATTGTAAGAGATTAAAAAAAAGAAAAGAAAAGAAAAGAAAATAGGGGCAATCTGAAGCCCAAATCCCCTTCCCCTAGTGCAGGCCCATTTTACCAAACCCTAGCACAATTCCCTTTTATCTGGCGTGGCTCTAGCAAAAGGGGGGCAGCATACAGAAGGCAAAAGGCTGAAAAGAAAAAAGAAAAAAGAGTAAAACTAATTAAAATAAAATAAAAGCTACTCACTACAGCCCAACTCATTCAAGCCCATCAGTACTACCCTTTTCTCAAGCCCATTACTCATAATGAAAAAAAATACAAGCAAATCAAAAAATACCTTTAGCCTCAATTAAAAGAAAAATGGCCCAAATTAAAAAAAAAAAGACCTGTAGCCCAATCTTTTTAGGTCTGGCCCATTAGTTCAGAAATTAAAAAAAAAAAAGACAAATAAAAAAAAAAGAAGCTGAGTTCAAAACACAGGAACCCTGCGTTTTGACCTCAACCCCCTCCCTGTCACACTGCTCTCTGCCACCAGTGAAAAAAGGCAGACCACACACACAAAGGAAAAGGCAGATGCAGCACACAAAGAGGCACAGAGAAAAAGGCGAAAATTAAAAGGAGAAAAGGACGCATGAGGGAAGAAGGGTTTTGTTGGGAGACAGAGAGAGAGCGCGAGAGAAAGGGATGAGAAACGAGAATGGAAAAGGGGAAGAAAAGGGGGATGCGAGGATCAGAGCAGGAGATCAAAAAACTGAGCGAGAAGCAGAGGAGGTCAGGGAGAAAAAGAAATTGAGAGTGAAGAGAGAGAGGGGGAGAAAAAAATGGAGAAAGAGGCGAGGAAGAGGGGGTGACTGAAAAATCGAGAGGAGAGACAGAAAGGGAGAAAAGGGAGTGGGAGACCGAAAAAAAATTGGGAGACAGAAGGGATTCGAGAGAAAAGGACGAAAAACTAAAGGGATTTCAAGAAGGGGAAATGGGAAAAAAAGAGCTGAGATGGAGGGAGAGGGATCGGATTTAGAGAACAGAGGGGTTTGAGGTTTTGGGAGAGAGAAAGATGGAGGTTTTGAAACGGAAAGGCTAGGGAAGCAGACTGAGAGAGATTGGAAAAACAACATAGGAGGGAGAAGAATCACAAAGAGGGGGCGAATAACGAAGGCATCAGAGGGAGAGAGGGAAAGTTGATTTCGAATAGGAGAAAAACCAAAAAAAAATTGAGAGAGAGAGGGATTTGGCCGAATTGCAATAGAGGGAGAGGAAGAGGTCCTCGCAATCAACGTCCCAAAAGAAGCACTCACCTGGTCAGGTAAATTGATTTACTGGAAGTCATTTTAGGTTGCTGTGATTCTTGGTTTCTTCGGAAGCTAGAGAATAGAAGAAGGTTAATTGCTTCATGCTCATTTAGGCTATATGGCTATGACTGAACATGAGATTCTGAACCTTAGTATGCTGTAAGTTAAGTGCTAGTCTTGTTTTGGTGCTCTGTGTTTATAGCTTTTGCTGAATCGTTGATTGACGAGGTAGGTGTTTTTATACTTAGGTTGGTAGCTCTATTGGTCTTTTAGTTTCTGCGTAGCTAAAAGCTGATTATGGAAATGAGATATATAATGTGCTGCTGTTTTGATGCGTTACATGTATGATTGGGTGGTTCATTTCATGGTTTAATCTTGTTTTCAATCTCCCGTTGCGTTGAATGTTGAATGAGAATGAATCCTGTCACTGAAAGGATTCCATTTCAGATTTCATTAATTCTAGGTCCCAACTGAGGTTGCTATGAGAATGGATCCTCTGCAATTATACTTTTTCCGTCGTTGTGCTGTTCGTGGAGAGATAGACATGTGAATGAATTTATTATAAAATAAGAAAAGGACAAACTAAAACCCTGTCTTCATGCTAACAGAATATCAGCAGAAAGGATAGACAGCAGAGGACCCATTCTCGGTTGCCATGGTTTCTGATTCATTTGCTAAGTAGTTGATTCTGTCTATGCTGGTTGCTATATGGCTAGCTCTGTACAGACCTTGGTTCCATCTGGGTACATATAATAGGTAGGGATTCTTGTACATGGAATTGAATTTGGACTTCCTGGGATTACCTATTTTCTATCTCATGCTCATATTAATTGAGGTCGTTCTTCCAATTGTTGTGCCAATCTTATATGATTTCGTTACTGCTGAAAGATGGTGGTTACTATAGTTTCGCTTCTTGTTGGAGTCTGATGCAAAATGTATTATTAGATATGATATTTGTTATTCCTTTCAAGTTGATGTTTCCTTTTTACCCCCGGTTTCTTTTTACTGTTTAACATGTGGAATCATATGTGGAGAGTCTCTCATCAATTCAATCAAGGGGATGAAAAGGTGGAATCACATGAAACTTGGCAGGGCAGCGCCTACGGAACTGATCATCAATCCAACCTAAAGGATGAGAGGCAATTGAGTTATAGTTGTATGATTTCGCCTTCTACTCTTGTAAATATGTTTAAGAGTAATATAATGGATTATGGTTGAACACTAAACACACACCCCCACAAATTACTTGTTCTAATGTTTTATTTATTTATTTATTCATTTTATTTTGTATTTCGTCACATTTTATTTTTAGAATAGCCATGTAGGATTCTTTGTCCCCTCAGGCACATAGGAAAAACCTAAGGATTATGTGAGGTAATAAGCCTCCTTGGTATCTATTAGGTATCAAATTTATATTTTAATAAGTCTTGGATTTCAATGGCCCAAATGTAATTTTGTTTTCAAAAGAATATTAAAAAAAAAAAAAGAGAGAAAAATAGACTTTTGACAAAAAAAAAAAAGAAAAGGGAAAAAATTAAAATAATTTTTGATTCGCAGAAAAAAAATGATAAAATGTTTTTTTCAAATCCTTGAAAATGGTAATCAACGAAATTAAAAATAAAAAAATACCCAATTTATGAATTAAGTTTAAATTCTTCAAAACAAAAATAACAAGAAAACAAAGAAAAGGAATCTTTCTCTATGATTAAGAAAAAGTTTTCAAATTTAAAATTGAGCTTTTCTTTTTTTTCAAAAGTTTACCAAAACTAAAAGAAAACATTTAAAAAAAAAAAGAAGAAAAAAGAGGAAAAATTTGAAAACAAGAAAAATGATAAAAAAAAGCAGAAAAAAATTAAAAAAAAAAATGCAAGAAAGGTATTACTTTTAGCAAATTAAAATACATCAATTAATTCTAATTCTAATTTTTATTTTCTTTAGCTTTTCATCAAAAAAACTAAAAATTAATAAAAACTTATCAAAAGCAAAAACAAAAACAAGAAGAAAGAGAAAAGACAAAACATAAAACAAAAAAAGAAAAACAAAAATAAAACAATAACAAAAGAGAATGTAAAAGTAGAAATTTTTCTTTTTTCAATCTTTTAAGTTTTTCTCAAAGTTTTTTTTTAAAAAATAAATAAATAAAAGCAAATAATTGAAAAAAAGACAACTAAAAAAAACAACAAAAACAAATCAAAAACAAATGAAATGTCAAAAAATGAATAGAAAATTGAAAATGAGTGAAGAGTAAAGGAAGTAAAACTACTTTTATTTTTAGCAAATTAAAACACACCAACTTATTTTAAATTCGTCTTGTTTGGTAAAGGTAAAAGTAATTTTTATTTTCTTCTTTTTTTCACAAAATAAAAAAAAACAAAAACAAAACAAAAACGAAAGGGAACAAAAAACCTAAAAAAAAAAAAACCAAATAAACCCAGTCTCCGATCGAACTACGTGGACTTTGATCCCTCCGAAGGGTACGTAGGCCCTAGGCTCTTATCCTAGGTCAAGTCTGCCTTTTAAATAAATTTTCTTCTCAATTTTTATTTTCTTAATTTTTCTTATTTTTCTTTTCTAATTTTGTTTGTTTAATTTCTCTCTTCCTTTTATTTTAACTTTATTTCCTTTATCTTTATTTCTATCTTGTATGTGATTTGTTAGGAGAGTCAAAATAGACTAAAGGCCATATTAATTTTGTACAGCTGACTTAGGGTAACCGTTCTTAGTAACGGGTGTTGTGGGGTGCCTAACACCTTCTCCACTCATAATTGACTCCCGAACTTATTCTCTGGTTCGTAGACCATTTTTCTTATTTTTCAAATAAAAAGGCTTTTCCAAAGTTTTGCCTTTTCAAAAATTAAAATTTTGGTGGCGAATCTACTACTTATCTTGATTTCGATTTCAGTTTTCATTTTCTTTGGAAATTGAGTCGAAATTTCTTTTTTAAATCTCTTTTTAAAAAAAATGCTACGCGGTCACATTTTCGGGTGTGACAGTATGGCGATTCCACTGGGGATAGTTTGAGAGTCAAGCCTAATTTTCAGTTAGTTGTACAAGATATTATGGCCTTCTCTTTATTTTGATTCTCCTTTTGTTCATTGTTTGCCTGACATGGTTAGGATAGATAACATGTCTTTCACATATTTACTTAATATGTTTTATTTTCTTTATTGTATATGTAACATGTGTTAGGATAGATAATATGTGGAATAAAATCTTAGGGTAGATGACCATACCTGTACATTTTATTTATTTATTTATTTATTTTTACTTTTATCTATATATATGCCTTGCTCTTCCAATTGTTCTGTCAATCTGCCTAGCAGATGAAGATTGAGTAGCTCATAGGATGAAGAGATGAATGCTCTCCTCACACACACCACTATAACACAAATATATCACACACATTATGGGCCCTATACCCGGGTCTGAGTGTTCCCTGGGTTAGTGGAGGTTTATATTGATTTTCCTGTGAAGCCTTGTGTTTCCTGAGGCTATCATGAAGACCTCACCTAGATTGTGCCTTGTTATATGGGTTTGACTTGTGTAGGATCTTTTTCCTCTCAAAGTCAAATTTATATAGTGAGATCTCCACCTTATGGTGAGGGCAATTTAGGGACCAATGTTTAGGAGATATAGATCTACCTGAAATATTTGCACTGATAATCAAGCCATAGATGCACCCTAAGTAGTTCGGATTAGGCTCCCATGACCACAACCTAGAATCAACCCATATTAGGACAAAGGAGGACATTTCTTTCTCACCAATTCCATGCATCCAATAAAGCCCATAGGGAAGGTGACACACTGTCACTGTTTACTAGAGTAGCTAACGAGATGTCACTGCATAATTATACATACGTTAGCTGTGATGAAGGTAGGAGCTAATTAAACCAACCTTTGCCTAGTGGGGTTTTAACCCCAAACAGGCCACAACCACATTCATCATAATCTCTTGAAAAGGAAACTTTCAACATATGTCTGTCACATGCATAAAAGAAATAAGATTTCTCATGGAAAAGGAGTACATTCAAAATTTCAAGAGATCACAATATCCATAAGTTTTGAAATATCAACGATTGAGTATTATGTCTTAGGTAAGGATTGGAACCATGTTTAAGACATCAATTGTGTAGAAAGGCATATTTCTCTTAAATTGATTGCCAACTACTTTTTCTTCAATGAAGCAATAAGTTTTTCGAGAAAAAGTACAGAGTTTTTATCCTCCTCTTATACCAAGACATTATTCTCAACGAGAAACCACCTGTTCTCAAGTTGAGCAATAAGTCATAACTCTTTACAGAGCAGTAGGCTCCTATCGGGACATAAAAAAAATACATATATATCAATTAATACTAACAACCTACTAATTAATTATAAAAAAAATTCAAATAATATCCACAAAGATAATAAGTTTCAACACAACGCCACTAGTTTGGTGTTAAATAAATAAATAAATAGATAAATAAATAAGAGTCAAATTGATTGCAAGAGTCAAGACTAGTTGAGAGCCTAACTTGAATTGCCTACAAAGGAATTGAAACTCTTTGAGGGTTAATCTTGTAATCTCATTCCTTATCATAAAACCATACAGTCCTGAAGGAAGTTGAAGGATCTGAAAATGACCCCACAAATTGCCAAAAGAAATCTAGATTGGCTAGACCTTTCCTTACACAGCATCTATGTGGAATTTAGCATATTCCCTTAGGGTGATTTGTCAACTTTGTTCATCCCTGTATGCAATAAGCACCTGAGGAGAATAAAGGTTCAATGATAAAAAATGGTCATTATAAATGTGAATGGGAGAAGTCTAGTTTTTCCCTCAAGACAATTTTTAGTTCTAATATACCTTATAGAGGCAACAGATTCCTAAAAATAAAATAAAATAAAGATCCCTGACTCTGAGTGGCTCTCATACTAAATACACCCGTCAGTTCACAGGTCAGACAACATAATACACTCGCCTTCATGTATGGTCATAAGACATTCTTAAATTTGTGAAATATGAGATTTTTGGCCTCTTGCAACAAAAAGATCCATTCAAACAAAATTTGGAAAATAAATAAAGAAAGATGTACTTATGAATAGCTAAAATGTGAAATTGAGGCATAGGGGCAAACATTAAGGATATGCTAATTGATTAGGCAAAAAGAAATTGTCAAAGGTCTTGATAGAGTTGCTTATTACTTCCTAACTTTTCATATCACCACATCCTTCAATTTATGACTATTGCCCATCTCCCTCTTCTCCACTTCAAGGAAATTCGAGCCATCCATTTCAGAACTCACCAGCAGCTATCAAACTTGACCATGTTAAATGCCTCAAGCCATCTCAATCAGGACGCTTGTCATTTGTCCCCATTATGATATTAGCTATTTGCCTCAATTTCACATAAGCGGCTTCAGCAAAAACAAGATGCTTCCCTTACTCGCCCTTAACCTCCACACTCAAAATGGCATTTAATCCTAAGGTAATGGGGCACTCTAAGAAGGAGAGAAAAGTTGCAACCTTTTCATGAATAAGGTATAGAAGCACACCGGAAATAGGACTTCATGAGGATTTGGTGGTGATTGAGCTCTCAAAGAAATTGCATGTCCTATTATAATCAGTTAATGCTCGTTTGGTCAATATCCTTTTGTATAGCAAAAATCTAAAGCTAATAGAAGTTGATTCTTCCTATTGGACCTTATTTTATTTAACTTTGTCAAAATGATGGTCATATGTTCCTATTTTCTCCCTCTGTGCATCCTCCCATTTCATTAGTCATGTTGACATAACTTCTTTCTTTGCATGTCTTTCTTAAATGACAAAAAAAAACCCAAAAATAATAATGTCCAGAACTCCTTATGAAAAGATCTAATTGATGTGGAGAAGAGTTAAATCTAAGACTAATTATATGCCTCAAATTCAATTATCCAAAAAAACTCAAATCAAAGATACCAATGCATGTCCCACACGCAAACTATGTCTAGGATACAAGGCATTCTTTGTCTTCCCAAATACAAAGGAGTAATCTCTTGTCACCTTAATTGAGCTAGGAGTGATGTTCATTTCCTTCACACTCATTATGAAACAGTTGGGATGGGAAGTCTTTAACAGATTTTTATGCTGATAATTCAAATATCAAGAGAGAGTCAAGTTCTTTCAATCATCCAAACACTTCTTAACTATTGCTAACCACTTTGGGCCTGAAAAAAAAATCCTTCAAATACCAAACATGAATCGGACCCGAGAAGCAATGAGAATTCAATATAAAGAAAAAGCATTTTGGCACCATAGAGGATTCCTTCCAGAAAAAAAAAAGATTAGATGAAAAAAGGAAACAAATTGGAGGAAGAAAAGAAAACCACAGGAGGGAGGAAATTCTCAAAAAGGAAGCTCCTGCGGATTAAATTTTGAAAAAGCAAAAGATTTTAAGAGGGAGCTTCGCCTTAGCATACAATCAAGGGGCAAAATTCTCAAAGAAGAGTCGTATGTGGCATAAGAGGTCAAAAAAAAAAGGAGAATTCTCCAGAGGAGAGTTGAGCTGAAAAAATATCTTTTAAAAGGAAAGGTTGAGTTAGCTGTTATAGGCCAATTGATCCTGCCAAGATGGTACAATGACTAGAGCAAAATTTTTATTGTGAACTTACATGAATGTTTGGGCCTTATCACCTTTCTTTCTTAAGCTACATTTTACCTATTAAACCCCATTACAACCTTGAGACTTCCCCTCTTGTTAAGTGAATTTTGAGTATAGAATTTTGTTAAAGCAATGGGAGAAGGAGGTTAATAGGAGACTTGACGAAGGGATGTTAATTCTTGAGCCTAATATCTTTTATTTTATAAACCTTTTTACCAAGGCCACACTACAAGCATCAAAAGTCCTTGTTGAGATTTAGCTTGTTTGAAAAAATAATGGGGAAGGTTTTCTCAAAAAGAATGATTAAAAGGAAAATCAGAATAATTGAAACTGGGGCAAAAAGGATTGATTCAAAGAAAATTCTTTTAACTACATCCATTACTTCTTTCAAAAGGAGTTTAAATCCAAAAGTAAAGCTTCTTTCTATCCCATCATATCCATATCCTCAGCATTTCCCTTCTTTATTGTTCAAAGGAGAATACTTCAAGTGTAGAACTGGGGCATCTTCTTAATCTGGTACATTATGCCAAGCCATTATCTATTCTATTTCTCTACTCCCAAAACCTTTTACATGGCCCCAATTCCTTACCAGCCCTTGCATCCCTTTAATGTTAAGGGCTATTTTTCATCTTAAGCTGAGGCATTTGTATCCCTTAACACATGACTACATTGACATTGTTAAATAAAGTAAGTGTGGATTTAACTTATTGACCTTTCAAGCATTAACGATGAAGAGTTAACGAGAGGAGATTGCCTTGTCAAGTTAATCGCCCAAGGTTGATGACAAACAAACCACTGGGAGAAAATTATTTAAAAATGAGTCAAACCAAGAGTCTGGGGTCTCCTTAGCTTAGGACACTCCCTCCAGGGCATTTTTGGCTAGCCAAAAGGCATCAATAAATTTCCTCGTCCAAATAACAAAGGGCAAATTTGGTAGCATAATTAAAAGTTTAACCTTTCTCATTGTGGCAGGTGAAGAGCTAATGTGTAAAATTTTTCCAAAAGCAAAAGGCTAAAAATCCTACGTTTCATAAATTTTGGGATTTCTTATGCATCATATGCTTGCATTAAATTTGTGCATGGACAAAGCATATTTTTCCTTTTCAAGTAAATTTTTTTTTAAAAAGGTATTTTTTTTTTAAAAAAAAGGGTAAGATTACATTTTTTCCATCAATTCATAAAAAAAAGGATCATATTTAGTCTCATCAATTCATTTAAAAAAAAATAGAAAAGATCACATTATTTTTCATCAGTTTATTTTCTCACAAAATAAAAAGTCCAAAATTTCAAATCAGGTTAAGGACATCCAAAAATAATGCTCCTTCTCTTCCCTTTTTCCTTTGAGATGATTTCGATTGCAGAAGCAGAATAAAAAAAGAAAGAAAAAAAAAGAGAGAGGTTCAAAGTTTAAAATCAATCTAAAAACATTTAAAAAAAACACTTTTTTTATTCCTCTTTCTTTTGAGGTGATCTTGTAAAAAAAAAAGAGGGGGTCAAAACTCCAAATCCATTTATGGATGTTAAAGATGATGTCCTAATCTTTTTCTCTATTTGGAGTTAAGTTCACTTGTATAAATTGTGCATATTTTAGAAATAAAAAAAATTTGCAAGCTTAAAAAGTCAAAACAAAAAAAAAAATTAACTTGCATCTCATATGCATTACATATTGCCAAATCCATACAGAGGTAAAGGAAAACATACATTTGAGGGAAGTAGAACAACTTGCATCTCATATGCATCCTGCATTCCATATTTACATACATCACATAGCGTCTAGTTCACACTGGGGCAAGGCAAAAGCAAACATTTGCATCTCATGAAACAAAATATTACATATGCTTTTTGTACTTCATACATGCATACACTTTGTGAACCCTGAACTCATATTGGGGCAAGCAAAACAAGCATTTTGCATGTTATAAAGCATCTTATATGCTTCATACATCCTACATAGGCTTTCATTATGGGTACCTCAAATTCATATTAAGGCAAAGAAAAAGAAAAAATGTGCATTCCATATGTTGTAGCATCCCACATATTTCATGCTTTTAACATCTACAATGACCCCAATTTATATCGGGGCAAAATTGAGTTGTTGAGCTCAAAAGTCAAGCATATTGCATGCATTGCACATTTGCATATAAGTACATTACCTTGCATAAAACTTAGATAAATGAAGTAAAGTTCTTAAATTTAGAAAAATTCATAAAAAAAAAAAGAATACCTTTCAAGCCCTGCATTGGCCAGGCACTTCTCAAGCCCTGCATTGGCCAGGCATTTTTCAAGCCCTACATTGGCTAGGCGGGTTTCAAGCCCTACATTGGCTAGGCACCCTTAAAGTCCTACATTGTCTAGACACCTTTCAAGCCCTACATTGGCTAGGCACTTTTCAAGTCCTACATTGGCTAGGCACCTTTCAAGCCCTACATTGGCTAGGCACCTTTAAAGTCCTACATTGGCAAGGCACCTTTCAAGCCCTACATTGGCTAGGTACTTTTCAAGTCCTACAATGGCTAAGAACTTTTCAACCCTACATTGGCTAGGCACCCTTCAAGCCCTACATTGGCTAGACACTTTTCAAGCCCTACATTGGCTAGGTACCCTTCAAGCCCTACATTGGCTAGACACTTTTCAAGCCCTACATTGGCTAGGCACCCTTCAAGCCCTACATTGGCTAGGCACCCTTCAAGCCCTACATTGGCTAGGCACTTTTCAAGCCCTACATTGGCCAGGCACCCTTCAAGCCCTACATTGGCTAGGCACCCTTGAAGCCCTACATTGTCTAGGCACCTTTCAAGCCCTACATTGGCTAGGCACCCTTCAAGTCCTACATTGGCTAGGCACCCTTAAAGCCCTACATTGGCTAGGTACTTTTTAAGCTCTACAATGGCTCAGTACCCTTAAAGCCCTACATTTGCTAGGCACCCTTCAAGCCCTACATTTGCTAGGCTCCCTTTAAGCCCTACATTGGCTAGGCAGCCTTAAAGTCCTACATTGGCTAGGCACCTTTCAAGCCCTACATTGGCTAGGCACTTTTCAAGTCTTACATTGGCTAAGCACCCTTCAAGCCCTACATTGGCTAGGCACCCTTCAAGCCCTACATTGGCTAGGCACCCTTCAAGCCCTACATTGGTAAGGCACCTTTCAAGCCCTACATTGGCTAGGTACTTTTCAAGTCCTACATTAGTTAGGCACTTTTCAAATCCTACATTGGCTAGGCACCTTTCAAGCCCTACATTCGCTAGGCACTTTTCAAGCTCTATATTGGCTAGGTACCCTTCAAGCCCTACATTGGCTAGGCACTTTTCAAGCCCTACATTGGCTAGGCACCCTTCAAGTCCTACATTGGCTAGGCACCCTTCAAGCCCTACATTGGCTAGGCACCCTTCAAGCCCTACATTGGCAAGGCACCCTTCAAGCCCTACATTGGCTAGGCACCTTTCAAGCCTTACATTGGCTAGGCACCCTTCAAGTCCTACATTAGGTAGGCACCCTTAAAGCCCTACATCGGCTAGGCACCTTTCAAGCCCTACATTGGCTAGGCACCTTTCAAGCCCTACATTGGCTTGGCACCCTTCAAGCCCTACGTTGGCTAGGCACCTTTTAAGCCCTACATTGGCTAGGCACCCTTCAAGCCCTACGTTGGCTAGGCACCTTTTAAGCCCTACATTGGCTAGGAACCCTTCAAACCCTACATTGGCTAGGAACCCTTCAAACCCTACATTGGCTAGGCACTTTTCAAGCCTTACATTGGCTAGGCACCCTTAACGCCCTACATTGGCTAGGCACTTTTCAAGCCCTACATTGGCTAGGCACTTTTCAAGCCCTACATTGGTTAGGTACCCTTAAAGCCCTACATTGGCTAGGCACCCTTCAAGCCCTACGTTGGTTAGGCACCTTTTAAGCCGTACATTGGCTAGGCACTTTTCAAGCCCTACATTGGTTGGGCACCCTTAAAGCCCTACATTGGCTAGGCACTTTTCAAGCCCTACATTGGCTAAGTACTTTTCAAGCCCTACATTGGCTAGGCACCCTTCAAGCCCTACATTGGCTAGGTGCTTTTCAAGCCCTACATTGGTTAGGCACCCTTAAAGCCTTACATTGGCTAGGCACCCTTCAAGTCCTACATTGGCTAGGCACTTTTCAAGCCCTACATTGGCTAGGCACCCTTAAAGCCCTACATTGGCCAGGCACTTTTCAAGCCCTACATTAGCTAGGCACTTTTCAAGCCCTGCATAGGCCAGACACTTTTCAAACCTTGCATAGGCCAGGTAAGTTAACTCGTTTTGCTCTCTTTACTCCCCAAACAAAATACGTGTTTCCATCTTTACTTATTCTTAAGTTGAGGATATCCAAAATTGCATTTTTAATCTCCCCACTTAAAGAATAAATAAAGAGGGGCAACTGTAAAAACCATATTTTGTTTGGGTCGCTTTCTCATCCCAGACAAAATATTTATTCTTATGTTTACTTGTTCGTTATGCAAAATATTAAAAATTACATTTTTAATCTCATTGCCTAAGAAACAAGTAAAGAGGGGCAACTGTGAACACCGTATTTTGTCTAGACAGGCTACAAAAAAAATAAAATAATACAATCAAAATAACAAATATGAAAAATGAAACAAAAAAGAAAGAAAAAAAAGGCTCAAAAGCCTAAAAAAAAAAGGAAAAAAAAAAAAAAAAAGCTCAAAAGCCTAAAAAAAAAAAAAAAAAAAAAAGAGGAAATTGTAAGAGATTAAAAAAAAGAAAAGAAAATAGGGGCAATCTGAAGCCCAAATCCCCTTCCCCTAGTGCAGGCCCATTTTACCAAACCCTAGCCCAATTCCCTTTTATCTGGAGTGGCTCTAGCAGAAGGGGGCAGCATACAGAAGGCAAAAGGCTGAAAAGAAAAAAGAAAAAAGAGTAAAACTAATTAAAATAAAATAAAAGCTACTCACTACAACCCAACTCGTTCAAGCCCATCAGTACTACCCCTTTCTCAAGCCCATTAATCTTAATAAAAAAAATACAAGCAAATCAAAAAATACCTTCAGCCTAAATTAAAAGAAAAATGGCCCAAATTAAAAAAAAAAAAGACCTGTAGCCCAATCTTTCTAGGTCTGGCCCATTGGTTCAGAAATAAAAAAAAAAAGATAAAAAAAAAAGAAGCTAAGTTCAAAACGCAGGAACCCTGCGTTTTGACCTCAACCCCCTCCCTGTCACACTACTCTCTGCCACCAGCGAAAAAAGACAGACCACACACACAAAGGAAAAGGCAGACGCAGCACACAGAGAGGCACAGAGAAAAAGGCGAAAATCAAAGGGAGAAAAGGACGCATGAGGGAAGAAGGGTTTTGTTGGGAGACGAAGAGAGAGCACGAGAGAAAGGGACGAGAAACGAGAATGGAAAAGGGGAAGAAAAGGGGGAGTCGAGGATCAGAGCAGGAGATCGAAAAACTGAGCGAGAAGCAAAGGAGGTCAGGGAGAAAAAGAAATTAAGAGTGAAGGAGAGAGAGGGGGAGAAAAAAAATGGAGAAAAAGGCGAGGAAGAGGGGGTGACCGAAAAATCGAGAGGAGAGACAGGGGGAGAAAAGGGAGTGGGAGACCGAAAAAAAATTGGGAGACAAAAGGGATTCGAGAGAAAGGGACGAAAAACTGAGGGGATTTTAAGAAAGGGAAACAGGAAAAAAAGAGCTGAGATGGAGGGAGAGGGATCAGATTTGGAGAACAGAGGGGTTTAAGGTTTTGGGAGAGAGAAAGATGGAGGTTTTGAAATGGAAAGGCTGGGGAAGCAGAGTGAGAGAGATCGGAAAAACAACATAGGAGGGAGAAGAATCACAGAGAGGGGACGAATAATGAAGGCATCAGAGGGAGAGAGGGAAAGTTGATTTCGGATAGGAGGAAAACTAAAAAAAAATTGAGAGAGAGAGGGATTTGGCCAAATTGTAGTAGAGGGAGAGGAAGAGGTCCATGCAATCAACGTCCCAAAAGAAGCACTCACCTGGTCAGGTAAATTGATTTACTAGAAGTCATTTTAGGTTGCTGTGATTCTCGGTTTCTTCGGAAGCTAGAGAATAGAACAAGGTTAATTGCTTCATGCTCGTTTAGGCTATATGGCTATGACTGAACATGAGATTCTAAACCTTAGTATGCTGTAAGTTAAGTGCTAGTCTTGTTTTGGTGCTCTGTGTTTATAGCTTTTGCTGAATCGTTGATTGACGAGGTAGGAGTTTTTATACTTAGGTTGGTAGCTCTCTTGGTCTTTTAGTTTCTGTGTAGCTAAAAGCTGATTATGGAAATGAGATATATAATGTGCTGCTGTTTCGATGCGTTACATGTATGATTGGGTGGTTTATTTCATGGTTTAATCTTGTTTTCAATCTCCCGTTGCGTTGAATGTTGAATGAGAATGAATCCTGTCACTGAAAGGATTCCATTTCAGATTTCATTAATTCTAGGTCCCAAGTGAGGTTGCTATGAGAATGGATCCTCTGCAATTATACTTTTTCTGTCGTTGTGCTGTTCGTGGAAAGATAGACATGTGAATGAATTTATTATAAAATAAGAAAAGGACAAATTAAAACCCTGTCTTCATGCTAACAGAACAACAGCAGAAAGGATAGACAGCAGAGGACCCATTCTCGGTTGCTATGGTTTCTAATTCATTTGCTAAGTAGTTGATTCTGTCTATGCTGGTTGCAATATGGCTAGCTTTGTACAGACCTTGGTTCCATCTTGGTACATATAATAGGTAGGGATTCTTGTACATGGAATTGAATTTGGACTTCCTGGGATTACCTATTTTCTATCTCATGCTCATATTAATTGAGGTCGTTCTTCCAATTGTTGCACCAATCTTATATGATTTTGTTACTGCTGAAAGATGGTGGTTACTATAGTTTCGCTTCTTGTTAGAGTCTGATGCAAAATGTATTATTAGATATGATGTTTGTTATTCCTTTCAAGTTGATGTTTCCTTTTTACCCCCGGTTTCTTTTTACTGTTTAACATGTGGAATCATATGTGGAGAGTCTCTCATCAATTCAATCAAGGGGATGAAAAGGTGGAATCACATGAAACTTGGCAGGGCAGCGCCTACGGAACTGATCATCAATCCAACCAAAAGGATGAGAGGCAATTGAGTTATAGTTGTATAATTTCACCTTCTACTCTTGTAAATATGTTTAAGAGTAATATTGTGGATTATGGTTGAACACTAAACACACACCCCCACAAATTACTTGTTCTAATGTTTTATTTATTTATTTATTTTATTTTGTATTTCGTCACATTTTATTTTTAGAATAGCCGTGTGGGATTCTTTGTCCCCTCAGGCACATAGGAAAAACCTAAGGATTATGTGAGGTAATAAGCCTCCTTGGTATCTATTAGGTATCAAATTTATATTTTAATAAGTCTTGGATTTCAATGGCCCAAACGTAATTTTGTTTTCAAAAGAATATTAAAAAAAAAAGAGAGAAAAATAGACTTTTGATAAAAAAAAAAGAAAAGGGAAAAAATTAAAATAATTTTTGATTCGCAGAAAAAAAATGATAAAATGTTTTTTTCAAATCCTTGAAAATGGTAATCAACGAAATTAAAAATAAAAAATAGCCTATTTATGAATTAAGTTTAAATTCTTCAAAACAAAAATAACAAGAAAACAAAGAAAAGGAATCTTTCTCTATGATTAAGAAAAAGTTTTCAAATTTAAAATTGAGCTTTTCTTTTTTTTCAAAAGTTTACCAAAACTAAAAGAAAACATTTAAAAAAAAAAAAGAAGAAAAAAGAGGAAAAATTTGAAAACAAGAAAAATGATAAAAAAAAGCAGAAAAAAATTTAAAAAAAATGCAAGAAAGGTATTACTTTTAGCAAATTAAAATACATCAATTAATTCTAATTCTAATTTTTATTTTCTTTAGCTTTTCATCAAAAAAACCAAAAATTAATAAAAACTTATCAAAAGCAAAAACAAAAACAAGAAGAAAGAGAAAAGACAAAACATAAAACAAAAAGAGAAAAACAAAAATAAAACAATAACAAAAGAGAATGTAAAAGTAGAAATTTTTCTCTTTTCAATCTTTTAAGTTTTTCTAAAAGTTTTTTTTAAAAAATAAATAAATAAAAGGAAATAATTAAAAAAAAGACAACTAAAAAAAACAACAAAAACAAATCAAAAACAAATGAAATGTCAAAAAATGAATAGAAAATTGAAAATGAGTGAAGAGTAAAGGAAGTAAAACTACTTTTACTTTTAGCAAATTAAAATACATCAACTCATTTTAAATTCGTCTTGTTTGGTAAAGGTAAAAGTAATTTTTATTTTCTTCTTCTTTTCGCAAAATAAAAAAAAAAACAAAACAAAACAAAAACGAAAGGGAACAAAAAACCTAAAAAAAAAAAACCAAATAAACCTAGTCTCTGATCGAACTACGTGGACTTTGATCTCTCCGAAGGGTACATAGGCCCTAGGCTCTTATCCTAGGTCAAGCCTGCCCTTGTAAATAAATTTTCTTCTCAATTTATTTTCTTAATTTTTCTTATTTTGCTTTTCTAATTTTGTTTGTTTAATTTCTTTCTTCCTTTTATTTTAACTTTATTTCCTTTATCTTTATTTCTGTCTTGTATTTGATTTGTTAGGAGAGTCAAAATAGACTAAAGGCCATATTGATTTTGTACAGCTGACTTAGGGTAACCGTTCTTAGCAACGGGTGTTGTGGGGTGCCTAACACCTTCCCCACTCATAATTGACTCCCGAACTTATTCTTTGGTTCGTAGACCATTTTTCTTATTTTTCAAATAAAAAGGCTTTTCCAAAGTTTTGCCTTTTCAAAAATTAAAATTTTGGTGACGACTCTACTACTTATCTTGATTTTGATTTCAGTTTTCATTTTCTTTGGAAATTGAGTTGAAATTTCTTTTTTAAATCTCTTTTAAAAAAAATGCTACGCTGTCGCATTTTCGGGTGTGACATACAGTTTCTCTATTAACGAACAAAACTCACCAGATACAAAAGAAGTCCACGAAAATGAGATAGTTAAGGTCCCAAAAAATTTAGGAAGCATTCTAGACTCCTAAAAATGACAATCCCAGACTCAGGTGGAAAGAAAAATGAAGCTAGAATGAAGAAACAATTTCTTGCAAAAAGCTTACGAAATGTAATGGCATTTTCGTAATTTTAAGAAATTTTTAAATGAAAGTTTTGAGTTTTCTGAGGTTTTCAGAGGCCCTGAAAATCATGGGAAGCCCCGGGACAGTTAAATCCCCTCTGGTGGACATTTTCCAACGTTGGTGTGCCTGAACTTTGACGGATTCATTCGAGAAGGTTTTAGCTTCTATTTGAGTGATTCCAAAGGAATTTTATTTAATTGGGAACCTAAATTTTATAATGGAAAAGACAATTCTAAAAAAGGAGCTAAAACGAAGGAGAAACAAAAATGCCAAGAATGAAGGGCAAAATGGGAATTTTAAAAAAAGTGCTTCTTCCTCCTTTATAAATAGGTGGTGCCTCACACTCTCCCTCACTTAGCTTTAGATTATTCTGCCCCAAATCAGAAGAAGAACCCTAGGAGAGTGGTGCACCAAGGGAAGAAGAAAAGGGAGAGAAAATCCAAGATTAAAGTATGTTTCCATGGTAGTTTTTCATGCTTTCTTCATCCACACCTCTTCTCCTCCCTTCTCCTTTGTTTCCTTTGACTAAAATGGAGTTTATAAATCTAATTCAAGGGAAAATTCGGATTTGAAGAAAGGAGTTCAATGAACACAAGATTCAAGTGAGAAAAAGCAAGAAAACAAGGTAATTTATCTTCCTATGGTTGTCATCTTTGGTTCCCTTCTCCACTTCGCCCCACTTGAGAAAACTCTAAGAGGAGATGATTTTTAGGTAGAACCAAGCATGAATCTAAGGAAAAAAGGGTGTGGAGATTAAGAATATGCAAAAAGAATTATAAAAAAATCATTAGATTTCAAGATGCAAATTCTAGGGTTTTGTGTGCACCTTCCCAAATTTAACTTTATATGATGATTCCTAGGTCTAATTAAGAGTTTAAATGACCTCCTAAGATCCCTAAGATGCTTCCCACATGCTTCCTCCTTTAAGAAAACCAAGCAAATTCCAAGCCATTAAGCTCCATAGTCTTGGCCAAAATGAGATTCCATAGCTAGGGGGAGTTTTAAATTTTTCTAAGGCCATTCTTGAGTCATATATGATGAACGAAAATGAAGGGAGGCCTTAAAAAAAATTTAGAACTTATAGGAAGTGATTTGGTGCTTTAGGTTCCATATTATAACCTAAAGAAGAAACATGTTATTAGGCTCTTTGTTTTAATTGTGTGATGATTCCAAGAGGCTTAAAAGGAGTCAAGAATCATATTTGAAAGAAAAGAATGGAGCTTAGAAGTTATTTGAGGGGTGTTGCTTCATTAAGTACATTTATGGACCATAATGAGGTCTATAGAGCAACCTAGTATCTAAGCAAGTTGTGTAGCCTTAGTATTTGTTTCAAGAACCTAATTGGATTCCATAAATTGTATCTAGGCCAAGAGAAACCATTTCCACAAATATGTGGGTGTGTGGCCGAAGCAAAGGAGGGAATTTCAAGAGAAAATGTATGTGATTGTGTGCAAGGTAGCTCTCTCCACCTTCTTTCATGCATGGATGTATGCTTAGCTTGTCTTGAATGTATGTATGTGTATTTTTAAGCCTTGAAAAGTTTTCTAGCATAACTTTAATTCCATCGTGCCATGATGTTACAATATGCTCTTATATGATATTTTTTATGTGTGCTTGGGTTTGCTTGAGTGTGGTGAGGCCAAAAACCCTTATCCATGGTGAGGATGAGCCAATAACCCTTAAGATTGGTTGGGACAAAGCAAAGAGTCTCCCAAAAGCAAAGTGGGCTCCCAAGAGCATGGTAGAGTCCAAGAATGCATTAAAGAATGGGTAAGGTAAGTCCAATATCCACAAGAAATTGGATAAGGGCAATCCACTTGCTTGGCAAGCCTTTCTATGCTATGTATGACATTCTCAAATGATGAAAATGCTTCTTGAATGTTTGTACATGTCAACATGACCATACATGCATTTATGAGACTTGTTTGCATCCATTATGTATGATTGAATGGGAGATGAGCTATTAGATTCTTTGAATCTCATTCCTTCCTCTCCAATGATCTTACATGCTAGGTGGACCAAGTGGACATGGTAATGGAAGCCAACCACTTTGAAGGAAAGTGTTTGACAACTAAATGCTTGAGTTTTACTATTTTAAGGCCATATTTGTGTCAAATGATGTAACCCTTTAATGTATATGGTCTATGACCCTCTAGACATGAGTAATAATGAGAACATGTGATGTATAAATGTATGGATATGATGTATGAACCCTACAATGGAATTTGGATATGTAATGCCAAGATATGCATTTTGGAAAGGTTGATGTAATGTGTATGTGTGGATGAAAAGGCCAAAATGAGATGCATGAGGTTTGGGACCATTTGGACAGTTCACACAAGTCCTAAATATGCCTTTAGACTTGCTCAAAAGGTGCCAAGACCAAGGGAAAACCATTTGGTCACTTTGGTACCCCATATGAAGCCAAAAATAACTATAACGGAACCCTATATCACTTTTTAGCCAAATGAGCTCTTCTTGCTCTAAGACTTGGCATGCAATTAGAAATTGTTGATAGATTTTTGGGAAGCTAAAGATCATAATTTTTAGAGGTCTACAGAATATTTGATAAATTTTCAAAGTTGGCAATTTTTCTAGTTTTGGTCTGTTATACTATTCATTTGGTCTGAAAATGAAATCTATCACACAGGATTCAAATGATGTCCAATTGACACAAAATATTATACAACAAAACTAGACATTCACAGTGACTCGTACCAACTAGAAGCACCTTATTTAGAGGTCTAGAGAGGGAGATATGAATTTTTGAAAATTCTATCCAGTATCAGGAGTTTTACCCTACCTAAGTTACTGTTCTATTAAATTCTAAGGTTTGGGTTATTTGAGCTGGTTTGAAGTTATTTTTTCCTTCTAGCTAACATCCATAGATTTTCATATTGGTATTATTTGTATAGATTGGATTTTTTTGGAATTAATTGGACATTTTCAAAATTTACTGCAAAAATTTATGATAGCATCAGGAGGTAGTTTGACCTTTGAAATGTTTTAGATGTCAAACGTCTGCTGTGATGAATTTTATGGTTTAGGCATATTTTTAGTATGAATTAAACATTTGTAGCTTTCCAAAATAGCCAAGAATGTATCATTTTGATTTTTCTAGAATTAGTTATCATTTTCTAAAGTTTGGTCAGAAAAAGGGGCTAATTTTGGCCGAAAATGCACTTGATTATTTTGAGCTCTCTTTTGATTTCCATGAGTTGTGGGCCGTATTTTGTAAAGTCCCACATTAGATGGAGTGGTCTTAGGAATGGCCCATATAAGTGGGAGCAAAGCGCTCCCCACCAAGGCGCACTCTTAGGCTAAAATTAGAGTAAGCCAAAGGGACAAAACCCCTTCCTTTTCGGGTGGAATGAGAACAACCTGATGGGGGGCGTAGGGGAAAATACCTTGGAGGCTCTGTATGGAGTTGGTATCAGAGCCGGCCCATATAAGTGGAAGTAGTACTCTCCCTACCAAGGCATGCTCTTGGGCTGAAATTAAAGTAAGCCCAAGGGACAAAACCCTTCCCTTTTCAGGTGAAATGAGAGTAGCCTAATGGGGGGCATAGGGAACATTACCTTGGAGGCTCTGTGTGGAGTTGGTATTAGAGCTAGCCATTTGCATCTGCAACCCGATAACAGGTTGGCCCCAAAGGGGAGGAAATGTAAAGTCCCACATCAGATGGAGTGGCCCTGGGAACAGCCTATATAAGTGGGAGCGAAGCTCTCCCCACCAAGGCGTGCTCTTGGGCTAAAATTAGAGTAAGCCCAAGGGACAAAACCATTCACTTTCCAGGTGAAATGAGAGTAGCCTGATGGGTGGCATAGCGGACAATACCTTGGATGTGGAGTTGGTATCAGAGCCGACCCATATAAGTGGGAGTAATACTCTCCCTACCGAGGCATGCTTTTGGGCTGAAATTAGAGTAAGGCCAAGGGATAAGACCCATCCCTTTCTGGGTGAAATGAGAGTAGCCTGATTAGGGGCGTAGGGGACAATACCTTGGCGCCTCTGTATGGAGTGGGTATTAGAGCTAGCCCATATAAGTGGAAGTAGTACTCTCCCTACCAAGGCGCACCTTTGGGCTGAAATTAAAGTAAGTCCAAAGGATAAAACCCCTCGATTTCTGAGTGAAATGAGAGTAGCCTGATGGGGGCATATGGGACAATACTTTGGAGGCTCTGTGTGAAGTTAGTATTAGAACTGGCTGTTCGAATGTGTAACCCGAGGATGAATTGGCCCTAAAGGGGGGTGGAATGTAATGTCCCACATTAGATGGAGTGGTCCTGAGAGCGGCCCATATAAATAGGAGTGCAGCTCTCCCCACTGAGGCGTGTTCTTGAGCTAAAATTAGAGTAAGCCCAAAGGACAAAAGCCCTCCTTTTCTGGGTGAAATGTGAGTAGCCTGATGGAGGGCATAGGGGACAATACCTTGGAGGCTCTGTGTAGAGTTAGTATCAGAGCCAGGTTCATATAAAAGGGAGTAGTACTCTCCTCATTGAGGCATGTTCTTGGGCTGAAATTAGAGTAAGCCCAAGGGACAAAACCCCTCCCTTTCTAGGTGAAATGAGAGTAGCCTGATAGGGGGTGTAGGAGACAATACCTTGGAGGCTCTGTATAGGACATTACATTCCATACAGAGCCTCCAAGGTATTATCTCATATGCCCCCCATCAGGCTACTCTCATTTTACCCAGAAAGGGAGGGATTTTGTCCTTTAGGCTTACTCTAATTTTAGCGTAAGAGCGTGCCTCGATGGGAGAGTACTACTTTTACTCATATGGGCTAGCTTTGATACCAACTCGACACAGAGCCTCCAAGGTATTGTCCCTTACGCCCCCTATTAGGCTATTCTCATTTCACCCGAAAAGGGAGGGGTTTTGTCTCCTAGGCTTACTCAAATTTCAGCCCAAGAGTGCCTTGGTAGAGAGAGTACTACTCCCACTTATATGGGCCAGCTTTGATACCAACTCTACACATAGCCTTTAAGGTATTGTCCCCTACGCCCCCCATCAGGCTACTCTCATTTCACCCAGAAAGGGAGGGGTTTTGTGTCTTGGGCTTACTCTAATTTCAGCCTAAGAGTGCAACTGGGTAGGGAGAGTACTGCTTCCACTTATATGGCCTGGCTCTGATACCAACTTTATATAAAGCCTCCAAGTTATTATCCCATATGCCCCCATCAGGCTATTCTCATTTCACCTGGAAAGGGAGGGGTTTTGTCTCTTAGGCTTACTCAAATTTCAGCGCAAGAGCATGCCTTGGTAGAGAGAGTACTACTCCCACTTATATGGGCCAGCTCTGATACCAACTCCACATAGAGTCTTTAAGGTATTGTCCTCTACGCTCCCCATCAGGCTGCTCTCATTTCACCCAGAAAGGGAGGGGTTTTGTCCTTTGGGCTTACTCTAATTTTAGCCTAAGAGTGTGCCTCGGTAGGGAGAGTACTACTCCCACTTATATGGGTCGGCTCTAATACCAAATCCACACAGAGCCTCCAAGGTAGTGTCTCCTACGCCCCCCATCAGGCTACTCTCATTTCACCTAAAAAGGGAAGGGTTTTATCTCTTGGGTTTACTCAAATTTCAGCCCAAGAGCGCGCCTTGGTGGAGAGAGTACTACTCCCACTTATATGGGCTAGCTTTGATACTAACTCCATACAGAGCCTTTAAGGTATTATCCCCTACGCCCCCATCAGGCTACTCTCATTTCACCCAAAAAGGGAGGGGTTTTCTATCTTGGGCTTACTCTAATTTCAGCCCAAGAGCGCACCTCGATGGGGAAAGTACTACTCCCACTTGTATGGACTGGCTCTGATAACAACTCCACACAGAGCGTCCATGGTATTGTCACCTACACCCCTATTAGGGTACTCTCATTTCACCTAGAAAGGGAGGGGTTTTGTCCCTTGGGCTTACTCTAATTTTTGCCTAAGAGCACGCCTCAGTGGGGAGAGTATTACTTCTACTTATATGGGTCGGCTTTGATACCAACTCCACACAGAGCCTTTAAGGTATTGTCCCCTACGCCCCCATCAGGCTACTCTCATTTCACCAAGAAAGGGAGGGTTTTATCCCTTGGGCTTGCTCTAATTTCAGCTCAAAAGCATGCCTTGGTAGGGAGAGTACTACTCCCACTTATATAGGCTGTACCCATGACCATTCCATCCGATGTGGGACTTTACATTCCACCCCCTCCTTTGGGGCCTACTCGTACTTGGGTTGCACATGCAAACGGCCGGCTCTGATACCAACTCCACACAGAGCCTCCAAGGTATTTTCCCCTATTCCCTCTATCAGGCTACTCTCATTTCACCTAGAAAGGGAGGGGTTTTTTCTCTTGGGCTTACTCTAATTTCAATCCAAGAGCGCACCTCGGTAGGGAGAGCTTCACTCTCACTTATATAGGCTGTTCCTAAGACCACTCCATTCGATGTAGGACATTACATTCCACACCCCCTTTAGGGCCAACCTGTCCTCGGGTTGCACATGCAAATGGCCAACTCTGATACCAACTACACATAGAGCCTCCAAGGTATTATCCCCTACGCCCCCCATCAGGCTACTCTCATTTAACCAGGAAAGGGAAGGGTTTTGTCCTTTGGGCTTACTCTAATTTCAATCCAAAGGCACACCTTGGTAGGGAGAGTACTACTTCCATTTATATGGGCCAGCTCTAATACCCACTTCACATAGAGCCTCCAAGGTATTGTCCCCTACACCCCTCATCAGGCTACTCTTACTTCACTTAGAAAGGGATGGGTTTTGTCCTTTAGGCTTACTCTAATTTTAGCCTAAGAGTGCACCTCAGTGCGGAAAGCTTCGCTCCCACTTATATGGGCCCTTACTGGTAAATGTGTAAAGTCCCACATCGGATGGAGTGGTCATGGGAACGGCCCATATAAATGGGAGCGAAGCTCTCCCCACTGAGGCGTTCTCTTAGGCTGAAATTAGAGTAAACGAACAAAATTTGAAGCATTGTAGACTTCTAAAAATAAGAATCCCAGGCTCAGAAAAAAAAATAAAGCTAGAATAAAGAAACAAATTTGAATGAAAGGTTGATGAAACATAAGGGCATTTTTGTCATTTTGAGCAAATTTTGGAATTCTCATAGGAGGGCTTTTTAAATTAAAGTTTTGAATTTTTCAAGGTTCTCAGAGGCTCTGAAAACCATGGAAAGCCCCAGGATAGTTAAAACTGTAACACCATACTTCTAAGACTCAATTCATGCCATTCCCATGCCTCATCTTATGTTCGTTCTATGGAAACAATATAATGGCATAGGGAGTTATGAATTAAAATGCATTCCTCTACGAGTAAAATTTTTCTTTCAGAGTCTGTGGGTCATATGAATGCATCTATCACATTCTTATACTTAAACACATGAATATAGCTCATTTCCATCATCAAATTTGGTCTACAAGTCATGGAAAGCAAAGGAACACATTAAAATTCATGTTTGCATTTCGGCCAGAATGTTCTCTTTTCTGTCACAAATTTTGGAAAATTATAACTAATTCTAGAAAAATTGAAATCATGTGTTCTTTGCCATTATAGGAAGCTTCAGATGTCTACTTTACACTAAAAATATTCCTAGACCATAACATTCATCATGGAGAACGTTTGACATCCGAAAGCCTACTGAGGTCGTTGGTTGCCTGGGCTGCTGTTCAGATTTCTAATATAAAATTCTCAAATCCATAACTAATTCTATAAAAATCTAAATCACACCTATTTGGTCATTATGGAAATCTAAATATGTTAACTTGATATTAAAAATAATTCCAGAATGAAATAGATACGTTTAGCTATTGGAAACTTATAGAACAGTTACCGAACTCTGGAGGCGCCACTGTTACTGATAGCAAACGTAAAAAATGCGTAACTCTCTGTTCAGACCTCCAAATGAGGTGATCTCAGTGGTCACAGAAAGCTTGTGACCTCTAGTTTGTGCATATAAAATTTCATAAGCATTGGACATCATTTGGCCATCAGGTGACACAGAATTCAAAACTGCCAGTATAAACAGTGCACATACCAGAAACCATAGAAAATCCCAACTTTGAAAATTCATCAAATGTTCTCTAGACCTCCAAAAATTATGTTCTTTAGCTTTCCTAAAAGATCTCAATGAGAACTAATTGCATGCCAAATTTCAGAGTAAGACTAACTCATTTGGCCAAAAAGTGACATAGGGTTCCATTATGGTCAATTTTAGCTCCATATTTGGTACCAAAATTGCCAAATGGATTTCCCTTGGTCTTGGTACCTTTTGGGGAAGTTTAAAAGCTTATTTGAGACTTGTGTGAGTTGCCCAAATGGTTCCAAACCTCATACATCTCATTTTGGCCATTCAACCCACACTTATGCATATTTCCAACAAACTTCCATATTGCACACTTGGGCATTACATACTCAAAATAGGTTCTAGAGGTCACACATCATATCCATACATTTAAACATCATATAATATCATATTTACACATGTCTCAAGGGCCATAGCCCTTTTACTACATCATATATATCATATGGTACAATCATGGTCTTAAAGTGACAAAAGCTAAACACATGATTGTCAATCTCCTTCCTTTAGTGTTGTTGGCTCCCATTAGCATATCCACTTGGTTCACCTAGCATGTTAGATCATTGGAGAGGAGGGGATGAGATTCAAAGAATCCCAATAGCTCACCTCCTATTCAATCATATATAATATGTGCAAGCAAGCTTTACCAATGCATGCATGGAGACAATAAAAGCCATGGACATTTTAGAAGCAAAGTTGGCATGTGAACAACTCATACAAATCATTCAAGAGCTCACTAAGTGTTTGGTTTGGCCTCACACTTCTCCTCATGGGTTTTGGACTTGCCTCACCCATTTCTTGAGCACTTTGGACTCAACCATACTCTTGAGAGCCCACTTTGCTTTGTCTCAACTAAGCTCAAGGGTTCTTGGCTCATCCTCACCAAAGGGAAGAGTTCTTGGCCTCTCCACACTCAAGCAAACTCATACAAACATCATGCACTCATTAGAAAACATAACATGGCATCAAGGATCATAGCATATAAAGGCATGCTAGCATACTTTTCAAAGCTTGAAAATACACATACACGCATTCTAAAACAAGCTAAACACACATCCATGCATGAGAGAAGGTGGAGAGAGCTACCTTGCACACAATCACACACTTTTTCCTTTGGACTCAAGCCTCCTCTTTTGGCCACACACCCACAAATTGGTGGAGATGGTTTCTCTTGTCCTAGACACAAATTATGGGAGCCAATTAAGTTCATGAACCACACTTTAAGGCTACACAACTTAATGAAATACTAGATTGCTCTATAGGTTCCATTATGGTCTATATTGGCACCTAATGAAGCAACACCCCTCAAATAATTTCTAGGCCTCATTCTTTCTTTTCAAATATGATTCTTGACTCCTTTTAAACCTCTTGGAGTCATCACATCATCAAAACAAAAGGCCTAGCACCATGTTGCCTCTTTAGGTCATATTAGGAAACCTAAGACACCAAATCACTCTCCATGAGTTCTAAAGTTTTTCCAAGGCCTCCCCTCATTTTTATTCATCAAATATGACTCAAGAATGGCCTTAGAAAAATTTAAAACTCTCTCTAGCTAGGAGAACCCATCTAGGCCGAGGCTATGAAGCATATTGGGTTCCATGGAGCTTTCTTTGTTTTCTCAAGGGAAGAAGCATATGGGGAGCCTCTTAGGGATCTTGGGAGCTCATTTAAACTCTTACTTAGGCCTAAGAATCATCATACAAAGTCAGATTTTACAAGATGCAATTGAAACCCTAGAACTTGCATCTTGAAATTTAATGATTTTTTTTAATTCCCTTTACATATTCTTAATCTCCACACCCTTTTTCCTTAGATTCATGCTTGGTTCTGCCTAAAAATCATTTCCTCCTAGGGTTTTCTCAAGTGGGGCGAAATGGTGGAGAAGGGGACCAAAAATGACAACCATAGGAAGAGAAATTACCTTGTTTTCTTGCTTTTTCTCACTTGAATCTTGTGTTCTTTGAGCTCCTCTCTTCAAATCTGAACTTTTCCCTCAATTTCTCTCTTAAAACAGATGTATAAACTTCATTTTAACCATAGGAAACAAAGGAGAATGGAGGAGAAGAGGTTTGGAAGAGAAAGAGCATGAAAAACTACTAATTTCCATACCTTAAGCCTTTGATTTCTCTTCCTTTTCTTCCCCTTCTTGTGAGCCTCATCCCCTAGGGTTTTCTTCTAGTTTTAGGCAGAACTTGGTCGTGCATAATGAAGGGAGGAGAAGGGTGCATCATATATATAGGTGGGAATAAGTTACACTTTTCAAAAATTCCCATTTTACCCTTCATACTTTGCATTTATGTTTCTCCTTCATTTTAGCTCCTTTTTGAGAACCATCTTTTCCATTATAAAATTTAGGTTCCCAATTAAGAAGAATGCCTTTGGAATCACTCAAATTAGAGCTAAAACCTTCCCGAACGAATCCGTCAAAGTTCGGACACACTAATATTGGAAAATGTCCACCGGAGGGGCTTTAACTGTCCCGGGGCTTTCCATGGTTTTTAAGGCCTCTGATAACCTCAGAAAACTCAAAACTTTCATTTAAAAAGCCCTCCTGTGTGTTTTCAAAAAGTGTCCATATTTACAAAAATGCCACTGGCCTTTTGACAATTTTTTCGAATCACTCTGGCCTTGATTTTTGGGCAAATCAAGGTTAAATCCTCATTTTCTAATATTTAAAATTTTATCATAATTTTAGTTGGCCCCAATTCCTTCTATTTCAGGGACTTCCTTTTGTATCTGACCCATTTTTGCTGTTTACAGAGAAACTGAACATTGTGTTTCTCACGTTTACGGAAAGGCCAGATGTTACAAAAACTACTTCGGTGGATATTTTTCAACAATGGTGGACCCAAACTTTGACAGATTTATTAGAAAAAGTTTTAGCTCTGATTTGAGTGATTTCAAAGGTATTTTACTAAATTGGGAACCTAAATATTATAATGGAAAAGATGGTTTTAAAAAAGGAGTTAAAACAAGTTAGAAACAAAAATGCCAAGAACGAAGGGTAAAGTGGGAATTTTTGAAAAGTTTTCCTTAAACCTCCCTATATATATGAGGCCCCCCACCTTCTCACATCATTTAGCCACACTTGTTTCTACCCTAAACCAGAGAGAAACCCTAAGGATGAGGAGCACAAGAGGAGGCAAGAAGAAGGGGAAAAGCAAGGGAAGAAAGGTATAAAAATCTTAGTTTTTCAAGCACTTTCCTTCACCAAACTTTTTCTCCTCCTTCTCCTCTTTCTTTCCATGGTTTTATTGAGGTTTTTTAATTCTACTTTGAGGTCAGACCAAGAGGGAAAAATTCGGATTTGAAGAGAGGAGACCAAGGAAAGTGAGAAACAAGCAAGAAAAGCCATGGAAACAAGGTAAAACATCCATCTTATGGTAGCTACTCCTTCCCCTTTTCTCCCTATTTCACCCCATATATGTAGCCATAAGAGGGCTTGAATTTTGGGTAGAACTAAGGGTGAATTCTATGAATTTAAGGGAGGAGAGTAAGAATATGGAAGGAAATCTTCATTGATTTTCATGATAGCGAACCTAGAGTTTTATGAGCTCCCTTGAAAATTTAATTTGATACAATTGTTCCTAGGCCTAAATGAGTGTTTAACTGAGCTGCCAAGATCCCTAGAAGTCTCCCCATATGCATCCTCTATCAAGAAAACAAAGCAAACTCCATAGAGGCCAAAAGGAGGCATAGGCTCTTCCTAACATGGTTGGGACAATTAAGGAGAGTTTTAAATTTTTTCAAACCCATTTTTGAGTCATATATGGTGAATAAAAATGAAGGGAAACCTTGGAAAATATTTAGAAGGCATAGAGAATGAATTGGTGTCTTAGGTTCCATAATATGACCTAAAGAAGCAACATGCAGTTAGGTTCTTTGTTTTAATTGTGTGATGACTCCAAGAGGCTTAAAAGGAGTCAAGAATTATATATGAAAGGAAAGAATAGAGCCTAGAACTCATTTGATGGGTGTTGCTTCATTAGGTGCATTCTTAGAACCATAAAGGGGTTAATAGACTAAGTTAATGTTTAAGGAAGATGTGTGGCTTTAGAATTAACTCCATGAACTAATTGTCTTCCATAAATTGTATTTAGGCCAAGAGAGACCAATTCCATACCTTTGTGTGTGTGACGCTAAGGAAGGGAGAGCGAATTCAAGGAGAAAAGTGTGTGGTTGCATTCAAGGTAGCTCACTCCTCCTTCTCTCATGCATGAATGTATGCTTGACTTGTCTTTGAATGTATGTGTGTGCATTTTAAGCTATGAAAAGTATTCTAGTATAAACCTTTATTCCATGGTGCCATGATGTAACACCCCAAAAATTAATTAAGGTGTTAATCATGGATTTAGAGTAATTAAGGATAATTAATAGAGGATAATTGGGCAAGTTAGTAAATATGAATTTTGGAGAGTTAAAATTATTAATATGGGTTTGAGAATTAATGGGGATAGAAACCTCATCTAGGCCCAAATTAATAAATTATGATAAGAGGCTAATGGAGGCCCAAGGAGTTAGGTGCAGGCCCAAATCCAATTTAATGTGATAGAAGCCTAAAATCCACCTTGCATAGACTCTTATAAGTGGCCCAATAACCCTAGTGCAGACCTAAATTCTTAAGCTCTTCAAACTTGGCCCAAACCTAATTAAACTTCAGTAACCCAATGCATAAGAACTGGCCCAATAAAATTCTGCAGCCCAATACTTTAAAACTAGCCCAACAAGCTAAAATTTGAAGCCCATTTGGAGTTAGACCTTGGAGCAACCCATGACCCAACTTAAACCCACCTAAAACCCTAATGCTTCAGCCACTTTCTCATTTGCTGAAACTCAAGAAGCAAAATTCAGAGGTTGAGAAGGAGGCTAGGGTTGGGGGCAAGAATCTCACATTTTCTCACACTTAAAGCAAGATTTAGCCAAGGTAATAGTTATACAACTTAATCCCCTCATCTTTCTCTTTAATTTGATCCAATTAGTTTTTCATTTAGAGTATTTTCACTATACCCAAATTCTGAAATAGAGTTGTTTGGTGTTTTTCTAGAGGAAATTCGTAGGTTGAGGTTAGGGCTGGCATTGGGTAAGTATAAACTATCCATTCTAGTGTATTTTCTACTGGTTTAAGACCCCTATGGTTGATTTATATTATGGGTGTTAATTATGTACGAATTTGCTTAGGAATTTGAGTGATATATTGAAGTTTTTGGTAGAGGGCATACTCAATCCGAATTTGGGAATTTGTGGTGATTGGTTAAGTGTCGTTTAGGTAGTTATTGGCTTGTAAATTCTTTGGGTACTTGTTGCTACTGTTAATGATGAATTAGAGTGGTAATTCTCTAATGTTATGGTAATAGGGATTTTTGTACCATTGGTGGCTATTGCGAGTTGTCTACAAGTGAGGTAACCGGGGTTTAAATTAATTCCATGCATGTATCTAATTTAATTTCATATTTGCTGTATATAAATGATTTGAAATGCTGAATGAATTGGTTTGCTATCTATTGTATTATGATTGGACCTTGTGAGTCCATGGTGGAGCTATGGTGCGGCTGCCACCCGTGCATGTGCTTCGATCGAGCACCGGGTTATGATCAAACCTCAGATGCACTGAGCCCTGATTGTGCTCAATGGGGAGTAGGTGCCGTGGACAGGCCTCTCCCAGTGTTAATGGCCTTTAACATGTGAAAATATGATTGTTAGTATGGGATAGTAATCATGATAGCCTAATTGTTTCATTTACTGATATGATTGATATGATTCTGATGTTAATTTTGATTCATGCATATATGCTAATTAAACTGGATTATATGATGGAATTGCCTTGGTTACTGAGATTCAGATCTCACCCCATTTTATGGGATTAATATTTCAAGTGAAGGTTCTTCGGGTAAGGATAAAGGGAAGCAAGTGGATGAACATCCATGAGCTGAGGCCTAGTGTAGGAAGCTACACTTGGTCTGAGTGTAATAAGGTAGATGCTAATTTTTGTTAAGTCTTGTATAGCATCATCATGTATCTATATTGCCAAGTGTAGGCTTTCATATTTTGATTACTGAGGATGTATGTATTGAGGGGTTGACCTCATCTTAATTTGGTACTTGATGTATGGATTGATGATATCTGCTGTAAACTATGTTGACCTATAATATGGCTTATCAATGGAAATGTAACGCTTGAGATATTGATACGAACCCCTAATGTATGGAACCCCAATTGGTTGTGTATTAAAGGATAGCTGCTGGTAGTTCATGTATTTTCTGTTCTTGTCACTTTACAAACTTGCTGATAGAGGGTAATTAGAGAAAAGAAATGGGCACATAAGTTTTGAATTGGTAATGGAAGAATAGCTAGGTGAATAAGGTAGATAAATACCCTTAGAGACATATAAAAAGGGAGGAAGTGGTCTTAGAGTGTCCCTAAGATGAGAACTGGAGTGTAGAGGGCGAAATGTAGAGAATATAGCTACAGGAGGGAGCCACGCCACAGCCAGGAAGGCCTCGCCACGGCTTGAAGAGTGATAGTGGCGAGGGACGCCGCGGCTTGAGAAATCTTGCCGTGGCACAGAGCGAAAAAAATCACCTATGAGGGTAACAGAATGAAACCTCGCTGCGGCACAAGTCGAGGAAATTAATTAAGGAGGGTACAGTAGCAAAACTCGCCGCGGCGCCACGTAGGTTGGCCACTGCACAGATCCAACTTGCTGCGGTGAAAGTCAAGAAAGTTACCCAGTGACTCCCGAGAGTAACTTAGCTGCGGCACAGAAGGTCTGGGCCGCGGCGCAAGGTTAAAAACTTAGTTTTTAAGCTCTAGGACCTAACTTAGCAGCGGCGGGAAGGTTTTAGGTCGCGGCACAGGTCCCCAAACTTCCACCTTTGACCTAGAAACCTTAATTTCTTTAATGCTAATGCTAGGAAATGATATATGAACACTTGTGGGAGGTTTTTGTTGTGTTGAAATCGATGGATAAATGAATCACAATCCCTTAAGGATGGTACAAACACTTTTATACATGTTCCCATTTATGGTTGTTTAGTTGATGACCCTAACAACATCAAAGTTCAAATTTCCCTATATTTCCGTAAAGTAATTAATTGTAGCAACCCCAAACCTTGATCATTAATTATTAATCATGTATTTAACCATAATTATCAGGATTAGAAGTTAGGGTTGTCACACATGATGTTACATATGCTTTCAAATGATGTCTAATATGTGTGCTTGGGTTTGCTTGAGTGTGAAGAAGCCAAGAACCCTCTAGCCATGGTGAGGATGAGCCAAGAACTCCTGAAATTGGTTGAGATAAAGTGAAGGGTCTCCCAAGAGTGAGGTAAACTCCCAACAATAAGGTTGAGTCAAAAACCTCTTAAAGAAACAGGTGAGGCAAGTCCAAAATCTACAAGTAAATGGGTGAGGCTAATCCACTTACTTGGCAAGCCTATGTATGTTGTGTATGAGTTGTTCAAATGTTAAGGATGTCTCTTGAATGACTGTTCATGTCAATATGTCCATGCATGCATTTGTAAGACTTGGTTTACATATTTTATGTGTGATTGAAAGGGAGATAAACTATTGAGATTCTTTGAATCTCATTTCCTCCTCTCCAATGTTCTAACATGCTAGGTGGACCAAGTGGATAAGGTAATGGGAGCCAACAACTTGGAAGATGAAAGTGTGACAATAAAGTGCATGAATTTTGCTTATTTATGGCCATATGAATGGCAAAGTGGTTTTGTAAATATTATTTTTGAGATGTAAGCTCATGTATGAATGTAAAACGATGTATAACTCTTGTATAGACTATATGTGGTATGAAATCAATAGAAATAGAAAATTTGGCTTCTTGATGTCTTGGTGTATTAGTGTATTAATGAAAGTGGAATGGTCAAGCTAAGATGCATGAGATTTGGAACCACTTGGGCAGTTCATACAAGTCATATTTATGCTTTTAAACTTGCCCAAGAGGTGCCAAACATCAAAGGAGACCATTTGGACACATTTGGTATTTCATATGGAGCAAAATTGACCATATTGGTGAGCTATACCACTTTTTGTCTAAATGAGCTCTTCTTGGTTTGAAATTTAGCATACATCTAGACCTTGTTGAGAGCTTTTTGGAAAGCTAAAGTACAGAATTTTTGGAGGTCTATGGAATATCTGATGAATTTTCAAAGTTAGAAATTTTTCTAATTTTGGTTTAATGCACTGTTCATTCTAGTTTGAAATGAAACTCTATCACTCATAGGGCAAATGATGTCCAATTGCCACAAAATTTTTCAGGCAGAAACTATACCTTCCCAATGACTTATGCCAATTAGAAGCACCTCATTTGAATGTCTAGAGAAGGAGATATAAATTTTTGAAATTTCTATCCATTATTAGGTGTCCGTCAGACCTATGTTACTGTTTGATTGGTTTCCCAGGCCTGGACGTGCTTAGACTAGTCTGAAATTATTTTTCACTTCTAGCTAACATTTGTAGCTTTCCAAAATGATAAAGAATGCATGATTTTGATATTTTATGTGTTTCTTGCACTTGCACGAGTTCTAAGCCACTTTTGGTGATGAATTTGAGTTGTATCTATGTAATTAAATATGAGAATGTGATACATGAACTCACATGGTCCACGGGACACTGGATAAAAAACATTCATCCCCTATGTGACACAAATTTATTCATTATTTTTATTTCTCTTTCCTTGGAAACTTGTGAAATTCTTGGAAATGAGCTTAGATAAGGAATGAGATGAGCTATATAATTATGGTGTTACAATTTCTAACTTTTCTCAAGGGCTCTTCCAAGTGGTAAACTCTTTTTCTTCAAACTTCAATCTTCCTCCCCTAAACTAGACCCAAAACATGTCCATATTAATCAACAAAACCACAAGAGAAGAAAGGAGAAAGAGGGGAAGAGGTTTAGGGAAGGAAAGAGCATGAAAAACCAAGGAAATCTTACACTTTTCAAGCTTCTTCTTCTTCCCTTGACTCCCTGTGACGACCGTAAATTCTAATATCGGTAATTATAGTTAAATACATGATTAATAAATAATGATCAAGGTCTGGAGTCATTGCAATTAATTACATTAAGAAAATATAGGGGAAATTTAAACCTTGATACTACTAGGATCATCAACTAACAACCATAACGGAAACATGCATAAAAGGGTTTGTACCATCATTAAGGCTTAGGATTCATCCATTAATCAATTCCAACCCATAAAACATCCCACCAATGTCCCCATGCTACTCCCTAACATTAGTCTTACTGAGATTAGGGTTTCTAGGTCAAATATAAAAGTTTGGGGACCTGCGCCGCGACCTGGAACTTCCCTGCCGCGGCTAAGCTAGGTTCTGGAGCTCGAAAACCAAGTTTTTAAACTTGCGCCGTGGCCTGGAACTCTTGCACCGCGGCTAAGTTGCTCTCTAGAATTTTCCTGACTTGGCGAGTTGGATCTGTGCCGTGGCCAACCTATGTGGCGCCGCAGCGAGTTTTGCTACTGTAACCTCCCTAATTAATTTCCTCGACTCGCGCCGCGGCGAGGTTACGTTTTGTCACCCCCTGGGCGATTATTTTCACTCTGCGCCGCGGTGAGATTTCTCAAGCCACGGCGTCCCTCGCCACTGTCACTCCCTAGGCCGCGGCGAAGCCTTCTTGGCCGCGGCGTGACTCCCTTCTGTAGCTCTTTTCCCATATTTCGCCCCTTACACTCTACTTCTCTTCTTAGGGACACTCTAAGGTCACTTCCCCTCATTTTATATGGCTCTAATGGCATTTATCTACCTTATTTATTTAGCTATGCTCCCATTACCAATTCAAAACTTATATGCCCATTTCTTTCTTCTAATTACCTCCTATCAGCAAGTTTATGGAATAATAACAACACCAATCATGCACCGTTGCTATTTAACATTAGATACACTTTCCATTATTAGCCAATTACAGTCATGAGGTTCAATTCCATGATAATCGAATTACATACACAATCCCTATACTTGGCAACTCATGATGCAATGCAGCAATGATACAAAACTAACAATTCAATTACAATACATTTTGTCAAACTCCCAGACCTATGTGCTACCAAACCATTTAACAGGCTCTCGTTAATTTTCTCCTTGCCACTAAGAGGTCTGATCCCTGAAAATGTTAGCCCACAACGGGGTGAGATATACAATCTCAGTAACAAAAGGAAATTTCCATATATATGTACAGGTCAATCAATCCAAGACAATCTCATGTCATCAATATCAGAATTATCAATTCAATTGGCAAATGAACTAGTTGAGCTACCAATGACTACTGTCCCATACTAGCAATCATACATAACATGTTAATGGCCAATAACACCGGGAGAGGCCCGTTCACGGCACCTACTCCATCATGAGCACAACCAGGACTCAGTGCATCTGGGGTTTGATCATAACCCGGTGCTCGATCGTAGCACATGCACGGGTGGCAGCCGCACCACAGCTCCACCATGGACTCACAAGGTCCAATCACAATAACAATCAAGTAGTCAACCAGTCATTTAATATTTCAAAATCAAGCATGTGTAACAGATAGCAGATTAACATGAGCATATACATGGAATTAGGAAGATAACCCAGTTACCTCAATGAAGCCAATTACTCTTCCCCTAGCTACCATAATAATCCAAATGTACACCAAGCCTATAACAAGCATTATTATCATCATTTCTGATCATAATCAAATATTCAAAGAGTTGAACTACTAATAACAGACTAGAGGTTACTCACCTAATTACCAAGGGATTTAACTTCGGATTCCAACTTCCCCACACCAGAAATTTCCATAGTTCACTCCAATTTCTGGGTAATTTCACATGAAACCAAAGCCCATATCATAAGTCAACTATAGGGCTCTCAAACTAACAGAAAATGCATCAAAATTGGGGTTTAAACTCACCTAATACCAACCCCAATCTCAACCTACGAATTTCCTCAAGGAAATCTCCAAACACCCACATTTCAGATTTTGGGTATGATGAAATTACTTCAAATGAAAAACTAATTGGACCAAATTAAAGAGAAAGATGAGGGGATTAAGTTGTATAACTATTACCTTGGCCAAATCTTGCTCTAAGTGGGTGAAAATGTGGAATTAAGCCAAGAACCCTAGCCTCTTCTCCTCACCTCCGAATTTCTCTTGTGGTTCAGCAAATGAAAAGTGGCTGAAGCAATTAGGGTTTTAGGTGGGTTTAAGTTGGGTCAAGGGGCTGGGTCATGGGTTGCTCCAAGTCCACATCCAATTGGGTTTTTAAATTTTGCTTATTGGGCCAGTTTTCAATTGTTGGGTTGCAGAATTTCGTTGGGCCAGTTTTATACATTGGGTTGCTGAAGTTTAATGGTGTTTGGACCTAATTTGAAGGGCTCAAGGGCTTGGGTCTGCACAAGGGTAATTGGGCCACTTAATTAACCTTATAGAAGATAAATCTTGGGCCTCTATCTCATTAAATTAGTTTGGGTCTGCCTCTAATTCATTGGGCCTCCATTAGCCTCTTATCATGGTTCATTAATTTGGGCCTAGGTGAAGTTTCTATCTCAATAAATTCTTAAGCCCATATTAATAATCTATCTATCTAAAATCCCTATTTACTTAACTTGCCCAATCATCCATATTAATTATTCTTAATTAATCTTAATCCATGATTAACACCTTAATTAATTTTTGGGGTGTTACACTCCCCCACTTGGTGTGCCTCTTGGAGCTCTCTTAAAATATGTTTGGACTAGATGCAAGTTGGTGGAGAGAGCTGGAACAGAAGGGGATGTGATTTATAAGCCTAGGGTCCATTTAAGTAACTTTTAAAATTTACAATTTAGTCCCTCTTCTTGGTTTTGTCCAATTGGACTTATTTCAACTCCTTTTTGAAATCCATATTTTCCATCATAAAATTTAGGTTCTCTAACTTATAAAATTTCTTTGGAATCACTCAAATTAGATTAAAAATCTTTCTAAATAAATCAACCAAAGTTCATATCAACCGACGTTATAAAACATTAACCTATGGGGTTTTAACTTTTTAAGGGCTTCCTATGGTTTTTAGGGTCTCTAAAAATCTCGAAAAAATCATTTTTTCCATTTAAAAAATCCCTTCTTTAAGCTTTCTAAAGTGTGCCTGAAATTACAAAAATACCACTGCATTTTCATCGATTTTTGTCTGGTTATTCTGACTCCATTTTCAGGGCACTTTAGCCTTAAATCCTTATTATTTGAGGTTTAAAATATTGTTCTAATTTTATTAGACCTCAAATAATTCTATCTGGGGGACTTCCTTTTATATTTGATACATTTTATATTTTTACAGAGAAACTAGATATTATATTTCCATGTTTCGAAAAAGTTGGATGTTACACAAGATTCCAAGAAGGGATACATACTAATGTCTTATGGCATCAATCTCTGTAAGAGTCAGTTCCCTAATACATAAGATGAGTGAGATTGTATAAGCAAGGTTCCATACACTTAAGCTATTGGATCCATTATGTATGTCATGTTGTGCACTCGACCATATGTCTCATATGCCTTGAGTATGACTAGTAGAAACCAGTCGAATCTAGGTGAGAGTCATTGGATAGTTATCAAAAACATCCTTAAGTACTTGAGAAGGACTAAAGATGTGTTTTCAATATATGGAGGATTGGAAGATGAGCTTAGTGTTAAGGGTTAGATAGATGCAAGTTTCCAATCCAATAAAGATGACTTTAGATTACAATCAAGATTTTGTGTTTGTTTTGAATGGTGGTGCAGTAAGTTGGAAAAGTTCCAAACAAAGTACAGTAGCAGATTCTACAATAGAGGCTAAGTACATAGCAACATCAGATGCAGCTAAGAAGGCTATTTGGATTAAGAAGTTCATTGCTGAGCTAGAAGTAATAACTAGCATCTCAAATCCAATAAATATGTTTTATGATAACAATGGTGCGATTGCACAAGCTAAAGAACCCAGATCACATCAAAGGTCTAAACACATATTCAGATATTATCATCTCATTCAACAAATTGTTGAAAGAGGGGATGTTAAGTATGCAAAGTACCAACAAATGACAATGTTGCTGATCCTCTTACAAAACCTCTTACATAGGCAAAACATGAGCACCATGGCCATAGTGCAAGTGGGAGGTTGTTAGAGATTGTGCCCTAGGCCTATCAATTTATTGTGAACATTGTCTTGATTTAATAAAGAGTTTTATTATCATTATTATATTGTTTGTTTGCTTGCCATATAAAAAGATCCTTAGGTAATTGTAATTATCTTAAATGTCCCTAGTTGATCATCATTGTGGGAACAATAATGAATTAAGACTAGTATGATTTTGATTGATGATCATGTATATAGATACAAATCAAAGTCATAGGCACTTGTTAGGGACCAAGGTGTTGGACCAACTCGTTGTGAGATAGCTACATAGACTAAGTCATAAGCGTATCTCATCTATAGCCATATCACTGAGCCCTTAAACTTAAGACTGCCATAGATTCCTATATGACGAGCATTGTACTTTGACATAATCAAAAGTTGCCTTTAATCGGGTGATTATAAAGGTTATGATCAAATACAATGGGATACATGTAGAGGAAGATGACTGGTCAAGATGAGATTTGTTCCTTTCACAGAGAGAGAGATATCTTTGGGCCCCTTGATAAGTAAGATTAAAAAAAATGTATGGGTGTGCTCAAATGAAACTAGTTTCATTTGTCTTCTTTTTTGACAATCTACTTAGAAATTCAGAAAGCGTGCTCAAGTGATGCAAGGATGATGTTTCCATGCCTTGTGCTTGACCTAGATATCGTGTGACAAAAGGGACTTGACATAAGTTATAGGATAGGTTGCATCTGATCATCAATCCTCATATAATTTGGGTAGTCATAATATCTTGCTAGAGGCCACTTATGACTTATGGGCTAAAAGGAATTTTGGGCCCACTGCCAACATTATATGGGTCTATAAGGTCACACACAAGAATAGGCTGACATGAGCTAGAGTGTCCAAATTTATTGAACCTAGAAGGTATCTAGATTCATTGAACCTAAAAGGCATTTAGATTCCATAAATGTAGTGTACACATTCGATATGTTTACTCTCTAGATAGTTTCCTATTTTGAATAAGAGATTATCCTATTTTTTGTTAGGGTAATATATTCTCTCTTGATAAGGTGGTGGACGAAATTAATATATTTAATATATATTAATTTCAAAATTTGAAATCTGATAAGTTTTAATTCTATTTAAACTTTAATTTTGAAATTAGTTACCTGATAGGTTTAAATTCTATTTAAACTATAATTTTGAAATTTATTTATTGGCTTAGAGACCAAGCAAAGCTCTCTTATAAAAAGGGGTGCTGGGGTTTCCTTGTAATGTCCAATTTTTGTTAAACGATGGAAACGGACGCGTTTTCAAAGCAAGTCCTCTGAAATAAATTAGTTAAGGTCCCAAAAAATTTGAGCAATATTCTAGACTCCTAAAAATGAGAATCCTATCCTCAGACGAAAGGAAAAATACAGCTAGAATGAAGAAAAAAATTTTGACAGAAAACCTACGAAACGTAATAGCATTTTTGTAATTTTGAGCAATTTTTGGAATTCACACAGGAGGGCTTTTTCAATGAAATTTTTGAGTTTTCTGGAGTTCTCAAAGGCCTTGAAAACCATGGGAAACCCCGAGACAGTTAAATCCCCTCCGGTGGACTTTTTTAACATCGGTGCACCCGAACTTTGACGGGTTCGTACGGGAAGGTTTTAACTTTGATTTGAGTGATTCCAAAGGAATTTTATTTAATTGGGAACTTAAATTTTACAATGGAAAAGACAGTTCTAAAAAAGGAGCTAAAACAAAGGAGAAACGAAAATACAAAGTATGAAGAGCAAAATTAAAATTTTTGAAAAAGTCACTTTGCTACATCTATATATAGGTGGCTCCTCACACTCTCCCTTATTTAGCATCAGATTTCTCAGCCCCAAACCAGAAGCAAAAATCTAGGAGAGAGGCGCCCAAGAGAGAAAGAAGAAGGAGGAAGAAATCCAAGCTTAAGGTATGTTTCCATGGTGATTTTTCATGCCTTTCTCCATCCACACCACCTCTCCTTCATTCTCCTTGGTTTCCTTTGATTAAAATGAAGTTTATAAATCTGATTCAAGGGAGATATTCAAGGGAAATTTCGGATTTGAAGAGAGGAGCTTGGAGAAAGCAAGATTCAAGCCAAACTAAGCAAGGAAACTAGGTAAAATTACATCCTATGGTTGCTATTTTGATTTCCCCTTCTTCTCCAATTCAACACACACCAAGAACCCTAGGAGGATCTGATTTTCAAGCCCAACCAAGCATGAATCTTAGGTATTTGAGGGAGAAGAACAAGAATATGCAAAGAAAATAACAAAATAACCATTAGATTTCAAGATACAAATTCTAGAGTTTCAAGTGTTTCTTTTAAATTCTGATTTTATGTGATGATTTTTAGGTTTAATTAAGAGTTTAAATGAGTTCATGAGACCCCTACGATGCTCCTCACAAGCTTCCTCCTTCAAGAAAACAAAGAAATCTCCAAGGAGGCCAAAAACCCCTTATGTCTCGGCCAAAGCATGTTCATATAACTAGGGAGAGTTTTAAATTTTTCTAAGACCATTCTTGAGTACTATTTGATGAATGAAAATGAGGGGAAGCCTTGGAAAAAATTAAGAACTCATAGAAACTGATTTGGTGCCTTAGGTTCCATATTATGACCTAAAGAAGCAACATGATATTAGGCTTTTTGTTTTAATGCTGTGATGACTCCAAGAAGCTTAAAAGGAGTCAAGAATCATATTTGAAAGGAAATAATAGAGCCTAGAATTTATTTGAGGGGTGTTGCTTCATTAGGTGCATTTATGGACCATAATGGAACTTATAGAGCAATCTAGTATTTAAGCAAGTTGTATAGCCTTAAAGATTATTTTATGAACCTAATTGGCTTCCATAAACTGTATTCAGGCCAAGAGAAACCATTTCCACAAGTTTGTGGGTGTGTGAGCGAAAGAGGAGACTTGAATTCAAAGGAAAAAGTGTGTAATTGTGTGCAAGGTAGCTCTCTCCACCTTCTCTCATGCATGGATGTGTGTTTAGCTTGTCTTAGAATGTGCATATGTGTATTTTCAAGCCATGAAAAGTCTGCTAGCATGATTTTATATGCCATGATTCATGATGACATATTATGTTTTCAAATGAATGTATGATGTTTTTTTGAGTTTGCTTGAGTGTAGAGAGGCCAAGAACTCTTGACCATGGTGAGGATGAGTCAAGAACCCTTAAGATTGGTTGAGACAAAGCAAAGAATCTCCCAAAAGCAAAATGGGCTCCCAAGAGTATGGTTGAGTCCAAAGCTCTTAAAGAATGGGTGAGGTAAGTCCAAAATCCATGAGGAAAAGTGTGAGGCCAATCCAAGCACTTGGTGAGCTCTTGAATGTCTTGTATGACTTGTTCACATGCCAAGCTTGCTTCTTGAATGTTCATGACTTCCATGATAACCATGTATGCATTGTTTAAGGCTTGCTTTGCATATATTATGTATGATTGAATGGGGGATGAACTATTGGGATTCTTTGAATCTCATCTCCTCCTCTCCAATGATCTAATATGCTAGGTGGACCAAGTGGATATGGTCATGGAAGCCAACAACATTGAAGAAAGGAGATTGACAACCAAATGCTTAAGTTTTGTCACTTTAAGACCATAATTGTGTCATATGATGTAATCCTTTGACGTATATGGTCTATGACCCCTTATACATGTGTAATTATGATATTATGTGATGTATAAGTGTATGGATATGATGTATGAACCCTAGAATAGAATTTGGATATGTAATGCCAAGGTATGCAATTTGGAAGTTTGATGTAAATGTGTACAAGTGTGGATGAAAAGGCCAAAATGAGATGCATGAGGTTTGGGACCATTTAGGCAGCTCACACAAAACCTAAATATGCTTTTAGACTTGCCCAAAAGGTGCCAAGACCAAAGGATAGCCATTTGGTAATTTTGGTACCCTATATGGAGCCAAAATTGACCATAATGGAATCTTATGTCACTTTTTAGCCAAATGAACTCTTGTTGATCTGAGATTTGGCAAAAATATAGATCTTGTTGAGAGATTTTTGGGAAGCTAAAGACCATAATTTTTGGAGGTCTATAGAATATTTGATGATTTTTCAAAGTTGGCAATTTTTCTGGTTTTGGTTTGCTACACTATTCATTTGATTCGAAAATGTATTCTGTCACACAGGGCTCAAATGATGTCCAATTGCCATGAAATTTTATACAGAGAAACTAGACATTAACAGCAACTTATACCAACTAGCATCACCTCATTTGGAAGTCCAGAGAAGTAGATATGAAGTTTTGAACATTCTATCCAGAATCAGGACCCTTACCCGACCTGAGTTATTGTTCTATTGAATTCTGAGATTTGGGTTGCCTGAGCTGGTCTAGAAATATTTTTTTCCTCTAGGTAACATCCACATATTTCTATATTGGTATCATTTTCATAGATTGTATTTTTTTTGGAATTAATTGGATATTTTCAAAGTTTGTTGCAGAATCTGTGATAGCATCAGGAGGCAGGTTGACCTCTGGACCTCTTTGGATGTCAAACGCCCTCTGTGATGGGTGTTATGGTCTGTGTGTTTTTGTAGTGTGAAGTAGACATCCATATCTTTCCATAATGGCCAAGATTGTATGATTTTGATTTTTCTTGAATTAGTTATGATTTTCCAAATTTGGTCAAAAAAAGGGGCAAATCTGGAGGAAAATGCACTTAAGTAATTTGAGCTCTTATTTGATTTCCATGAGTTGTGGGAATTATTTTATAATGAAAATGAGTTGTATTGATGTAATTAAATATGAGAATGTATAGTATGAGCTCACATGATCCACGTGACACCAAATGGAATTTTTATACACGACGCAGCGTAATTAAATGCATTATTTTTATAGATTTTTCTACTTCCTACATGGAATTTGATGATGTGAAGCACATGAGTATCATGAAATGAGTTAGAAATATATATAATTTTTAAACTGCAATAGCACACTATGTAAGAGAGAGAGAGAGAGAAAGAGAGAGATGACTTCTACCATACACTCAAGAAGTTGTGTGGTTTTATAGAAGAACTTGGAGAAGGATGTTCGTGTAATATGGTGCTAGCACCACTTGTGTTGGAGATCCCATTTATGTGGATATCGGTAGAGAGCGTTGGTTCGTGAAGCGTAGTGCCTATATGCAAATGTGACTAATTGGAAAGAAAGACATTTTTTTTTTTTGCGCTAGAGGTGTAATTTCTTTTACCTTGCTTTGATTTAAGCAAACATGATGGATCTATGGGAGGGATTTTTTTTTCATGCTCTATTTAATTTTTTCAGTATGTGTGTCTACAAATCCCAATAAAAGCAACTTAATATTTAGCTCCTTGAAATGAGTTTGTGATGACTCTAATGAATTTAAATGGAGTCATGAGACTTAGATTAAGTAAAAAATTGGAGCAAAGATTATGAATTATATGAGTTGCTTCATTATGCCATATATATGCCATAAGCTAAAAGTAGCTTATAAAGAGTTTATGTAAGCCTAGAGATGGTTCTAATGATATAATTGTGTCTTGTTTTATATGTCTAGGCCAAGCAAAACAAGCCTCCTCCAATTATGTCTGTGAGGCAGAACCAAGAAGCTAGGAACTAGGCAAGAAATTGTGTTTTTTGACCCAAGGTAGCTCTTCATCCATTCTTATATGCATGTCATGGTTATTTAATTGTCATGGATTACTTGTATGTATGTTTGAATCATGAAACATGCCTATAGCTATTGTTTTGATGCTTTGGTACCATTATACTTTTTGACTTGCATTTTGAATGTCAAATGGCTCTTGGTGGGTGTGGTTATGCCAAAAGTTCCTTAAATTGGGTGAGGTGAACCCAAAAGTCCCTAAGTAAGAGTGAGACAAGGCCAAAAGTCTCATAAAATGAGTAAAGCTAAGTCCAAAGTCCTTGAAATGGGTGATGTAACACCATAACTTCTAGCTCATTTCATGCCATTTTTAAGCTTTGTATTATTAATCCCACAAGAGCAAAGGAGAAAGGGGATGAAAATAATAGACTTTTTATGCGTTGCGCTATATCAAAAAATTCAATTCGGTGTCACGAGGACCATGTAAGCTCATACTATATTTTCTCATATTTAATTTCATTATTACAACTCATTTGCATCACAAAAACATGCCTACAACCCATGGAAACCGAAATGGAGCTCAAAATAAACAAGCATATTTTCGGCCAGGTTTGCTCCATTTTCTGACCTAACTTTGGAAAATCATAACTAAATCTAAAAACTTCAAAATTATGCAATCTTAGTCATTCTAGAAAGCTTAGGATGTCTACTTCATACTAAAAATATGTCCAGGTCACAATATTCATCACACAGGACGTTTGACATCCAAAATGCTACAGAGGTCGCTGGCTGCCTGGGCTGTTGTTCAGTTTACTGATACCAACTTCTAAAATTCATAACTAATTCTATAAAAATAGAAATCATGCCCATTTAGTCATTCTGGAAAGATAATGTTAAATTGATACTAAAAATAATTCCAGAATGAAATCAATACGTTTAGATATCTGGAACTGATGGAACAGTAACTGAGCTCCTGGGGTGCTACTGATATGACAGTCAATTTCAAACATGCATAACTCTCTGCTCAGACCTCCAAATGAGATGATCTTGGTGGCCACAGAAATATTATGACTTGTATTTTATGAATATAAAATTTCACAACCATTGGACACCATTTGGCCTTTGGGTGACACAAAACAAAAAAATGCCAGTATGAACAGTACCCATACTAGAATCCATGAAAAATTCCAATTTTGAAAATTCATCAAATATTCCCTAGACCTCCGAAAATTATGATCTTTAGCTTCCTAGAAAGATCTCAATGAGACTAATTGAATGACAAATTCCAGATCAAGAGTAGCTCATTTAGCCAAAAAGTGACATAGGATTCCATTATGGTCAATTTTAGCTCCATATTGAGTACCAAAATTGCCAAATGGATTTCCCTTGGTCTTGGAACCTTTTGGGCAAGTCTAAAAGTATATTTAAGACTTTTGTGAGCTATACAAATGGTCTCAAACCTAATACATCTCATTTTGGCCATTCAACCCCCACTTATACACATATCCATCGAACTTTCAATTCTCATACTTTGGCATTAGATACTCAAAGCATACGCTAGAGGTCATACATCATATTCATATATATAAACATCACATAATGGTGTATTTATACATGCCTCAAGGGTCATGGTACATTTATAACATCATATACTTTGTGAAGCCTCCTTATAGGTTCAAAAAGAATGAAAGCTAGGCCTAGGCTTGTCACTCTCCTTCTTTCATGGTTGTTGGCTCCCTTCACCATAACTCCTTGGTCCACCTAGCATGTTAGAGCATTAGAGAGTAGGGAGTGAGATTCAAAGAATCCCAATAGCTCATCTCCCATTCAATCATATATAATATGTGCAAGCAAGCTTTCCTAATGCATGCATGGAGACAATAAAAGCCATGGACATTTTAAAAGCAAAGTTGGCATGTGAACAACTCATACAAATTATTCAAGAGCTCACTAAGTGTTTGGATTGGCCTCACACTTCTCCTCATGGGTTTTGGACTTGCCTCACCCATTTCTTGAGCACTTTGGACTCAACCGTACTCTTGGGAGCCCACTTTGCTTTTGGGAGACTCTTTGCTTTGTCTCAACCAAGCTCAAGGGTTCTTGGCTCATCCTCACCAAAGGGAAGAGTTTTTGGTCTCTCCACACTCAAGCAAACTCATACAAACATCACGAATTCATTTAAAACATAACATGGCATCAAGGATCATGACATGTAAAGACATGCTAGCATACTTTTCAAATGGAGGGACCGGATGTTATAGGTGAGGCTAATCCAAAAGTTTCATATAATTGGGTGAGACTAGACCAAAAGATCCTAAAGCATATTCTTGACATTAATGGATCTCTATGAGTATGTGTGAATATGTTTATGTTTAACACTTGGAATCAATTGATGCTTACTCTCTTTGACACGATAACATACCATATATGCATTCTTGAAAAGCATGAATGAGCTATTTGAATTCTTTGAATCTCACTCTCTCCCACTTGATGTCTAACTATGTCTAGGTGATACTTATAGAGCCAAGAATAGAGGCTAAGAAGCTTTAGACATATTACTTTGACAATAGAATAGGATTGTGTAAATTGATGTCAAAGTATGAATGTAAATGTTGTTTATGAGATGTAAACCTTCACTCATGTGTAAAAGTAGGTAAACATGTTATATGAACCACATTTGGAACCAAATGTATGAGAACTTAAGTTTGTGACATACTTGTGCCATGGGATGCATGTGTATATGATTAAGTGAGGGAGTGGTTCTGAGTTCCATGATATTTTGGATCTATTATGATGCTTTTATATGCTATATTTAAGGTTTTGGATGTGCCCAAATGGTCACCTACCTTAAGGAACTTCATTTTGGACCATTTGGTGCTTCTTGAATCTCAAAATGAGCCATATTTTGCCCTTGAATCAAAACTAGGCCAAATGAATGAATTTTGGCATGAGATTTGGCGAGCATTTAGATCTCATTTGGAGCTTTTCACAAAGCCAAAGAACAGGAGTTTTGGAGCTCTGTAGAATTTATTATGATCTTTCAAAGTTGACTAAAATTTTGCAGGTATACACTTGACATCATAAGCTTCCCATATCTACCAAGATCACTCAATTTGGAGCTCTGTAGAGTGAGATATAAATTTTTAAAGTTCTAGGTCTGCACTAGTTGGTGATTCTAACCCAACTGCTATTTCATTAGAATTTCGTGTGCCAAATGATATTTTTTTGGTCTAAAATTTTTATAATAGTTAGTTGCTATCCTTAGCTTTCTAAAGAGTCCTTGTTTATGTGATATGGAATTTTCTAACTCAAGTTATGAATTTCCAAAGATTGTGATAAAACACATGTAGTAAGGATGAAAGATGAGTTTGGAAAGTTGATTTGGTTTATTTAATAAAAAATGAATTATTTTGACATTTGACATTGGTAAATTCTATTGCTAAAGGTATTGAATTTATGAAAATGGATAATATAGGCACTTTGTGATATAAATTAAGTGCCATCTTCATATGGTATTATATTGATTAGTATTAGAACAAAGGTTCAGGAACCCTAGCTCTATGATTGGCTCTTGAATGGTTAGAAGGCATGTGCTATGGTGTGTTTTGTCAAGAAATCAGTGGAATGCATGCATATATTGTTGAATTGCATTGGTATACTAAAGATGTGGTTATTTTCAAATAAAATGGTGAGTACTAGATAGGGCAGAAGGGGTTGATTCCAATAACCCTTAACATACCATCATGGAACGATTGGATAGACAACAAGCCATGGACAGCAAAATATGTTGGAACAATAAGGGCAAATTATGTAGTAGCAATAAGAAATGATCTAGCAGTTGTAGCAAACCCTAGCTAGGTAAGAGGAAATAAGGAGAGAAGCCCCCTATACCACAGCCATCTACTTCTTACATTCCACCAACACCTCCTCAAGAGCTAGCTCAAGACTAGGTATTTACACAAAAGTTGCTTAATCAATTTAGGGAGAATGGTCCACCCTTGTTTGATGGAAAATTGGATATGATAAAGCAAAGTTGTGGATTTTGCAGCTTGAGAAGATATGTAAAGTGATAGGCTATACATCAGAAAGAAGGCTACGCTTGTGACATTTATGATAGAAAAAGAAGCAGACAGATGGTGGAGTAGCATGAAGTCCATTATGCAAACTAAGAATATCTTGATTAATTGGAAGAATTTTAAGGCAGAATTTTATGAGAAGTACTTTCCTATTCAACCCAGAATCAGAAGAGGATGGAATTTATAGGGTGGTAAAGAAAATTTACTATTCACTAATAGTTGTCTATTGGCGAATATTAGTAAATTTCACTAGTTTGCAATATAATGCTCACTAGGTAATCTCCCAAGAAACTATTAACCAAATCAATTAGTTTAGGATATAAAATATAAAATTGCGAGAATTGGAAGTTTGAAAATGTAACAAATTGAATGGCAACTTAATTAACAAAATGCAACGAAACATAAATCAATTAGAATATTACATAACCAATCCAAAATTCTTCCCCTGATAGTTCCCTATCCTTGTCACCTAAAAATATCTTTGGTTTGATTTTTAATCCTCTAATTATTTCAATTAATGTTTCTAAGCTATCGTTCAGGATTTTAATTAGTTTGTATTTGATAAACATATATTTTATCTATTTTTATCCTCCTAACTTAGTCATTTTAATAATTAAATGTGGCTTAATGAATGCAATTGAATGGAAATTTATTTTAATAGCCATTTTTGCACTTTAGGAATTAAATTGTAAAATTCTTGAATTTGATTGCATGAATTCCTTTTAAATAATTTTGTGGGTATTCCTACTTAACATTTTCTATTCTTTTGTGTAGATTTTAATGGGCTTTGAATACAATCATGAAAGCCATGAGTTGGAAGAAGTAGGAAGCACTCTCAAGTTGAGCAACATGAGGCAAGCTCCAGCTCCTTTATTCCTCTCGTAGAGAACAACCCACTCATGTAGAAACAAAAGCAATACAGAGCAAGAATAAAGAGAAGAAACATGTGAGAAGCTAACGTGGCAGCCACAAGGCATGGCTTGGGTGTTGAGGCTGAAGAACAACACGAGACAGAATGAAGAAAGAATAGCCACGTGAGACTAGAATAAAAGCAGCTTGAGTTATAAGAGAAACATGGAAGAATTAAAGGAGAAGGAAAGTCTGGCTTGATAGCTTGAACAGAGCTGAAGCAACGTGGCTGAAACAGAAAGGAAGCAACGGGTTGTGCATGGAATTGAAATCAAGAAGCAAACTCAAAACAGAGGAGAAGAACACAAAGAAGCTACATGGGAGAAAAGCGATCTGAACAGGGAAGAAATATACAGGCAGTAGCTCACAAACTCGAGCAAAACGTGGGCTGGGTTTAAGAGAGAAACAAAGCACGAAGCTCAGGTAAGAAAGTGAAGCAGCTGCATGGAACAAGCTGAAAAACGAAGAAGCTCGAGTTATTGGTTCAAACATGGAGAAGGAGCAGCAGTAAAATGAAGAGAAGCAGAACAAGCTTGGTTTTGAAGTAGCAAGGTGAAGAAGCTAGCTCGAGTCTCTGATTTGTAGAGAAGCAGCTCACATACACATGCAAAAACAGAGGAGAAAAGCGGGCTGAATGAAGAAGCAAATGAAGCCACGAAAGCACGTGATGAAAGCTCGAAAAACATGAGCAGAACGCTGGACGTGGAAAGAAGGCAGCTAACATGCAGCAGAATGACGGGGCAGAACGAAAGTAACACGAAGATGCTTGCATGCAGAGAGAGGAACGTGAAACCAATGTGGAATAGGAGCTAACATGATAAAACGACGTCAGAAAGAACAAGAAACTGCAGCAGAATGTGGAATAAAATAAAGCTTACCTGGATGAATTGGGGCCCACTCTCATACATATAATCACATGGAAAGCTTCAGACAATTGGAATGGAGGCAGCACGTGAAGTCATTAAAGAAACACGTGAGAAGAGGATCACTCCATTCGCTCATCCACGCCTCACACTCCTTCGTCCAGTACCCCATTCCACACTTCGCCCACGCACCCCTTCGTCTTCACGCCTCCATTCACATACCACGCCATTTTTCCTCCATTTCCATCCATTAATGAAACTCTAATTCATCCACCTTGAGGCTAGCTAGGAGGAAGCTCTTGGAGAAGCTTGAATCCATGGATACAATCAGAATTTTGGCTAAGATTTCTCAATTTCCTACATTTTTTTCTTTTTCTTGTACAATCTCATTTGAGTTGTATTTGATTAGAAATTTGTGTAATTAATTAGTAGCTGGTTAGGTACTGATTAGGAAGATAATTGTTGTTTTAATTGATTAATTTTAGTTCTGAATTGTTCAATTTCTTCTAATCTCCCATGTATGCCCCGAAGTTGTTCGATGAAATGCATGAGTGAGATTATGTGCCTAATTGTCTATTTGTGGATTACTTGATGTTTAGTTGGTTAATTAAACATTTTTGGATAATGATTCAGAGGCTAGATTAATCAGTTAATCAATTAATTCAAGTGTTCAAAGGTCTTAATCACAAGAATTAGTAATCTAATGAGAGTTGAGTTCTCAATTCAACATTAACTTGTTAATTTCTTAAATCTTGAATGGTTATTCAAGATCATTTGCTAATGAACACAATTAGAAACTCTTAGGCCAGAATTAATTATAATTAGGCTAGGATAAGGATAGTGGATACCAAGAGACAATTCCAAAGCTAGTCACAAGCCCATTATCACCCACAATTCATCCAATTAGGTAGAATTTAGAAATTTTGATTCAATTTAGTTCTAAGTTAGTTTTATTCAATCAAAAACCCCCCAAATCAAGTAGCCTTTAGGACCTTTAACACTTAGAAAACTCAATTAGGCATTGAATTCCATTTCTAAGGGAGATGACCTAGGTTGTGCCCTATAATGCATTTAATATTCAACCTAGTTTTATTTTGAGGGTTGTACGACAAGCCCGTCAAAATTTGGCGCCGTTGCCAGGGAATTGGAGTTTTAATTGTTTGAGAAAGTATTCTAAGTGTTTTTGTTTTGTTTTAGCTCTGTTTTGGTTCTGTTTTGGTTTAATTTTTGTTCTGTTTTGACCTTGGAATCGGGTAATTTCGGTGTTGCGCGTTAAGTGTCCTGGTTGCTAGAATTTTCGTTCGAAGTGCCCAGAAAATTCCCAAACTCTATTTTTCAAGGTGTTTGGGTGTTTTGGCCAAATTCCAATGTTTGAGGTACTTTTTCTAATTTTTTAGTATTTTTCAAATTTTTTAGGAATTTTTCAATTTTTCTGGATTTAATTTCTTTATTTTTTGTGAGTTTATTTTGTGTCATTAACCTCTGTTTAGGAGTGCTTTTCATAGTTAAGTAAGTTTTAGCTTCATTTGATTTTATTTTCTTGATTATTGAGTTTATTTTAGTTATAATTTGTTAGAATTTTATTTGTGCTGAAATTAATTGTGCTTCTCATTTTTTTTCTTTGTTTTAAATGGATCCTTATTATTCTAATCAAGGTGTTTATGATCCTTATGCAAATGATAGGATTTCCAGAAAGTTGGATGATCTCAATACAATGCTTCAAGGCTTGCTTGAACAACAAACACAAGAACAACAGGCACAACAATATCAACAAGTCCAACCACCATGCTACCAACCATACCACAATCCATATGAGATCCACCCAAATTACCACCATCATCATGAGCCATATCATAACTTCCATATCCAAGAGCCATACCATGATTACTATAGGCAAGAGCCACAATATCATCCTTACAATTACTATGAGGGATACATGCAACAAGAGCCTCAGAGGGAACCAAGGTTGGAAGAGAGGATGATAGAGCATTTGAAAGCCTATAATCTTCGAGTCCAACAAAGGGATGCTGACCATCTTCAATTCAAACAAGAACATGAACGATGGTGTCTTGAAATGCAGCAAAGGCTTGACAACATGATGAAGGATTTGGGAATTCAATTGAATCAACCGACTTCAAGTGCTACTGAATCAACTGAAGAGCAAATTAGAAGGGAATGCATAGAGGAGGAAGAGTCTTATCCATTGGGTAATATCCTTCCATCCTCTAATGTTTTACAATTTGTTGAAACTGATTCTAGTATACATGATAGCACTATGACTACTAATGCATATAATGTTGTTGATTCTGAGTTGCATGATGATGATGTTGATGAGGAAATTATTGTTGAATCTCCTGATATGGTTGATTGTGGTAGTTCATTGAGTAAATTTGATACATTTGTTGATATTCATGAACCCTTGTGTACTGATGCACTTGGGATGTCTACTCCTAGCTGTAATTATAGTGAAAATTTTATTTCTGAATCAATTGATGAATCTATTAAGTCTAGGGTAGTAGATAAGTGTGGGGGTGACTTAGAATGTAATGATTATTCTGTTCCTAGTGTGGAATTGGTTGAGAAGCCTATTGATGATGCATCTATTGAGTTTAGGGATAGTCAACCATCAGGACCATGTGACATAGCTGAGTTGGATGCATCTCTTGATTGTGTGTGTGTTGGATCTACTGTATGTGATAGATGATCCCAAATTAGTTCTTCCATTGAGACTAGTGAGTCCATCACATATTCTGATAATCATGATTCCTCACTAGCCTGTGATGGTGTGCCTGCTGAAATAATGAATGTAGCATGTGATAATGATATAGACAGTGAAATTGTTGAGCAAACTGTTGTTGATAATTCAGACTTAACTCTTAAATGCTTGTGTGATGATATGCATATAAGTCCTATGTGTATTGAGATTAATGAGTTTCTGGAGTCTGATAAGTTTGTTGAACCCATAGAGTCCTTGGTTTGCATTGAAATTGTTAATGATACTGATTCTACTGATCATACTGGTATTGATAAGAACATGCATAATGATAGCGTTGATGTTGAAAATCCTGTTGATCCTTGTACTCTTATTGATACTAGTGAGAGACTTGATTTTACTGTTGGCCATTATCTAGAATTTTGTGAGCCTACTGATGTCTCTCTGATCAGGGAAGAAGCTGTTTCTCTTGTTAAGAGTCCGGAACAAATTCTTGAAGTTGGTGAGCTAGTTCCCAACAATCAACAGACTCTCCCAGTAGAGGAAAAGCAACTGCCAGATACCTTGGATACCTTGAACTTAAAAGACTGTGAGAAGTTGCAGTTTAATTTTCCTGTGGATGTAGTGACTCTTACTGATGAGAGTCAAGTAGATTTTATTGGTTTTGTTAAATTTTTAGGAAGCTCAAAATTTCAATTTGGTTTTAAGTTTTCTTTCTTTAGTTTTAATTGTCCAAAATTTGATTTTTCTTCTTTTCCTACTTTTGAATATGCTGAAAATGACTTTCCTCAACTTCTGATGGTTGAGAAAGTCCATGGGTCATCACTGAATGATCAATCAAAATGCTTTAAAGTAGTGAGACTTAAACTTCTTGAGTTAAGAAGTAATAAAGTAGTTTTGATTTTGATTTTTGATACATATGATTAGTTAGTCTTTTATGGAGTTCTTTGTAGTTTAGGATTTAGTTTTCTTGTCTTTTCTGCATTACAGTTTGTTTTGTTTCTGTTTTGTAGGTAATAAAAAATTGCTAACCAGCTACAAGAGAATCTTAGCCTACCTCGAGATCTTCATTTTCAAATTCATCTGGTTGTATACTTTCCCTTTCTACTCTTTATCTTGTGTTGTTTATTTTACTGGACTATGTGCTGACATTGAGGACAATGCAATATTTAAGTGTGGGGGGAGAGTCATTTCATTCCATTCCATCTTTCTTTTCCATTCCATCCTTTCCTTGTTTTGAAAAAAAATTTTGAGAAAATTTTTGAAAAAATAGCTTTATTTTTTTCAATTTTTCTGTGAAAGTTGCAAGTTGAGATAATTGTAGCTTGGATTCACTTAGACATGACAAGTGATAGATCTTGTGTTTTGATTCAAGTGAAGTGGCAATGAATTTGATTTCAATGAATTGTTTGATAGCTATTAGCTGGTGAGAAATTGAGCCTTAATTGTTCAATTCTAGTGTGTATTCACCTATCTTTGTTTCACTCTAGAACTTGTTTTGATTCTTTGTTGAGACCACATTTGCACTTGCATGCATGAAAATGATAAGGCATTCATTCCTTTTCTAGCTAGTGAGCCAAAAAGCCAACCTACATTCATTTTATCCATTGTTTTAGCCACTTTGGACTTGTTTTCTTTTCTTGTTAGCCATAGCCATTATTAAATATTTTCCCACCTTGTTTGAAGATGCCTTAGGTTATTTTAAGGAGCATTACATCTAAATAGGATATGTGAATGTGTGTTTTGCATCCATTAAGGCCATTGTGATTCAAAGAAATTGTTTTGAGAAAAAAAAAATGCAAATGCAAAGAAAAGATAGAAAAACAAAAAAAAAGAAAAGAAAGCAAAAGAAAAGCAATGAAAAAAAAAAAAGAAGCAATGGAAAATCAAAAGAAAGAAGTATTTCAAATTGAGTTTGTAATTACCTGTTCCTAGTTAGAAATAAGGCCTTGAAAGCACACTCTTCCCTATCCTAAATCTCCATTGATTGCTCTTGAAATTCTAAGGTATCCATTTGTTTTGTATTTTCCTTGTTTTTGTTATCCATTCATTTCGTTCCCCTAACCCCATTACAACCTTTAATAAAGTCCTTTGATTTATGCTTTGCATTTAGCATGGGTGGTGGAGATTTAGAAGCTAGACAAGCTTATGGTAGTGAACCTTGGATAGGTGAAATTTGAGTGATATACATTGCCCCTAAACACTTGAGAGTTGAGAGTAAACACTAATCCAAGTGAGAGGCTATACATTTCAATTCATTCTTTTCAAATGAAATTGCCATGGAGCTTAATTCTTGATGCAAGTGAAGTTAACTTTGATTGTTGAAGTGTTGAAAAGTTATAATTAGTCTCTAATTTGTGATTTTTACTTTCCCTTTCCCATTTTCATTTTCCACTTGCCATTCTACTAGCCGGATGCTTCAATTCATTCTTCATCTTAGATTTTGAGCTTTGCCCAGGAGTGCAAAGGTTTAAGTGTGGGGGAATTTGATAAACATATATTTTATCTATTTTTATCCTCCTAACTTAGTCATTTTAATAATTAAATGTGGCTTAATGAATGCAGTTGAATGAAAATTTATTTTAATAGCCATTTTTGCACTTTAGGAATTAAATTGTAAAATTCTTGAATTTGATTACATGAATTCCTTTTAAATAATTTTGTGGGTATTCCTACTTAACATTTTCTATTCTTTTGTGTAGATTTTAATGGGCTTTGAATACAATCATGAAAGCCATGAGTTGGAAGAAGTAGGAAGCACTCTCAAGTTGAGCAACATGAGGCAAGCTCCAGCTCCTTTATTCCTCTCGTAGAGAACAACCCACTCATGTAGAAACAGAAGCAATACAGAGCAAGAATAAAGAGAAGAAACATGTGAGAAGCTAACGTGGCAACCACAAGGCATGGCTTGGGTGTTGAGGCTGAAGAACAACACGAGACAGAATGAAGAAAGAATAGCTACGTGAGACTAGAATAAAAGCAGCTTGAGTTATAAGAGAAACATGGAAGAATTAAAGGAGAAGGAAAGTCTGGCTTGATAGCTTGAACAGAGCTGAAGCAACGTGGCTGAAACAGAAAGGAAGCAACGGGTTGTGCATGGAATTGAAATCAAGAAGCAAGCTCAAAACAGAAGAGAAGAACACAAAGAAGCTACATGGGAGAAAAGCGATTTGAACAGGGAAGAAATATACAGGCAGTAGCTCACAAACTCGAGCAAAACGTGGGCTGGGTTTAAGAGAGAAACAAAGCACGAAGCTCAGGTAAGAAAGTGAAGCAGCTGCATGGAACAAGCTGAAAAACGAAGAAGCTCGAGTTATTGGTTCAAACATGGAGAAGGAGCAGCAGCAAAATGAAGAGAAGCAGAACAAGCTTGGTTTTGAAGTAGCAAGGTGAAGAAGCTAGCTCGAGTCTCTGATTTGTAGAGAAGCAGCTCACATACACATGCAGAAACAGAGGAGAAAAGCGGGCTGAATGAAGAAGCAAATGAAGCCACGAAAGCACGTGATGAAAGCTCGAAAAACATGAGCAGAACGCTGGACGTGGAAAGAAGGCAGCTAACATGCAGCAGAATGACGGGGCAGAACGAAAGTAACACGAAGATGCTCGCATGCAGAGAGAGGAACGTGAAACCAACGTGGAATAGGAGCTAGCATGATAAAACGACGTCAGAAAGAACAAGAAACTGCAGCAGAATGTGGAATAAAATAAAGCTTACCTGGATGAAATGGGGCCCACTCTCATACATATAATCACATGGAAAGCTTCAGACAATTGGAATGGAGGCAGCACGTGAAGTCATTAAAGAAACACGTGAGAAGGGGATCACTCCATTCGCTCATCCACGCCTCACACTCCTTCGTCTAGTACCCCATTCCACACTTCGCCCACACACCCCTTTGCCTTCATGCCTCCATTCACATACCACGCCATTTTTCCTCCATTTCCATCCATTAATGAAGCTCTAATTCATCCACCTTGAGGCTAGCTAGGAGGAAGCTCTTGGAGAAGCTTGAATCCATGGATACAATCAGAATTTTGGCTAAGATTTCTCAATTTCCTACATTTTTTTCTTTTTCTTGTACAATCTCGTTTGAGTTGTATTTGATTAGAAATTTGTGTAATTAATTAGTAGCTGGTTAGGTACTGATTAGGAAGATAATTGTTGTTTTAATTGATTAATTTTAGTTCTGAATTGTTCAATTTCTTCTAATCTCCCATGTATGCCCCGAAGTTGTTCGATGAAATGCATGAGTGAGATTATGTGCCTAATTGTCTATTTGTGGATTACTTGATGTTTAGTTAGTTAATTAAACATTTTTGGATAATGATTCAGAGGCTAGATTAATCAGTTAATCAATTAATTCAAGTGTTCAAAGGTCTTAATCACAAGAATTAGTAATCTAATGAGAGTTGAGTTCTCAATTCAACATTAACTTGTTAATTTCTTGAATCTTGAATGGTTATTCAAGATCATTTGCTAATGAACATAATTAGAAACTCTTAGGCCAGAATTAATTCTAATTAGACTAGGATAAGGATAGTGGATACCAAGAGACAATTCCAAAGCTAGTCACAAGCCCATTATCACCCACAATTCATCCAATTAGGTAGAATTTAGAAATTTTGATTCAATTTAGTTCTAGGTTAGTTTTATTCAATCAAAAACCCCCCAAATCAAGTAGCCTTTAGGACCTTTAACACTTAGAAAACTCAATTAGGCATTGAATTCCATTTCCAAGGGAGATGACCTAGGTTGTGCCCTATAATGCATTTAATATTCAACCTAGTTTTATTTTGAGGGTTGTACGACAAGCCCGTTAGTATTGTTAATCAAAATGTAACCATGCTTCTGTCAATAATATGAAGCCAAACTATTTTGCACTTGACCAAAGACACACACAAAATGCTAATGTGGTTCAGAGTAAATTTAATTAATTAATCAACTGATTAAATCAAAATATTTTCTTTGATAAATCAAACGAATCAGAATTCATGTAACAAAAATCATCTTTCCATAATGATGAAAATTACATGAAAGCAAAGAGAATTAAAAAGAAATACATTTTGAAATCAAAATTTAAACCAGAGTTCTATACAATCATGGACTCAAATTTCCTATTAGGTTCAGACTCTGGATTGATCACTGAGAAAATTAGCAAGCCATAGAATAAGATGAAAACAACAATGAGAAGTGGAGAAGATAGAGCACGCGCGCACATGTGTGTGTATTGATGTCTTCTCCTCCTTAAATAGGCGAAGTTGCCTTCTCCCATAAGAAATCTAATACTAATCTTGAAGCAACAATACAAATCTTGGAGTAATATCCAAATCCTTTTATTACTTAATAGGATAATGTCTAAATCCTTGTAAGAGTCTTTTAACCCAATCCTTTTAGGAATATTTTATCCTAAAAAACACAAATAAAAACAATTGGACCTCTGTTGGATAAATATAATAAAAATACATTTAAAGTTTATTAATCTAAATTAAGTCCACTTAATATAAAGTAAGCCCAAAGTCATCAAATTACCCATAATAATTTATTAAGACTAAATATGAGGAATATAAAATATAATAACATTGAAATATCAAATTCTCCTACACTTAGACTTTTGCACTCCTGGGTAAAACACATAAAAATAAATAAATAAAGGAAAACAAAATCGAAATGCAAAACTGCCAAGCTAAACACAATTTAAGCTTTTTAGATATTCAACAATCAAAAGTAATCTTTCTTGTTAATCAAGGAAGAATAAGTAGCATGGCAATTTCAAATGATACAAAAAATGAATCAAAGGGGTACCTCCTTACTGGTTATGTGTTTACTCTCAATTCTCTCAAATGTTTTAGGTTAAGTGTTCCTCTTAAATTCAATCTTTCACAACATCGCTACCATAGGCTTCTATATCTTCTCAATTTCTACTAAGTCACAAGTAATACATAAATCAAAAGCACTTTTATTAAAGGTTGTAATGGGGTTAAGGTACGAAACAAATGGTAAACACTTAAAATCATCAAAAGCAATAGAAAAAAAAACATAAGATGGAGTAAATGTACATCTCAAGGTTTTATTTGCCGTAAACCAATAGATGCTTAACAAAAATCAAAGTGATTTTCTTTTCTAATTTTTTTCTTACCACTTTTTTTTTCTTTCATAAAGATTTTCTTTTCTTCTCCATTTTTGTCTTGATGTCTCTAAAGTTGAACAAGTTAAATGGCTCAAAATTAGAGTAGACTACACATCCATCTACCCTATTAAGATATAATGCTCTTAATAATCAAAAGTATCCTAAATAAGATGGGAAATATTTTTTTTCATTTTTTTTGGGGGCTAAAGGGTTAAAAAGACAACATAAAATGCTCAAAAAAGGGGAACCAAAATAAAGCATTAAATATACGTGGGATAGTTATTTGGCTTTATCTACAATAAAAGAATAGAAGAAAGAATACCTTAATCATTTTCATGAATGCTTATGCAAATGTAGCTTCAATTAAGAATCAAAATAAGTTCTAGAGTGAAAATCATTATAGGTGAATGCTCTCATAAAAAAGAAACAATATAAGGCCCAAAATTCTCACGGGTTTAAAACTACCACAAGAATCCATTAAAATCCCATTGTTAATTTACTTGAACTTCAGAAAACAAAATTGATTCTTAATCATGTTAAAATACTTCCAAACTTAAATTGCTTCAACTTGTTTTTTTAGAAAAAAAACAAGAAAATTACAAGAAAAACAAGGAAAAAAAAATTTGAAAAACAAAACTAAAAAGAAAGTAGAATGAATGATTTCTCCTCCCCCCTACACTTAATTTTTACATTGTCCTCAATGTAACAACAATCTAATTCATCAATTAAAGAGAAGACAAGAAAGGAAAAGAGGAGGGAAAGAAATATAATAGAGTGGTTCAAGTGTATGATGCATTGTAAAGATGTAGCTTTTCCACTGTCTGCTATTGAAATCTCTCATAAAAATGCTTAAGCCTTTGCCCATTTACCATGAAGCGCTTGTTAGTTAATTCATTCATAATCTCAATGGGCATTAGCTTTAGGTGACAATTATAGAGGAGGAATTTATTACCAATGTAACTGTAACACCATAAATTCTAGCTCATTTCATGACATTCATAAGCTTCACCTTATTATTTCCATAAGAGCATATAAAGAGGGGAATAAAAATAATGGGTTTATTTGCGTTGCGCTATGCTTAAAAATTTACAATCGGTGTGACGTGGACCATGTGAGCTCATGCTATGCATCCTCATATTTAATTACACCATTAAAACTTATTTACACCCCAAAAACATGCCTACAACCCATGTAAATCAAAATGGAGTATGAAAAATGGGAATTCATTTTCAGCCAGACTTGGCCTCTTTTCTAGGAAAAATTTGAAAAATCATAACTAAATTTAGAAAAATAAAAAACAATGCAATATTGGTCATTCTAGAAATCTTAGGATGTCTGCTTCACAATAAAAATATTCCCAGATCATAACACGCATCATGGAGGACCTTTGACATCCGAAAAGCTACAAAGGTCACTGGCTACCTAGGCCTCATTCTTTCCTTTCACATATGATTCTTGACTCCTTTTAAGCCTCTTGGAGTCATCAGATCATTAAAACAAAAGGCCTAGCATCATGTTGCTTCTTTAGGTCATTTTATGGAACCTAAGACACCAAATCACTTTCCATGAGTTCTAAATTTTTTTCAAGGCCTCCCTTCATTTTCATTCATCAAATATGACTCAAGAATGGCCTTGAAAAAATTTAAAACTCTCCCCCCACACTTAGAACTCTTCTTGGCCGAGACATGCCTAGGTTTAGGGCTTCTTGGAGTTGCCTTTGTTTTCTTGATGGAAAAAGCTTGTGGGGAGCATCTTTGGTGTCTCAAGAACTCATTTATACTCTAACTTAGACCTAGGAAGCATCACATAAATTCAAAATTTGAAAGGTGCACTAGAAACCTTAGGTTTTGCATCTTAAATCCTAATGCCTATTTCATGGTTTCCCTTGCATATTCTTATTCCTTTCCATCAAATACCTAAGAATCATGGTTGGTTGGGCTTGAAAATCAGATCTTCCTATGGTTCTTAGGCTAGGTCAAAATGGAGAAGAAGAGCCATGGAAGATATGAACCATAGGATGTATTTTTACCTTGTTTTCTTGCTTAGTTTGGCTTGAATCTTGATTTCTCCAAGCTTCTCTCTCAAATCCGAACTTTCCCTTGAATATCTTCCTTAAATCAAATTTATAAACCTCATTTTAATCCAAGGAAACAAAGGAGGAGGGAGGAGGGAGGAAAGGAGGTGTGGATGAAGAAAAGTAAGGAAAATCAGCATGAAAACATACCTTAAGCTTAGTTTTCTTCCTCCTTTTTCTTCGTCTCTTGGGCGCCTCTCCCTTAGGGTTTTACTTCTAATTTGCGGCTGGAAAATCTGAAGAAAAATGAGGCAAGTGTGAGGCATCACCTATATATAGGTAAGGAAAAGTGACTTTTTCAAAAATTCCAATTTTGCCTTTCATATTTTGCATTTTTGTTTCTCCTTTGTTTTAGCTCCTTTTTGAGAACCGTCTCTTCCATTATAAAATTTAGGTTCCCAATTAAGAAAAATGCCTTTGGAATCACCCAAATCAGAGCTAAAACTTTTTTGAACAAATTAGTCAAAGTTTAGGTCAACAGACATTGGAAAAATTACACTGGAGGGTCTTTACAGGTCCCGGGGCTTCCCATGATTTTCAGGGCCTCTGAGAACCCTGGAGAACTCAAAAATTTCATTTAAAAAGCCCTTCTGTATGTTTTCCAAAAAGTCTACTTATTTACAAAAATGCCACTGGCCTTTTGGCAAATTTTTTGAATCACCCCAACCCCAATTTCTGGGCAACTCAAGGCTCAAATCCTCATTTTTTATTTTTTAAAATTTTATTCCAATTTTATTTGGCCTTAAATCACTCATCTCAGGGGACTTGCTTTGAAAACGTGCCCATTTCCATCGTTTAGCGAAAATCGGACATTACAGTAACACCTTAACTCCTAGCTCATTTCATGCAATTCATAAGCTTTATATCATCAACTCCACAAGAGTATATGAAAAAGGGGATGAAAATAATGGATTTCTTCGCATTGCACTATATTTAAAAAATTTCATTCGGTGTCACGTGGACCGTGTGAGCTCATACTATACTTCCTCATATTTAATTTCATCATTACAACTCATTTGCATCACAAAAACATGCTTACAACCTATGGAAACCAAAATGGGGCATGGAAAATGGAAATTCATTCTCGGCCAGAGTTGGCCTCTTTTTTGGGAAAAATTTGAAAAATCATAACTAAATCTAGAAAAATCAAAATCATGAAATCTTAGTCATGCTGGAAAACTTAGGATGTCTACTTCACATTAAAAATTTGTCTAGACCATAGCATGCATCATGGAGGATGTTTGACATCCAAAATGGTCCAAAGGTCTGACTGAATTTTGGAGCTGTCACAGAATTCTGTAAAAAGCTTTGAAAATATTCAATTAATTCCACAAAAATCCTATCCATGCAAATGATACCAATATGGAAAGCTGTGGATATTAATTAACTAGAGAGGAAAAAAAATCTCCGGATCAATCCATTAAGCCCAAACCTCAGAATTCAATGGAACAGTACTTCTGGTTGGGCAAATTTACTGATACTGGATAGAAACTTTAAAAATTCATATCTCCCTCTCTAGACCTCTAAATGAGGTGCTTCTAGTTGACATAAGTCAATGTGATTGCCTAGTTTCTTTGTATAAAATTTCATCGGAATTGGACATCATTTGAGGCTTGTGTAATAGAAAATAATTTCGAACCAAATGAATAGTGCAGCAGACCAAAACCATAAATTTTGCCAACTTTGAAAAATTGCCAAATATTCTGTAGACCCTAAAAATTATGAGACCTAATTGCATGCAAAATTTCAGATCATGACTAGCTCATTTGGCTAAAAAGTGACATAGGGTTCCATTATGGTCAATTTTGGCTCCATATAGGGAACCAAAATTGCCAAATGGATTTCCCTTAGTGTTGGCACCTTTTGGGCAAGTCTAAAAGCATGTTCAAGACTTGTGTGAGCTGCCCAAATGGTCCCAAACCTCATGCATCTCATTTTGGCCATTCAACCTACACTTATACACATTTCCATCATGCTTTCACATTGCATAATTTGGCATCTCATACTCAAAATATATGCTAAAGCTCATACATCATATCCATAAATATAAACATCACATAATAACATATTTATACATGTCTCAAGGGTTATGGACCATTTACAACATCATATACATCATGAAACGTAATTATGGTTCCAAAATGGATAAACCTAGGCATAAGCTTGTCAATCTTCCTCTTTCATTGTTGTTGGCTCCCTTCACCATAGCTACTTGTCCACCTAGCATGTTAGATCATTGGAGAGGAGGGGATGAGATTTAAAGAATCCTAATAGCTCATCTTCCATTGAATCATACATAATATGTGCAAAGTAAGCTTTACAAATGCATGCATGGAGAAAATTAAAGTCATGGACATTTTAAAAGCAAACTTGGCATGTAAATCAATCATACAAGACATTCAAGAGCACACCAAGTGTTTGGATTGGCCTCACACTTCTCCTTATGGATTTTGGACTTACCTCACCCATTCTTTGAGAGCTTTGGACTCAACCATGCTCTTGGGAGCCCACTTTGCTTTTGGGAGACTCTTTGTTATGTCTTAACTAAACTCATGGGTTCTTGGCTCATCCTCACTAAAGGGAAGAGTTCTTGGCCTCTCCACACTCAAGCAAACTCATACAAACATCATGTACTCATTTAGAAACATAACATGGCTTCAAGAATCATAGCTTTAGGCATGCTAGCACACTTTTCATAGCATGAAAATAAACATACACGTATTCTAAAGCAAGCTAAACACACATTCATGCATGAGAGAGAGTGGAGAGAGCTACCTTGCATACAATTACACACTTTTTCCTTTGGATTCAAGCCTCCTCTTTTGGCCATACACCCACAAATGGGTGGAGATGGTTTCTCTTGGCCTAGACACTATTTATGGGAGCCAATTAGGTTGATGAACAAACTCTAAGGCCATACAACTTGCTTAGATATTAGATTGCTCTATAGGCTCTATTATGGTCTATAAATGCACTTAATTAAGCAACACCCCTCAAATAATTACTAGGCTCTATTCTTTCCTTTCAAATATGATTTTTGACTCCTTTTAAGCCTCTTAGAGTCATCACACAATTAAAACAAAGAGCCTAACATTATGTTGCTTCTTTAGGTCATAATATGGAACCTAAGGCACTGAATCACTTTTTATGAGTTCTAAATTTTTTCCAAGGCCTCCCCTCATTTTCATTCATCAAATATGACTCAAGAATAGCCTTGGAAAAATTTAAAACTCTCCCTCACTAGGAGAACCCATCTAGGCCGAGGCTATGAAGCATATTAGGTTCCGTGGAGCTTTCTTTGTTTTCTCAAGGGAAGAAGCATATGGGGAGCCTTTTAGGGATCTTGGGAGCTCATTTAAACTCTTACTTAGGCCTAGGAATCATCATACAAAATCAAAATTTACAAGGTGCAATTGAAACCCTAGAACTTGCATCTTGAAATCTAATGGTTTTTTGTTAATTCCCTTTGTATATTCTTAATCTCCACACCCTTTTTCCTTAGATTCATACTCGGTTATGCCTAAAAATCATCTCCTCTTAGGGTTTTCTCAAGTAGGGCGAAATGGTGGAGGAAGAAACCAAAAATGACAACCATAGGAAGAGAAATTACCTTGTTTTCTTGCTTTTTCTCACTTGAATCTTGTGTTCTTTGAGCTTCTCTCTTCAAATTCAAAATTTCCCCTCAATTTCTCCCTTAAAACAGATTTATAAACTTCATTATAATAATAGGAAACAAAGGGGAATGAAGGAGAAGAGGTTTGGAAGAGAAAGAGCATGAAAAATTACTAATGTCCATACCTTAAGCCTTTAATTTCTCCTCCTCTTTTCCTTCCTCTTGTGTGCCACTCTCCCTAGGGTTTTCCTCTAATTTTGGGCAGAACTTGGTCGTGTAACATGAAGGGAGAAGAAGGGTGCATCATATATATAGGTGGAAGGAAGTTACACTTTTCAAAAATTCCAATTTTGCCCTTTGTTCTTGGCATTTTTGTTTCTCCTTTGTTTTAGCTCCTTTTTGAGAACCATATTTTCGATTATAAAATTTAGGTTCCCAATTTAGTAAAATGCCTTTGGAATCACTCAAATTGGAGCTAAAACCTTCCTGAACGAAGCAGTCAAAGTTCGGGTAAACTAACATTAAAAAACGTCCACTGGAGGGATTTTAATTGTCTCGAGGGTTCCCATGGTTTTCAGGGCCTCTGAGAACCCCGGAGAACTCAAAAATTTCATTTAAAAATCCCTCCTCTGTGAATTCCAAAAATTATTCAAAATTACTAAAATGCCATTGCATTTCGTAGGCTTTTCGTAAGAAATTGTTTCTTCATTCTAGCTCCATTTTTCTTTCTGTATGAGCCTGGGATTCTCATATTTAGGAGTCTAGAATACTTCCTAAATTTTTTGGAACCTTAACTACATCATTTTCAGGGGACTTCCTTTTGTATCCGGTGGGTTTCGTTCGTTAACTGAGAAACCGTACATTACGTTTCTCACGTTTTTTCTGGTTTTTAGAGAATCGGATGTTACAACCAACATGAAACTTTTTTCTTTCAATCATCTTATCATGCACGGCCTTGGTTTTCTCTTTGTAAATTCTAGAGTTTTCATGGGCTTCCAAATGAATTACTTCAAGGTCTTGAAGTTGCAATTTTCTTTAAGAATCGACTTGAGATAGATCCATATTACATTTCTTTACTGCCTAATAGGCTTTATGCTCAACCTCAACTGGTAAGTGACATGCTTTACTAAAAACCAACCTATAGGGTGACATGTCTATAGGAGTTTTATAGGCAGTACGATAAGCCCATAATACATCCTTTAATCTTTTACTCCAATCCTTACTATTAGGTTGCACTATTTTCTTTAGAATTTGTTTTACCTTTTTATTTAAAACCTTTGCTTTACTGTACATTTGTGGATGGTAGGGGGTAGCTACTTTATGGAGCATACCATACTTGTGAAGGAGGGCTTGCATGTTTCAATTACAAAAGTGAGAGCCTTGATCACTAATGATTGCTCTAGGTATACCTAACATGTAAAAAATGTGAGATCTAACAAAGTCTACTATAATAGAAGAATTATTAGCCTTGGTGGCTTTTGCATCCATCCACTTTGAAACATAATCAATAGCTAAGAGAATATATGTGAAACCAAAAGAAATAGAAAATGGTCCTATGAAGTCAATACCCTAAACATCAAATATCTCACAGAATAATAATGGTTGTTGAGATATTTCATTCCTATGAGAAATATTACTTATTTGTTGGCATTGTGTACAGTTCTTATAGAAAAGCATATGCATCCTTAAACATGGTGGGCCAGAATAGTCCAGAATCTAGAACCTTTCTAGGAATACGCTGAGGACCAAAATGGCCACAACATGCAAGTGTATGACAAAAATGTAAAACAAATATAAACTCATGATTAGGAACATATCTCCTAATAATCTAGTCACTACTCATGTGTAATACCATACCAAGGCACCTTCCATATTACTTCACAAATGGCTTATAGAGTTACTTCCATGAATTTCAAGCTTTAGTTTATACTTAGTAGTGGGAATGATCAAAACGTAATGCCAAAATAACTCATTAATGGCTAAATAAATCATGAGCTTGCCAAATGTAATAACTATCCTCAACACATTTTTTCAACTATAAATGACACAATTGGAAGCTTAAAAATTGGCTACAAGCCATATTCCACAAAATCACATCACAACATACATCAAACCATAGGTTGCATATTTTCTTCCAAGCCAAGTGAGCTCAAACTTGGTCAAATGGGCCATATGAGTTTACCAACCCTTTCCTCTATTCATAACATACTTAATCACATTAAGAACACCACAATTCATCATGCAAATCTCGGGTTTGAAGCCATTTTCCTTAAAACGGATTTGCTTACCTTGGGTTTTAGGGATAAGTTACTGACATAAAATTTGGAAAATAATAATAAATTCTCAAAAAATTAAAATCAAGAAAATAATAGCTTTTTAGAAAGCCCTGAATGTCAATCATAGTTTAAAAATCATTCCAACCCATAAAAATAGCAACTAGACCATGCATGACAATAGAATAGTACCAAAGGTCTAGCTGCCCAAGTTTATTGTCATAGGTTTCTGATATAAATTACAAAACATCATAACTAATTCTAAAATACTCAAAATTCAGAAAACCATACTATTTGGGAAATATGTAGATGTCTACTTTCTATTAAAAATATTTCTAGATCAAGGAAATGGCATCTAACCCACCAAAATCGATAGAACAGTACCAGAGTTCTATTTATGTTACTAGTATTAACCACCAATATGAAAAGTTCATATCTCCCTCAATATAAATCTAAATGAGGTAATCTTAAGTGCTATAGAAATATTATCATTTCTAGTTTATCCTTATAAAATTTTATGAGCATTGGATATCATTTGGTCCTCAGATGACATAGGAGAAAAAACTGACCATATGAACAATGCACATACCAAATCTAAAAATTTTCCTAACTTTGGAAATTCATAATTTATTCTCTAGAGCTCCAAATAATGTGGTTCTTAGCTCAACAAAAGGATTTAGATGAGGCCTATATTCATGCCAAATTTCATGAGAAAATTTGTCCATTTGATTAGTTTTTGGTTAAGCATACACTTTGGTCACTTTTAAGGGTCAAATTAGGTTTATAAGGCACCAAATGGTCTTCCTCTTATTCCATAGTTTCTTGAGCACGTCCCATAGGCATAAACATAGCCTAGGGAAGTCTCTTAAATGGTCCAAAATATCATGGAGCTCAATCTCACCATGCCACGCACACTTCTACATACAAATATCTTAGAACCTAAGTAGCAAAAATCCATACATTTATTCATTTGGTTCCATAATTGATACACATATGATGCCTACATACTTTCAAACATGTTCAAGAGTCTACCTTACATGTACATCCCATAGATATATAATTTGACATTCAAATGCTATTCAAAAGCCTATTTTTCTCTTCCATTGTCAAGGCATTATGCTCCAAGGTAAATACCATCTTTGGTCTCCTTAGCCCACCTACACATGAGTAAGCATATGGAGGGGGAAGAGTGAGATTCAAAGAATCTTAATAACTCTTAACCCTTTCAAACAGACACAATGGATGCATTTATAAGTCAAAGAATGCATGCATGGCTTTTAAGCTATTAGTGAACATATACATAGCATTTTACATGTTCAAGAAACTCCTACATAACATATATAGGCTCTCAAAGGCATTATATGCAAACATATACATAATATATGCAAACAAGTCTCATAAATGCATGCATAGCATGTGGACATGTGCAAACATTCAAGAATCATTTTCATCATCCATGAAAGTCATACATAGCATATAAAGGCTTGCCAGGAAAGTGGATTGGCCTCACCTAATTTCTTGTGGATATTGGACTTGCCTCTCCCATTCTTTAATGCATTCTTGGACTCAACCATGCTCTTGGGAGCCCACTCAACCATCCTCCTAGGGTTTTCTCAAGTGGGACAAAATGGTGGAGAAGGGAACCAAAGATGACAACCATAGGAAGAGAAATTACCTTGTTTTCTTGCTTTTTCTCACTTGAATCTTGTGTTCTTTGAGCTCCTCTCTTCAAATCCGAATTTTCTCCTCAATTCTCCTCTAAAATATATCCATATACTTCATTATAATCATAGGAAATAAATGAGAATAAAGGAGAAGAGGTTTAGAAGGGAAATAGCATGAAAAACCATACTTTTCTACTTTGAATATCTCCTTCTTTTCTTCCTCGTCTTGTGTGCCTCATCCCCTAGGATTTTTCTCTAGTTTTGGAAAGAACATGGTCATGCATAATGAAGGGAGAAGAAGGGTGCATCATATATATAGGTGGGAGGAAGTTACACTTTACAAAAATTTCCATTTTGCCCTTTATTTTTGGCATTTTCGTTTCTCCTTTTAGCTTCTTTTTGAGAACTGTCTTTTCCATTTTAAAATTTAGGTTCCCAATTTAATAAAATACCTTTAGAATCACTCAAATCGCTGCTAAAACCTTCCTGAATGAATTTGTCAAAGTTCGAGTACACCGCAGTTAGAAAACATCCACCGGATGGGTTTTAGTTATCTCGGGGCTTCTCATGGTTTTTAGGGCCTCTAAGAACCCTAGGAAACTCAAAATTTTCATTTAAAAATCCCTCCTATTTGAATTCCAAAATTTACTCAAAATTACAAAAATGAAATTATGTTTCGTATGCTTTCGTAAGAAATTGTTTCTTCATTCTAGCTCTATTTTTCTTTCCGTCTAAGCCTGAGATTCTCTTTTTTAGGAGTCTAGAATGCTTCTTAAATTTTTCAGGACCTTAACTACATCATCTTGGGGGACTTCCTTTTGTATCCGGTGAGTTTCATTCATTTACAAAGAAATCATACGTTACGTTTCTTACGTTTTCTCTTGTTTTCAGAAGACCGGATATTACATCTCCCACATATGCTAATCATGTCTAGGTGAGCCAAGTAGATCAAGAATTTAAGCCAAGCACTTTGAAGAATGGAATTTTGACAAGAGAATAGGAATTGATATATTTTGATGTCAAAGTTTGTATATACATGATGTTTATGAGATGTAAATCATTGAGCACAAACAAATGTATATATAAATATGATGTATGAATCCATTTTAGAATCAAATGTATGCATATGTGGATTTTTGACATCTTAGTGCCTTAATGTAAGTATGCATAATGACAACTAGGATGGTGGTTTTAAGATGTATCATATTTTGGACCATTTAAGAAGCTTTTATATGTTGCACTTATGCTTTGGGACATGCTCAAGCAATTATGGAATGGCTAGAAGACCATTTGATACCATTTGACCCCATTTTGGTTGCAAAATATAACAAAATCTTGAGTTGAACCACAAACTGAACAAATGGACGATTTGATATATGAAATTTGGCATGAATGTAGATCACATCCAGAGCTTTTCACAGAGCCAAAGAGCACTATTTTTGGAGCTCTAAAGAATTTATTATAAATTTTCAAATTTAGCCAAATTATGCAGAATTGTCCCAATCACTATTCATATGGTTAGCTTGTATTTCTGTGTTGTTCAAGAGTCAAATGAAGTCTAATGCTCATAAAAGTTTACAAGCATATAGCTGACCTTATAAGCTTTCTAGGGCCATTAATCTTCCATGAAAAGGAATTGTATAGAGAGAGTTATGAATTTGTGAAATTAGAGATCTGGTGGGGTCAAATACTATAGCAACTTCTGATATGCAATGGATTTCATGATAATTAAAGGACATCCTAAGCTTTCTAGAAAGCTATAGCATGCATGATTTTGATTTTTCTAGAATTAGTTATGATTTTTCAAAGTTCATATCAGAATATGGAGTTTCATGAAAATTGTAAGTGTGATGTGCATTTTGTGTTCTATGGCTTAGATACAACTTTTGGGCCCTAAATTATGTTAGTTCTAGTTGAACAAATGTGTTAAGAATGGAAAATTAATCTAGTAAGCTCATATTGTAACACCATAATCCTATGACTCATCTTATGCCATATTTATATTCATTTCCTTGAATTTTACAAAGTTCATCAGAAAAGCTATTAAAATATTCCATTAAATCACGTTACGTCATGGATAAAATTTTCATTTCATGTCCTGTGGGCCATATGGACTCATCCATCTTTGATATTTAAATACATAAATACAACTCAAAATCATCTCAAGAAGTGGCCTAGAACTCAAGCTAATGAAGTATACACATGGAAATAGAGTGTGCAGCCTCGGATTGAATTTCCAAAATTCTATGATGAATTTTGAAAAAATCATAACTAATTCTAAACAAATTGAAATCATGCACACTATACCATTTTGGAGAGCTACAAATGTCTACTTTATGTTAAAAATAATTCTAGACCAAAAGGGACGTCTAGACACCAGAAATTTTGGAATAATACTAGAGGTCATCTATCACTATTAGTACTATCCTTCAACTTCAAAAATTCATATGTCCCTGCTCAGATGTCTAATCAGGGTGATCTTTACAGCCATGGAAAGATTATTATGTTTATTTTATACTTATAAAATGTCATGATCATTGGACACCATTTGGCCCTTGAATTACATAGCCCAAATTACTAACCATATGAACAGTGTCTACATCAATTTAGCAAAAAAAATGCCAATTTTAAAAAATCATAATTAATTCCACAAAGTTCCAAATAATCTAGTCTTTAGCTTGACAAAAAACTCTAGATGATATCTATATGCATGCCAAATTTTATGAGTAAATTCATTCATTTGGTTAGATATTGACATTGGGTAACATAATGATCATTTTTGTATCTCATAAGGGGTCCAAATGGTCCAATTTGGGTTCTAAGGCAGCCATGGCCACTTGTGTGACAACCCTATCTTCTAGACATGGTAATTATGGCTAAATACATGATTAATAATTAATGATCAAGGTTTGGAGTCGTTATAATTTATTACATTATGAAAATATAGGAAAATTTGAACCTTGATGTTTGGGTCATCACTAAGCAACCACAAATGTGAGAATGCATAAAAGAAATTCTACTATCATGAGGGGTTTGTGATTCATCCATCCATTCATTTCAACACACAAAAACCTCCCACAAGTGTTCTTATACAATTTCCTAGCCTTACCATTGAAGAAACTAGGGTTTCTAGGCTAAAGGTAGAAGTTTTGGGACCTGTGTCGCGACTTCAAACCCTCTTGTTGTGGCTAAGTTAGGTTCTGGAGCTCAAAAACTATGTTTTTTCACTTTGCGCCACAGCCTAGATGTTCCATGCCATGGCTAAGTTACTCTCGGGAATGCCTCCTGGGACTACTATTCCACCGCAGCAATAGCCGCGGTGAGTTAGGCCATCGCCGCAGCTAGCATGCATGGCGCCATAGCAGAAATGCCTCCTGGGACTACTATTCAAATTCCCATGATTCTCGCCTCAGTGGAAAACCCTTATGTAGTAGTGAGCCTTGCTACTGGACACCCCTCACCAAGTTTCCTCGACTAGCACTGCGATAGGACCTGTTATGCCGCAGTGAGATTTCATTCTACTACCCTCCTGGGTGATTTTTTTTTTTGCACTGAGCTATGGCGAGATTCCTAAAGCTGCGGCGTCCCTTACTACTGTCCCTCTTTAGGCTATGGCGAGGCCTTCCTAGCCGCAGCGTAACCCCCTGCTATAACTATATCTCCCAAATTTCATCCTATGCACTCCAATACTCTTCTTAGGAACACCCTAGGGCCATTTCCCCTCATTTTATATGATTCTAATGGTATTTATCTGCCCTATTTACCCAACTATTCTACCATTACCAATTCAAAACTTAAGTACTAATTCCTAGTCATCCAACTACAAGATCTCAGCAATTTCATGGATTAATATCAGCAAGAATTCATGCACTATCAACAATTAGCATCCGATACACATTCCGCTAGAGATTTCATACGTCAATGGTTCATATCAACATCTAATGGATCACATAATTATATTTCCAATAGTATACCATACCATAAATTTAGTAAAATTCATAGATCCAATTTATAGGTTTATACATCCAATATCAAGCTAAGATGAGGCCTAACTCCTTAATAAATACATCTTAAGTAATCAAAATGTAAGAGCTTACACTTGACAACATGATTACAGATGATGTTATACAAAAGGAATATAAAATTTAGCATCTATACTAATTAACATGGATTTTCATCCACTTGTTTCCTTTATCCTTACCCAAAGAGCCTTCACCTGAAAGTATAATCCCATGAAATGGGGTGAGATGTGAATCTAAGTAACCAAGGAAATTTCCATTCATAATATTTATTTTAATTAACATATATGCATGAATCAAAATCAACATCAAAATCATATCAGTCATGTGAGCAAAAGAAATGGTTAGGCTACTATGATTACCACCTCATACTAGCAATCATAATTCCACATGTTAAAGGCCAATAACATCGGGAGAGGCCCTTCCACGACACCTACTCCCCACTGAGCACAACTAGGGCTCAGTGCATTTGGGGTTTGATCATAACCTGATGCCTGAATGAAGCACATGCACGGGTGGCAGCCATACCATAGCTCCACCATGGACTCACAAGGTCCAATCACAACACAATAGATAGCGAACAAATTCGTTCAGCATTTCAAATCATTCATATACAACAAATATAAAATTCAAATAGATATATGCATGGAATTAATATAGTCCTAGTTACCTCACTTGTAGACAAATTGCAAAAGCCACCAGTGGTACAAAATCCTCCCCACACTACAAAGTCCCAAAATTCAAAATGAAGGTGTCCTCTACTAGAAACTTCAATATATCACCCTAAATCTTAACCAAATTCATGAAAAATTAATACCCATACTATAATCCAATCATTGGGGTCTCAAACTAGCAGAAATACATACTTAATGTCAGCCTTAGCCTTAACCTAAAAAATTTTACCATGGAAACATCAAATGGCAAGTTTCAGATTTTGGGCGTAGGTGAAAGTGCTCTAATTGGAACATTAATTGGGTCAAATTAAAGAGAAAGATGAGAGGATTAAGTTACATAACTATTACCTTGGCTGAATCTTGCTCTAGAAGTGGAAAAATGTGGAAACATGCCAAGAAACCTAGCCTCTCCTTTGGACCTCCGAATTTTGCGTGTGTCTCTTGTGGTTTTGCAGAATGGGAGGTGGCTAGGTTAGTTTTTAGGGTTTAACTTGTGTTTTTTTATGGGTTATGGGCTGCTCAAAGATCCAACTCCAAATGGGCTTTAGATTTTAGCTTTGTTGGGCCAGCTTTAAGGTGTTGGGCTGCAGAATTTCATTGGGCCAAACCTAGTTTTAAGAACTCCATTGTTTTGGGTCTGCACAAAGTTTATTGGGCCATTTATAAGAGCTTATGGAAGATGGGTCTTGGGCCTTTAATTCATTAAATCAGATTGAGTCTGCACCTAACTTATTGGGCCTCCATTAGCCTCTTATCATGATCTCCTACATTAATTTGGGCCTAGATGAAGTTTCTATCCCATTTAAATCTCAAACTCATTAATAATTTATCTTTCTAAAATTTCCATTCACTTAACTTACCCGATTATTCCATATTAATTATTCTTAATTAACCCAAATCTATGATTAACACCTTAATAAAATTTAGGGTGTTACAACTTGAGCATGTGGGAAGTACCAAAATGGTCTAATAAATTTATCTTAAAGGTGCACAAACTCATATTTCTTAAACTCACTCATCCACCCCAAGACATACATAAGAACATACACACTAAGTCTTGCCATCCAATGTTTAAATCATGCTATTTTATACATATGGTGTAATATCTTTTATTTCTAGCTTATTTCACAACATTTATATGCTTTACATTCATAGATTCCATGAAAGAGTAAGAAAAGGGAATTAAAATTATGCATTTTCTTGCATTGCGTCGTGTATGAAAATTCCATTCGATGTCATGTGGACCATATGAGCTCATACAACACATTCTCATATTTAATTACATGAATACAACTCATTTGCATCATGAAAAGTGGCCTACACCTCAAGAATCACGAATGGAAGCATAAAATATTCATATCCATTTTCGGCTAGATTTGGCTCTTTTCTAACCAAACTTTGGAAAATCATAACTAATTCTAAAAAATTAAAATCACACTTTCTTGGCCATTTTGGAAAGCTACAGATGTCTAATTCATACTAAAAATATATCTAGACTATAACATCTATCACAGAAGACGTTTGACATTCGAAAACATCCAGAGGTCAAGCTATCCCCTGGTGCTATCACAACTTTTGCAAAAATTTTTAAAAATGTCCAATTAATTCCAAAAAAATCCAATCCATGCAAATGATATCAATTTAGAAAGTTGTGGATGTTATCAAGAGGGAAAAAATAACTCTAGACCAGCTCAGGCATGCCAAGACCTCAAAATCCAATCAAACAATAATAAAGGTCAGCTGGAATTCCTGATACTAGATAAAATTTTCAAAAATTCATATCTCCTTCTCTAGACATCCAAATGAGGTGCTTTTAGTTGGCATGAGTCACTGTAAATATCTACTTTCTATTTTTTCATGGTAATTGGACATCATTTGGACCCTGTGTGATAGATTTCATTTTTGGACCAAATGAATAGTGTAATAGACCAAAATTAGAAAATTTGCCAACTTTGAAAATTCATCAAATATTCTGTAGACCTCCGAAAATTATGTTCTTTAGCTTCCCAAAAAGTTCTCAGAACCTCTAATTGCATGTCAAATCTCAGATCAAGAAGAACTCATTTGGCCAAAAAGTGATATAGGATTCCATTATGGTCAATTTTGGCTCCATATGAGGTACCAAAGTAACCAAATGGCTTTCCCTAGGGTTTGGCACCTTTTGCGAAATTCTAAAAGCATGATTAAGACTTGTGTAAGCTACCCAAATGGTCCCAAACTCCATGCATTTCATTTCAACCATTTCATCCACACATATGCATAACATTATCAAACCACCAATGAATCTAATTTGCCACCATATACCCATTTCACATTCTAATGACTATAAAACATATTTTCTCATTCATACATAGCATAATATCATAATTACACATGTCTAAGAGGTCATAGACCATAAACATCAAGGGGTTACAACATTTGACATCATTATGGTTTTAAAAAGCAAAGACTAAGCATGTTGGTGTCAAACTCTCCTCTCCAAGGTGGTTGGCTTCCATTACCTTGTCCACTTGGTCCACCTAGCATGTGAGATCATTGGAAAGGAGGGAATGAGATTCAAAGAATCCCAATAGCTTATCTCCCATTCAATCATACATAACAGATGCAAACAAGTCTTATAAATACATGTATGGTCATGTAGACATGTGCAAGCAGTCAAGAAACATTTTCATCATTTAAGAAAATCATACATAGCATACAAAGGCTTGCTAAACAAGTGGATTAGCCTCACCTAATTTCTTGTGGATATTGGACTTACCTCACCCATTTTTTAATGCATTCTTGGACTTAACCATACTCTTGGGAGCCTACTTTGCTTTTAGGAGACTCTTTGCTTTGTCTTAACCAATCTTAAGGGTTCTTGGCTCATCCTCACCATGGCTAAGGGTTCTTGGCCTCACCACACCAAGCAAACTCCAGCACACAACAAAACATCATATGAAACATAATATGTCATCATAAAATCATGGCATATGAAATCATGCTATACTTTTCATAGCTTAAAAATACACATACACACATTCTAAAATAAGTTAAGCACACATCTATACATAAGAGAAGGTGGAGAGAGCCACCTTACACACAATCACACACTTTTCTCTTTGGATTCAAGCTTCTCTTTTCAACCACACACACACAAACTTGTGGAGATTCTTTCTCTTGGCCTAGAGACAATTTATGGAAGCCAATTAGGTTTATGAAACAAATTCTAAGGCCACACAATTTGCTTAGACACTAGGTTGTTTTATAAACCCCATTATGGTCCATAAATGCACCTAATGAAGCAACACCCCTCAAATAATTTCTAGGCTCCATTCTTTCCTTTCAAATATGATTCTTGACTCCTTTTAAGCCTCTTGGAGTCATCACACAATTAAAACGAAGATCCTAACTACATGTTACTTCTTTAGGTCATAATATGGAGCCTAAAGCACTAACTCACTTTCTATGAGTTCTAAATTTTTCCCAAGGCCTCCCTTCATTTTCATTCATCATATGTGACTCAAGAATGGGCATAGAAAAATTTAATGCTCTCCCTAGCTATGCTATCCTTGCTTGGGCGAGGCTATGGAGGAAATGGAGCTCTGTGGACTTTGCTTTGTTTTCTCAAGGGAAAAAGCATATGGGGAGCCTCTTAGGGATCTTAGGAGCTCATTTAAACTTTTATTTAGGCCTAGGAATCATCATACAAAATCAAATTTTACAAGGTAAAATTTTGCATCATGAAATCCAATGGTATTTTTTGTTAATTCCCTTTGCATATTCTTAATCTCCACACCTTTTTTCCTTAGACCCACCCTTGGTTCTGCCTAAAAATCAAGTCCTCCAAGAGCTTTCTCATGTTAGGTGAAATGGAGGAGGAGGGAACCAAAGATGACAACCCTAGGAAGAGAAATTACCTTGTTTTCTTGCTTTTTCTCACTTGAATCTTGTGTTCTTTGAGCTCCTCTCTTCAAATCAGAATTTTCCCCTCAATTTCTCCTTTAAAATAGATCCATATACTTCATTATAATCATAGGAAATGAAACAAAATGAAGGAGAAGAGGTTTGGAAGAAAAAGAGCATGAAAAACTATGAAAATCGATACCTTTCTACCTCGAATTTCTCCTCATTTTCTTCCTCCTCTTGTAAGCCTCATCCCCTAGGGTTTTCCTTTGGCTTTGGGTAGAACATGGTCATGCATAATGAAGCGAGAAGAAGGGTGCATCATATATATAGGTGGGAGGAAGTTACACTTTTCAAAAATTCCCATTTTGCCTTTTGTTTTTGGCATTTTCGTTTCTCCTTTGTTTTAGCTCCTTTTTTAGAACCGTCTTTTCCATTATAAAATTTAGGTTCCCAATTTAATAAAATATCTTTGGAATCACTCAAATCAAAGCTAAAACCTTCCCGAATGAATTCGTCAAAGTTCAGGTACACTGACGTAGAAAACATCCACCATATGGGTTTTAGCTATCTCGGGGCTTCCCATGATTTTTAGGGCCTTTGAGAACCCTTGGAAACTCAAAAATTTCATTTAAAAAGCCCTCCTATTTGAATTCCAAAATTTGCTCAAAATTACAAAAATGCAATTACGTTTCGTATGCTTTTTGTAAGAAATTGTTTCTTCATTCTAGCTCTATTTTTCTTTCCGTCTGAGCTTGAGATTCTCTTTTTTAGGAGTCTAGAATGCTTCCCAAATTTTTTAGGACCTTAACTACATCATTTTGGGGACTTCCTTTTATATCCAGTGAGTTTCATTCGTTTACGAAGAAACTATACGTTACATTTCTCTCGTTTTCAGAAAATCAGATGTCACATTTCTCCCCTTTTAAATAAATTTTTTCTTTGAAATTTAGGGTACACTTTCTCTTACTCTTTTCTTTTCTAGCTAACTATTTTTTTCTTTCCCTTCTTCTTGGCTCTATACGCTTTCTCAGCGATTTCATTCTTTCGAATTTTCTTTTAGCTAGGGGGTTTTTTATTGCTAGTTCTTAATAAGGGCTCTATTGCTATAAAATACTAGCTACTTCTTTCTCATAAGGGAAAGAAATTTCTGACTCTAGAGGCCTATCCTAGGAGAGCTTACTAATCATGCTGGGTTAATGTTAACCCGTTCGCAGGATTAATGTTTCTTTCAGTGGATCATTTACACATCTCGGGAGGTAACTTATTTCATATCATGTCTCCCATATCCTCTCTCAATGGCTTCTTATAACATCTCATCATCTTTTCTAATCATTAGAGCCATTGGAGGTTTCTATCTATTTGCTTATTTACATATTCCGTCTACTATTTATCTCTGCGTTCTTTCTTACTAGCTCATCCCATGATGACAATTCACATTTCTTTCCATCATAGGGCTCACATCTCAACTGCTTACTTGGATTTCAACTCCTTGAAAGAGTTTCTATTTTTAATGATCCAGTTTCTCTGTTTACTACTACTTTTATCACTGTAGGTTAGGACTTGTTCTCACTTTCTTTGCTCACTTATAGTGGCATTTTATAGTCCCTCATTTTAATACTAATTGGCCTAACATATATCTCATACTGGCACCAAAGAGCTACTACCACTTACTAGTACTGAGTTCTGGTGGGATACTAGCTATTCTTACAGTTTTGTTCACTCGAGATATATTATACCACTTACCTCATATAAAAACTGCACCTGACCCCTTTCTGAATACATAAGCTAGCATGCAGAGACCTCCTATTCCTTAGTCAGGGCTACTGTCTGCTAGGTAGTGGTTCATTTGACTCTAACTCTGAGAAGCTAATTTCTTGCTTTCCTTATCCTATACACTATGCTTATCTCTAAAGAGAGCTAACTAGTTGTCTAACTGTTTGAGTAAAGCCTTCATATCTCTGTGGCAATGATCTATTAGACTTAGGAGATTTGTAGTCTCTGATATAAAGGCTAGCTGAAACTGTACTAGTCTTTGAGACTAACTGCTTTATAAAACTATCTTAGGCCATCATCTCACTAAAGAACTATCATGTTGTGGCTAGGGCTCTCTGTAACTTATGGGATTTATTGCGACCCCTTAATCTATTGCAACCTCTCAGAGCCCTACTAAGGTCTCCTACAACCCGCTGTGCTATGTTAGGATCTATTGTGATCTATCTCTGGGAGACGTCGAAGCCTAAAATTACTATATTTGACAGTAAAAATACATACTCACTAAGTCCAGTTACCATCACTCATAATAGCTTAGGCTAAACTAAAAAATACATCGCGCTCTTTGTGCGAAGTGGGTTATGTGTTATCTAATTCTCTAGGATCCCTTCATACTGATATTAGGGAACATTTTAGTTTTCGTTCATCTCTCCTTATAGGATTCTCATATTCCCACTTCAGCCCCTTTTGGCTTGGGCTTTCCTTTCTTACTTTATTGAATTTCTTACTTTACATGTATTCGTTCTAACTTTCCTTTCATATCCTGTAGTTTTTAACTATGCCCACGCTCTGCTTTTAAGTGCTTTAGCACCAAGGCATCTCACACACTAAGTGTGGTAAACATCTTTTGCAGGAGAAAGGCTATACACTGGTCCCTATTCATTTCATTTATATATACTATAAGGGACTCAGGCTATGCATACTAAATCTAAACATTTTTTGTTAAGGATTCCTTTCTGCATGCTTTTCTTATTATTCTGGTACTACTGGAATCCCTTTACCTCTCTTTTCTAGTTCATCTCATTCTTTCATTAACTAGAATACCTTTCGATTATTAGGACACTTTGGTGATTGATGTCATCGTTTGCTATGCACTCAAGTCACATTACTATTAGGTTGATCAAGCCTAATATCATGTAACCATTGTTGTAAGCAAACTATAACATCAAACACTAATACACGGTCACCTCATGACTATGCTCAAAGCCACTATCGCCTATATATTGCAAGTTTCCCCAATAATCCAAAGTATCCCCTTTTTACTTTTCTCTATCTACCCTATTCTCATATAATGCATGGGGAAAGTAGGATTCTTCTTCTATTACATCCCGAGATCTCTCTGTATTGCCCGACTATTCTTTTTTCTTCGAGTGCTATCATGCTTGAAGGGCCTCTATGCCAAGAACAAGTGTGCTTTCTTAAGTATTCAAGCACATTAACTGAATATCTATTCTCAATCTAATATGTCCTCGGGTTGAACACTGGCATATCTTCTCTCTCTACCTTTCTTATCTTCTTACTTAGGTAAAAAGATGTTTTACTATTGCCTATTTCTGTTATTAGTTTAGGTTTCTTTATGCTTAAGAGCACCTGCATTTTTCCTGGTTCTTTTACTTATTCACTCTTTGTAACATCAAGGGGATCTATTTTTCACTCATACTTTTACTCTACTCTTAGCTAGACCATCCATTGGTAAGAAGAATTCTATTTCATATAATCTCAGGAATTTCATTTTATGGCGCTCTCGGCTTACACTCTTTCTCTACATAATGCAAGACTCGCTTTCTGAGGCAGTATCTAACTTCCTCGAGCTTTCTTGAGGGTACTAAGGCACTAACTGTCTATTTCAGCTTATTTCTATGTTTAGATTAGAGCTAGGCTCTCTCTTCATTTAATCTCTTTAACCTCATCCCCAGGAGCATAGTATGCTATTTCTAAGGTTTTGCTAACCCAATTCAGAACGCGTACTCTTAATGTCTAGATTTTACCTCACTAAAACTTATGCTCTACTAGGTGGCCTAATCACTTGTAACACCATATATTTCTAGCTCATTTCTATCACATTTACATGCTCATGTGATATATTCCATGAAGGAAGTAAGAAAATCCATTGCAAATAATACATTCCTTTGGATTACATCGTATATAAAAATTCCATTCTATATCACATGGGCCATGTGAGCTCATACAACACATTCTTATATTTAATTACATGAATAAAACTCATTTGCACCATAAAATGTGGCCTACATCTCAAGAATCATGAAGAGGAGTTTAAAATATACCTATTACATTTTGGCCAGATTTTGCTCAATTCTGCCACTAACTTTGGAAAATCATAACTCATTTTAAAAAAAATTGAAAACATGCATTCTTGGTCATTCTGGAATGCCATGGATGTCTACTTCACACTAAAAATATCTCTAGACCATAAAATCCATCATAAAGGAGGTTTGACATCTGATAGTGTCTAGAGGTCAAACTGCCATCTAGAACTGTCATAGATCTCTGCAGCAAAATTTGAAAATGTCCAATTAATTCCATAAAATTATAATACATGAAAATGATACCAATATGGAAAGATGTGGATGTTAGTTAAAGGAAAAAATATTTCCAAACCAGTTCGACAGCCCAGACCTCGAAATTCAATGGAAAAAGAACTCAGATCGGGTGAAACTCTTGATACTAGATAGAATCTTCAAAAATTCATATCTCCCTCTCTAGACCTCCAAATGAGGTACTTCTAGTTGGCACGAGTCACTGTGAATGCCTAGTTTCTCTGCATAAAATTTTGTACCAATTGAACATCATTTGAGCATTGTGTGACAGATTTCATTTTTGGACCAAATAAATAGTGCAGTAGACCAAAATCAGAAAAATTGCTTACTTTGAAAATTAATCAAATATTCTGTAGACCTCCAAAAATTATGATCTTTAGCTTCTCAAAAAGCTCTCAATGAAACCTAATAGTATGTCAAATCTCAAATTAATAAGAGCTCATTTGGAAAAAAAGTAATATAGGGTTCCATTATGGTCATTTTTGGCTCCAAAAGAGGTACCAAAGTGACCAAATGGTTTCCCTATCTTGGCACCTTTTGGGTAAGTCTGAAAGTATATTTAGGACTTGTGTGAACTGCCCAAATGGTCTCAAACCTCATACATCTTATTTTGGCCTTTATCCATACATATAGACATTACATCAAACTTTCCAAAATACATATCTTGGCATTACATATCCAAATTCCATTCTAGGGTTCATACATCATATCGATACATTTATACATCATATGTTATCATAATTACTCAAGTTTAAGGGGTCATAGACCATATACATCAAAGGGTTACATAATTTGACACAAATATGGCCTTAAAATAGTAGAACTCAAGCACTTGGTTGTCAAACTTTTTCCTTCAAGGTGGTTGGCTTTCATTACCTTGTCCACTTGGTACACCTAGCAGGTGAGCTCATTGGAGAGGAGGGAATGAGATTCAAAGAATCTCAATAGCTCATCATCTATTCAATCATACATAATGGATGCAAACAAGTCTCATAAATGCATGTATGGTCATGTTGACATGTGAAAACATTCAAGAAGCATTTTCATCACTTGAGAATATCATAAATAGCATACAAAGGCTTGCTAAGCAAGTGGATTGGCCTCACCCAATTTCTTGTGGATATTAGACTTGCCTCACCCATTCTTTAATGCATTCTTAGACTCAACCATGCTCTTGGGAGCCCACTTTGCTTTTGGGAGACTTTTTATTTGTCTCAACTAATCTTAAGGGTTCTTAGCTCATCCTCACCATAACTAAGGGTTTTTGGCCTCACCACATCAAGCAAACCTAAGCACACATCAAAACATCATATGAAACATAATATGTCATCATAAAAACATGGCATAAGAAACCATGTTATCATACTCTTCATGGCTTGAAAATACACATACACACATTCTAAGACAAGTTATGCATACATCCATACATAAAAGAAGGTGGAGAGAGCTACCTTGCACACACTCGCACACTTCTCTCTTTGGATTCAAGCTTCTCTTTTCGGCCACACACACAAAAATTTGTGGAGATTCTTTCTCTTGGCCTAGAGACAATTTATGGAAGCCAATTAGGTTCATGAAACAAATTCTAAGGCCATACAACTTCCTTAGACCCTAGGTTGTTCTATAAACTCCGTTATGGTCCATAAATGTATCTAATGAAGCAACACCCCTCAAATAATTTCTAGGCTCTATTCTTTCCCTTCAAATATGATTCTTGACTCCTTTTAAGCCTCTTGGAGTCATCACACAGTTAAAACAAAGAGCCTAACTACATGTTGCTTCTTTAGGTCATAATATGGAACCTAAAGCACTAACTCACCTTCTATCAGTTCTAAATTTTTTCCAAGCCCTCCCCTCACATTCATTCATCTTATATGACACAAGGATGGGCTTGAAAAGATTTAAAACTCTCCCTAGCTACTCCATCCATGCTTGACCGAGACATAGCCCTTTTTTGGCCTCCTTGGAATTCTCTTTGTTTTCTTGAAGGAGGAAGCATGTGAGGAGTATCTTAGGGATCTTAAGAGCTCATTTAAACTCTTAATTAGACCTAGGAATCATCATATAAAATCAAGTTTGGGAAGGTGCATACAAGACCCTAGAATTTGCATCTTAAAAACCCTAGAATTTGCACCTAGGAAGAAGCACTTTTCAAAAATTCTATTTTGCCCTTAGTTCTTTGCATTTTTGTTTCTCCTTCGTTTTAGCTCCTTTTTGAGAAATGTCTTTTCTATTATAAAATTTAGGTTTTTAATTTAGTAAAATGCCTTTGGAATCACTCAAATCGAAGCTAAAACCTTCCAGAAAGATCCGTTAAAGTTTGGACACACCAATGTTAGAAAACATCCATCGGAGGGGATTTAACTGTCGCAGGGCTTCCCATGGTTTTTAGGGCTTTTGAGAACCCCAGAGAACTCAAAACTTTCATTTAGAAAGTCCTCTTATGCAAATTCCAAAATTTACTCAAAATTACAAGAATGCCATTATGTTTCATAAGCTTTTCATAAGAAATTGTTTCTTCATTCTAGCTCCATTTTTCTTTCTGTCTGAGCCTGGGATTCTCATTTTTTAAAGTCTAGAATGCTTCCCAAAATTTTTGGGACCTTAACTACATCATCTTGGGGACTTTCTTTTGTATTTAGTGAGTTTCGTTAGTTAATGAAGAAACTGTACATTACATTTCTCACGTTTTTCTATCATTTTCAGAAAATCAAATGTCACATTTCTCCCCCCTTAAATAAATTTCCTCTTTAAAGTTTGGGGTACACTTTCTCTTACTTTTTCTTTTTTGGCTAACTACTTTTTTCTTTCCCTTCTTCCTGGCTCTATACGCTTTATCAACGATTTCATTCTTTCAAATTTTCTTTTTGCTAGGGGTTTTTCATTGCTAGTTCTTAATAAGGGCTCTATTGTTATAAAATACTAGCTAGTTCTTTCTCGTCAAGGAAAGAAATTTTTGACTCTGGAGGCCTATTCTGGGAGAGTTTACTAATCATGTCAGGTTAATGTTAACTCGTTCACAGGATTAATGTTTCTTTCAGTGGACTCATTTACAGATCTCAAGAGGTAACTTATTTCATATCATGTCTCCTGTATTCTCTCGGAATGGCTTCTCATGATATCTCATCATCTTTTCTAATCATTAGAGCCATCAAAGGTTTCTGTCTATCTGCTTATTTATATGTTCCGTCCACTGTTTATCTCTGCCTTCTTTCTTACTAGCTCATCCCATGATTACAATTCACATTTCTTTCCATCATAGGCCTCACATCTCAACTGCTTACTGGGATTTCAACTCCTTTGAGGAGTTTCTATTTTTAATGATCCTAATTTCTCTGTTTACTACTACCTCTATCTTTGTAGGCTAGGACTTTTTCTCACTTTCTTTGTTTATTTATAGTGGCATTTTATAGTCCCTCATTTCAATTCTGATTGGCCTAACATATATCTCATACTGGCACCAAAGAGCTACTACAACTGATTAGTGTTGAGTTTTGGTAGGATACTAGCTATTCTCACAGTTTTGTTCACTGGAGATATATTGTACCACTTACCTCATATAAAAACTGCACCTGACCCCTTTCTGAATACATAAGCTAGCACACGAGGATCTCTCTATCCCTTAGTCAGGGCTACTGTCTACTAGGTAGTGGTTCATCTGACTTTAACTCTGGGAAACTAATTTCTTGCTTTCCTTATCTTATACATTATGCTCATCTCTAAAGAGAGCTAGTTAGTGGTCTAACTATCTGAGTAAAACCTTTATATCTCTGTGGCAATGATCTACTAGACTTAGGAGATTTGTAGTCTCTGAGATAAAGGCTAGTTGAAACTATACTAGTCTTTGAGATTAATTGCTTTGTAAAACTATCTCAGGCCGTCATCTCACTAGAGAACTATCATTCTGTGGCTAGGGCTCTTTATAACTCTGTGGGATTTATTATGACCCCTGGATCTATTGTAACCACTCAGAGCCCTACTAGGGTCTAATGCAACCTGTTGTGTTATGCTAGGATCTATTGCGATCCATCTCTGAGAGATGTCGAAGCCTAAGATTACTGTATTTGATAGTAAAATACATACTCACTAAGTCCAGTTACCATCACTCATAATAGCTGAGGCTAAACTCAGAAATACATCATGCTCTTCATGTGAAGTGGGTTCTATGTCATCTAATTCTCTACGATCCCATCATACTGATACTAGAGAGTGTTTTAATTTTTGTTCATCGCTCCTCATAGGATTCTCAGATTCCTACTTCAGCCCCTTTTTGCTTGGGCTTTCATTTCTTACTCTATTGACTTACTTACTTTATATGTATTCATTCTAACCTTCCCCTCATATCCTGTAGTTTCTAACTATGCCCAAGCCATGATTTTAAGTGCTTTGGCACTAAAGCATCTCACACACTGAGTGTGGTAAACATCTCTGGTAGGAGAGAGGTTATATACTGATCCCTGTTCATTTCATTTATATATACTATAAGGGACTCAGGCTATGCATACTGAATCGAAACATTTTCTACTAGAGATTTCTCTCTACATGCTTTTTTCATCATTATGATATTTCTAGAATCCCTTTACTTCTCTTTTCTAACTCATTTCATTCTTTAACTACTAAGATACCTTACGATTATTGGGACACTTTGGTGATTGATGTCATTGTTTGCTATGCACTCAAGTCACATTACTATTAGGTTGATCAGACCTAATATCATGTGACCATTGTTGCAAGCAAACCATAAAATCAAACACTAATACACGGGCATTTCATGACTGAGCTCAAAGCCACTATTACTTGTATATTACAAGTTTCTCAATAATCTAAAGTATTCCTCTCTTACTTTTCTCTATCTGCCCTATTCTCGTAGAGTGCTTGGGGAAAATAGGATTCTTCATTTACTACATCCCGAGATCTCTCTACATTGCCTGACTATTTTTACTTCAGGCAATATGCTAGAAAGGCATCTATACTAAGGATGAGTGTGCTTTCTTAAGCACTGAAGCACATTAACTGAATATCTATTCTCAATCTAGTATGTCCTTGGCTTAAATACTGTCATATCTTTTCTTTCTACCTTTTTTATCCTCTTACTTAGGTAAAAGGATATTTTACTACTGGTTGTTACTGTTGCCATTTCAGGTTTCTTTACGCTTAAGAGCACCTACATTTTCCCAGGGTTCCTCTACTTTATTCACTTTCTGTAACATCAAAGGGGTTTACTTTTCACTCATACTCTTACTATGCTTTTAGCTAGATCATCCCTTGGTAAGAAGAATTATATTTCATCTATTCCCAGGAATTTCATTCTATGGCGCTTTCAGTTGACACTCTTTTTTTGCATAATATAAGACTCGCCTTCTGACGCAGTCTCTAGCTCCCTCGAGCTTTTCTGAGGGTACGAAGGCACTAGCTATTTTTCTTAGCTCATTTCTATGTTCAAATCAGAGTTAGGCTTTCTTTCTGTCTAGCCTTTTTAAACTCACCCTAGGAGCACAGTATACTATTTCTAGGGTTTTACTAACCCAATCCAAGACAATGTACTTTCACTGTCTAGACTCTATCTTATTGAAAACTTATGCTCTATTGGGTGCTCTAATCACTCACGTGTCTTAACCCTATATCATTCTCATATTAGGAGCTTGTCTAATTAACTATTGTACCCCTATCCATTTACCTCTCTAGCTCAGTTTACTTATCTAGTTATGACTAAAGTAGGGGCATCTTTTTTGTAGCTAGTTTCTCAACTCTTCCACGCTTCCTTTATTAGTATACTTTACTACTCAAGGGGGTCTATCTAGGGGAATTTGCTAACCACTACTGGGTGGTTTCCCCATCTTAAAATGTCTTATCTTTCCTTTCTTGATCCAGTGAGAACTTTCACTGAACCTTTCATTTACATATCTCACCTAGAACGATGCTACTGGTCATTTTCCCTAGGCTTTAACTTATGCTCAACCAAGGCTAGCCATCTCATAGGACCTATAGCTTACTACCCTCATTCTCCTTTGAGCCTTTATCACTGGGCTACTCATACTTACCTCTAGGTGTTACCTATGAGGTACATCTCTCTAGGCCACTCACTATGTGCCTTATTACTGGTAGTCTTATCTTACGTTATTTTGAGGCTACACTAACATTCTATCATTCAGTATCTCACGGGGTAACACCCTAGGTTGAAGTTAATGCCTTAAAGGCGAATCTCTACAACCTTATTGTTTCTGTGTCTAACTTTCTCTATGTTGAGCTCTTTCCTCAGTTTTAACTACTAGGCCCACAGATTTCTTACTAATCTTTCGTAACTATTCATTACTCTTTTTTTCTACTTATACTAGGGGTTTTCGCTCTATGTGGATCAACTGATCCCATATTAGTTCATTCCTTAAGTTGGCTTGAATATAACCAACAAAGCATTTCATACTGCCATTTGTGGATTCAAGCCTCCTCTTTCGGCCACACACCCAAAAATTGGTGGAGATGGTTTCTCTTGGCCTAAATACAATATATGGGAGCCAATTAGGTTCATGAAACAATCTCTAAGATCATACAATTTGCTTAGATGCTAGATTGCTCTATAACCCCATTATGGTCCATATTGGCACCTAATGAAGCAACACCCCTCAAATGATTTCTAGGCCTTATTCTTTCTCTTCAAATATGATTCTTGACTCCTTTTAAGCCTCTTGGAGTCATCACATCATCAAAACAAAAGGCCTAGCACCATGTTGCTTCTTTAGGTCATAATATGGAACCTAAGGCACCAAATCACTTTCTATGAGTTCTAAATTTTTTCCAAGGCCTCCCCTCACTTTCATTCATCAAATATGACTCAAGAATGGCCTTAGAAAAATTTAAAACTCTCCCTAGCTAGGAGAACCCATCTGGGCTGAGGCTATGAAGCATATTGGGTTCCATGGAGCTTTCTTTGTTTTCTCAAGGGAAGAAGCATATGGGGAGCCTCTTAGGGATCTTGGGAGCTCATTTAAACTCTTACTTAGGCCTAGGAATCATCATACAAAGTCAGATTTTACAAGGTGCAATTGATACCCTAGAATTTGCATCTTGAAATCTAATGGCTTTTTGATAATTCCCTTTGCACATTCTTAATCTCCACACCCTTTTTCCTTAGATTCATGCTTGGTTCTGCCTAAAAATCATCTCCTCCTAGGGTTTTCTCAAGTGGGGCGAAATGGTGGAAGGGGACCAAAAATGACAACCATAAGAAGAGAAATTACCTTGTTTTCTTGTTTTTTCTCACTTAAACCTATGTTCTTTGAGCTCCTCTCTTCAAATCTGAACTTTCCCCTTAATTTCTCCCTTAAAACAGATTTATAAACTTCATTATAATCATAGGAAACAAAGGAGAATGGAGGAGAAGAGGTTTGGAAGAGAAAGAGCATGAAAACTACTAATTTCCATACCTTAAGCCTTTGATTTCTCCTCCTTTTCTTCCCCTTCTTGTAAGCCTCATCCCCTAGGGTTTTCTTCTGGTTTTAGGCAGAATATGGTCGTGCATAATGAAGGGAGGAGAAGGGTGCATCATATATATAGGTGGGAATAAGTTACACTTTTCAAAAATTCCCATTTTGCCCTTCATACTTTGCATTTCCGTTTTTCCTTCTTTTAGCTCTATTTTGAGAACTGTCTTCATTATAAAATTTAGGTTCTCAAACAAGTAAAATGTCTTTGGAATCACTCAAATTGGAGCTAAAACCTTTCTGAACGAATCCGTCAAAGTTCCGGCGCACTGACGTTGGAAAACGTCCACCGGAGGGGCTTTAGCTATCCTAGGGCTTTCCATAGTTTTTAGAGCCTCTGTGAACCCTAGAGAATTCAAAACGTTCATTTAAAAAGCCCTTCTATGTGTTTTTCAAAAAGTACCTATATTTACGAAAATGCCACTGGCCTTTTGACAAATTTTTCGAATCACTCTGGCTTTGATTTCTGAGCAACTCAAGGCTCAAGTCCTCATTTTCTACTATTTAAAATTTTATCATAATTTTGGTTAGCCCCAATCCCTTCTATTTCAGGGACTTCCTTTTGTATCTGGCCCATTTCTGCTGTTTACGGAGAAACCGAACATTGTGTTTCTCACATTTATGGAAAGGCCGAATGTTACACTATTCGCTACGGCTATCATGTCATTCATCACAGCTAATTAGCCTCGAGTTCACCCTAGTTTTCCTATCTGAGTATTGGTCGCAGCTAACAGCCTCTAATTGGCTTACTTTTTTCATGGATTGGAATTTCATCATTAGCTATCAACCCGAGCCTTATTGCCTCTTTATCCAGCCCATCATCAAGCTAGAGGTTTCTACCTCTTGCTTCACTTATACATAACTAATTGTCATCTTTGGGCCATCAGGCTCTAGAAGTGTAATTTGTAACTTAACCTCTAGCCTGAGGGAATTAGCCTTTTAGGTTCTGGAATTCATTTACACATTTGGGTGTTGTGGCTAGGGGATAACTCTCTTTCTCATTCCCTTATAAACTAGCCCTGTGCAGCTGTAGTCTCATCCCACACCGCACTGCATCAATACTTGTCTTTGCATTATGCAAGATAGTTGGGAATGGCCTGAGTATGGTTACCAGGGGAATTTGGCCTCACATACTTTCTTTAGCAAGCCTCTTCATATCAACGAGAACATTTCTATCTAGGGATTGCCACTAATCCCGATGAGCTATCATATCTCATCAACCTCTAGCCGTCAGATCACTCAACTCTGCTTAAGGTTAGCTCTGCTCAAGCTATTCCAGAGGCCATTCTTTCCCGGTGTCCACTAGCTACATTAAGACCATCATACAACTTACTCATCATAAATAGAGCCACAAACTATCCTCATACACCTAACATGTCTCATACAAGGCTTTACCTATTCATTCAAGCCTTTACATAGCCTAGTTGCTACATCCTCAAGCTAAAATCCAATCAAAAGAGAGCCTAAAACTTCGCTCCGATACCAATAAATGTAACACCATATTTTTCTAGCTCATTTCTATCACATTTACATGCTCATGTGATATATTCCATGGAGGAAGTAAGAAAATCCATTGCAAATAATACATTCCTTTGGATTATGTTACATATAAAAATCCCCTTCTACGTCACGTGGGCCATGTGAGCTCATACAATACATTCCTATATTTAATTACATGAATACAACTCATTTGCATCATAAAATGTGGCCTACATATCAAGAATCATGAAGAGGAGTTTAAAATATACCTATTACATTTCGACCAGATTTTGCTCAATTCTGCCACTAAATTTGGAAAATCATAACTAATTTTAGAAAAATAAAAAGCATGCATTCCTAGCTACTCCATCCATGATTAGTTTTAAATATTTTCCAAGGCCTCCTCTCATTTTCATTCATCATATATGATAAAAAAATGGGCTTGGAAAAATTTAAAACTCTCCCTAGCTACTCCATCCATGCTTGGCCGAGACATATCCCCTTTTGGGCCTCCTTGGAATTCTCTTTGTGTCCTTGAAGAAGGAAGCATGTAGGGAGCATCTTAGGGATCTTAGGAGCTCATTTAAACTCTTAATTAGGCCTAGGAATTATCATATAAAATCAGATTTTGGAAGGTGCACAGAAAACCCTAGAATTTGTATTTTGAATTTCATTTCTAGGGAGACGATCTAGGTTGCACCACTAGCTATATATTTTTCAACCTAGTTTATTTTAGAGGTTGCATGACATGACCGTCAGATATTCAGAGCCCCGAATTTCTTATAAGTTCCTATTCCCCAACCATCATAAAGGCTACATGGATGGACTTCCTACTCAAGGTATCGACAATACATTGGCCTTACTTGGATGGTATTTCAAAGTATAATCATAGTCTTTTAGAAATTCCATCCTATTCAATTCTTTCTAGTCAAACAGGTATTTCAAACTCTTGTGGTCACTATAAATTTCTACTATAGCACCATACAGGTAATGCTTCCAGATTTTAAAGGCAAACACTACTGCAACTAACTTTGAATCGTGTGTGGGGTAATTCTCCTTATAGGGTCTTAACTGCCAAAAAGTATAAGCCACTGCTTTACCTTATTGCATCAACACACATCCTAACCCCTTTCTCAAGGCATCACTATAAACCACAAATGATTTACTAGGGTCAAGTATAATTAGTATAAGGGCAATGGTCAATTGAAGTTTCAGCTCTTGAAAACTCCTCTCACATCTGTTATCCTACACAAACGAAATTTATTTCTTAGTTAGCATCGTCAATGGTAAATTTATCTGATAAAAGCCCTATATGAGTTGCCTGTAATACCTTACCAAACCTAAAAAGCTCCTAATCTTAATGATAGTCTTAGGCCTATCCCACTATAACATAGCTTCTACTTTATAGGGATCAACCACAACCCCCGCCTGTGATATGACATGACCTAAGAATCTTACCTTGGTTAGCCAAAATTCATATTTAAAAAGTTTGCAATACAACCTCTTATTTCTTAAAGTCTCTAAGACTATTCTCAGATGCTTCTCATGTTCCTCAAATGATCTAGAGTATATAAGAATATCATCAATATAGACTCCAACAAATTTATCAAAATATGGTCTAAATACCCTTCATGTAATCCATAAACATAGTCAACGCATTCGTTAGTGTGAATGGTATCACTAAAAACTCATAATGCCCATATCTAGTCTTGAAAGTTGTCTTTGGGATGTCTTCAACTCTAACTCTCAACTGATAGTACCCAAATCTAAGATCTATCTTATAAAATACTGATGTTCTAGCTAATTGATCTAACAAATCATCTATTATGGGGAGAGGATACTTATTCTTAATGGTGACTTTATTGAGTTCTTTATAATCTATACACAATCTCAGGCTATCATCTTTATTTTTCATAAATAAGACAAGAGCTCCCCATGGTGACACACTAGGGTGTACGAATCCTTTCTTTAACAATTCCTTAATTTTTTTTTCAACTTTGCTAGCTCAGTGGGAGCTATCCTATAAGGAGCTTTAGACATTGATTTAACTCCAGGCACTATATCAATAGGGAATTCTATCTCTCTTTCAGGAGATAGACCACTAAAATTAAAATCTTTAGGGAAAATCTGTAACAACCGGGAAAAAGAAAAGAAAAAGAAAAGAAAGAAAGTAGAAAGCTGGAAATTTTTGAAATCCAGAAACTATTCTAAGTCTCCTCGCCATAGCGAGAAATGGTCTCGCTATAGCGAGAGTGCCTGTTCGCAATAACGAAGGTGATTCTAGCTATAGCGAGTGCGGGCAGCAGTCCATACAGAAACCAGGGGGCAGCTCGCCGTAGCGTATGCCATAGCGAAAGTGAGGTCTGGAACTAAAGCGAGTTTGCCATAGCGAAGGTCAAATCTCGCCATAGTGAAGGGAACTGATACGAGCTCGCCGTAGCGAAGGTTACATCTCGCCATAGCGAAGCCAGATAACACGAGCTCGCTATAGCGAAGGTTTATTTTCGTCGTAGCGAGGGTCAGTCTGGAAGAGAGTAAAAGGCGAGAAATTGACAACATTACACGCTCCAACTCATTCCTTCTCTCATTTTTGCCCTAGACTTCGACCCAAGGAGAGAAAAAGGTGTGGAGAGTGAGAGAAACCAAGAGAAGGAGGAAGAGTAAGGGAAAGGTAAGCAAATTTCTCTCTTTTCTCCTTAGAATCTGGTTTTCCTCTCTTTGCCTTCTCTTCCTATGGTTTTGTTTATGAAATTGGTTAGATTTTGGGCATGGGTCAGAAGAGGAGAAGTGGAAAACACCCTTGAATCTCTTTGTTTTCTTTGAAAATGTGGTTTCCACTACCTTAAGAGCTTGAGAGAGAGGAAGAGTTGATGGCATTCTAAAGAGAGAGAGAGAACCTCTAGGTTCTGGTATATTAGGAGAGTTTGCTCTAAAGATCACATTCTAAGAGAGTAACTCCATGTTCTTGATTGTGCCTAGGCTCAAGTGAAGCACCTCCATCAAGGTGTGAGTGTGAACTTAAGAAGGAAGAAGAGGAATTGAAAGGAAAAGCTAGTGTTGGCTGATAAGGTAGCTCTCTTTCCACTCTTTCTTGTTACATTCTTGGATGTAATAGTCATTGTATGCTTATGTATATGCTTATTGTGTGGAATATGCCATATGCTATTGCTTTGATGCATTGATGCCAATATGCTTGTTTGATGAATTGTGAGATTTGCTCGGGTGAGGTAGTGCTGAAAGTCCCTTGAGATGGGTGATGTAAAGCCGAAAGTCCCTTGAGATGGGTAAGACAAGGCCAAAAGTCTCATAACCGAGTGAGGCCAAGTCAAAAGTCCCTAAACTCGGGTGAGGCCATCCAAAAGTCCCTAAACTCGGGTGAAGCCATCCAAAAGTCCCTAAACTCGGGTGAGGCTAGACCAAAAGTCCCTAGAGCCCATTTTTGGCATTGTTGTGATTTCCATAACATGTACAACGTGTGTTGGATGTTTGAGAATGGCTAATGCTTATTCACATGCTTTGACTTGTTATATGCCTTGATTGTTTACTTGAATGAGTGCATGGGCTACTGAGATTCCCTAAATCTCATCCCTTCCCCTCCCAACTTAACATATTAGGTGGAGCTCAAGGAGAACCGAGTGAACACCAAGGAGCCTAGAAGCATGTGTAGCTAGATATTAGCTTATTTTTAGTTATTTTGATGTAAAGTGGTGCCACAATGAATATGCACCCACTATTTTTGAGATGTAAATGTTGTAGCAAGTGTATATGTATGAAAAGATGATGTATAAACTTTGTTGATAGCCAAAGTAATGCAAATATGGGTTTTGCCCCTTTTGATGAATGAATGTGATAGTGTATTTTTAGCTGTAGCATAGTGAATTTGGAATGTATGTTGATTTGGACCACTTGGACATGTTATATAGACTATTGTTATGCTTTTAAACTTGTCCATGAGTGGCTAGAACATGTGAGAGGCCATTTGGACCCATTTTGGCCATTTTAGGTGCCAAAATCGGTAATTTTGTGAGCTCCATCAAAATATGACCAAATGAGCTCCTCTTGTCATGAGATTTGGCATGCCTCTAGATTTTGTAGAAAGCTTCTTGTGAAACTAAAGTGGGTAATATTTGGAGGTCTAGAGAATATTTGGTGAATTGTTGAAATTGGGAGATTGTGGTGGTTTGGCCATGGTACTGTTTCATTAGTCCGAAAATATTTCTGTGTCATTCATAGACTAAATGAGGTCTAAATGTCATGAAATTTTATACACATAAATTAGAAAATGACAGAGACCTATAACAACTAGAATCACCTAAATCAGAGGTCTGTAAAGATAGAATGAGCCTTCTGAAGTTCTATATCAGTATCAAGGAGCCCATCTGACCTCTATTACTGTTCCATCAGTTTTTTGGGTCTAGGGGATACTGAACTAATCTAGACTTATTTTTATCCTCTAGTAGACATCTGTAGCTTTCCAAATTGGTATAGTGTGCCCAGATTGGAGTTTTGTGGATTTAATTATGAATTTTCGAATTTCATGATAGTAAACTGGGCCAGAAACAGAGACAGTCGGACCTCCTTCCCATTTTCGATATCGAACATGGTCCAAACTCAGAGATTTCGATTGGGAATTAGTTTTAGCATAAAGTTAACACTTAGAACTTTCCAAAAAGCTAAATTTTACTAGATTTCTATTTTTTTATAATTAGTTATAATTTTCCAAACTTAGAGCCAAAATGTGACTTTTGGGCACAAGTGAGAAAATGCATTTTTCTGGTTTTTGGCTCCATACGCATGGCTTATGGCTTTTTTTATGCTATGTATGAGTTGTATAAGTAGAGTTTGAGTTTAGAATATAAATGATGGGTTCACAGGACCCACGGGGCAGAAGATGAGTGTATGAAACCCCGTTCCATAGCATGAAAATGCCACGGATTTGTATTGGTTCTTTGGAAATCATATGGAACCAAGCCCAGAGGGAGGCTAGATAGAGTTAGTACACTAAGGTGTTACATTTTTTGTATCAAAGCCTGGTTCAGGCACTTTTGCTCAATGTTAGGCTCTTGAATGATCAGATTGCTTATTTTTTGTGTGAATGGTCATGGAAGTTGTAGCATCCTTATGCATATGTGTTGTGATATCATTGTGAACTGAGGATTGCTACTTCTTTTCAAACATGGTTCAGACTAGACGGGGCAGGGGTAGAGGCAGACCGCCCAGGGCTCAGAGAGCTGAGCCAGAGGTTCCTGTTAGGACTGAGGATCCACTGTGGGCCATCATGGAGAGACTTGATCGGTATGAGGCCATGATGGGCTAGCACCAGGAGATGCTGGAACAGCAGAGATACATTGCCCAGCAACAGCATGACATGATCATGCATTTGCAAGATACCCTGGCTAGGCAAGAAGAAGCCAGAAGGGATGCCCCTGTACCTCAACCATCCACATCTAGTATTCCACTTGCACCTCCCCAGGAGCCTGCTGCTCCTCAGACCCAGACGCCTATCCAGAAAGTATTAAAGCAGTTTAGGTAGAATAATCCACCCTTATTTGACAGGGAGTTAGATGCGGATAAGGCGGAGGCTTGGGTTATACAGCTTAAGAAAATATTCTTGGTGATGGATTGTACTACCAAGCAGAAAGCCCAGCTAGCCACCTTTATGCTAGAAAAGGAAGCTAATAGATGGTGGTGTAGCACGAAACCCCTGATGGAGACCAAGAATATACAGATAACTTGGGAGACTTTCTTGATCGAGTTTTATGAGAAGTATATCCCAAGTTCAGTGAGGAAGAAGAAAGAGACAGATGGATGAGATGACTGTGGATCAGTATGTGGCCAAGTTTATTGAGTTGTCTCGGTATTCCTCTTACCTCTAAAGGTATGATGATGAGCCCTGGAGATGTGAGCAGTTTGAGACTGGTTTGAGGCCTCTGATTAGTGACAGAGTCACCCCACAGCGGATCAGGAAATTGAATACCCTTGTGGAGGTCAACAGGGTGATTGAGACTAACTTGCAAGTTATCATGCCTGCTGCGACTGCGGCTAGTCAGAAGAGGGTTTCGGATTTGAAAAGGGAGAAACCAGAAAAGGGTTCTAGTTTGACCCTTAGTACTAAGAGGAGAGGCAAGGGGCCATGGAATAGAAGGCCACAGCGAGGTGTGCCACCTCCTCGGGGCCAGTCATCCTTCCAGCAATCTCCGGTGACATGTTTCAAGTGTGGGAAGCCGGGGCACATCGCTAGACACTGTCCTCAGATGGAGACAGTACCTCCTCCTAGACCACAGACCCAGGGCCGAGTGTTCACCCTTACTCAGCAGGAAGCCAGCTCATCTCCCAATTTGATCTGAGGTACGCTGATAGTGAATGGCTTTCCTGTAGTTGCTATGCTATGTTTGATTCGGGTGCTAGTCACTCGTTTATATCTTATGATTGTGTGAGGAAATTGGGTCTGGTCATTAGTGTCTTGCCATTTGACTTGTCTGTCATTACACCCACTGGAGGCCACGTGGTTACTTCCCATACCTACTTAAATGTCACTGTTCAATTTAATCATTGTCATACCACTATTGATTTGGTTTGTATGCCTTTCCATGAAATTGATTTGATTATTGGTATGAACTGGTTGGCTGCAAATAATGCAATACTTGATTGTGAACACTGAACCATTTCCTTACCTGCTTGTGGGACCATACCTAGGGTAGGAGCTGAGTTATCCTTTATGACTACTGCCCAGGCTGAGAGATATTTAGAGTGTGGATGTTAAGGGTTTCTAGTCTTTTTCTCTATTCAGGCTGAGGTAGAAGAAGGGATAGAGGAGATCCCAGTTGTCAGGGAATTCCCGAAGGTTTTCCCTAGAGAGTTTAATTTTAGTAGCCTACCTCCTGAGAGAGAATTAGAGTTCCCTATAGACATAGTGCCTGGGGCTGGACCAGTGTCCAAGGCTCCTTACAGGATGGCTCCCACCGAGCTTGCTGAGTTGAAAGAGCAGATAGAGAAATTGTTAGAGAAAAGGTTTATCCGCCCTAGTGTTTCACCTTGGGGAGCTCTGGTGTTATTTGTGAAAAAGAAAGATGGTAGCTTGCGTTTGTGTATTGATTACAGAGAGTTGAATAAAGTTACCATCAAGAATAAATATCCTCTCCCTAGAATTGATGATCTGTTAGATCAGTTGGCTGGGGCATCTGTGTTTTCCAAGATAGATCTTAGATCTAGTTACCACCAGTTGAGAGTGAGAACTGAAGATGTCTCTAAGACGGCTTTCAGAACGAGATATGGGCACTATGAGTTCCTTGTGATGCCATTCGGATTGACGAATGCGCCTGCTGTGTTCATGGATTATATGAACAGGGTATTCAGACCGTATCTAGATCAGTTTGTGGTGGTCTTTATTGATGATATTTTAGTGTACTCCCGATCTTTTGAGGAGCACAAGAGGCATTTGAGATTAGTCCTAGACACCTTGAGAGAAAAAAGGTTGTATGCTAAACTTAGCAAATATGAGTTTTGGCTGACCGAGGTGCGATTCTTAGGTCATGTGATCTCACGAGATGGGGTCGCGGTTGATCCCCATAAAGTTGAGGCTGTGTTACAGTGGGATAGACCTAGAATGATCACTGAGGTTAGGAGTTTCCTAGGTTTGGCAGGGTATTATAAACGATTTATTCAGGACTTTTCTCGGATGGCCTTACCACTGATGAGGCTAACTAGGAAAGATACACCTTTTGTGTGGGATGAGAGATGTGAGAAGAGTTTCCAGGAGTTGAAACTCTGTTTGACCACTGCCCCTGTACTGATTATCCCTAACCCTAGTGAACCATTTGTGGTTTATTGTGATGCTTCGGGCAAAGGGTTAGGATGTGTGTTGATGCAGCAGGGTCTAGTAGTGGCATATGCCTCGAGGCAGTTAAGGCCTCATGAGGAGAATTACCCTACACATGACCTAGAGTTAGCCGCCATAGTGTTTGCTCTTAAAATTTAGAGACACTATCTATATGGTGCGACCATAGAGATCTATAGTAACCACAAGAGTCTGAAATACCTGTTTGACCAGAAAGAACTCAATATGAGACAGAGGAGATGGATGGAATTCTTGAAAGATTATGATTATGTGTTGAAATATCATCTGGGTAAGGCCAATATGGTGGTGGATACCCTGAGTAGAAAAACCATCCATGTAGCCCATATGATGATTAAGGAGCAGGAGCTCCTAGAGAAGTTCAGAAACATGAACCTCTCTTGTCAGGTAGTATCGGGTAGATTGTATCTGAGTGAAACCCGAGTTGAGAATATCTTGAGAACCCAGATCTTAGATGCCCAGAGAGAGGATGAATTCCTGAAACTGATCAGGAAAGAGATTACCCAAGGTAAGACCTCAGATTTCAAGGTGTCTGAGGATGGCATGATAGTATATCGGGATAGAATCTGTGTGCCTAGTCAGAATGAGTTGAGAGAAAGCATTTTAGAAGAGGCATATAAGAGTAAGTATACTATCCACCCAGGTGCCACCAAGATGTATCAGGATTTGAAAAGAATTTTCTGGTGGCCAGGGATGAAGAGCCATATGACGGATTATATGGCTAGATGCCTAGTGTGTCAAAGGATAAAGATAGAACATCAAAAATCAGCTGGGTTGTTGCAACCTCTAGATATCCCTGAGTGGAAGTGGGATAGTATAGCCATGGACTTTGTTATGGGGTTACCCAGGACATCTTCTGGACACGATGCTATTTGGGTAGTTGTGGATAGACTAACGAAGTCTGCACACTTTTTAGCTATCAAGGCTACTCATACACTGGATAGATTAGCCCAGTTGTATATCAGAGAGATAGTGCGACTTCATGGAATACCCAGTAGCATAGTTTCGAATAGAGACCCCAGGTTCACATCAAACTTTTAGAGGTCATTGCAGCATGCCTTAGGGACCAGGTTGCGGTTTAGTACTGCATATCACCCCCAGACAGATGGTCAGACTGAAAGGACCATCCAGACATTGGAAGACATGTTGAGGGCATGTGTGCTAGAGATTAGGGGTAATTGGGATGCGTATTTACCGTTAGCAGAGTTTGCGTATAATAACAGTTACCATTCCAGTATTCATATGGCCTCTTATGAGGCTTTATATGGGAGAAAGTGCAGATCCCCTCTGTGTTGGGTTGAGTTAGGTGAGAGGAGTATGATAGGACCTGAAATTGTTGACCAGACCACCCGACAAATAGAATTGATTAGAAAGAGACTCCTCACGGCCCAGAGTAGACAGAAAAGCTATGCTGATAAGCATAGGAGGCTGTTAGAGTTTGAGATTGGAGACCATGTGTTCATTCGAATATCTCCAATGACGGGAGTAGGTCGGTCAATGAAGGTAAGGAAGCTCAGTCCAAGGTATATTAGTCCATTTGAAATCCTTGAGAAAATTGGACCCTTGGCTTACCGAATAGCCTTACCACCTAACCTAGCCCAAATCCACAGTTTTTTTCATGTCTCCCAGTTGAAAAAGTATTTACCAGACACCTCACATGTCATAGAATATGAGCATATGCAATTTCAGGAAGATCTTTCCTATGTGGTGAGACCGGAGAGAATTGTGGATGCTAAGCTGAAATAGCTGAGAAGCAAGAACATTCCTCTGGTGAAAGTGATCTGGAGAGGTCTGACATCTGTGGAAGCAACCTGGGAATTGGCAGATGAAATGAGGCAAAAATATCCAGAGTTATTCCCTTGAGGTAAGTCTTTAAATTTCGAGGACGAAATTTCTTTTAAGAGGGGTAGAAATGTAACAACCAGGAAAAAGAAAAGAAAAGGAAAAGAAAGAAAGTAGAAAGCTGGAAATTTTTGAAATCCAGAAACTGTTCTAAGTCTCCTTGCCATAGCGAGAAATGGGCTCGCTATAGCGAGAGTGCCTGTTCGTAATAGCAAAGATGATTCTAGCTATAGCGAGTGCAGGCAGTAGTCCATACAGAAACCAAGGGGCAGCTCGCCGTAGAGTATGCCATAGCAGAAGTGAGGTCTGGAACTAACGCGAGTTTGCCATAGCGAAGGTCAAATCTCGCCATAGCGAAGGGAACTGATACGAGCTCGCTGTAGCAAAGGTTACATCTCGCCATAGCGAAGCCAGATAACACGAGCACGCTATAACGAAGGTTAATTTTCGCCATAGCGAGAGTCAGTCCAGAGGAGAGTAAAAGGCAAGAAATTGACAACATTACATGCTCCAACTCATTCCTTCTCTCATTTTTTCCCTAGACTTTGACCTAAGGAGAGAAAAAGGCATGGAGAGTGAGAGAAACTAAGAGAAGGAGGAAGAGCAAGGGAAAGGTAAGCAAATTTCTCTCTTTTCTCCTTAGAATCTGGTTTTCCTCTCTTTGCCTTCTCTTCTTATGGTTTTGTTTATAAAATTCGTTAGATTTTGGGCATGGGTCAGAAGAGGAGAAGTGGAAAACACCATTGAATCTCTTTGTTTTCTTTGAAAATGTGGTTTCCACTACCTTAAGAGCTTGAGAGAGAGGAAGAGTTGATGGCATTCTAGAGAGAGAGAGAGAAAACCTCTAGGTTCCGGTATATTATGAGAGTTTGCTCTAAAGATTACATTCTAAGAGAGTAACTCCATGTTCTTGATTATGCCTAGGCTCAAGTGAAGCACCTCCATCAAGGTGTGAGTGTGAACTTAAGAAGGGAGAAGAGGAATTGAAAGGAAAAGCTAGTGTTGGCTGATAAGGTAGCTCTCTTTCCACTATTTCTTGTTGCATTCTTGGATGTAATAGTCATTGTATGTTTATGTATATGCTTATTGTGTGGAATATGCCATATGCTATTGCTTTGATGCATTGATGCCAATATGCTTGTTTGATGAATTGTGAGATTTGCTCGGGTGAGGTAGTGCCGAAAGTCCCTTGAGATGGGTGATGTAAAGCCGAAAGTCCCTTGAGATGGGTGAGATAAGGCCAAAAGTCTCATAACCGAGTGAGGCCAAGTCAAAAGTCCCTAAACTCGGGTGAGGCCATCCAAAAGTCCCTAAACTCAGGTGAGGCCATCCAAAAGTCCCTAAACTCGGGTGAGGCTAGACCAAAAGTCCTTAGAGCCCATTTTTTACATTGTTGTGATTTCTATAGCATGTACAACGTGTGTTGGATGTTTGAGAATGGCTAAATGCTTATTCACATGCTTTGACTTGTTATATGCCTTGATTGTTTACTTGAATGAGTGCATGAGCTACTGAGATTCCCTGAATCTCACCCCTTCCCCTCCCAACTTAACATGTTAGGTGGAACTCAAGGAGAACCGAGTGCACACCAAGGAGCCTAGAAGCATGTGTAGCTAGATATTAGCTTATTTTTGGTTATTTTGATGTAAAGTGGTGCCACAATGAATATGCGCCTACTATTTTTGAGATGTAAATGTTGTAGCAAGTGTATATGTATGAAAAGATGATGTATAAACTATGTTGATAGCCAAAGTAATGCAAATATGGGTTTTGCCCCTTTTGATGAATGAATGTGATAGTATATTTTTGGCCGTAGCATAGTGAATTTGAAATGTATGTTGATTTGGATCACTTAGACATGTTATATAGACTATTGTTATGCTTTTAAACTTGTCCATGAGTGGCTAGAACATGTGAGAGGTCATTTGGACCCATTTTGGGTGCTAAAACCGGTAATTTTGTGAGCTCTATCAAAATATGACCAGATGAGCTCCTCTTGCCATGAGATTTGGCATGCCTCTAGATTTTGTAGAAAGCTTCTTTAGAAGCTAAAGTGGGTAATATTTGGAGGTCTAGAGAATATTTGGTGAATTGTTGAAATTGGGAGATTGTGGTGGTTTGGCCATGGTACTGTTTCATTAGTCCGAAAATATTTCTGTATCATTCATAGACTAAATGAGGTCCAAATGTCATGAAATTTTATACCCATAAACTAGAAAATCACAGTGACTTATATCAACTAGAATCACCTAAATTGGAGGTCTGTAGAGAGAGAATGAGCCTTCTGAAGTTCTGTATCAGCATCAGAGAGCCCATCCGACCTCTGTTACTATTCCATCAGTTTTCGGGGTCTAGGTGCTACTGAACTGATCTGGGCTTATTTTTTTCCTCTATTAGACATCTGTAGATTTCCAAATTGGTATAGTGTGTCCAAATTGGATTTGTTTGGATTTTATTATGGATTTTCGAAGTTCATGACAGTAAACTGGGCCAGAAACAGAGACAGTCAGACCTCCTTCCCATTTTTGATGTTGAACATGGTCCAAACTCAGAGATTTCGATTGGTAATTATTTTTAGTGTAAATTTAACACTTAGAGATTTCTAGAAAGCTAAAGTTTACTAAATTTATATTTTTCTATAATTAGGTATGATTTTCCAAAGTTAGAGCCAAAATATGACTTTTGGGCACAAGTGGGAAAATGCATTTTTCTGGTTTTTGGCTCCATACGCGTGGCTTATGGCTTGTTTTATGCTATGTATGAGTTGTATAAGTAGATTTTGAGTTGAGAATATAAATGATGGATTCACAGGACCCACAGGGCAGAAGATGAGTGTATGAAATCCCATTTCATAGCATGAAAATGCCACGGATTGGTATTGGTTCTTTGGAAATCATATGGAACCGAGCTCAGAGGGAGGCTAGATAGAGTTAGTACACTAAGGTGTTACAAAATCTCTGAGAATTCCCTAACTACAAGGATCTCTCTTATCCTTTCCTCTACCTCAACTTGTATAGAGAAGAAGACTAGGAACTTATGGCATCCATGTTCTAAGTATCTTTTAGCCTAAGCTATGGTAAAGAAAAATAATTCAGCCTCAGTACTAGGTATGGTACCATAAATAGGTAAGGTAATGGTTTTATGTTCACAGTCAAGTATAGTTTTATTAACAACCATTCAATTCATGCTAACAATTAAATCAATATCATGGAAGAGCATACAAATCAAATCAATGGTAGTACAACTATGGTTAAACTGTGCAGTGACATTTAAACATACGTGGGAAGTAACGTCATAGCCTTCAGTAGGGGTGGTAACAGAGAAGTCATAAGGTAAAGTATTAGTAACTAGATCTAATTTTCTCACACAATTATAAGATATGAATGAGCGACTAGCACCTGAATCAAAATAGTAATTATAGGAAAACCATTCACTATGATTGTACCTTTGATCAAACTGAGGAATGCACTAGCCTCTTGCTGATTGAGGGTGAGTACTAGACCCTAGATCTATGGTATGGGTGGAGGTGCCATCTCTAATTGAAGACAAATCTTAGCTATGTGACCTAGTTTCCCACACTTGAAGCATGTCACTGTGGATGATTAAAATCTACTAGGCTGCCTTTTCATGCCCTTTTATGGTTTTTTAGTCCATTGCACCTTGCCCTTCTTCTTGTTATAACACTCTAAAATTAATTAAGGTGTTAATCATGGATTTGGATTAATTAAAAATAATTATTATGGAATAATTAAGTATGCTATGGGAATGGGAATTTCTAGAGTAATAAATTAGTAATATGGGTTTGAGATTTAATTGGGTTAGAAATTTCATCTAGGCCTAAGTTAAATTAAGTAGGCCATGGTTAGAGACTAATAGAGGCCCAATGAATTTAGTTACAAACCCAACTTCCTATTGTGAGTCTTGACCCAAGAAAGACCACCTAACAATGACCCAATTTGGTTTAATGAATTAAAGACCCAATACCTAACTTACATAAACTCTTATAATTGGCCAAACATCCCTCATGCAGACCCAAATCAAATAAGCTCTTAAAATTTGGCCTAACCCAATTACAATTCTGTAGCCCAACTCATGAAGCTTAGCCCAACAGAGCTTACATCTAAAATCCATTTGGAATTGGACCTTTGGGTCAACCTATGGCCTATTTAAGACCCAACTTAAACCCAACTAAAACTCTAAACACATGTAGCCCCTCCACACTTTGCTGAAACACAAACACAAGAAGCATTTTCGCACCTTGAGAGGGAGACTAGGGTTCTAAGCAAGAAATCCACCATTTCCCACTCTTAGAGTAAGATTTAGCCAAGGTAATAGTTATATAACTTAATCCCCTTCTCTTTCTCTTCAATTTGACCTACTTGGCTTCCCATTTGGAGTACTTTCACCAACACCCAAAATCAAACAATTTCTATTTGATGTTTCCATGGTGAAATTTCGTAGGTTGAGGCTAGAGGTGTTATTAGATAAGTATAAACTTATTATTTTGATGCATTTTCTGCTAGTTTGGGACCCCTAAAGCTGGTTTATGATATAGGTATTATTTTTATGCGAATTTACTCAAAATTTGAGGTATTATTCTGAGGTTACTGGTGTAGGTTCAACCAAATCTGAATTTGGTTCTTGTAGTAGTTAGGTAAGTATTTTCTAAGTAGTCCTATATAGCTTAACTCCTTGAGTAATGAGTTTGTTGATATAAATTGTGATTAGGGATAGTAATGGCTTAGTTTTATGCCCATAGACTGAAGTAGCATTCTGTTGGTTCGTAAAGAATTGGCTATAGGTGAGGTAACTGGGGACTATATTAATCCCATGCATATATTTGATTTAATTTCATATTTGTTGCACATGAAAGATTTGAAATGCTAAATGAATTGATCAGTTATCTGTTATATTATGTTTAGACCTTGTGAGTCTATGGTGGAGCTGTGGTGCAACTACCACCCGTGCATGTGTTTCGATCGAGCACTGGGTTATGATCAGGCCTCAGATACATTGAGTCCTGGTTATGCTCACTGGGGAGTGGGTGCCATGGATGGGCCTCTCCCGGTGTTATTGACCTTTAATGTATGGAAATATGATTCTTAGTATAGGATGGTAATCATAGTAGCCTAATCATTTCATTTATTGATAAGACTGATATGATTCTGATGCTCATTTTGATTCATGCATACATGTTAATTAAATTGGATTATATGAATGGAAATTTCCTTAGTTACTGAGATTCACATCTCACCCTGTTTCATGGGATCATACTTTTAGGTGAAGGCCCTTCAGGTAAGGATAAGGGGAAGCAAATGGATGAAAATCCATGAGTCTAGCCATGTGTGGAGGAGGCTACACTTAGGCTAATCTGAGTAGAGTAGATGCAAATTTTGTTATTCTTTTTATAGCATCATCATATAATCATATTGCCAAGTGTAGGTATTTGTATTTTTGTTTCTTAGAATATATCTATTAAGGAGTTAGGCCTTATTTTAGTTTAGTATTGGATGTATGAACTTATAACATTTGTTATGAACTTTGGTGAACCTTTGATATAGTTTATTATTTGGGAAATGTAATTATGTGATACATTAGATGTAGACCTAAACTTTTGATGCATGAAATCTCTAATGGAATATGTATTTGAATGATAATTGTTGGTAGCTTATGAAATTCTTGTTGTCACTGATCCATGAACTTGCTAATATATGGTAGTTGGATGAATAAGAATTAACACTAAGTCTTAAATTGGTAACGATAGATAAGTTAGGTAAATTAGGTAGAGGAAAGCAATTAGAGCCCCACAAATTAAGGTAGAGTGACCCTAGGGTGTCATTAGGGAAAAAGTTGGAGTGTGTGAAGACCCTAACTTCTAAACATTGTAATTAAGGTTAAATATGTAATTAATAATCATAGATTGGAGTTATAAGGCATTACGACCAATTACATTATAAAAATATAGGGAAATTTGAACCTCAATGTGATTAGAGTTATCAACCATATAATTACCAACACTTACGTATGTCAAGGAGAATAAACATTCATTTATAAGCCTTGATTCTATTACCTATCAATTTCAACTCACTTGAATCTTCTATCACTATTTATAAATCATCCCTTGAGGTTATCATATGAAAAACTAAGATTTCTTAGCTAATATAAGGGTTTCAGGATGTTCGTTGTGGCCAATTTCCCATTAGCCACGGCCAATTCCCCTCGGCTTCACCCTGCTCATCATTATTAATTTTGCTACAGCGATAATCACAGCGAGTTGGACCTTCGCTGCGGCCAACCTACATGGCACCACAGCGAGGAAACCTCCTAGAACCTACCTCGCTCACCTCTCACATTTTGCTGTGGCTAATTCCTTTTTGGCACTCTCCCTAAGCAACTTCTCCTCTATTGGCCGCGGCTAACTCCATTTTAGCTGCGACAAAACCCCTTCAGATCCTAGAACTCCCAAGATTTCATCCTATGCTCTCTAATTTCCCCTCTAGCAACACTCTAGGCCACTTTAACTTGCTTTATGAAGATTTAGTATCTTTCTTTTACTTAATCTACCTAACACATCTATCATTACCCATTCAAAACCTAAATGTGGATCCTTAACCCTGCAGCCACCATAAACTAGTGAGTTCTTAGATCAATGACAGCAATTGTATTCTGCTTACAAGGTGCATGAGGTCAATGCTTAATGTTCATATAAAATCAAATAACTTATCCATTGTTAGCCAATTACAATCATAATGTTCAATCCCATGATAATCAAATTACATATACAGTCCCTATACTTGGCAACTCATGATGCAATGCAGCAATGATACAAAATTAGCAATCTAGTTACAATACAATTTGACAAGGCTTCCAAACCTATGTGCTACCAAACCATTTAACAAGCTTCCATTAATTTTCTCCTTGCCACTAAAAGGTCCGATCCTTGAAAATGTTAGCCCACGACGGGGTGAGATATACAATCTCAGTAACAAAAGGGTAGTTTCCATATACATGTACAAGTTAATCAATCCAATGCAATTTCATGTCATCAATACCAGAATTATCAATTCAATTTGTAAATAAACTAGTTGAACTACCAATAACTACTGTCCTATACCAGTAGTAATACATAACATGTTAATGGCCAATAATACCAGGAGAGGTCCATCCATGGCACCTACTCCATAATGAGCATAACCAAGGCTTAGTGCATTTGGGGTTTGATCATAACCCGGTGCTCAATCGAAGTATATGTATGGGTGGCAGCTGCACCACAACTCTACCATGGACTTACAAGGTCCAATCACAATAACAATTCAAGTAGTCAACCAATCATTTAGCATTTCAAAATCAAGCATGTGTAACAAATATTAGATTAACATGAGCATATACATGGAATTAGGAAAATAACCCCAGTTACCTCAATGAAGCCAATTACTCTTCCTGTAGCTACCATCATAATTCAAAGTACACTAGGCCTAACATAAGCAAAATCATCATCATTTAACTATCATTAATTAGGAATTTCCCTATCCATAATTAATCTTAACAAGAGTTCATTGAGAGCTTCTTACCAAAGCTTCCTAATGATCATTACACTAATTTAGGGTCTATACATCAAAGCTCATTATAATTCGCTCCCCACAACTCCATTTTCGCACATGTACAGCCCATGCAGCAAAAGTCAACTAAAATATAGAAATTCAACACATACACCCCACAAGGGAAGAGGGAACACTTACCCACATATCCAAGAGGTCAAATGAACTAAGTTGAGTCTTAACTACCAAGAACACACTATGGGCTATCCTTAAAACTTGGATTTCCCCACATGGAATTAGCCATATACCAAAGTCAGCTTATAACATGAAATTTGGGCAAGATTATACTACAAAATGAAAGCAAACACTTACCTTATGGTTCCACTAACTCTAAACTCCGAAAATCTTGCAAGGAATCACCCAACACCAAGTTTCAGAATTGAGAGTAAGATAAAAATGCTCAAAACCAGAAACTAATCGAACCAAAATAAAGAAGAGAATGAGAGGGTCAAGTTATATATAACTCACCTTGGCTAAATCATCCTCTATGAGTTAAAAATGGAGTTGCAATGTTGGTAGAACCCTAGCCTTTCCTCAAGGTGCGAAAATAGGTTTTCCCCTTTGCAGAACCAAGTGTTTTGCTCTTCCAAATGGGTGTGACTGTTAAACCTTTAGGGTTTTTAATGAGAAATGGGCTGACCCATCAGCCCAAGGTTCAACTGGGCTTATTTCTAGTGGTTGGGCTATGATTTAATGAATGGGCTACAGAAGATTTAGAGCTAAAAGTGGGATGTGCTAACCCAATGGCCCAATTCCTTGTAGATTTAGATTTTTATACTTGTTGGGCCTTGTCTCATAAGTTGGGCTGAATGTCATGAGTTGGGCTTCAGAGTTGTAGTTGGGTCAGGCCAAATTGCAAAGGCCAATCTAATTTGGGTCTACATAATGTGTGTTAGGCCAACTCACATAAATTGGGTCTTGGGCCCCTATTCTACTAAATCAGATTGGGTCATTGCTAGGCAATTTCTCTTGGCCTAAGTCTAATGATAAGGAGTTGGCTTACACCTAAAAATTATTGGGCCTCTATAAATCCTTATCCATGGCTTATTCAAATTAAATTTTGGGCCCCAATTAAGCTTTAACCCAAATGAAATCTTAAACCTATCTTAATAACTTATTTCTCTGTAAATTTTCGTTCATATAGTTTACCTAATTATTCCATAATAATTATTCCAAATACATTATTAACACCTTAATTAATTTTGGGGTGTTACAGAGTGTATGAGAAAAAAATTTAGAAGTTATAGGATCAGAAAGTGTTTTGCCATGGCCAATAGAGGTGAAGTTGCCCAGGTAGAGGAAAAATTGAAATTAGCTAGAAGTCATCCAGAAGGTAATTCACCGTGGTGAAATGGGGATTTGGCCGCGGCAAACTTTGTGAAAATATCCCAGGTATTCTAGAGAGGAATTAGCTGCGGCGAAAAGGGGAATTGGCCATGGCTAATAGTAAGAGGCGAGTGAGGTAGGCTTTTAGAGGTCTTCTCACCGCGGCAAAATTTGTGAAGCTGTAAGAAGTGAACTGGAGAGCAATTAGCTATTGCGCGAAGTCATTTAGCCATAGTGAATGTTCTTAAACCATTACATTAACCTAGAAACCTTGGTTTTTCCTATGGCAACATCAAATGATGACTTACAAGCACTTGTAAAGGGTTCTTGAGAGTTAAAAATGAATGGGTAAGAGATTTAAAGGCTTTTAATTGGAAATTGGTTTCACTGATGTACATGAATGCTTGTAAATGTTTGGTTAATGATTTTAATAACATTAAAGTTCAAATTTCCTCACTTTTTCTTAAATTGATTAATTTAATTAGTGCTAGACCTTGATTTATGACTATCAATCACACATTTAAGCTTAATTACCATGATTAGGAGTTAGGATCATCACACTTGTTGCCAGATGCCATACTCACATTATCCTCTGGCTTTGGTCTCTTCAACTCTAAAACCCCTTTCTGGTTAATCATAGTCATTGTAAGTAAAATATCTCACAAGCTATTCTCGATCACCCTATTGATTTCCAAAAGAGCATTGAAAGTTTTGATCCTCCATAGAGTTACTCTATCTCTAATAAGGGGCTTTAGCCCTTTTTCAAATATTTCACTTTTCTTAAGATAAGAGGAATATTGAGACAATTCTATGAATCTAGCTATGTACTAGTCCATAGACATATCGTTAGTCTACTTCAATCCCATAAACTCCATTTCCTTATGATCTCAGATGGAGCTAGGGAAATATTTCTAAAAAAATTCCACTAGGAAGTTTTCCTAATTGATTAGGATATTCTTTGTCTACATAATATATTCTATGCTACGCCATTAATGATTTGCTTCTTTTTCTAGCATAAATGTGGTGAGCATGGCTTTTCTGCTTAGATGTATAGCCCATCACTTTAAAGATCTTTTCAAGTTGCATAATCCATACCTCAGCTTTATCCATATCTAATTCTCCATTAAAGAAGGGTGGACCATTCTTCTTGAACTAATTAAATAGCTTTTGAGTAGATACTTAGGCCTACGCTAGTTCCCGAGGGAGTGATGATGGATTGCCAATAGTGGGTGGCTATGGTTCAAGGGCTTCTCTTTTCATTTCCTCTTGCCTAGCAAGGGTATTTTGCAGTTGCTGGATCATTTCTTGCTATTATTGCATAATTTGTCTCTGTTGTTCTAACATTGCTTGTTGTTGATCTATCATGGCTTGTTGTCTATCCAACCAACCTATGATGGTCTGCATGGGGTCCTCAGTATTATCCCTAGTTGATCTACCCCTTCTTGTGTTCACCATGATATTTCAAAAAGAACCACAACCTTAATATACAATTCCACATTATATATATCCATTTCAATTGATTTCTTGAGAAACACATTGTAAGCACATGCCATTCAAGTAATTCAAGACCCAAACACAGACCTAAATTACCTAAACCATTTCTTTGATATCAACAAATGACATACCATAGTGATATAGCACAAAATTTACATTATAAGGTGCTTATAACAACCATTTTTCTTATTCCTAATACTTTTAATAGTGGAAAATACTGCTATTAAAGGCCTAATTTCTCAATTTAATCATAAATGCATAAATTTTTCTTTTAGATATCAAAATCCATCCTAACATATTTTCCCAACTATAAACATCACAAAAATGAGCAAGGTATTTGTGTTCTAAGTCATGCACCTTAATTTATCACATTTTCATAATTTCACATTGATCATATTATAGCTATTAACTTCAAAAATTCATATATTGCGCTAGAGAACTCTAAATCACAAAAATTAGGACTCTATGGAAAGCTTAAGACATGAACTACATGTTATAAATACTTCAGATTAAAACAAGTTTGTTTGGGCCACAAAAATCAAATCAAATAGTAACCATATGAGTATCTTGAACCCAAACCAGATATGAAACTTTAAGCATGCATAACTTTAGCTACACAGCTGCGAATTAGGTAATCTCAGTGGCTATGGAAAGTTTATAATGTCAACTACATACAATAAATTTTTTGTAGGCATGGAGTTTATTTGGCCCCTTAAATACACAAAAAACCAGAACTAACCATATGAATAGTACTCAACTAAATCTGCATTTTTACCCAATTTTAAAAAATCATAATAAATTATACAAAGCTCTAAAAATTTTGTTTTCTAGCTCTATGAAAAGTTATAAATGATATCTAAATGCCTGCCAAATTTCATTCATTTGGTCAGTTTCTAGTTTAGGGGTAGAAAGTGACACAAAATGGCACATTTATGGTATCAAATGGTTCCGAATGAGCTTCCTTAATGAATGTGACCATTTGAGCATGTCCCAAACATGAAATCCAGCATGTAAGACCATATCATCAGGTCCCAAACATCATCAAACTCAAAATGACTCATCCACTTACCAATATACATACACTTTCTAAAGATCCCACATACCAAATTTGCACATTCTTGCTCACTTACATTCATAAATGAGATTTGCATCATAGTCTCATACTCTTACATATGTAGAAATGATTACATCATAAAGATAAGTTGTACAATCTCTCACTAGCAAAATATTACAAGAAAACCTATACTATTATCAAAGTAGCACATATCATGGTTGTTGGTCTCCGGTCCTTGCTCCTTGAGAGTTCCTTAAAGATGGTTAGAAATAATATGGGAGAGAGTGAGATTCTATGAATTCCAATAGCTTATTCACCCTTTAAACTTACTTATATGGCATGTTATCTTGTCAAGGAAAGCAAGCATGCATCAAAAGAAATCAAATAACAAACATAATCATGTTTTTGAAATTATATGGATACAAGAAAGTCAAAATGAAGCTCTAGGGACTTTTGGTCTAACCTCACCCAATTATTTGGGACTTTTGGATTAGCCTCACCCATTTTAAGGGCTTTTGACTTAGCTTCACTCATTCTTGAGACTTTTGGCTTTATCTTGTGCAAATCGAGGGACTTTTGGCACAACCTCACCCATTAAGAGCCATCCACTTTCCAATTGCATTCTAAGAAACATAATAATATCAAATAATCAATCCAATGGCAATAGGCACAATTCATAGTCCAAACACACATACAAGCAATCAATGACAATCAAACAACTAAGATAAGCATATAAGAATGGATGAAGAGCTACCTTTCTCAATGAGTACAAAGTTTTCCCTTGGTTCTCTAGTCTCTCTTCTTGGCCTCACATACACACTTGGGGGAGGTTTAACTTTCTTGGCCTATACATAATAAACAAGACACAATTACATTAATGGAATCATCTCTAGCTTTATACAAGCCTTACATAAGCCAATTCTAGCTTTAAGGATTCATATGGCTCCATTTAGTGGTATAATGAAGCAACTCACATAAATCATCATCTTGGCTCTAATTTTTCACTCAATCTAAGTCATATGACTCCATTTAAACTCATTAGAGTTATCACAAACTTAAATTAAGGAGCCTAGCACCAAGTTTCTTCTTTATGCATAATATAATCCTACTTTCACCTTTCGAAATAAGGCTTCTAAATTCAAACCCATGGTCCCTTTGGTGTTTATAATTCATATCTAGACTATTTCTATCCTTGGAATCCAAGAAAACTCTCCCAAGATATTCCAAATGAGTCTTAGGTGAGACTATGCTTAAGGAAAGCACCCATGGAGTTTCATTCATTCATCTTGGGAATTTAGCACCTATATGAGTTCCTTAGCTTCTTCTTAACTCAATCATACTCTTATATGATCTAAAATATCATTTTAAGGGATGATATTTTTCTAGATGCAATCAAAACCCTAATTCCCATAACTTGTTATTCATAGCTCCCTTTTGAATTCTTCTAGTTCCATATGATTTTCCATGCTTCAAAACTCCATTTCCTATCAAGCTTGGACCAAAATCAAACTCTCTACATGGTCCCCCTAGGTTGGCCAAATTGAAGCATCCATGGAAGAACCAAGAAAGCAAGTTATTTGTAATATCCATTCTTATAAAAGCCCTGAAACTAAGCAAATTACTAAAGGAGGTCCCTTAATTGAATGATTAGATGCCAAAAAAATTAGAGCAATAATTTAGACAATTAAAAATGAGGATACAAGCCTAAAGATGCCTGAAATCCGAAGCTAGAACAATTAAATAAAATTAGATGAAAAGTAGTGGCATTTTGTAATTTTAACTAACTTTTAGAAAATTCAAAGGAGGGATCTTCAAATGGAAAAATTGAGTTTTCTAATATTCTCAGTGTAATATCTGGTTCTCTAAAAACAAGAGAAAACATGAGAAATGTAACGTATGATTTCTCCGTAAACAAATAAAATTCACTAGATACAAAAGCAAGTCCCCCGAAATGAATTATTTAAGATTCTAAAAAATTTATATAGCATTCTAGACTCTTAAAAATGAGAATCCCAGGCTTAGATGAAAAGAAAAATGGAGCTAGAATGAAGAAACGAATTTGAACGAAAGGTTGACAAAACGTAAAGGCATTTTCATCATTTTGAGAAAATTTTAGAATACTCATAGGAGAGCTTTTTAAATAAAAATTTTAAATTCTCCAGGGTTCTCAGAGGCCCTAAAAATCATGGGAAGCCCCGGGATAGTTAAAACCCCTCCGGTAGACGTTTTTCCAATGTCGATTGACCCAAACTTTGACCAGTTCATTCAAGAGGGTTTAAATCTAATTTGGATGAAACCAAAGGCATTTTATGAATTAGGAGACGTAAATTTTATGATGGAAAAGATAGTTCTCAAAAAGGAGTTAAAATGAGCCTAAACGGAGCAAACAGGCGTGTAGGGGAAAAATGGTCATTTTGAAAAATTGTAAAAGAGGCTTCTTAAGTAAGATTACACCTCATCACCTTCTCCAAGCTTCCATTTGTAGAAAAATGAGTAGCCATGGTATGACATTAAGAGGGGAGTGAGAGAAGAAGTTTAAGCTTCTATTTAGATTCAGGTCTAACCTAAGTAAAAAAGGAACTCTTTTCAAGAAATCAATCAGTGGAAAATAATTCACGCGAAGAAAGCTCCATTTTAAGGCCAAAAGAAATGATCTCCACCTCCTTGGGTGTGTGAGGTAGAAGGAGAGGACTCAAGGTTCAAGGAAAAAGTGTGCTTGTGTGCCAAAGGTAGCTCTCTCCCCTTCTCTCATGCATGAATGTGTGCTTACATTGTCTTTGAATGTGTGTATATGTATTTTAAGCTATGAAAAGTATTTTAGCATGAGCTTTTATTCCATGGCACTATGATGATGTTTTATGCATTCAAATGATGTTTTATGTGCTTGTCTTGGTTTGCTTAAGTGTGGAGAAGCCAAGAACTCTTAGCCATGGTGAGGATGAGCCAAGAACATTTAAAGTTAGTTAAGACAAAGTAAAGAGTCTCCCAAGAGTAAGGTTGAGTAAAAAATATCTCAAAGAAAATGGGTGAGGCAAGTCCAAAATCAACAAGAGAATGGGTGAGGCTAATCCACTCACTTGGCATGCCTATGTATGCTATGAATGACTTGATCAAATGCCAAGAATGCTCACATATGTCAATATGCCCATGCATGCATTTTCAAGGCTTGTATTGCATACTTTATGTGTGATTGAAAGAGAGATGAGTTATTAGGATTCTTTGAATCTCATCCCTTCCTCTCCAATGTCTTAACATGCTAGGTAAAGCAATCGAGCAATGTAAGGGAAGCCACCAAGTTAAGGAGAAGAAGATTGACATCAAAGTGTATGAAATGGCCTAGTTTTGTGTCTTTTGTTGCCATACCTATGGCATATGATGTAATCCCATGATGAAATTGTTATGTATCCATTTGAAAATGTGTAAATACCTATATATTTGATGTATGTATAAGCTTTAATGCCATATGTATGATAATGTAGTTTTTGGGTATTGAATGGCAAGAGAAAGTGTATGAAATCTTGTGTATAGCATGGGGTGAGAGCGTGAGTTTGAAAAATCTGGGATGATGTACCTTTAAGACAAGTTTAGAGAGTCATTTTGGTGCATTTCTACATGCTCAAGTGGTCATGGTTGTTTTAGAACTTGAAATGGACCATTTGGACCCCTTATATGACACCAAATGAGCCATTTTGCAACCCAATATCAAGATTTGATCAAATGAACGAATTTTCCCATGAAATTTGGCACAAATGTAGATCTTATCTAGGTATTTTGGAAAACCAAAGACTATATTATTTGGAGCTCTTTGGAATTAATTATGAATTTCCAAAGTTGCCATTTTTCTGTTTAACTGATACAAGTATTGTTCATATAATTAGAAATTTGGGCTCTATCATTTGTGGGCCAAATGATGTCCAATACTCATGAACTTTTACAAGCATAAACTATACATGATAATATTTCCATGGCCATTGAGATCATCCTAATTAGGCCTCTGAGCAGGGAGATATGAATTTTTGAATTTGGAGATTAGTACTAGGGATGACAGCCAACCTCGAGTACTGTTCCATCATTTTCTAGTTCCTAGAAGGCTCTGTTGTGGTCAAGATTTATTTTTAACATTAAGTAGATATTTGTAGATTTTATAATGCTATAGTGTGCCTAATTTCAATTTTTCTAAAATTAGTTATGATTTTTCAAAGTTCAGGCACAATTTAGAAAACTAGTCCAAGGCTGCGCTAGTATGTTTTTTGTATTTGCTCCCTTTATTTGAGGTGTGGACAATTTCTTGAGCTTGATATGAGTTGTATCTATGTATTTAAATGTGAGAATGAGATAGAGAAGTCCATATGACCCACGGGATACTGAAAGAAAATTTTACCTGTGGCAAAATGCATCTTGATTCATGACTTCCTATACCATTATGTTGTTTTCTATAGAACAAGCATGATATGAGGTATGGAAATTTCATGAGTTGAGTGTCAAAATTATGGTGTTACATTCAAAGGCTTTAAAAGCCATAGGAACCCCTAGAATGGCCAAAACACCTCCGATATGTAATTTAATATGTCAGTTGATAGAAACTTTGAATGATTCATTCAGGAAGGTTCTAAATTCAATTTGGCTAAAACCAAAAGCATTTTATGAATTAGAGGGCCTAAATTTCAAGATGGAAAAGGTGATTTTTGAAAAAGAGTTGAAATGAGCCCAAATGAAAAGAACCAAGATGAAGGACTAAATTGATATTTTAAAAAAGTATTAAAATGAACCCCCTTGCTTCTTATTTCAACACGCCACCTCCTCCCTTCATTTCCACTGACCTTATTCTGTACCAAGGCGAAATTGAGACCAGCTTAAGGAGGCATACAAGAGGGAGAGGAAGGAAGGAAGAAATCAAGTAGAAAAGTGTAAGAAATTCAAGGTTTTTCATGCTTTCTCCTTCTTTTAACTTCTTATCTTCTTTTTCCTATTTTCTCTCATAGTTTTGATAACTTATTTGGAGCTATTTCATGGTTGGTTCAATAAGAAGGAGACTGAGTGTGAGAGGGAAGAATAAGGAGAGATTTGAGAGATTCTTTTCGAAGTTGAGATTTTGAGAGCAGAGAGCTACAGATGGAGAAATTGAGAAAAAAAGGAGTTGCAGAGATTAACAAAATGAGGGGAGAATTGAAGAACCAAAAGAATAATTTCTATGAGTTCTTGGCTTCTTTTGATTCTGCATGGAATGGGTTTCAAGAAAGCTCACTAATCTTTGAAAAAACAACATCCCTCAAGAGCTGGAGATAGCAGGGAGCATTGGGAATCCATTCGAAGAAGCAAACCTTAAGGGTTTGAAATCTCAAGTATGTTCTTACAAATCGCGAAAGTTATTTTGATTCTATAAACATGTGTTCTCACTTTGCACACACCTGATTTTGTTCTGGTCCCTATGGATTGAGATTTTAATTTTGGTTATATGGTTTGCCTCAGTCAATCGGGTCTATTTGTGACTAGGCTAGTGGCTGAGGTTTTATAAACTCCTTTCATTATGATTTCCCCACTACTACATGAGCATTGTTTGCTGTGTTAGTCTACACCCACATGTTGATACCCATATATTTTCTGCTATGGTATGAAGTTGGGAGATTAAGGTGCTTTTAACCTTTGTTTGCTGCTGTGGATCTGAATATGGTTCCTTAAGTGTTAGACTATCAAAACCAGCATGATCAGCGTTTTAGTTTAACCTTGGATTTGCACAATGAACAGAACTAATGCGGGCTTAACATAAAGCTTTATTTCTGACTTGAGATTGGTTCTAGACTCTGCTTATAATTCTCTCTGCTGTGTGTCATTACCAGAAAGGAAAACTCAAATTAATTTGTCTTTTCAAATGAAGATATGTTTGATTTATGCATTTTGCTGTCTATTATGTGTTATGCCTCTACATCAGATCAAATTAAAGCATTGTTTTGATTCTCAAATGTATCTTGATCTGACCTAAGCTTGAGATTAATCATGATTTGTGCTCAAAAGTTTTCTAATAAACTTGAACTAGGACTCAAAGGGTACGTGGAGTACTGTAGGAGGCTACTAGGTAGTAACCATAGTTGGATTCCAATTGGAGTCACACTATGTGTATAATCCCGAATTGGATTCCTGGATTTGTTTTGAAAATTGCATTCCATAGTCATGACTTGGCAAGCATGAAGGGATATGCTTTGTTTATGAATTCCCATTTACTATGATATGTCCATGTTGTATGTACTGTTGAATCAGTGCCAAGCTGCCTATCAGAACCACTAAATGAATGATCTATTCACAGTTGGTTAGTTCAATGCTATAGTGGGCCTTGTGATCTCTTGAACGTGTTTGTTGAATCTTTGGAAAGACATACAAGTTTGTACTATCACATTTAATTATATTTGACCCTACTTGATTTTATATTTCCAGAATTGTTGTGTGACATTGTCATGTTTTTGCATGAGATAAAATCATTTTGCAATCCAGCATGATTGATTGAGGAGCATGAAGCAGCTCATGAATATAGTGGCAAGCAAGGGATTGGAAATGGGCTCTTCTAAATTCATGACTAGTGGAAGGACATGGCATGGCAAGTATAAAAATGTGAGACAATGCTGATTTGACTGGAGAGAGGAATAGGAAATGGAGAAAAACAAAATGCAAACAAGTGATGTCTTTCAAATTCCCATCCTTTTCATTTTTGTAATTATTGTTTGAAATAATGCACTGTTTGTTTGGCTGTACACATAACACACACTATCACAAATTATCTTGTACATATTTTGGCTTCATATCATTTTGTTTTGGTTTAGAATAGCCGTGTGGGATTCTTTGTCCCCTTAGGCACATAGGAACAAGCTCATAGGTCATGTGTGGCAACAAAGCCTCCTTGGTACCTATTGGGCCTCAAATTTATATTTTAATAAATTTTTCATTTCAATTGTCAAAGTCAAATTGGTTCTCTTTAGAGAAAGATTTAAAAAAAAAAAAGAAAACAAAAAATGGATAAATAAATAAATAAATAAAATAAACTATTTAAATCCAAACCCTAATTTTGAGAAACTAAATTTTTATAACTTCTCATTTCAAACAAAAAACAAAAAATGATAAGCAAAAATTAATTAAATTCTTTTTTGCAAACTTTAGAGCTTTTCTCCAACTGTCATTCAACAAAATTAAAAATTAATATATGCTTTACAAAAGTCGAAAAAAAGGTGTTTCAAAACAAGGAAAAAAATTAATAAAAAATTAGAAATAAAAAAGAGAAGATGGTAAAGAAAATGAGATTATTCCAGTTTTCAAAAATTAAGATATACAAACCAATCTCAAACGCATTTTCTTTGTAAAAGTCTAAAATTAATTTTATTTTCTTTTTCTCTTCTAAAAAAAAATATAATAATAATAACAATAATAAAATAAAAGAGAACAAAACAAACAAACAAAAAAACAAAAATATATGAAAAAAAACACAAACAAAACAAAGATAAACAGAAATAAAAACAAAAAGGAAAAAGAAAAAGAACAAAATGGAACACAAAATAAAAATTAACCAAAAGAAAGAAACAAATAGAAAATAAACAATAACAAAAAAATAGAAATAAAAATAGAAAACAAAAAAGGAAAAAAGAAAAACAAAATAAAACAAAGGGAGAATAAATGGAAAACAAAAAAAAAAAAAGAAACGAAATAAAACAAAAAAAAAGAAAATAACAAAACAAAAATGAAACAAAACAAAAAAAAAAAACAAACAAAGAAAAGAAAAAGAAGGAGAAAAGAAGAGGGGAGAGTAAAATTAATACTGTCTTTTGCAAATAAAAACACATCAACTGATTTTAAATTTGTTTTGTTTGCAAAAGTTTAAATGATTTTACTCTCTTTTTCTTAAAAGAAATAAAAAAAATCAAAAATAAAAAAAAAAACAAAAATAAAAAATCAAACAAAAACAACAAAACAACAAAGCAAAAAAAAAAAAAATAATAATAATAAACAAAACATCAACCGAAAGACAATTCTCGTGTCAAACTACGTGGACTTTGATCCCCATTTAGAGATACGTAGGCCCTAGGCTCTAATCGTAGGTCAAGTCCGCCCTTATAAATAAATATTTTTTTTTATTTTATTTCCTTAATTTCTTTTCTTTCATTTTTCTTTTAACTTTATTTCTTTAACTTCTTCTTTTTATCCTTAATTTAATTGCCTTAATCTCTTTCATTTTTATTTTGCATGTGATTTGTTAGGAGAATTAAAAATAGAATAGAGATTATATTGATCTTGCACAACTGACTTAGGATAATCGTTCTTAGGAATAGGTGTAGTGAGGTGCCTAACACCTTCCCCACTCACAATTGACTCCCGAATCCAAATCTGGTTTGTAGACCATCTTTTTTAAATAAAAAGGTTTTTCTAAAGTTTTATTTTTTCAAAAATTAAAATTTTGGTGGCGACTCTTGAACCCTATTAATTTTTACTTTTAATTTTAATTTCAATTTTCGTTTTCTTTGAAAATCTAATTTTTTCTTATAAGTGCCGTGGGGTCGTATTTTCGGGTGTGACACCACGTAGTTCAACACGAGAATTGTCTTTAGATTGATGTTTTATTTTTGTTTTGTTTATTTTTTTTTACTTTGTTGTTTTTGTTTGATTTTTGATTTTTTTTTTTATTTTTGATTTTTGATTTTTTTTAAGAGAAATAGAGTAAAATCATTTAGACTTTTGCAAACAAAACGAATTTGAAATTAGTTTATGTGTTTTTATTTGCAAAAGACAGGATTAATTTTTCTCCCCTCTTCTTTTTTCTCTTCTTTTCTTTTCTTTGTTTGTTTTGTTTTGTTTTGTTATTTTCTTTGTTTTTTTTTTTAATTTTATTTCGTTTTGTTTTTTTTGTTTTCCATTTATTCTCCATTTTTTAGTTTTTTTAATTTTTAGTTTTCTATTTTTATTTCTTTTTTTTGTTATTGTTCTTTTTTCTATTTGTTTCTTTTTTGTGGTTAATTTTTATTTTGTGTTCCATTTTTTTCTTTTTCTTTTTCCTTTTTGTTTTTATTTCTATTTATTTTTGTTATGTTTATGTTTTTTTTCATATATTTTTGTTTTTTGGTTTGTTTGTTTTGTTCTCTTTTGTTTTATTATTGTTATTATTATTATATTTTTTTTAGAAGAGAAAAAGAAAATAAAATTCATTTTTGACTTTTACAAAGAAAACTCGTTTGAGATTGGTTTGTATGTCATAATTTGTGAAAACCGAAATAATCTCACTTTCTTTACCATCTTCTCTTTTTTATTTCTAATTTTTTTTATTGATTTTTTTCCCTTTTTTGAAACACTTTTTTTTTCAATATTTGTAAAGCATATATTAATTTCTAATTTTATTGAATGAAAGTTGGAGAAAAGCTCTAAAGTTTGCAAAAAAGAATTTAATTAATTTTTGCTTATCATTTTTTGCTTTGTTTTTGAAATGAGAAGTTATAAAAACTTTGTTTCTCAAAATTAGGGTTTGGATTTAAAAAGTTTATTTATTTATCCATTTTTGTTTTCTTTTTTTCTTTTTTGAAAATCTTTCTCTAAAGAGAACCAATTTGACTTTGACAATTGAAATGCAAAATTTATTAAAATATAAATTTGAGATCCAATAGGTACCAAGGAGGCTTTATTGCCACACATGACCTATGGGCTTGTTCTTATGTGCCTGAGGGGACAAAGAATCTCACACGGCTATTATAAACCAAAACAAAATGATATGAAGCTAAAATATGTACAAGATAATTTGTGATAGTGTGTGTTATGTGTACAGCCAAACAAACAGCGTATTATTTCAAACAATAATTACAAAAATGAAAAGGATGGGAATTTGAAAGACATCACTTGTTTGCACTTTGTTTTTCTCCATTTCCTATTCCTATCTCCAGCCAGATCAGCGTTGTTTCACATTTTTATACTTGCCATGCCATGTCCTTCCACTAGTCATGAATTTAGAAGAGCCCATTTCCAATCCCTTACTTGCCACTATATTCATGAGCTGCTTCATGCTCCTCAATCAATCATGCTTGATTGCAAAATTATTTTATCTCATGCAAAAACATGACAATGTCACACAACAATTCTAGAAATATAAAATCAAGTAGGGTCAAATCTAATTAAACGTGACAGTACAAACTTGTATGTCTTTCCAAAGATTCAACAAACACATTCAAGAGATCACAAGGCCCACTATAGCATTGACCTAACCAACAGTGAACAGATCATTCATTTAGTGGTTCTGATAGGCAGCTTGGCACTGATTCAATAGTACATACAACATGGACAGCTTGCCAAGTCATGACTGTTTTGCTAGAGGCTTTTATTGCATGCTTGCATTCCTTGACATGAAAATGTATCATATATATATGCTTGAAAGGGTAATAGAGCTATTGGGATTCTTTAAATTTTCCCCATATTATGTTTAACCGTGTCTAGGAGAGCCATATAGAGCAAGAAATGGGAGCCAAGCAACTTGAAGAATAAGACCTTAATAATAAAATAGGAATTTATGTATTTTGATGTCAAAGTTTGTATCTATATAATGCTTATGAGATGCAAACTTTTGAGCATATATAAAAGCATGTAATTATCATGTATGAATAGAATTTGGAGCTAAATATATGGTTATATGAATATTTGACATCCTAGAGCCTTGATACATATGTATGTAAGATGAAGTGGAAAGTTGATTTTGAGTCCTAGGGTAGTTTGGACCTATTTGGATGTTTCTATATGTTGGAAATAAGGTGTTGGGCATGCTCAAATGGTCATGGTTCAAGAGGAAGGTCATTTTGAACCATTATGGAGCTATTTTGAGCTACTTCCTTGCTCTAAACCAAACTCTGAGCAAATGGATGGGTTTCTACATGATATTTGGCAAGTAAATAGGTCTCATCTAGAGCCTTTTCATAGAGCTAAAGACTACTATTTTTGGAGTTCTAGAGAATTTATTATGATTTTTCGAAGTTGCCTAAATTATGCAAAAACTATCACTGTTATTGCTTATATAAATAGTTTGGTTTTTAGTGTCATTTAGGGTCTAAATGAAATCCAATGCTTATGAAATTCTACAAAATATAGTATACATTGTAAGCTTTCTATAGGCACCAAGAGCACCTAATTTGGAGCTCTGTAGGGGGAGAAATGAATTTGTGAAGTTCTAGGTTTGTTGTAGGATGTCCACCAGACCTATAGTATTGTTCCATTGAATTTTTTAGGCCAATTGTTGTTGTTTTGATCTAAAGTTTTTATGGTAGTTAGAGGAAATCCCAATCTTTCTAGAAAGCTATAGTTGGCATGATTTGGATTTTTCTAAAATAAATTATGATTTTCCAAAGTCTATATCAAAATATAGAATTCAATGGGAATTGCAAATGTGATTTTGAGATATATGCCTTGGACCCAAGTTTTGAGCTTTAAATTGTGATATTTCTGATTGAACAAATGTGTTAGGGATGGAAAATAAGTTTGGTAAGCTCATATGGTCCATTAAGCCAAGAATGAATTAATTTAGCTTTCAATAACAGTAAGTTCCGCTACTAAAAGTAATTCTTTAGTATAATTTGATGCTTTCAGCTATCCATGATGTAAATTTAATGCTAGCTATATATGGTATGACATTATTGAAGAAGAAACATACCTTATTTTCTTCCTTAAGACTCCATGGTTTTCTCCAAACTCTTTCTTCCTTCTACTGAACCAGCCACAAATCACCCATCATTCAAAACTTCAAAACTTCAAAACTATGAGAAGAGGGAGGAGAAAGAGGATAATAACATTAAAGAAAGGAAGAGCATGAAAAGTAGGCATTTTCTTACCCTTTTAAGCTTTATTTTCTTCCTCCTTTCGTTCTCTTTGGTGTGCCACTTGGAGTTGAGTATGGATCTTGTAACACCCTAAAATTAATTAAAGGTAATCATGATTAACTAAGGATTAATATGGGTTTAATTGGGAAATTACTTAAGAGAGGTAGACATTAATTTGAGCCTTATGGTTAATTTAATTATACCTTGAGTTAAGTGTAGAAGCCTAATCTTAACCTTAGGGAGATCTAATTCCATTTCTTAGAGGCTTAATATTTATTTGTACAGAACTAAATGTTAATGGACCTTTTTAGCTTGGCCCAACTTTCATATATGACCCATATAATCTTATAATCCATAGGCCAATAAAGATAAAACTGAACCTACTTGAAATTGGGTCTTTGGGTCAGCCTAAGACCCAAACTTAAACCCCAAACCCTTAGTAGCTCCTTCTACCATTCTGCAGAAACAAAACACACAAGAAGCATAAGAAAATTTGGAGGTTTTGGAGAAAGGCTAGGGTTAACAGCAAAATTCTATCATTTCTCACTCCTAGAGCAAGATTTAGCCAAGGTAACTTATGTATAACATAATCCTCTCTTATTCTTCTTCAATTTGAATTGATTGGTTTCTCATTTGGAAAATTTTCATCTTCCACCCAAAACTAAAATTGTTATTTGGCGTTTCCATAGTGGATTTTCGGAGGTTGAGGCTAAGGGTGTTGCAAGGTAAGTATAAACTCCTTAGGTTGTTCCAGTTCTGGTTCAAAGTGGATTTAGCCCAGTTTAGATGAAGGGAAAAGGGGTGACATGATATAAGGGAAGAAAATAGGATAATTATAACATTTTAAAAATTTAAGCTACATTCCTTAAACTTTGATTTCTTCATTTGAACTAATTTCAAATTCTTTTTAAGAACTGTCTTTTCCATTATAAAATTTAAATCCTCTAATTCATTAAATTCCTTTAGTTTCACATTAATTAGATTTAGAACAACTCTAAATAATCCAATTAAAGTTTTGGTCAACTGATATCCTAAAATGTACATCAAATGAGTTTTGGTCATTCTAAAAGTTTCGATGATTTTTAGGGCATTTGAGAACTCTAGAAAACTCAATTTTTTTATTTAAAGTTCTCTCCTTTGAGTTTTCAAAAAGTTGTTCGAATTTACCATTTTGCAACTATATTATCCTTTAATTCATTTAGCCGTTTTGGCTATGAATTTACCATTTTGCTTTAGAGTGATCTTATCTCATTTTATCGATTTCAATTCAGTTTTTGAAAAATTGATTATTACACTGTGAACAAAGATGTAACTCCAATTTCAATTATTTAGAAACAAGTGATGTTACATGCCTAGTGTAATATCCAGTTTTCTGAAACAAGAGAAAACGCAAGAAATGTAATGTATAGTTTCTACATAAATGAATGAAATTCACATGATACAAAAGCAAGTCCCCCAAAATGAATTAGTTAAAGTCCCAAAAAATTTAAGTAACATTCTAGACTCTTAAAAATGAGAATCTCAGGCTCAAATAGAAAGAAAAATAGAGCTAGAATAAAGAAACGAATTTGAACAAAAAGTTGATGAAACAAAATAACATTTTCGTAATTTAGAGCAAATTTTAAAATTCTCATAGGAGGGCTTTTTAAATGAAAGTTTGAGTTCTCTAGGGACAGTTAAAACCCCTCTGGTGGATGTTTTCTAATGTCAATTGACCTAAACTTTGACTAATTCATTCATGAAGGTTTTAGCTTTGATTTAAGTGATTCCAAAGTTATTTTATAAGATTGAGGACCTAAATTTTACAATGGAATAGATAGTTCTAAAAAAGGAGCTAAAATAAATTAGAAACAAAAATGCTAAGTACGGAGGGCAAAAATGAAAATTTTGAAAGAAAGTGTTTCTTGAACATCCTATAAGAATCATGCCCCACTCTCCCTCATTTCTTAGACTAACCTATTCTACCCAAAAACCAGAGAAGACTCAAGGGAGTAAGGCACACAAGAACAACGCAAAGGAGAAGGAGAAAACTCAAGAAAAAAGTAAGAAATTGTTGGAATTTCCTATCCTTCTCTTTAGGAAATTTCTTCTCCCCTTTCTTCCTATGGTTTTCTTGAAGTTTTTGGATCTATTTTGAAGGAAGAATGTAACATCATAATTTCTTAGCTCATTTGATGCTATCTTTATACCTTATATCAAGTAATTCACAAAGGGGTAAGAAAAAATAGCATTAAATAATGCATTTCTTAGCGTTACGTCATGTATAAAAAAATTTTTTTGAGTCCCATGGGCCATATGGACTCATGTATCACATTCTCAAATTTAATTACATAAATACAACTCATTTGCATCATCAAAGGTGGGCCACAACTTGTAGAAAGCAAAGGGAAGCATAAAATACATATGTGCATTTTAAGCCAAAATTTTTCCTATTCTGTCACAAATTTTGAAAAATCATAACTAATTCTAAAAAAAATCTAAATCATACATTCTTGGCCATATGGAAAGATACAGATGCCTAATTTATGTTAAAATATTTATAGACCATGAAACACACACAAAAGGCATTTGACATTCGAAAATATCTAGAGGTCAGGCTATCCATTGGTGCTGTCACAAAATTCTGCAGCAAACTTAAAAAATGTCCAATTAATTTTAAAAAATTTTAATTCATGTAAATGATACCAATCTGGAAATTTGTGGATGTTAGATAGAGGAGAAAAATAACTCCAGACCAGCTCAGGCATGCTTGGATCTCGAAACTCAATCAAACAGTACCTGAGGTTAGTTGGGGTGCTTAGTACTAGACAAAATCTTTAAAAATTCATATCTCCCTCTCTAGACATCTAAATGGGGTGCTTCTAGTTGGAACAAGTCTCTGGAATTATCTAGTTTCTCCATATAAAATTTCTTGAAAATTGGACATCATTTGAGCCGTATGTGACAGAAATTATTTTTGGACCAAGTAAACAGTGCATCAGACCAAAACCAGAAATTTTGCCAACTTTAAAAATTCATCAAATATTCTATAGATCTCCAAAAATTGTGTTCTTTAGCTTCTTAAAAATTTCTCAACATATTTTATTTTCATGACAAATCTCAAATCAAGAAGAGCTCATTTAGACAAAAAGTGACATAGGGTTTCATTATGGTCCATTTTGACTCCATATAAGGTACCAAAAGGTCCAAATGGCTTTCCTTGGTGTTTGGCACCTTTTGGATAAGTCTAAAAGCATGATTATGACTTGTATGAACTGCCCAAATGGTCCCAAACCCCATGTACCTCAATTTGACTATTCCACTTCCACTTATACATTAATGCTTCAAACTTTCAAGAAGCAAAATTTGCCATTATATACTCAATATACATTCTAAGGGTCACATAACATAATCTCTCATTTATACATGACATATTATCATAATTATACATGCTCATAAAGTCATTTTTCATATACAACCATAGATTACACATTTGCCATTTGGATGGCCTTAAAGAAGCTAATTCTACGCTTTTTAATGTCATGCTCTCATCTCTCAAGTAATTGGCTCCCATCTCCTTGCTATCTTGATCCACCTAGCATGTTAGAACATTGGAAAGGAGGGGATGATATTCAAATAATCTCAATAGCTCATCTCTCATTCAATCATACATAAAAGCATACAAAACAAGTCTTACAAATGCATGCATGGGCATATTAACATGTGCAAGCATTCAAGAAGCATTTTCAATATTTGAACAAGTCATACATAGCATACAAAGGCTTGCCAAGTAAGTGGATTAGCCTCACCCATTCACTTGTGGATTTTGGACTTGCCTCACCCATTCTTTAAGAGGTTCTTGGACTCAACCTTACTTCTGGGACTCAACCTCATTTTTAGGAGACTCTTTACTTTGTCTCAACCAATCTTAAGGGTTCTTAGCTCATCCTCACCATGGTTAAGGGTTCTTGGCCTCACCATGCTCAAGCAAACCAAAATAAACATCGTTTAGACACAATACATCATCATGGTACCATGGAGTAAGAGCTCATGCTAGAACATTTTTCATAGTTTGAAATACACATACACACATTCAAAGACAAGTAAAGCAAGCAACCATGCATGAAAGAAGGTGGAGAGAGCTACCTTACTAGCATTTGTATACTTTTCCCTTAAGCCTTGAATCCTCTCCTTTGAACTCACACACCCAAGAAGGTGGAGATCATTCCTCTTGGCCTAGACACATCATATGGAAGCTAATTATACTCTTGAAGCAAAGTCTAAGGCCACACAACTTGCTTAGACACTAGCTTGACTCATTAGCCCCTTTATGTTTCCAAGAATACACCTAATGAAGCAACACCTGTTAAATAAATTTTATGCTCCATTCTTTCCTTTCAAATATAATTCTTGACTCCTTTTAAGCCTCTTGGAGTCATCACACAATGAAAATAAAAAGCCTAATTACATGTTGCTTCTTTAGGTTATATTATGGAACATAAAGTACCATCTCACTTTCTTTGGTTTCTAAATTTTTCCTAAGGCTTCTCATATTCATTCATCATATATGACTCAAAAATAGGCTTAGAAAAATTTAAAACTATCCCTAGCTATATAAATCCCTTTAGGGCGAGGCTATGGAAGACTTTGGCTTCCATGGAGTTTGCTTTGTTTTCTTGATGGAAAAAGAACATGGGGAGACTTCTAGGGATCTTAGGAGCTCATTCAAACATTTATTTAGGCATAGGAATTAAGAGATCAAATCATATTTTGGAAGGAACAATTGAAACCCTAGAAATTGCACCTTGAATTTCCATGGTTTTTTGATAATTCTCTTTGCATATTCTTAATCTTCACACTCTTTTCCCTAAGAATCACCCTTGTTTCTGCCTAAAAATCAAACCCTCCTAGGGTTTCTTAAGTGGGGAAAAATGGTGGAGGAAGAGGAGCAAGGGTAGCAACCATGGAAGAAGAAATTACCTTGTTTTCTTGCTTTTTCTCACTTGAATCTTGTCTTCTTTAAGCTCCTCTCTTCAAATCCGAATTTTCCCCTTAATTTATCCTTTATAAAAGATTTATAAAATTTATTATAATCATAGGAAACAAAGGAGAATGGAGGAGAAGAGGTTTGGAAGGAAGGAAGCTTGAAAAGCTACTAAATTTCCTTACCTTTTAGCTTGAACTTCTCCTCCTTTTCTTCTTCCTCTTATGCACTTCATCCCCTATGGTTTTCTCTAGTTTTTAGGTAGAGCTTTGTTGACCAAAATGAAGAGGGAAGAAGGGCGCCACTTATATATATAAAGCAAGAAGAATAACTTTTCAAAAATTTCCATTTTACCCTTCGTTCTTGGCATTTTCGTTTCTAAATTGTTTTAACTCCTCTTTAAGAACCATCTTTTCCATTATGAAATTTAGGTTCCCAATTTTGTAAAATGCCTTTGGAATTACTCAAATCAGAGCTAAAACCTTCCTGAATGGATTCGTTAAAGTTTGAGTACACCGACATTGGAAAATATCCACCGAAAGGGTTTTAACTGTCCCAGGGCTTTCCATGGTTTTCATGGTCTCTGAGAACCCTGGAGAACTCAAAACTTTCATTTAAAAAGCCCTCATTTGTGAATTCCAAAATTTACTCAAAATTACAAAAATACCATTACATTTTGTATGTTTTCCGTAAGAAATTGTTTCTTCATTCTAGCTCTATTTTTCTTTTTGTTTGAGCCTAAAATTCTCATTTTTAGGATCTAGAATGCTTCTTAAATTTTTTGGGACCTTAACTACATCATTTTGGGGGACTTTCTTTTGTATCTAGTGAATTTTGTTCATTGACGGAGAAACCGTATATTACGTTTCTCACATTTTCTCTCATTTTTAAAGAACCAGATGTTACAAAGAATGGAGGGGAAAATTTAGATTTGAAGAGAGGAGGCCAAGAAAAGTGAGAAACAAGTAAGAAGAAGCAAGGAAACAAGGTAAAATCTCACTTTTATGGTAGCTACTCCTTCCCCTTTCTTCTCCTTGGTTCTCCCCATGTATGTAGCTCTAAGAAGGCATGGATTTTGGGCAGAATCAAGGGTGAATCCTAGGAAATTGGGTATGGAGAATAAAAATATGCAAAGAAATTCAAGTAAAAGCCATTGGTTTTTAAGATAGCAAACTTAGGGTTTCATGAGCTCCCTTGAAAATATGATTTGATGTAATTGTTTTTAGGCCTAAATGATTGTTTATATGAGCTCTTGAGATCCCTAGAAGGCTCCTCATATGCATCTCCCATCAAGAAAATGAAGCAAACCCACTTGTTACTCATATAGAGCATGGTTTCAACCTGGACTAGAAAGAGTACCAAGGGGACATTTTAATTTGTTCCAAGCCTATTTTTGAGTCATATATGATGGAAGGGGATGAGAGGAAGCCTTAGAAAAATTTTAGAAGCCATAGAAAGTGAGATGGTATCATAGGTTCCATATTATGGCTTAAAGAAGAAACACCTAGCTAGGCTCCTTGATTTGATTGTGGGATGACTCCAAGAGGTTTAAATGGAGTCAAGAATCATAAATAGATGGAGAGAATGGAGCCAAGATGCTGTTTTCTTAAGGTTGCTTCATTAAGTGCATTAAGAAACCATAAAAGAGCCATAAGAACCACCTTGCTTTTCTAGTGAATGTATGGCCTTAGAATTTGATTTAAGAGTATAATTAGCTTCCATATGATGTGTCTAGGCCAAGAGAAAAAATCTCCACCTCCTTGTGTGTGTGAGGCTGAAGGAGAGGACACAAGGCTTAAGGAAGAGTGTGCTTGAGTGGCAAAGGGAGCTCTCTCTACCTTCTCTCATGCATGAATGTGTGCTTACCTTGTCTTGAATATGTGTATGTGTGTTTTAAGCCATGAAAAGTGTTCTAGCATGATTTCATATATTAAGGTACCATGATGATGTTTTATGCATTCAAATGATGTTTTATATGCTTGCCTTGGTTTGCTTGAGTGTGGAGAAGCTAAGAACCTTCTAGCCATGGTGAGGATGAGCCAAGAACCCTTGAAATTAGTTAAGACAAAGTAAAGAGTCTCCCAAGAATGAGGTTGACTACCAAAAGTGAAGTTGAGTCAAAACCTCTTCAAGAAAATGCGTAAGGCAAGTCCAAAATCCATAGGAAAATGGGTAAGGCTAATCCACTCACTTAGCAAGCCTATGTATACTATATATGACTTGTTTAAATGTCAAGGATGTTTCTTGAATGCTCACACATTTCAATATTCCTATACATGCATTTTCAAAGCTTGTATTGCATATTTTATATGTGGTTAAAAGAGAGATGAGCTATTGGGATTCTTTAAATCTCATCCTCTCCTCTCCAATGTCTTAACATGCTAGGTGGAGCAATTGAGTAAGGTAATGGAAGCCACCAAGCCTAGAAGAAGGAGATTGACATCAAAGTGTATGAAAATGCCTAGTTTTGTTTCTTTTGTAGCCATACACATAGCATATGATGTAATCTATAACAACCGGGAAAAGGGAAAAAGAAAAGAAAAGGAAAAGAAAGAAGAAAGCTGAAAATTTTCGAAATTCAGAAATTTTGCTAAGTCTTCTCGCAATAGCGAGAAATGGTCTCGCAATAGCAAGAGTGCCTGTTCGCAATAGCGAAAATGATTCTAGCTATAGCGAGTGCGGGCATTCCATACAAAAACCAGGGGGCTGCTCGCCGTAGCGTGTGCCATAGCGGAAGTGGAGGTCTGGAACTAATACGAGCTCGCCATAGCTAAGGTTAAAACTCGCCATAGCGAAGGGAACTGATACATGCTCACCGTAGCGAAAGTCCATAGCGAAGGTAGCTGATACGAGCTCACCATAGTGAAGGTTAATTTTCGCCATTGCGAGGGTCAGTCCAAAAAAAAGTAAAATGCGAGAATTAACTTCTTTAAACGACCCAACTCATTCTTTCTCTCATATTTGCCCTAGACTTCGACCCAAGGAGAGAAAAGAGGCATGTAAAGTGAGAGAGACCAAGAGAAGGAGGAAGAGCAAAGGAAAGGTAAGCAAGTTTCTCTCATTTCTTCTTAGAATCTTGATCTCCTTTCTTTGCCCTTTCTTTCCATAGTTTTGCTTGTGAAATTAGTTGGATTTTAGGCATGGGTTAGAAGAGGAAAGTGGAAAACACTCTTGAACTCCCTTATTTTCCTTGAAATATGATGATTCTACTACCATGAGAGCTTGAGAGAGAGGAAGAGCTGGTGACATTCTAGAGAGAGAGAGAACCCTAGGTTCTTATGTGTTAGAAGGTTTGCTCTAAATTAAGTTATGAGAGAGTAATTTATGCTCTTTGATGTGTCTAGGCTCAAGTGAAGCACCTCCATCAAGGTGTGATTGTGAACCTAAGAAGGGAGAAGAGAAATTGAAAGGGAAGGCTTGTGTTGGCTCATAAGGTAGCTCTCGTTCCACTCTTTCTTGTTGCATTCTTGGATATAATGGTCATTGTATGCTTGTGTATATGCTTATTGTATAGAATATGCCATATGCTATTGCTTTGATGCATTGATACCAATGTGCTTGTGTGTTGGATTATGAGAATTGCTCGGGTGAGGTAGTGCCGAAAGTCCCTTGAGATGGGTGAGACAAGGACAAAAGTCTCATAACCGAGTGAGGCCAAGTCAAAAGTCTCTAAACTTGGGTGAGGCCATCCAAAAGTCCCTAAACTCGGGTGAGGCTAGACCAAAAGTCCCTAGAGCTTACTTGTGGCATTGTTGTGATTTCCATGGCATGTACAACATGTATTATGTGATTGAGAATGGTTGAATGCTAAATTACATGCTTTGACTTGTTATATGCCTTGATTGTTTACTTGAATGAGTGCATGAGCTACTGAGATTCCATGAATCTCACCCCTTCCCCTCCCAACTTAACATGCTAGGTGGAGCTCAAGGAGAAGTAAGTGCACACCAAGGAGCCTAGGAACATGTTTAGCTAGATGATAGCTTTATTTTGGTCTTTTGATGTAAAGTGGTGCCAAAATATATATGCACCTACTATTTTTGAGATGTAAATATTGTAGCAAGTGTAAATGTATGGATATATGATGTACAAACTATGTAGAGAGCCAAATTAATGCAAATGTGGGTTTTGCCCCTTTTGTTGAATGTATGCGATAGTGTATTTTGGCCCATATCATAGTGAGTTTGAAATGTATGATGATTTGGACCACATGGACATGTTATATAGACTACTTTCATGCTTTTAAACTTATCCATGAGGAGTGAGAACGTGTGAGAGGCCATTTGGATCCATTTTGGACCTTTTGGGTGCCAAAATCGCCAAATTTGTGAGCTTCGTCAAAGTATGATCAGATGAGCTCTTCTTGCTACGAAATTTGGCATGCCTCTAGAGTTTGTAGATAGCTTCTTAGGAAGCTAAAATGGGTAATATTTGGAGATCTAGAGAATATTTGGCGAATTGTTAAAATTGGAAAAATTTGATAGTTTGGTCATGTACTGTTCCCATAGGTCAGAAATGAAATCCATGGCATTCATGGACCAAATGGAGTCAAAATGTCGTGAAATTTTATACACATAAACTAGACAACCACAGTGACCTATAACAACTAGAATCACCTTAATAGGAGGTCTGTAGAGAGACAATGAACCTTTTGAAGTTCTGTATCAGCATCAGGGAGCCCATCCGACCTCCATTACTCTTCCATCAGTTTTTGGGGTGTAGGAGCTACTAAACTGATCTTTACTTATTTTTTTCCTTTAGTAGACATCTGTAGCTTTCCAAATTAGTATAGTTTGCCTAGATTGGATTTTTTTGGATTTAGTTATGAATTTTCGAAATCCATGATAGTAAACTACACCAGAAACAGAGACAGCCGGACTTCTGTCGCATTTTCGATGTCAAAAGTGGTCCAAATGCTGAGATTATGATTGGAAATTATTTTTAGTATAAATTTAACACTTAGATATTTCTAGAAAGCTACATTTTGCTAGATTCCCATTTTTCTATAATTACTTATGATTTTCCAAAGTTAGAGTTAAAAATCTGACTTTTGGGTCCATGTGAGAAATTGCATTTTTCTGGTTTTTGGTTCCATTCCCATGGCTTATGGCTTGTTTTATGCTATGTATGACTTATATAAATGGATTGTGAGTAGGAAATGTGAATGTTGGGTTCAAGGGACCCACGGGGCAAAAGATGAGTGTTTGAAACCCCATTTTATAGCATGAAAATGCCACGGTTGGTACTGATTCTTTGAAAATTATATGGAATCGAGCCCAGAGGGAGGCTAGATAGAGATAATATATTATGGTGTTACATAATCTCAGGATGGAATTGTTATGTAACCATATAAGCATGTGTAAATACCCATATATTTGATGTATAAATGAGGTTTGATGCCAAATGAATGATAATGTAGTTTTTGGATATTGAATGGCAAGAGAAAGTGTATGCATACTTGTGTATGGCATGGGGTGAGGTAGTGAGTTTTTGATTTTTGGGTTTATACACCTTTGCAACAAGTTTAGAGAGCCATTTTGGTGCATTCCCACATGCTCAAGTTGTGATGACCCTAACTTCTAATTATTGTAATTAAGGCTAAATATGCAATTAATAATCCTAAATCAGGGTTAAGAGTCATTATGACTAATTACATTCAGAAAATACAGGAGATTTTAAATCTTAATGTTATTAGAGTCATCAATGATATAATTACAAGCATTCATGTACATAAGTAAAAGACATCTCTAATTAAAGGCCTTCAAATCAGTCCTAATTTGTTTTCAACTCTCATGAACTCTTTACAAGTACTCCTAAGTCATCCCTTAATATTGTCATAGGAAAAACCAAAGTTTCTAGGTTAATATAAGAGTTTTAGGATGTTCGCCGTGGCTAAATACTTTTACGCCCTGGCTAATTTCTTTCGAGTTGATTCCTTATATTGTCATTGATTTTGCCGCGGCTAAACCTCCTGGAACCTACCTCACTCGCCTCTCGCTATTGGCTGCGACTAAATCCCACGTTCGCCACGGCTAATTCCTCTTTAGAACACCTGTGACATTTTCACAAAATTTTACCGCGACTAATTCCCATTTAGCCGTGGCAAATTACCCTCTAGACGACTCCCAATTTGGCCTCTCACATTTCACCGTAGCTAGTTCTACTTCTCATCATGGCGAATTGCTCTCTGGTACTTTCGCAGGGCAACTTCACCTCTATTGGTCGTGGTTAATAATATTTTGGCCACCTGCGAAATACCTTTTGATCTTACAACTTCTAAAACCTTGTCTTATACTCTCCACTTTCCCTTTAATGACACCCTAGGGCCACTTTACCTTAATTGGTAGGGCCTCAATAGCTTTCACTAGTCTAATTTATCTAACTTATCTATCATTACTAGTTTAAGACTTAAATGTTAATTTCTACTCCTCCAACTACCCTATATCAGCAAGTTCATAGAGTAAATACAGTAAGAATTCATGAACTATCAACAATTAACATTTAATACACATCTCATTAGAGGTTTTCATACATCAATGGTTCATATCAAGATCTAATGTATCACATAATTACATTTCCTATCATATGCCATGTCATAAATTTAACAAAGTTCATACATCAGGTGTTATAAGTTCATACATCCAATACCAAGCTAAGATGAGGCCTAACTCCTCAATAGATACATCGTAAGTAATCTAAATATAAAAGCCTACACTTAGCAACATGATGGCATGATGATGCTATACAAAAAGGAATATAAAATTTAGCATCCATTTTATCTAAATCAGTTTAAGTGTAGCCTTTTCCATATATTGTTGGAACTCATGGATTTTCATCTACTTGCTTCCCTTTATCCTTACCTGAAGAGCCTTCACCTGAAAATATAATCCCATGAAACGGGGTGAGATGCGAATCTTAGTAACTAAGGCAAATTCCATTCATATATTCTAGTTTAATTCACATATATGCATGATTTCATATAAGTAATAGAAAAATGTACTAGCCATATCAGTAAATGAAATAATTAGGCTATCTATGATTACTATCCCATACTAGCAATCACAATTCCACATGTTAAAGGGCAATAACACCGGGAGAGGCCCGTCCACCGCACCCACTCCCCAATAAGCACAACTAGGGATAGTGCATTTGGGGTTTGATCATAACCTAGTGCCCGATCAAAGCACATGCACGGGTGGCCATTGCACCACAGCTCCACCATGGACTCACAAGGTCTAATCATATATAACAGATAGCTAACTAATTCATTTAGCATCAAAATCATAATCATGCAACAAATACAAAATTAAAATAGACATATGCATGGAATTAGCATAAACCCATATTACCTCACTTGTAGCCAATCCTCTAAGAGCCAATTGAATGCTACTACAGCCTATGGACACAAAATCAAGCCATTACTATCCCTAATTACAATTTATATCAGCAAACCCATTACTTGAGGAGTTAAGCTATATAGAACTACTCAGAAACACTTACCCAATCACCAAAAGCGTCTAATTTTGGGCTTTGCCTTCCCTAGACCAGAAACATCAAAATATCACTCCAAACCATAAGAAAATTCACATAAAATTAAGGCTCATATTATAAGTCTACTATGGGGGTATTAAACCAGTAGAAAATGCATCAAAATGAAGAGTTTATACTTACCTAATAACACTCTCAGCCCCAACCTACGAAATTTCACCAAGAAAATCCCAAACAACCATATTTCAGATTTTGGGTATGGTGAAAATGCTCCAAATGAAAAACTAATTAGGCTAAAATGAAGAGAAAGAGAATGGGATTAAGTTATATAACTATTACCTTGGCCAAATCTTGCTTTAGAAGTGGGAAATGGTGGAAATATGTCAAGAACCCTAGCCTCCTCTTTGGACCTCCGAATTTCCCTTTTGTTTCTTCTGTTTTTGCAGAATGGGGGTGGCTAAATTGGTTTTTAAGGTTTTAAGTAGGGTTCTAAATGGGTTATGGGTCAACCCATCAACCTAAGTACCTATTAGGCTCCCACTAGTTGTTGGGTTGAAGTTGTAATTTGTAATGTCCAGTTTTCGTTAAATGATGGAAACAGGCACGCTTTTAAAGTAAGTCCCCTGAGATGAGTAATTCAAGGCCAAATAAAATTTGGATAAAATGTTAAATAATAAAAAAAGAGGATTTGAGCCTTGAATTACCCAGAAACCAGGGTCGAAGTGATTCGAAAAATTTGCCAAAAGGCTAGTGACATTTTCGTAAATAAGTGCAATTTTGGAAAAGCACCTAGGAGGGCTTTTTAAATGAAAATTTTGAGTTTCCTAGGGTTCTCAGAGGCCCCAAAAACCATGGGAAGACCCAGGACTGGTAAAGACCCTACGATGAAAGTTTTCTAACGTCAGTTGACCTAAACTTTGACCGATTCGTTCGGCAGGGTTTTAGCTCCAATTTGAGTGATTCCAAAGCCATTTTTCTTAATTGAGAATCTAAATTTTATAATGGAAAGATGGTTCTCAAAAAGGAGCTAAAACAAAGGAGAAACAAAAAGGCAAAGTATGAAGGGCAAAATAGGAATTTTTAAAAAGTCACTTTACCCTAGCTATATATAGGTGGCACCTCACACTCTCCTTCATTCACTTCAGAATTTCTAGCCCCAAATCAAAAGAAAATACCTTGGAGAGTGGTGCACAAAGAGAAGGGAAGAATGAGGAAAGATTCAAGACTTTAGGTATGGAATTTTGCTTGTTTTTCATGCTTTCTGTAACATGTTACACTTTCTCTCCACCACTTTCTTCTCCTCTTTTTCACTCTTCTTCTCCATGATTTCTCTAAAGTTTTGAGGCTTTTTTGAAGGGAGAACAGAGGGGAAAGTTCAAATTTCAAGTAAGGAGGCTAAAGAAAGCAAGAACAAGCAAGGAAATCCAAGGAAAACAAGGTATTTTACAATTCTTCCACTTGGTCTTCTTCCTCCCTTCCTTGAGCATTTTGACCTACACTTGGATAGATCTAAGGATTCAGATTTTTAACCAAACCAAAGATGATTCTTAGGTAATTGATGGAGAGGAATAAGAATATGCAAAGAAAACTAAGAAAAAGGCATTAGAAAGCAAGATGCAAAACCAAGGGCTTCAAGTACACCTTTCAATTTCTGAATTTGTAGGATGCTTCCTAGGTTTAAGTTAGAGTATAAATGAATTCTTGAGACACTAAAGATGCTCCCCACAAGCTTCCCCCTTCAAGAAAACCAAGCAAATTTCATGAAGGCCATTAAGCTCCATAGCCTCGGCCTAAAGAGTTTCTCATAGCTAGGGAGAGTTTTAAATTTTTCTAAGGCCATTCTTGAGTCATAATTGATGAATGAAAATGAAGGGAGGCCTTGGAAAAAATTTAGAACTCATGGAAAGTGATTTGGTGTCTTAGGTTCCATAATATGACCTAAATAAGCAACATGGTGCTAGGCCTTTTGTTTTAATGATGTGATGACTCCAAGAGGCTTAAAAGGAGTCAAGAATCATATTTGAGAGTAAAGAATGTGGCCTAGAAATCATTTGAGGGGTGTTGCTTCATTAGGTGCAAATATGGACCATAATGGAGGTTGTAGAGTAATCTAGGGTTTAAGCAAGTTGCATGGCTCTACAAATTGTTTCGTAAACTTAATTGGCTCCCATAATTTGTGTCTAGGCCAAGAGACACTATTTCCACCAACTTGTGGGTGTGTGGCTAAAAGAGGAGGCTTGAAAGCTAAGAAAAAAGTGTGTGCTTGTATACAAGGTAGCTCTCTGCATCTTCTCTCATGCATGGATATGTGTTTAGCTTGTTTTAGAATGTGTGTATGTATATTTTCAAGATTTGAAAAGTATGCTAGCATGCCTTTATATGCTATGATGCTTGATGCCATATTATGTTTTTAAATGAATCCATGATGTTTGTACGAGTTTGCTTGAGTGTGGAGAAGCCAAGAACTCTTCCCTTGGGTGAGGATGAGCCAAGAACCCTTGAGCTTGGTTGAGACAAAGTAAAGAGTCTCCCAAAAACAAAGTGGGCTCCCAAGAGTATGGTTGAGTCTAAAGTACTTAAAGAATGGGTGAGGCAAGTCTAAAATCCATGAGGAGAAGTGTGAGGCCAATCCAAACACTAGGTGAGCTCTTAAATGTCTTGTATGATTGATTCACATGCTAATGTTGCTTTTAAAATGCCTATGATTTATACTTTCTCCATGCATGCATTTGTGAAACTTGCTTGCACATATTATGTGTGATGGAATGGGAGATGAGCTATTGAGATTCTTGAATCTCATCCCCTCCTCTCCAATGATCTAACATGCTAGGTGGACCAAGCAATTGTGGTGAAGGGAGCCAACAACCTTGAAGAGGGACAATTGACAAGCTTATGTCTATTTTGGAACCATAATGATGGTTTATAATGTATATGAGGTTGTATATGTACTATAAATGTTGAAACATATGTAAACATACTATTATGTGATATTTAGATGTATGGAAATGATATATGACTATTAGCACATGTTTTGAGTATGTAATGTCATAGTATAGAGATTTAAAGTTTGATGAATATGTGTATAAATGTGGGTTGAATGGCCAAAATGAGATGCATGAGGTTTGGGACCATTTGGGCAGCTCACACAAGTCTTAAATAAGCTTTTAAACTTGCCCAAAGGGTGCCAAGACCAAGGGAAATCCATTTGGCAATTTTGGTACCCAATATGGGGCCAAAATTGATCATAATGGAACCCTATGCCACTTTTTAGCCAAATGAGCTAGTCTTGATCTGAAATTTGGCATGAAATTAGGTCTCATTAAGAGATTTCTGGGAAGCCAAAGATCATAATTTTTGGATGTCTATAGAATATTTGATGAATTTTCAAAGTTGGGATTTTTTATAGATTCTGGTATGGGTACTGTTCATACTGGCACTTTTGAATTCTGTGTCACCCGATGTCCAATGCTTATAAAATTTTATATACATAAACTAGAGGTCATAAAATTTCTGTGGCCATCGAGACCACCTCATTTGGAGGTCCGAGCAGAGAGTTATACATGCTTGAAATTAACTATCAGTATCAGTAGTGCCCCAGGAGCTCAGTTACTCTTCCATCAGTTTCAGCTATCTAAACGTATCGGTTTCATCCTGTAATTATTTTTAGAGTCAATTTAACATTTGTAGCTTTCCAGAATAACCAAGTTTGTGTGATTTTGATTTGTATAGAATTAGTTATGAATTTTTGAAGTTGGTATCAGTAAACTGAACACCAGCCCAGGCAGTCAGCAATGTCGGTAGCTTTTTGGATGTCAAATGTCTTGTGTGATGAATGTTGTGACCTGAACATATTTGTAGTGTGAAGTAGACATTCTAAGCTTTCCAGAATAGCCAAGATTTCATGATTTCGAATTATCTAGATTTAGTTATGATTTTCCAAATTTGGGTCAGAAAATGGAGTAAATCTGGCCGAAAATATGCTTGTTTATTTTGAGCTCCATTTCGGTTTCCATGAATTGTAGGCATGTTTTTGTGATGCAAATGAGTTGAAATAATGAAATTAAATATGAGGAAGTATAGTATAAGCTCACACAGTCCACGTGACACCAAATTGAATTTTTTAGATATAGCGCAACGCGAGAAAGTCTATTATTTTTATCCTCTTTCTCCTATACTCTTATGGGATTGATAATATAAAGCTTATAAATGACATAAAATGAGCTAGAAGTTATGGTGTTACATAATTCATTGGACTAACTTCAATAATTCAAACTTTTAGTTGGGTTAGGTCAAGTTTTTAAGAGCCCACTTAGTTGAGGTCTGCATAAGGGGTATTGGGTCAATTACAAAGACTTATATAAGATGGGCCTTAGGCGTCTATCTCATTAAGTCAGATTGAGCCCTCCCTAGGTACTCTCTCTTGGGCCAAGTCTCATATTAAAAGGTTGGGTCTGCACCTTAAATTATTGGGCTTCCATTAGTCTCTAACCTTGGCCTACTTAATTTAGTTTGGGTCTAGATGGGGTTTATAACTTAATTAAATCTCAAACTCATATTAATAATTTATTTTTCTTTTATTTTCATTCACTTAACTTGCCCAATTATTTTATATTAATTATTCTTAATTAACCCAAATCCATGATTAACACCTTAATTAATTTTGAGGTGTTACACAAGTGGTCATGGTTGCCTTAGAATTTGAAATAGATAATTTGGACTCCTTTGATGACACAAAATGTGCTATTTTGCATCCCGATATCAAGATCTGACCAAATGAATGAATTTTCCTATGAAATTTTGCACACATATAGATCTTATGTAGAGCTATTTGGAATGCCAAAGGCTAGATTATTTAGAGTTATGTGGAATTAATTATAAATTTCCAAAATTGGTATTTTTCTGCTGAACTAATGCAAACATTGTTCATATAGTTAGAAAATTATACTATGTCATTTGTGGGCCAAATGATGTGCAATGCTCATGAATTTTATAAGAAAATACTAGACATGATGAGATTTCCATGGCCACCAAGATCACCCCAATTGGACCTTTGAGCAATGAGATATGAATTTTTGAAATTGGAGATTAGTACTAGGGATAACAGTTGACCTCTGGTATTGTTCCATCAATTGATGACTAGCAGCCTTTGTTGTGGTCTAGATTTATTTTTATCATAATATAGACATCCGTATCTTTCTAGAATGGTATAGTGTGTATGATTTTTATTTTTTTAGAATTAGGTATGAGTTTTGAAAATCCAGGCATGAAATCTGGAATTCTACCCGAGGTTGCATCAATGAATTTTATGTGAACACTCCCTTTGCTCGAGGTATAGGCCACTTCTTGAACTTGTTATAAGTTGTAATTGTGTATTTAAATATGTGGATAAGATGGATGAGTTCATATGGCCCACAGGACAGTGGGAGAAAAAATTTCCCATGACAAAATGCAACTTATCCATGATTTCCAATGCCATTATATTACTTCCTATAGAACTAGCATGAGATAAGGCATGGAAATTGCAAGTTGAGTCTTAGAATTATGGTGTTACACCTAGGTTGTGATATTTGATACTATTATTATCTATATTTTTCCATGTCTATGAGTTTAAATGAAATGTGACCATTTGATTGGTCTGGATAGTCAATTTTATAAGGGAAAACTGTCGAATTTTTCTTAAAATATCATGTGTATTTTTCATTTTTATCATCAAGATAAAATCATACTAACAGATTATTACCTATGCATACATAGAATTATTGTAACACCATAATTTCTAACTCAATTCTATCACATTTACATTATCATATAATACATTCCATGAGAGGAAGTAAGAAATTTTCATTAAAATACTACATTTCCGTACATTGCGTCTTGTGCAAAAATCCAAATCAGTGTGATGTAGATCGTGTGAGCTCATACTATACCTTCTCATATTTAATTACATCAATACAATTCATTTGAATCATAAAATCATGCCCACAACTCATGGAAATCAAAGGAGAGCTCAAATTACTTAAGTGCATTTTCAGCCAAAATTGGCCCTTTCTCTAACCAAATTTTGAAAAATCATAACTAATTCTAGAAAAATAAAAACCATGCATTCTTAGTCATTCTAAAAATATATGGATGTCTACTTCACACTACAAATATGCCCATACCATAACATTCATCACAAAGGGTGTTTGACATCTGAAAATGTCTAGAGGTCAAACTACCTCCTGATGCTATCACAGATTCTATAGCAAATTTTGAAAATGTATAATTAATTTCAAAAACATCCAATCAATGTAAATAATAGTAATTAGGAAACCTGTGGATGTTAGTTAGAGGGGAAAAAGACTTCCAGACCATTTTGGCAGCCCAAACCTCAGAATTCAATAGAACAGTAACTCAGGTCGAGTAAGGGTCTTGATACTGGATAGAATATTCAAAAATTCATATCTCCCACTCTAGACCTCCAAATGAGGTGCTTCTAGTTGGCATAAGTCACTGTGAATGTCTAGTTTCTTTGTGTAAAATTTCATGGCAATTGGACATCATTTGGGCCTTATGTGATAGAATTTATTTTTAGACCAAATGAATAGTATAGCAGACCAAAATTAGAAAAATTGCCAATTTTGAAATATTATCAAATATTCTGTAGACCTCTAAAAATTATGATCTTTAGCTTCCCAAAAATCTCTTAACAAGCTCTAAATGTTTGCCAAATTGCAGATCAAGAAGAGCTCATTTGGCCAAAAAGTGATATAGGATTCCATTATGGTCATTTTTGGCTCCATATAAGGTACAAAAGTGACCAAATGGTTTTCCTTTCGTCTTGGCACCTTTAGCACTTATGTGAGTTGCCCAAATGGTCCCAAACCTCATGCATCTTATTTTTGCCTTTTCATCCACACTTACGCATATTTCCATAAAGCTATTCATGAGACTATAATGCCATAACATACTTAAATTACATTCCATCATTCACATAACATATTCTTTCATTCCTACATCACATAATATCATAATTACATATGTCTCAAGGGTCATAGACCATTTACAATAATAATATACATCATTAACCATCATTATAGTTTAAAATGGTAGAAACTTGACATATTGATGTCAATCTTCTTTCTGCAATGTGGTTGGCTCCCATTGTCATGTCCACTTGGTCCACCTAGTATAGTAGATCATTGGAGAGGAGGGAATGAGATTCAAAGAATTCCAATAGCTCATCTCCCATTCAATCATACATAATATATGCAAGGTAAGCTTTAAAAATGTATGCATGGATATCATGGAAGTCATGAACATTCCAGAAGCAAGCTTGGCATGTGAACAAGTTATACAAGACATTCAAGAGCTCACCAAGTGTTTGGATTGGCCTTACACTTTTCCTCATGGATTTTGGACTTGCCTCACCCATTCTTTAAGAGCTTTAGCCTCAACCATACTCTTGAGAACCTACTTTGCTTTTGGGAGACCCTTTGCTATGTCTTAACCAATCTCAAGGGTTCTTGGCTCATCCTCACTATGGTTAAGAGTTCTTGGCCTCTCCATACTCAAGAAAACTCAAACAAACATCATAACATCATTTGAAAGCACAATATTCATCATGAATCATGACGTATAAAATCATGCTAGCATACTTTTCATGGCTTGAAAATACATATACACACATTCTAAGACAAGCTAAACACACATCCATGCATGAGAGAAGTTGGAGAGAGCTACCTTGCACACAACACACACTTTTTCCTTGGATTTCAAGCCTCCTCTTTTGGCCACACATCCATAAACTTGTGGAGATGGTTTCTCTTGGCCTAGATACAATTTATGGAAGCCAATTAGGTTCATTGAATAATCTCTAAGGCCATACAACTTTCTTAGATATTAGATTGCTCTATAAGTTCCATTATGGTCCATAAATGCACCTACGGAAGCAACACTCCTCAAATAATTTCTAGGCTCCATTCTTTCCTTTAAAATATGATTCTTGACTCCTTTTAAGCCTCTTGGAGTCATCATACCATTAAAACAAAGATCCTAACATCATGTTACTTTTTTAGGTCATACTATGGAACCTAAGGCACCAAATCACTTTTTATGAGCTCTAAATTTTTTCCAAGGCCTCCCCTCATTTTCATTTATCAAATATGACTCAAGAATGACCTTAGAAAAGTTTAAAACTCTTCCTAGCTATATGAACTTCCTTTGGTAGAGCATATGCATGGTTTAGGGCTCCTTGAAGTGTGCTTTGTTTTCTCAAGGGGAGAAGCATATGGGGAGACTTCTAGGGATCTTAGGAGCTCATTTAAACTCTTATTTAAACTTATGAATTATCATACAAACTCAGATTTTGGAAGGTGCACTTGAAGCCCTAAGTTTTGCATCTTGAATTCTAATGACTAGCTTGTTGTTTTCTTTGCATATTCTTGTTCTTCTCCTTCAAATACCTAAGATTCACCCTTGGTTTGGTTGAAAACTTAGCTCTATAAGGCTACCCTTACCTAGGTTGAAATACCCATGAGAGAAAGGAGGAAGAAGATCAAGTGGAAGGATTGCATGATACCTTGTGTTCCTTGATTTTCTTATTAGTTCTTTGCTTTCCTTGGTCTCCTCCCTTGAATTTCAAACTTTCCCTTCTGTTCCTCCTTCAAAATAGCCCTTAGAACTTCAGAAAATTCCTGGAGAAGAAGAGGGAAAAAGAGGAAAAGAAATTGGCTAAGAGAAAGCATGAAAAACAAGCAAATTTCCATACCTTAAGCTTGGATTTTCTCCTCCTTCTCTCCTTCCCTTGGTGTGCCCAAAACCCTAGCTCTCTCTTATGAAATTATGTAAAATATTCTGATTCCAAATGGGGGAGAAAGTAGGGCACCACCTATATATAGGAGTAGGAAGGTGACTTGTTTGAAAATTCCAATTTTACCCTACATACTTTGTATTTTTGTTTCTCTTTCATTTTAGCTCCTTTTTTAGAACTATATCTTTCTTTATAAAATTTAGGTTTCCAATAAATAAAATGCCTTTGGAATCACTCAAATCAAAGCTAAAACCTTCCTGAACGAATTCATCAAAGTTTAGGTACACTGACATTGGAAAACGTCCACCGGAGGGAATTTACTGTCTCGAGGCTTTTCATGGTTTTCAGGGCCTTTGAGAACCCCAAAGAACTCAAAAATTTTATTTAAAAAACCCTCTTGTGTGAATTCCAAAATTTGCTCAAAATTACGAAAGTGCCATTATGTTTCGTAAGCTTTTCCTAAGAAATTATTTCTTCATTCTAGCTCCATTTTTCTTCCCGTCTGAGCCTGAGATTCTCATTTTTAGGAGTCTAGAATGCTTCCTAAATTTTTTGGGACCTTAACTATCTCATTTCATAGGACTTCCTTTGGTATCCGGTGAATTGCATTCGTTTACAGAGAAACTGTATGTTACATTTCTCACGTTTTCTTGTGTTTTCAGAGAACTGGATGTTACAATTGGAGAAGCCCATATGATATATGTGCTTTGATTTAGTAATTTGGATGATTTGGATATGATATCAATGAAATGTGTGTTGAAACCTCTAATATTTTAGATGGTAACAACAAGAAGAGGCAGACCAACTAAGGTTCCTACAAGCAATGTTGCTACAATAACAAGAAGTAATCCAGCAAGTTCAAGAGACCCTAGGAAAGAAAGAGAGTGAAAGAGAAAGCACCCCTTAGATGCAGCACCTGCCACTACTCACCGGGGAGGTTCTTCTAACACAAGTGCCACCTATAATATTAGATTTTTGTCAAAACGACAAAAATAGATACGTTTTCAAAGCAAGTCCTCTAAAATGAATTAGTTAAGGTTTCAAAAAACTTTAGTAGCATTCTAGACTCCAAAAAATGAGAATCCCAGGTTCAGACGAAAAGAAAAATAGAGCTAGAATGAAGAAATAAATTTTAACGAAACGTAATGGCATTTTTGTAATTACATGCAATTTTTGAAAAACTCATAGGAAGGCTTTTTAAATAGAAATTTTAAGTTACTTAGGGTTCTCAGAGGCCCTAAAAAGCATGGGATGCCTAGGACAGTTAAAACCCTTCTGGTGTATATTTTCCAATGTTTGTTGACTTGAACTTTGATGGATTCATTCAAGAAGGTTTTAACTCCAATTTGAGTGATTCCAAAGGTATTTTATAAAATTAGGAACCTAAATTTTATGATGGAAAAGAAGGTTCTAAAAAAGAAGCTAAAACAAAGTTAAAACAAAAATGCCAAGACTAGAGGGCAAAATTGGAATTTTTAGAAAATAGAAGCTTCTTGGATGCTCTTTATAATTCACCCTCCATCTTTCCTTTACTAGACCAACTTATTTCTGCCCTCAAACCAGAGAAAGAAGCCACCTCTTAGGCATATAAGGAGAGGAGATTTTGAAGGGATAAAAGCCAAGAAAAGGTAGGAAATTTCATGGAATTTCAAGCTCTTTCTTTAGCAAGTTGTTTCTCCTTCTTCTCCTCTTTATTTTCATGGATTTGATGATGTTTTTGGATCTTTTTTAGGGTAGAATAGAGGGAAAATTTTGAATTCAAGGTGAGGAAGCCAAGAAAGGTGAAAAACAAGTCAAAAGGAACTAAGAAACTAAGGTATTTTGCCATCTCCATGCTTAATCTTTCTTCTTCCTCCTCTTGTGGGTGGTTCGACTTAGGTAAGGCCAACCCTAAGGGGTTAAGTTTCTAGCTAAACCAAGGGTGAATCTTAGGAAATTGAGTGTGGAGAATAAGAATATGCAAAGGGAATTAACTAAGAACCATTATATTTCAAGATAGGAAGGCTAGGGTTTTTGGTTGCACCTTGAACTCTATCATGAATCCTAGCCATATTTTATGATGTTTAAGAGTTCATATAGACTCCTAAGACACCAAGAGAGCTTCCTACATGCTTCTTCCATCAAAGGAAGCAAAGAAATTCCAAGGGTGCCAAGAAGAGTATATGCCTCGGCCTAAAGGGTTCAAAGCACCTAAGGGTAATTTTAATTTGTTCCAAGCTTATTTTTGAGTCACATATTGTAACACCATAACTTTCTAGCTTATCTCATGCTATCTCCATGTCTCACATCATGAATTTCATGAAGAAGCAAGGAAAATGGCATTAAAATAATGAGTTTCTTTGCATTGCATAGCATATAAATTTTTCTTTCTATGTCTTGTGAACCATGTGAGCTCATGTATTACATACTCATATTTAATTACACTAATACAACTCAAAACCATCCAAGGAAGTGGCCTAGAACTCGTGCAAGTGAAAGAAACACATAAAATTCCATAGTGTAGCCTCGGCCAGAATTGCATGCTTTCTGTCACAAACTTTGAAAAATCATAACTAATTTTAGAAAAATAAAAATCATGCACTCTTTACCATTCTAGAAAGCTACAGATGTCTAAATTATGGTAAAAAATATTCCAAGCCATGGGACATCAAGTATAAGACGTTTGACATTTGAAAACCACCCAAGGTCTCAGCTATTTGGGCTGCTGTCACAGGTTACTATTATAAATTTTAGAAATTCATAACTAATTCTAAAACAATCCAACTTATGAAAATTTAGTCAATCTAAGAATCTAAAGATGTTAAATTTAAGGGAAAAATATCTGCAAGCCATGTGAAGACCATCTGGGAACTGAATTATGATGGAATAGTACTGAAGGTCCAGTGGGGCTACTGGTACTAATAGTAAACTTCAAAAATTTATAAATCTCTATTCAGACCTCCAAATGAGGTGATCTTAGTGGTGACAAAAAACTTATAACCTATAGTTTATTCTTGTAATATTTCACAAGCATTGGATATCATTTGACTATTGAATGACACAGAACACAAAATTGACCATATGAATAGTACATGCACCAAAACAACAGAAAAATCCCAATTTTGAAAATTCATAATTAATTCTACGGAGTTCCAATTTTTTTGAAATTTATCTTTTTAAAAAGCTCTAGATAAGGTCTACATGTGTGCCAAATTTCATAGACAAATTCGTTCATTTGGTTAGATTTTGACATTAGGTTGCAAAATGGCTCATTTGGTGTCATATAAGGGGTCCAAATGGTCCATTTCAAGTTCTAAGGCAACCATGACCACTTGAGCATGGGAATGCACCAAAATGACTTTCTAAACTTGTCTTGAAGGTGTATAAACCTAGATTTCTCAAACTCACTCATCCACCCCATGCTATACATAAGAATGCATATGCTAACTCTTGCCATTCAATACTTAATTCATGCTATCTCATACATTTGACATCAATCTCATTCATACATCATACATTTGGATAATTAAATATCCTCATATGATTACATAATAATTTCATGATGAGATTACAACATATGCCATGTATATGGCTGCAAAAGAGACATAACTATGCCATTTCATACATTTTGATGTCAATCTCCTTCTTCTTGGCTTGGTGGCTTCCATTACCTTGCTCAATTACTTCACCTAGCATGTTAAGACATTGGAGAGGAGAGGATGAGATTCAAAGAATTCCAATAGCTCATCTCCCTTTCAATCACACATAAAGTATGCAATACAAGCATTGAAAATGCATGCATGAGCATATTGACATGTATAAGCATTCAAGAAACATTCTTAGCATTTGAACAAATCATACATAGCATACATAGTCCCTCATTTCAATACTGATTGGCCTAACATATATCTCATACTAGCACTGAAGAGCTGCTACCACTACTAATGCTAAGTTCTGGTGGGATGCTAGCTATCATAATAGTTTTACTCACTAGAGACATACTATACCACTTACCTTATATAAAAATTACACCTGACCCCCTTCTGAATGCATAAGCTAGCATGTGGGGATCTCTCTATCCCTTGATCAGGGCTACTGTCTGCTAGGTAGTGGTTCGTCTGGCTCTAAATCTGGAAAGCTAATTTCTTGCTTTCCTCATCCTATATACTATGCTCATCTCTAAAGAGAGCTAGTCAGTGGTCTAACTATTTGAGTAAAGCCTTCATATCTTTGTAGCAACGATCTACCAGACTCAAGAGATCTATAGTCTCTGAGACAAAGGCTAGTTGAAACTGTACTAGTCTTTGAGACTAACTACTTTATAAAACTATCTCAGGCTGTCATCTTATCAGAGAACTATCATGCTATGGCTAGGGTTCTTTGTAACTTTGTGGGATATACTGTGACCCCTGGGTCTACTGTGACCTCTCAGAGCCCTACTAGGGTCTACTACAACCCACTATGCTATGTTGGAATCTTTTGCGATCCATCTCTGGGAGACGTCAAAGCCTAAGATTACTATATCTGACAGTAATATACATGTTCACTAAGTATGGTTACTGTTGCTCATAATAGCTGAGGCTAAACTCAAAAGTACATCATACTCTTCATGCGAAGTAGGTTCTGTGTCATCTGATTCTCTAGGATCCCATCATACTGATGCTAGGGAGCATTTTAAATCTTCATTCATTACTCTTTATAGGATCCTCAGATTTTTACTTCAGCCCCTTTTTGCTTGGGCTTTCTTCCCTTATGCTATTGGCTTACATACTTACATATACTCGTTTTAGCCCTTCTCTCATATCCTGTAGTTCTTACTATGCCCATGTTATACTTTTAAGTGCTTTGGCACTAAGGCATCTCACCCACTGAGCATGGTAAATATCTCTAGTAGGAGAGAGGCCATACACTGGTCCTTATTCATTTCATTTATATATACTATAAGGGACTTGAGCTATGCATATTAAATCTGAACATTCTCTACTGGGGATTCCTCTCTGCATGCTTTTCTTACTATTTTGGTATTCCTGGAATCCCTTTTACTTTTCTTTTCTACTCATTTCGTTCTTTAACTAACTAGGATACCTTTCGATTATCGGGATACTTTAGTGATTGATGTCATCGTTTGCTACGCACTCAAGTCATATTACTATTAGGTTAATCAGGCCTAATATCATATGACTAATGTTGCAAGTAAACATAACATCAAACACTAATACACGGGCACCTCATGACTGAACTCAAGGCCATTATCACCTATATATTGCAAGTTTTCCAATAATCTTAAGTACCTCTCTCTTACTTTTCTCTATCAGCCCTATTCTCATAGAGTGCTCAGGAAAAGTAGGATTCTTCTTCTACTACATCCTGAGATCTCTCTGCATTGCTTAACTATTTTACTTCGAGTAGTATCATACTAGAAAGGTGTCTATGCCAAGGACGAGTGTTCTTTCTTAAGCACTCAAGCACATTAACGAATATCTATTCTCAATCTAGTATGTCCTCAGCTTGAACACTATCATATCTTCTCTTTCTACCTTTCTTATCCTCTTTTTTAGGTAAAAGGATATCCTATTACTGGCTGTTTCTATTACCAATTCAAGTTTCTTTACGCTCAAGAGCACCTACATTTTCCTAGGGTTCCTCCACTTATTCACTCTCTGTAACATCAAGGGGGTCTACTTTTCACTCATACTCTTACTCTGCTCTTAGCTAGACCATCCTTTGGTAAGAAGAATTCTATTTCATATAATCCTAGGAATTTCATTATATTGTGCTCTTTGCTAACACTTTTTTTCAGCAAAATATAAGACTCACCTATTGAGGCGGTCTCTAGCTTCCTCGAGCTTTTCTGAGGGTACAAAGGTACTAGCTACTTTTCACAGCATGTTTCTACGTTCAGATTAGAGTTAGGCTTTCTCTCTGTTCAGCCTCTTTAACCTCACCCTGGAGCACAGCATACTATTTCTAGGGTTTCACTAACCTCATCCAGGATATGTACTTTCACTATCCAGACTCTATCTTACTGAAAACTTATGCTCTACTGGGTGCTCTAATCATTCACGTGCCTTAACCCTATATTATTCTCATATTAAGGAGTTCATCTAACTAACTATCGGAACCCCTATCTATTTACCTTTCTGGGCTTAGCTTACTCATCTAATCATGACTAAAGCGAGGGCATCTTTTCTGTAGCTAGTTTCTTAGCTCTTCCTCGCTTCCTTTATTATTATACTTTATGACTTAGGGGGTCTATCTAGGGGAATTTGCTAACCATTACTGGGTGGTTTCCCCAACTTAAAATGTCTTATCTTTCGTTTCTCAATCCAGGGAGAACTTTCACTGGGCCTTTCATTTGCATATCTCACTTGGAACGATGCTACTGGTCATCTTCCCCAAGCTTCAGCTTATGCTTAGTCTAGGTTAGGCATCTCATAGGACCTATAGCTTACTAACTATCCTCATTCTCCTCTAAGCCTTTATCACTGGGCTACTCATTCTTACCTCCAGGTGTTACCTATGAGGTGCATCTCTCTAAGCCACTCACTATGTGCCTCACTGCTGATAGTCTTATCTTACGTTATTTCGAGGCTACACTAACATTTTATCATTCAGTGTCTCACAAGGTAGCACCCTAGGTTGGAGTCAACGCCTTAAAGGCAGATCTCTATAACCTTACTATCCTTGTGTCTAACTTTCTCTGTATTAAGCTCTTTCCTTAGTTTCAACTACTAGGCCTATGAACTTTTACTAACTTTCCATGACTATTCACTACTCTTTTATCAAGTTGGCCCAAATATGACTAACAAGGCATTCATGGTGCCATTCGCCGCAACTAATCAACCTCAGGTTCACCCTAGTTTTCCTATCTGAGTATTGGCTGCGGCTAACTTCTTAATTGGTCGTGGCGAGGAACTCTCTAGTTTACCTCGCTTTTTTTATGGAATAATTGGCCACAGTAAAGTAGTTAATTGGCCGTAGCTAACGGCCTCTAATTAGCTTACTTTTTCAAGGATTGGATCTTCATCTTTAGCTACCAACCCGAGCCTTACCGCCTCTACATCTAGCCGATGACAAAGCTAGAGGATTCTACCTCTTGCTTTATTCATGCATAACTATCTATCATTTCAAGGCTGTTGGGCTCTAGAATGTCGCTTGTAATTCAAACCTCTACCTTGAGGGAATTAGCTTTTCGGGCTCTAATACTTATCTAGACATTCGGGTGTCATGGCTAAGGGTAACTTTCCTTCTCAATTCCCTTTAAACTAGTCCTGTGCAGCCGCAATCTCATTTCATACCGCACTGCATGTGACGACCCTAGGTTCTAACATCTGTAATTATAGTTAAATACATGATTAATAAATAATGATCAAGGTTTGGAGTCGTTGCAACTAATCACATTAATAAAATATAGAGAAATTTAAACCTTGATACTACTAGGATCGTCAACTAACAACCATAACGGGAACATGCATAAAAAGGGTTTTTACCATCATTAAAGGTTTAGGATTCATCCATTAATCGATTTCAACTCACAAAAACATCCCACCAATGCACTCATGCTATTCCCTAACATTAGCCTTACTGAAATTAGGGTTTCTAGGTCAAATATAGGAGTTTGGGGACCTGCGCCGCGACCTGGGACCTTCCCGCCGTGGCTAAGTTAGATTCTGGAGCTTAAAAACCAAGTTTTTAAAGCTGCGCCGCGGCCTGGAACTCTTGCGCCGCGGCCAAGTTGCTATCGGGAATTTTTCTGACTTTCGCCACGACGAGTTGAATTTGCGCCGCGGCGAGTTTTGCTACTGTAACCTCCCTAATTAATTTCCTCGACTCGCGCCGCGGTGAGGTTATGTTCTGTCACCCCCTGGGTGATTATTTTCACTCCGCGCTGCGACGAGATTTCTCAAGCCACGGCGTCCCTCGCCACTGTCACTCCCTAGGCCATGGCGAAGCCTTCTTGGTCGCGGTGTGACTCCCTTCTGTAGTTGTTTTCACTATATTTCGCCCCCTACACTCCATTTCTCATCTTAGGGACACCCTAAGGTCACTTCCCCTCATTTTATATGGCTCTAATGGCATTTATCTACCTTATTTATTTAGCTACGCTTCCATTACCAATTCAAAACTTATATGCCTATTTCTTTCCTCTAATTACCTCCTATCAGCAAGTTTATGGAATAATAACAACACCAATCATGCACCATTGATATTTAACATTAGATACACTTTCCATTATTAGCCAATTACAATCATGAAGTTCAATTCCATGATAATCGAACACAATCCCTATACTTGGCAACTCATGATGCAATGCAGCAATGATACAAAACTAACAATTCAATTACAATACATTTTGTCAAACTACCAGACCTATGTGCTACCAAACCATTTAACAGGCTCTCGTTAATTTTCTCCTTGCCACTAAGAGGTCCGATCCCTGAAAATGTTAGCCCACAACGGGGTGAGATATACAATCTCAGTAACAAAAGGAAATTTTCATATATATGTACAGGTCAATCAATCCAAGGCAATCTCATGTCATCAATATCAGAATCATCAATTCAATTGGCAAATGAACTAGTTGAGCTACCAACGACTACTGTCCCATACAAGCAATCATATATAACATGTTAATGGCTAATAACACCGGGAGAGGCCGTTCACAGCACCTACTCCATCATGAGCACAACCAGGGCTCAGTGCATCTGTGGTTTGATCATAACCCGGTGCTCGATCGTAGTACATGCACGAGTGGCAGCTGCACCATAGCTCCACCATGGACTCACAAGGTCCAATCACAATAACAATTAAGTAGTCAACCAGTCATTTAACATTTCAAAATTAAGCATGTGTAACAAATAGCAGATTAACATGAGCATATACAGGGAATTAGGAAAATAATCCAGTTACCTCAATGAAGCCAATTACTCTTCCCCTAGCTACCATAATAATCCAAATGTACACCAAGCCTATAACAAGAATCATTATCATCATTTCTGATCACAATCAAATATTCAAAGAGTTGAACTACTAATAACAGACTAGAGGTTACTCACCTAATTACCATGGGATTTAACTTCGGATTCCAATTTCCCCACACCAGAAATTTCCATAGTTCACTCCAATTTCTGGGTAATTTCACATAAAACCAAAGCCCATATCATAGGTCAACTATAGGGGTCTCAAACTAACAGAAAATGCATCAAAATGGGGGTTTAAACTCACCTAATACCAACCCCAACCTCAACCTACGAATTTCCTCAAGGAAATCCCCAAACACCCACATTTCAGATTTTGGGTATGATGAAATTACTCCAAATGAAAAACTAATCGGACTAAATTAAAGAGAAAGATGAGGGGATTAAGTTGTATAACTATTACCTTGGCTGAATCTTGCTCTAAGTGTGTGAAAATGCAGAATTCTTGCCCTAAACCCTAGCCTCCTTCTCCACCTTCGAATTTCTCTTGTGGTTCAGCAAAATGAAAAGTGGCTGAAGCAATTAGGGTTTTAGGTGGGTTTAAGTTGGGTCAAGGGGCTGGGTCATGGGTTGCTCCAAGTCCAAACCCAATTGGGTTTTCAGATTTTGCTTATTGGGCCAGTTTTCAATTGTTGGGCTGCAGAATTTCATTGGGCCAGTTTTATACATTGGGTTACTGATGTTTAATGGTGTTTGGGCCCAATTTGAAGGGCTCAAGGGCTTGGGTCTGCACAAGGGTTATTGGGCCACTTAATTGAGCCTATACAAGATAAATCTTGGGCCTCTATCTCATTAAATTAGTTTGGGTCTGCCCCTAACCCATTAGACGTCCATTAGTCTCTTATCACATTTCATTAATTTGGTCCTAGGTGAAGTTTCTATCTCAATTAATTCTCAAGCCCATATTAATAATTTATCTATCTAAAATCCCTATTTACTCAACTTGCCCAATCATCCCATATTATTTATTCTTAATTAATCTTAATCCATGATTAACACCTTAAATTAATTTTTTTGGGGTGTTACATTCTCCCCTCCTTTTAGAAATTTTGTCCTCAAAATTAGACATACCTTACTCAAATAATGCAGCATAATCCTTCCTCATAACTTCTTCTGTTTCCCAAGTTGCTTCATTCGGAGTAAGTCCCTTCCATACTACCTTTACCAGGAGGATGTCCTTATTACACAGCTGTTTGACTTTTGAGTCCACAATCCTTTCCGGTCCAACCACATAAGACAAATCATCTTGTAGATGCACATTCTCATGCTTAATGACATGCATAGGGTCTGGGTGGTACTTTTTCAGTTGGGACACATGGAACACATCATGCAATCTGGCCAGGTTTGGAGGTAAAGCAATTCTATAGGCCACTGGTCCTATCCTTTCAAGGATTTGGAAAGGACCAAGATAACAAGGACTGAGCTTTCTTGTCCTGATAGACCGTCCTACCCCTGTCACTGGAATAGCCTTAAGGAACACATGGTCTCCTACCTCAAATTCTAAGGGTCTCCTTCTCTTATCCGCATAACTCTTCTGCCTACTCTGGGCAGCCAACAATTTCTTTCTGATGAGTTCTATTTGATGGGTGGTTTAGTCCACTATATCTGGACCTAAGAGACTCCTCTCACCAAGTTCTACCCGACACAAGGGTGACTGACACTTCATCTTTGATAGCTCAGATAGTCTTACCAGAGACTAGTCCCTTCTTACGACTCTCTTGGGGAGGACGTCCTTATCATGTTATTACTTCACTTGGTAACCACAATTCCATTCCCTCTAGTTTACCTACGGTAATTAACATTCCGATCTATGCATATCGTATTCCTTTTGTGTCTGCAGCTAAGTAGATCCAGACCAAGCGACACTTGATCATCTTATAACAAGCTTTAGACACCTAGCTCAAATAAATCCCATTTTTCTCTCCCTTCATAGCTTTTTGTTTAGTTCTGTTTTATATTTTCTCCTCCCCTTTTTTTTCTGGTTCCAATAATTGATCATTGAATGTTCATGTTAACTTTCTTTCCTTCTTAACTCTTAATCCACTTAGGAGATAACTCCTAAATACTTTAACTTAACCATCCTTAATAGTTGGTACCACGAACTATAAGGAATTCCACTTATTTAGCTTGTTTTTTTTTTTTTTGTATCTATTCCACTAATGGCATCAGAGGTAAGTGACCTTATTTCATAATGAAGTTCCATTTGTCCTTCACTTAGATTACCCTTACCTTTCTTTAGTCCAACCTTCTTAACAAAAATGGGTTCTGCCTTTTACAGGTTCATTTAGTTTAAGTTTTCAAGTCTTACATTCTACTATCTCATAAATTATTGCACACATTATCCTTATTTATTGTCCATTAGTAGACAGTTCATTATTTCCTTTAGATGTGTAGAATTCCCCTCTCATTTTCAATTAGCGCCTAAGATTACTCCTTCTCGTTTGTCGGGATTTCCAAGGGTTAAAACTAGTATGAAGTCTGATCTCACCACTAATCTCTTGAAGGCACCTAAACACTTTAGGTTCACCTTCTACATAATTGAAATCAAACATGATCTTTCAAGTGAAAATAAACATGATATTTCAGGTCTAGATTACATTTTCTAGTAAGACTTGATCTCAAGGGTGAGAATACCTTGTCTAGAGCATGAAGGTAATTCGGTAGGACTTAGGAATGAATTTCTTTAAATCTTACAAGTCATACTTTTAGTGAGTGGTTTATTAGACAACATAATTTCCATCGCTTGCCCACAACATTAAGAATTTCCTTGTTGGCTCCTGATGATGGTTAATTATAGACAACCTGATCACTTCCCCTCAGGGGTAACCAACATAGGAAAATCCTTAATAGATTCTTCCTTCTCTCTCTTTCTTTCTTGTATTTTTTTTTTTTTTTTTGCACTTGCAAAGGCATTACCATAATTACATACATGTGACTCTAAAGATTACCCTGATCAATAGATCCCAATATCTCATTTTACCTCTCAGTTACTACAAGCTTTAGTAGTTAACTTAATGGCATCTCTACTTATTTGATGTCAACTGAACATCTCTTTGGGTTTTATGTCATTATATAGTCCCAAAAGACTGCACTCCCGTATCTTCTAATCCTTAACTAAGATATTTTCATATAAGTATAGTCATTCTTCAATTAGCACACCCCTTTTTTTTTTTTTCTAATTTGGAAATTCATCATAATTCCCTAAAGAGTGATGAAATAATATCTTATCAACAAGGTTTAAGATCCTATCTACAAGATCTTGTATTCCTTAATGTGAAATCCGAGACCTTGTCAATAAGGTTCTCTGACTGCAAGTACAAGGTCATTTAACCATACATTATAGCATACAATATGAGATGGTATGATAGTTTTCATCCTTACAAAATGGTCTATGCCAACCACAGCTAACTCTTTCACTCCCCTAAAAGTTTTTAGGCCTCAATTCCACGCCTAACTATTGGGAGTTAAATTAACATAATAAAGAGACTCAGTGAGTCTTTTCATTGTTAAACATTCCCTAATTATCAATAGATCAAGTAGGGATTCCCAGTGAGAGAACTCAAGTGTCATTTACCACTAGTGTTTCACCCTTCCTCGTCAATCATTATACTATGGTTTATTGTAATAACATAAGTTAGTTGCATTGATGCCATCTCTCCTTCATTTTCCCGAGTTATTATCCTAGATTAGGGAGTTCTCTTTCAAAATTAGGGAGTTTTTCTACCACAGTAATCATTAGTCCATCCTGAATTCCCAATGTTACCTCTGCCTCCTTAATCACGCCACACGTGATACATGACAATAGAATTACCAGTGGTGGAATTAGGGTTCGCCTTTTTAATATTAGCAGACAATGCTTTGCTGTGGCCATACACATGCTCATTACCCCATGGTGACTATATCTCAACCACTTGTACTCGCACAGGTACAATTTTATTCTCTTTTTAGATGGGTCTTTACCATCAAGATCTCCTCTTTACCTTCTAGGAAGAAATTCTACTTAGCCTAGTTTGATGCCAATTTGGTGGTTGAAATTCATCAAATCATATGATGAGCGACATGCCCCGCATACCCTTAGCATCGAAGTGCCGATAAATGAGCACGTCCCATGTGCCTCTAGCACCAGAGTGCTGTAAAATCTTATCTTACACTCCCCGAGTGTATCATGCACATAAAGTGCCTCTAACTACCACCCAAATGCACGTCAACACATAGCATAAGTAAACTAAATTACACAAGAGACAACATGCACAAGCACCCCGTGCCAGTGCACCTCACCTTTATCACGCTAAAGGGTTGTCTTTCCTCTTGTCATAATCTCTCTCTCTGCCTTAGTACACTAAGGGAGGAGCCTCAAAGCTCTCAAGATTCCTTTTAGAACATCATCTCCCTTAATCTCTTGCTTTAAAGTCAATATACACATTTAGAAATGGATTCGACAATCCTAAGGTTTTTCTTGCCCTCTTTCTTATCATTATTAACTAAAGATGGCTTACTCACTCTAATAGTTTAAATAAAACTATTTGAAACATTCTTTAGCTCTTATCGCCCTTATTCATTAGGCCAAATTGTGGTAGCTAGGATCGAGTAATTGTATTCTTTATTAACCAGGACCAAGCAAGTGGGTTAGGACCTCTGTACCTATAAAGTTTCAACTTTGGGGACCCTTTTGAAGTCTACATAATCCTAACTCATTATGGATTGTGCATCACTTCATATATTTAATCAACCACACTTATTTACTACACACTAGTTCCATTATCAATTTCCTGATTGCAAGTAAGGTCTACATCTTACCTTTTTGTAAAGTTCTTATAACTAGTTAGGTGTTTTACTCCATACCATTGCCTTTTAAGTTCTCAATATCACTCTAGATGGCCTTTGAAAAGTTTAGAATTTCACTTAGGTAAAGAATTGCTACTCTTGTTGTGATCAGTTGACTACTTCGATAGGCCAGTCAATTAGTCGGCCGTACCCAATTGGCTTGCTTAGTAAATAGCGGTCAACTGGTCATAAGCGCTATTAGTAGCTTTGTTCATCATCCTTATCAGTTACTTGGTCTCATTCATTCAGTCAACTGGTGCCTCACAGCGAGTGACTGGTGCATCTATTGCGTAGCCAGTTGGCAATAAGCCTCAACCAGTTATTTATCTAGACTGAGACCAATAACCCAAGCTCCGAAGGAAAGAAGGGTAAAATTCTACTCTTTTCATTGGCATTAACTACCTCAAGTCACAAAATTAGCATTACTAAAGTGTTATGAGGTAAGATCTAACTATACTCCATTATTCTCCAAGGTATACTTATTGTGATAGGTGATGCTCTAAATAAAATTCAAGAAACAGTCATTTCAATCAAGTATTATAAGCCTCATCTCATCATTCCTCTATACTTCTTTCCAGCACATAAAGCACATCGATTATATGTTTTCCTAATTAGCTATTCTCAAGACCTAATACCATGCCAAATATGCATCATGATTGCCAAGCTTCTAGTCATAGAATTTAAATTAGAACGGTTGTCCTGAACCATTCCTCTGATACCAACTGTGACGACCCTAGGTTCTAACATCGGTAATTATAGTTAAATACATGATTAATAAATAATGATCAAGGTTTGGAGTCGTCGCAACTAATCACATTAATAAAATATAGAGAAATTTAAACCTTAATATTACTAGGATCATCAACTAACAACCATAATGGGAACATGCATAAAAAGGGTTTGTACTATCATTAAAGGTTTAGGATTCATCTATTAATCGATTTCAACTCACAAAAACATCCCACTAATGCACTCATGCTATTCCCTAACATTAGCCTTACTAAAATTAGGGTTTCTAGGTTAAATATAGGAGTTTGGGGACCTGCGCTGCGACCTGGGACCTTCCCGCCGCGGCTAAGTTAGGTTCTGGAGCTTAAAAACCAAGTTTTTAAAGTTGCGCCGAGGCCTGGAACTCTTGCGCCGCGGCCAAGTTGCTCTCGAGAATTTTCCTGACTTTCGCCGCGGCGAGTTGGATCTGCGCCGCGGCTAACCTATATGGCGCCGCGACGAGTTTTGCTACTGTAACCTTCCTAATTAATTTCCTCGACTCGTGCCGCGGCGAGACTTATTGTGCCGCGGCGAGGTTACGTTTTGTCACCCCCTGGGCGATTATTTTCACTCTGTGCCATGGCGAGATTTCTCAAGCCACGGCGTCCCTCGCCACTGTCATTCCCTAGGCCGCGGCGAAGCCTTCTTGGCCGCGGTGTGACTCCCTTCTGTAGCTGTTTTCACTATATTTCGCCCCCTACACTCCATTTCTCATCTTAGGGACACCCTAAGGTCACTTCCCCTCATTTTATATGGCTCTAATGGCATTTATCTTCCTTATTTATTTAGCTACGCTTCCATTACCAATTCAAAACTTATATGCCCATTTCTTTCCTCTAATTACCTCCTATCAGCAAGTTTATGGAATAATAACAACACCAATCATGCACCGTTGATATTTAACATTAGATACACTTTCCATTATTAGCCAATTACAATCATGAGGTTCAATTCCATGATAATCGAATTACATACACAATCCCTATACTTGGCAACTCATGATGCAATGTAGCAATGATACAAAACTAATAATTCAATTACAATACATTTTGTCAAACTCCCAGACCTATGTGCTACCAAACCATTTAACAGGCTCTCGTTAATTTTCTCCTTGCCACTAAGAGGTCCGATCCCTGAAAATGTTAGCCCACAATGGGGTGAGATATACAATCTCAGTAACAAAAGGAAATTTCCATATATATGTACAGGTCAATCAATCCAAGGCAATCTCATGTCATCAATATCAGAATCATCAATTCAATTGGCAAATGAACTAGTTGAGCTACCAACGACTACTGTCCCATACCAGCAATCATACATAACATGTTAATAGCCAATAACATCAGGAGAGGCCGTTCACGGCACCTACTCAATCATGAGCACAACCAGGGCTCAGTGCATCTGGGGTTTGATCATAACCCGGTGCTCGATCGTAGCACATGCATGGGTGGCAGCCGCACCACAGCTCCACCATGGACTCACAAGGTCCAATCACAATAACAATTAAGTAGTCAACCAGTCATTTAACATTTCAAAATCAAGCATGTGTAACAAATAGCAGATTAACATGAGCATATACATGGAATTAGGAAAATAATCCAGTTACCTCAATGAAGCCAATTACTCTTCCCCTAGCTACCATAATAATCCAAATGTACACCAAGCCTATAACAAGCATCATTATCATCATTTTTTATCACAATCAAATATTCAAAGAGTTGAACTACTAATAACAAACTAGAGGTTACTCACCTAATTACCATGGGATTTAACTTCGGATTCCAATTTCCCCACACCAGAAATTTCCATAGTTCACTCCAATTTCTGGGTAATTTCACATAAAACCAAAGCCCATATCATAGGTCAACTATAGGGGTCTCAAACTAACAGAAAATGCATCAAAATGAGGGTTTAAACTCACCTAATACCAACCCCAACCTCAACCTACGAATTTCCTCAAGGAAATCCCCAAACACCCACATTTCAGATTTTGGGTATGATGAAATTACTCCAAATGAAAAACTAATTAGACCAAATTAAAGAGAAAGATGAGGGGATTAAGTTGTATAACTATTACCTTGGCTGAATCTTGCTCTAAGTGTGTGAAAATGCAGAATTCTTGCCCTAAACCCTAGCCTCATTCTCCACCTCCGAAATTTCTCTTGTGGTTCAGTAAAATGAAAAGTGGCTGAAGCAATTAGTGTTTTAGGTGGGTTTAAGTTAGGTCAAGGGGCTGGGTCATGTGTTGCTCCAAGTCCAAACCCAATTGGGTTTTCAGATTTTGCTTATTGAGCCAGTTTTCAATTGTTGGGCTGCAGAATTTCATTGGGCCAGTTTTATACATTGGGTTACTGAAGTTTAATGGTGTTTGGGCCTAGTTTGAAGGGCTCAAGGGCTTAGGTCTGCACAAGGGTTATTGGGCCACTTAATTGAGCCTATACAAGATAAATCTTGGGCCTCTATCTCATTAAATTAGTTTGGGTCTGCCCCTAACCCATTAGACCTCCATTAGTCTCTTATCACATTTCATTAATTTGAGCCTAGGTGAAGTTTCTATCTCAATTAATTCTCAAGCCCATATTAATAATTTATCTATCTAAAATCCCTATTTACTCAACTTGCCCAATCATCCCATATTATTTATTCTTAATTAATCTTAATCCATGATTAACACCTTAATTAATTTTTTTGGGGTGTTACACTGCATCACTACTTGTCTCTGCATTAAGCAGGACATCTCGGAATGGCCTGAGTATGACTACCAGAGAGAATTGGGCCTCACATACTTTCTCTAGCAAGCATTTTTATATCAACGAGATCATTTTTCATTGTTTATGTCTAGGCTTGCCACTGATCCCGGCTAGCTATAACATCTCATTAAGCTCTAGCTGTCGGTTCACTCAACTCTACTAAAGGTTAGCTCTGCTCAAGCTACTCTAGAGGCCACTCTTTCTCGGTTTCCACTAACTATTCTAAGACCATTCTACAACTTACTCATCATAAACAAAGTCACAAACTATCCTCATACACCCAACATGTCTCATATAAGGCTCTACCTATCCATTCAAGCCTTTTACATAACCCTATTGCTACCTTCTCAAGCCAAATCCAATCTGAGAAAGCCTGAAACTTTGCTCTGATACCAATAAATGTAACACCACAATTTCTAACTCAATTCTATCACATTTACATTCTCATATAATACATTCCATGAGAGGAAGTAAGAAATTTTCATTAAAATACTACATTTCCTTGCATTGCATCGTGTGTAAAAATTTCAATCGATGTCATTTAGAGTGTGTGAACTCATACTATACCTTCTCATATTTAATTATATCAATACAACTCATTTGCATCATAAAATCATGCCCATAACTCATGGAAATCAAATGAGAGCTTTACTTAAGTGCATTTTTTACCAGAATTGGGCCTTTCTCTGATCAAAATTTGAAATATCATAACTAATTCTAAACAAATCGAAACCATGTATTCTTGGTCATTATGAAAAGTTATGGATGTCTACTTCATATTAAAAATATTCCCAGACCATAACATTCATCACAGAGGGCGTTTGACATTTGAAAATGTCCAAAGGTCAAACTGCCTCCTGATGCTATCACAGATTCTGTAGCAAATTTTGAAAATGTCTAATTAATTCCACAAAAATACAATCCATGCAAATGATACCAATATAGAAATTTATGGATGTTAGCGAGAGGGAAAAAATACTTTTAGACCAGTTCAGGTAGCCTAAACCTTTGAATTCAATAGAACAGTAACTCAGGTTGGGTAAGGGTTTGATACTGGATAGAATATTCAAAAATTTATATCTCCCTCTCTAGACCTCCAAATAAAGGGAAAAAATTCAAGAAAAAGGTAAGAAAAATGTAGAATTTCAAGCTCCTCTCTTTAGCAATTTGATTTCTCTTACTATCCTCTTTCTTCCCATAGCTTTAGCACATGAATTGGTTCTATTTTAAGCCTAGAACAAAGGAGGAATTTTTGAGTTTAGATAGGAGAGTCCAAGCAAAGGGAAAATCATTCAAGAAAGGCTTGAATTCAAGGTCAAATTGTTAGTTTCCATACTTCCCTTTTCTTGTTCTTCTTATGTGCTTTTTGTCCTCTATGTGGACAACCAAGGGGAGAGTGATTTTGGGAGAAAACCAAAGATGAATCGTGTGAATTAAGGTGTGGAAAGTAAGAATGTACAAAGGAAACAAACAAAGAACTATGAAAATGCAAGGTAGAAAGGCTAGGGATTCAAGAACATAACTAAAATTTTATTTTGATATAAGAGTCCCTAGGCCAAAGTAAGTATTTGTATGAGCTCCTAAGATCCCTAGAGAGCTTCCCATATGAAATTTCCATCAAGGAAAGCAAGACAACCTCCATTGATACCAAGGTGAGCATAGGTTCAGCTAAGGGGAGATGAAGCACCAAAGGAGTGTTTTAATTTCTTCCAAGCTTATTTTTGTATCATATATGATAGGAGAGTATGAGAGGAAGCCTTGGAAAAATTTTAGAAGTCATGGATGATGAGATGGAGCTATAGGTTCCATATTGTAGCATAATGAAGCAAGACCTAGCTAGGCTCCTTAAAATAAATGTGTGATGTCTCTAAGGAGTTTAAATGGAGTAAAGAGTCATAGATTAAGGGGGAGAATGGGGCCAAGATCATAAATTCCTAAGGTTGCTTCATTAGGTACTTTATGGGACCATAATTGGACCATTTGAGTAACCAAGTTGTTATAGTGTATGAGGGGTTTTGGTAAATGTTCCAAGAGTATAATTAGGTCTTATTTCATGTGCTTAGCCTAAAGGAATCAAGTTCCACCTCTTTATGTATTTTTAGCCAAAGGAGGAGAAGGACTTTCAAAAGCTAAAGTGTGCTCTTATATGCAAGGTAGCTCTTTCTTCTTTCCCCCATGCATCAGTGAATGTTTACCTTGTCTTTAAATGTGTGTATGTATATTTTAAGCCATGAAAAATATTTTAGCAAGTGTTTAAATTCCATGGCACCATAATGTTATGTTATGCATTCAAATGATGCTTTGTGTATTTGCTTTGATTTGCTTAAGTGTGGTGAAGCCAAGAACCCCTAGCCATGGTGAGGATAAGCCAGAAACCCTCAAGAATGGTTGAGACAAAGTCAAAATTCTCCCAAGAGTAAGGCTTGGTTAAGAGCCTTTTAGAAAGTGGGTGAGGCAAGTCCAAAATCCTTAAAGAGAATGGGTAAGGTTAAACCACTTGCTTGGCAAGTCTATGCATGTTTTATATGACTTCTTGAATGCTAAAAATGTTCTATGAATGATTATGAAAGCCATGATGTCCATGCATGCATTTTTAGACTTGGATTTGTATGTGTGATTTCATAAATCTCACCCTTTTCCTTCCCCTATCTCATATGGCTTAAATGAAACTCAAGAGCTAAGGAATGGAGGCAATGAAGCATGAATAACATTATTTTGACAATGATGTAGCTTATGTAATCTTAAAGTGTGTAGGAATGTCAAAATAATTATGTACATATTATTTTTGAGTTATAAACTAATGAGCAAATGTAATAACATGTATGAATGATGTATGAACCACTTTTGGTGTAAAATCAATGGAAATGTGAGATTTGGTTACTTGATAGCTTGCATTTGCTAGTGTATTCATGGATGTGGGATAGCCAAATGAGATGCATGATGTTTGGGACCACTTGGGTAGTTCATACAAGTTGTATTTATATTTTTAAACTTGCCCAAGAGGTGCCAAACATAAAGAAAAGCCATTTGGACCAAGTTGGTGCCTTATAAGAGGCAAAAATGATCATAATGGTGAGCTACAGAAAAATCCATCCAAATGAGCGCTTCTTGGTCTAAACTTTGGCATACATCTAGATCTTATTGAGAGCTTTCTAGGAACCTAAAGTGCATAATATTTGGAAGTTTACAGAATTTTTGGAAAATGTTTGAAGTTAGCAAAATTTCTGATTTTTGCACTAATATTGTTCATATGGTCCAAAAATGGATCACTATCATTCATGGGGCAAATGATGTCCAATTGCTGTGAAATTGTATAAAGAGAAACTAGACCTTCCTGGTGACTTGTGGCAACTAGAAGCACCTCATTTAAATGTTTAGAGAAGGAGATATGAATTTTTGAAGTTTCTATTCTGTTCCAGGTGCATAGTCAGACCTCCATCACTGTTCCATCAATTTTTGGAGTTTGAATATTTTTGAATTGATTTAGAACTATTTTTTTTCTCTATTTAACATCTGTAGCTTTCCAAATTGATATATTTTGCATGAATTGGATTTGTGTTGGAATTAATTGTGCATTTTCAAAGTTTATATCAGAAAGTTGTATCAATAATATTGGGCAGTCCAACCTTTGTGCCTTTTCTATTAGCAAACATAATCCAGATGAGGCTTTTATGGCTTAAAATTATTTTTAGTGTTAATATCTAGAGATTTCCAAAAAGCTATGGGTTGCTTGATTTTGTTTTTTCTAGATTTAGTTATGATTTTCTAAAGTTGCTAACAGAAAACTGAAATTCTGACCTAAGACAAAACATGAATATTTCTGGTTTTTAGCTATTGGTCCATGGTTTGTGCAAAGTTTTAGGATGTTTATGAATTGTATGGATGGAAAATAATTTGAGAATATTGTTAGCAAGTTTTTAGGGTCCACAAGATCAAACTTTAAATTTTTAACCCCACGTAACGCAAGGAAATGGCATTATTCATTCCCTTTTCTTAGTTTTCTTTGCTTGCACATGAAAGTCACCTTGAATCTGAGAATATGGAGTCTAATAAAGTATGACGTGACAAAGTTATCCTTAGAAAACTTAAAAAATGGCTATAACTTAATTTCTAAAGCTTCTCTTTTAAATCTAATTATATATTCTTATTCCTCATGCTTAATAACCCTTGTCACTACCTTGTTCTGTCTTGAATTCATTCCTTAGTGAGTGGGCCTTGTACTAGATGAAACTACCATGAGAAAAGCAAGCAACAAAAGGCCATGATTCTTACCTTATTTCCAGGCTTTTTCAAGGAGCTTTCACTCAGTTCTAGCTTCTCCTTCCAATTCTAACTCCCTCTTACTGAACCAACCCCAAATTAGTCCCAATTTAGTCATGAAAACCCTGGGATAAAAAAGGATAAAGAGGAAAAGAAGATTAGTGGAGAAGACATGAAAAACCATGGATTTTCTTAACTTTTTGGTTTATTTCTCCTTCCTTTCTTCCTCCCTTTTTGTGTGCCTCTACTCACTACCTTTGGTTCTATTTTGGGGTTGAAGTAAGCAATTAGAAGGAGGGGGTAGAAGTGGAATGTGTTTTAAGGGGGCTAACGATCATTTACACAACTTTTCAAAATTACAATTTAGTCCCTTAACTTGGTTTTGTCCAATTGGACTCATTTCAACTTTTTTTTAGAATTATTTTTTCCATCATAAAATTTAGGTCCTCTAATTCATAAAATACCCTTGGTTTCACCAAAATAAGATTTAAAATCTTCCTAAATGAATCAGTCAAAGTTTTGGTCAATCGACGTTTTAAAATGTAAACTGAAAGGGTTTGGCCATTCTAGGGGTTCCTATAGTTTTTAAGGCATTTGAGAAGCCTAGGACACTCATTTTTTCCATTTAAAGATCCCTCCTTTGAGTTTTCTAAAAGTTGGCCAAAATGACAAAAAATTCCATTAAATTTACTCTGATTTTATTTAGCTATTCTGACTTTGATTTTCAGCCTTCTTTTACCTTGTTTCCTCATTTATAATTATTTAGAATTTTGTCGTAATTTTGTTTAACCTCAAATCATTCAATTTAAAGGACCTCATTTTATATTTTTCTCAGTTTAGGACTTTTAGGACATGTCGGGTATTGTAGTACTAGGATCATCAACTAGCATATCAATCAAACTCACACCAAGAACAAAATGATCATCACATGGGTGTTTCATGGCATCAAAGATATTAAAATGTATCACATTGCCAGCAAACTCTATTTGAAGAGTACCTTCATGCATATTTATAACTGTCTTTGCAACTTTTTAGAAAGGTTTACCTAAGATGAGTGGGGCATGACCATGAAACCTATATCTATCATCCTCCACGTTGAGGATATAAAAATCAGCTGGATAAGCAATGCTTCTATTTGCATGTTACACAACCATTCTAGTAGGTTTCAATTCTTCCACCTACAAAGATAAATACATTGATTTAGGCATAACATTAATGGTAGCACCAAGATCAATCAAAGCATTAGAAAACTTAAAATTTCCAATAGTGCATAGAATTGTAAAAGTGCCCAGATCTTAACATTTAGTAAGCATTATTGGCTATATAAGTATTGAAAAATTCTTGGTAAAATTGGCTTTCTCATTCCCTCTTAGTAACCTCTTGTTGGTACATATTTCTTTAAGAAATTTTGCGTACTTAGAGATGGTCTTAATTGCTTCAAACAAAGGTATATTGACCTCAACCTTCTTGAAAGTCTCAAAAATTTCTTTTTCAATTTCCGCTTTAGTTTGCCTCTGTCCCAAAGTAGGTCTATGTGGAAAAGGCAAAATCTTCTCTGGCTCATCCTTTTTCTTAAACTCATCTAATACTTGTGTTTTTTATGACATCGACTTATCCATGGTAATGGTATCTAAGGATCCCTTAACTTCCTTTCCACTCCTAAGAGTGATGATACTAACATTACTATTATTCCTTGGATTGACAATCATTTGTAATGGCAATTGGCTTAACCCTTGAGACTTCACTTCATTGAAGGAGGTAGCAAACTAGCTTAACTGAGTATTAACCTTTCTTTCCAAATTTTGCATGCTTATATATAGCTGTTATTGTAAATGTTACTTAAGTTACGCATTACTTTCCATAAATTACTTCATCATGTCCTCCAAATTACTTCTTTTTTTGGTTTCGCATGTATAGGGATTGACTATCTCATAGGTTGGGAAGGCTGTACACTGGTCTTGCAACATTATACCTACTCTGTTGTTGCCCTCCTTCATATGTCAAGTTTGGATGATCCCTCCACCTTGTATTGTATGTGTTAGAGTAGGGATTATGCTTTTGTTGCCTTTGCTGCATTGGCCTAACTGGAAACATCCCAGCACAAGTTTCTACCTTATCATCTAACATCAAGCACTGATCAGTAACATGTGTGGCTAAATAGCATATGTCGCATAAGGGTCCCACGAAGGCAATAGAGGTAAATGTCTACCTCGATGTTTAGCACTACAAATAGGAATGCATATGAGTAGTATAGGACTATGCTATATATGTTTGAGATGGAATTGTTTGTGGTTATTGCTGAGCTAAAGCAAGTTGTCAGAGCATAGAGGACATCTCATTAATCTTGCTCTCAAGTCTCTAATCATAATATGGAGCATATAACTCACTAACTCCTTTCACTGTCTGTCTTACACCAAATTGTTGTACATTTAAACCATCTTGTCAATCAACTGCCAAGCTCTTGTAGGTGTCAAATCACCTAAAGCTCTACCAAAAGGAACATCAATTATGTTTCTATCCATGTTCAGTAGCCCCTCATAAAAATACTGAATTAGTAGCTGATCAGAAATTTGATGGTGAGGACAAATAATCTCTTGAACCTTTCCAAATATTCATATAGGGTCTCTTTACTCTTCTGTCTAATCCCACAAATTTCTTTTCTTATTAATGTAGTTGAGAAGCAAGAAATAATTTTTCTAGGAAAAGCCTCTTTAGTTGATCCTAAGAAGTAATAGCACCAAGAGGAAGATAATACAACCAATCTTTAGCTACACCATCCAAAGAGAAAGGGAATGCTTTGAGCTTAATTTGTTCTCCTAAAACTCCTTGTGGCTTCATTGTATAACAAATAACATGAAATTTTTTCAAATGCTTGTGAAAGGTCAACTCTTGCAAGTCTATGAAATCTAGGAAGTAAGTGAATCAACTAGACTTAAGGTATACAAAGATTTTAATAGTGCACATCAAGAGCTGTCAATTCTTTAATAGTTCTTGCATGCATGTTATCATTCAAATTTGCATTCGCATTCAAGTTAGCTTGAGCATCCATATTCATGTTAGCATTCATTTGGTCTTCTTTAGCCATATTATCACCAGCAAATTAAAGTACACAATCAATTCTTTGTACACAATCAAAAGCAGAAGAAGTACTACTACTATTTTCTACACTATCACTATTTTTCATAATCTTTCCTTGCCTTCGAAAGGTTCTTTCAATTTCAAGGTCCAAATCAATCATTTCTCGTTAGAGGACCTTGTCATAAACTAATTAGACAAGCAAAAATTAAGAAATAGCACAAAAATTAGTAAAGAAAAATTAAAATAATAAATCAAGAAAAATAAAGAAAATGTCTAAAAAGTAAAAAATTGCTTGAAAAATGAGAAACTCAAAGAAAACAAAGGAATTTGGCTAATCCAAAGGCTACCTCATAGTTATGTCTGTGAGTTTTGCTCAACACCACCCTAAACATTAAAGTACTAAATTTCAAAATTTTCTAGGCAAGTGATCTAAGAAATATCAAAGCACATTGAAAAATCAAATTGGTAACCGAATTAGCTCAATTCCTTACACTAAAAGGCAAGAGGATTCAATCAAAATTAAACTAACAACCACCTAACATATAAAGACACTTAAAAGCAAGGATAAATGACACAAAAGAAGCTCACAAAAATAAAGAAAATAGATCTAGAAAAATTTTAAAAAATATTTAAAAATTAGAAAAGTTCTCTGAACATTGAAATTTAGCCTAAAAACATAGTACCCAATAGCTTAGCTATTATTTTTTATTAGCACACCCAAAAACCTTAGAAAATAAAGTTTGAGAATTTTCTGGGTAAGTTAAACAAAAATTCCAACAAGAAAAGCAATTGATTCACAACACCAAAAAGACCAAAAACCAATTTCAAAATAAAGCAAAAACTGCACAAAAATAGAGCTAAGACACCTAGAAAACCTTTTCAAAAAATTAAGAATCCAAAGTCCCTAGCAACAGTGCCCATTTTGAGAATTATCTTGTCGAAGGACCTCAAAAGATACTAGGTTGTAATAAAAATTTGTAGATAGTGGTACAACCTAAGTCATTTCCCAAAGAGTTTACTTATAATTATCTATGAAGGAGTTCTCCTAGTGTGATTAAACTAGAGGTGTTTAAAGGGTTTTTGTAATGTCTGATTTTTGTTAAACGATGAAAATGGGTGCGTTTGCAAGTCCCCTGAAATTAATTAGTTAAGGTCCCAAAAAAATTGAGTAACATTCTAGACTCTTAAAAATGAGAATCCTAGCCTCAAATGAAAGGAAAACAGAGCTAGATTGAAGAAACAAATTTTGACAAAAATCTTACAAAAATAATGGAATTTTTATAATTTTGAGCAAATTTTGAAATTCACACAAGAGGGCTTTTTAAATGAAAGTTTTAACTCCTCCAGGGCTCTCAAAGGCCTTGAAAATCATGGGAAGGCCCGGGACAGTTAAATCCCCTCCGATTGATGTTTTCCAACGTTAATGTGCATAAACTTTGATGAATTCATTCGGGAAGGTTTTAACTCTCATTTGAGTGATTCCAAGGGCATTTTACTAAATTGAGGACTTCAATCTTATAATGGAAAAGACGGTTCTAAAAAAGGAGCTAAAACGAAGGAGAAACAAAAATGTCAAGAACGAAGGGAAAAATGGGAATTTTTAGAAAAACCATTTTCCTCCACCTATAAATAGGTGGCGCCTTACTCTCACACTCATATAGCTTCAAATTGTTATGCCCAAAATCAGAGGAAAAACCCTAGGAGAGTGGCACACCAAGGGAGGAAGAAGAGGAGAAGAAATTCAAGCTTTAAAGTATGGATTCTTGATAATTTTTCATGCTTTCTTCCATCCAAACCTCCTCTCCTTCATTCTTCTTTGTTTTCTTTGATTAAAATAAAGTTTACAAATCTGATTTAAGGGAGACACTTAGGGAAAATTTGGGATTTGAAAAGAGGAGCTTGGAGAAAGCAAGATTCAAGTGAGAAAAAGCAAGAAAACAAGGTAATTTCTCCTCCCATGGTTGCTACCTTTGGTTCCCCTCCTTCTCCATTTCGCCTAACCTAAGGAACCCTAGGAGGATTTGATTTTTAGGCAGAACCAAGGGTGACTATAAGGAAAAAGGGTGTGGAGATTAAGAATATGCAAAGGGATTAACAAAAAGTCATTAGATTTCAAGATGCAATTTTTAGGGTTTCAAGTCCACCTTGTAAAATCTGATTTTGTATGATAATTCCTAGGCCTAAATAAGAGTTTGAATAAGCTCCTAAGATCCCTAAGAGGCTCCCCACATGCATCTTCCCTTGAAAAAACAAAGCAAGGTCCATGGAGAGCAAAAACCTCCATTGTCTTAGCCTAAGGGAGATAGCATAGCTAGGGAGAGTTTTAATTTTTTCTAAACCCATTCTTGAGTCATATATGATGAAAGAAAATGAAGGGAGGCCTTGGGAAAAATTTAGAACCCATAGAAAGTGAGTCGGTACTTTATGTTCCATATTATGACTTAAAGAAGCAACATGTAGTTAAGCTCTTAGTTTTAATTGTATGATGACTCCAAGAGTCTTAAAAGGAGTCAAGAATCATATTTGAAAGGAAACAATAGAGCCTAAATTTATTTGAGGGGTGTTGCTTCATTAGGTGCAATTATGGAACCATAATGAGGTTTATAGATCAAGTTAGAGTTCAAGCAAGTTGTGTGGCCTTAGAATAGTTTCATGAACCTAATTAGCTTCCATAAATTGTGTTTAGGCAAGGATAACTCATCCCCACACTTTTGTGTGTGTGTGGTTGAAAAAGGGAGCTCGGATTCAAGGGAAAAAGTGTGTAATTATATCCAAGGTAGCTCACTCCTCCTTCTCTCATGCATGATTGTTTGCTTTACTTGTCTTTGAGTATGTGTATGTGTATTTTTAAGCTATGAAAAGTGTTCTAGCATGACTTTGATTCCATGGTGCCATGATGTTACAATATGCTTTCATATGATATTTATGATGTGTGCTTGGGTTTGCTTGAGTGTGGTGAGGCCAAGAACCCTTAAGATTAGTTGAGACAAAGCAAAGAATCTCCCAAAAGCAAGATGAACTCCCAAAAGTATGGTTGAGTCCAAGAATCTCTTAAAGAATAGGTGACGCAAGTCCAACATCCACAAGAAATTAAGTAAAGCCAATCCACTTGCTTAGTAAGCCTTTATATGCTATGTATGACTTTCTCAAATGATGAAAATGTCTCTTGAATGTTTACACATGTCAACATGACCATACATGCATTTATGAGACTTGTTTGCATCCATTATGTATGATTGAATGGGAGATGAGCTATTGGAATTCTTTGAATCTCATTCCCTCCTCTTCAATGATCTAACATGCTAGGTGGACCAAGTGGACAAGGTGATGGAAGCCAACCACCTTGAAGAAGAGAGCTTGACAACATAATGCATAGTTTTTGGTTCTTTAAGGCAATATTTATGTCAAATGATGTAACCCATGATTGTATATGGTCTATGACCTTTAGAACACATGTAATTATGATAAAATGTGATGTAGAAATGAGAGGATGTGTTATGTGAATGATAGAATATGAATTGAGTATATTATGTTAATGTAACTTCTTGAGTGGCTTTATGCATATATGGAAGTGAAGTAGCCAAAATGAGATGCATGGAGTTTGGGACCCTTTGGGCAACTCACACAAGTCCTAATTATGCTTTTAGCCATTTAGACATTTTGGTATCCTATATAGAGCCAAAATTGACCATAATGAAACCCTATGTCACTTTTTGCCTAAATGAGATCTTCTTAATCTGAGATTTGTCATGCAATTAGAGCTTGTTGGAAAGCAAAATAACAAAATTTTTGGAGGTCTAGAGAATATTTGATGAATTTTCAAAGTTGGCAAATTTTCTGGTTTTGGTCATGTTACTATTCACTCAAGTCTGAAAATGAAATCTATCACACAAGGCTCAGATGATGTCCAATTGATATGAAATTTTATACAAAGAAACTATACATTCCTAATGACCTGTGACAACTAAAATAACCTCATTTGGATGTCTAGAGAGGGAGATATGAATTTTCAAAGAATTTGTCCACTATCGGGAACTTCAGCCGACCTCTGTTACTATTTGATTGGATTTCAAGGCTGGGCATACTTGAGCTGGTCTAGAGTTATTTTTTCCCTCTAGATAACATCCACAAATTTCCATATTGGTATGATTTATATGGATTGGATTTTTATGAAATTAATTGGACATTTTTAAAGTTTGCTGCAAAAATCTGTGACAGCACCAGTGGACAGCTTGACCTCTGGAACTTTTCAAATATCAAAAGTCCTCTATGTTGGATGTTATGGTCTGGACATATTTGTAGGATAAAGTAGATATGTGTAGCTTTCTAGAATGAGCAAGAATGCATAATTTCAAAGTTTCTAGAATTAGTTACAATTTTCCAAAATTGTGACAAAAATGAGCAAAAATCTGACCCAATATGAATATGTATATTTTGTTCTTTCAATTGACTTCCACAAGATGTAGGGCATATTTGATGATGGAAATGAGTTGTATTCATGTAATTAAATATGGGAATGTATTGTATGAGCTCACATGGTCCACATGAGACTGAATGGAATTTTCATACACAACGCAACGCAAAGAAATATATTATTTTTAAGGGAGAATTATAATAAAGGACCCAAAAGTAAAGAAATTTATTCTTGAGGATCTATTACCACTTGTTCTACAATGATTGCCACTGTGTTTAACAACAAATAGTTGAACCTAGTAGTAAGGTGTAACATCCCGAAATTAATTAAGGTGTTAATCATGGATTAAGATTAATTAAGAATAATTAATATGGGATGATTGGGTAAGTAAAGTGAATGGGGATGTTTAGAGAGATAAATTATTAATATGGGTTTAAGAATTAATTGGGATAGAAACTATATCTAGGCCCAAATTAATGTAGGGGGATCATGAGAAGAGGCTTATAAAAGCCCAATGATTCTAGATGCAAGCCCAACTCCTTATCATGAGACTTGGGCCGAGAGGGATCCCCTAGCAATAGCCCAATTTGACTTAGTGAAATAAAGGCCCAATACCCAATTTACATGAGCTCTTATAGTGGGTCCAACACACATTATGCAGACCTAAGTTGGATTGACTCTTGGAATTTAGCCTAACCCAATCAAATTGCTGTAGCCCAATTCATGAAACAAAGCCCAACAAGTGCAAAAAATCTGAACCTACAAGGAATTGGGCCATTGGGTCAGCATACCTCACTTAAACTGAAATTGTTCTGCAGCCCACTTCACCAAACAAAAGCCCAATAAGCACACATCTAAACCTAAGTGGATTTTGGGCTTTAGGGTTGACCCAAACTCATCTAAAACCCTAACCCTTCAGCCTCTCCTTCATTTTGCTGAAACTCAAGAGAGGAAAATTCGGAGGTTTGAGGGAGGCTAGGGTTCTACCAACATGGAGGCTCCATTTCTCACTTCTAGAGGATGATTTAGCCAAGGTAAGTTATATATAACTTGACCCTCTCATCCTCCTCTTCATTTTGGTCCGATTAATTTCTGGGTTTGAGCATTTCCATCTTCATCTCAAATCTGAAATTTGGTGTTGGGTGATTCCCAGCAAGATTTTCGGACTTGGAGGTTAGATGGAGGATTAGGTAAGCTTTTCCTTTCCATTTTGTGAATCACTTTACTGGAAAATGCCCCGAAGGATGTATTATCATAATGGGTTCTGTTATTGTGTGAGATTACAAGGAGAAAATGGTGGAAAACTGAATTTGCTGGGCTTGATGATTGAAATACGATTTTTAGTGCTTCCATGGTGGATTTTCGGAGGTGAGGATATGGGTGTTATTAAGTGAGTATCTCCTTCCCATTTTTATGCATTTTCTGTTAGTTTGAGACCCCTATAGTTGACCTATGATATGGCTTTTGGTTTCATGTGAAATTACCCAGAAATTGGAGTGAACTATGGCAATTTCTGGTGTGGGAAAGTTGGAATTCGAAATTAAATCCCTTGGTAATTAAGTGAGTAACCTCTAGTCTGTCATTTATAGTTCAACTCTTTGGATATTTGATTGTGGTTAGAAATGATGATAATTATGCTTATTATAGGCTTGGTGTGCATTTGGATTATTATGGTAGCTAGGAGAAGAGTAATTGGCTTCATTGAGGTAACTGGGTTATTTTCCTAATTCCATGTATATGCTCATGTTAATCTGCTATTTGTTACACATGCTTGATTTTGAAATGTTAAATGACTGGTTGACTACTTGATTGTTATTGTGATTGAACCTTGTGAGTCCATGGTGGAGCTGTGGTGCGGCTGCCACCCGTGCATGTGCTACGATCGAGCAGCGGGTATGATCAACCCCAGATGCACTGAGCCCTGGTTGTGCTCAATAGGGAGTAGGTGCCGTGGACAGGCCTCTCCCGGTGTTATTGGCTATTAACATGTTATGTGTGATTGCTGGTATGGGACAGTAGTCATTGGTAGCTCAACTAGTTCATTTGCCAATTGAATTGATGATTCTGATATTGATGACATGAGATTGTCTTGGATTGATTGACTTGTACATATATATGGAAAATTTCCTTTTGTTACTGAGATTGTATATCTCACCCCGTTGTGGGTTAACATTTTCAAGGATCGGACCTCTTAGTGGCAAGGAGAAAATTAACGAGAGCCTGTTAAATGTTTTGGTAGCACATAGGTTTAATGTATTGTAATTAAATTGTTAGTTTTGTATCATTGCTGCATTGCATCATGAGTTGCCAAGTATAGGGATTGTATATGTAATTCGATTATCATGGAATTGAACCTTATGATTGTAATTGGCTAATAATGGAAAGTGTATCTAATGTTAAATATCCACGGTGCATGATTGGTGTTGTTATTATTCCATAAACTTGCTGATAGGAGTTAATTAGAGGAAAGAAATGGGCACATAAGTTTTGAATGGGTAATGGAAGCATAGCTAAATAAATAAGGTAGATAAATGCTATTAGAGCCATATAAGATGAGGGGAAGTGATCTTAGGGTGTCCCTAAGAAGAGAAATGGAGTGTAGGGGGCGAAATATAGTGAAAACAGCTACAGAAGGGAGTCACGCCACGGCCAAGAAGGCTTCGCCGCGGCCTAGGGAGTGACAGTGGCGAGGGACGTCGCGGCGCGGAGTGAAAATAATCGCCCAGGGGGTGACAGAACGTAACCTCGCCGCGGCGTAAGAAGTCTCGCCGCGGCGTGAGTCGAGAAAATTAATTACGGAGGTTACAGTAGCAAAACTCGCCGCGGCGCCACATAGGTTGGCCGCGGCGAAAGTCAGGAAAATTCCTGAGAGAAACTTGGCCGTGGCGCAAGAGTTCCAAGCATCGGCGCAAGTCTAAAAACTTAGTTTTTGAGCTCCAGAACCTAGCTTAGCCGCGGCGGGAAGGTTCCAGGTTGCGGCGCAGGTCCCCAAACACCCATATTTGACCTGGAAACCCTAATTTCATTAATGTTAAGGTTAGGGAATAGCTTGAGTACATTAATGGGAGGTTGTAGTGGGTTGAAATTGATAAATGGATTAATTATAAATCTCTAATGATGGTACAAATCTTTCTATGCATGTTCCCGTTATGGTTGTTAGTTGATGACCCTAAGAGTATCAAGGTTTAAGTTTCCCCTATATTTTCTTAATGTGATTAACTGTAATGACTCCAAACCTTGATCATTATTTATTAATCGTGTATTTAACTATAATTATCGATATTAGAAGTTAGGGTCGTCACATAAGGGTCCTTAAAAATAAATTTTTTTCCTTAAACATAATTTTCCCTATTTTTAATCCCTTTTCATTTCCCTTTCATTGAATCTATGAATGTAAAGTATGGGAATGTCATGAAATGAGCTAGAAATATATGGTGTTATAGTTTTGATTTACTAAAATTTAAATAAATTAAAGAAAATAAGAAGAACTAAAAACTTAAAACTAAGTGACGACAATAACTAGGCAAAAAGTGGTAACTAGCTTTTGAATGGACTTCCTAGAATTCAATTATTCTTGCTCCCATTTAATATACCAAAACTTTGATTTATCTTCTTACTTCTTAGTGTATTCTTTACAAAAATTCTTGAATTACCATCTAAGACTCAAATTACTAATTATCAAAGCATTTTGCAATCACAAAGAACCATGAAAAATTAGCCACTTGAGTTAGAAATAAGAACACACAACAACAGTACATAAATGCTCATTTAAGACACTGAACAATTCACTTAGAGATGCTAATCAACTAATTAGATTAAATATTTCCCCAAGTACAAAAATCACACAAAATTCCAGCCACTTAATACATTGACCATTGCACTAAATATCCTAAAAACAAGAGGAAATAACTAGCAAATTGGACAACCATTAAGTCTAGAATTTTTACAAACACTTAGACATCAAAATGAGTCTCAAAATGTGAAATTGCAATTGAAATTATCGAGCAAATAAATCAAATACAATTAGCCACCAAAATCTTCACTTAACAAGCTAAAACTAGTCAAATTAAATAAGGAAATTAATGCTAAAAGCAAGGGATAAGGAGAAGAGAAGTTAGCCAAATTTGGAGATAAATCTTCGAGCTCAAATCTTCATCCATGGAAGTCACATTCTTAGCTAGCTACAAAGGTGATTAGGCTTCCATTAATTTGAAGAATTGATGAAGGATTTGAAGAAGGGAGCCACGGTTTTAGAGCTTGAAGATGGATAGGAATAATGACATCTCATGCTCTCCATTACCATGTCAAACCTAAGCTTCCTTCATTGTAACATCCGGCCTTTCCGTAAACGTGAGAAACACAATGTTCGATTTTTCCGTAAACAGCAGAAATGGGCTAGATACAAAAGGAAGTCCCTGAAACAGAAGGGATTGGGGCCAACCAAAATTATGATAAAATTTTAAATATTAGAAAATGAGGACTTGAGCCTTGAGTTGCCCAGAAATCAAAGCCAGAGTGACTTAAAAAATTTGTCAAAAGGCCAGTGGCATTTTCGTAAATATAGGCACTTTTTGAAAAACACACAGAAGGGCCTTTTAAACGAAAGTTTTGAATTCTCCAGGGTTCTCAGAGGCTCTAAAAACTATGGAAAGCCCCAGGATAGCTAAAGCCCCTCTGGTGGACGTTTTCCAACGTCAGTGCGCCGGAACTTTGACGAATTTGTTCGGAAAGGTTTTAGCTCCAATTTGAGTGATTCCAAAGACATTTTACTTGTTTAGGAACCTAAATTTTATAAAACTTGCCCAAAAGGTACCAAGACTAAGGGAAATCCATTTGGCAATTTTGGTACCCAATATGGAGCCAAAATTGACCATAATGGAACCCTATATCACTTTTTGGCCAAATGAGTTAGTCTTACTTTGAAATTTGGCATACAATTAGGTACCATTGAGAGATTTCTTTGGAGCTAAAGATCATAATTTTCAGAGGTCTAAAGAATATTTGATGAATTTTCAAAGTTGGGATTTTCTATGGTTTCTGGTATGTGCACTGTACATACTGATAGATTTGATTTTTGTGTCACTCGATGGCCAAATGGTGTCCAATGCTTATGATATTTTATATACATAAACTATAGGTCATCAGCTTTATGTGGCCACTGAGATCACCTCATTTGGAGGTCTGAGCAGAGAGTTATACATGTTTGAAGTTAACTGTCAGTATCAGTAGTGCCCTAGGAGCTCAGTTACTGTTCCATCAGTTCCAGATGTCTAAACACATCTTTTTCATTCTGGAATTATTTTTAGTGTCAAGTTAACATTTGTAGCGTTCCAGAATGACTGAATTTGTGTGATTTTGATATTTTTAGAATTAGTTATGAATTTCAGAAATTTGTATCAGTAAACTGAATAACAGCCCAGGCGGCCAGCAACTCTGTAGATATTTGGATGTCAAACGTTCTGTGTGATGAATTTTGTGACTTGGGAGTATTTTTAGTGTAAAGAATACATCCTAAGATTTCTATAATGACCAAGATTGTATGATTTTGAATGTTTTAGATTTAGTTATGATTTTCCAAAATTGAACCAAAAAATGGAGCAAATCTGGCCGAAAATATGCTTGCTTATTTTGAGCTCCAATTCGGTTCCCATGAGTTATGGGCATGATTTTGTAATGCAAATGAATTGTAATGATGTTTTTAATATGATAATTCATAGCATGAACTCACACAGTCCACGTGACACCGATTGCAAATTTTTAGGTATAACGCTATGCAAATAAATTCATTATTTTCATGCCCTTTTTCATGTGCCCTCATGGAAATGATGATGTGAAGCTTATAAATGGCATGTAATGGGGCTAGAAGTTATGGTGTTGCATTCATCATGTGTAAACATGTGTGGGCCCCTTCATTAATCTGTGCATGTGTGATTATGTTTTCATTCCGGTCATGTCAAACCTTCTGCCCAAGACTCCCCCCATATATGCTTCTTCCATGTGATTCCATGTGCTTGGATGTGTATGAATTGGTGAGAGAGAACTCGTGCCTTTGTGGGTGTGGGTAGGAGAATTGGATGTGTTTCAATGTGCATGGATTGGATCTATGAGTGTGTATGAGGGGATGAATGCTGTGTGACATGGAATGTGTTACATGAATGCCATGTATACATGTGAGTATGAGTCTGGTGAAATTTGTCAATGTGGGAATGAATGAATGTATGATTTAGTGGCTGTTTTGTGTGTCTCGTGCTTACTTTTGCCTCGTGCTAGTGCTTCTCATGACATGGAGAATGAAAACCATGGACATGAGATTTGAATGAAGCAACTACATGGAAGAGTGTATGAATCCCATGTGATACATCAAGCCACAAAGTGTGCATGTGCCAGAAAGTGAATGAATAATGGGATTATATGGATGGAAGATGCCTTCTCATATGTGATTAGGCAGAGCCCATATAGGTGTGTTGAATTTGCATGTGTGTGTTTCTTCTAGCCATGAAGTGTGTGTCTTTGAGAAAGTATGTGAGAGAGTGATACGTGTCTCCTACAGATTCCACTTGTAAATGAATTAAAAACCAGCTTTGCATATGGTTCATCTACATGTGTGTAAATGAGTGACGTGAGAGTGTAGTGGAGTGAGCTATCTGTGGAGTCTTCATGAGTTAGTAGGCCCCTCCTCTCTTGGTTGGTTGTGTAGGCATCAAGTGAGGTGCTATTTTTGGAAGAAAAATAAGCCTCTCTCCTCTCTGCCCGAGCTTATATCATATGTTTTGTGCATTATATGTAAATAAATGAACCCATGGCTTCACTTCCTTCTCTAATCATTCTTCCATATTTAAATGTGCTTCCTTTTCATGAAATTCCCTAAGTAAAAAAAAATGAAATAAAAATTAAAGCCCATGAAATGAAATCATCATCTAGAAAATAAAATCATTAAAATGCCTAACTTAGTCAACAAAATTCCAAAAGATAGGATCTTATTTCCTAAAGTAAATAATATCCAATTAAAGCTTATGAATAAAATGTCACATTCTAAATTTTCTATAACTACTTACATAACTAAAGTAACGAAAGAAGAATAGCAAGGAACAATCTTAAGTAAGTATTAGGGAACTAACCAAAGTTAATTAGGAATTAAGGGATTTAATTAGGACAAGAAAGGAAGACATATTAGGAAGCCTTATTGAGACATTAGTTTGATAATTTATTTAGCAAGGAAACATACATTCACATACATGGAAACGTAGGTAGGTACACTCGGCCATGTGATAGCCATTCACTTAGCCTTGTATATCAATGACAAATACCTAAATAAACACTTAAAAAAACCTAAGTACCATAAATGCCTTGCATGGTCGAGAATGTGGTGTAGGAACAAACATATACTTATAAATTGGTGGTTACTATGAATGTATATATATGTACATGATTAGGTGGTGCCTTGGGACATTAGAACCAAGCACTTCATGAGGCCATCTGTAATATCCAATTTTCGTTAAAGGATGGAAATAGATGCATTTTCAAAGCAAGTCCCTCGAAACAAATTAGTTAAGTTCTTAAAAAATTTAAGTAGCATTCTAGACTCATAAAAATGAGAATCCTAGACTTAGACGGAAAGAAAAATGGAGCCAGAATGAAAAAATAAAATTAAACAAAAGATTGACGAAATGTAATGGCATTTTTGTAATTTCAAGTAAATTTTGGAATTCATATAGAACGCCTTTTTAAATGAAATTTTTGAGTTCTCTGGGGTTCTTAGAGGCCTTGAAAACCATGGGAAGCCCCAGGAAAGTTAAAAGTCCTCCGGTGGATGTTTTCTAATGTTGGTGGACCCAAATTTTGACAGATTCATTTGGGAATGTTTTAGCTCCGATTTGAGTGATTCCAAAGACATTTTATTAAATTGGGAACCTAAATTTTATAATGGAAAAGGCAGTTATAAAAAAAGAGCTAAAATAAACTAAAAATGAAAATGCCAAGATGAAGGGGCAAAATTAGAATTTTTGAAAAGTCTTTCTTAACCTCCCTATATATAGGTGTCATGCCCCACCACTTCATTCACTTAGCCACATTTGTTTCTGCCCTAAATCAGAGGAAGAACCCTAAGAGTGAAGTACACCAAGAAAAGGAGAAAGGAAGGAGAAAAACAAGATAGGAAGGTATGGATTTTCTTGGTTTTTCATGCTTTCTCTTTAGCAAACCTCTTCTCCTCCATTTCCATTTCTTTCCTATGGTTATATTGAAGTTATTGGATCTACTTTGAGGGCAGAATAGAGGGCAATTTTGAAATTAAGGTGAGGAAGCCAAGGAAGGTAAAGAACAAGCAAAAGGAACCAAGGAAATCAAAGTATTTTGGCATCTTCACTTAATCTTCCTCTTTCCTTCTCTTGTAGGTGGTTCGACCTATATATGACCAGCCCTAGGGAGTTGAATTTCAAGCTAAACCAAGGGTGAATCTTAGGAATTTAAGGGAGGAGAATAAGAACATGCAAAGAAAACAACAAAAGAACCATGGAAAATCAAGATAGCAAAGTTAGGGTTTCAAGTGTCCCTTAAAAAATCTGATTTGATACAATAATTCCTAGGCCTAAATGAGTGTTTGAATGAGCTCCTAAGATCCCTAGAAGGCTCCCCATATGCATCTTCCATTAAGAAAACAAAGCAAACTCCATGGAGGCCAAAAGAAAGCATAGGCTCGGTCTAGTGATAAAGGCTATTTTCATACATTTTATTTCCCTTAATTTAGATATTTTGATGAATAACTATGGCTTAATAAGTTTTATTAGGTGGAAAATTGATTTTAATAGAACTTTTGCACTCTAGGAATTTATTTGCAAAATTAATGAATTTAATGCATAAATTTATCTTAAATAATTTTGTAAATATTTCTATTTGATTTCTTTCACTCTTTTGTGCAGATATTTAAGGGACATTTGGAGTTTGAATGGGAAATTTATTTTGGAAGCCACACTTTACAACTAAAAAGAGGGATTTTTAGATGGAAAAGGATGCATCGTTCATGGGTTTTGTTTCATCCACATTCTATGTAGCATGCATGGTTTCTTGTTTTTTTCCACGTGGTTGCACTTCCATCTCTACTTAACACAATGGTTGCATGGGCTTTCTCATTTACACAATGCCATGGCTCTGATGATGTGGGAAAAATGAAACTCAAGTAAAACATGGAACTAAAAGAAAGTAAATACCAAGGTTTCAAGGAAAAAAAAACTCACAGGCTGCATGTGGATAGTACAATGCATCATGCATGAGCTTTATCCACGTAGCTCTAGTAACACAGTAGCTAAAACAAGAAGCATGGAAGAGTAAAACAAGGGAGGAAGAGAGCTTGGGTAGCTCTCATGTAAGCTACACGGGCAGAATGAAGGAGATGACATAATTGCTACGGGTTACAACAGAAACGTGGAAGAAATGAGCTGAATGAATGGAGAGGAAGCCTGTGACAACATTTGCAAAATGGAGGCAACCTCTATTTTAGAGAGCTAGACGAAGGAGAGAAGCTAATGAAGAAGGAAAAGTAACTGCACATGCATGTAGAAAAATAGGGATTGAAGCAATGGGTTTGGAGAGACTCACATGGAGCTGATACAGAAGACATAGAGCATAACGAGAAACAAACAAAGAATCAATAAGGAAAGCCACGAGCATGTGAAGGACATGAGAAAGAATTAAATAAGGCAACATACGTGAGATGATAAATAAGCACGTGAGAAGGGAGGATTGAATGCATGATTCATTAAACATACATGGGCATAATGTAATTCATTAATTTGAGCCACACATCATCTTATACATGCAATAAATCATCCATTCCATTGTATTATTCCAAGGAGAGAGTATCCATACTCAATGGACCATCCACAACACATGAGGCACATGATTTTTAATGAAGGGCTAGATCAAACCATATGGGGAGTAGCACGTCAAAGAGGAATGAATTTTAATCCATCATGTCATTCTACCGTCATTATTCATTCCACGCTACATTCCATTTGCATACACAGAACATGCTCCTTCATCCATTGATAAATGCTAATTCTAGACATATTAATTCTCCTAAGCTTAGGCATTTTGATGAGTAAATATGGCTTTAAAGGTTTAATTAGGCAAACTTTGATTTCATTAGCCATTTATGCAGTTTATGAATCAATTTGCAAAATTTTGGAATTTTAATGCACAAATTTTTTTAAATGAATTTTGTGAATATTCCTATTTCATCTCTTCCATTCTTTTTGTGTAGATTTTCAATGAAATTTGGAGCTTGAATGGGAAATTGAATTGAGGGAGAAATGGAGCTTTAGGTGTGCAAGTTTCTTAGAAAAAAAAGTTTAAAAACAAGAGAATAAAAAGAGGGCACCACAATCATTATCATCCATCTTAGTCATGCACATTCCACATTAGGAGCTTTAAAACTTCACTCATCATACAAGGTTTTACTCACATAAAACTTTTTCACCTTCCACTCTTCCATAACCACGAGTCCAAGCACACACTTGCATGCATGGGACCTCGTTGCTTTACTCTCCTTTCACCCTACGTAGCTTGCTTGGATATTCACTCCCATCCATTCCCTCACTCACCTGTAGCATTCTTTCACTTGCTTCATTCACACCTTAACACCAACATTATCTCACGTGGAAAAGAAGAGGCAACATGAGTCCATTCATCACTTCACTCTATTTCACTAACAGAACATAATCACTAAGTTACATGTAAGCTGCCACTTCACTCACACACACAAAGAGAATAGTAGTTACAGGAAGTATGGGTTCTAGCTAAGAAGCAACATGATTTTTAAGGCTCGAGTTTCTAGTTTAAGAAGGAAGAGGCTATGGTTTTGAAGGAACAAAGAAGGGCTAGAATGAGTTGCAAAGAAGAAGCTATGGGCTGGGCATTCTATGAAGGAAGCAATCTCTATTTTGGAAAGAAAAACGCGATAGCCTTGCATGGAGAAATCCACGTGAGAAGCTCGAGTTTAGTGTTGTGAATAGAAGCTGGAGCATGCAAAGTTGATGTGGATGAAGGATTAAGTGAAAGGAAGCAGGGCTGGACAGCAATGTGGAAATCGATGTGAGAAGAGAGCTCGAGTTCTACATGTTGGGCTAGACGAAGAAGCTTGCACGAGCTGGATTAAAAGCTACAGATCACATGGAAATGATGCAAATGAGGCTACGGGCAATCAAGAAAAGAAACAAGTAGCTGAGCACGTGGATAAAATTAAATGAAATATATGCAAGCCACGTGAAGAGATGAAAGTAAATGCACACGGATAGAACGTGGCTGCTGAAGAATCACGAAGGAAGTCCATGCATCAATTCATCCACGTCAGAAGCAGCTAAGGGTTCTAGCAAGAAAAGCATGTGAGATTTTAATGAATTATAAGCTGGAATTTAGCTATGACTGACGTGGGAGTAATTGCAAGGTGATGTAGCTATGGGCTGACGTGTATTAATAAAGCACAAGCTGGAGATTGAGTGACCTGGAGGAAAAAAATGCATACAGCATGAGGAATTAAGGGAGATCAATGCGAGCTGAGGGGAGTGTCATGGGAAATAAGTGAGCTATGGGAAATGAACAGAAGGACTTGACGTAAAATACTAGAGCTTTAGAGAGGCGAAAAAGGAGGGTCATTCATTGATTTCTCCATGGTTGAAGCTCTCATCATCGATTTTCTTCTGTTTAAACTCTCCATGGCAGCTTGAATCATCCTTGGTGGCTAGCTGAAGATTGAAGACTCCTAGCTGCAGATTTGAGCTCCACATTTTCTTGCCAAATTGGATAAAAATTCTTTGCTCAATCTTTTAATTTTAGAATTATTTTCCTTATTAATTTGACTAGGTCTAGTTTATTAATTGCTAGAAATTACTGGATTGGTTTACTTTTTGGATTGAGTATAATTTGATCTTTGAAATGTTAATTATGATCATTACATGTTTGTGAAAATTTCAGAATTAGTGCTGTACAAATTACTTTTAATTTCCTCTTAATATTAGGCTAATTGATGCAATGGTTGTTAGATTAAGTGGCTAGAATTTTTGTGCAATTAATTATTTGAGGAATTCATTCATCTAATTGGTTAATTAGCATCTTAAGTTGATTGTGCAACATATTTTATTGATCAATTAGGAGTGGTTATAGTGTGTTCTTGTTCTTAATTTAATTAATTAATTTTTCAATGTTTCTTATGGTTGCAAATTCCTTGAATAATTGATGAATTGAATCTTAGATGGTCATTCAAGAGCTTTTATGGGGAACACACTAATGAGCAAAAAATTACATCGAAATTTGGTATACTAAAAAGGGAGCAAGGATAATTGAATTCTAGGTAGTCCATCTAAAGGCTAGCTACCACACTTTCTTAATTGTTCACTTCATTTTAGTCTTAAGTTTTTTATTCTTGTCATTTAAAATTTAGTTCAATTAAATTATAGCATTTCAAAACCCCCTAAACAAGTTCCAATTTGTAATACATGGAATACTCGTTCACAACAAATTGAGGCACAAAGATTCCTTAGGAAATGACCTAGGTTGCACTATTACCTACTGAATTTATTCTGCTACCTAGTTTTATTTGAGATTACGCGACACAATCATCAAATTTGGCACCGTTGTCAGGGAATTTAGTTTATTAATTGTTTGAAAGGGTTTCTTAGTAATTTTGCCTAGTTTTTGCTCTATTTTTGTTTTGTTTTTTCCCCTATTTTAAACTTGCATTTGGATCATTTCGGTGTTACGTAATAATTGTCTTGGTTCTTGGAATTTTTGTTTAAAGTGCCTAAAAAATTCTCAAACTTTGTTTTCCAAGGTTTTTGGGTATTTTAAGAAAAAAAAAATAGCAAAGCTATTAGGTGCACCAATTTTTGCCCAAATTCCAATGTTTAAAGCACTTTTTCTAATTTTTTAGTATGTTTTCGAATTTTCTAAGATTTTTCTAATTTTTATAGATTTATTGTTTTAATTTTTCTTTGTTGATTCTTGTGTTCCTTTTTAGTTTTTGCTTGTCTAATTGGTTTATGATAAGGAGCTCTGGTGAAAAATTAATTACTTTAGATCTGAAAATTAAAAGAAACTTTAGAAGACAAGTAAGGATTAAGAAAAACATGGATAGTGTAGGAATTAGTAGTTCTATTTCTTCTGCTTTTGATTATGTACTTCAATTTGCTGGTGATAATATGGTTGAACAAGATCAAATGAATGTTAACATGAATATGCATGTTCAAGCTAATTTGAATGTAAATGCTAATTTAAATGATAACATGCATGCTCGAACTATTAGAGAATTGACAGCTCTTAATGTGCCTTATCAAAATCTTTGTATACAATATCCAAAATTAGATGCAAATTAATGTGGCTTACCTCCTAAGTTTCATAGACTTGCAGGAGATGATCCTCATAAACATCTGAATGAATTTCATGTTGTCTGCTCTACAATGAAGCCATAGGGAGTTTCAGAAGAACAAATTAAGCTCAGAGCATTCCCTTTTTCCTTGGATGGTTTAGCCAAGGACTGGTTGTACTATCTACCTCCTAGTGCCATCACTTCTTGGGACTAATTGAAAAGGCTCTTCTTGGAAAAATTCTTTCCTGCTTCTCACACTACATTAATAAGGAAAGAAATATGTGGGATTAGACAGAATGGTGGAGAGACTTTGTATGAGTATTGGGAAAGATTCAAGAGATTGCTGGCTAGTTGTCCTCACCATCAAATTTTTGATCAGCTACTTATTCAGTACATCTATTAGGGGTGTTGAACATAGACAGAAACATAATTGATGCCGCCTCTGGTGGAGCCTTAGGTGATCTGACACCTACAAAGGCCTAGGAGTTGATTGATAAGATGGCTCAAAATGCTCAACATTTTGGGTCCAGATCAATGCAGATAGTAAGAGGAGTCAGTGAATTGTATGCTCCAAGCTATGGTCAGAGAATTGAGAGTAAGATTGATGTAATGTCTTTTGTGCTCTAACAGCTTGCTTTAGATTGGCAATAACAACAATCATCCTCTACTCCATCTCAGACTTGTACACCACAGTCCTATCTTACTTAGACACATTCTTATCCACAGTGTTATGCACCTGGGCAGACATCTACCTTTATTACCTTGGTGGGACCCCTGTGTGATATATGCTGTTTGGCCACACATGCTACTGATCAATGCCCGATGTTATAAGAGAGAGTAGAGACTTATGCTGGTATGTTTCCAGTTAGGCCAATGCAACAAGGGCAACAAAAATATGAACCCTATTCTAATACATACAATCCAGGATAGAGGGATCACCTCAACTTGAGATATGGGGGAGGGTAACAGCAAAATAGATATAATGTTGCAGGCTCTACTGCGCAGTCTTCCCAACCTATTAGGCAATCAGTTCCTATCCAAGAGGAACCCAGAAAAGATAACATCATGAAGTTTATGATGAAGCAACTCATGGAAAAGATGGAACAAAGTGAGGCTAGACACAGACAAGAAATGGATAACATGAAAACTTAGAATAGGCATGTGGAGAATATGATTAGTCAGTTGGCTAACTCTCTCAGTGAGGTAAAAAGCCAAGGATCAGGCCAATTACCTTCTTAGACTATTGTCAATCCAAGGAATAGTAGCAATGTTAGTGCCATCACTCTTAAGAGTGGAAAAAAGGTTCAGGGATCCTCAGACACCATTCCCATAGATAAGTCGGTGTCATCAAAAACACATCTCACACCAAATGAGCCTAATAAAGAAGAGGAGCCAAAGAAAATTTTGCCTTTCCCACATAGACCTACCTTGGGAAAGAGACAAACTGAAGTAGATATAGAAAAAGAAATTCTTGAGACTTTCAAGAAGGTTGAGGTCAATATACCCTTGTTGGATGCAATCAAGACCATCCCCAAATACGCCAAGTTTCTCAAAGAAATATGTACTAACAAGAGGCATCTACGAGGGAATGAAAAAGTTAATTTTGGCAAGAATGTTTCAACACTCATACAGCCAATAATGCCCACTAAGTGTCAAGATCTGGGCACTTTTACAATTCTATGCACTATTGGGAATTTTGAGTTTTCTGATACTTTGATTGATCTTGGTGCTGCTATAAATGTTATGCCTAAATCTACGTATTCATCTTTGTAGATGGGAAAGCTGAAACTTACTGGAGTGATTGTGTAGTTGGCAAATAGGAGCATTGCCTATCCTTCAAGAGTGTTAGAGGATGTTCTAGTTAAGGTAAAGGATTTGATTTTTACAGCTGATTTTTATGTCCTTAACATGGAGGGCGATGATATAGATTTAGTGGACATGCCCCACTCATCTTAGGTAGACCTTTCTTTAAAACTGCAAAGATCATTATAAATGTGCATGAGGGTACTCTTCAAATGGAGTTTGCTAGCAATGTGATACAATTTAATATATTTGATGCCATAAGACACCCTTGTGATGATAACTCTGTTTTTAGTATCAGCCTGATTGATATGCTAGTTGATTATGCCAGTGCTGATTTGAGCGATAGTTTATTGATTAATTCCTGTGATATTGCTAACTTGGATGATTCTTTTGATTATATATGTTCTGGAACTACTATATGTCATAGATATACCCAGATTAGTGCTTTTATTAAGAATAGTGAGTTCCTTAGATGTACTAATTATCATGGTTCTGAGACCTCTTTTTTTTGTGCTGATTTCATTGTTGGTTAGCCTATGATAGATTTAGATGATTGTATTGGTCAAGGTCAATTTTCTTGTTCTAGAGATGATGTGCATGCTGTGGTTTCCCTGATTGTTCTGATATTACTAGATTTATTGATTCTCAGGATATGTTGCATGTTGATGTCACTTCTGGATATGATAATTGTGCTAGTTCATCTATTTCCACTCTTATCTTGCCTATTGATAGTGGTATTAGATGCTGTGTAATTAGTTCATCCAATAATAATACTACTGTTGATTCTCTTGTTGATATTTTGTTTGCTGATGTTTCCAAAAATGGGAAAGTTGTTTCTTCTGCCTGTGAGTTGTCTTAACAGGTATTTGGCATGGAAAAGATTGAAATCAAATAACTGATATCGTTAGTTGAGTAAGCCCCTACCTTAGAGCTTAAACCGCTGCCAAACAATCTCAAGTATACCTATTTGGAGAAGGATGAGAAGCTTCTGGTGATTGTAGCTAGTGACATTATTCTAGAGGAGGAAACGAAGCTTCTAGAGGTCTTAAGGAGGAGAAGACAAGTAATAGGATAGACCTTGGCTAACATACCTGGCATTAGCCCTGATATATACATGCACCGAATTCTATTGGAGGATGGGGCAAAGCTAGTATGGTAACCTCAAAGGCAACTAAACCCACTTATTCTGGATGTTGTTAAAAGGGAAGTTTCTAAACTTTTATCCGTTGGTATTATATATCCTATTTCTAATAGTCAGTGGGTTAGTCCTATGCAGGTGGTTCCAAAGAAATCAGGGATCACAGTTGTCTAAAATGAGACTAATGAATTGGTGCCCACCCGTGTACAAAATAGTTAAAGGGTTTGCATTGACTATAGGAGGCTTAATTTGGTCACTAGAAAGGATCATTACCCCTCCCTTTTATTGATCAGTTGCTTGAGCATTTAGTTGGAAAATCTTATTATTATTTTTTGGATGGATTTTCAGGGTATTTCTAGATATGCATAGCCCTGGAAGATCAAGAGGAGATGACATTCACATGCCAATTTGGAACATATGCCTACAGACGAATGCCATTTGGTCCTTGCAATGCCCCTGGAACTTTCTAGCGGTGTATGGTTTCCATTTTTAGTGATTTTCTGGAACATTGTATAGAATTTTTTATGGATGATTTCACTGTATATGGGAACTCTTTTGATGATTGCCTGTGTAGTCTGGATAGAGTCCTAGCAAGATGCATAGAGAAGAACCTTGTACTTAATTTTGAAAAGTGTCATTTTATGGTTCGAAAAGGCATTGTATTTGGTCATATTAAATCTGAACAGGGCATAGAGGTTGATAAAGCTAAGATAAATGTTATCACTTCTTTACCATACCTGACATGTGTTCAGGAGGTTCGGTCTTTTCTAGGACATGCAGGTTTTTACAGAAAATTCATTCAGGATTTTAGTAAAATTGCTTTACCATTGTCTAATCTGTTGAAAAAAGATGTTGATTTCCATTTTGATGATGCATGTAAAATAGCTTTTGATGATCTTAAGAAATGATTGACTTCCCTACCCATTATTTAACCCCCTGATTGGAACCTCCCATTTAAGCTTTTATGTGACGCTTTTAATTTTGCTGTAGGTGCAGTTTTGAGCCAGTGAGTGAATAAGAGGTCCCATGTGATTGCTTATGCATCCAAGACTTTGGATGGGGCCTAAGAAAATTATACAACCACAAAAAAAGAGTTTCTTGCTATTATTTTTGCTTTGGATAAATTTAGATCTTATTTGCTTAATACTAAAGTCATTGTTTTTATTAATCATGCAACCTTGAAGTATTTGCTGAAAAAGCCTCAAGCAAAGCCAAGATTGATCAGATGGATGCTTCTACTTCAAGAATTTGATATTGACATCCAAGATAAAAGTGGAGCTGAAAACTTGGTAGCAGACCACTTGAGCAGAATTGAAGCTCCAAAGGTAAATTCCTTACCTATTGATGATGATTTCCCTAATGAGCATTTATGTGCTATGCATAATTTCTATCCTTGGTATGTTGACTTAGTGAATTATCTAGCTGCTTCTGAATTGCCTGTTGATTTGAATTAACATCAGTTGAATAAGTTTAGGAGTGAAGCTAGGTATTATATTTTGGATGATCCATACTTGTGGAGATTATGCAGTGACCAAGTGATTAGACGTTGTATGCCTGATATAGAATTTAATTCTATTTTGGAATTTTGTCACACACTTGCATGTGGAGGTCACTTTAGTCCAAAACACACAGCTAGGAAGGTTCTAAATAGTGGATTATATTAGCCTACTTTGTTTCATGATGCCTTTAACTTTTGTAAAAGATGTGTTACGTGTTAACAAATAGGTGGCATATCTAGGAGAAATGAAATGTCACAGTATCCCATTTTATTTTATGAAGTCTTTGATGTGTGGGGCATTGATTTATGGGACCTTTTCCTACTTCTTTTGGCTTTTCATACATCTTATTGGTTGTTGATTATGTTTCAAAGTGGGTGGAAGCAAAACCCACTATGACTGATGATTCTTCTATGGTTGTAGAGTTTGTTTGCTCTCACATTTTCTATAGGTTTAGTATTCCCAGAGCCATTATCAGTGACTAAGGCACTTATTTTTGTAACCAGAGTATGCACAGCTTGCTTAGCAAGTATGGCATTGTGCATAAAGTAGCTACTCTATACCACCCTTAAACAAATGGCCAGGTAGAAATTTCTAACTGGGAAGTGAAGCAAATTTTGGAGAAAATAGTTCAGCCGAATAGGAAAGATTAGAGCAAGAGGCTAGATGATGCACTTTTGGCCTATAGGACTGCCTACAAGACTCCTATTGGCATGTCACCCTATCGGCTGGTATTTGGAAAAGCTTGTCACTTACTGGTAGAAGTGGAACACAAAGCTTACTGGGCTATAAAGAAATGCAATTTAGATTTAAATGGAGCCGGATCTCATAGAAAATTTCAACTCTAAGAACTTGAAGAGATCAGATTGGAAGCCTATGATAATGCAAGGATCTTTAAAGAAAAGATAAAGGAATTCCATGACAAGATGATTGCAAGAAAGGAGTTTGTTGTCAGCCAAAAAGTTCTACTTTATAAATCCTGCTTGAAGCTTATGCTAGGTAAACTTCGTTCTAAATGGGAAGGTCCTTACATAGTTTCTGTTGTTTTCCCTTTTAGTGTAGTTCAGCTTCTAGATGAGTAGATGGGAGCTAAATTCAAAGTTAATGGACATCAGCTCAAACACTTTCATGAAGGAGTTCCAAGCGATGACAAGAAGGAGCTCCAACTTCATGATCCACCGTGACCTCTAGTTGTACTCTTTCCTTTCCTTTTTTATATTGTGTTGTCTTTATTGGTTTACTGGATTGAGTGTTAGCATTAAGGACAATGCAATGTTTAAGTGTGGGGGGGATATAAATAAAATTTTTAGTTTTGTTTTGTTTTGGTTAGTTGATTCTTCTAGTTTCCAAGCTTTTAGTCTTTTGTTTTATTTTTAGAGTGTTGAAGTTTTGTGTTATTTTTCAGCTTTTGAAAAAAAAAACTATGCTTTTATGTAAGTTGCTAGTATTGAGGGGATCATAGCTTTGATATATCTTGATTTGATAGGGAATTGACCTTATATTAAGAATGCAAGTTAAGTGACAATTAGCTTTACTTTAATCAAATTTGATGATGGTCAATTTACCTTGTGAGATTTTTGAACATATTACTTATTCATTTCTAATGTGTATCCCCTATCTTACATTTACTCTAGAACTTGGCTTGAATCTTATTCAAGGCCACATTTATTCATTTGCCATGCTGAAAAGGATTAAGGCATTCATTGTTATTTTGTTTTAGCTGGAGCCAAAAAGCTATCCTACATGTGTTTAATCCATTTGTTTTACCCCTTTTGAGCCACATATGTTTCCTTTTTAGTCTTTTAGCCATGAAAACCAAATGAATGTTCTTTCTACCTTGATTAGGATGCTTTCGATTATTAAGGGCATTGTATCTTGTTAAGGTGGGTGGAGGTGCATTTTTCACATCATTTATAGGCTGTTTATTTGTTCTTCTTTAAAAATATTTCAAGAAAAAGAGAGAGGAGAAAGAAAAAAATAATAATAATATAAAAAAAAAGAAGTAAAGCAAAAGAAAAGCATATGAAAAATGAAGAAAAAAAGAAGGAAAAGGAAAGAAAAGTTGTTCTCTTAGTGCATATTTTTGTTTGTGGTAAATAGGGCCTTAAGATGCATTTACATTCCATCCTTATTCTTATTTTAATGCTCTTGATGATTTTTAACATCCAATTTGCTTTTTGAATTTCCTTTATTCTTTTGTTTGCCACTTGTTTCATACCTTAGCCTACATTACAACCATAATAAAAACCTTTTGATTCATTTATTGGCAGTTGATTTTGGTGATGGAGATGTAGATAATTGCCAAGCTTATGGTAGTAAAGTTAGATGGGATGGAATTTGAGAGTAAGCACTTCATCCTATACACTAAAGAGTAGAGTGATAAACACTAATCCAAGTGAGGGACTTTCATTGCATTTCATTTTTGATCAAGTGTATTGCCATGGTACTTGTTACATTGATGCAAGTGAAATGACTTGGAGAATTGAGCTATTGACTTGCTTTGAGCTTCCTTGTGCTAAGTGACCTATACAAGTCCATTTTTCTTAATTTCCTTTCCATTATCTCTTTCTCAGAGCCTTAATTTTCTTTTACCCAGCAGTGTAAAAGCTTAAGTGTGGGGGAATTTGATAAATGCTAATTTTAGACGTATTAATCCTCCTAAGCTTAGGCATTTTGATGAGTAAATATGGCTTTAAGGTTTAATTAGGCAAAATTTGTTTTCATTAGCCATTTTATGCACTTTATGAATCAATTTGCAAAATTTTGGAATTTTAATGCATAAATCTTTTTAAATGAATTTTGTGAATATTCCTATTTCATCTCTTCCATTCTTTTTGTGCGGATTTTCAATGAAAATTAGAGCTTGAATTGAGGGAGAAATAGAACTTCAAGTGTGCAAGTTTCTTAGAAAATAAAGTTTAAAAACAAGAGAATAAAAAGAGGGCACCACAATCATCATCATCCATCTTAGTCATGCACATTCCACATTAGGAGCTTTAAAGCTTCACTCATCATGCAAGGTTTCACTCACATAAAACTTTCTCACCTTCCACTCTTCCATAACCATGAGTCCAAGCACACACTTGTATGCATGGGACCTCATTGCTTTGCTCTCCATTCACCCTACGTAGCTTGCATGGATAGTAACCCTGATCCATTCCCTCACTCACTCATAGCATTATTTCACTTGCTTCATTCACACCTTGACACCAACATTATCTCACGTGGAAAAGAAGAGGCAACATGAGTCCATTCATCATTTCACTTTGTTTCACTAAAAAAACACAATCACTAAGTCTCACGTAAGCTGCCACTTCACTCACACACACATACAGAACTGCAGCTACAGGAAGTACGGGTTCTAGCTAAGAAGCAACATGATTTTTTAGGCTCGATTTTCTGGTTTAAGAAGGAAGAGGCTATGGTTTTAAAGGAACAAAGAAGGCTAGAATGATTTGCAAAGAAGAAGCTGCAGGCTGGGCACTCTATGAAGGAAGTAGCCTCTATTTGGGAGAGAAAAATGCAACAGCCTTGCATGGAGAAATCCACATGAGAAGCTCGAGTTTAGGTGCTATGAACAGAAGCTAAAGCATACAAAGTTGACGTGGATGAAGGATTAAATGAAAGGAAGCAGGGCTGGACAGCAATGTGGAAGTCAACGTGAGAAGAGAGCTCGAGTTCTACATGCTAGGCTAGACGAAGAAGCTTGCATGAGTTAGATTGGAAGCTACAGATCACGTGGAAATGACACAAATGAAACTATGAGCAATCAAGAAAAGAAACAAGCAATGAGCATGTGGACAAAATTAAATGAAATACATGCATGCCACGTAAGGAGATGAAAGGAAATGCATACGGATAGAACGTGGCTACTGAAGAATCATGAAGGAAGTCTATGCATCAATTGATCTATGTTAGAAGCAGCTAAGGGTTCTAGCAAGAAAAGCACGTGAGATTTTAATGAATTATAAGCTAGAATTTAGCTACGGATTGACGTGGGAGTAATTGCAAGGTGATGTAGCTATGGGCTGATGTGTATTAATGAAGCATGAGTTGGAGATTGAGTGACCTAGAGGAAAAAAATGCGTATAGCATGAGGAATTAAGGGAGATCAATGCGAGCTGGGGGGTGTCGTGGGAAATAAGTGAGCTATGGGAAATGAACGGAAGGACTCAACGTAAAACGCTAGAGCTCCAGAGACGCGAAAAAGGAGGGTCATTCATCAATTTCTCCACGGTTGAAGCTCTCATTATCGATTTTCTTCCTTTTAAACTCTCCATGGCAGCTTGAATTATCCTTGGTGGCTAGCTGAAGATTGAAGACTCCCAGATGCAGATTTGAGCTCCATATTTTCTCACCAAATTGGATAAAAATTCTTTACTCAATCTTTAATTTTAGAATTATTTTCCTTATTAATTTGACTAGGTTTAGTTTATTAGTTGCTGAAAATTAATGGATTGGTTTGATTTGTGGATTGAGTATAATTTGATCTTTGAAATGTTAATTATGATCATTGCATGTTACATGTTTGTGAAAATTTCAAAATTAGTACTGTACAAATTACTTTTAATTTTCTCTTAATATTAGGCCAATTAATGCAATGGTTGTTGGATTAAGTGGCTAGAATTTTTGTGCAATTAATAGTTTGAGGAATTCATTAATCTAATTGGTTAATTAGCATCTTAAGTGGATTGTGCAGTAGATTATATTGATCAATTAGGAGTGGTTATAGTGTGTTCTTGTTCTTAATTCAATTAATTAATTTTTCAAGGTTTCTTGTGGTTGCAAATTCCTTGAATAATTGATGAATTGAATCTTGAATGGTCATTTAAGAGTTTTTATAGGGAATACAATAATGAGTAAGAAATTAAATCCAAATTTGGTACACAAAAAAGGGAGCAAGGATAATTGAATTCTAGGGAGTCCATCTAAAGGCTAGCTACCACACTTTCTTAATTGTACACTACATTTTCGTCTTAAGTTTTTTATTCTTGTCATTTAAAATTTAGTTCAATTAAATTCTAGCATTTCAAAACCTTCTAAACAAGTTCCAATTAGTAATACTTGGAATACTCTTTCACAACAAATTGAGGCACAAAGACTCCTTGGGAAATGACCTAGGTTGCACTATTACCTACAAAATTTATTTTGCTACCTAGTTTTATTTGAGATTGCGCAACACAATCCTCATATTTGGTGCCGTTGCCAGAGAGTTTAGTTTCTTAATTGTTTGAAAGGGTTTCTTAGTATTTTTGCCTAGTTTTTGCTCTACTTTTGTTATGTTTTTCCCCTGTTTTAAACTTGGATTTGGATCATTTTTGTGTTACGTATTAATTGTCCTGGTTCCTGGAATTTTTGTTTAAAGTGCCCATGTGTTAGTGATAACCATGATTTTTATATGTTTTAATTCTCCTAACTTGAGCATTTTAATAATGAATTATGTGTTTAAGACTTTAATTAGATAAGATTTTGTTTTAGTAGCCATTTCTATATTTTAGGAGTTAATTTGTAAAATTGTGGAATTTTAATGCATAAATATTTTTAAATGAATTTTGTGAATATTTCTATTTCATCCTTTCCATTCTTTTTGTGTAGATTTTCAATGAAAATTGGAGCATGAATGGAAATTGAGTTGAAGGAGAAATGAAGGCTTCATGTGTACAATTTGAGAGGAAAATTTACAAGAGAAGCTATGGGTTGACGTGGTGTAGAAGAAGCAAGCAACAACCACGAGGCATGGCTTGGGTGTTGAGGCTGACGAACAACACAAGACATATAGAAGCTTGAAGGGAAGAATGAGGCAGCTAGTATGAAGAGTAAAGAGAAAAAGCATGCAAAGCTAACATGGGAATGAAAAAGCATGAGAGAGAGAGGCAGTTCCCATGTAAGCTCTGCGAGCAGAATAGAGTTGAAGAAGTTGCACGTGGAAAAGAGCTTGGATACAAATACACACACATGCAGAATAGAGCAGAGATGAGTTACAGGTTGGTAAAGGAAAATGAGGCCACGAGTTGAGAGGCTCGAATGCAGAAAATAATGAGTAAAGGAAGCTACATGAAGGAGCTTAGAAGCAACACAATAAATAACGTTCTGGACGTAGGGGCTTCTTAAAGAGAAAAGAGAACACTATAATAGTTATAAAAAGCTACGGGTTTCTTTTAATGAGAAGGCAAAGCAAGAAGCAAACTTGAGCTCGAGTTTTACATGCATGTGAGAAAAATAGAGGAAAAGAAAGATGAACTGGCCATGGGGTCTGTGAAGGAAAGTACCTATGAGTCATAAGAAGAAGAAAGCAGCGTGCAATAAAACATAAAGAAGGAGTCATGCAGACACAAGAGAACACACAGAATCACATCATTCTTTTACGTAAGCAGTAGCTCCTCATAGACAACAACAAGGCATGAGCTTTCTGGAGTTTCATTCATACATTTAGCTCAACTCTAATCCACATAGCTTTCATCTACACAACCAAACATGTGGGAGGCAGAATGTGATTCATTAAGGTGTAGAACATGTGAGAGGCATGGGGAGAAAGTGATGAAGGAGCTATTGGTTTTGGAAGAGAAGGAAGCAACGGTTTGCAAGGCAAAAATAGATGAAGGAGAGCCACAAACTAAAAGGATTGAAGCCACGTAAAGAAGAAGCAACGAGCTGGGCATAAGTTTGTTTTAAATGAAGAAGTTTCACGTGGAGAGAAAGAAGAAACAAGCATGCAAGAAGAGAAGAAGAAGCTGTGTTTTGGACTTAAGGACAGCACGAAGCATGGATTTTGATTTATTACATTCAACACTTCAGCATGACAAGTGGGGTCCACATTCATATAAATAAGAGAGGTAGCACGTGAAATTGTAAAAAAATCATGTGAGAATGAGGCAAGGGGAGCACGTGAATAACGCATTCAATCTACACATTTTTAATCATCCATTTTTACTCATCTAGATAGGCCATCCATCATATCACACATTCATTCATGCCCCTTCATCCAATCCACATCCAGAGAGCAACTCTCCATGCCATTTTCTTATTCCATCATCTTCCATTCCACCTCCAATGAAGCTCTAATCTCCATCTGTGACTAGCAAGGAAGAAGGCTTTTGGAGAAGCTTAAATCCATGGAATTACAAGCAGAATTTTGGCTAAGAATTTCTACTTTCCTACACTTTTTCTTTTTCTTGTACAAGCTTGGTTAAGTTATATTTGATTAGGAATTTGTATAATTGTGATTAGTAGCTGGTTAGATACTAATTAGGAGAGCAATTGTTGTTTTAATTGATTAATTTTAGTACTGGATTTTCGTTTTCCTACTATTTTCTAAGTGTGCAATCAAGGTGTTTGATGAAATACTTGTGAGAATTGGTATGCTTAATTGTCTAATTTGAGGGTTCATTGGAGTTTAATTGGTTAATTAAATCTCCTAAAGTGTTAATTCAGAGGCTAATTAATCAATTAATCATTCAATTCAATTGTTCAAAGATCTTAATCACAAGAATTAGTAATTTAATGGTAGTTGAGGTCTCAATTAACATCAAATTGCTAAGTTCTTGATTCTTGCATGATAACTCAAGATACATTTGCTGTGAACACAATTAGGGATTCTAAGATTAGAATTAATCACAATTGAATTAGGATAAGGATAGTGGATACCAAGGGATGAATTCAAAAATAGTCACAAGTCTATCATTCACCTCATTAGTTCATACAAATAGGAATTTAGAAATTTTAATTCAATTTCATTTTACTTAGTTTAATTCAATCAAAAACCCCCTAAAATTAGGTAGGTCTAGGATCTTTTAACACCTAGAAAATCCAATTGAACATTAAACTCCATTTCCAAGGGAGACCTAGATTGTGCCACTAACTATAGAATTTAATCCAACTTAATTTTATTTTGAGGGTTGCGTGACACAACCGTCATCCATTCCACGCTGTAGCCATCTTCCGTTCCCATTCCATCTCCATCTCCATTCCATGAGAGCTTGATTCACCTTTATGGCTAGCTAGGAGGACAACCTTGGGGAAGCTTGAATCCATGGAAATAAATGAGTTTTGGCTAAGATTTTCTTATTTTTCCAACACTTGTCTTCTCTTATATTAACTTGGTTAAGATTGTATTTGATTGGGAATATGTGTTGTCTATAGTTAGTGGCTGGTTAAACACTAATTATGATACTTTTTGTTGATTAATTAATTGATTAAATACTGAATTTTTCAATTTCCTACAATTATCCATGTATGCAGTCAAGATGTTTGATAAATTGTATGTGAGAAATTGAATGCTTAAATGTCTAATTTGAGGATTTCTTAGAGTTTAATTGGTTAATTAAACATTCTAAGGTGAAAATTCAGAAGCTAATTAATTGATTAATCACTCATTTAAGTGTTCAAAGATCTTAATCACAAGAATTAGTAATTTAATAGGATTTGAGGTCTTAGTTAACATCAAATTGATAGTTTCTTGAATCTTGAGTGGTAATTTAAGATTGCTTGCCAATGAACAAAATTAGGGACTCTTAGACCAAAATTAATCACAATTGAATTAGGATAAAGATAATGGATACCAAGGGACAAATCCTAGGCTAGTCACAAGTCTATCATTCACCTCATAGCTCATGCAATTAGGTAAAAATTAGGAATTTTGTTTCAATTTAATTCTAGTTAGTTTGATTAGAACAAAACCCCCTAAATTAGGTAGTTCTATGACTTTTAACACTTAGAAACCCAATTAAACATTGCATTCCATTTTCAAGGGAGATGACCTAAGTTGCTCCACTAGTTATATATTTTCTCAACATAGTTTTATTTTAAAAGTTGTGCAACACGACCTATCACCTAGCATGGTTGAGGTACCTAGGGATAGTTTTAAATTTTTTCAAGACCATTTTTTAGTCATATATGATGAGTGAAGATGAGAGGAAACCTTGGAAAAAATTTAGAAGGCCTAAAGAATGAATTGGTGTCATAGGTTCCATAATATGACCTAAGAAAGCAACATGTAGTTAGGCTCTTTATTTTAATTGTGTGATGACTCCAAGAGGCTTAAAATGAGTCAAGAATCATAAATAAAGGAAAGAATGGAGCCTAGAACTCAATTGATGGATTTTGAGTGTATTTTTGGAACTATAAAAGGGGTTATTAGACTTATTTCCATGAAGCACATGAATTCCTCAAGAAGAAGTCATGGAAGAATACAATTAAATTGCATTAGAATAATGAATATACTTGCATTTCGTCATGGGTAAATTTTTCTTTTGGAGTCCCATGGGCCATGTGGACTCATCCATCTCATCCTCATATTTAACTACACAAATATAACTCATAATAAGCTCAACAAGTGGATTATACCTCGAGCAAAGGGAATAGATACACAAAACACAATGGTGCAGCCTCAGACTGATATTCCAAATTTTGTGCCTGAATTTTGAAAAATCATAACTAATTCTAAAAAAATATAATCAAGCATACTATACTATTTTGGAAAGCCAAAGATATCTACGTTATGATAAAAATAAATCTAGACTGCAACAGAGGCTGCTAGCCACCAAAAACTAATAGAATAGTACCAGAGGTCAACTGTCATCCCTGGTACTGATCTCCAATTTTAAAAATTTATATCTCCCTTTTCAGAGCTCCAATTGGGTTGATCTTAGTGGCCATGGAAATTTTTTCATGTATATTTTATTCCTGTAAAATTTCATAAGCATTGGATATCATATGGCCCATGAATGACATAGCCCAAGTTTTTGACTATATAAATAGTACCTGTATTAGTTTAGCAGAAAAATAGCAACTTTGGAAATTCATAATTAATTCCACAGAGCTCCAAATAATCTATTCTTTGGATTTTCAAAAATATTTGGATATGATCTATATGTATGCCACATTTCATGGGCAAATTTGTTCATTTGGTTAGATCTTGACGTTGGGTTGTAAAATAGCTCATTTTATGTCATATAAAGGGTCCAAATGGTCCATTTCAATTTATAAGGCAACCATGACCACTTGAGCACGTGGGAATGCACCAAAATGACTCTTCAAACTTGTCTCAAAGGTACATAAACCTAAGTTTCTCAAACTCACTCTCTCACGCTATGCCATATACAAGATTGTACATGCTAGCTCTTGCCATCCAATACCCAAATCATGCTATCTCATACATTTGACATCAAATCTCATTCATACATCATATGTTTGGGTAATTACATATGCTCATGTGATTACATAACAATTTCATCATAGGATTATATCATATGTCGTGTGTATGGCTACAAGTGAGACAAAACTAGGCCATTTCATACACTTTGATGACAATCTCCTTCTTCTAGGCCTGGTGACTTCCATTACCTTACTCAATTGCTTCACCTAGCATGTTAAGACATTAGAGAGGAGGGGATGAGATTCAAAGAATCCTAATAGCTCATTTCCCTTTCAATCACACATAAAGTATGCAGTACTAGTCTTGAAAATGCATGCATGGGTATATTAACATATGTGAGCATTCAAGAAACATCTTTAGCATTTGAACAAGTCATACATAGCATACATAGGCTTGCCAAGTGAGTGGATTAGCTTCACCCATTCACTTATGGATTTTGGACTTGCCTCACCTATTTTCTCTAAGAGGTTCTGACTTAACCTTACTCTTAGGAGTCAACCTCATTCTTGGGAGACTCTTTACTTTTTCTCTACTAAATTCAAAGGTTCTTGGCTTATACTCACCATGGTTAGAGGGTTCTTGGCTTCTCCATGCTCAAGCAAACCAAGGTAAGCATATAAAACATCATTTAGATACATAAAACATTATTATGGTACCATGGAATAAAAGCTCATGCTAAAATACTTTTCATAGCTTAAAACATACTTACACACATTCAAAGACTATGTAAGCACACATTCATGCATGAGAGAAGGTGGAGAGAGCTACCTTTACTACACAAGTATACTTTTTTCCTTAAGCCTTAAGTCCTCTCCCTTGACCTCACACACCCAAGAGGGTGGATATCATTTTTCTTGGCCTAGACACATCATATGGAAGCTAATTATACTCTTGAATTACATTCTAAGGCCACACATTTACTAGGAAAGCTACGTGCTTCTTATGGCTCTTTTATGGTTCCATAATGCACTCAATGAAGCAACCTTAAGAAAACATCATCTTGACTCCATTCTCTCCATCTATTCATGATTTTTGACTCCATTTAAACCTCTTAGAGTCATCATACAATTGAATCAAAGAGCCTAGCTAGGTGTTGCTTCTTTAAGCCATATTATGGAACATATAAGGCCATCTCACTTTCTATGGTTTCTAAAATTTTTTCAAGGCCTCCTCTCATACTCTCCTATCATACATGATACAAAACTAAGCTTGGAATGAATTAAAATACTCCCTAGGTGCATGAACTCTCTTTGGCCGAAGTTTTACTTCCATATGGCACCAATGGAGTTTCTTTGCCTCCTTTGATGGGAGAAGCATATAGGAAGCTTTCTTGGTGTCTTAAGAGCCTATATGAACTCTTAAACATTATAAAATATGGCTAGGATTCATGGTAGAGTTCAAAGTACAATCAAAATCCTAGCCTCCCTATCTTAAAATCTAATAGTTTTTACTTGAATTTCTTTGCATATTCTTACTCTCCTCCCTTAAATTCTTAGAATTCACCTTTGGTTCTGCCAAAAATTCAAGCCCTATTGTAGTTACATATATGGGCCAAAATAAGGAGAAGAAGGGGGAAGGAGTAACTGCCATAGGATGAAGATTTTACCTTATTTATATGGCTTTTCTTGCTTGTTTCTCACTTTCCTTGGCCTCCTCTCTTCAAATCCTAAATTTCCCCTCTATTATTCCCTTAAGAAAGATCCAAAAACTTTAATAAAACCATAGGAAATAAAGGAAATTGGACAAGAAGAGGTTTGTTAAAGAGAAAGCATAAAAAACCAAGAAAATCTATACCATTCTATCTTGTTTTTTCTCCCTCCTTCATCCTCCTTCTTGTGTGCCTCACCCTTAAGGTTTCTCTCTGGTTTAAGGCAGAAACAAATGTGGCTAAATGAAGTGAGGAGGTGGTGAGGAGGTGGGGTGCCTCATATATATAAAGAGAGGTTTAAGGAGGACTTTTCAAAAATTTTAATTTTGCCCTTTTATTCTTGGAATTTTCGTTTCTAATTCGTTTTAGCCCATTTTTGAGAATTGTATTTTCTATTATGAAATTTAGGTTCCCAATTTACTAAAATGTCTTTGGAATCACTCAAATTGGAGTTAAAACCTTCCCGAATGAATTTGTCAAAATTTGAGCTCACTACTATTGGAAAGTGTCCACCAAAGGGGCTTTAGTTATCTCGTGACTTCCCATGGCTTTTAGGGCCTCTGAGAACCCTAGAGAACTCAAAAATTTCATTTAAAAAGCCCTCTTATGAAAATTCCAAATTTTGCTCAAAATGACGAAAATGCCTTTATGTTTCGTCAATTTTTCGTTATATTTCATTTCTTTATTCTAACTCTATTTTTCTTTTCGTTTGAGCTTGAGATTCTCATTTTTAGGAGTCTAGAATGCTTCCCAAATTTTTTAGGACTTTAACTAAGTCATTTTAGGGGACTTCCTTTTGTATTCGATGAATTTTGTACATTGACAAAGAAACCATACATTACATTTCTTGCGTTTTCTCTCGTTTTCATAAAATCGAATATTATACTTACATCGTTCCTTGTACTCATGCATTCATTTTTAAGACTTATTTTGCATTATTTATGTATGATTGAAATGGAAGATGAGCTATTGGAATTCTTTGAATCTCATTCCCTCCTCTCCAATGTTCTAACATGCTAGGTGGACCAAGTGAACAAGGTAATAGGAGCCATCAAGTTGGAAGATGAAAGTTTGACTACAAAGTGCTTAGATTTTGCTTCTTCTTTGCCATATGAGTAGCAAATATTTTAATCCATTGTTGTATATGTCCTATGACCTTATGAACATATGTAATTATGTAAATGTATCATGTACAAATGAGATTTAATGTTATGTGTATGATATAATGCATTTTGGGTATGGATGGCAAGACTAGCCTTATATGTTCTTGTTTATGGCATGGGGTGAGAGAATGAGTTTTCAAATTTTGGGTTTGTGCACCTTTGAGACAAGTTTAGAATGTCATTTTGGTGCATTCCCACATGCTCAAGTGGTTATGGTTGCCTTGGAGCTCAAAATGGACCATTTGGACCCTTTATAAGACACAATGAGTCATTTCACAACCCAATGTCAATATCTAACCAAATGAATGAATTTTCTCATGACATTTGGCACACATATAGATCTTATCTAGAGTTTTTTTGAAGCTAAGGACCATATTATTTGGAGCTCTATGAAATTAATTATGATTTTTCAAAATTGGCATTTTTTTGCTAAACTGATATAGGTACTGTTCATATGGTCAGAAACTTGGGCTGTACCATTCATAGGTCAAATGATGTCCAATGATTATGAAATTTTACAAGAATAAACTAGACATGATAAGATTTCCATGGCCATCACAATCACCCCAATTAGACCTCTGAGTAAGGAGATATGAATTTTTGAAGTTGGAGAGCAGCATTAAGTTTGACAATCAACCTCTAGTAATGTTCTATCGATTTTCAGTGACTAGCAACCCCTTTTGAGGTCTGGATATATTTTTAGCATAAATAAACATCTTTTTATTTCTAAAATGGTAAAGAATTTAAGATTTCAATTTTTCTATAATTAGTTATGATTTTTCAAAGTTTATGACAAAAAGCTAGAAATTCTAGTCGAGGCTGCACCTAGTATTTTTGTGTATTCCATCCACTTGCACGAGTTTTAGGCCACTTCCTTGGATGGTTATGACTTTTAATTATGTAATTAAATATGAGAATGGGATGAATTAGTTTATATGATCCATGGGACACTAAATGGAAATTTTATCCCTTATGTAACACAAATTTAGTCAATATTTTTAATGTCTTTTTCTTGAGGATTCATGTGCTTCATGGAAATGAACCTACAAATGGCATGAGATAAGTCAAAGAATCATGGTGTTACACCATCTGTTATTAATATATATATATATATATATGTCTAGTTATACAATGGATTTAACTAGCCTTGTGGATTGCTAAATGCACCTTTTAAATTAATAAGATAAAGGTGGGACTTAGTATAAACGATGGGAGTGTAACACCTAGAAATTTATTAATGATAATTATGGTGAATTAATGAATTAATATAGGGATTTAGGAAAAATAAGGAAAATAAAGTTTCTAAAGAAATGGATTTATTTGAGATATTTCGAGCTAATAATCATGTTTAGTTATTGTTAGGTAGAGATATTTAATTATGATTATGGGTTTAATTAAGAAATTAGCTCAGGGGAGTTGGACATTTAATTTGGGCCTTATGATCAATGTATTTATGCTATAAGCCAAATAAGAAAGCCCACTGTTAGTTTGTAAGAAGGTCCAATCTCATTTTTTAAGATCCCAACTCTTATTTCATCAACTAAACCCTTCAACTTATGGCCCAATAAACACATACCTAAATCCAAGTGGATTTTAGGCATTATGGTTGGCCTAAACCTATCTAAAACCCTAACTTACTTAGCCCCCCATCCTTTATTCTATAGAGCAACTCAATCTTGGGCAAGGGAGAACTCCATTTTCGTATAGGAAGAAAGAAGGCTAGGGTTTTCTACATTTTTCCATCATTTCTCGCTTCTAGCAGAAGATTTGGCCAAGGTAATCTATATAAAACATGTCCCTCTCATTCTCTTCTTCATTTTGGTCCAATTATTTTTCTGGCTTAATGAATTTTCATCTCCTTCTCAAACCTAAAATTTGGTCTTTTGATGATTATTGCAAGATTTTCGGAGTTGGAAGTAAGTGGGATGATTAGATAAGTATTTCCTTTTCATTTTTGTATTATTTTGCTAGAAAATGTCCCCTATGGTTGATTTTCATAATAGATTCTACTATAGTGTGAAAATACAAGGAGATGGAAGTGAAACACTATAGTTTCTGAGCTTGGTAACTCAAATCCAAATTTTGGGAGTCACTAAAGGATTGGATAAGTGTCTCCTCCCATTTTGTGATATGTAAATGCTGAAATTTTGCCATTTAGATTTATTTTTGGTGCATGGTTTTTGCATGTGCAAAAATGGAAGAGTAGGGAGTGAACCATTGTGAGTTTTAATGTCTTGGCCTTGCATTAGTGCAATAGACCCTTAGGAAGTTGGGTGGGTAATTCTCAATGAATTCTTGTTAAAAGTCATTAGTGGATAGGGAAAATTCTTTGCATTAAATGATAATAACTGTGGTTATCTTAGACTTAGTGTTCTTTGGATCACAGTGGTAGCTAAAGGAAGAGTAATTGGCCTCATTGAGGTAAGCAGGGTTAATTTTCTAATTCCATATATATGCTCATTTTAATTTGATATTGCTATACATGTATGATTTTGAAATGTTAAATAATTAGTTAGCCACTTGATTATTGTTGTGATTGGACCTTGTGAGTCCATGGTAATGCTGTGGTGCAGCTGCCACCTGTGCATCATGCTTTAATCGGACATCGTATTGATTAGAACCCTGAATGCATTAAGCTCAGGTTGTGCTCATTGGAGAGTTGGTGTCATAGATAGGCCTCTCTCGGTGTTATTGGCCATTAATATGTGACATGTGATTGCTAATATGGGACTATAGTCACTAGAAGTCTAACTAGTTCATTTGCTGATAATATTGATGCCTTCAGTATGTTTTCTATATAATTGCATTATGTTGATTAATTTGTACATATATATGAAATTTGTCTCTTGTTACTGAGATTGTATATCTCACCCCAATTGTGGGCTAACATTTTCAGGGACTAGACCTCTTAGTGGCAAGGAGAAATTAATGAAAACCTATTGTATGGCTTAGTAGCACATAGGTTTAGTAATCCTATAAGGTTAGATTCGTGTAACAAGAATAGTAGTTTTTATGTATTCATCACATTGTATCATGAATTGCTAATAATTGCTATTTTCTATATACTTTACTCCCTCTATTTTAGGCATTTTGATGATAAATTATGGTTTAATGGATTTAAATGGAGAATATTTGAGTTTATTGGCCATTTCTACACTTCAGGAATTTATTTACAAAATTATTGAATTTTAATGTATAAATTCCTTTTAATAATTTTGTGAATTCTTCCTATTGAATTTTTTCTATTATTATTTATGTAGAATTGATATCTCTTGCTATGGTTTTGGAGTGGAGAAAGAGGAAGTAGCACTTGAGAAACAAGGAGGCTTGGAGGACCCCACGGCATTTACATGAAGCTTGCATCAATTTCACATGGGAAAAGAATAACACAATCATGCATGCTTAGATCATACACTCACTCATGCATCATCTTCCATGTAGCATATATCTCCATCCACATCGCACATATTTCTCCTCTCTACTCACATGTATATAGCACTTGATTCTTACATGTAAGTCTTTTTTCACACATGTAGCAACTCTTTCATTATATTAATGCACACGTGAACAGTAGAGCATGATTGGCATGTTGAGGGAGCTGCTCTTCCATGTTTTTATGTTTATTAAAACATCACACCCATCAAACACACACGAGCCCAACCCATCATTCACACATGGTCATACACACATAGGTCAACTCAATCACTTTTACATTCACTCTATGTAACACACGGTTGAGGGGAGAAGGCAGCCATTTACACATTCACTCACCCACATTCCTATATATAAACTCATGCACAAACACGTAGCATGCATCCACTAATATACACAAGAGCTTGGGAGGTTAAGAAGCCATGAGTTTAGTGAGGGAGAAATAGAGAAGCACATGGAAAGAAGTGTGGAATAGGTGCTCTTGGGTTTGTACAGTAGTGAAGAGATAAAAAAACATGTGATGATAGGAGGAAGACAACAGAGACTCAAGGCACAAGTTTTGGAGATCAAAATATGCGATACAGAGCATGAGTAGAAGAAGAGGTAGTCTCGAGTTTAGTGTGAGGATGAAGCTGGGATCCTACTAAGAAGGTAATAGGAGCACATGGAAAATGAGGCTTGGGTTGATGGTTTACATGAAGGAAGCTAGAACAACAGCTCATGAACATAAACAGAAAAGGGAGATGAAATTGAGAGAAAAGAGAAACAAACACATAGGTACAACAGCAAGGGAACATGTGAAGGAAGACTCTTATGTGAGACTTGAACAGAGGGAAGCAACATTCAAAAAAGGAAGTAGACACCTGAGAAAAATGGAAGAGATAAGCATAGACTCGAGAGGAGGAAGGATGGACAAAAAGTAAGGAGAAGGTAGCTTCAAGCACACACATATGTAGAAGAAAGGTACTGGGAGTTAGGTAGAAGGTTTCAATGGCAAGATATTGATGTGGAAACACCACCATTCAACAAGAAGCACAATTGAGTAGATTCTCATGTAGCCATGATGCTCATCAGATCACACATAATCACGTGGGATTGATTAAGTGAGACACATGCTTCTCATAAGGGGTATTGGGAAAGAAAAAGAAGCTAGGACAGATCGCTATATAGACGGGAAGATTGATGAAAATAACACGATAGCTCTTTATTGGGTGAAGCAGCTTCAGAGACGAGAGAATACGAGGGGACTGCTTCATTTATTCATCAAGAATGACCATGGCTTGTTCCTCCATCCATCTCCTCCATGATAGATTTAAATTTTATGGGTAGCTAGCTAAAGATGGGACTTCTATTGATGAAGATTTGAGCCCAAAAATGCATCTCCAAATTGGATAAACTCTCTTCTCTCTATGCTTTATTTTCAGTATTAATTTGACTAGGTATAGCTTATTAATTAGAAATTTGGTGGCTGAATATACTGGGTTAATTTGACCTGTGATTTGATTGTAATCTCATATTTGGATGTTGATTTTGATGCCTAAGTGTTTGTAGAAATTCCAGAATTAATGGTTGTCTAATTTACTAGTCAATTCCTCTTGTTTTTAGGCCAATTAGTGTAATGATTATTTAATGAAGTGGCTAGAATTTTATGTGATTAATGTACTTGAGGAATTCCTTAAGCTAATTGGTTAATTAGCAATTTTAAGTGGATTTTTCAACTACTTTAATGAGCATTTAGGTTCTATTTTGGTGTGTTCTTATTCCTAACATACGTGATTAGTTGTTCAAGGTTTCTTATGATTGCAAGTTCCTTGAATCATTAGTGATTTAAGTCTTGGATGGTAATTCAAGAATCCTTATGAAAAATACACTAAGAAGCAAGAGTTTTAGTCTAATTTTGGTACATTAAAAAAGGAGTAAGGATAATTGAATTCTAGGCAGTCCATCGAAAGACTAGTTACCACATTTTTCCTAATTGTTAACATATCTTAGTCTTAAGTTTTTAATTCTTGTTATTTTCTTTAATCCAATTAGAATTTAGTAATCTATTAAAACCCCTAAACAATTCTTACTTAATATCACTTGGAGAACTTTTTCACCAATAATTAAAAGCAAAAACTCATTGGGAAATGACCTAGGTTGTACCATTAACTACAAACATTTAATCAACCTAGTTTTATTTGAGGTTATGTGACACAATTGTCAAATTCGGTGTCATTGCCAGGGAGTCTAGTTTCTTAATTGTTTAGAAAGAGGTTTTCTAGTGTTTTTGCTCTATTTTGTTTAGTGTTTGCCTTATTTTGGACTCGGTTTTTGGACATTTCAATGTTGTGCAACAAGTGTTCTGCTTGCTGAAATTCTTGTTTAACGTGCTCAAAAAATTATCAAACTTTGTATTCCAAGGTTTTTTGGTGTTTTGAGCAAAGTTAATAGAAACTATTAGGTGCATTGTTTTTAGGCCAAATTCCAATGGTTAAGGCACTTTTTCTAATTTTTTAGTATTTTCTTGAATTTTTTAGGATTTTTAAATTTTTTTTAGATATATTTTCTTTATTTTTGTGAGCTTCTTTTATGTGATTTCTCTCTGATTTTGAGTGTCTTCATATGTTAGGTAATTGTTAGTTTAATTTGGATTTAATTCCTTCTTTTGTTTTCATCGAGTTTTTCATTTTTCAAGTATTTTTCTAATTTTCTAGACATTTTCTCTATTTTTCTAGATTAATTGTTTTGATGTTTCTTTGTTGGTTTTTGTGTAGCTTCTTAGTTTTGCTTGCCTACTTGGTTTATGACAAGGTCCTTTGGTGAGAAATTGATTAATTTGGATCCTAAAATTGAAAGAACCTTTAGAAGGCAAGTAAGGATTAAGAAAAATAGTGATAGTGTAGAAAATAGTGGTAATTCTTCTTCTGCTTTTGATTGTGTGCAAGGAATTGATTGTGTACTTCAATTTGCTAGTGATAATATGGCTAAACAAGAGCAAGTGAATGCTAACATGAATATGTATGTCCAAGCCAACTTGAATGCAAATGCAAATTTGAATGATAACATGCATGCAAGAACTATTAGGGAATTGACAGCTCCTAATATGCACTATCAAAATCTTTATATACAATATCTAGAATTAGATGCTAATTTAAGCTTAAGTTTGATTTGATTCACTTACTTCCTAAATTTCATAGACTTGCAGAAGATGACCCTCACAAGCATCTAAAGGAATTTCATGTTGTTTGCTCTACAATGAAGCCACAGGGAGTCTTAGAAGAATAAATTAAACTCAGAGCATTTCCTTTTTCTCTAGACAATGTGGTTAAAGACTAATTATAATATCTACCTCCTATTGCCATTACTTCTTGGGATCAATTGAAAAGGCTTTTCTTGGAAAAATTCTTTCCTACTTCTCATACTGCATCAATAAGGAAAGAAATCTATAGGATTAGACAGAATAGTGGGGAGACCCTGTATGAATATTTGGAAAGGTTCAAGAGATTGCTGGCTAGTCGTCCTCACCTTCAAATTTCTAATCAGCTACTAATTCAGTATTTCTATGAGGGGCTAATGAACATGCATAGAAATATGATTGATGCTACTTTTGGTAGAGCTTTGGGTGATCTGACACCTGCAAGAGCTTGGGAGTTGATTGACAAGATGGCTCAAAATGCACAACAGTTTGGTGTGAGATAGATAGCAAGAGAAGTCAATGAGTTTTATGCTCCACACTATGATAAAAAACTTGAGAGCAAGATTGATGAGATGTCTTCTATGCTTAGACAGCTTGCTTTAGCCCAGTAACAACCACGGTCATCCTCTGTTCCATCTCAGAATTGTGCACCACAGTCTTATGCTAATCAAATGCATTCATATCCACAGTGCTACACACCTAAGCAGATATCTACCTTTACTGCCTTGGTAGGACCCTTATGTGACATATGTTGTTTGGCTACGTGTAATGTTCAGTTTTTGTTAAAATGATGAAAACGGATACATTTTCAAAGTAAGTCCTCTGAAATGAATTGGTTAAGGTGTAAAAAGTTTAGAATAAAAATGTAGACATTAAATAATAAATTTAGGAGGCTAGAGATACCCAGAAACAGAGGTTAAAATGGATAGACGAAAATTAACGAAATAGTTACAAAACATAATGGCATTTTCGTAATTTTAGGCAAATTTTAGAATTCTCACAAGAGGGCTTTTTAAATGGCAAAATTGAGTTTTTCGAGGTTCTAAAAACCATAGGAAGCTTGGGACAATTAAAACCCCTTCGGTATATGTTTTTCAATATTAGTTGACCCAAACATTGACCTTTTCATTTGGGAAGATTTTAGCTCCAATTTGAGTGATTCCAAAGGCATTTTATAAGATTGAGGACCAAAATTTTATGATAAAAAAGACGGATCTAAAAAAGGAGCTAAAACGAAGCTAAAACAAAAATGCCATGATGAAAGGGCAAAATTGAAATTTTTGTGAACAATTAGCTTCTTGAATGTTCTTTAAGAGTCACACCCCTTCTTCCTCCTTCTTCACCGACTTTATTCTGCCTAAAAATATAGAGACCATAAAATTTAGGCGCACAAGAGAAGAGAGAAAGGGAAGAGAAAAAGCCAAGATAAAGGTATGAAATCAATGGAATTTCTTAGTCTTTCCTCTAACAAAGTTGTTCTTCTCCTTCTCCTAGTTCTTTCTATGGTTTTGTTGATTTTTTGGGGTCTATTTTGAGGGCAAAATAGAGGGGAGATTTTTGAAATTCAAAAGGGGTATCCAAGCAAAGGAAGAAGCATCTAAGAAAGGCTATAAATCCAAGGTAATTTGCTACTTTCTAAGCTTGAATCTCCTTATTCTTCTTCCCCTTCATTTTGCCTCATGTATGGACAACCAAGGAGGAATGAAATTTGAACCAAACCAAGGATGAATCTTAGGAAAATGAGGGAGAAGAAAAAGAATATGCAAAGGAAATAACAAAATAACCATTAGATTTCAAGATAGAAAAGTTAAGGTTTTAAGTGTTCCTTTAAAATTGTATTTTGATATAAGAATTCCTAGGCCAAGATGAGTGTTTGAGTGAGCTCTAGAGATCCCTAAGAAGCTTCCCACAAGCATCTTTTATCAAGAAAACAAAGCAAACTCACTTAGTGCTCATATAGGGTATGGTTTTGGCCTAGGCTAGAAAGAGCACCAAGGAATAGTTTTAATTCGTTCCAAGCTTGATTTGAGTCATATATGATGGAAGAGGAAGAGAGAAAGCCTTGGAAAAATTTTCGAAGCCATGGATAGTGAGATGGTATCATAGGTTCCATATTATGGCTTAAAGAAGCAACACCTAGCTAGGCTCCTTGGATTAATTGTGTGATGACTCCAAGAGGCTTAAAAGGAGTCAAGAATCATAAATGGATGGAAAGAATGAAGCCAAGATGATGTTTTCCTATGGTTATTTCATTAAGTACATGATGGAACCATAAATGAGACATAAGCATAGCCTAGCTCTTAAAATGAATATGTAGCCTTAGAATTTGTTCCAATAGTGTAATTGGCTTCCATACAATGTGTCTAGGCTAAAGGAAACAAGTCCCACCTTCTTGTGAGTGTATGGCCGTGGGAAAGGAATTAAATTCAAGGAAGAAAGTATGCAATTGTGACAAAGGTATCTCTCTATTCTTTCTCTCATGCATGAGTGGATATTTATCTTATCTTTGAATGTGGTATATATGTTTTGAGCTATGAAAAATGTCTTAACATGTATCTATATGCCATGGTACCATGATGTTACATTATATCTTCAAATGATGCTTTTGTATTGCTTTGGTTTGCTTAAGTGTGGTGAAACCAAGAACCCACTAGTTATGGTGAGGATGAGCTAAGAACCTTCAATAATGGTTGAGACAAAGCCAAGAGTCTCCCAAGAGTAAGGCCTAGTTCAAAGTCTTTAAGAAAAAAGGTGAGGCAAGTCTAAAATCCTTGAAGAGAATGAGTGAGGTTAAACCACTTGGCCAGCCTATGTATGTTTTGTATGACTTCTTGAATACTAGTAATGTTTCATGAATGACTACATGTTCCATGATGTTCATTCATGCATTTTTAGATTTAGATTTGCATTCTTTATATGTGATTAAAAGGGAGAAGAACTATTGGGATTCCTAGAATCTCATCCCTTCCTCTTCACATGTCTAACATGTCTAGGTGGACCAAGTGAACTAAGGAATGGAAGCCACCAAGCCTAAAGGAAGAAGATTGATAACAAAGTGTGGAAATTTGCCATTTTGTAAACATATGATGTAATCCATTATTGTATATATTGTCTAACTTCATGAACACATGTAAATATGTAAATATATTATGTATGTATGAGATTTGATGCTATATGTATGTTACAGCATAAATTGGACATTGAATGACAAGAACTAGCTTGTATAGTCTTGTGTATATCTTAGGGTGAGAGTGTGAGTTTATGAAATCTGGGTTTTCACACCTTTGAGACATGTTTAGTAGACCCTTTTGGTGCTTTCACACATGCTTAAGTGGCCATGGTTGTCTTAAAAGCAATTTTGGACCATTTGAGACCCTTAGAAGACACCAAAATGGCATATTTGCTACCCAATCTCAAGATCTGACTAAATGAACGAATTTGCTCATGAAATTCAGCATTCATATAGATCTCATCTATAGATTTTTGGAAAGCCAAAGACTAGATTATTTAAAGCTCTATGGATTTAATTATAATTTTTCAAAGTTTTCAAAGTTGCAATTTTTTTGCTGTTCTCGTATAAGCATTGTTCATATAGTTAGTTTCTTGTGCTATATCATTTGAGGGCCAAATGTTGTCTAGTGCTCATGAAATTTTATAGGCATAAAATAAATATGATAATATTTGTATGGCCACCAAGATCACCCCAATTGGACATTTGAGTAGGAAGATAATAATTTTTGAAGTTTAGGGATAGTACCAGTAGCAATAGGCGACCTTGGTTAACTTTCTATCAATTTCTAGTGGCTAGACGTCCTTGTTGTGGTCTAGAATTATTTTTAACATCTGTAAATTTCCAAAATGGTATAGTGTGCTTGATTTTGAGTCTTCTAGAATTAGTTATAATTTTCAAAGTTTATGATAGAAAACTGAAATGCACACCCGAGGCTGCACACATTATTTTCGTGTATATACTCCATTTGATCGAGTTCTTGGGCACTTCTTGAGATGGTTTTAAGTTGTATCTATATATTTAAATATGAGAATGAGATGGATGACTTCATGTCCACAGGACATGAAACAAAAAATTTATCTATGATGTAAGGCAAAATAATCTATTATTTTTATTACTTTTCTTAAGTAAGTGTGTGGAATCAAGGAAATGCAAGTTAGATTGGCATGAGATGAGTTCTATAATTATGGTATTACACCACATATGATATTAATCGGTGCTTGATATTAAAGGACAAGGTAGATACTTGTGCTGGGATGTTTCCAGTCTGGCCAATGCAGCAAGGGCAACAAAAGTATGATCCCTACTCTAAGACATACAATCCAGGGTGGAGGGATCATCTCAACTTGAGATATGGGAGAGGGCAACAATAGAATAGGTGCAATGCTGCAGGACCTAGTATATAGCCTTCCCAACCTATGAGGTAGTCAGTCCCTATACAGGAGGTGTAACACCATTTTTATCTAGCCTATTTCATTTCATTCCAAACTCATTAGCTTGGCCAAACACCACTTCTCAAGAAAAATGCCATTAAAATAATAGATTATTTTTACGTTACGTCATGGATAAAATTTCCATTTCATATCCCATGGACCATATGAACTCATCCATCTCATTCTCCTATTTAATTATAGACATACAACCCAAAACCATTTCAAAATGTGGCCAACAACTCAAGCTCATAGCATATCTACACAAAATAATGGAACGTTGCCTCAGGTTCATATGCTAGATTTCTGTCACAAAATTTGAAAAATCATAATTAATTCTAAAAAAAATCAACATTAAGCACACTATATCATTATGGAAAGCTACAGATGTCTCCTTTATGTTAAAAATAAGTTCCAACTGTAATAGGAACGTTCAGCTACTAGAAATTGATGGAACGTTACATAGACTCAGCTGGAGCTACTGGTACTGACATAGAATTTCAAAAATTCATATTTCCCTATTCAGACATCCAATTGGGGTGATCTTAGTGGCTATAGAAATCTTATCATATCTAGTTTATGACTATAAACTTTATGAGAATTAGACACTATTTTTCCCTCGAATGACATAGGATAAGAAACTAACCATATGAACAATAACCACATTAGAGTAGGAGAAATTTGGCAACTTTGAAAATTCATAATTAAATTCCACAGGGCTCCAAATAATCCAATCCTTAACTTTTCAAAAATCTCTAGATAAGATCTATATGCATGCCAAATTTCATGAGGAAATTCATTCATTTGGTTAGATTGTGCTAAAGGGTTCCAATTTGGTCCATTTATGCTTCTTAAAGGGTCACAAAAGGTCCAAATTTGCTTCCAAGGCTTTCATGCCCACTTGAGCACGTGGAAAAGCATCAAAATTGTCTATTAAACATGTTTTCAAGGCTTATAAAGCTAGATTTCACAAACTCACTCTCTCATCCCAAGGTCTACACAAGAACATACAAGTTCATCTTGCCAATCAATGTCAAAAGTTGCTATATCATTCACATGGCATTAAATCTCATACAAACATCAAATATCCATGTGCTTACACATGTTCAAATGGCTATACAACATATTCATCATAAGGTTACATTATATGACATCAAAATGGTTACAAAAGGAACAAAATAGCACACTTTCTTGTCAATCTTTCTCCTTCAAACTTAGTGGCTCCGATTCCTTTGTTCACTTGGTCAACCTAGACATGTTAGGCAATAGAGAGGAGGGAATGAGATTCTAGGAATCCCAATAGCTCTTCTCCCTTTCAACCATACAGAAATGATGCAAATTCAAATCTAAAAATGCATGCATGGATATCATAGATTGCATAATCATTCATGGAACATGTCTTACATCTAAAAAGTCATATAAAACATACATAGGCTTGCCAAGCAAATGGTTTAGCCTCACCCATTCTCTTTGGGATTTTGGACTTGCCTCACCCATTTTCTTAAGGGACTTTTGATTAAGCCTCACGTTTTAGGGACTTTTGGGCTTTGTCTCACCCATTCTTGGAGACTTTTGGCTCATCCTCACCCTAGCTAAGGGACTTTTGGCTTCACCACACATAAGCAAACTAAAACATGTTCATAAAGCATCATTCAAGTGCATAATAAAGTATCATGGTACCATGGCATATAGATACATGCTAAAACATCTTTCATAACTTAAAACATGCATACACACATTCAAAGACAAGATAAACACCCACTCATGCATGAAAGAAAGAAGAGAGAGCTACCTTGGTTACAAAATCAAACTTTTCCTTTTGAAAATGCTTCCTCTCCAATGGCCACACACTCACAAGGATGTGAGACTTGGTTCCTTTGGCCTAGACACATTATATGGAAGCCAATTACACTCTTGGAACAATTTCTAAAGCCACACATTCATTTTAAAAGCTAAATTGTTTTTATGGCTCATTTATGGTTCCATAGTGTTCCTAACAAAGCAACACTCATAATCCATGATCTTGGCTCCATTTTTTCCTTCCATCTATGGTTCTTGACTCCATTTAAACCTCTTGGAGCTATCACACAATTAATTTAAGTAGCCTAACTACATATTGCTTCTCTAAGTTGCAATATGGAACCTATGGTACCTTCTCACTTCCTAGGCTTCTTAAAATTTTTCCAAAGCTTCCTCTTATCCTCTCCCATCATATATGATACAAAACCAAGTTTGAAAAAAAATTAAAATACTCCCTTGGTGCATGATGAATGTTAGTCTTATATATATGAATCCTCCTAATTTTGGCACTTTAATAAATAAATATGGTTTAATGGATGTAATTAAATGGAATTTGATTTTAATTGGCCATTTTCTATTTTGGGAATTAATTTACAAAATTATTGATGTTAATGCTTAAATTCCTTTAAATAATTTTCTAAAATATTTCCTACTTAATTTTTATAGAATTTTTTTATAGGCAAATAGAATTGGAATGGGAGAAATAAATCACATTTGCAGTAAAGGAAAAAGATGAAGGAGGTTTGCATGGAAGGGAGGTCATCACACACATATGCACTCTTCACTCTCATGTTGACTCATGGCTCCAACTCACACAATCCATGCATACTTCCAGCTCATCCATTCACGCTGACTCACTTGATGCACACTCACACTTTCTCTTCCATTCACATGCACATTCCAATCTCACACACGCAAGCATGGGTTGGAGGCTCTCTCCACGTCACATCTTCACATGAAATTGCATGCATTCATTTCACTCACACACATGAAGTTGCAAGGGTGGTTCCACATAGAAGAATCATGTTGCTCCATCAATGCACAAAGCTTCATTCCATATAGCTACATAAACGCTGCACAAGTAGCTTCCACATCACAAGAGCACACTCAACAACACACTTACGAGTTACACATCCAAAGTAGCTCTATCATTTACGTTGCGCTCACATGCACACAAGCTCTCATACTCAGGAAGCCACAGTACACTCGAAGGTCCAAATTGCAATTGCAACTCACACAATGCCACGGTCCAACCCACATTAACACACTCATTTGCACATTCCACATCACTCACGCTACCACAGGTCATGATGGATTATACACGCATGTAGATTAGTAGCTAGAGAAGCTTCACAATTATATTTTGGGGAGAAGAAGCTTAGAGAAGATGAGCTCTAACTACTGCACAATAGCTATTAAAAGGCTCAAGTTAAAGGAAGAAACACATAGCACTTCACAGTAGCTGCATGAAAGGAAAATAGAGACTCAAACATATAAGTTTAGGAGGACGTATATAGCAAGAGCTGGGAGGAGAAGTTACGTGAGCAAAACAGAGCCATGCATAGGATTATATCAAGGAGAAGCCACGGGCAGAATGAAGCAAGAGAGTTTCAAGCTTGTGTGAAGGAAAGAAGCTACAGGTTTTAGGAAGAAGCAAGGGGAGCATGAAAAACCATGTGCTTCATTAATGGACAAAGGGCTAGCAGTAAGCTTTAAGAGGCAAGATCCACACTTCAACTCATTACGTTAATCCATAATCATCATTCATACCATCTTGAACACGTGAGAAGCATCAAAAGGAAGCTTGGGCTGAAGTAAAAATGAAGGAGAACATGGAAGTGCGGTCTCAAGTTTAAGGGAAAAAGAGAACCACATGAAGGAAGCTAAACTAGAGAGGCTAGAACATGTGATGGGAGGGAAGACTTTCAACATGAGCTTACACGTAGGCAGAACCAAGAAAGCACATGGTCATTAAAGAAAAGAATCATGTAAGGGTAGAATCAAGAAATGGAGGCTTAGGTAGTACTAAAAGGGGGGAATCTAGTACTTCATCTTACACACTTCATCATTTCTCTAGAGAACAATCCACGAATCAATCCATCCATTCCATTCATAATACAATTCATTACATCATTCAAAACACATGAGGACTCGAGCAGAGGCATCCAGGGAGCATTCACACTTTAACATATTCAATTCATTCATCCATCATGTTCTTCTTCATCCATGGCTGTAGCTTCCATCTTCCATTTCCTCCATCCATCTCCATTCCAATGAAGCATTAATCCATCTTATGACTAATTAGTAGAAGGATCTTGGTTGAAGCTTGAATTCAAAGAGAATATTAATGGATTTTGGCTAAGATTTTCTCTCTTTCTAACACTTTTCTTTTTTCTTGTACATGCTTGGTTGAGATTGGTGAAGTTATAATTAGTGGTTGGTTAGATGCTAATTAAGAGACTTTTTTAATGATTAATTGATTGGACAAGTCCTAGATATTTCACCTTCCTTTAATTTCCCATGTATGCAATCAAGGTGTTTAATAAAATGCATGAGTAAAATTATGTGTTTAATTGTCTAATTTGAGGATTCATTTGAGTTTAATTGGTTAATTAAACATCCTAAGGTGATCATTCATAGGCTAATGGATCAACTAATAAATCAAATTTAGTGTTTAAAGCTCTCAATGACAAGAATTAATGATTTGTTGAAAGCTTTTTGGGAAGCTAAAAATTATAATTTTTGGAAGTCTACAGAATATTTGATGAATTTTCAAAGTTGGCACTTTTTTTTTATTTTAGTCTGCTGCACTATTCATTTGGTCTAAAAATGAATCTGTCACATAGAGCTCAAATGATATCCAATTGCCATCAAATTTTATACAGAGAAACTAAACAATCACATGACTCGTGTTAACTAGAAACACCTCATTTGGAGGTCTAGAGAGGGAGATATGAATTTTTGAATATTTTGTCCAGTATCAGGACTCTTACCAGACCTGAGTTACTGTTCTATTGAATTTCGAGATTTGGGTTGCCTGAACTAGTCTAGAAATATTTTTTTCTTCTAGCTAACATCCACAAATTTCTAGATTGGTATCATTTGAATGGATTGGATTTGTTTTGAATTAATTATAAATTTTTAAATTTTGCTGCAGAAATCTGTGACAGCATCAGGAGGTAGCTTGGCCTTTGGACCTTCTCGGATGTCAAACGCCTTCTGTGATTGATGTTATGGTCTGACCATATTTTTAGTGTGAAGTAGACATCCGTAACTTTTCAGAATAGTGAAGAATGTATGATTTTGATTTTTCTAGAATTAGTTATGATTTTCCAAAATTTGGTCAAAAAAAGGGCCAAATCTAGCCGAAATTAAACAACTATATTTTATGCTTCATTTCGGTTTTCTTGAGTTGTGGGTCACATTTTATGATGCAAATAGCTTTATTGATGTAATTAAATATTAGAATGTAAATTATGAGCTCACACGGTCCACGTGACACTGAAGAATTTTTATACACGATGCAGTGCAATTAAATGCATTATTTTAATAGACTTTTCTACTTCCCTTGTAGAATTTAATGATCTGAAGCTCATGAGTATCATGAAATGAGCTAGAATTTATGGTGTTATAGGATTGAGGTTTCAATTCAATATTAACTTGTTAATTTCTTGAATCTTGAATGGTAATTTAAGATCATTTGCCATGAATATAATTAGGGTCTCTTAGACTAGAATTAATTACAATTGAATTAGGATAAGGATAGTGGATACCAAGAGACAAATCTAAAACTAGTCACAAGTCCATTATTTGGCTTTTAGCTCATATATTTAGGTAGCAATTAGGGACATTAATTCAATTTCATTATGATTAATTTAATTCAATCAAAACCCCCTTTAATTAGATAGTTTTAGGATTTTTTCACACTTGGAAAACCCAATTAAACATTAAATTTTATTTCCTAGAGAGAGGATCTAGGTTGCACCCTATATTGCATATATTTTTCAACCTAGTTTATTTTGGAGGTTGCACGACACAACCTTCAATGCTCCTTCCATGCTAGGCCGAGGCTATGCTTCCATATGGCACCATGGAGTTGTTTTGATTTTTTTGATGGGAGAAGCATGTGGGAGGCTCTCTTGACGTCTTAGAAACTCATATGGACTATTAAACCTCTTAATTTATGGCTAGAAGTCATCTTACAAACTAAGGTGCAACTAAAACCCTAACTTTTCTATCTTAGAATTTCAAGGTTCTTTCTTTATTTCATTTGCATATTCTTATTCTCCTCAGTCATTTTCCTATGATTCATCCTTGGTTTGGTTAAAATTTTAACTTCTCTTGACTGTTCATATATGGGGTGAAATGCTCAAGAAGAGGAACAAAGAGGATCAAGCATGAAAGTAGCAAAATACCTTGTTTTCCTAGCCTTTCTTGGATGCTCTTTCCTTTGCTTGGATTCTTCTCCTCAAAATCAAAATTTCTCCACTTGGTCTAACCTCAAAAAAACACCAAATACATCAATAAATTCATGGGAAAGCAAAGAAGAAGGAGGAGAAAGAGTTTGCTAAAGAAAAACTAAGAAAATTCATGAATTTCCATACCTTTCACTTGATTTCTCTTCTCCTTTTTCCTTCTCCCTTATGCGCCTCACTCTCTAGGTCTCTTCTCTATTTTAGGGTAGAAATGAAGTTGGTTTAGAGAGGAGAAGAATGAGGTGTGACATATAAATAGGTGGGGAGACCAAATTGTTCTAAAGAAATTCCATTTACGTCCCGTAAACTTAGTATTTTTGTTTCTAGTTTGTTTTAGCTCCTTTTTGAGAATTGTCTTTTCCATCATGAAGTTTAGGTCCTCAATCTTATAAAATGCCTTTGGAACCACTCAATTTGAAGCTAAAACCTTCTTGAACAAAAGGGTCAAAATTTGGGTCACATTCTAACTTGTAAATGCTAGGAGTTTGAACTATTCTGGGGGTTCCTGTAATTCTTAGAGCCTCTAAGAATCCTAAAAAACTTATTTTTCCCATTTAAAAATTCCTCCTATGGGTTTTTTCAAAAGTGCTTGAAATTACAAAAATGCCATTGTAACTTTGTTGAATTTCATCTAGTCATTCTGGCTCCATTTTCAGGGCACCTCTAACCTTGGATCCTCATTATTTGAGGTCTAGAATATCACTCTAATTTTTATTGGACCTCAAATCATTTTATCTGGGGAGACTTCCTTTTGTATCCAGTGAATTACATATATTTACAGAGAAACCAAGCATTACGTTTCTCATGTTTACGGAGGTACTAGATGTTACAAGAGGAACCAAAGAAAGAAAGTAATTTGGAGGTCATGGTGAAGCAACTAATAGAGAGTAATGCATAGCTTCAGCAACATTTGCAACAGCAACAGCAACAGCAACAGCTATAGATGTGCATGCAAATTTGGAAAGAAGGGTTGATACTCAATTGGGCCAGTTTGCTACCTCTCTTAGTAAGGTGAAATATTGGGGTTCAGGCTCATTACCATTGTCGTACCATAGTATTCTAGTACCATATTGCTCAATTCAAGATGGCTTACACACATTCTCAAGGGAAATCCAATAAAAGTATATAAAAATGATGAATTTATTTGCGCTGTCGAGGTTTAAATTTTCATTTCCCTTCATATGGGCCTTGTGACTTCCCTAACACCATTCTCTCATTATTTTCTACTTATACAAGTCATGCATAACTCAAAACATCACATAATTTTTGGTTTCAAACTCAAAACCCCGAACTTGGACAACAAGTGGCAAATTTCAGGGGTAACTTTGAAAAATTATAACCTAATCTAGAAAAATTGAAATCAAGCAAACTATAGCTTGTTGTAAAGCTTTATATGTTAAATTTACACTAACAATAATTCCCAGCCATGAAAATCTCATTTGGACCATGCTTGACATCAGAAAAGGCACAAAAGTCAGACTGTCCAGAATTCTGATATAGTTTTCTGATGCAAAATTTTAAAAATTCATAATTAATTCAACAAAAATCCAATTCTTGCAAAATATATCAATTTAGAAAGTATGTCAAATAGAGGGAAAAATAGTTCTAGATCAATCCAAGAGCATTTAGACCCCGAAAATCGATGGAATAGTACTGAAGGTCTAACTAGGTGCTTAGAACAGAACAACAACTTCAATAATTAATATCTCCCTCTCTAGATATCCAAATTAGGTGCTTTTAATTGCTATAAATCACTAGGAAGGTCTAGTTTCTCCCAATAAAATTTTATAGCAATTGGACGTTGTTTGCCCTATGAGTGACAGAGTTTCATTTCGAACCAAATGAACAGTACCAGCAGCAAATTTTTATTTTTCAGCCAACTTCAAAAATTCCAGAAACCTCCAAATAATACCCATTTCAGCTTTCCAAAAAGCTCTTAACAAGCTTTAGATGCTTGGCTTACATCCCTTGGTTCTTGCACACTACCTATTCATTTTAAGATGAAAGAGGGGAGGGGAGTGAGATTCCTAGAATCTCAATATCTCACACACCCATTCACACACATGTCCAAGGCATACATATATCAAAGGCACACTTTTGGAACATGTCTCAACATAAACATGCAAAAACACATACTTTCATGCCACCAATTCATTTTTAATTTAAGAACATGCTTTAGGGACTTTTGGTTTTACCTCGCCCCATTTCTAGGACTTTTGGATTTGCCTCACCCTTGGCCTAAGGACTTTTGATTTGGCCTCACCCATTTAAGAGACTTTTGGCCTAGTTTTATCCTTACCTTGAGACTTTTGGCATCTCCTCACTGACATTAAGGGTCTTTTGGCATCACTTCACCCTTGTGAGCAATTTCCATAAGCAAAGTCATTCAAGAACACACATTGCTACTAATGCAATCTTAAAGCATCAAGTGGCATTTCTCAAATCACATAGACACATACATGTACACAAAGACATACATACACACAAGAATGCTAGGAGAATGAGGTGAGGAGCTACTTTGAATCTTATGCAAGCCTTACTTTGCTTATTCCTTCCTCTTTTTGGTTACACGAGAGCACTTAGGTGGAGTAGGGTTCTCTTGACCTAAACATCACAAATAGCACGTAATTATGCACTTGAAGCAAGCTAAGACACTAGACATTTTCTTAGAAACATAAATAGTTCCATATTACATAATGGTTCCATTGGTGGCCTATTGAACCAACTCTTGTAATTCAAGTTCTAGGCTCTATTCTCTTTTCATTTCTACATCTCTTGATCTCATTCAAGGTCCTTGAAGCCATCACACACTTATTTACACAAGCCTAGATACATGTTGTTTCACAAGGCTCCATTATGGAAACAATTGTCCCATCTCCTAATCCATGGCTCCTAAATTTTTTCCAAGGGTTCCTCCTACCTTCTCCCACTATATAAAGTCCCACACTAAGGCTAGAACAAATTAAAACATCCCCTAACCTAAGGCTCTTACCTTGGCCAAAATTATGGACAAGAATTGGATTTTTGGAGTTTCAAAATTTTCCTTGAAGGGAGAGCCACTTGGGAGGTTTTCTAGAGGTCTTAGGAGCTCAATGGAACACTTAAGTAGCCCAGGAAATTCATACACCAAATCAGATTTCACAAAACCCTAAAGAGTCCTACACTTTCCTAACTTGATTTCCATTGATTTTTCTTGCAATTCCTTGACATATTCCACTTCTCCATGGTTTAAAACCCTAGTTCCTCTCTTCTTTTTAGATAGAACTCCCTCCCCTCTCTTGGTTTTGGTTTGGCCGAACTCATACCAAAGGAAAAGTAAGGGAAGAAAGCAATTAGAAACAAGATGTACCTTGGATTCAAGGTTGATTTCAAGACTTTTTCTCCTTGGTTTTCTTCCTCTCAAGCAATTCGAACTCTTCCCTTATGTTTTAGACCAAGAACAAAACCACTCATCTCAACAAAACCATAGAAAGAGAGGAGGAAGGGAGAGGAACAAGATTGGAAGAAAGAGAAGCATGAAATTCCTCACTTTTTCCTTAGTTTCTTCCTTCCTTTCTCTCCTCCTCTTGTGTGCCTAAGAGAGAGCTTCTTTTTCTGTATTTTTGGCAAAGAAGGTTGACCTATATGAGGGGAGGAAGAGTTATGAAGCTTATGGAACATTTAAGAAACTAGCTTTTCAAAATTCCAATTTTGTCCTTCCATAATCGCAATTTCATTTTAGCTTTGTTGTAGCTCCTTTTTGAAAACCTTCTTTTTCATTACAAAATTTAGGTTTCCAATTTAATAAAATTCCTTTGGAATCACTCAAATTGGAGCTAAAATCTTCCTGAACAAATCTGTCAAAGTTTGGGTTCACTGACGTAGAAAAATGTACATTGGAAGGGCTTTACCGGTCCCAGAACTTCCTATGGTTTTTGGGGCCTTTGAGAACCTTAGGAAACTCAAATTTTCTATTTAAAAAGCCCTCTTATGAGTTTTTAAAAAATTACACATATTTATGAAAATTCGATTACTTTCGTCAGTTTTTGTCATAATTTCATTTTTCTATCCTAGCTCCATTTTTATGGCTCATTTTATCGTTTTACAAAAATTACTATTCATTACAACCAGCACAGACAATTGTTAATCCAAGGAATAGCAATAATGTCAGTGTAATCACTCTTAGGGGTGGAAAGGAAGTACAAGGATCCTCATATACCATTACCATGGATAAGTTAATGTCATAAAAAACACATGTCGCACTAGATGAGCCAAAGAAAGAAGAGGAGCCAAAGAAGATTTTGCCTTTCCCATATAGACCTACCTTGGGAAAGAGGCAAACTGAAGCATAAGTTGAAAAAGAAATTCTTGAGACTTTCAAGAAGCTTGAGGTTAATATACCTCTATTGGAAGTAATCAAAACTATCCCTAAGTACACCAAATTTCTCAAGGAAATATGTACCAACAAGAGGTGACTAAGAGGGAATGAGAAAGTCAATTTTGGCAAGAATGTTTCAGCACTTATACAACCAATAATGCCCACTAAATGTCAGGATCTAGGCACTTTTACAATTCTGTACACCATTAGAAATTTTGATTTTTTATGCTTTCATTGATCTTGGAACTGCTATTAATGTTATGCCTAAATCAATGTATTTATCATTGTAGATGAGAGAATTGAAACCTATTAGAGTGGTTGTGCAGCTTGCAAATAGGAGCACTACTTATCCTTTAGAAGTGTTAGAAGATGTCTTAGTTAAGGTAAAGGATTTGATATTTCCAACTAATTTTTATGTCCTTAACATGGAGAATGATAGATATGGGCCTTGTGGTCATGGCTCACTTATCTTAAGTAGACCTTTCTTAAAAACTACAAAGACAATCATAAATGTACATGAGGGTACTCTTCAAATAGAGTTTGCTAGTAATGTAATACAATTCAATATATTTGATGCCATGAAACACCTATGTGATGATAACTCTATTCTTAATGTGAGTTTGATTGATATGCTAGTTAATGATTGTAGTTGTAATATTCAGTTCTTTGAAAACTAGAGAAAACGTGAGAAACGTAACGTATAGTTTCTCTATAAATGAATGAAATTCACTGGATACTAAAGGAAGTCCACCAAGATGATGTAGTTAAGGTCCCAAAAAAATTGGGAAGCATTTTAGACTCCTAAAAATGAAAATCACAGGCTCAAACGGAAAGAAAAATAGAGCTAGAATGAAGAAACAATTTCTTACGAAAAGCTTACGAAACATAATAGCATTTTTGTAATTTTGAGCAAATTATGGAATTTACACAAGAGAGCTTTTTAAATGAAATTTTTGAGTTCCCCAGGGTTCTCAGAGGCCCTAAAAACCATGAAAAGTCCCAGGATAGCTACATCCCCTCTGGTGGATGTTTTCCAATATCGGTGTACCTAAACTTTGATGGATTCGTTCGGGAAGATTTTAGCTCCGATTTGAGTGATTTCAAAGGAATTTTATTAAATTGGGAACCCAAATTTTATAATGGAAAAGATAGTTCTCAACAAGGAGCTAAAATGAAGAAAAAACGAAAATGCCAAGAACGAAGGCCAAAATAGGAATTTTTAAAAAAGTGTTCCTTCCTCCCTTATAAATAGGTGGTGCCTCACACTCTCCCTCATTTAGCTCCAGATTATTCTGCCCCAAATCTGAAGAAAAACCCTAGGAGAGTGGCACACCAAGGGAAGAAGAAAAGGGAGAGAAAATCTAAGCTTAACGTATGTTTCCATGGTAGTTTTTCATGCTTTTCTTCATCCACACCTCCTCTCCTCCCTTCTCCTTTGTTTCCTTTAGTTAAAATGGAGTTTATAAATTTGATTTAAAGGAGAAATTCAAGGGAATTTTCGGATTTGAAGAGAGGAGCTTGGAGAAAGCATGGTTCAAGCAAGAATAAATAAGGAAACTAGGTAATTTCTCTTCCTATGGTTGATATCTTCATCCTCCCTCCTCGTCCATTTTGCCTAACACAAGGAACCATAGGAGGATCTAATTTTTAAGCAAAACCAAGCATGAATCTAAGGAAAAAGGGTGTGGAGATTAAGAATATACAAAGAAAACAACAAAATAACTAGTAGATTTCAAGATGCAAATTCTAGGGTTTTGTGTGCACCTTCCCAAATCTGATTTTATATGATGATTCCTAGGACTAATTAAGAGTTTCAATGAGCTAATAAGATCCCTAAGATACTCCCCATATGATTTGTCCTTCAAGAAAACAAAGAGAATTTCAAGGAGGCTAAAAAGAGGTTATGTCTCGGCCAAGCATGGATGGAGTAGCTAGGGAGAGTTTTAAATTTTTCCAAACCCATTTTTGAGTCACATATGATGAATGAATATGAGAGGAGGCCTTGGAAAAAATTTAGAACTCATAGAAAGTGAGTTAGTACTTTAAGTTCCATATTATGACCTAAAGAAGCAACATGATGTTAGGCCCTTTGATTTAATTGTGTCAAGAGGCTTAAAAGGAGTCAAGAATCATATTTGAAAGGAAAAAATGGAGCCTAGAAATTATTTGAGGGGTGTTGCTTTATTAGGTGCATTTATGGACCATAATGGGGTTTATAGAACAACCTAGTGTCGAGTTGTGTGGCCTTAGAAATTGTTTTATGAACTTAATTGGCTTCCATAAATTGTGTCTAGGCCAAGAGAAACCATCTCCACAAGTTTGTGTGTGTGTGACCGAAGCAAGGGAGGGAATTTTAAGAGAAAAAGTGTGTGATTATGTGCAAGGTATCTCTCTCCACCTTCTCTCATAGATGGATATATGCTTAGCTTGTCTTAGAATGTGTCTATATGTATCTTCAAGCCATGAAAAGTATGATAGCATGATTTCCTATACATGGTTTTATGATGACATATTATGTTTATATGATATTTTTTATGTGTGCTTGGGTTTACTTGAGTGTGGTGAGGCCAAGAACCCTTAGCCATAGTAAGGATAAGCTAATAACCCTTAAGATTGGTTAAGACAAAGTAAAGAGTCTCCCAAAACTAAAGTGGGCTCTCAAGAGCATGGTTGAGTCCAAGAATGCATTAAAGAATGGGTGAGGCAAGTCCAATATCCCTAAGAAATTAGGTGAGGCCAATCCACTTGCTTAGCAAGCTTTTGTATGCTATATATGACTTTCTTGAATGATGAAAATGTTCCTTGAATGCTTACACATGTCTACATGACCATACATACATCTATGAGACTTGTTTGCATCCATTATGTATGATTGAATGGGAGATGAGCTATTGGGATTCTTTGAATCTCATTCCCTTCTCTCCAATGATCTAATTTGCTAGGTGAACCCAAAGAACAAGGCAATGGGGGTCAACCATATGAGAGATGAAGCAATGACATTGAAATGTGGAAATTTTGTCACTTTAAGGCTATAAGAATGGCAATTGATGTATTCAATGGATGTATATGTAGTATAATGTTATGAATATATGTAATTATGATATTATGACATGTATGAAAGAGAGAATATGCTATGTGACCATTAGAATGGAATTTGGACATGTTATGGCATTGTAGCTTCCTTAATGACAACATGGAATTATGCATAAGTGTGGATGAGATGGTCAAAATACGAAGAATGGAGTTTGGGACCATTTGGGTAGCTTACACAAGTCTTAATTATGCTTTTAGACTTGCATAAGAGGTGCCAAACCCTAGAGAAAGTCATTTGGTTAATTTGATACCTCATATGAAGCCAAAATTGACCATAATGGAACCCTATATCAGATTTAGGCCAAATGATCTCTTCTTGATCTAAGATTTGGTATGAATTTAGAGCTTGTTTAGGGCCTTTTGGAAAGGCTAAGATCATAATTTTTTAGAGGTCTACAGAATATTTGATGAATTTTCAAATTTGGCAAATTTTTTGATTTTGATCTGCTATACTATTCATTTGGTCCGAAAATAAAATCTGTCACACAGGGATCAAATGATGTCCAATTACTATGAAATTTTATACAGAGAAATTATACATTTACAATGAATTGTGTCAACTAGAAGCACCTTATTTGGAGTCTAGAAAGGGAGATATGAATTTTTGAACATTCTGTCCAGTATTAGAGATTTCAGCTAACCTCTGTTAATGTTGCATCAAATTTCGAAGTCTGGGTAGCCTAAACTAGTCTGGAGTTATTTTTTTCCTCTAGCCAACATCTATATATTTCCATATTGGCATCATTTGTATAGATTGGATTTTTTTAGAATTAATTGGACATTTTCAAAATTTGGTGGAAAAATATGTGACAACACCAGTGGATAGTTTGACCTTTGGACCTTTTGGATGTCAAACATCATTTGTCATAGATGTTATGGTCTGGAAATATTTTTAGTGTGATGTAGACATTTGTATATTTCCAGAATGGGCAAGAATGCATGATTTTGATTTTTCTAGAATTAGGTATGATTTTCCAAAATTAGATCAAAAAAGAGGCCAATTCTGGCTAAAAATGCACATGAATATTTTGAGCTTTATTTTGAGTTCTATGAGTTAAGGGCTACATTTCATGATGTAGATAAGTTGTATCCATGTAATTAAATATGAGAATGTATTGTATGAGCTTACACAGTCCACATGACACCGAATGAAATTTTTTAGCACGACACAACACAAGGAAATGTATTATTTTAATGAAATTTTCTTACTTCCTCTCATGCAATGTGTCATATAAGTATGCAAATGTGATAGAAATGAGCTAGTAATTATAGTGTTATAGTAGTACTAAATTTAGGGATAGCATGTTGACTGATTCTTGTGATATTACTGATCTTGATGATTCTTTGAGGCATATTTGTGATGGTTCTCATTCTTGTACTATATGTAGAGAAATTGATGAATTTTTGAGCTTGTATGATAGTATTAACTCTAGAGAATCTATTATTAATCAGGTTGATTCTGTTCCATATAGAACATCTATTGATTTCATTGGTTTTGTTACTTTATCTGGTTCTGATAAGTCTTTGCATGTTGATATGGATAGTTTGGATAATCATGATGCTGATATCCACTTAAGTGCTGATTCATTTGATTCTTCCTTTGCTACTAACGTTCCCAAGGATGGGAAAGTTGTTTCTTTTGCTTTAGAGTTGTTTGAATAGGTATTCAACATGGAAGAGATTGAGATCAAATCACTCACACCTTCGGTTGAGCAAGCTCCTACCTTAGAGCTCAAACCGCTGCCAAACAATCTCAAGTATACCTATTTGGAGAAAGATGAGAAGCTTCCAGTGATTGTAGCTAGTGACATTATCTGAGAGGAGGAAGGGAAGCTTTTAGAGGTGTAACACCCCAAAATTAATTACGGTGTTAATTATGGATTTAGATTAATTAAGAATAATTAATATGAGATGATTGGGCAAGTTAAGTGAATGAGGATTTTAGAGAGATAAATTATTAATATGGGTTAGGAATTTAATGGGATAGAAATTTATCTAGGCCTAAATTAATAGATCATGATAAGAGGCTAATGGAGGCCCAATGAGTTAGGTGCAGACCCAACCCAATTTAATGTGATAGAGGCCCAAGGTCCACCTTGTATAGACTCTTATAAGTGGCCCAATTACCCTTGTGCAGACCCAAACCCTTGAACTCTTCAAACTTGGCCCAAACCAATTAAACTTTAGCAACCCAATGCATAAGAGTTAGCCCAATAAAATTCTACAGCTCAACACTTTAAAACTGGCCCAACAAGTAAAAAAACTAAAGCCCATTTGGAGTTGGACCTTGGAGCAACCCATGACCCATCTTTGACTCAACTTAAACCCAACTAAAACCCTAATGCTTCAGCCACTCTCTCATTTGCTGAAACTCAAGAAGCAAAATTCAGAGGTTGAGGGGGAGGCTAGGGTTTAGGGTAAGAATCCCATATTTTCTCACATTAGAGTAAGATTCAGCCAAGGTAATAGTTATACAACTTAATCCCCTCATCTTTCTCTTTAATTTGGTCTGATTAGTTTTTCATTTGGAGTATTTTCACCCTACCCAAAATATGAAAATGTGGTTATTTGGGATTTTCTTGATGAAATTTGTAGGTTGAGGTTAGGGTTAACATTAGGTAAGCATAAACCCTCCATTTTTATACTTTCTTTGTTAATTTGAGACCCCCATAGCTGATTTATAAAATGGGTATTAATTCTGTACGAATTTACGTAGGATTTTAGGTGAAATATTGAGATTTCTGGTAGAGGACACTTCAATCCGAATTTAGGATTTGTGGTAGCTGGGTAAGTGTTATTTAGGTAGTTATTAGCATTTAAATTCCTTGGGTACTTGTTGTAACTGTTAAGGATGAATTAGAGTGGTAATTCTCTGATGTTATGGTTATAGGGAGACTTTGTACCATTGGTGGCTATTGTAAATTATCTACAAGTGAGGTAACTGGGGTTTACATTAATTCCATGCATGTATCTGTTTTAATTTCATATTTGCTGTATATGAATGATTTGAAATGCTGAATGAATTGGTTGGCTCTGTTGTATTATGATTGGACCTTGTGAGTCCATGGTGGAGCTGTGGTGCAGCTACCACCCGTGCATATACTTTGATTGAGCATCGAGTTATGATCAAACCCCAGATGCACTGAGCCCTGGTTGTGCTCAATAGGTAGTAGGTGTCGTGGACGGGCCTCTCCCGGTGTTATTGGCCTTTAACATGTGAAAATATGATTACTAGTATGGGATAGTAATCATGATAGCCTAATTATTTCATTTACAGATATGACTGATACGATTCTGATATTGATTTTGATTCATGCATATATGTTGATTAAACTAGATTATATGATGGAATTGCCTTGGTTATTGAGATTTGTATCTCACCCCATTTCATGGGATTAATATTTCAGGTGAAGGTTCTTCGGGTAAGGATAAGGGGAAGCAAGTGGATGAAAATCCATGAGCTCCATCATGTGGGGAGAAGGCTACACTTAGGCTGATTTAGTTAGTATGGATGCAAATTTTGTATTCCTTAGTATATAGCATCATCTTGTATTTATGTTGCCAAGTGTAGGAGTCTATATTTTGATTAGTTGGAATGTATTCGTTAAGGAGTTAAGTCTCATTATGGCTTGGTATAAGTTGTATAAACCTATAGTATCTTATGTATGACTTTTACTGAACTTATGGTATGGTATACTGTTGGAAACCTAATTATGTGATGTACTAGAATTTGATATGGATCATTGTTGCATGAGACCTCTAGCAAAATGTGTAAGAGATGTTAATTGTTGATAATATATGAATCCTTATTGTCATTAACCCATGAAAAGGCTGACATGTGGTTGCTGGGTGAGTGAGAATTTGTACTTGAGTGTTGAGTTGGTAATGGTAGAATAACTGGGTAAATAAAGTAGATAAATACCATTAGAGCCATATAAAATGAGGGGAAGTGATCCTAGAGTGTCCCTAAGGAGGGAACTTGAGTGTAAGGGGCGAAATGTAGGGGATATAGCTACAAGAGGGAGTCACGCTGCGACTAGGAAGGTCTCGCCGCTGCCTGAGGAGTGACAGTGGTGAGGGGCGCCGCCGCTTGAGAAATCTCGCCACTGCGTAGAGTGAAAAAATGCCGGGGGGTGATAGAATGAAACCTCGCCGCAGCACAATAAGTCCTACCATAGCGCAAGTCGAGGAAATTAATTAAGGAGTTTACAATAGCAAAACTTGCCGCGGCGCCACGTAGGTTGGCTGCGGCGCAGATCCAACTCGCCGCGGCGAAAGTTAGGAAAGTTACCTAGTGATTCCCGAGAGCAACTTAGCCGCAGCGCAAAAGGTCTGGGCCATGACGCAAAGTTAAAAATTTAGTTTTCAAGCTCCAGGACCTAACTTAGCTGTGACGGGAAGGTTCCAAGTCACGGCGTAGGTCCCCAAACTCCCACCTTTGACCTAGAAACCCTAATTTCTTTAATGCAAATGATAGGAAATGATATAAGAACACTTGTGGGAGGTTTTTGTGTGTTGAAATCGATGGATGGATGAATTACAAACCCTTAATGATGGTACAAATACTTTTATACATGTTCCCATTTATGGTTGTTTAATTGATGACCCTAACAACATCAAGGTTCAAATTTCCCTATATTTTCGTAAAGTAATTAATTGTAGTAACCCCAAACCTTGATCATTAATTATTAATCATGTGTTTAACCATAATTACCAAGAATAGAAGTTAGGGTTGTCACAAGAGGTCTTGAGGAAGAGAAGAGAAGCAATAGGGTGGACCTTAGTGGATATACCTGCCATTAGCCCTGATACATGTATGTACCGAATTTTGTTAGAGGATGGAGCAAAGCCAGTGAGGCACTCTTAAAGGAGACTAAACCCACTTGTTCTAGATGTGATTAAAAGGAAGTTTTTAAACTTTTATCTACTGGTATTATATATCCTATTTTTGATAGTCAGTGGGTTAGTCCTGTGTAGGTAGTTCCTAAAATGTCAAGGATTACTATGGTCCAAAATGAAAATAATGAATTGGTGCCCAACCGAGTGCAGAATAGTTAGAGGGTTTACATTGATTATAGGAGGCTTAATTTAGTCACTAGAAAAGATCATTACCCCTTTTTTTATTGATAAGATGCTTGAGCGTTTAACTAGAAAGTCTCACTATTGTTTTCTTGATGGATTTTCAAGTTATTTCCATATATGCATAGCCCTAAAGGATCAAGAGAAGACAACATTTACATGCCCATTTAAAACATTTGCCTACAGAAGAATGCCTTTTGGTTTTTGCAATTCCCCTGGAACTTTTCAACAGTGCATAGTTTCTATTTTTAGTGATTTTCTAGAAAACTGTAGAGAATTTTTTATAAATGATTTCACTGTATATGGGAACTCTTTTGATGATTTCTTGTCTAGTTTTAATAGAGTTTTAACGAGATGTATAGAGAAGAACCTTGTACTTAATTTTGAAAATTCTCATTTTATGGTTCAAAAAGGCATTGTATTAGGTCATGTTGTATCTGAACAGGGCATAGAGGTTGATAAAGCTAAGATAGATGTTGTCACTTCTTTACCATATCCGACATGTGTTTGGGAGGTCAGGTCTTTCTTATGTCATGCAGGTTTTTATAGAAGATTCATACAGGATTTTGGTAAGATTACTTTGCCATTACCTAAGCTATTATAGAAAGATGTTGATTTTCATTTTAATGATGCATGCAAAACAACTTTTGATGATCTTAAGTAAAGATTGACTTCCCCCCCTCATTAGTCATCCCTTTGATTGGAATCTTTCATTTGAGGTCTTATGTGATGCTTCTAATTATACTCTAGGTGCAATTTTGAGCCATAAAGTGAATAAAAAGTCTTATGCAATCACTTATGCACCCAAGACTCTAGATGGGCCCAAGCAAATTATACAACCACTGAAAATGAATTTCTTGCTTTTATCTTTACCTTGGATAAGTTTAGATCTTATTTGCTTGACACTAAAGTAATTGTTTTTACTGATCATGCAGCCTTGAAGTACTTGCTGAAGAAGCCTGATACGAAGCCAAGATTGATTCGCTGGATGCTATTACCTCAAGAGTTTGATATTGACATCGGGATAAAAGCAGAGCAGAAAACTTAGTGGTAGACCACTTGAGTCGAATTGAGGCTTTGAAGGTATATTCTTTACCTATTGATGATGACTTTCTAGATGAGCATTTGTATGCTGTGCATAATTTCTACCCATGGTATGCAAACTTAGTGAATTATCTAGTTGCTTTTGAATTTCTTGTTGACTTGAATAAACATCAGTTGAATAAGTTTAGAAGTGAAGCTAGATATTATATTTAGGATGATCCATACTTATGGAGACTATGCAGTGACCAAGTGATTAGATGTTGTGTGCCTAATATAGAGTTTGATTCTATCTTGAAATTCTATCACACGCTTGCATATGGAAGCCACTTCAGTCCAAAATGCACAACTAGGAAAGTTCTAAATAGTGGATTATATTGGCCTACCTTATTTTATGATGCCTTTGATTTTTGTAAATGATGTGTTAGGTGTCAACAAATAGGAAGCATATCTAGGAGAAATGAAATGCCACGGCATCCCATTTGAAATCTTTGATATTTGGGGCATTGATGTTATGGGACCTTTTCTTACTTCTTTTGGTTTTGCATACATTTTACTGGCTATTGATTATGTTACGAAGTAGGTGGAAGCAAAGCCCACTAGGACTAATGACTCTTCTGTGGTTGTAGAGTTTGTTCACTCTCACATTTTTTGCATGTTTGGTATCCTCAAAGCCATTATTAGTGACTAGGGCACTCATTTTTGCAAGCAAAGTATGCAAAGCTTGCTTACCAAGTATGGTGTTGTATATAAGGTAGCTACTCTGTATCATGTTTAAACAAATGGCCAAGCAGAGATTTCTAATTGGGAAGTGAAGCAAATTTTGGAGAAAATAGTGCAGTTGAATAGGAAGGATTAGAGTAAGAGGTTAGATGATACACTTTGGGCCTATAGGACTGCCTACAAGACTCCTATTAGCATGTCACCCTATAGGCTGGTATGTAGAAAAGATTGTCACTTACTGGTGGAAGTAGAGCACAAAGCTTATTGGGCTATGAAGAAATGCAATTTGGATTTGAACAGAGCAAGGTCTCATAGGAAATTTCAACTTTAAGAGCTTGAAGAGATCTGTTTGGAAACCTATAATAATGCAAGGATCTATAAAGAAAAGATAAAGGCCTTCCATGATAAGATGATTGTAAAAAAGGAGTTTGTAGTTGGAGAGAAAGTTTTGCTTTATAAATCCCTCTTAAAGCTCATGCCAGGTAAGCTTCATTCTAAATGGGAAGGTCCTTATATTGTTTCTCATGTTTTTCCTTTTAGTGCAGTGAAGCTTGTGGATGAGCAAACCAGAGCTAAATTTAAACTCAATGGCCATAAGCTCAAACATTTTGATGAAGGAGTTTTATAACATTCGGTCCCTCCATAAACATGAGAAACGTGATGTTTGTTTTCTCTGTAAACATTAGAAATATGCCATATATAAAAAGAAGTCTTTAAAATAAAAGGATTTATGGCCAACTAAAATTACAATAAAATTTTAAATATTAGAAAATGAGGATTTAAGGTTTAAGATGCCTAAAAACCAAAGCCAGAAGAGCTCAGAAAATTTGCTGAAGAAAGTAAGGGCATTTTTGTAATTTGTGAAAAATTTGGAAAACTCACAGGAAGGCATTTTAAATAGAAAATTTGAGCTTTTTGAGGTTCTCAGAGGCCCTGAAAACCATGGGAACCCCCTAGAAGATTTGAAACTCCTCCAATGAGCGTTGTCAGCAGTTGGTTAACCAAATCTTTAACTGAATGGTTCGTAATGGGTTTAGATCCTTTTTGAGTTATTCCAAAGGAAATTCTTGTGATTAAGAGCCTAAGGAATATGATGGAAAAGACAAATTTCAAAAAGGAGTTGATTTGAGCCAAAATGATAAGAACAAAGAATAAGGACTAAAGTGCAAACTAGAAAAGTACATAAAGTAGACTCCTCACCTTCTTAAAGCATGTTTCTTTTAGCCTTTGATTAATAGACCTTCTTGCTGCCCAAAATACATCATGAGATAAAGGGAGTGAGATGCACCAAGAGAAACCCCAAGGAGGAAGAAAGAAGCTAAGGAAAGGTATGAAATTTTAAGCTTTTCCATGGTCTTCCTTTTAGAAACCTTGTTCTCCTCTCTTTCCTCTCTCTTTCCATGGTTGTGATGGATGAATTGGGTCTATTTTGGATTGGGTTCAAAGGGAAAAGAGTGGAGCTCTAAAGAGAAGCTCAAACTAAGTGAGAAAGCCTTTGAAGGAGACAAGAACCCAAGGTATGAATCTTAGTTTCATGCACTCTTCTTCCTTTGATTGGTATGTGACGATCTTAATTTCTAATCATTGTAATTAAGGTTAAATACATTATTAATAATCATAGATTGGGATTACAAGGCATTATGGCTAATTACATTGTAAAAATGTAGGGAAATTTGAACCTTAACGTTATTAGAGTCATCAACCATACAATTACAAGCATTTATATACATCAGGGAAACAAACATTCATTTATAAGCCTTTGATTCTATTACCCATTGATTCCAACTCACAAGAATATTCTACCAATAATTATAAGTCATCCCTTAGGGTTACCATATGAAAAACTAAGATTTCCTGGTTAATATAAGGGTTTCAAGACATTCGCCGCAGTTAAATTACTCTTAGCCATAGCCAATTACTCTCGGCATCACCCCTTACATTGTCACTAATTTTATCGTGGCAATAGTTACGGTGAGTTAGACCTTCACTGTGGCTAACCTACATGGCACTGTGGTGAAGAAGCGTCCTGGAACTTACCTCACTCGCCTCTCGCTATTGGCCGTGGGCATTTCCCTTGTTAGCCGTGGCTAATTCCTCTCTAGAACACCTGGGAAATTTTCACAAAAGTTCACTGCGATCAATTCCCCCTTTTACCGCAGCGAATTTCCCTCTGGATGACTCCTAATTTAGGCTCTCAAATTTTGCCACGGCTAATTCCATATTTCGCCGTAGCGAATTTCTCTCTGGTGCTCTCCCTGGGCAACTTTGCCTCTATTGGCCGCGGCTAACAATATTTTGATTGCGGCGAAATGCCTTCTAATCCTACAACTCTTAAAGTCTTGTCTCATACTCCTTACTCTCTATCTAGGGGTTCTCTAGGGCCACTCTCCCCCCATTTGTGACCCTCTAATGGTGTTTATCTACTTGATTTACCTAGTTAATCTATCCTTATCCATCCCAAGATTTAAAGTATTAGCTTCTACTCACCAAACTATCACACAACAGTAAACACCATAATTTAGTGACAGCAAATGTATTCTGGCCACAAGGTGCATAGGGCCCATGCATAATGTTCATACAAGAGCAAGTCACTTATCCATTGTCAGCCAATTATAACTAAAATATTCAATTCCATGACAATTAAATTTCATATACAGCTCTTATACTTGACAATTCATGATGTAATGCAGCAATGATACAAAACTAACAATCTAGTTACAATACAATTTGACAAGGCTTCCAAACCTATGTGCTACCAAGCTATTTAATAAGTTTCCATTAATTTTCTGCTTGCCACTAAAAGGTCCGGTCCCTGAAAATGTTAGCCCACAACAGGGTGAGATATACAATCTTAGTAACAAAAGGCAATTTCCATATACATGTACAAGTTAATCAATCCAATGTAATTTCATGTCATCAATACTAGAATCATCAATTCAATTTGCAAATGAACTAGTTGAACTACCAATGACTATTGTCCCATACCAGTAACCACACAACATGTTAATGGCTAATAAGACTGGGAGAGGTCTGCCCACGACACCTACTCCATAATGAGCACAACCAAGGCTCAGTGTATCTGGGGTTTGATCACAACCAAGGCTCAGTGTATCTGGGGTTTGATCATAACCTGGTACTTGATCGAAGCACATGCACGGGTGGCAGCTGTACCATAACTCCACCATAGACTCACAAGGTCCAATCACAATAACAATTCAAGTAGTCAACCAATCATTTAGCATTTCAAAATCAAGCATGTGTAACAAATATGAGACTAACATGAGCATATACATGGAATTAGGAAAATAACCCCAATTATCTCAATGAAGCCAATTACTCATCCTCTAGCTACCATCATGATTCAAAGCACACCAGGCCTAACATAAGCATAATTATCATTATTCAACTACCATTAGTAAGGAATTTCTCTATCCACAAATTAATCTTAACAAGAGTACATTAAGAACTTCTTACCTAAGCTTCTTAAGGGTCTATAGCACCAATTCAGGGTCATAACAATAAGAACTCACAATGAGTCACTCCTAATGTCTCCATTTTCGCACATGTAAGAGCCATGCACCAAAAGTCAGTCCAAATGATGGGAATTCAGTATATATACCATATAAAAGAAGAGGGAACACTTACCCATACACCCGAGAGGTCAAATGGATTGGGTTGAGTCTTAACTACTAAGAACACATCATGGGCCATCCTTAAAACTTGGATTTTCGCACATGGAATTAGCCATATACCAAAGTCAGCTTATAACATGAAATCTGAGCAAGATTACACCATAAAATGAAAGCAAACTCTTACCCCATAGTTCCGCTAACTCCAAACTCTGAAAATCTTGCAAGGAATCACCCAATACCAAGTTTCAAATTTGAGAAGGAGATGAAAATGTCCAAAACCAGAAATTAATTAGATCAAGATGAAGAGGAGAATGAGAGGGTCAAGTTATATATAACTCACCTTGGCTAAATCATCTTCTAGGAGTCAAAAATGGAGTGTAATGTTGGTGAAACCGTAGCCTCCCTTAAACCTCCGAATTTCCTCCCTTGCCTCTTGTGTTTTCTGCTAAATAGGGAGGGAGGCTGCTGAACCTTTAAGGTTATTAGGGGGAAATGGGCTAACCCATCAGCTGAAGGTCTAATTAGGCTCATTTCTAATCATTGGGCCTTTGTTTGGTGAGGTGGGCTACAGAACACTTTGAATTCAGGTGAAGTGTGCTGACCTTAAGGCCCAAATTCTAGTGAGCTCAAAGGTTAGTGTTAGTTGGGCTAAGTCTCATGAGTTGGGCTTCAGAGTTATAGTTGGGTCAAGCCAAAATTTCAAGAGTCAATCTAATTTGGGTCTGCATAATGTGTGTTGGGCCAACTATAAGAGCTTATATAAACTGGGTCGTGGGCCTCTATTCCACTAAATCAAATTGGGTTATTGCTAGGTAGTCTCTCTTGGCCCAAGTTTCATGATAAGGAGTTGGGCTTACACATAAAATCATTGGGTCTCCATAAATCCTTATCTATGGCTTACTCAAATTAAATTTTGGGCCCAAATTAAGCTTTAATCTAATTGAAATCTTAAACCTATATTAATAACTTATTTCTCTAAAATTTTCATTCATATAACTTACCCAATTATTCTATAATAATTAGTCTAAATATATTATTAACACCTTAATTAATTTTGGGGTGTTACATTCTTCCCTCCTTTTAGAAATTTTGTCCTCAAAATTAGTCATACCTTACTCAATTAATGTTGGACAATTCTTCTTGATAACCTCCTCCTTGATTACTCAAATAGTCTTACCAGAGACTAGTCCCTTCTTACTACTTTCCTGGAGAGGGTGTTCTTGTCATGTTACTACTTCACTTGGCAACCACAATTCTATTCCCTCTAGTTAACCTACGTCAAAAAACATTTTAATCTAACCATGCCGTATTCCTTCTGTGTCCATAGCTAAGGAGATTCGGACCAAGCTACACTTGATCATCTTATAGCAAGCTCTAGACACTTGGCTCAAATAAATCTCAATTTTCTCTCCCTTCATAGCTTTTTGTTTTGTTTTGTTTTATATGTATCTCCTTTTTTTTTCTTCTTTCTCCCCTCTCTCATTTTTTGTTGTTATTCTAATAGTCGATCATTAAATGTTCATGCTAACTTCCTTTCCTTCTTAACTCTCAATCCATTTAAGAGATAACTCCTAGATACTTTAGCTTAACTCTCCCTAATAGTTGATACCAAGAATTATAAGGAATTTCACTTAGTTAGTCATTTTAGTATTTATTCCACTAATAGCAACATAAGTAAGTGACCTTATTACATAATAAAGTTCCATTTATCCTTCACTTAGATTACCCCCACATTTCTTTAGTCCAACCTTCTTAACCAAAATGGGTTTCATTTCTTACAGGTTCATCTAGTTTAAGTTTTCAAGTCTTACATTCAACTACCTCATAAATTATTACACACATTATCCTCATTTATTGTCCATTAGTAGACGGTTCATTATTTCCATTAGACATATAGAATTCCCCTTTCATTTTCAATTAGTACCTAAGATTCCTCCTCTTTATTTGTTGAGATTCCCAAGGGTTAAAACTAATATAAAGTCTGATCTCACAACTAATCTCTTGAAGGCACCCAAACACTTTAGGTTCACCTTCCACATAATCAAAATCAAATATAATCTCTTAAGTGATAATAAACACGATATTTCAGGTCTAGATTGTATTTTCTAATAAGACATGATCTCAAGGGTGAGAATACCTTGTCTAGAGCATCAAGGTAATCCTTTAGGACTTAGGAAGGAGTTCTTTAAATCTTATAAGTTATAGTTTTAGTAGATGGTTTATTAGATAACATAATTTCCATTGCTTGGCCATAACACAAAGAATTTTTGGCTCCTGATAATGGTTCATTATAGACAACTTGATCACCCCCTCAGGGGTAACCAACATAGGAAAATCCTTAATAGGCCTCTTCCCTCTCTCCCCTTTTTTTTCCACAGTGGCAAAGGCATCATCACAATCAAATACATGTGATTCTGAAAATTGCCATGATCAATAGATCCCATGTCTCATTTTAATTCTCAGTCACCACAAGCTTTAGTAGTTAACTTTAATGGCATCTATACTCATTTGATGTCAACTGAACATCTCTTTAGGTTTTATGTCATTATATAGTCCCAAAGGGCTGCGCTTTCGTATCTTCTACCCCTAACTAAGATATTTTCATACAAGTATAGTCATTCATCAATTGGCATACTTCTTGCCCTTTTTCGCGATACTCTAAATTCTCTCAAACCTCCTCACATACAACTAAGTTTTTTTTTTTAAAATGTACATTCTCTAGTTTGGAAATTCATAATAATTCCCCAAAGAGTAATGAAATAATATCTTGTTAACAAGGTTTAAGATCCTATCAACAAGATCTTGTATTCATTAATGTAAAATCCAAGACCTTGTCAATAAGGTTCTCTGACAGCAAGTACAAGGTCTTTTGACCATATGTTATAGCATATAATTTGAGATGGTATGATAGTTTTTGTCCTTACATAATGGCCTATGCCAACCACAACTAACTCTTTCACTCCCCTAAAAGTTTTTAGGCCTCAATTTCATGCCTGACTATTAGGAGTTAAATTAACATAATAAGGAGACTTAGTGAGTCTTTTTATTATTAAACATTCCCTAATTATTAACAGATCAAGTAAGGATTCCCAGTGAGAAAACTCAAGTATCATTTACCACTAGTGTTTCACCCTTCCTTGTCAATCATTATACTAAGGTTTTATTGTAATAACATAAGTTAATTGCATTAATGCCATCTCTCATTCATTTCCCCCAGGTTATTATTCTAGATCAAGGAGTCCTCTTTCAAAGTTAGGGAGTTTTACTACTATCGTAAGTATTAGTCCATCTCAAATTCTCAATGTTGTCTCTATTCCCTTAATCACACTGTAACATCCCAAAAATTAATTAAAGTGTTAATCATGGATTTAGATTAATTAGGAATAATTAATACGGGATAAGTGAGCAAGTTAAGTGAATGGTAATTTTGAGAAATAAATTAATAATGTGAGTTGAGAATTAATTGGGATAGAAACTACATCTGGGCCTAAATTAATGTGAGGGGATCATGAGAAGAGGCTTATAAAGGCCCAATGATTCTAGATGCAAGCCCAACTCCTTATCATGAGACTTGGGCCGAGAGGGATCCCCTAGCAATAGCCCAATTTGACCTAGTGAAATAAAGGCTCAATATCCAATTTACATGAGCTCTTATAGTGGGTCCAACACACATTATGCAGACCTAAGTTGGATTGACTCTTGGAAGTTAGCCTAACCCAATCAAATTTCTGTAGCCCAATTCATGAAACAAAGCCCAACAAGTGCAAAAATCTGAACCTACAAGGAATTGGGCCATTGGGTCAGCATACCTCACTTAAACTGAAATTGTTCTGCAGCCCACTTCACCAAACAAAAGCCCAATAAGCACATATCTGAACCTAAGTGGATTTTGGGCTTTAGGGTTGACCCAAACTCATTTAAAACCCTAACCCTTCAGCCTCTCCTTCATTTTGCTGAAACTCAAGGAAGAAAATTCGGAGGTTTGAGGGAGGCTAGGGTTCCACCAACATGGAGGCTCCATTTCTCACTTCTAGAGGATGATTTAGCCAAGGTAGGTTATATATAACTTGACCCTCTCATCCTCCTCTTCATTTTGGTCCGATTAATTTCTGGGTTTGAGCATTTTCATCTTCATCTCAAATCTGAAATTTGGTGTTGGGTGATTCCTAGCAAGATTTTCAGACTTGGAGGTTAGAGGGAGGATTAGGTAAGCTTTTCCTTTCCATTTTTGTGAATCACTTTGCTGGAAAATGCCCCTAAGGATGTATTATCATAATGGGTTCTTTTATTGTGTGAGATTACAAGGAGATAATGGTGGAAAACTAAATTTTCTGGGCTTGGTGGTTGAAGTGCGAATTTTGGTGCTTCTATGGCGGATTTTCGGAGGTGGGGCTATTGGTGCTGTTAAGTGAGTATTTCCTTCCCATTTTAATGCATTCTCTGTTAGTTTGAGACCCCTGTAGTTAACCTATGACATGGGATTTGGTTTAATGTGGAGTTACCCAGAAATTAGAGTAAACTATAGCAATTTCTGGTGTGGGAAAGTTGGAGTCCGAAATTAAATCCCTTAGTAATTAGGTAAGTAACCTCTAGTCATCATTAGTAGTTCAGCTCTTTGGATATTTGATTGTGACTAGAAATGGTGATAATTATGCTTCTTATAGGCTTGGTGTGCACTTGGATCATTATGGTAGCTAGGGCAAGAGTAATTGGCTTCAATGAGGTAACTGGGTTATTTTCCTAATTCCATGTATATGCTCATGTTAATCTGCTATTTGTTACATATGCTGGATTTTAAAATGTTAAATGACTGGTTGACTACTTGATTGTTATTGTGATTTAGACCTTGTGAGTCCATGGTGGAGCTGTGGTGCGGCTGCCACCCGTGCATGTGCTACGATCGAGCACCGGGTATGATCAACCCCAGATGCACTGAGCCTTGGTTGTGCTCAATAGGGAGTAGGTGCCGTGGACGGACCTCTCCCGGTGTTATTGGCCATTAACATGTTATGTGTGATTGCTGGTATGGGACAGTAGTCATTGGTAGCTCAACTAGTTCATTTGCCAATTGAATTGATGATTCTGATATTGATGACATGAGATTATCCTATATTGATTGACTTGTACATATATATGGAAATTACCTTTTGTTACTGAGATTGTATATCTCACCCTGTTGTAGGCTAACATTTTCAAGGACTGGACCTCTTAGTGGCAAGGAGAAAATTAATGGAAGATCCTTAGATGGTTTGGTAGCTTATAGGTTTGGGAACTTTGACAAATGTATTGTAACTAAATTGATAGTTTTGTATCATTGCTGCATTGCATCATGAGTTGCCAAGCATAGGGATTGTATATGTAGTTTGATTATCATGGAATTGAACTGAACATTATGTTTATAATTGTTTAAAAATGGATAAGTGATTTGATGTTATATGAACATTAGGTATTGACCTCATGCACCTTGTGACTATAACACATTTGTTGTCATTAATCTACGAACTCACAAGTTTAAGGTAGCTAGAGGGTTAAGGATCTGTATTTGAATCTTGAATCGGTAATGAAAGAATAATTAAGTAAATGAGATAGATAAATGCCATTAGAGCCATATAAAATGAGGGCAAGTGACCTTAGAGTGTCCCTAAGAAGAGAAATGGAGAGTAGACAGCGAAATATAGTGAAAACAGTGACAGAAGGGAATCACGCCGCGGCCAAGAAGGCTTCGCCGCGGCCTAGGGAGTGACAGTGGCGAGGGACGCCGCGGCTTGATAAATCTCGCCGCGGCGCGGAGTGAGAATAATCGCCCAGGGGGTGACAAAACGTAACCTCGCCGCGGCGCAATAAGTCTCGCCGCAGCGCGAGTCGAGGAAATTAATTACGGAGGTTACAGTAGCGAAACTCGCCGCGGCGCCACATAGGTTGGCCGCGACGCAGATCCAACTCGCCGCGGCGAAGGTCAGGAAAATTCCAGTGAGCAACGTGGCCGCGGCGCAATAGTTCCAGGCCGCGGCGGGAAAGTTCCAAGTCGCGGCGCAGGTCCCCAAACTCCTATATTTGACCTAGAAACCTTAATTTCAGTAAGGATAATGTTAGGGAATAGTTTAAGTACATTGGTGGGATGTTTTTGTGGGTTGAAATTGATTAATGGATGAATCCTAAACCTTTAATGATGGTACAAACCCCTTTTATGCATGTTCCCGTTATGGTTGTTAGTTGATGATCCTAGTAGTATCAAGGTTTAAATTTTCCCTATATTTTCTTAATGTAACTAATTGCAATGACTCCAAACCTTGATCATTATCTATTAATTGTGTATTTAGCTATAATCACTGATATTAGAAGCTAGGGTCGTCACACACACCACACATGACATATGACAATAAGATTACTAGTGGCAGAATCAGGCTTTGCCTTTAATATTAACAAGCAATTCTTTTCTGTGGCCATACACATGCTCATCACCCCATGATGATTGTATCTCAACCACTTGTACGCACATGGGTACTATTTTATTCTCTTTTTAGGTGGATCCTTACTATCAAGATCTCCTCTTTACCTTCTAAGCAGAAAGTCTACTTAGTCTAGTTTGACGCCAATTTGGTGGTTGAAATTCATCAAATCATATGATAAGTGACACGCCCTGCATGCCCTTAGCACCGAAGTGCCGATGAATAAGCACGTCCCACGTGCCTCTAGCACCAGAGCCTATAAAATCCTACCTTAAACTCCCCGAGTGTATTATGCATGTAAAGTGCCTCTAACCACCATCCAAAAGCATGTCAACACATAGTATAAGTAAACTCAATTACACAAGAGACAACATGCACAAGCACCCCATGTCGGTGCACCTTACCCTTATCACACTAAGGGGTTATCTTTTCCCTTATTATAATCTTCCCTATTTTGCCATAGTACACTAAGGGACGAGCCTTAAAGCTCTCAAAATTCCTTCCAAAACATCATCTCCCTTAATCTCTTGTTTTAAAGTCACTATCCCCCATTTAAAAATGGATTCGACAATCCTAAAGGTTTCTTGCCCTCCTTTCTTATCATCATTAACTAAAGATGGTTACTCACTCCAATAGTTTGAATAAAACTATTTGAAATGTTCTTTAGCTCTTGTTGCCCATATTTATTAGGCCTAATTTGCGGTAGCTAAGATCGAGTAATTGCATTCTTTATTAACCGGGATCAAGCAATTGGGTTAAGAACTCTGTACCTATAAAGCTTCAACCTTGGGGAACTTTCGAAGTCTACATAATTCTAACTCGTTATGGATTGTACATCACTTCATATATTTAATCAATCATAATTATTTATTACACACTGACCCCTAAACTTCCATTATCAATTTCCTAATCATAAGTAAGGTTTACATCTTACCCTTCTATAAGATTTTTATAGCTAGTCAGATGTTTTACTCAGTTTTGTTGCCTTCTAAGTTCTCAACATCACTCTAGATAGCCCTTGAAAAGTTTAAAATTTTGCTTAGGTAAAGAAGTGCTACTCTTGTTAGGATTAGTTAACTACTTTGATAGGCCAGTCAACTGGTTAGCTGTACCCAATTAACTTGCTTAATAAATGGCAGTCAACTGGTCATAAATGTTATTAGTAGCTTTGTTCATCATCTTTATCAGTTACTTGGTCTTATTTATTCAGTCAACTGGTGCCTCAAAGTGAGTGACTGGTGCATCTATTGCGTAGCCAGTTAGTAACACGCCTCAACCAGTTATTTATCTAGATTGAGACCAGTAACCCAATCCCTGAAGAAAAGAAGGGTAAAATTCTAGTCTTTTCATTAGCATTAACAACCTCAAGTCTCAAAATTAGTATTACTAAAGTGTTATGAGGTAAAATCTAACTATACTCTATTATTCTCCAAGGTATACTTATTTTGATAGGTGATGTTCTAAATAAAATTCCAGAAATAGTCATTTTAATCAAGCATTACAAGCCTCATATCATCATTCATCTATACTTCCTTCCAAAACATAAAGCACGTTAACTATATGTTTGCCTAATTAGCTATTCTCATGAGCTAATACCATGCCAAATATGCATCATGATTGCCAAGCTTCTAGTCATAGAATTTAAATTAGAACGATTTTCCTGAACCATTGCTCTAATACCAACTGTGATTACCCTAATTTCTAACCATTATAATTAAGGTTAAAAATGTGATTAACAATCATAGATTGATATTACAAGGCATTACGGCTAATTACATTGTAAAAATGCCTGAAAATTTGAACCTTAATGTTATTAGAGTCATCAACCATATAATTACAAGCACTTATGTACATCAGGGAAACAAATATTCATTTACAAGCCTTTAATTCTATTACCCATTGATTCCAACTCATAAAAATCTTTTACCAATGTTTCTAAGTCATCCCCTGGGGTTACCATATGAAAAACCAAGATTTCCTAGTTAATATAAGGGTTTTAGGATGTTCACTGCGGCTAAATTACTCTTAACCATAGCCAATTACTTTCGGCTTCATCCTTTACATCGTCACTAATTTTGCCATGGCGAGTAGGACCTTCGCCATGGCTAACCTACATGGCGGTGATAACCATGATTTTTATATGTTTTAATTCTCCTAACTTAAGCATTTTAATGAGCAAATATGGCTTTAGGACTTTAATTAGATAAGATTTCATTTTAATAGCCATTTCTATATTTTAGGAGTTAATTTACAAAAATTTGGTTTTTAATGCTCATTTTATCTTAAATAATTTTTGTGAAAATGCATATGTGATTTTTCCCACTCTTTTGTGCAGAATTTTAATATGTAATTGGAGCTTGAATGAGAATCTATTTTGAGGCAAGAGGTAGCATGCATGGGTTCTTTATTTTTCTAACATGTTGGCATTGTGGCAGCTCATTCCTCAGTTTTCACACACTCTACATGATTAAAAGAAGCATGAGAAGATATATGCGTGTGAAGGAAGAAGCAGAAGTTGACATAAAAATGAATAGAAAAGAAGAGAAGAAGCAACGCTGGATAGAACGTGCATGGAGAAGAGGAAATAATACGTTAGACTAGAGTAGAGATAGCTCGAGTTCTACATGAAACATGTGAGGAAAACAGAGGTTCTTGTGGGGTCTGGATTTGAGAAGAAGCATGATATGCTTGTGAGAAGAAGAAGTGATGTGATAAGCAGATTTTAAAGGAGCTGCATGAAGAGAACACACTCGAGCAGAACAGAGCATGGATGGAGGTAACACAAAGGCTAGAACTTTTGAGCAGAAATAAAGGAAAGCACTACGTAGGAAGCTTGCATGAATTTGAATATTATATTTAGCTTCAAGTGGGGTCCACATTCATGTATAATAAAAGAGAAAGGAGTTGTAGGGAATTGAAATGAAGAAGAGAAGCTAAAACAGAGGAGGAAACAAGAATGAAGCTATGAGTTGCATGATGCATGAGCTGAAAAGAAGAACTTTAACGTGGAAACACAAGGCATGGAGCTCACAAGCTCGAGCAGAACAACCACTTCTTCTCCTATAGCAACACACACATCCACGAGTTCATCAAGAAAGCTAGCTACAGGTTGGGTAGAATGAAAGGAAGAGTTAACGTGGAATGAAGGGCTAGACTGGCTGGAATAATGCGAGGAAGAAAAGCCACAAGGAAGGAGCTTGCTCGAGCTACTGGTTGTGTATAATAAGCTGAATGAGCTGACCACATTGAAGGAATGAGTAACACGAGCTGTACGAAGAAGGTTATTTGGAGCAGAAACTAGGGATATCGGTTCTGGTTTGAATGGGAAATAGAGCCATGTTGAGAAGCTCGAGTTCTTGGTTCTAACATGGAGAAGGCGCAAAATAGATCCATCCACGTAGCATGCAGTGAGTTAAAGTTCCATAAGTCAGAAGAAGAGCTGGAGCTAAATTTGAATGAAGAATCTCAGGTGGAAATTGACACACGAAGAAGCAGCTTCAGCAAAGGAACACGTGGGTTGATGTAGGATTAAATGAAAAAAAATGCTGAAGATTTATCGGGCAGTAGCATCCATTCACCATCTCATCTAGACCCTACATTTGATCATTACCTTTCCATCCAAAGGCTGACGTGAAGAAGAAAATAAAACGTGACTTGAGCGTGCAAAATGAAGAGTTGAGGGGCACGTGACTAATTAATGAAAAAAAGAGTGAAAAAGGCGCTGAATAATAATCAGGCAGAGAGGACGAGCTGTGGGTTCCAGAGGAGAGAAAGACAACATAAACGAGAGCTCCAGAGTAATAAAAATTCAATTCTCTATGGCTGAAGCTCCGACGATCAATTTTCATCCAATTAAACTCTCCATGGTAGCTTGAATCAACCTTGGTGGCTAGCTGAAGCTTGGAAACGCCCAGATGCAGATTTGAGCTCCATATTTTCTCACCAAATTGGATAAACACTCCTTGCTCCATCTTTTAATTTTAGAATTATTTTCCTTATTAATTTGACTAGGTTTAATTTATTAATTGAGGAATTTGATTACTGGAATTTTCTGGATTTGGTTGAATTGTGAATTGAGCTTAATTTGATTTTTGGAATTTTAATTGTGATCATTATATGTTTGTAAAAATTCCAAAATTCTTGCTATGCAATTTACTTTTAATTTCCTCTTGATTTTAGGTCAATTGATGCAATGGTTGTTGGATTAAGTGACTGGAATTTTTGTGTAATTAATTGTTTGAGGAATTAATTTACCTAATTAGTTAATTAGCATCTTAAGTGAATTGTGTAGCAAATTTTATTGATTAATTAGAATTGGCTTTAGTGTGTTCTTGTTCTGAATTTAATTGATTAATTTTTCAAGGTTTCTTGTGGTTGCATATTCCTTGAATAGTTGATTAATTGAATCTTGGATGGTTATTCAAGAGCTTTTATGAGGAATACACTAATGAGCAAGGAATTAAAACCATATTTGGCAAACTAAAAAAGGCAAGGATAATTGAATTCTAGGGAGTCCAATACAAAGCTAGTTACTATATTTTCTTGACTATTCACTTCAATTTAGTCTTAAGTTTTTAATGCTTGTCAATTAAATTTAGTTCAATTAAATTCTAGCATTTCAAAACCCCCAAAACAAGTCCTAATTGGCAATACGTAGAATACTTTTTCACAACAAATCGAGACACAAACTCCTTGGGAAAATGACCTAGGTTGTGCCATTATCTACAAAATTTATTTTTGCTACATAGTCTTATTTAAGATTGCGTGACACAATCATCAGGTGGCACGGTGAGGAAGCCTACTAGAACTTACCTCACTCATCTCTTGCTATTGGCCATGGCCATTTCCCTTGTTAGCCGTGGCTAATTCCTCTTTGGAACACTTGGGACATTTTCACAAAAATTCACTGTGACGAAAAGGGGAATTGGCCGTGGCGAACTTTTGTGAAAATGTCCCAGGTGTTCTAGAAAGAAATTAGCCGTGGCTAATAAGGGAAATAGTCACAGCCAATAGCGAGAGGTGAGCAAGGTAAGTTCCAGGAGGTTTTCTCGCCACGGCGCAATGTAGGTTAGTCGCGATGAAGGTCCAACTCGCTACAAATGATGTAAGGGGTGAAGCCGAGAGTAATTGGCCGCAACTAAGAGTAATTTAGCTGTGGCGAACATCCTAAAACCCTTATATTAACCACGAAATCTTGGTTTTTCATATGGTAACCCTAAGGGATGACTTAGAAACATTGGTAGGAGATTCTTGTGAGTTAGAATCAATAGGTAATAGAATCAAATGCTTATAAATGAATGTTTGTTTCCCTGATGTACATAAGTGCTTATAATTGTATGGTTGATGACTTAATAATATTAAGGTTCAAATTCCCCTGCATTTTTACAATATAATTAGCCATAATGCCTTGTAATCCCAATCTATGATTATTAATCACGTATTTAACCTTAATTACAATGATTAGAAATTAGAGTCATCACATGGTTCATGTGAGTCTTGGTCAAGAACAGAGCATTCAAGGGGGAGGAGTTTCTATCCAAGAGCTAATGGAAATTTATTGATTTAGGCTATGGGACCTTGAGAAATGTAAAGAAATTACAAGGAAAGCTAATGAAATTCAAGTTTGAAAAGTGTAAAGTTCTTGAACACTTTGTAAAAAAAATTTTGATTCTTAAATTCCCTTGCATGTGTGAGTGTTTATTTGAGCTCCTAAGACTTCTAGGAAGCCTCCCAAGTACCTCTCCCATAAAAGAAAAATCAAAAAGCCCATAGACTCTTCCTCCCTCCATCAATTCAGCCAAGACAGAACCATTGGGCTAGGGGCTATTTTAATTTATTTTAGCCTTGGTTTGGGACTTCTTATGATGGTAGATGGTAGGAGGCCCCCTTGGGAAAAATTTAAAAGCCATGAATTGGGAGATGAGGCAATGGCTTCCATAATGTGACCTTATGAAGCAACTTGTATCTAGACTTTTGTAAATGAATATGTAATGGCTCCAAGGACCTTAAATGAGGTCAAGAGACCTAGAAATGAGAAGAGAATGGAGCCAAGACCTTGAATCATGATGGTTGCTTCAATAGGCCATTTATGGAACCATTATGTGACTTATAGAACCAAGTATGTTCTTAAGAGTAAATTGAATGCTTTGGCTTGCTTCATAAATGTAATTGAGTGTTATTCATGATGTTTAGACCAAGGAAACCAACCTCACCTAAGTGTTCTTATGGACCCAAAAAAGGAAAGGAGTAAGGCAAAGTAAAGCTTGCATAGATAACAAGGTAGCTCTTTTCTTCTTCTTTCATGTATGCTTGAGTGTTTTTCTTATCTTGAATGTGTATGTGTATGTTTAAAGTCATGAAATATGTTTCTAGAAAGCATTCACATGCCATGGTATCTTGATGCTTTACTTATGTAGTGAAATGATGCTTTGATGAATGCCTTTGGTTTGCTTGAGCTTGGTGAAGCCAAAAGTCCCTTAATTAGGGTGAGAATGAGCCAAGAATCCCTAAGGTTAGGTGAGACAAAGCCAAAAGTCTCTAGCAAGAGTGAGGCTTAGTCAAAAGTCCCTTGAAAATAGGTGAGGCAATTCCAAAAGTCCCAAAGAGAGTGGGTGAGGCTAAACCAATGCTTTGGCAAGCTTATGTATGTTATCTATGTCCTTATGAATGAAGAGAATGCTTTATATATGATTGAGAATTTGATGTTGGCATACATGCATCTAGACTTGGAACTTGAATCAAGTATGTGTGTTTGAAAGGGAGATGAGTTATTGGGATTCCTAAAATCTCACTCTTCCCTCCCCATTACTTAATATGCCTAGGTGGATCAAGAGAGCAATGAAATGGGAGCTACCACACTTGGAAGCAAGAAGATTAGCAATGGAGTTGTAAAATATTTGTATTATAGCTATATGGTTGTCACATGATTTATCTCCATAATGTATATGATGTATGAGCTTATGACTATTTGTAAAAGCATGGGTATATTTTATATGTATGAGAACTAGACCCATGTGAATGATATTACATGAATTTGACTTAGATATGCTAAGTTATACAAGTATGGCTCTTGTGTATATCTTGGTATGGATGAGTGAGATTATAGAATTTAGGTTATTAGCCCTTTGAGACATATTTGATAGGATATTTTAATGCTCTCCCACTTGCTCATGTGGCCATAGAATGATAAGAAGCAAAAATGGACCCTTTGAGACCCCATATGAAACTTAAAAAGGGCATTTTGCAACCCTATATCACAAATTGACCAAATGGACAAATTTCCTCATGAAATTTGGGATGCATGTAGAGCTCATCTAGAGATTTTTTGGAACATAAGGTGCAGAATTTTTGGATGTCTATGGAATATTTGGTGAATTTTTGAAGTTGGGAATTTTTCTAGTTTTGCTCAGTGTATTGTTCATTCAGGTCCGAAATGAAATTCTGTCATTCATAGGGTAAATGATGTCCAATTGCTATGAAATTTTACAAGAAAGAACTAGAACTTCTCAATGACTAGTGACAATTAGAATCACCTCAATTGGATGTCTAGAGAGAGATATATAAATTTTTGAAGTTGCTATCCAGTATTAGGCGCATAATTAGACCCAAAGCACTGTTTGATTAATTTTTGGGGTCTAAATGAACCTAAACTAGGTTTGAATGATTTTTCTCCTTTAGTTAACATCCATATCTTTTTATATTGGTATCATTTGTATGGATTATATTTTTTTAGAATTAATCAAACATTTTTGAATATTTGATAGTAAATTGTATCAGTATCAAAAGGCAGTCAGACCTCTGTAGCCATTTCATTGTCAAACGTGGTTCTAATGCTTTGTTCATGGCATATAATTATTTTTGTGTAAATTTGACATCTAGAGTGTAACACCATAACTTCTAGCTCCATTACATGCCATTTATAAGCTTCACATCATCATTTCCATGAGGGCACATGAAAAAGGGCATGAAAATAATGAATTTATTTGCATAGCGTCATACCTAAAAATTTGCAATCGGTGTCACGTGGACTGTGTGAGTTCATGCTATGCATTATCATATTTAAATACATCATTACAACTCATTTTCATTACAAAATCATGCCCATAACTCATGGAAACCGAATTGGAGCTCAAAATAAGCAAGCATATTTTCGGCCAGATTTGCTCCATTTTCTGGCGCAACTTTGGAAACTCATAACTAAATCTAAAAAATTCAAAATCATGAAATCTTAGTCATTCTATAAATATTAGGACATCTACTTCACATGAAAAATACGCCCAGGTCACAACATTCATCACACAGAACGTTTGACATCCAAAAAGCTACAGAGTCGCTGGCTGCTTGGGCTGTTATTCAGTTTACTGATACAAACTTCTGAAATTCATAACTAATTCTAAAAACATATAACTCACACAAATTTAGTCATTATGGAAAGCTAAAAATGTTAACTTGACACTAAAAATAATTCCATAATGAAACAAATACGTTTAGATGTCTGGAACTGATGGAATAGTAACTAAGCTCCTGGGGCACTACTGATACTGATAGTTAATTTCAAACATGCATAACTCTCTGCTCAGACCTCCAAATGAGGTGATCTTGGTAGGCACAGAATTATTATGACCTTTATTTTCTGAATGTAAAATTTCATAAGCATTGGACATCATTTGGCTATCGGGTGACACAGAATTCAAAACTGCCAGTATGAACAGTGCACATACCAGAAACCATAGAAAATCCCAACTTTGAAAATTCATAAAATATTCTCTAGACCTACGAAAATTATTTTCTTTAGCTACCCTAAAATCTCTCAATGAGACCTAATTTCATACCAAATTTCAAAATAATACTAACTTATTTGGCCAAAAAGTGACATAGGGTTCCATTATGGTCAATTTTGGCTCCATATTGGGTACCAAAATTGCCAAATGGATTTCCCTTGGTCTTGGTACCTTTTGGGCAAGTTTAAAAGCTTATTTGAGACTTGTATGAGCTGCCCAAATGGTCCCAAACCTCATACATCTCATTTTGGCCATTCAACCCACACTTATGCATATTTCCAACAAACTTCCATATTGCACACTTTGCCATTACATACTCAAAATAGGTTCTAGAGATCACACATGATATCCATACATTTAAACATCATATAATATCATATTTACACATGTGTCAAGGGTCATAGCCCATTTACTACATCATATATATCATATGGTACAATCATGGTCTTAAAGTGACAAAAGCTAAACACATGATTGTCAATCTCCTTCCTTTAGTGTTGTTGGCTCCCATTAGCATATCCACTTAGTTCACCTAGCATGTTAGATCATTGGAGAGGAGGGGATGAGATTTAAAGAATCCTAATAGCTCATCTCCCATTCAATCATACATAATATGTGCAAGCAAGCTTTACCAATGCATACATGGAGACAATAAAAGCCATGGACATTTTAGAAGCAAAGTTGGCATGTGAACAACTCATACAAATCATTTAAGAGCTCACTAAGTGTTTGGTTTGGCCTCACACTTCTCCTCGTGGGTTTTGGACTTGCCTCACCCATTTCTTGAGCACTTTGGACTCAATCATACTCTTGGGAGCCCACTTTGCTTTTGGGAGACTCTTTGCTTTTTCTCAACCAAGCTCAAGAGTTCTTGGCTCATCCTCACCAAAGGGAAGAGTTCTTGGCCTCTCCACACTCAAGCAAACTCATACAAACATCATGCACTCATTAGAAAACATAACATGGCATCAAGGATCATAGCATATAAAGGCATGCTAGCATACTTTTCAAAGCTTGAAAATACACATACACACATTCTAAAACAAGCTAAACACACATCCATGCATGAGAGAAGGTGGAGAGAGCTCCCTTGCACACAATCACACACTTTTTCCTTTGGACTCAAGCCTCCTCTTTCGGCCACACACCCACAAATTGGTGGAGATGGTTTCTTTTGGCCTAGACACAAATTATGGGAGCCAATTAAGTTCATGAACCACACTCTAAGGCTACACAACTTAATGAAACACTAGATTACTCTATAGGTTCCATTATGGTCTATATTGGCACCTAATGAAGCAACACCCCTCAAATGATTTCTAGGTCTCATTCTTTCTTTTCAAATATGATTCTTGACTCCTTTTAAACCTCTTGGAGTCATCACATCACCAAAACAAAAGGCCTAGCACCATGTTACTTCTTTAGGTCATATTAGGAAACCTAAGATACCAAATCACTTTCCATGAGTTCTAAATCTTTTCCAAGGCCTCCCCTCATTTTCATTCATCAAATATGACTCAAAAATGACCTTAGAAAAACTTAAAACTCTCCCTAGCTAGGAGAACCCATCTAGGCCGATGCTATGAAGCATATTGGGTTCCATGGAGCTTTCTTTGTTTTCTCAAGGGAAGAAGCATATGGGGAGCCTCTTAGGGATCCTGGGAGCTCATTTAAACTCTTACTTAGGCCTAGGAATCATCATACAAAGTCAGATTTTACAAGGTGCAATTGAAACCCTAGAACTTGCATCTTGAAATTTAATGATTTTTTTGTTAATTCCCTTTGCATATTCTTAATCTCCACACCCTTTTTCCTTAGATTCATACTTGGTTCTGCCTAAAAATCATCTCCTCCTAGGGTTTTCTCAAGTGGGGCGAAATGGTGGAGAAGGGGACCAAAAATGACAACCATAGGAAGAGAAATTACCTTGTTTTCTTGCTTTTTCTCACTTGAATCTTGTGTTCTTTGAGCTCCTCTCTTCAAATCCGAACCTTCCCCTCAATTTCTCTCTTAAAACAGATGTATAAAATTCATTTTAATCATAGGAAACAAAGGAGAATGGAGGAGAAGAGGTTTGGAAGAGAAAGAGCATGAAAAACTACTAATTTCCATACCTTAAGCCTTTGATTTCTCTTCCTTTTCTTCCCCTTCTTGTGAGCCTCATCCCCTAGGGTTTTCTTCTGGTTTTAGGCAGAACTTGGTCGTGCATAATGAAGGGAGGAGAAGGGTGCATCATATATATAGGTGGGAATAAGTTACACTTTTCAAAAATTCCCATTTTGCCCTTCATACTTTGCATTTTCGTTTCTCCTTCGTTTTAGCTCCTTTTTGAGAACTGTCTTTTCCATTACACAATTTAGTTCCCAATCAAGTAAAATAGCTTTGGAATCACCCAAATCAGAGCTAAAACCTTTCCGAACGAATTCGTCAAAGTTCGGGCACACCGACATTGGAAAACATCTACCGGAGGGGCTTTAACTGTCTCGGGGCTTTCCATGTTTTTAAGGGCCTCTAAAAACCCCAGAGAACTCAAAAATTTTATTTAAAAAGCCCTCCTGTGTGTTTTTCAAAAAGTACCTATATTTACGAAAATGCCACTGGCCGTTTGACAAATTTTTTGAATCACTCTGGCCTTGATTTTTAGGCAACTCAAGGCTCAAATCCTCATTTTCTAATATTTAAAATTTTATCATAATTTTAGTTGGCCCCAATTCCTTCTATTTCAGGGACTTTCTTTTGTATCTGGCCCATTTTTGCCGTTTACGGAGAAACTGAACATTGCGTTTCTCACGTTTACGGAAAGGCCAGATGTTACACAGAGCTTTCCATAAAGTTATGATTTGTGTGATTTTGATTTTTCTACATTTAGTTATAATCAAAGTTGCCTCAAAATCTGGCACCCTGAAACCTGAGGCAAAACGTGAGAATTTGTGATTTTTGGTTCTTGATTCATGATTCATGTGAATTTTTAAGATTTTTATAACTTGTATGAATGGAAAATAATTAGAGAATATTGTTGGTAAGTTTCCAAGGGTTCACAGTTCGAAATTTGAATCCTCGACCCGACATAACGCCATTAAGTCATGATTTTAATGCAAAATTCTTAGCATTTCCTTGCTACTTTATGTAATCCCACCTTGATAAAGGAAATTGATGCTAGGAATAATATGGTGTGACAAGTTCCAAGGGATGACAAGGTGGAGCTCCAACTTCAAGATCCACCCTAATTACCCGGTTGTACACTTTTCCTTTCCCCTTTTATGTTGTTTTGTCTTTTATGTTGATTGGATCTTGTGCTGGAATTAAGGACAATGCAATGTTTATGTATGGGGGGAGAAGCATTCAAATAATTTTTTTGTGTTGTCTTGTTTTGATTAGTTGATTTTTAGTCTTTTGTTTTACTTTTGAAGTTTTGTGTTGGTTTTTGTGTTTTTGAAAGCTTGTTTTAAAAAAAACTTTTTTTTTTGTGGAGTTGCTAGTAATGAGGTGATCATAGCTTTGATATACCTCAATTTGATAGGGAATTGATCTTATGTTGAGAGTGCAAGTTAAGTAGCAATTAGCTTAGCTTTAATGAACTTTGATGATGGTCAATTTATCTTGTGAGATTTTTGTGCCTATTGATATTCATTTCTAGTATGTATCCTCTATCTTGCTTTTACTCTAGAACTTGGCTTGAATCTTATTCAAGGTCACATTTGTTCATTTGCCATGCATGAAAAGGATTAAGGCATTCTTTGTGTTTTGTTTTGTTTTAGCTAGAGTCAAATAGCCATCCCTTATGTGTTATATCCATTTGCTTAACCCCATTGAGCTATGAATGTTTTCTTTCTACCCCTTTTAGCCATGAAAAGCAAATAATTATTCTTTCTACCTTGATTAGGATACTTTTGATTAGTAAGAGCATTGTATCTTATTAAGATGGGTGGAGGTGCATTTTTTTTTCACATCAAATTTAGGCCATTTGTTTGTTCTTTTTAGACATATACCAAGTGTAAAAAAAAAGACATGAATTGAAAAATGAATAATTCTTATGATAAAAAATAAAAATAAGATAAAATTTAATATATATATATATATATATATATATATATATATATATATATATATATATATATATATATATAGAAAAGTAAAAGAAAGGCATGTGAATTGAAAAGAAGAAAAAAAGAAAAGGAAAGAAGAGTCACTTTTGTTCTCTTAGTGCATATACTTGCTTTGTAGTGAATGGGGCCTTAAAATGCACTTGCATTCCATTCTATATCTTCTCTTGATGCTCTTGATAATTTTAAGTATCCACTTTGCTTTTTGAATTCCCTTCATTCTTTTGTTTACCATTTATTTATTACCTTTGCCTACATTACAACCATAATAAAGACCTTTTAATTCATTGATTAGCATTTAATTTTGAGTGGTGGATGTGACGACCCTAAGTTCTAACACTGGTAATTATAGTTAAATACATGATTAATAAGTAATGATCAAGGTTTGGAGTCATTGCAACTAATCACATTAACAAAATATAGAGAAATTTAAGCCTTGATACTACTAGGATCATCAACTAACAACCATAACGGGAACATGCATAAAAAGGGTTGTACCATCATTAAAGGTTTAGGATTCATCGATTAACCGATTTCAACCCACGAAAACATCCCACCAATGTCCCCATGCTACTCACTAACATTAGCCTTATTGAAATTAGGGTTTCTAGGTCAAATATAGAAGTTTGGGGACCTGCGCCGCGACCTGGAACTTTCCCTCCGCGGCTAAGCTAGGCTCTGGAGCTCGAAAACTAAGTTTTTAAACTTGCGCTGCGGCCTGGAACTCTTGCGCCGCGGCCAAGTTGCTCTCTGAAATTTTCCTGACTTTCGCCGCGGCGAGTTGGATTTGCGCCGCAGCCAACCTATGTGGCGTCGCAGCGAGTTTTGCTACTGTAACCTCCCTAATTAATTTCCTCGACTCGTGCCGTGGCGAGACTAATTGCGCCGCGGCGACGTTACGTTCTGTCACCCCCTGGGCGATTATTTTCACTCTGCGCCACGGCGAGATTTCTCAAGCCGCGGCGTCCCTCGCCACTGTCACTCCCTAGGCTGTAGCGAAGCCTTCTTGGCCGCGGCGTGACTCCCTTCTGTAGCTATTTTCCCTATATTTCGCCCCCTACACTCCATTTCTCTTCTTAGGGACACCCTAAGGTCACTTCCCCTCATTTTATATGGCTCTAATGGCACTTATCTACCTTATTTACTTAGCTATGCTTCCATTACCAATTCAAAACTTATATGCCCATTTCTTTCCTCCAATTATCTTCTGTCAGCAAGATTATAAAGTAACAACAATAGATTATACATGAACTACCATTAGCCATCCATAAATACTCAATCAATGGGGGTTCCATACATTAGGAGTTCATATCAATATCTCAAGAGTCACATTTCCATTAATAAGCAATATTATAGGTCAGCATCAATTGCAGCAGAAATCATGAGTCCATACAACAATTTCTAAAGTAGGATGAGGTCTAACCCCTCATTACATACATCCTCAATAAATCAAATGTGCAAGCCTACACTTGGCAATACAGATACATGATGATGCTATAAATGACTTAACAAAACTAGCATCTACCTTATTACACTCAGACCAAGTGTAGCCTCCCCACACTAGGCCTCAGCTCATGGATGTTCATCCACTTGCTTGCCCTTATCCTTACCCGAGGAACCTTCACCTGAAATTGTAATCCCATAAAACGGGGTGAGATACACATCTCAGTAACCAAGGCAATTCCATCATATAATCCATTTTAATCAACATATATGCATGAATCAAATCCATATCAGAATCATATCAGTCATTTCAGCAAATGAAGCAATTAGGCTATCATGATTACTGTCCCATACTAGCAATCATATATCAACATGTTAAAGGCCATTAACACTGGGAGAGGCCCGTCCACAGCACCTACTCCCCATTGAGCACAACCAGGGCTCAGTGCATCTGGGGTTGATCATACCCGGTGCCTGATCATGGCACATGCACGGTTGGCAGCCGCACCATAGCTCCACCATGGACTCATAAGGTCCAATCATAATACAACAGATAGCCAACCAATTCATTAACATTTCAAATCATTCACATATAGCAAATATAAAATTAAATTAGATACATGCATGGAATTAATGTAAACCCCGGTTACCTCACTTGCAGACAATTACAACAGCCACCACAAATCCCAAATTCGGATTCAAGTGTCTCCCACCAGAATTCTCAATGTTTCACCCAAAATCCTAAGCAAATTCGTATAAAATTAGTACCCATAATATAAATCAGCTATGGGGGTCTCAAACCAACAAAGAAAGCATCAAAATGGGGGGTTTAAGTTCACCTAATACCAACCCCAACCTTAACCTACGAATTTCACCAAGAAAACCTCCAAACGCTCACTTTTCAGATTTTGGGTATAATGAAATCTCTCCAAATGAAAAACTAATCAGACCAAATTAAAGAGAAAGATGAGGGAATTAAGTTGTATAACTATTACCTTGGCCAAATCTTGCTCTAAGTATGAGAAAATGTAGAAATCTTGCCCCAAACCCTAGCCTCCTTCTCAACCTCCGAATTTGCCTCTTGAGTTTCAGAAAAATGAAGGTGTGGCTGAAGCATTAGGGTTTTAGAATGTCCATGGCTTTTATTGTCTCCATGCATGCATTGGTAAAGCTTGCTTGCACATATTATATATGATTGAATGAGAGATGAGCTATTAGGATTCTTTGAATCTCATCCCCTCCTCTCCAATGATCTAACATGCTAGGTGAACCAAGTGGAGATGCTAATGGGAGCCAACAACACTAAGGGAAGGAGATTGACAATCGTGTGTTTAGTTTTTGTCACTTTAAGACCATGATTGTACCATATGATATATATGATGTAGTAAATGGGCTATGACCCTTGAGACATGTGTAAATATGATATTATATGATGTTTAATTGTATGGATATGATGTGTGACCTCTAGAACCTATTTTGAGTATGTAATGCCAAAGTGTGCAATATGGAAGTTTATTAGAAATATGCATAAGTGTGAGTTGAATGGCCAAAATGAGATGTATGAGGTTTGAGAACATTTGGGAAGCTCACACAAGTCTCAAATAAGCTTTTAAACTTGCCCAAAAGGTACCAAGACCAAGGGAAATCCATTTGGCAATTTTGGTACCCAATATGGAGCCAAAATTGACCATAATGAAACCCTATGTCACTTTTTGGCCAAATGAGTTAGTATTATTTTGAAATTTGGTATGCAATTAGGTCTCATTGAGAGATTTTTGGAAAGCTAAAGAATATAATTTTCGTAGGTCTAGAGAATATTTAATGAATTTTCAAAGTTGGGATTTTCTATGGTTTCTGGTATGTGCACTGTTCATACTTGCAGATTTGATTTTTGTGTCACTCGATAGCAAAATAGTGTCCAATAACTATGAAATTTTATATAAATAAACTAGAGGTCATGAGATTTCTGTGGCCACTGAGATCACCTCATTTGGAGGTCTGAGCAGAGAGTTATGCATATTAGAAGTTAACTGTCAGTATCAGTAGCGCCCCAAGAGCTCAGTTACTGTTCCATCAGTTCCAGATGTCTAAACGCATCTGTTTCATTCTGGAATTATTTTTAGTGTCATGTTAACATTTTTAGTTTTCCAGAATGACTGAATGTGTGTGATTTAGAGTCTTGTAGAATTAGTTATGAATTTCAGAAGTTTGTATCAGTAAACTTAATAATAGCCCAGGCAGCTAGTGACTCTGTAGATTTTTGGATGTCAAACATTCTGTGTGATGAATTTTGTGATGTGGGCATTTTTTTAGTGTGAATTAGACATCCTAATATTTCCAGAATGACCAAGATTTCATGATTTATAATTTTTTAGATTTAGTTATGATTTTTCAAAGTTGGGCCAGAAAATGGAGCAAATCTGGCCGAAAATATGCTTGCTTATTTTGAGCTCCAATTCGGTTTTCATGAGTTATGGGCATGATTTTGTCATGCAAATGAGTTGTAATGATGTATTTAAATATGAGAATATATAGTATGAGCTCACACGGTCCACATGACACCGAATTGAATTTTTAAGATATAGCGCAATGCGAAAAAGTCTATTATTTTATCCCTTCTCATATGCTCTTGTGGGATTGATGATATAAAGCCTATAAATGACATAAAATGAGCTAGAAGTTATGGTGTTACACAAGTGATATGATTTGGAGAATTGAGCTATTGATTTGCTATGATCTTTCTTATGCTTGGTGGCTTACACACTTCCATTTTTGGTTTCTTTTCATTAGCCATTTCTTGGAGTTTTCGTTTCTTTTGCCCAAGAGTGTAAAAGCTTAAGTTTGGGGGAATTTGATAATTACTAATTTCTATATACTTTATTCCTTTTAATTTAGGCATTTTGATGATAAATTATGGTTTAATTAATTTAAATGGAGGATATTTGAGTTTATTGGTTATTTCTGCACTTTAGGAATTTATTTGCAAAATTATTGAATTTTAATGTATAAATTCCTTTTAATAATTTTGTGAATTCTTCCTATTGAATTTTTTTTATTATTTTTTTGTGCAGAATTGATATCTCTTGCTATGGTTTTGGAGTGGAGAAAAGAGGAAGTAGCACTTGAGAAACAAGGAGGCTTGGAGGACCCCATGGCATTCACATGAAGCTTGCATCAATTTCATGTGGCAAAAGAATAGCACAATCATGCATGCTTATATCATACACTCACTCATGCATCATCTTCCATGTAGCATATACCTCCATCCACATCACACACGTTTCTCCTCTCTACTCACATGTATATAGCACTTTATTGTTGCATGTAAGCCTCCCTTCATACATGTAGGCAGCTCTTTCATTCATATTGATGCATACATGAACAATAGAGCATGATTGGTGTAACACCATATATTTCTAGCTTATTTCATAACATTCTCATGCATCATATCATGAATTCCATGAAGTGAGAAAGGTCCATTAAAATAATGCATTTAATTCCATTGCGTTGTGTATAAAAATTTCATTCGATATCACGTGGATCGTTTGAGCTTATACAATACATTCTCATATTTAATTACATGATTGCAACTCATTTGCATCATAAAATGTGGCTTACAACTCATGGAACTCAAACGAAAGCTCAAAATATTCATGCATCTTTTTGGCTAGAATTTGGCTCTTTTCTGACTAAAATTTGAAAATTCATAACTAATTCTAGAAAAATTGAACTCATGCATTCTTAGCTATTCTAGAAAGCTACAAATGTCTACTTCATACTAAAAATATTTCCAAAACATAATATTCATCACAAAAGATGTTTGACATCCGAAATAGTCTAGAGGTCAAGCTAGTCACTGGTGCTATCACAGATTTTTGCAGCAAATTTTGAAAATATCCAATTAATTTCACAAAAATCCAATCCATGTAAATGATACCAATCTAGAAAGATGTAGATGTTAAAAATAATTCTAGATAAGCTCAGGCAAGTCCAAACCTCGAAATTCAATAGAACAGTAATTGAGATTGGGTGAAGCTCTTGATATTGGACAAAATTTTTAAAATTCATATCTCCCTCTCTAGACATCCAAATGAGGTGATTCTAATAGGTATAAGTCACAGGGAATGTTTAGTTTTTTTGTATAAAATTTTGCAGTAATTGGACATCATTTGAGCCTTGTGTGACAGATTTCATTTTCGGACTAGTATGAGCAGTGACATGACCAAAACCAGAAAATTTCCCAACTTTGGAAATTCATCAAATATTCTATAGGCCTCCAAAAATTATGTTCTTTAGCTTCCCAAAAATATCTCAACAAGCTCTAATTGCATGATAATCTCAAAGCAAGAAGAGCTCAATTGGACAAAAAGTAACATAAGGTTCCATTATGGTCAATTTTGGCTCCATATAGGATACCAAAATGTCCAAATAGCTTTCCTTGGGGTTTGGCACCTCTTGGACAAGTCTAAAAGCATAATTAAGACTTGTGTGGGCTACCCAAGTGGTCCCAAACTCCATGCCTCTCATTCTGGCTATGCCACATACAATTATACACATACTTCCATAATGAAAACTTGCCAATACATAACCAAAATATGCATATTCATACATACAACTTCAACTCTCATCCATATATCACTTATTAACATAATTACACATGTTCAAGAGGCCATAGGTCATATACAATCATAGATGGCAACATTTGCCACCTTGATGGCCTTAAAGAAGCAAATTTCATACATTTCAATGTCATCCTCTCATCTCTCAAGTGGTTGGCTTCTATCTCCTTGCTCTCTTAGTCCACCTATCATGTTAGAACATTGGAGAGGAGGGAATGAGATTCAAAGAATCCCAATAGCTCATCTCCTATTCAATCATACATAATGGATGCAAACAAGTATCATAATTGCATGTATGGTCATGTTGACATGTGTAAACATTCAAGAGGCATTTTCATCATTTGAGAATGTCATACATAGCATACAAAGACTTGCCAAGCAAGTGGATTGGTCTCACTCAATTTCTTGTAGATATTGGACTTGCCTCACCTATTCTTTAAGAGATTCTTGGACTCAACCATACTCTTGGGAGCCCATCTTGCTTTTGGGAGACTCTTTACTTTATCTCAACCAATCTCAAGGGTTCTTGGCTCATCCTCACCATGGTTAAGGGTTCTTGACCTCACCACACTCAAGCAAACCCAAACATACATCAAAAACATCATATAAAACATAATATATCATCATAAAACTATGGCATAAAAAATCATGCTATCATACTTTTCATGGCTTAAAAATACACATACACACATTCTAAGACAAGCTAAGCATACATCCATGCATAAGAGAAGGTGGAAAGAGCTACCTTGTACATAATTACACACTTTTCTCTTTGGATTCAAGCTCCTCTTTTGGACCACACACACAAAAACTTGTGGAGATTCTTTCTCTTGGCCTAGACACAATTTATCGAAGCCAATTAGGTTCATGAAACAAATCCTAAGGCCATATAACTTGCTTAAACACTAGGTTGTTCTATAAACCCCATTATGGTCCATAAATGCACTTAATGAAGCAATACCACTCAATTAATTTCTAGGCTCCATTCTGTCCTTTCAAATATGATTATGGACTTCTTTTAAGCCTCTTGGAGTCATCACACAATTAAAACCAAGAGCCTAACTATATGTTATTTTTTTAAGTCATAATATGAAACCTAAAGCACTAACTCACTTTCTATGAGTTCTAAATTTTTCCCAAAGCCTCCCCTCATTTTCATTCATCATATATGACTCAAGAATGGGTTTAGAAAAATTTAAAACTCTCCCTAGCTAAAAGAACCCCTTTTGGCTGAGACATAGGGCAATTTTGGCCTTCTTGGAGCTTTCTTTATTTTCTCAAAGGGAGATGCATGTGAGGAGCCTCTTAGGGATCTTGGGAGTCCATTTAAACTCTTAATTAGACCTAGGAATCATCATACAAAATCAGATTTTACAAGGTGCACTTGAAACCCTAAAATTTGCACCTTGAAATCTAATGATTTTTTGTTAACTCTCTTTGCATATTCTTAATCTCCACATCTTTTTTCCTTAGAATCATCCTTGGTCTGCCTAAAAGTCAACTCCTCTTAAGTCTTCTCAAGTGGGGAGAAATGATTTGAGTGATTCCAAAGGCATTTTACTAAATTAGGAGCCTAAATTTTATAGTGGAAAAGGCAGTTCTCAAAAAGGAGCTAAAACGAAGGAGAAACGAAAATGCAAAGTATGAAGAGCAAAATTAGAATTTTTGAAAAAGTCACTTTCCTACACCTATATATAGGTGGCGTCTCACACTCTCCCTCATTTAACTTCATATTATTCTGCCCCAAATCAGAAGAAAAACTCTAGGAGAGAGGCATACCAAAGGAGGAAGAAGAAGAGAAGAAAATCCAAGCTTAAGGTATGTTTCCATGGTGATTTTTCATGCTTTTCTTCATCCACACCTCTTCTCCTCCCTTCTCCTTTGTTTCCTTTGAGTAAAATGGAGTTTATAAATCTAATTCAAGGGAGAAATTCAAGTGAATTTTTGGATTTGAAGAGAGGAACTTGGAGAAAGCAAGATTCAATAAAAAATAAGTAAGGAAATTAGGTAAAATTTCATCCTATGGTTGATATCTTCACTCACCCTTCTTCTCCATTTCGTCTAACCCTAGGAGCTATAGGAGGATCTGATTTTTAAGCCAAACGAAGCATGAATCTTAGGTATTTGAGGGAGAAGAATAAGAATATGCAATGAAAACAACAAAATAACTATTAGATTTCAAGATGCAAATTCTAGGGTTTTGTGTGCACCTTGTAAAATCTGACCTTGTGTGATGATTCCTAAGTCTAATTAAGAGTTTAAATGAGTTCTTAAGACCCCTAAGATGTTCCCTACATGCTTCTTCCTTCAAGAAAACAAACAAATCTCCATGAAGGCCAACAAAGCCCATAGTCTCAGCTTAAGCAAGTTTCCATAGTTAGGGAGAGTTTTAAATTTTTCTAAAGTCATTCTTGAGTCATATTTGATGAATGAATATGAGGGGAGGCCTTGGAAAAAATTTAGAACTTATAAAAAGTGATTTGATGCCTTAGGTTCCATATTATGACCTAAAGAAGCAACATAATGTTAGGCCCTTTTTTTTAATTGTGTGATGACTCCAAAAGGCTTAGAAAGAGTCAAGAATCATATTTGAAAGGAAAGAATGGGGCTTAGAAATTATTTGAAGGTGTTGCTCATTAGGTGCATTTATGGACCATAATGGGGTTTATAGAACAACCTAGTGTTTAAGCAAGTTATGTAGCCTTAGAATTTGTTTCATGAACCTAATTAGCTTCCACAAATTGTATCTAGGCCAAGAGAAACTATCTCCACAAGTTTGTGGATGTGTAGCCGAAGCAAAGGAAGGGATTCTAAGAGAACAAGTGTGTAATTGTATGCAAGGTAGCTCTTTTCACCTTCTCTCATACATGGATGTGTGTTTAGCTTATCTTAGAATGTGTGTATGTGTATTTTCAAGCCATGAAAAGTATGCTAGCATGATTTTATATGCCATGATTTCATGATGACATATTATGTTTTCAAATGAATGTATGATGTTTGTTTGAGTTTGCTTGAGTGTGAAGAGGCCAAGAACTCTTAACCATGGTGAGGATGAGCCAAGAACTCTTGAGATTGGTTTAGACATAGCAAAGAGTCTCCCAAAAGCAAAGTGGGCTCCCAAGAGTATGGTTAAGTCTAAGAATCTCTCAAAGAATGGGTAAGGGAAGTCCAAAATCCATGAGGAAAAATGTGAGGCCAATCCAAACACTTAGTGAGCTCTTGAATATCTTATATGACTTGTTCACATGCCAAGTTTGCTTCTTAAATGTTTATGACTTCCATGATATCCATGCATACATTTTCAAGACTTACTTTGTATATATTATGTATGATTGAATGGGAGATGAGCTATTGGGATTCTTTGAATCTCGTTCCCTCCTCCTCAATGATCTAATATACTAGGTGGACCAAGTGGACAAGGTAATGGAAGCCAACCACCTTAAAGGAAAGAGTTTGACAACAAAGTATTGGAGTTTTCTCATTTTAAGGCCATCTTTGTGTCTAATATTGTAATCCAATCATGTTTTTGGTCTATAACTTCTTAGATATGTGTAATTATGATATTATATAATGTGTAAATGTATGGATATGATATATGAACCCTAAAATAGAATTTGGGTATATAATGCCAAGGTATGCATTTTAGAAAGTTTGATGTAATGTGCATGTGTGGATGAAAAGGCCAAAATGAGATGTATGAGGTTTGAGACCATTTGGGTAGCTCACACAAGTCTTAAGTGTGCTTTTAGACTTGCCCGAAAGGTGTCAAGATCAAGGGAAAACCATTTGGTCACTTTGGTACCCCATATGGAGCAAAAAATGACCATAATGCAACCTTATGTCACTTTTTAGCCAAATGAGTTCTTCTTAATCTAAGATTTGGCATGCAATTAGAAATCATTGAGAGCTTTTTAGGAAGATAAAGACCATAATTTTTAGAGGTCTACAAAATATTTGATGAATTTTCAAAGTTGGCAATTTTTCTGATTTTGGTCTGCTGCACTATTCATTTGATCTGAAAATGAAATCTATCACACAAGATTCAAATGATGTCTAATTGCCACAAAATTTTATAAAAAGAAACTAGAAATTTATAATGACCAATGTCAACTAGAAGCACCCCATTTGGATGTCTAAAGAGGGAGATATGAATTTTTGAACATTCTATCCTGTATCAAGAGTTTTACCCAACTTGAGTTACTGTTCTATTGAATTCTAAGGTCTGCACTACTTGAGCTAGTTTGGTATTATTTTTTTCCTCTAGCTAACATCCACATCTTTCCAAATTGGTATCATTTTCATAGATTGGATTTTTTTGGAATTAATTAGACATTTTTTAATTTTCCTACAGAATTCTGTGATAGCATCAAGAGGTAGTCTGACCTCTAAACCATTTCACATGTCAAACGTTCTTTGTGATGGATGTTATGGTCTGGACATATTTTTAGTGTGAATCAAACATCCGTAGCTTTCCATAATGGCAATGAATATATGATTTTGATATTTCTAGAATTAGTTATGAATTTCTAAATTTGGTCAGAAAAAGGGGCCAATTCTGGCCGAATTTTAATATGCATGTTTTGAGGTTCCTTTCATGATTCTTGAGATGTGGGCCATATTTTATTATGCAAATGAGTAGTATTTATGTTATTAAATATGGAAATGTGATGTTTGAGTTCATATAGTCCACGTGACACCGAATGAAATTTGTATACATGACGTAACGCTAAGAAATACATTAAAATAATGCCATTTTCTTGCCTTTTGTATGAATTGCTTAATGTGAGGTATAGATAGAGTATGAATTGAGCTAGAAATATATGGTGTTATAGCCTTAGCCTAAAGGGGTTCATGAACCTAGGTTTTGTTTTAATTTCTTCCAAGCTTAATTTTACATCATATATGATGGGAGAGTATGAGAGGAAGCTTTGGAAAAATTTTAGAAAGCCTAGAAAGTGTAATGGAGGTATAGGTTCTGTAACACCATAAATTCTAGCTCATTTCATGACATTCATAAGCTTCACTTCATTGTTTCCATAAAAGCATATAAAGAGGGGGATGAAAATAATGGGTTTATTTGCGTTGCGCTATGCTTAAAAATTTACAATCGGTGTCACGTGGACTGTGTGAGCTTATACTATGTATCCTCATATTTAATTATATCATTACATCTCATTTACATCCCAAAAACATGCCTACAACCCATGGAAATCGAAATGGAGCTCAAAATAAACAAGCATATTTTCGGCTAGATTTACTCCATTTTCTGACCCAACTTTGGAAAATCATAACTAAATCTAGAAAATTTGAAATCATGAAATCTTGGTTATTCTGGAAAGCTTAGGATGTCTACTTCACACTAAAAATATGTCCAGGTCACAACATTCATCACACAGGACGTTTGACATCCAAAAAGCTACAGAGTCGCTGGTTGCCTGGGCTGTTGTTCAATTTACTGATACAAATTTCTGAAATTCATAACTAATTCTATAAAAATCTAAATCATACAAATTCAGTTATTCTGGAAAACTACAAATGTTAACTTGATACTAAAAATAATTCCAGAATGAAACAGATATGTTTAGTTAGCTGGAACCTATCGAACAGTAACTGGACTCCTGGGGCGCTACTGATACTGACAGTTAACGTCAAACATGCATAACTCTCTTCACAGACCTCCAAATGAGGTGATCTCAGTGTCTACAAAAAGCTAGGGAACACTTCCACCATTATACACACTCAATTCATCCAAACAAGCTCATATGCATATAGGCAACTCATAAACACAAGCCACAACCCACAATGAGAGCCTGAACCTTCGTTCTGATACCAATAAATGTAACACCATAAATTCTAGCTCATTTCATGACATTCATAAGCTTCACCTCATTGTTTCCATAAAAGCATATAAAGAGGGGGATGAAAATAATGGGTTTATTTGCGTTGCACTATGCTTAAAAATTTACAATCGGTGTCACGTGGACTGTGTGAGCTCATACTATGTATCCTCATATTTAATTACATCATTACAGCTCATTTACATCCCAAAAACATGCCTACAACCCATGGAAACCGAAATGGAGCTCAAAATAAACAAGCATATTTTCAGCCAGATTTACTCCATTTTCTGACCCAACTTTGGAAAATTATAACTAAATCTAGAAAATTCAAAATTATGAAATCTTCATCATTCTGGAAATTTTAGGATGTCTACTTCACACTAAAAATATGTCTAGGTCACAACATTCATCACACAGGACGTTTGACATCCAAAAAGCTACAAAGTCGCTGGCTGCCTGGGCTGTTGTTCAGTTTACTGATAAAAACTTATGAAATTCATAACTAATTCTATAAAAATCAAGATCATTCTAGAAAGATATAAACGTTAACTTGATACTAAAAATAATTCCAAAATGAAACAGATACTTTTAGTCAGCTAGAACCTATGGAACAGTAACTGGGCTCCTGGGGCGCTACTGATACTGACAGTTAACTTCAAACATGTATAACTCTCTTCTCAGACTTCCAAATGAGGTGATCTCAGTGTCCAAAAAAATATTATGACCTATAGTTAATTCATATAAAATTTCATAAGCATTGGACACCATTTGGCCATCGGGTGACACAGAATACAAAACTGCCAGTATGAACAGTACCCATACCAGAATCCATGAAACATCCCAACTTTGCAAATTCATCAAATATTCCCTAGGTCTCTAAAAATTATGATCTTTAGCTTCCTAGAAAGCTCTCAATGAGACCTAATTTCATGCCAAGTTTCAGGGCAAGACTAACTCATTTGGCCAAAAAGTGACATAGGGTTCCATTATAGTCAATTTTGGCTCCATATTGGGTACCAAAATTGCCAAATGGATTCCCTTGGTCTTGGCACCTTTTGGGCAAGTTTAAAAGCATGTTTAAGACTTGGGGGAGCTGCCCAAATGGTCCCAAACCATTTGCATCTCATTTTGGCCTTTTCACCCTCACTTATACACATTACACCAAGCTTTTCTCAAATGCATACATTGGCATAAATACTCAATTTATGTTCTAGAATACATACACCATACTCATTCATTTATCGATCACATAATATCAGTTTTACATTTTTCCAAGGGGTCATAGACTATTTATACTAAGAATTTACATTATGAAGTCTCATTGTGCATCAAAAGACCAAAACTCAAGCATAAGGGTGGCAATCTTCTTTCTTCAATGTGGTTGGCTCCCATTGCCATGTCCACTTGGTCCACCTAGCATATTAGGACATTTAAGAGGAGGGAGTGAGATTCAAGAATCTCAATAGCTCATCTCCCATTCCATCACACATAATATGTGCAAGCAAGTTTCACAAATGCATGCATGGAGAAAGTAGAAATCATAGGCATTTTAAAAGCAACCTTAGCATGTGAATCAATCATATAAGACATTCAAGAGCTCATTAAGTGTTTGGATTGGCCTCACACTTCTCCTCATGGATTTTGGACTTGCCTCACCCATTCTTTAAGCACTTTGGACTCAACCATACACTTGGGAGCCCACTTTGTTTTTGGGAGACTCTTTACTTTGTCTCAACAAAGCTCAAGGGTTCTTGGCTCATCCTCACCCAAGGGAAGAGTTCTTGGCCTTTTCACACTTAAGCAAACTCACACAAATATCATGTAATCATTTGAAAACATAACATAGCATCAAGCATCATGGCATATAAAGGCATGCTAGCATACTTTTCAAAGCTTGAAAATACACATACACACATTCTAAATCAAGCTAAACACACATCCATGCATGAGAGAAGGTGGAGAGAGCTACCTTGTATACAAGCACACACTTTTTCCTTAGCTTTCAAGCCTCCTCTTTTAGCCACACACCCACAAGTTGGTGGAAATAGTGTCTCTTGGCCTAGACACAAATTATGGGAGCCAATTAAGTTCATGAAACAATTTCTAGGGCCATGCAACTTGCTTAAACCCTAGATTACTCTACAACCTCCATTATGGTCCATATTGGCACCTAATGAAGCAACACCCCTCAAATGATTTCTAGGCCTCATTCTTTACTCTCAAATATGATTCTTGACTCCTTTTAAGCCTCTTGGAGTCATCACATCATTAAAACAAAAGGCCTAGCACTATGTTGCTTCTTTAGGTCATATTATGGAACCTAAGACGCCAAATCACTTTCCATGAGTTCTAAATTTTTTCCAAGGCCTCCCCTCATTTTCATTCATCAATTATGACTCAAGAATGGCCTTAAAAAATTTTAAAACTCTCCCTAGCTATGAGAAACTCTTTAGGCTGAGGCTATGGAGCTTAATGGCCTTCATGGAGTTTGCTTGGTTTTCTTGAGGGGGGAAGCTTGTGGGGAGCATCTTTGGTGTCTCAAGAACTCATTTATACTCTAACTTAGACCTAGGAAGCATCCTATAAATTCAGAAATTGAAAGGTGCACTTGAAACCCTAGGTTTTGCATCTTGCTTTCTAATGCCTTTTTCTTAGTTTTCTTTGCATATTCTTATTCCTCTCCATCAAATACCTAAGAATCATATTTGGTTTGGTTAAAAATCTGAATCATTAGATCTGTCCAAGTGTATGTCGAAATGCTCAAGGAAGGGAGGAAGAAGACCAAGTGGAAGAATTGCAAAATACCTTGTTTTCCTTGGATTTCCTTGCTTGTTCTTGCTTTCCTTGGCCTCCTTACTTGAAATTCGAACTTTCCCCTCTGTTCTCCCTTCAAAACAGCCCTCAAAAATTCAGAGAAATCATGGAGAAGAAGAGGGAAAAAGAGGAGAAGAAAGTGGTGGAGAGAAAGCATGAAAAACAAGCAAAATTCCATACCTAAAGTCTTGAATCTTTCCTCCTTCTTCCCTTCTCTTTGTGCGCCACTCTCCAAGGGTTTTGCTTCTGATTTGGGGCTAGAAATTCTGAAGTGAATGAAGGAGAGTGTGAGGTGCCACCTATATATAGTTAGGGTAAAATGACCTTTTTAAAAATTCCTATTTTGCCCTTCATACTTTGCCTTTTTTTTTTCTCCTTCGTTTTAGCTCCTTTTTTAGAACCTTCTTTTCCATTATAAAATTTAGATTCCCAATTAAGAAAAATGGCTTTGGAATCACTCAAATCAGAGATAAAACCCTTCCGAACGAATCGGTCAAAGTTTGGGTCAACCGACATTAGAAAACTTACACCGGAGGGTCTTTACCAGTCCTGGGGCTTCCTATGGTTTTTGGGGCCTCTAAGAACCCTGGGCAACTCAAAATTTCCATTTAAAAATCCCTCCTAGGTGCTTTTCCAAAATTACACTTATTTACGAAAATGCCACTGGCCTTTCGGCAAATTTTTCGAATCACTCTAACCCTAGTTTTTGGGCAACTAAAGGGTCAAATCCTCTTTTTTTATTATTTAACATTTTATCCAAATTTTATTTGGCCTTGAATCACTCATCTCAGGGGACTTACTTTGAAAGCGTGCCTGTTTCCATCGTTTAAGGAAAACTGGACATTACAGGTTCCATATTGTAGCATAATGAAGCAACACTTAGTTAGGCTCCTTGAAATGAATTTGTGATAACTCCGAGGAGTTTAAATGGTTTAATATCCGGTTCTTCGAAAATGAGAAATGATGTTATATGACCATTAGAATATATATTGAGCATTAAGTATGGCAATGGACTAAGTTAATTTAAGGGCTGATATAACATCTCATCACCTGAATCGAAGATCTTGTCAACAAGATCATGTAATCTGTAGCGCAAATTCTAAGACCTTGTCAACAAGGTTTTTGCTAGTAAGTACAAGGTCTTCTTGTATAATATGCTAAAGTTTGTATGATATGGAACTGGGTAAGGAGGGCTTTTTAATGAAAGTTTTGAGTTCTCCAAGGTTCCCAGAGGCCCTAAAAACCATGGGAAGCCTTGGGAGCACTAAAGCTCCTTCGATGGACATTTTCAACGTTGGTTGACCCAAACTTTGACTGATTCATTTGGGAAGGTCTTAGCTCCGATTTGAGTGATTCCAAAGGCATTTTACTAAATTTTGAACCTAAATTTTATAGTGGAAATGACGGTTCTAAAAAAGGAGCTAAAACGAGTTAAAAAAAATGCCAAGAATAAAAGGAAAATGGAAATTTTTGAAAAGTCTTCCTTCCTCCACCTATATATATGTGGCGCCCCACTCTCCCCTTCGTTCAGCGCATTATGTTGCTACCTCAAACCAGAGAAAAACCCTAGGGAGAGTGGCGCACAAGAGGAAGAAAAAGAGGAGGAGAAATTCAAGTTAAAAGGTATGGAATTTTAGTAGTTTTTCATGCTTTCTCCTCTCTAAACCTCTCTTTCTCCATTCCCTTTTCTTTCCTATGATTGTAATGAAGTTTATAAATCTATTTTAGGGGAGAAATTAAGGGAAAAATTTGGATTTGAAGAGAGGAAGCCAAAGAAAGTGAGAATCAAATAAGAAAACAAGGAAAAACAAGGTAAATCTCCCTTCCCATGGTAGATACTTCCTCCCTCTTCTTGTAACACCATAAATTCTAGCTCTTCTCATACCTTTAAATGACTTAATATCATGAATCATGTAAGTTTCTCATGAGAAGGCAAGGAAATAATGATTATTTTCGTGTTGCGTCGTATCTAAAAACTTCATTCAGTGTCACGTGGACTGTGTGAGCTCATACTATATATTCTCATATTTAATTATATCAATACAACTCATTTGCATCAAAAAATCATGTTGACAATTCATGGAAACCGAAATGAAGCTCAAAATACCCAAGTGTAATTTCGGACATATTTGGCCTATTTTTTTACCAAACTTTGGAAAATCATAACTAATTTTAGAAAAATTGAAAACATGCATCCTTGGTCATTCTAGAAAGCTATGGATGTCCACTTCACACTAAAAAGATACCTAGACCATAACATCCATCACAAAGGATGTTTGACATCACAAATGGTCTAGGGATCAAACTGCATTCTGGAACTGTCACAAAATTCTATAGAAAAATTTGAAAATTTCTAATTAATTCCAAAAAAATCCAATCCATATAAATGATACCAATATAGGAATCTGTGGATGTTAGTTAGAGAGAAAAAATATCTCTAGACCAGTTCATCAAGTATAGACCTCAGAATTTAATAGAACAGTAACTCAGGTCGGGCATCATTCCTAATACTGCACAGAATGTTCAAAAATTCATATCTCCCTCTCTAGACCTCCAAATGGGGTGTTTTCAGTTGGTAAGAGTCACTGTGAATGTCTAGTTTCTCTATATACAAGTTCATGGCAGTTGGACACTATTTGGGCCTCGTGTGATAGAATTCATTTTCGGACCAAATGAATAGTGCAGCAGACCAAAGCCATAAAAATTGCCAACTTTGAAAAATCATCAAATATTCTGTAGACCTCAAAAAATTATGATCTTTAGCTTTTCAAAAATATCTCAATGATGCCTAATTTCATGCCAAATCTCAGATCAAGAATAACTCATTTGGCTAAAAAGTAATATAAGATTCCATTATGGTCAATTTTGGCTCCATATAGAGTACCAAAGTTGCCAAATGGATTTCCTTTGGTTTTGGCACCTTTTGGGTAAGTCTAAAAGTACATTTAGGACTTATGTGAGATGCCTAAATGGTCCCAAACCTCATACATCTCATTTTGGCCTTTTAATGCACACATATGCACATTTCCATAAACTCATTCATGAAGTTATCTTTGCCATACATACTCAATTCATCATCCATCATTCACATAATACATACTTTCATTTCTACATCATATAATAGCATAATTACATATGTCTCAAGGGTTATAAACCATTTACAACAATAATATACATCATTATGGTTCATTATGGCTTTCAAAGGTAAATGCTAAACATATGGATGTCAATCTTCTTCCTTCAATGTTGTTAGCTCTCATTACCATAGCCACTTAGTCCACCTAGCATGTGAGATCATTGGAGAGGAGGGAATGAGATTCAAAGAATCCCAATAGCTCATCTCCCATTCAATCATACATAATATATGCAAAGCAAGCCTTAAAAATGCATGCATGGATATAATACAAATCATGAACATTCAAGAAGCAAGCTTAGCATGTAAACAAGTCATACAAGACATGCAAGAGCTCACCAAATGTTTGGATTGGCCTCACACTTCTCATCATGGATTTTAGACTTACCTCACCCATTCTTTAAGAGCTTTGGACTCAATCATACTTTTGGGAGCCCACTTTGCTTTTGGGAGACTATTTACTTTGTCTCAACCAATCACAAGGGTTCTTAGCTTATCCTCACCACGGTGAAGAGTTTTTGGCCTCTCCATAATCAAGCAAACTCAATAAACATCATACATTCATTTAAAAGTATAACATGATATCATGAAATCATGGCATATAAAATCATTCTAGCATACTTCTCATAGCTTGAAAATACATATACACATATTTTAAGACAAGCTAAACACACATCCATGCATGAGAGAAGGTAGAAAGAGCTACCTTGCACATAATTACACACTTTTCTCTTGAAATTCAAGCCTCCTCTTTTGGCCACACACCCACATATTTGTGGAGATGGTTTCTCTTGGCCTAGATACAATTTATGGGAGCCAATTAGGTACATGAAACAATCTCTAAGGCCATACAGCTTGCTTAGATACTAGATTGCTCTATAAGTTCTATTATGGTCCATAAATGCACCTAATGAAGCAACACCCCTCAAATAATTTTTAAGCTCCATTCTTTCCTTTCAAATATGATTCTTGACTCCTTTTAAGCCTCTTGGAGCCATCAAAAAATTAATACAAAGAGCCTACAATCATGTTGCTTCTTTAGGTCATAATATGGAACCTAAGACACCAAATCACTTTCTATGAGCACTAAATTTTTTCCAAGGCCTCCTCTCATTTTCATTCATCAAATATGACTCAAGAATGGCCTTAGAAAAATTTAAAACTTTCCCTAGCTACATGAACATGCTTTGGCCGAGACTATGCCTAGGTTAAGGTTCCTTGGAGTTTTCTTTGTTTTCTTGAAGGAAGAAGCTTGTGGGGAGTAGCTTAGGTGTCTCAAGAACTCATTTAAACTCTTAATTAAACCTAAGGATCATCATACAAAATGAAAAATTAGAAGGAACACTTGAAACCCTAGAATTTGCATCTTGAAATCTAATGGTTATTTTGTTGTTTTCTTTGCATATTCTTGTTCTTCTCTATCAAATACCTAAGATTCATGCTTGGTTGGGCTTGAAAATCAGATCCTCCTATGGCTCCTAGGGTTAGGCAAAATGGAGAAGGGTGATGGAAGATATCAACCATAGGATGCAATTTTACCTTGTTTCCTTGCTTAGTTTGGCTTGAATCTTGCTTTCTCCAAGCTCCTATCTTCAAATCCGAAATTTCACTTGAATTTCTCCCTTGAATCAGATTTATAAAATTCATTTTAATCAAAGGAAATCAAGAAGGATGAAGGAGAGGTGGTGTGGATGGAGAAGAGCATGAAAAACAACCATAAAAACATACCTTTTGCTTGGATTTCTTCCTCCTCCTTCTTCCTCTCTTGGGCGCCTCTCTCTTAGGGTTTTGCTTCTATTTTGGGGTTGAATTTTCTGAAGTTAAATGAGGGCAAGTGTGAGGTGCCACCTATATATATGCAGGGAAAAATGACTTTTTCAAAAATTCTAATTTTTCCCTTCGTACTTTGCATTTTCGTTCCTCCTTCGTTTTAGCTCCTTTTTTAGAACCATCTTTTCCATTATAAAATTTAGGTTCCCAATTAAGAAAAATGCCTTTGGAATCACTCAAATCAGAGCTAAAACCTTCCCAAATGGATCTGTTAAAGTTCAGGCACTCTGACATTGAAAAACATCCATCGGAGGTGATTTAACTGTTCTGGGGCTTCCCATGGTTTTCAAGGCCTTTAGAACCCTAAAGAACTCAAAAATTTCATTTAAAAGCCCTCCTTTGTGAATTCCAAAAATTACTCAAAATTATAAAAATGTCATTACGTTTCTTAGGTTTTCTATCAAATTTTGTTTCTTCATTCTAGCTCGGTTTTTCCTTTCATCTAAGGCGAGAATGTTACTCAAATTTTTTGAGACCTTAATTAGTTCATTTAGGGGCACTTGCTTTGAAAATATGTATGTTTCCATCATTTAACCAAAATTGGACATTACACTTCTTCTCTATATTTCACCTAATATATGTAGATGCAAAAGGGCTAGAATTTTGAGGTTAAAAAAGGGTGAATTCCATGAATTTGAGGGAGGAGAGTAAGAATATGCAAAGAAATCCAAGTAAAAACCATAAATTTGCAAGATAGAAAAGTTAGGGTTTTGATTGCACCTTGAACTCTATCATGAACTCTAGCCATGTTTTATGATATTTAAGTGCTCATATAAGTTCCTAAGACACCAAGAGAACTTCCTACATGATTCTCCCATCAAAAGAAGTAAGGAAACTCCATTTGTGCCTTATGGAAGCATAGCTTCGGTCGAGGAGAGTCCATACACCTAGGGAGTGTTTTAATTCCTTCCAAGCTTAGTTTTATATCATGTATGATAGGAGAGTATGAGAGGAAGCCTTGAAAAAAAGTTTAGAAGTCATAGATAGCAAGATGGCCTTATATGTTCCATAATATGGTTTAAAGAAGTAACACCTAGCTAAGCTCCTAGAATTGAGTATGTGATAACTCCAAGAGGTTTAAATGGAGTCAAGAATCATGAATGAATAGATAGAATAGGGGTAAGATGATTTTTTCCAAAGGTTGCTTCATTAAGTACATTATGGAACTATAAAAGAGCCTTATGAGTCACCTAACCGTTCTAGTAAAGGTGTGGCCTTAGACTTTGCTTCAAGAGTATGATTAGCTTCTATATGATATGACTAATCCAAGAGGAATGATCTCCACCTTTTTAGGTGTGTGAGGTCAAGGGAGAGGATTCAAGATTTAAGGAAAAAGTATGCAAATGCAAACAAGGTATCTCTCTCCATCTTCTTTCATGTATAGATGTGTGCTTACATTGTCTTGAATGTGTGTATGTATGTTTTAATCCATGAAAAGTATTCTAGCATGACTTTATATGCCATGGTACCATGATCATACATTATGTTTCTAAATGATGTTTTATGTGCTTGCTTTGGTTTGCTTGAGTATAGAAAAGGCAAGAACCCTCTAGCCATGGTGAGGATAAGCCAAGAACCCTCAAAGTTAGTTGAGACAAAGTAAAAAGTCTCCCAAAAGTGAGGTTGACTCCCAAAAGTAAGGTTGAGTCCAAGAACCACTTAAAGAATGGGTAAGGCAAGTCCAAAATCCATAAGTGAATGGGTAAGGTCAATCCACTTGTTTGGCAAGCCTTTGTATGCTATGTATGACTTGCTCAAATGTTGAAAATGCTTCTTCAATGATTGCACATGCTAATATGCCCATGCATGCATTTGTGAGACTTGTATTGCATGCTTTATGTGTGATTGAATGGAAGATGAGCTATTGGAATTCTTTGAATCTCATCCCATCCTCTCCAATGTCTTAACATGCTAGGTGAAACAATTGAGCAAGCATTGGAGGCCACCAAGCTTTGAAGAAGAAGATGGACATCAAAGTATATGAATATGCCTAGTTTTGCCTTCTTTTTAGCCATACATATGGCATAGGATGTAATCTCATGATGAAATTGTTATGTAACCATATGAACATATGTAAATACCCAAATGTATGATGTATGAATGAAATTTGATGCCAAATGTATGATATAGCATGTTTTGGGTATTGAATGACAAGTTTAGCTCTTGAATGGTTAGATAGATTAGTGTAATAATGGAAGTGGAATGGCCATATTGAGATGTGTGAGGTTTGAGACCACTTGGGTAGTTTAAACAAGTCATGTTCATACTTTTTGACTTGCCCAAGAGGTGTCAAACTCAAAAGGAAGCCATTTGGACCAAAGTGACTCTTGATAGGGAGCAAGAATGACTATTTCATGAGGCTATGTCACTTTTTGACCAAATGAGTTCTTCTTGATCTGAGATTTGGTATACATCTAGAGCTTATTTAGAGGTTTTTGGGAAACAAAAGTGCAGAATTTTTAGAGTCCTATAGAATATTTGACGAATTTTCAAAGTTGTGCAATTTTCTGGTTTTGGTCTGGTATATTGTTCACTCAGGTCTGAAAATGAAATCTGTCACTCAAGGGGAAAATGATGTCCAAATACCACAAAATTTTATAAGGAGAAAATAGACACTCCTAGTGACTTTTACCAACTAGAAACATGCCATTTAGAGGTCTAAATTGGGAGATATAAAGTTTTAAATATTTTACCCAGTATTAGGTGTCCAGACTGACCTTATGTGTTGTTTGATTAGTTTTTATGCCTGGACATACTTGAATTGGTTTGGAGTTATTTTTATCCTCTATCTAACATCTTTATCTTTCCATATTAGTATCATTCATATGCATTGGAGTTTTTTAGAATTAATTGGATATTTTTTAATTTCACTGTAGAAACTTGTGATAGTACCAGTAGCGAGCCAGACCTCAGTCCCTTTTCAAATGTCAAACATCATTTGTGTGATGTTTCATGGATTTTTCATATTTTTAGTATAAATTAGACATGTATATCTTTCCAGAATGGTAAAGACTACATGTTTTATATTTTTCTAGAATTAGTTATGATTTTCTAAAATTTGTGATAGAAAGGGGCAATTTTCTAGCCGAAATTGTAAGTATATGTTTTATGCTTCCCTTTACCTTACATGAGCTCTAGACCAATTTTGATGATGGAAATGAGTTGTATCTATGTATTTAAGTATGAAAATATGATACATGAGTCCATATGACCTACGGGACCCCGAAAGAAAAATTTTACCTGTAGAGAAATGCATTTTAATCCATGACTTCCTATGCCACTATATTGTTTCCGTAGAACAAATATGAGATGAGGTATGGGAATTGCATGAATTGAGTCTTAGAAGTATGGTGTTACAAATGGAGTCAAGAGTTATAAATTAAAGGAGACAATGGAGCCAATATAATGTTTTCCCAATGTTGCTTCATTAGGTGCCTTATGGAACCATAATTGAACCATATGAGCCATCTAGCTTTTCTAGTATATATGTGACATTAGAATTGGTTCCAAGAGCATAACTAGGTCCCATTTAATGTGTTTAAGCTAAAGAAATCAAGCCCCACCTCTTTGTGTGTGTTTAACCGAGGGAGAGGAAGAATTTCCAAGGAATAAAGTGTGCTTTTGTATACAAGGTAGCTCTCTCTTCTTTCTCTCATGCATCTATGGATGTTTTCTTGTCTTTGAATGTGTGTGTGTATGTTTAAGCAATGAAAGATGTTTCTAGCATGTATTTATATGCCATCGTACTATGATGCTATACTTATATGCTTGAATGATGTTTTATGAACATGAATGGCTTTCTTGAGTGTGGTGAAACCAAAAGTCCCTTAGCTAGGGTGAGAATGAGCTAAAAGTCCCTAAGAATGGGTGACATAAAGCCAAAACTCTCTAAAAGAGTAAGACTTAGTCAAAAGTCCCCTTGAGAAAATGGGTGAGGCAAGTCCAAAAGCCCAAGGAGAATGAGTGAGGCTAAACCATTGTCTTGGCAAGCCTATGTATGTCATATATGACTTCTTGATTATGAAACATGTTCTATGTATGTTTATGAATTCCAAGATAGCCATGCATGCATTTTTAGACTTAAAATTGCATCTTTTATGTGTGGTTGAAAGGGAGAAGGGCTACCAAATTGCAACCCTATAGCACAAACTGACCAAATGAATGAATTTCCTCATGACATTTAGCATGCATATAGATCTCATTTAGAGTTTTTTGGAAAGCTAAAGAATAGATTATTTGGAGCCCTATAAAATTAATTATGAATCTTCAAAGTTTCCAAATTTTTGTTGTACTAATATGGTTACTGTTCATATGATTAATTTTTTTTCCTATATCATTTGAGCATCAAATGGTGTTCAATGCTTATGAAATTATAGACATAAAATAGACATGATAAAATTTCTATGGCCATCAAGATCACCCCAATTGGATGTCTAAGTAGAGAGATATGAATTTTTGAAATTCAAAGTCAGTACTAATAATGTAGCAGTACCTTTGGTACTATTCCATTGATTTCCAATAGCTAAACATTTCTGTTTTGATCTAGATTTATTTTTAAAATAAATTTAACATCTGTAGCTTTTTGGAATTGTATATTGTGTATGATTTCAATTTTTTTACATTTAGTTATGATTTTTCAAAGTTAGCACCAAAAATTTGGCAGCAAAACCCGAGATAGCCTTGTATTATTTTGTGTATGTATGCTATAAGTTTCAGTTTTTGGCAACTTTTTAAGATGATTTTGAGTTGTATGTATGTATTTACATAGAAGAATGAGATGGATGAGTTCGTGTGATCTATGGGACACGAAATGAAATTTTTATCTACTATGCAACGCAAAATAAGACATTATTTTAATGGAATATTTTCTTAAAATTTTGCTTGGCCAAAAGAAATGAACTTGAAATGATATGAGATAAGTTAGATAAATATGGTGTTATAGTGAGCAAATTTGTAATGCTTCTAATACATCCTAATATGGCTATATAGATCATATATGATGACATTTTAAACCCTAGAAGTTGAATTTTTGAAGTTACCCTTTAAGGCTTCAGATTACATAATGAGTTCCCTTATGTGAAAATGTGAAAATACTAAATGAATAGTGTCAGTGACCAAATGAATAGTAAATATGGAAATTGTGACTTGAATTATGAATTTTTAACTCATAAGTTGGCCTAGGATTTGAGTTTAGTGAAATTTATAATCTAAAGCCTAAGTGAAGAACCAATTATAGAGAGCTAAAATTCAAAGAAAATTTCATAAATTTAGGCTCTTGCAAATGGTAGAATTTGAGCATTATAGATGATATTTTTGCCACCTTATAAGCATGTGTTTTGAAAGTATGTAAAAAGGGGTTTTAAGTGTACTTTAAGTGGCCTAAAGTATAATCAAAAGTCAAAGAAGTTTAAGAGAATTTGTTATGAGCTCTAGATGTTAATGATATGTTTATGTGATATTCTTAAGACAAGTTAGTAATTCTCGATCCCATTGTAGGTGTAAAGCCAAGAAAGAAAAGGAAATAGAGCAAGAAACGGAGTGAGAAAGTTAGAGGTTTTATTGGGTTCTTATCACCTATACAAGGTAGATTACTCTTCCCTATTTAGTTACATGCAGACTTGTTTGACCTTGATATGCATTGTATATTGTATTGGTTGTTTTATCACAATATATGATATATTGCATTGCATCAGTTATATGTCATGTTTTGCATGTTATATTTAATGAGCTAAGGCTATGAGATAAAGAAGAGCATTGGGAAGGAACACAATAGTTCTCCTAAGCCTAAAAGAAAAGCCTAAGCTAATCTCATGCCTTATGCCATGCATCTCTAGTTTATTCTTATCAAATTTCACAAGCATTGGACACAATTTGGCCATCAGATGACATAAAACACAAAATTGACCATATAAATAGTGCACTAAACTAAAACCAAAAAAATTTCTAATTTTGAAAATTCATAATTAATTTTGTAGAGTGCCAATTTTTCTGCATTTTAGCTTCCTAAAAATCTCTCAATGATCCCTACATGTCTGCAAAATTTCATGGAAAGATTCATTCATTTGGTTAGATTGTATCATAGGGTTCCGATATGGTCATTTTCATGGTCATAACTAGCCTTAAGGTGTCCAAAGTTGCTTCCCAAGCTTGTGTGGCCACTTGAGCATGTGGGATTGCACCAAAATGACATTTTAAACTTGTCTTAAAGGTGTACAAACCAGAATTTGGAAACTCACACTCTCACCCCATGCCATACACACATTTCTATAAAGCTAGTCTAGCCATTACATATCCAAAATGCACATTTCCATACATATAACTTTAAATCTCATTTGTACATGATACATTAGCATAATTATACATGTTCATAATATCATAGGACATATACAACAATAGATTACAATATTTGCCACTCATATGGCCTTAAAGAAACAAAATTTATGCACTTTGATGTCATACTTTCATCTTTCAAGTGGTTGACTCCCATTTCCTTATTCCTTTGGTCCACCTAGCATGTTAGAACATTGGAGAGGAGGGAATGAGATTCAAAGAATCTGAATAGCTCCTCTCCCTTTCCATCACACATAAAGTATGCAAACCAAGTCTTAGAAATGCATACATAAGCATATTGACACATGCAATCATTTAGACATCTTTAACATTTGAACAAGTCATACATAGCATATATAGGCTTGCCAAGTAAGTAGATTAGCCTCACCCATTCACTTGTGGATTTTAGACTTGCCTCACCTATTTTCTTTAAGAGGTTTTTGACTCAACCTTACTCTTGGGAGTCAACCTCATTCTTGGGAGATTCTTTACTTTGTCTTTTCAAGGGTTCTTGGCTCATCTTCACCATAGCTAGAAGGTTCTTGGCTTCTCCACACTCAAGCAACCCAAAGCAAGCATAATAAACATAATTTGAAAATATAATGTATCATCATGGTACCATGGAGTAAGAACTTATGCTAGAACATTTTTCATAGCTTAAACACACATATACACACAATTAAAGACAAGTTAAACATACATTCATGCATGAGAGAAGGAGAAGTGAGCTACCTTGGTAACAATCACAGACTTTTTCTCTTGAATTTGCTCTCCCTTCCTTGGCCTCACACACACAAAGGCATGGGATTGATTTCTCTTGGCCTAAACACAATTTATACAAGCCAATTAGGTTTATGGAATTAGTTCTAAGGCCACACATCTTTCTTAAATATTAACTTGGTCTATTAAACCCTTATGGTTCCAAGAATGCACCTAATGAAGCAACACCTATCAAATGAGTTCTAGGCTCCATTCTTTCCTTTCATATATGATTCTTGACTCCTTTTATGCCTCTTTGCAGTCATTACACAATTAAAACAAAAAGCCTAACTATTTGTTACTTCTTTAGGTCATATTATGGAACCTATAATACCATCTCACCATCCATGGCTTCTAAAATTTTTCAAGGGTTCCTTTCATACTCCCCATCATACATGATGCAAAACTAAGCTTGGAAGGAAATAAAACACTCCCTAGGTGCATGAACCCTCCTTGGCAAAGGCTATGCTTCCATGTGGCACCAATGGAGTTGTTTTAATTTCTTTGATGGGAGAAGCATATGGGAGGCTCTCTTGGTGTCTTAGGAATTGATATATACTCTTAGACAACTTAAATTACTACTAGGGAGCTTCATCTTAGCCTAGGTGCAACCAAATCCCTAAATTCCATAACTTGCATTCTAAAGCTCCTTTTTCAATTCTAGTTGTATATTCTTAACCCTCACACTCCATAACCTTTAGTTCCATCAAGAATACATAAAGAAAAACTCTCCTCCTCACTTTCTCTCTCTAGACCTAAGCTTAAATAGCTTGGAAACACAAGATTTTGCAAGTGTTTCAAGTGAAGTTTTACCTTAAAACGGAGCTCTCTTCATGTAGATTATTTTCCATTGATTGATTTCTTGAAAAGAGTTTCTTTTTGGCTTGGGTTAGACTTGAATCTTCAAGTTTTCAAGAAAAAAAAAACCACCATTAGAGAGCTCTTAGAGAGAAGAACAACTTTCCTAATTGGCACGGGATGAAACGAGGCTGTTTAATTACCTAAATGAAAGCTTAAACTTCTTCTCTCTCTCCCCTCTTAATGTCACACCATTGCTGCCCATTTTTCAGCAAATGGAAGCTTGAAGAAGGTGAATAGGTGTAATCTTACTTAAGAAGCCTCTTTTTTTCAAAATGACCATTTTGCCCCTATGCGCCTGTTTGCTCCATTTAGGCTCATTTTAACTCCTTTTTGAGAACTGTCTTTTCCATCATAAAATTTAAATTCCCAATTAAATAAAATGCCTTTAGAATCACTCAAATCGAAGTTAAAATCTTTCTAAATGAATTAGTCAAAGTTCGGGTCAACCAACATTGGAAAACATCCACTAGAGGGGTTTCATCAGTCTTGGGGCTTCCTATGATTTTTAGGGTCTCTAAGTACCATGGGGAACTCAAAACTTTCATTTAAAAAGTGTGAATTCCAAAATTTGCTCAAAATGACAAAAATGCCCTTACGTTTCATCAACCTTTCGTTACATTTTGTTTCTTCATTCTAGCTCTATTTTCTTTCCATCTAAGCTTGGAATTCTCATTTTTAGGAGCCTAGAATGCTTCCCAAAATTTTTGGGACCTTAACTAAGTCATTTCAAGGGACTTGCTTTTGTATCCAGTGAATTTTGTTCATTTACGGGGAAACCATATGTTACGTTTCTCGCATTTTCTCTCATTTTTAGAGAACAGGATATTACATCTTGATCCTTTCAAACATACATAATATTCAAGCAACTAGTGAACATGTATAAGACATTTTTCTTGTCACATAAACTTATACATAATAAGCATAAGCTCTCAAGAGCATTGGTCTAGCCTCACCCATCTTTCTTGGGATATTTGGATTTGCCTCACCCACTTTCAAGGGACTTTTGACTAAGCCTCACTCTTCTTGAACTCAACCATTTTTAGAGACTTTTGGCTTATCCTTACCCTTGCTAACTAACTTTTGGCACAACCAAACCCATGCAAGCCATAATGCAATCATAAACTCCTTTCATAACATATAATGGTACCATAAGATGTAAACATTGGCTAGAAACATTTCTCATGGCTCAAATGTAATGTTCGATTTTCATTAAATGACAAAAACAGACACATTTTCAAAGAAAGTCCCCTGAAATAAATTAGTTAAGGTCCTAAAAAATTTGAGTAACATTTTAGACTCTTGAAAATGAGAATCCTAGCCTCATATGAAAAGAAAAATAGAGCTAGAATGAAGAAACAAATTTTGACAGAAATCTTATGAAACATAATGGCATTTTTCTAATTTTGAGAAATTTTTAGAATTCACATAGGAGAGATTTTTAAATAAAATTTTTGAGTTTTCCAAGGTTCTCAGATGCCTGAAAAACCATAGGAAGCCCCAAGATAGTTAAATCCCCTCCAGTGGATATTTTTTAACATCGGTGTACTAGAACCTTGACAGATCTGTTCGGGAAGGTTTTAGCTTTGATTTGAGTGATTTGAAAGGCATTTTACTAAATTGTGAACTTAAATCTGATAATGAAAAAGATGGTTATAAAAAAGGAGCTAAAACAAAGGAGAAACAAAAATGCTAAGAACGAAAGGCAAAATAGGAATTTTTGAAAAAGCCATTCTCCTCCACCTATAAATAGGAGGCGCCCTACTCTCTCCTTCATTTAGTCTCAGATTTTTCTGCCCAAATTTAGAGAAGAAAGCTAGGGTTTAAGCACACCAAAGGGAGAGAAGATGAAGGAGAAATCAAAGGCTTAAGGTATGATTTCTTGGTAGTTTTTCATGCTTTCCTCTATCCAAACCTCCCCTCCTCCATTCTCCTTTATTTCCTTTGATTAAAATGAAGTTTTCAAATCGGTTTTAAGGGAGATATTAAAGGGAAATTTTGGATTTGAAGAGAGGAGCTTGGAGAAAGCAAGATTCAAGTGAGAAAAAGTAAGAAAACAAGGTAATTTCTTCTTCCATGGTTGATATTTCTTCCTTCCCTTCCTCCACTATTTAGCCCCACTTATGAAACCCTAGGAGGGTTTGATTTTTAGGTAGAACCAAGGGTGATTTTAAGGAAAAAGGTTATGGAGATTAGGAATATGCAAAGGAAATTAACAAAAAGCCATGGAATTTCAAGATGCAAATTCTAGGGTTTCAAGTGCACCTTGTAAAATTTGATTTTGTACAATGATTCCTATGCTTAAAAAAGAGTTTAAATGAGTTTGTAAGATCCCTAGAAGTTTCCCCATGTGCATCTTCCCATGAGAAAACAAAGAAAACTCTATGGAACCCATTATGCTCTATTGTCTCGACCAAGAAAGGTTCTTATAGCTAGGGAGAGTTTTAAATTTTTTCAAACTCATTTTTGAGTCATATATGATGAATGAATATGAGGGGAAGCCTTGGAAAAAATTTAAAAACCATAGAAAGTGAGATGGTGTTTTATGTTCCATAATATGACTTAAAGAAACAATATGTAGCTAGGCTTTTTGTTTTAATTGTGTAATGACTCTAAGAGACTTAAAAGGAGTCAAGAATCATATTTGAAAGGAAAGAATGGAACCTAGAATTTATTTGAGGGGTGTTGCTTCATTAGGTGCAATTATGGAACCATAATGAGGTTTATAGATCAAACTTATGTCTAAGCAAGTTGTGAGGCCTTAGAATTAATTCCATGAACCTAATTGGCTTCCATAAATTGTGTTTAGGCCAAGAGAAATCATCCTCACACATTTGTTTGCGTGTGGCTGAAGGAGGGAGCCTTGATTCAAGAGAAAAAGTATGTAATTGCTTCCAAGGTGGCTCACTTCTCTTTCTCTCATGCATGATTGCTTACTTTACTTGTTTTTGAATGTGTGTATGTGTATTTTTAAGGCATGAAAATTGTTCTAGCATGACTTGATTCCATGGTGCCATGATGTTACAATATGCTTTCACATGATGTTTATGATGTGTGCTTAGGTTTGCTTGAGTGTGGTGAGGCAAAAAATCCTGAGCCATGGTGAGGATGAGCCAAAAATCCTTAAGATTGGTTTAGACAAAGCAAATAGTCTCCCAAAAGTGACGTTGACTCCCAAGAGTATGGTTGAGTCCAAAAACCTCTTAAAGAATGGGTGACGCAAGTCCAAAATCCACAAGTAAATGGATGAGGCTAATTCACTTGGTTAGTAAGCCTTTGTATGCCATATATGACTTTCTCAAATGATGAAAATTCCTCTTGAATGTTTGCACATGTCAACATGACCATACAAGCATTTATGAGACTTGTTTGCATCTTTTATGTATGATTGAATGAGAGATGAGCTATTGGGATTCTTTGAATCTCATCCCTTCCTCTCTAATGTTCTAACATGCTAGGTGGATCAAGAGAGCAAGGTAATGGAAGCCAACCACCTTGAGGATGAGAGGATGACACTAAAGTGCTTGAATTTTGCTACTTTATGGCCATACAAATGGCAAAAGATGTAACCAATAGATGTACATATACTATGATGTTATGAACACATGTAATTATGATAATATGTCATGTATAAATGGGAGAATGTATTATGTGGTCACTAGAATGTAATTTGAGTATGTTATGGCAATGTGGCTTCTTGAATGGTTTTAGGTAATTGTGTATAAGTGTGAGTGAGATGGCCAAAATGATATGCATGAGGGTTGGGACCATTTTGGTAGTTCACACAAGTCCTAATCATGCTTTTAGACTTACCCAATAAGTGCCAAACCCCAAGGAAAGCCATTTGGACATTTTGGTATCCCATATGGAGCCAAAATTGACCATAATAGAACCCTATGTCACTTTTTATCCAAATGAGCTCTTCTTGATCTGAAATTTGGTATGATATTAGAGCTTTTTGAGATATTTTTGGAAAACTAAAGAACATAATTTTTAGAGGTCTACAGAATATTTGATAAATTTTCAAATTTGGAAAATGTTTTGGTTTTGGTCATGTTACTATTCACTCAGTCCGAAAATGAAATCTATCACACAGGGTACAAAGGATGTCTAATTACCATGAAATTTTATACAGAGAAACTAAATATTCTCAATTACTTGTACCAACTAAAAGCACCTCATTTGAATGTCTAGAGAGGGAGATCTAAATTTTCAAAGATTCTATCCAATACTAGGAGCTCTAATTGACCTCAGGTATTGTTGGATTGAGTTTTGAGATCTGGGCATGCCTGTACTGATCTGGAGTTATTTTTTTCATCTATCTAACATCCACATATTTCCAAAATGGTATCATTTGTATAGATTAGATTTTTGTAGAATTAATTGGACATTTTTGAAATTTACTATAAAATTCTGTGATAGTACTAGTGGACAGCCTGACCTTTTGAATTTTTTGAATGTCAAACGTCTCCTGTATTGGATGTTGTAATCTAGAAATATTTTTAGTATGAATTAAACATGTGTAGCTTTCCATAATAGCCAAGAATGTATGATTTTTATTTTTCTAGAATTAGTTATGAGTTTCTAAAATTTGTGACAGAAATGAGGAAAAATTTGGCCAAAAATATATAGATATATTTTATGCTTCCCTTTGAGTTCCATGAGATATAGGCCACTTTTGATAATGAAAATAAGTTGTATTTATGTAATTAAATATGAGAATGTGATATATGAGTTCACATGATCCGGGTGACATCAAATGAAATTTTTATATGCGATGCAATGCTAAAATAATCAATATTTTTAATGCCTTTTTCTTTGAGAGTTTTCATGATTCTTGGAAATGAGTCATTTAAAGGCATGAGATGAGCTAGAAATTATGGTATTACATCAAATATACACACAAGCACTCAATGACAAGAAAACAACCAAGCTATACATGTGAGAAAGGTTAGAGAGTTACCTTGAAGCAAGAACTCAACACTTTTTCCTTGGTTATTCCTCTCGTTTTTTAGCCACAAACTTGCAATTAGATGGAGCTTGATTCCTTTGTCCTAAAAAAATTAAATAAGAAACATTTATATCATGGATGCAAGCTCCAGAATCACACACTCTCTATAGAAGCTCACTTTATTCTATGGTTGCATAGTGGCTTCATATAAGACCTAGTGAAGCAAGTGCTAGAATTCAAGATCTTGGCTCCATTTTCTCCTTCCATCTAGGTCTCTTGACTCCAATTAAGCCTTTTGGAGTCATCAAAAACTCATTCCCAAGAGCCTAGATACAAGTCTCTTCTTTAAGTCTTATTATGAAGCTTACACTTCCATCACACAAACCAAGGCTTCTAAATCTTTTCCAATCCTTCCTTTGATATTCTTCTATCATATTTAGTCCCTTTCTATCCTTAGAAAAATTTAAAACTCTCCTTAGGAACTTGAAGGAACTTAGGCCAAGACTATGGAGGCTTTTTGGACCCATGGAGCTAGCTTTGTTTTTTTAGAAGAAATGGCACATGTGAGGTGTAATGTCCGAGTTTTGTCAAAACAATAGAAACAAATTCATTTTAAAAGTAAGTCTTCTGAAATAAATTAGTTAAGATCCAAAAAATTTAAAGTAATAATCTAAACATTAAGTAATGAAAACAAGAGGCCAGAGATACCTTGAAATAGAAGCTAAAATAACCAGATGGAATTTAACGAAATAGTTACATAATATAATGGCATTTTCATAAATTCAGAAAAATTTTTTGAATACTCATAGGAGGGATTTTTAAATGGAAAATTTGAGCTTTTTAGGGTTCTCAGAGGCCCTGAAAATTATGGGAAGCTTTGAGATAGTTAAAACCCAATTGGTGCACATTTTCTAACGTCAGTTGACCTGAACTTTAACCCTTTCGTTTAAGAAGGTTTTAGCTCTAAATTGAGTTATTCCAAAAACATTTTATAAGATTAAGGATTTAAATTTTGTGATGGAAAAGATGGTTCTAAAGAGGAGCTAAAACGAACTAGAAACGAAAATGCCAAGTTTACGGGACATAAATGGAATTTTCTTGAAACAACTTCTAGCCCTCCCTATATATATGGTGCACCCCACTCTTCTCCTTATTTGGCTAGTTTTATTTCTTCCCTAAAATAGAAAAGAAACCTAGGGAGAGAGGCACATAAGAGAAGGAAAGAGAAAGAGCAAAAACAAGGCAAGAAAGATATGTTTTTCATGAAATTTCCTAGTCTTCTCTTTAGCACACTTGCTCTCCTCCTTTTCCTCCTTCTTTCTATGGATTTTTTGATGTATTTATGTATATTTTGAGGTTAGACCAGAGGGGGAATTTTTGAGTTTGGAGAGGAGAATCCAAACAAAGGAAAGAGCACCCAAGAAAGGCTAGGAAAACAAGAAATTTTGCTACTTTCATGCTTGATCTTCCTTGTTCCTCTTCTTGAGTATTTCATCCCACATATGGACAGCTAAGAGGAGTTGAAATTTTAACCAAACCAAGGATGAATCTTAGAAAAATGACTGAGGAGAATAAGAATATGTAAAGGAAACAAAGAAAGAACCATGAAATTGTAAGATAGAAAAGTTAGGGTTTTGGTTGCACCTTGGTTTATAAGATGAGTTCTAGCCATCAATTACAGTGTTTAAGAGTTCATATGAGTTTCTAAGACATCAAGAGAGCCTCCCACATGCTTCTCCCATCAAAGAAATCAAAACAACTCCATTGGTGTCATATGGAAGCATAGCCTTGGCCTAGCGTGGAAGAAGCACCATGGGATAGTTTTAAATTCTTCTAAGCTTGGTTTTGCATCATATATGTTGGGAGAGTATGAGAGGAAGCCTTGGAAAAAATTTAGGAAGCCTAGGGAGTGAGATGATAATATAGGTTCCATATTGTGACTTAAAGAAGCAACATGTAGTTAGGCTCCTTAAATTAATTGTGTGATGGTTCTAAGAGGCTTAAATAGAGTCAAGAATCATAATTGGAAGGAAAGAATGAGCCAAGATCATAAATTATTAGTTTTGTTTCAATAGGTGCCTTATGGAACTGTAATTGAACCATATGAGCTATCTAGCTTTTCTAGTGCATATGTAGCTTTAGAAATTGTTCCAAGAGTGTAATTGGCTTCTATGTAATGTGTTTAGGCCAAAGAAATTAAGTCTCACATCCTTGTGAGTGTGTGGCCAAGGGAGAGGAAGCATTTTCAAAGGGAAAAGTGTGTTGTTGTGTACCAAGATAGCTCTCTCTTCTTTCTCACATGCATAAGTGGGGTGTTTATCTTGTCTTTGAATGTATGTGTGTATGTTTTATGTAATATTCTATCCTTTGAAAAGGAAAGAAAAGCGAGAAACATAACGTATGGTTTCTCCATAAACGTATGAAATTTACTGGAAAGAAAAAGAAGTCCCCCAGATAAAGTGATTTGAGGTCCAAGAAAATTATAATAATATTCTAGACCTTAAATAATAGTGATCCAAGGTCAAAGGTGCATTGAAACTTGAGCCAAAATAGCCAGACAGATTTTTACGAAAAAGCAACAAAACGTAATGGCATTTTTGTAATTTTTGACAATTTTTAGAATTATCACAAGAGGTCTTTTTAAATGGTAAATTTGAGTTCTCTAGGGTTTTTGAAAGCCCTGAAAACCATGAAAAGCCTTGGGACAGTTAAAGCCCATCCGGTAGATGTTTTCCAACGGTGACGAGCCCGAACTTGGACTGATCCATTCCGAAAGATTTTAAATCCAATTTGAGTGATTCCAAAGGCATTTTGTTAAATTGGGAACTTAAATTTTATGATGGAAAAGACGATTCTAAAAAAGGAGCTAAAATGAATTAGAAATGAAAATACCAAGAATAAGGGGCAAAATTGAAATTTTTTAAAAAGAAGCTTCAAGAAACCCCTTTTAATTACATGCCCTTCTTCTCTCCCTCTTAGAGCTGACTTTATTTTTGTCCAAGAGTAAAAGTAAGGGCAAGAGAAATGGCACACAAGAGGAGGCAAGAGGAAGATGAAAAACAAGACAAGAAAAGTATGAAAATCTTGGTTTTTCAAGAACTTTCCATTATTAAAATTCTTCTCCTCCTTCCCCTATTCCTTTCCATGGTTTTATTGAGGTTTTTGGTGCTGTTTTGAGGCCAAACCCAAGGGAAAAAAATTCAGATTTGAGGAGGAGAGCTAGAAGAAAAGGGAATGCATTCAAGAAAAGCTTGAAATCAAGGTGAAGTGCTTAGTTTCCATGCTTCACTTTTCTTGTTCTTCTTGTGTGCATTTTGTCCTCCTTATAGCCAACCAAAGGGAGAGTGTTTTTTGGCAGAACCAAGAATGAATCATGTGAATTAAGGTATGGGAATTTAGAATATGCAAAGAAAATCAAGTAAAAGCCATTGATTTTCAAGATAGCAAAGTTAGGGTTTTAAGTGTTCCACTAAAAATATTATTTGATACAATAATTCCTAGGCTTAAATGAGTGTTTAGATGAGCTCTTGAGATCCTTAGAAGGCTCCTCATATGCATCTTCCATCAAGAAAATAAAGCAAATCCATTTAGTGCTTCCTTGAAGCCTAGCCTTGGCCTAAGCTAGATAGAGTACTGAAGGATAGTTTTAAATTGTTCTAAGCTTATTTTTGAGTCATATATGATGAAGAGGATGAGAGAAAGCCTTAGAAAAATTTTAGAAGTCATGGATAGTGAGATGGTACCATAGGTTCCATATTATGGCTTAATGAAGCAATACCTAGTTAGGGTCCTTATTTTAATTGTGTGATGACTCTAAGAGGCCTAAAAGGAGTCAAGAATCATAAATGAATGAAGAGAATAGAGCAAAGATAATGTTTTCATAGGGTTGCTTCACTAAATGTATTATGGAACCATAAAAGAGCCATATGAACCATCTAGCTTTTCTAATGAATGTATGGCTTTAGAATTTACTTCAAGAGTATAATTGGCTTCCATATGATGTGTCTAGGTCAAGAGAAATAATCTCCACCTTCTTGTATGTGTGGGGCTGAGGAACAGCAACCAAATTCAAGAGAAAAATTTTGCATTTGTAACAAAGGTAGCTCTCTCTACTTTCTCTCATACATGAATGAATGTTATCTTGTCTTTGAATATGTGTATGTATATGTTAAGCCATGAAAATGTGTTTTAGCATGATTTTATATGCCATGGTACCATGATGTTGTTTTATGGATTTAAATGATATCTTGTTACTTTTTTTTGTTTGCTTAAGTGTGGTAAAGCTAAGAACCCTCTAGCCATGGTGAGGATGAGCCAAGAACCTTTAAGAATAGTTGAGATAAAGCTAAGAGTCTCCCAAGAGCAAGACCTAGTTCAAAGCCTTAAAGAAGAAAGGTGAGGCAAGTCCAAAATTCTTGAAAAGAATGGGTAAGGTGTAACACCATAAATTCTAAGACTCAACTCATGGAATTCCCATGCCTCATTTCATATAAATTCTATGGGAAGCAGTATAATGGCATAGGGAATCATAAATCAAGATGCATCTCGCCACAGGTAAAATTTTTCTTTTGATATCTTGTGGGTCAAATGGACTCATCGATCTCATTCTCAAATTTAACTACATAATTTCAACTCATTACAATCTCAAGAAATAGTCCATACCTCGAGCAAAGGGAGCAAATACACAAAACATACTAGTGCAGCCTCGGATCAGTTTTCCAGATTTTGTGCTTGAAATTTAAAAAATCATAACTAATTCTAAAAAAATTAAAAACAAGTACACTATACCATTCTAAAAAGTTACAGATGTCTAATTTATGATAAAAATAAATCCATACCACAAAAATGTTGATAGGTACTAGAAACTGATGGAATAGTACCAAAGGTTAGTTGTCATCCTTGGTACTGATCTCCAACTTCAAAATTTTATATCTCTCTACTCAGAGATCCAATTGAGGTGATCTCAGTGTCCATGCAAAGCTCATCATATTTATTTTATTCTTGTACAATTTCATAAGCATTGGACATTATGTAGCTCACGAATAATACAGCCCAAGTGTCAAACCATATAAATAGTACCTATATCAGTTTAGTAAAAAAATGGCAATTTTGGAAATTCATAATTAATTCCATAGAGCTTTAAATAATCTAGGCTTTGGATTTCCAAAATCTGTAGATAAGATCTACATATATGCTAAATTTCATGGGCAAACTCATTCATTTGGTTAAATCTTGACATTGGGTTGTAAAATGGCTCATTTTATGTCATATATGGGGTTCAAATAGTCTATTTCAAGTTCTAAGGCAACCATGACCACTTAAGCATGTGGGAATACACCAAAATGACTCTCTAAACTTCTCTCAAAGGTGCATAAACCCATATTTTTCAAACTCACTCTCTCACCCCATGCCATACACAAGATTTCATACACTTTCTCTTGTCATTCAATACCCAAAATCTACATTATCATTCATATGGTACTAAAGCTCACACATACATCAAATATATGGGTATTTACACATGTTCAAATAGATACATAACAATTTCATCATGGGATTACATCGTATGCCATATGTATGGCTACAAAAGAGATAAAACTAGGCTATTTCATACACCTTGATGTCAATCTTCTTCTCTTTAGCTTGGTGGCTTCCCTTACCTTGCTCAATTGATTCACCTAGCATGTTAAGACATTGGAGAGGAGGGGATAAGATTCAAAGAATCCCAATAACTCATCTCTCTTTCAGTCACACATAAAGTATGCAATACAAGCCTTGAAAATGCATGCATAGCATATTAACATATGTGAGCATTCAAGAAACATCCTTAGCATTTGAATAAGTCATACATAGCATACACAGGCTTCCTAGGTGAGTGGACTAGTCTCACCCGTTCATTTATAGATTTTGGACTTGCCTCACCCATTTTCTCTAAGAGATTTTGACTCAACCTTACTCTTGGGAGTCAACCTCACTTTTGGGAGACTCTTTACTTTGTTTTAACCAATTCTAAGGGTTCTTGGCTCATCTTCACCATGGCTAGAGGATTCTTGGCTTTTTCACACTCAAGCAAACTAAGGCAAGTATATAAAATATCATTTGAATGCATAAAACATCATCATGGTACCATAGAATAAAAGTTCATACTAAAATACTTTTCATAGCTTAAAATATATATACACACATTCAAAGACAATATAAGCACATATTCATGCATGAGAGAAGGTGGAGAGAGCTACCTTGGATGTAACCACACACTTTTCTCCTTGAATTTACTCTCCCTTCCTCGGCCTCACATACACAAAGGTGTGGGATTGGTTTCTCTTAGCCTAAACACAATTTATGGAACCCAATTAGGTTCATAAAATTAATTCTAAGGCCACACATCTTCCTTAAACACTAACTTGGTCTATTAACCCCTTTATGGTTCTAAGAATGCACCTAATGAAACAACACCCATCAAATAAATTTTAGGCCACATTCTTTCTTTTCATACATGATTCTTGACTCCTTTTGAGCCTCTTAGAGTCATCACACAATTAGAATAAAGAGCCTAACTATATGTTACTTCTTTAGGTCATATTATGGAACCTGAGACACCAATTCATTCTCTAGGCCTCCTAAATTTTTCTCAAGGTTTTTCCTCATTTTCATTCATCATCTATGACTCAAAAATGGGCTTGAAAAAATTTAAAACTCTCCCTAGGTATCCCATCCCCTTTAGGCCGAGACTATGTAGCATTTGGGCTCTATGGATGTTTGCCTTATTTTTTTGATAGAGGATACATATGGGGAGATTTCTAGGAATCTTAGGAGCTCATTTAAACATTCATTTAGGCCTAGGAATAATTATATCAAATCAGATTTTCAAAGGAACCCATGAAACACTAGGTTTGCCGTCTTGAAAATCAATGGCTTTTACTTGAATTTCTTTGCATATTCTTACTCTCCTCCTTTAAATTCATAGAATTCACCCTTGTTTTTACCCAAAATTCAAGTTCTCTTACAGCAACATATATGGGGTGTGTAACATCCAGTTTTCGTTAAACGACGAAAAATGACACGTTTTCAAAGCAAGCCCCCTGAGATGAGTGACTCAAGGCTAAATAAAATTTGAATAAAATTTTAAATATTAGAAAATAAGGATTTAAGCCTTGAGTTGCCCAGAAACCAGGTTTGGAGTGGTTCAAAAAATTTGCCGAAAGGCTAGTGGCATTTTTGTAAATAAGTGCAATTTTGGAAAAGCACCTAGGAGGGATTTTTAAATGAAAATTTTGAGTTGTCCAGGGTTCTCAGAGGCCCCAAAAATCATGGGAAGGCCCGAGACCGGTAAAGGCCCTCCGGTGTAAGTTTTCCAACGTTGATTAACCCGAACTTTGACCTATTCGTTCGGAAGGGTTTTAGCTCCGATTTGAGTGATTCCAAAGTCATTTTTCTTAATTGGGAATCTAGATGTCATAATGGAAAAGACGGTTCTAAAAAAGGAGCTAAAACAAAGGAGAAACAAAAAGGCAAAATATGAAGGGCAAAATAGGAATTTTTAAAAAAATCACTTTACCCTAGCTATATATAGGTGGCACCTCACACTCTCCTTCATTCACTTCAGAATTTCTAGCCCCAAATCAAAAGCAAATCCCTTGGAGAGTGGCACACAAAGAGAAGGGAAGAAGGAGGAAAGATTCAAGACTTTAGGTATGGAATTTTGCTTGTTTTTCATGCTTTCTCTCCACCACTTTCTTCTCCTCTTTTTTCCTCTTCTTCTCCATGATTTCTCTGAAGTTTTAAGGGATGTTTTGAAGGGAAAACAGAGGGGAAAGTACGAATTTCAAGTAAGGAGGCCAAGGAAAGCAAGAACAAGCAAGAAAATCCAAGGAAAACAAGGTATTTTGCAATTCTTCCACTTGGTCTTCTTCCTCCCTTCCTTGAGCATTTCGACCTACACTTGGACAGATCTAAGGATTCATATTTTTAACCAAACCAAAGGTGATTCTTAGGTATTTGATGGAGAGGAATAAGAATATGCAAAGAAAACTAAGAAAAAGGCATTAGAAAGCAAGATGCAAAACCTAGGGTTTCAAGTGCACCTTTCAATTTCTAAATTTGTAGGATGCTTCCTAGGTCTAAGTTAGAGTATAAATGAGTTCTTGAGACACCAAAGATTCTCCCCACAAGCTTCCCCCCTCAAGAAAACCAAGCAAACTCCATGAAGGCCATTAAGCTCCATAGCCTCGGCCTAAAGAGTTTCTCATAGCTAAGGAGAGTTTTAAATTTTTCTAAGGCCATTCTTGAGTCATAATTGATAAATGAAAATGAGGGGAGGCCTTGGAAAAAATTTAGAACTCATGGAAAGTGATTTGGTGTCTTAGGTTCCATAATATGACCTAAAGAAGCAACATGGTGCTAGGCCATTTGTTTTAATGATGTGATGACTCCAAGAGGTTTAAAAGGAGTCAAGAATCATATTTGAGAGTAAAGAATGAGGCCTAGAAATCATTTGAGGGGTGTTGCTTCATTAGGTGCCAATATGGACCATAATGGAGGTTGTAGAGTAATCTAGGGTTTAAGCAAGTTGCATGGCCCTAGAAATTGTTTCATGAACTTAATTGGCTCCCATAATTTGTGTCTAGGCCAAGAGATACTATTTCCACCAACTTGTGGGTGTGTGGCTAAAAGAGGAGGCTTGAAAGCTAAGAAAAAAGTGTGTGCTTGTATACAAGGTAGCTCTCTCCACCTTCTCTCATGCATGAATGTGTGTTTATCTTGTTTTAGAATGTGTGTATGTGTATTTTCAAGCTTTGAAAAGTATGCTAGCATGCCTTTATATGCTATGATGCTTGATGCCATGTTATGTTTTTAAATGAACCCATGATGTTTGTATGAGTTTGCTTGAGTGTGGAGAGGCCAAGAACTCTTCCCTTGGGTGAGGATGAGCCAAGAACCCTTGAGGTTGGTTGAGACAAAGTAAAGAGTCTCCTAAAAGCAAAGTGGGCTCCTAAGAGTATGGTTGAGTCCAAAGAGTTTAAAGAATGGATGAGGCAAGTCCAAAATCCATAAGGAGAAGTGTGAGGCCAATCCAAACACTTAGTGAGCTCTTGAATGTCTTGTATGATTGATTCACATGCTAAGGTTGCTTTTAAAATGCCTATGATTTCTACTTTCTCCATGCATGCATTTGTGAAACTTGCTTGCACATATTATGTGTGATGGAATGGGAGATGAGCTATTGAGATTCTTGAATCTCATCCCCTCATCTCCAATGATCTAACATGCTAGGTGGACCAAGCAATTGTGGTGAAGGGAGCCAACGACCTTGAAGAAGGACAAGTGACAAGCTTATGTCTTGTTTTGTCTATTTTGGAACCATAATGAGAGTTCATCATGTATATGATATTGTATATGTATTTTGAACCTTGAGATATATGTAAACATACTATTATGTGATGTTTAGATGTATGGAAATGATATATGACCATTAGCACATGTTTTGAGTAGGCAAGGCCATGGTAAGAGAATTTAAAGTTTGATGAATATGTGTATAAATGTGGGTTGAATAGCCAAAATGAGATGCATGAGGTTTGGAACCATTTGGGAAGCTCACAAAAGTCTTAAATAAGCTTTTGGACTTGCCCAAAAGGTTCCACAACCAAGGGAAGGCCATTTGGCAAATTTGGTACCTCATATGGAGCCAAATTTGACTATAATGGAACCCTATATCACTTTTTATCCAAATGAGTTAGTCTTACCCTGAAATTTGACATAAAATTAGGTCTCATTGAGACCTTTCTGTGAAGATAAAGATCATAATTTTTGGAGATCTAGGGAATATTTGATGAATTTTCAAAATTGGCATTTTTCATGGATTCTAGTATGGGTACTGTTCTTATTGGCAGTTTCGAATTCTATGTCACCCGATGGCCAAATGGTGTCCAATGCTTATGAAATTTTATATAAATACACTCGAGGTCATAATATTTCTGTGGCCACCAAGATCACCTCATTTGGAGATCTGAGCAGAGAGTTATGCATGTTTGAAGTTAACTGTCAATATCAGTAGCACCCCAGGAGCTCAGTTACTGTTCCATCAGTTCCAGATGTCTAAAAGTATCTTTTTTATTCTGGAATTATTTTTAGTATCAATTTAACATTTTCAGATTTCCAGAATGACAAAATTTGTGTGATTTCAATTTTTATAGAATTAGTTATGAATTTCAGAAGTTTGTATCAGTAAACTGAATGACAGCCCAGGCAGCCAACGACTCTGTAGGTTTTTGGATGTCAAACGTTCTGTGTGATGAATTTTGTAACCTGGAAATATTTTTAATGTGAATTAGACATCCTAATATTTCTATAATGACCAAGATTTCATGATTTTGAATTTTCTAGATTTAGTTATGATTTTCCAAATTTGGGTCAGAAAATGGAGAAAATCTGGCCGAAAATATGCTTGTTTATTTTGAGTTCCATTTCGGTTTCCATGGGTTTTAGGCATGTTTTTGCAATGCAAATGAGTTGTAATAATGGAATTAAATATGAGGAAGTATAGTATAAGCTCACACGATCCACATGACACCGAATTGAATTTTTTAGATACGATGCAACACGAAAATAATCATTATTTCTTTAGCATTTCCATGGAATATTAATATGATTCATGATATTATGCCACTTGAAAGCATGAGATGAGCTAGAATTTATGGTGTTACAGGGTGAAATAGGGAGAAGAAGGGGGAAGGAGTAGTTACCATAGGATGAAGATTTTACCTTGTTTCCATGGCTTTTCTTGCTTGTTTCTCACTTTCTTTGGCCTCCTCTCTTCAAATCCGAATTTTCCCCTCTTGGTCTAACCTCAACTTAGAACAAAAAACCTCAATAAAACCATGGAAAGAAAAAGGAGAAGGAGGAAAAGAAGTTTGGTGAAGGAAAGTGCTTGAAAAACCAAGATTTTCATACCTTTCTTGCCATGCTTTTCCCCTTCTTCTTGCCTCCTTTTTTGTGCCTCATCCTTAGCATTTCTCTCTAGTTTAGGGCAGAAACAAGTGTGGCTAAATGAAGTGAGGAGGTGGGGTGCCTCATATATATATAAGGAGGTTCAAGGAAGACTTTTCAAAAATTCCCATTTTACCCTTTATTCTTGGCATTTTCCTTTCTAACTCATTTTAGCTCCTTTCTAAGAACCATCTCTTCCATTATGAAATTTAGATTCCCAATTTAGTAAAATGCCTTTGGAATCACTCAAATCGAAGTTAAAACCTTTTCGAATGAATCAGTCAAAGTTCAGGTCAACTAACATTGGAAAATATCCACCAGAGGGGTTTTAACTATCCCAGGCTTCCCATGGTTTTCAAGACCTTTGAGAACCCTGGAGAACTTAAAAAATTTATTTAAAAAGCCCTCTTATGTGAATTCTAAAATTTGCTCAAAATGACAAAAATGGCCTTACATTTCATCAACTTTTCATTACATTTCATTGCTTTATTCTAGCTCCGTTTTTGATTGCATTTGAGCCTAAAATTCTCATTTTTAGGAGTCTAGAATACTACCCAAAATTTTCAGGACCTTAACTAATTTATTTCAGGGGACTTACTTTTATATCCAGTGAATTTTGTTTGTTTATGGAGAAACCGTATGTTACGTTTCTCACGTTTTCAAAGAACCAGATATTACATGAGGCTAATGCACTTATTTGGGAAGCCTATGTATGCTATGTGTGACTTTTTAAAATGCCAAGAATGCTTCTTGAATGATCACTTGTTCCATAATGTTCATGCATGCACTTTTAAACATAGATTTGCATTCTGTATGTGTGATTAAAAGGGAGAAGAGCTATTGGGATTACTAGAATCTCATTCCTCCCTTCCCACATGTTTAAGATGTCTAGGTGAACCAAGGGAGCCAAAGAGTGAGAACCATCAAGCTAGAAGGAGAAAGTGTGATAATCAAGTGTGTAAAAATGCAAATTTATAGCCATATGAGTGGCACATGATGTAATCTCTTATCATATATGTTGTATGACCTTATGAACACATGTAAATATGTAAATGTATCATGTATGTATGAGATTTAATGCCATATGTATGATATAGTGCATTTTGGACATTGGATAGCAAGCCTTGACATGTATGCTCTTATGTACAACTTGGGGTGGATGAGTGAGTTTGAGAAATTTGGGTTGGTACACCTTTGACACAAGTTTAGTAGACCATTTTGGTGGTTTATCATGTGCTCAAGTGGTCATGGCTACCTAATCCCAAATTGGACCATTTGGACCCCTTATAAGAGACAAAAATGACCATTATGTAACCCATTATCAAAATCTGACCAAATGAATGGATTTGCTCATGAAATTTGGCATGCACATAGATTTCATCTAGAGATTTTTTAGAAGCTAAAGATCAGATTTTTTGGAGCTCTATGAAATTAACTATGATTTTTCAAAGTTGGCATTTTCTGTTAAACTAATGTAGGTACTATTCATATGGTCAGTAACTTGGGCTATGTGATTCGAGATTCAAATGATGTCTAATGTAATACCATATATTTCTAACTTATATCTATCATCATTTACATGTTTATGTGATGTGTTCCATGGAGGAAGTGAGAAATTCCATTAAAAATAATACATTTTCTTGTGTTGCGTCGTATGTAAAATTCCATTCAGTGTCACGCGAATCGTGTGAGCTCATACCATACATTTTCATATTTAATTACATGAGTAAAACTCATTTGTATCATAAAATATGTCCAAAAACTCATGAAACTCAAGGAAATGCATGAAATAAATACATATATTTTCGGCCAGCTTTGCTTCTTTTCTAACTCAAATTTGGAAAATCATAACAAATTCTAGAAAAATCCAAAATCATGCATTCTTGATTATTTTGAAAAGCTACAGATGTCTACTTCATACTAAAAATATGTCTAGACCATAATATCCATCACAGAGGACGTTTGACATTCAAAATTGTCCAGAGGTCAAACTACCACTGATGCTGTCATAGATTTCTACAACAAGTTTAAAAAATGTCCAATTAATTCCACAACAATCCAATCCATGCAAATGATACCAATCTGGAAAGCTGTGGATGTTAGCTAGAGGAAAAACTTAACTCCAAACCAATTCAAGTAGCCTAGGCCTCAAAATTTAATGGAATAGTAACTGAAGTCAGGTAAGGCTCCTGATACTAGACAAAATCATTAAAAAATCATATCTCCCTCTCTAGACCTCTAAATAAGTTGCTTCTAGTTGGCACAAGTCACTATCCATGTCTAGTTTCTTTATATAAAATTTTGTGGCAATTAGACATTATTTGGACCCTGTGTGACAGATTTCATTTTCAGACCAAATGAATAGCACAACAGACTAAAACCAAAAAATTTGCCAACTTTGGAAATTTATCAAATATTCTATAGACCTCCCAAAATTATGTTCTTTAGCTTCCCAAAAATCTCTTTACAAGATCTAATTATATACCAAATCTCAGATCAAGAAGAGCCCGTTTGGCCAAAAAGTGACATAGGGTTCCATTGTGGTCAATTTTGGCTCCATATGAGGTACCAAAGCAACCAAATGACTTTCCCTAAGGTTTGACACCTTTTGGGCAAGTCTAAAAGTATAATTAAAACTTGTGTGAGTTGCCCAAATGGTCCCAAACCTCATGCATCTCATTTTGGCTATTTCATCCACACATATGCATACTTACATAAACTTTTCAAGAAATATAACTTGGCATTACATACTCAATTTACAATCTAGCATTCACATATCACATTCTTTCATTTATACATCACATATTATCATATTTACACATGTCCAAGAGGCCATGGCCCATATATATCAAGGGATTACATCATTTGACATAGACATGGCCTTAAAGAATAAAAAACTTTTCATTTTATTGTCATTCCCTCAGCCTCAAGGTGGTGGGCTTCCATTTCCTTGTCTACTTGGTCCACCTAGCATATTAGATCATTGGAGAGGAGGGGATGAGATTTAAAGAATCCCAATAGCTCATCTCTCATTCAATCATACAAAATATATGCAAAGCAAGTCTTGGAAAATGTATGCATGGATATCATGGAAGTCATAAGCATTCAAGAAGCAAGTTTGGCATGTGAATAAGTCATACAAAGCATTCAAGAGCTCGCCAAGTGAATGGATTGGCCTCACACTTTTCCTCATAGATTTTGGACTTGCCTCACCCATTCTTTAAGAGATTCTTGGACTCAACCATAATCTTGGGAGCCCACTTTACTTTTGGGAGACTCTTTGCTTTGTCTCAACTAATCTCAAGGGTTTTTGGCTCATCTTCACCTTGGTTAAGAGTTCTTGGCCTCTCCATACTCAAGCAAACTTAAACAAACATTATACATTCATTTAAAAACATAATATGTCATCATGAAATCATGGCATATAAAATCATGCTAGCATACTTTTCATGGCTTGAAAATACGCATACATACATTCTAAGACAAGCTAAACACATATCCATCCATGAGAGAAAGTGGAGAAAGCTACCTTGCACATAATCATACACTTTTTCTCTTGAAATTCCCTCCCTTGCTTCGGCCACACACCCACAAAAGTGCGGGGAAGATTTCTCTTAGCCTAAACACAATTTATGGAAGCCAAATTAGGTTCATGAACTCAATTCTAAGGTCACACAACTTGCTTAGACACTAGGTTATTCTATAAACCCCATTATGGTCTATAAATGCACCTAATGAAGCAACACCTCTTAAATAATTTCTAGGCTCCACTCTTTCCTTTCAAATATGATTCTTGACTCCTTTTAAACCTCTTGGAGTCATCACACAATCAAAACCAAGAGCCTAGTTATATGTTACTTCTTTAGGTCATAATATGGAACCTAAAGCACTAGCTCACTTTCTATGAGTTCTAAATTTTTGCCAAGGCCTCCCCTCATTTTCATTCATCATATTGACTCAAAAATGGGCTTAGAAAAATTTAAAACTCTCTCTAGCTATGCTACCCTTGCTTGGCTAAGTCTATGGAGGAAATGGAGCTCCTTGGCGTTTGCTTTGTTTTCTCAAGGGAAGAAGCATATGGGGAGCCTCTTAGGCATCTTAGGAGCTCATTCAAATTCTTATTTAGGCCTAGGAATCATCATACAAAATCATATTTTACAAGGTGCAATTGAAACCCTAAAACTTGCATCTTGAAATCTAATGGTTTTTTGTTAATTCCCTTTGCATATTCTTAATCTCCACACCCTTTTTCCTTAGATTCACCCTTGGTTCTACCTAAAAATCATCTCCTCTTAGGGCTTTCTCAAGTGGGGCAAAATGGTGGAAAAGGGAACCAAAGATGACAACCATAGAAAGAGAAATTACCTTGTTTTCTTGCTTTTTCTCACTTGAATCTTATATTCTTTAAGCTCCTTTCTTCAAATCTGAATTTTTCCCTCAATTTCTCCTTTTAGATAGATTTATAAACTTTATTTTAATCATAGGAAACAAAAGGAGAATGGAGGAGAAGAGGTTTGGAATGAAGAAAGCATGAAAATCTATACCTTTCTACCTTGAATTTCTCCTCCTTTTCTTCCTCCTCTTGTGCGCCTTATCCCCTAGGGTTTTCCTCTGGTTTTGGGCAGAACACGGTCATGCATAATGAAGGGAGAAAAAGGGTGCATTATATATATAGGTGGGAGGAAGTTACACTTTTCAAAAATTCTGATTTTTCCTTTCGTTCTTGGCATTTTTGTTTCTCCTTCGTTTTAGCTCCTTTTTGAGAACTTTCTTTTCCAATATAAAATTTAGGTTTCCAATTTAGTAAAATGCCTTTGGAATCACTCAAATTGGAGCTAAAACCTTCCTGAATGAATCAATCAAAATTCAGGTCAATCGACATTAGAAAACGTCCACCGGAGGGGTTTTAATTGTTTTAAGGGTTTCCATACTTTTTCAGGCCCTCTGAGAACCCTGGAGAATTCAAAACTTTCATTTAAAAAGCCTTCCTATATGAATTCCAAAATTTTCTTAAAATTACAAAAATGCCATTATGTTTTGTAAACTTTTTGTAAGAAATTGTTTCTTCATTCTAGCTCTATTTTTCTTTCTATCTGAGCCTGGGATTCTCATTTTTAGGAGTTTAGAATGCTTCTCAAATTTTTTGGGACCTTAACTATCTCATTTTGGGGGACTTCTTTTTGTATCCGATGAATTTTGTTTGTTTACGGATAAACCGTACATTACGTTTCTCATGTTTTCTCTCATTTTTAGAGAACCGGATGTTACATTTCTCCCCCCTTAAATAAATTTCATCCTCAAAATTTAGGGCATGCATTTCTCTTACTCTTTTTTTTTCTAGCTAACTGCTCTTTTCTTTCCCTTCTTCCTGGCTCTATACACTTTTCTCAGCAATTTCGCTTATTTGAATTTTCTCTCAGCCAGAGGATTTTAATTGTTAGCCTTTAATGAAGGCTTTATTATTATAGAATATTATCTAATTCTTCTCATAAACGAAAGAAATTTCTAACTCTGGAGGCCTATCCTGGGAGAGCTTACTAATCATATCAGGTTAATGTTAACCCGCTCGCAGGATTGATGTTTCTTTCAGTGGACTCATTTACATATCTAGGGAGGTAACTTATGTTGTATCAAGTCTCCCGTGACCTCTCTTAATGGCTTTTCATAATGTATCATCATCTTTTTTCTGATCATTACAGCCATAGGAGGTTTTTGTCTGTCTACTTATTTATTTACATGTACCGTCCACTGTTCATCTTTGCATTCTCTTTTTACTAGCTCATCTATGATTACAATTCACATTCTTTTTGTCATAGGCCTCACATCTTAATTACTTACTAGGATTACAACTTCTTTGAGGAGTTTCTACTTTTAATGATCATAGCTTCTTTGTTTACTACTACATCTGTCTTTGTAGGCCAAGACTTTTTCTCACTTTCTTTGCTCACTTACAGTGGCATTTTATAATCCCTCATTTCAATATTGATTGGCCTAATATATATCTCATACTGGTATCAAAGAGCCATTATCATTGACTATTATTAAGCTCTGGTAGGATGCTAGGTTTTCTCACAGTTTTGCTCACTCACTGGAGATATATTGTATCACTTACCTCATGTAAAAATTGCACCTGACCCCTTTTTGAATATAAAGCTAGCATGTAGGGATCTCTCTATCCTTCAGTCAGGGCTACTATCTGCTAGGTAGTGGTTCATCTGGCTCTAACTCTGGAAAGCTAATTTCTTGCTCTCTTCATCCTATACACTATGCTCATCTCTAAAGAGAGCTAGTAAGTGGTCTAACTATCTGAGTAAAGCCTTCATATCTCTGTAGCAACGGTCTACCAAACTCAAGAAGTCTCTAGTCTCTAAGACAAAAGCTAGCTAAAACTGTACTGGTCTCTGAGACTAACTGCTATGTAAAAACTATCTCAGGCAATCATCTCACCAAAGAACTATCATGCTATGGCTAAGGCTCACTGTAACTCTGTGGGAACTACTGTGACCCCTGGGTCTATTGTGACCTCTTAAAGCCCTGCTAAGGTCTACTACAACTCGTTGTGCTATGCTAGGATCTACTGCGATCCATCTCTAAAAGACGTCATGTAACACCATACTTCTAGGACTCAATTCATGCAATTCCCATGCCTCATCTTATGTTTATTCTATGGAAACAATCTAGTGGCATAGGGAGTTATGAATTAAAATGCATTTCTCTACAGGTAAAATTTTTCTTTCGAAGTCCCGTGAGCCATATGAATGCATCTATCACGTTCTCATACTTAAATACATGAATATAGCTCATTTCCATCATCAAATTTGGTCTACAACTCGTGGAAAGCAAAGGAACACATTAAAATTCATGTTTGCATATTCGTCCAGAATTTCCTCTTTTCTGTCACAAACTTTGAAAAATTATAACTAAATCTGGAAAAATCGAAATCATGTGTTCTTTGTCATTCTGGAAAGCTCAGTATGTCTACTTCACAATACAAATACGTCCAAGTCACAACATTCATCACACAGGACGTTTGACATCCAAAAAGCTACAGACTCACTGGTTGCCTGGGCTGTGATTCAGGTTACTGATGCAAACTTCTGAAATTCATAACTAATTCTACAAAAATCGAAATCACACAAATTCAATCATGCTAGGAAGATACAAATGTTAATTTGACACTAAAAATAATTCCCGAATGAAACAGATACGTTTAGGTATCTGGAACTGATGGAACAGTGATTGAGCTCTGGAGTCGCCACTGTTACTGACAGCACATTTCAGAAATGCATAACTCTGTGCTCCGAACTCCAAATGAGGTGATCTCGGTGGCAACAGAAAGCTTATGACCTCTAGTTTATTCACATAAAATTTCATAAGCATTGGACACCATTTAGCCATCGAGTGACACGAAAATCAAATCTGCCAGTATGAACAGTGCACATACCAAAAACCATAGAAAATCCCAACTTTGAAAATTCACAAAATATTCCCTAGGTCTCCGAAAATTATGAACTTTAGCTTCCCAGAAAGATCTCAACAAGACCTAATTGCATGCCAAATTTCAGGGCAAGACTAACTCATTTGGCCAAAAAGTGGCATAGGGTTCCATTATGGTCAATTTTGGCTCCATATTGGGTACCAAAATTGCCAAATGGATTTCCTTTGGTCTTGGCACCTTTTGGGCAAGTTTAAAAGCATGTTTAAGACTTGGGGAAGCTGCCCAAATGGTTCCAAACCATTTGCATCTCATTTTGGCCTTTTCACCCTCACTTATACACATTACACCAAGCTTTTCTCAAGTGTATACATTAGCATAAACACTCAATTTATGTTCTAGAGTACATACACCATACTCATTCATTTATCTATCACATAATATCATTTTTACATTTGTCCAAGGGGTCATAGACCATTTACAATAATAATATACATCATGAAGTCTATCAAAAGACCAAAAATCAAGCATAAGGATGGCAATCTTCTTTCTTCAAGGTGGTTGGCTCCCATTGCCATGTCCACTTGGTCCACCTAGCATATTAGGACATTTAAGAGGAGGGAGTGAGATTCAAGAATCTCAATAGCTCATCTCCCATTCCATCACACATAATATGTGCAAGCAAGTTTCACAAATGCATGCATGGAGAAAGTAGAAATCATAGGCATTTTAAAAGCAACCTTGGCATGTGAATCAATCATACAAGACATTCAAGAGCACACTAAGTGTTTGGATTGGCCTCACACTTCTCCTCATGGATTTTGGATTTGCCTCACCCATTCTTTGAGCACTTTGGGCTCAACCATACTCTTGGGAGCCCACTTTGCGTTTGGGAGACTCTTTACTTTGTCTCAACCAAGCTCAAGGGTTCTTGGCTCCTCCTCACCCAAGGGAAGAGTTCTTGGCCTCTCCACACTCAAGCAAACTCATACAAACATCATGGATTTATTTAAAACATAACATGGCATCAAGGATCATGACATGTAAAGGCATGCTAGCATACTTTTCAAAGCTTGAAAATACATATACAAGCATTCTAAAACAAGCTAAACACACATCCATGCATGAGAGAAGGTGGAGAGAGCTACCTTGTATACAAACACACACTTTTTCCTTAGCTTTCAAGCCTCCTCTTTTAGCCACACACCCATAAGTTGGTGGAGATAGTTTCACTTGGCCTAGACACAAATTATGGGAGCCAATTAAGTTCATGAAACAATTTCTAGGGCTATGCAACTTGCTTAAACCCTAGATTACTCTACAACCTTCATTATGGTCCATATTGGCACCTAATGAAGCAACACCCCTCAAATGATTTCTAGGCCTCATTCTTTCTTTTCAAATATGATTCTTGACTCCTTTTAAGCCTCTTGGAGTCATCACATAATTAAAACAAAGGGCCTAACATTATGTTGCTTCCTTAGGTCACAATATGGAACCTAAAGCACCAACTCATTCTCTAAGCTTCCTAAATTTTTCCCAAGGTTTCCCCTCACATTCATTCATCATGTATGACTCAAAAATGGGCTTGAAACAATTTAAAACTCTCCCTAACTATGCCATCCCTACTTGGCCGAAAGTTAGAGCATAAATGGGATTTCATGGCTTCTTGATTTTTCCTTGATGGGGGAACCATTTAGGGAGGTTGTTAAGAGTTGTAGGAGGTCAAGGAAACACTTAAACAACCAAGGGAACTTATAGATTAAATCAGTTTTTACAATCCCCTTAAGTGCTCTACACTTTTCTAACTTTTAGGTTCATGACTTTCCATGGGGTTTTGTTAATTTTATGGAGGAAGAGACATATGGGGGACCTCTTAGGGATCTTAGGAGCACATTTAAACATTCATTTAAGCCTAAGAACATTTATATAAAATCAGATTTGCAAGGGAGCATTTGGATCCCTAATGATTCCATTTTGTTTCCTAATGCTCCTTTCTTGATTCTATTGGTTCATTCTTAATCCTTGCCATCTAAAACCCCTAATCCCTCCATAAATTGGACAGAAAACAGCCCCTAAGAATTAGGCTCATGGTGGTCAAATTCGTGCAAGAGGAAGGGGGAGGGAGAAACTACCAAAGAATGGAAGTTTTACCTTGTTTTCTTGCTTCCTTTGGCTTGTTCTTCCACTTGATTGGCTTACTCCCTCAATTTTCGAAATTCCCCTCTCTGTTCTGCCCCAAAAACAGCACCAAACTCTCCATTAAAACCATAGAAAGAAAGCTTGAGAGGAGAGGAGCAAGGTTCAAGAAGGAAGGATATGGAATTTCTTAAAGTTTCTTACCTTTCTCTTGAATTTCTTCCTCCAAAATCCTCCTCCTCTTGTGCGCCTAAGGAGCTGGAGTTCTCCTCTGAAAATGGGCAGAAGCAAGTCAGTTTGGAGAGGGGGAGGCAGAACGTGGCATATAAAGAAGAAGAAAGAAGCTTCCTTTAACACTTTAATGCCAATTTTGCCCTTCGTTCTTAGCATTTTCGTTTCTCCTTCTTTTTAGCTCCTTTTTGATAACCGTCTTTTCCATCATAACAAAGAGATTCCCAATTTAATAAAATGCCTTTGGAATCACTCAAATCGGAGCTAAAACCATCCCGAACGAATCGGTCAAAGTTTGGGTCAACCGACATCGGAAAGAGTACACCGGAGGGGCTTTACTGGTCCCGGGGCTTCCCATGGTTTTTGGGGCCTCTGAGAACCCTGGGCAACTCAAAATTTCCATTTAAAAAGCCCTCCTAGGTGCTTTTCCAAAATTACACTTATTTACGAAAATGCCACTGGCCTTTCGGTAAATTTTCAAATCGCTCTGACCCCGGTTTCTGGGCAACTCAAGGCTCAAATCCTCATTTTCTATTATTTAAAATTTTATCCAAATTTTATTTGGCCTTGAATCACTCATCTCAGGGGACTTGCTTTGAAAACGTGCCCATTTCCATCGTTTAATGAAAACGGGACATTACACGTCAAAGCCTAAGATAATTGTATCTGATAGTAAAATACATGCTCACCAAGTTTGGTTACCATTGTCATAATGACTGAAGCTAAACTCAGAAGTACATCACGCTCTTTATACGAAGTGGGTCCTATGTGATTTGATTCTCTAGGATCCCATCATGCTAATACTTAGGAGTATCTTAATGTTCGTTCATCACTCCTTATAGGATCCTTAGGTTCCCACTTTAGCTTCTTTCTTTTCTTACTCTATTAACTTACTTTAACTATACTCAGCTATCTTTCCTCTCATATCCTACAATTTCTAACTATACCCACGTTCTAATTTTAAATGCTTTGGCACTAGGGCATCTCATACACTCTAAGTGTGGTTAACATTCATGGTAGGAGAGAGACTATATACTAGACTCATTTTGTTAACCTATACTATAAAGGACTCAAATCATACATACTAAACTCATGCTATCTGGATCTGAACATTCTTTACTAGGGATTCTTCTCTGCATGCTTTTTCTCATTATTCCGATATTACTGGAATCCCTTTACCTCTCTTTTTTAACTTATCTCATTATCAAGCTAACTATGATAACCTTCGATTATCAGGACACTTTGGTGATTGATGTCTTCGCTTGCTATGCACTTAAGCCACATTACTATTAGGTTGATCAGGTCTAATATCATGTGACCATTGTTGCAAGTAAACTATAACATCAAACACTAATACACGGATGCCTCATGACTGAGCTCAAGGCCACTATTACCTGTATATTGCAAGTTTCCCAATAATCTAAAGTATCCCTCTCTTACTTTTCTCCATCTGCCCTATTCTCATAGAGTGCTCGAGGAAAAGTAGGATTCTTCCTCTACTACATCCTGAGATCTCTCTGTATTGCTCGACTAGTTTTTTCTTCGGGCACTATCATGCTAAAAGGGCATCTATGCCAAGGACAAATATGCTCTCTTAAGTATTTAAGCATATTAACTGAATGTCTATTCTCAATCTAATATGTCCTTGGTTTATACACTATCATATCTTCTCTTTTCTGCCTTTCTTATCCTCTTACTTAGGTAAAAGGATGTTTTACTACTGGTTGTTTCTATTTCCAATTTAGGTTTCTTTACGCTCAAGAGCACCTGCATTTTTCCAAGTCCCTTTACTTATTCACCCTCTGTAACATCAAGGGGGTCTATTTTTTGCTCATACTTTTGCTTTATTTCTAACTAGACCATCCCTCGGTAAGAGAAATTCTATTTCATATAATCCTAGGAATTTCATTCTATGGTGCTTTTGGCTTACACTCTTTCTCTACATAAAATGAGTCTTGCCTTCTTAGATGGTTTCTAGCTCCCTCGAGCTTCCTTAAGGGTACTAAGGCATTAACTGTCTATCACAGCTTATTTTTATGTTCAGATCAAAGCTGGGCTTTCTCTCTGTTCAGCCTCTTTAGCCTTACCTCAAGAGCATAGTATACTATTTCTAGGGTTTTGCTAACCCAATCTGGAACACATACTCTCAATGTCCGAATTCTATCTTACTGAAAACTTATGCTCTATTGGGTACTCTAATCACTCACGTGCCTTAACCTTATATCATTCTCATACTAGGGAGCTCATCTGACTAATTATTAAACCCCTATCCGTTTACCTCTCTGGTTCAATTTACTCATCTAATTATGACTAAAGTCAGGGCATCTTTTCTATAGTTAGTTTCTCAACTCTTCGTCGTTTCCTTTATCACTATACTTTATGATTCGGGCGGTCTATCTAGGGAATTTACTGACCACTACTGGGTGGTTTCTCAGACTTAGAATGTCTTATCTTTTCTTTCTCGATCCAGGGAGAATTTTCACTAAGCCTTTTGTTTACAAATCTCACCTGGAATGATGCTACTGGTCATCTTTCCCAGGCTTCAGCTTATGCTCAACCTAGGCTAGCCGTCCCATCAGACTTGTAGTTTACTAACTATCCTCATTCTTTTCTGATCCTTAGTTACTAAACTACTCATACTTGCCTCTAAGTATTACCTATGAGGTACACCTTTCTAGCCCACTCACTATGTGCCTCAATGCCGATAGTCTTATCTTATGTTATTTTAGGGCTATACTAACATTGTATCATTCGGTGTCTCATAGGGTGGCATCCTAGGTTGGAGTCAACGCCTTAAAAGTGGGTCTCAACAACCTCATCATCCCTGTGTCTAACTTTCTCTATGCTGAGCTCTTTTCTCAATCTCATTTGCTAGGCCCACAGATTTTTTACTAATCTTTCGTAACTATTTAATACCCTTTTCTCTACTTATACTAAGGGTTCTCGCTCTCTGTGAGTTGTTTGACCCCTTATCAACTCCTTTCTCAAGTTGGCCTGAATATGACCCATAAGGCATTCATGGTGCCATTCGCCGCGGCTAACTAGCCTCGGGTCCACCCTAGTTTTCCTATCTGAGTATTAGTTGCGGCTAACTTCTTAATTGGTCGCAGCGAGGAACTCTCTGGATTACCTCGCTGCTTCCTGAAATAATTGGCCACGGCTAACAACCTTTGATTGGCTTACTTTTTCAAGGATTGGGATTTTTATCTTTAGTTATACCTGAGCCTCATTGCTTTTATATCTAGCCCATCATCAAGCTAGAGGATTCTACCTCTTGCTTCACTAATACATAACTAATTGTCATCCTTGGGCTGTCGGGCACTAGGGGTGTAGCTCATAACTTGACCTCTGGCCTGAGGGAATTAGCCTTTTGGGTTCTGAAAGTTATCTAGACATTTGGGTGTTGTGGCTAGGGGATAATTCTCTTTCTCATTCCCCTCTAAACTGGTCCTATGCAGCTGTAGTCTCATCTCATACTGCGCTGCATCACTACTTGTCTCTGCATTACGTGAGATAGTTGGGAATGGCCTAAGTATGACTATTAAGGAGAATTAGGCCTCAAGTACTCTCTCTAGCAAGCCTCTTCATATCAATGAGATCATTTCTCGTCATTTATATCTAGGGCTTGCCATTGATCCCCGCGAGCTATCACATCTCATTAATCTCTAGCCATTGGATCCCTCAACTTTGCTTAGGCTTAGCTCTGTTCAAGCTACTCTAAAGGCCAACCTTTCCTAGTGTCCACTAGCTACTCTAAGACCATTATACAACTTACTTACCATGAATAAAGCCACAAACTACTTTCACACACCCACAATATCTCATACAAGGTTCTATCTATTTATTCGAGCCTTTACATAGCCCTAATGCTATATCCTCAAGCCAAATCCAATCTAAAAGAGCTCGAAACTTTGCTCTGATACTAATAAATATAACACCATATATTTATAGCTCATATCTATCATCATTTACATGTTTATGTTATGTGTTCCATGGAGGAAGTGAGAAATTCCATTAAAAATAATAAATTTTCTTGTGTTGCGTCGTATGTAAAAATTTCATTCGGTGTCATGTGGACTGTGTGAGCTTATACCATACATTTTCATATTTAATTACATGAATACAACTCATTTTCATCATAAAATGTGGCCCACAACTCATGGAACTCAAGGAAATGCATGAAATAAATACATATATTTTCAGCCAACTTTTTCCTCTTTTCTGACTCAATTTTGGAAAATCATAACTAATTCTAGAAACATCAAAATCATGCATTCTTTCCCATTCAGAAAAGCTATAGATGTCTACTTCATAATAAAAATATGTCCAGACTAAAACATCCATCACAGAGGACGTTTGACATTCAAAATGATCCAATGGTCAAATTGCCACTGATGTTGTCACAAATTTCTGTAGCAAATTTAAAAAATGTTCAATTAATTCCAAAAAAATACAATCCATACAAATGATACCAATCTAGAAATCTGTGTATGTTAGCTAGAGGAAAAAAATAACTACAAATCAATTCAGGAAGCTTAGACCTCAAAATTCAATGGAACAATAACTGAAGTCGAGTAAGGCTCTTGATACTGGACAATATTTTTAAAAATTCATATCTCCCACTTTAGACCTCCAAATAAGGTGCTTCTAGTTGGCACAAGTCACTGTAAATGTCTAGTTTCTCTATCTAAAATTTTGTAGCAATTGGACATCATTTGAGCCTGGTGTGACAGATTTCATTTTCGGACCAAATGAATAGTGCAACAGACCAAAACCATAAAATTTGCCAAATTTGGAAAATTATCAAATATTCTGTAGACCTCTCAAAATTAGGTTCTTTAGCTTTCCACAAAAGCCCTTAATAAGCTCTAATTGCATACCAAATCTTAGATCAAGAAGAGCTTGTTTGGCTAAAAAGTGATATAGGGTTCCATTATAGTCAATTTTGGCTCCATATGAGGTACCAAAGTAACCAAATGGCTTTCCCTAGGGTTTGGCACCTTTTGGGCAAGTCTAAAAGTATAATTAGGACTTGTGTGAGCTGCCCAAATGGTCCCAAATCTCATGCATCTCATTTTGGCCATTTCATCCATACATATGCACACTTACATCAACTTTTCAAGAAACATAACTTGGCATTACATACTCAATTCACAATCTAGCATTCACATATCACATTCTTTCATTTATACAACACATATTATCATATTTACACATGTCCAAGAGGCCATGGCCCATATACATCCATGGATTACATCATTTGACATAGACTTGCCTTAAAGAATAAAAAACTTTGCATTTTGTTGTCATTCTCTCATTCTCAAAGTGGTTGGCTTCCATTACCTTGTCCACTTGGTCCACCTAGCATATTAGATCATTGGAGAGGAGGGGAAGAGATTCAAAGAACCCAAGTAGCTCATCTCCAATTCAATCATAAAAAATATATGCAAAGCAAGTCTTGAAAATGCATGCATGGATATCACGGAAGTCATAAGCATTCAAGAAGCAAGCTTGGCATGTGAATAAGTCATACAAAACATCCAAGAGCTCACCAAGTGAATGGATTGGCCTCACACTTTTCCTCATGGATTTGGACTTGCCTCACCCATTCTTTAAGAGATTCTTGGACTCAACCATAATCTTGAGAGCCCATTTTGCTTTTAGGAGACTCTTTGCTTTGTCTCAACCAATCTTAAGGGTTCTTGGCTTATCCTCACCATGGTTAAAAGTTATTGGCCTCTCTACACTCAAGCAAACTCAAACAAACATCATACATTCATTTGAAAACATAATATGTCATCATGAAATCATGGCATATAAAATCATGCTGGCATACTTTTCATGGCTTGAAAATACATATACATACATTCTAAGACAAGCTAAACACACATACATGCATAAGAGAAAGTAGAGAGTGTAACACTATACTTCTAGGACTTAATTCATAGCTTCCTCTTCCTTCCTTGGCCTCCCCTCTTGTGCACCACTCTCAGCCCTTCTTACTTCTATTTTAACATGTGAGAGAGTGGGTGAGGAGATCTGAGCAAAGGAGGGGTGTTTTTATAAGCTAGGGATTCATTTAAGCAACTTTTAAAATTTATAATTTAGTCCCTCTTCATAGTTTTATTTGTTTGGGCTCTTTTAAATTTCTTTTTGAAATCCGTCTTTTCCATCATATTTCTTAGGCTCTTAATCATAATAATTGCCTTTGGAAGCACTCAAAAAGGATCTAAACCCATTCCGAACCTTTCGGTCAAAGTTTTGGTCAACCAACGGTCGAAATCGCTCACCGGAGGAGTTTCAACCGTTCTAGGGGTTCTCATAGTATTTAAGGCCTCTAAGAACCCTAGAAAGCTCAAATTTTTTGTTTAAAAAGCCCTCCTATGAGTTTTTCAAATTTTTCAAAAATTACAAAAATGCCCCTACTTCCCTTAGTAAATTTTCTGATCTCTTTTGGCTCTGGTTTTTGGGCATCTTCAACCTCAAATCCTCATTTTCTAATATTTACAATTTTATTATAATTTTAGTTGGCCCCAATTCCTTCTATTTCAAGGACTTCCTTTTATATTTGGCCCATTTCTGACGTTTACGGGGAAACCGAACATTGCGTTTCTCACGTTTACGGAGGGACCTGATGTTACAGAGAGAGCTACCTTGCACATAATCATACACTTTTTCTCTTGAAATTCCCTCCCTTGCTTTGGCCACACACCCACAAAAGTGTGGGGAAGATTTCTCTTACCCTAAATACAATTTATGGAAGCCAATTAGGTTCATGAACTCAATTCTAAAGTCACACAACTTGCTTAGACACTAGGTTATTCTATAAACCCCATTACGGTCCATAAATGCACCTAATGAAGCAACACTCCTCAAATAATTTCTAGGCTCTATTCTTTTCATTCAAATATGATTCTTGACTCCTTTTAAGCCTCTTAGAGTTATCACACAATTAAAACCAAGAGCCTAGCTATATGTTACTTCTTTAGGTCATAATATGGAACCTAAAGCACTAGCTCACTTTCTATGAGTTGTATATTTTTTCCAAGGCCTCCCCTCATTTTCATTCATCATATATGACTCAAAAATGGGCTTAGAAAAACTTAAAACTCTCTCTAGCTATGCTATCCTTGCTTGGCCGAGTCTATGGAGGAAATGGAGCTCCTTGGAGTTTGTTTTGTTTTCTCAAGGGAAGAAGCATATGGGGAACCTCTTAGGGATCTTATGAGCTCATTTAAACTCTTATTTAGGCCTAGGAATTATCATACAAAATCAGATTTTACAAGACACAACTGAAACCCTAGAACTTGCATCTTGAAATCTAATAATTTTTTGTTAATTCCCTTTGCATATTCTTAATCTCCACACCCTTTTTCCTTAGATTCACCCTTGGTTCTGCCTAAAAATCATCTCCTCCTAGGGTTTTCTCAAGTGGGGCGAAATGGTGGAAAAGGGAACCAAAGATGACAACCATAGGAAGAGAAATCACCATGTTTTCTTGCTTTTTCTCACTTGAATCTTGTGTTCTTTGAGCTCCTCTCTTCAAATCCGAAATTTTCCCTCAATTTCTCCCTTAAAACAGATTGATAAACTTCATTTTAATCATAGGAAACAAAGGAGAATGGAGGAGAAGAGGTTTGGAATGAAGAAAGCATGAAAAACCATGAAAATACATACCTTTCTACCTTGAATTTCTCCTCCTTTTCTTCCTCCTCTTGTGCGCCTCATCCCCTAGGGTATTCCTATGGTTTTGGGCAGAACATGGTCATGTATAATGAAGGGAGAAGAAGGGTGCATCATATATATATGTGGGAGGAAGTTATACTTTTCAAAAATTCCTATTTTGCCTTTCATTCTTGGCATTTTTGTTTTCCCTTTGTTTTAGCTCCTTTTTTAGAACTATCTTTTCCATTATGGAATTTAGGTTACCAATTTAGTAAAATTCCTTTTGAATCACTCAAATTGGAGCTAAAACTTTCTCGAACGAATCAGTTAAAGTTTAGGTTAACTAACATTAAAAAACATCCACCGGAGGGATTTTAACTGTCATAAATGTTTCTATGGTTTTTAGGCCCTCTGAGAATCCCTGAGAACTCAAAAATTTCATTTAAAAAGCCCTCTTATGTGAATTCCAAAATTTGCTCAAAATTACAAAAATGCTATTACTTTTCATAAGCTTTTTGTAAGAAATTGTTTCTTTGTTCTAGCTCCATTTTTCTTTCCGTCTAATCCTGGGATTCTCATTTTTAAGAGTCTAGAATGCTTCTCAAATTTTTTGGGACCTTAACTATCTCATTTTGGGGGACTTCCTTTTGTATCCAGTGAATTTCGTTTGTTTATAAAGAAACTATACGTTATGTTTCTCCCGTTTTCTCTCACTTTTAGAGAACCGGATGTTACATCTAATGCTCATGAAATTTTACAGGCATAAACTAATACATAATAAGCTTTCTATGGCCACCAAGATCACTCTAATTGGACATCTGAGCATGAAGATATGAATTTTTGAAGTTAAAGGACAGTACTAATAGTGATAGATGTCCTTTGGTACTGTTCCATCAATTTCTAGTAACTAGTGTCCTCTTTTGTGGTCTAGATTTATTTTTAAGATAAAGTAGACATTTGTATCTTTCCAGAATGGTAAGGTATGCATGACTTCGATTTTTCTAGAATCTGTTATGATTTTTCAAAGATCATAATAGTAATCTGGAATTTTAGTCCTAGACTGCACACTTTGATTTCATGCATACACTTCATTTGCTCGAGTTCTAGGCAACTTCTTGAGTTTGTTATGAGTTGTAATTATGTATTTAAATATGATACTAAAATGGATGAGTCCATATGACCTACGGAACACTAAATGAAAATTTTATCCATGACGTAATGCAATTAAATTTATTTTAATGGTTTTCCTTCTTCCTCTTGCGTTGTTCATGGAAGGAAGCCTAGAATTTATATTAGATGAGTTCCATAAACATGGTGCTACATTTTAAGCCATGAAAGATGTTTTAGGATGTATTTATATGCCATGGTACCATGTTGCTATGTTATGCACTTAAATGATGTCTTATGAACATGTTTTGGTTTACTTGAGTGTGGTGAAGCCAAAAGCCCCTTAACTAGGGTGAGGATGAGCCAAAAGTCTCCAAGAATGGGTGAGACAAAGCCAAAAGTCTCTAAAGAGTAAGGCCTAGTCAAAAGTCTCTTAAAAAAATATGTAAGGCAAGTCTAAAATCTCAAAGAGAATGGGTAAGGCTAAACCATTTGCTTGGCAAGCCTATATATGTTTTATATGACTTCTTGGATGCAAGAAATGTTCTATGAATGATTATACAATCTATGATATCCATGCATGCATTTTTAGACTTGAATTTGTATCCTTTATGTATGGCTGAAAGGGAGAAAAGCTATTAGGATTCCTAGAATCTCATTCCTTCCTCCCCATTGCATAATATGTCTAGGTGGACCAAGTGAACCAAAGAATGGGAGCCACCAAGCTCGAAGGAGAAAGATTGAAAAGAAAGTGTGTTATTTTACTCACTTTGTAACCATTTTGATGGCATATGATATAATTCTATAATGAATATATTGTACAACCATTTGAACATGTGTAAATACATGGATGTTTGATGTATATATGAGAATGGATGCCATGAGAATGATATAGCAAATTCTTAACATTGAATAGCAAGATAAAACTTATGTATTCTTGTGTATGCCTTAGAGTAGGAGAGTAAGTTTATGAGATCTGGGTTAATGGATCTTTGAGACATGTTTAATAGATCATTTTGATGCTTTCCCACATACTCAAGTGGCCATGAAAGCCTTGGAAACAAATTTGAACCTTTTGTGACCCTTTAAGAAGCATAAATGGACCAATTTGCAACCCTATAGCACAATCTGACCAAATGAACGAATTTTCTCATGAAATTTGACATGCATATAGATCTCATCCAGAGCTTTTTGGAAAGATAAAGAATATATTATTTAGAGCTCTTTGAAATTAATTAGAAATTTCCAAAGTTGCCAAATTTCAGCTATTTTGGTATAATTACTATTTATATGGTTAGTTTCTTCTCCTATGTCATTTGAGGGACAAATGATGTCCAATGCTCATGAAATTTTACAATAATAAACTAGACATGATAAAATTTCTATAGCCACTAAGATCACCCCAATTGAATGTCTAAACAGAGAGATATGAATTTTTGAAGTTACGTGTCAATACTAGTAGCGCCAGTTGAGTTTATGTACTGTTCCATTGATTTCCAGTGGCTAGTGTGCTTATGAATTTTTGGTCTAGACTTATTTTTATATAAAGTAGACATTTGTAGCTTTTTTAGAATGGTATAGTGCACTTAATTTTAATTTTTCTAGAATTAGTTATAATTTTCTAAAGTTCATAATAGAAATCTGACACATGAACCTAAGGCAACCTTCCATTATTTTATGTATGTGTGCTATGAGCTCGAGTTTTTGGCAACATTTTGAGATGGTTCTAAGTTGTATGTATGTATTTAAATAGGAAAATTAGATGGATGAGTTCATATGGTCCACGAGACATGAATGAAACTTTTATTTGCGATGTAATCCAAAAATAATTGTATATTTTAATACCATTTTCTTGGAAAACTTGTAAGACTAATGGAAGGAAGCTAGAATATAGACAAGGAAGCCCAATTAAATATGGTGTTACATGAGGCTTTCTAGGTGTCTCAAGAATCCAAATATACTCTTAGACAATTAGAAATACCACTAGAAAGCTTCATACATACCATGATATAATAAAAACCCTAGGTCTTGGAAACCTATTTTCTAATGCTTCTTTTTGGAGTTTCTTTGCATATACTTATTTCTCACCCTTAAAAACCTAGATTTCATGCTTGGTTTAGGTCATATTTTGTTCCCTCTTGGTTGTTCTATATGAGGCCAAAACTACCTCTTAAGGAGCAAGAAAGAGAAAGCATGGAAAGCTATGATACCTAACTTGATTCAAGCCTTTTTCGAAGAGTATTCTCCTTTGCTTTAGCTCCTCCTTGGAAATTCAAACTTCTCCCCTCTGAACATGGCTCAAAATAGATTGAAATCACACACCAAAACCATGGAAAGAAATAGGAGAAGGAGGAGAACAAGTTTGCTAAAGGAAGGAGCTTGAAATTTCAAGGATTTTCTTACATTTTCTTTGGTTTTTCTCCTCCCTTGAAGCTCCCTCTTGTGTGCCCTTCTTAGCAGAACTTCTCCCTGGTTTTAGGTAGAAATTAGGTTGGCCAAAAGTAAAGGAGAAGTGGGGCACCACTTATATATATCTAGGGATCCTTAAGAAGCTTTTTAAAATGCCAATTTTATTCTTCATTCTCGATTTTTTCATTTTAGGCATATTTCAACTCTTTTTTTAAAATTATCTTTTCCATCATAAAATTTAGGTTCTCTAACCTATAAATTACCTTTGGAATCACTCAAATCGAGTCTAAAACCTTTCCAAACTAAAGGGTCAAAGTTTGGGTCTATCGATGTTCTAAAACATAAACCGAAAGGGTTTTAACTATTCTAGGGGTTCTTATAGCTTTTAGGGCCTCTGAGAACTCCCGAGAAACTCAATTTTTCTATTTAAAGGTCTATCCTTTGAGTATCTAAAAGTTGCCCAAAATTATGGAAATGCCACTACATTTCATCAAATTTTCTTTAGCCACTCTAGCTCTAGTTTCTAGGCATCCTAAGCTTTGATTCCTCGTTTTCTAATATTTAGGATTTTATCCTAATTTTATTTGGCCTTAATTGATTCATTTTAAGGGACTCTATTTTATATCTGGCCCGTTTTTGTTGTTTTTACAAAAATTGGGTGTTACACAAGGCACTACAGAATAAAAGTAACGAAGATAAAGCATTAATTGACCAAGACAAGCACTAAAAAGATAAATAATAGCCAAGTTGAGGCATTAAGTACCCAAGGCAAGGCAAGAGGGAAATATCCTCTGTTGCATATAGTTGTGGATTCACTTTAGGAGATTCCCTAGTTACATGCAACCTCTTGACTATAAAAGTATAAAATGTTCCTATGATTATAATGAAATGTTCTAATTGTAATATCTGGTTCTTTGAAAGTATGAGAAAATGTGAGAAACATAATGTATAGTTCTTCTGTAAATGTACAAAATTCACCGAATACAAAGGAAAGTCCCTCAAATAGAGTGCTTTGAGGTCCAATAAAATTAGAACAATATTCTAGACCTCAAATAATGAATTTAGGAAGCCAAAGGTGCCCTAAAATAAAGGCTAAAATAGCCAAAAAGAATGTATCGAAAGAGTTACGAAACGTAATGACATTTTTGTAATTTTAGGCAAATTTTAGAATTTTCACAGGAAGGCATTTTAAATGGCAAATTTGAGTTCTTCGAGGTTATCAAAGGCCTTGAAAACCATAGGATTCCCTAAGATAATTAAAACCTATTCTGTATACATTTTATAATGTCGGTTGACCCAAACTTTGACCCTTTCGTTCGGGAAAGTTTTAGCTCCAATTTGAGTGAATCCAAAAGCATTTTATAAAATTAGAAATCCAAATTTTATGATAGAAAAGATGGTTATCAAAAAGAAGTTAAAACAAAAATGCCAAGATAAAAGGGCAAAATTGGAATTTTGAGAAAAAAAGAACCTTCTTGAAAACTCTATATTTTCACTCCATTCCTCCTCCTCATTCCATGATTTGTTTTTGCCCTAAAAATAGATAAGGAAGCCAGCTTTCTTAGGCACACCAAGGAGGAGAGAAAGGGAGGAGAAAAAGCAAGGAAAAGGTAGGAAAATTCAAGCTCTCTCTTTAGTAATTTGTTTCTCCTTCTTCTTCTCTCTATTTTTATGGATTTAATGATGATCTTGGGTCTGTTTGGAAGGCAAAATAGGGAGAGAAATTTCATGTTTAAGGAGAGGAAGCCAAGCAAAGTCTAGAGCAAGCAAGGGAAGCCAAGAAAACAAGGTAAAGCTTTATTCGATGGTTGCTACTTCTTGTTCCCTTCTCCTTTCAAGTTTGGCCAGCCTAGGGAACTCCAAGAAGGCATGGATTTAGGCAAAACCAAGGATGACTTTTAGAAAATTGAGTGTTGAGAATAAAAATATGCAAAGGAAATTAACAAAGAACCATTAGGTTTTAAGATAAGGAGGTTAGGGTTTTGATTGCACCTTAAACTATACCATGAATCCTAGTCATATTTTATGATGTCTAAGAGTTCATGTAGGCTTCTAAGACACCAAGAGAGCTTCCGACATGCTTCTACCACCAAAGGAAACAAAGAAACTCCAAGAGTCACCTAAAGAGTATATGTCTTGGCCTAGAATAGTTGAGACACCTAAAGGTAGTTTTAATTTGTTCCAAACTTGATTTTGAGTTATATATGATGGGAGAGGATGAGAGAAAACCTTGGAAAAATTTTAGAAGGCCTAAGAAATGAATTGGTAGTGTAGGTTTCATATTATGGCCTAAAGAAGTAACAACTAGTTAGGCTGCTTGCTTTAATTGTGTGATGGCTCCAAGAGGTTTACATGAGGTCAAGAATCATAAATAGAAGGAAAGAACAAAGCCTACAACTCAAATGATGTATGTTGCTTCATTAAGCACATTTTAGAACTATAAATGAGCTATAAGACAAATTTAACGACCATAACTTCTAATCATCATAATTAAGGTCAAGTACATGATTAATAACTATAAATCAAGGTTGAAAGTCATTACAACTAATTACATTCGAAAAATGCAGGGAAATTTGAAACCTAAATGTTATTAGGGTCATTAACTAGACAACCACAATTATTCGAATGTGCAAGTGAATTTAATTATTAATAAGGAGCCTTTAATTCTTCCATCCATCAATTCCAACTCACAAAATCCTCCTACAAGTGTTTCTAGATCATTCCCCAGCGTTACCATAAGAGAAACTAAGGTTTCTAGGTGAATAAGAGAAATTGAGCACCTTCGCCGCAGCCAATTACTCTCGAGTTTAACTCCTTACACCTTCACAAATTTTACACATTTCTTCATGCCCAAATATCCCTTTCCCCATGGCTAAATACCCTTTGGAACACGCTCAAACATGCCTCTCAGACTTAGCCGCGACTAACCTCACTGTTCACGCATGGGCAATTGTTCTCTGTTTTCTTCCCTGGCAGCTTCACCACATTTGGCCAAGCCAATTAAATGTTGGCCATGGCCAATTACCCTCTGTTACTCTTCATGGACAACTTCGTCATTTTTTACTGAGGCCAATTAAATTTTGGCCACAGCCAATTCCCTTCTATTCCTATAACTCCCAAGATTTCATCCCATGCTCTCTAATTCCCCCTCTAACAACACTTTAGGCCACTTTAACTTAATTTATGATAATTTAGTGTCTTTCTTTTACCTAATCTACCTAACACATCTATCATTACCCATTTAAAACTCAAATGTGGATCCTTAACCCTCTAGCCACCATAAACCAGTGAGTTCATAGATTAATGATAGCAAATAGTTCATACACTACTCACATTTCCATTCAAACATAAGTCCTATTAGAAATTCCATACATCACTAGTTTAAATTGACATCTAATGTATCAAATGATTATAGTCCTTATGCTTGGCAATTCATGATGCAATGCAGAAATTACATAAGGCTAGTAGTCTAGTTATTCAAATATAATCTGACAAGGTTTCCAAACCTACTTACTACTAAACCATATAATAAGCTTCCATTAATTTTCTCCTTGCCACTAAGAGGTTCGATCCCTGAAAATGTTAGCTTACAATCTTGGTGAGATATACAATCTCAGTAATAAGAGGAAAATTCCATATATATGTACAGTTTAATCAATATAATGTAATTTCATATCATTAATACAAGAATCATCAATTCAATTTGCAAATGAACTAGTTGAGCTACCAATGACTACTGTCTCATACCAACAATCATATACAACATGTTAATGGCCAATAACACTAGGAGAGGTCCATCCACAACACCTACTTTATAATGAGCACAACCAAGGCTCAGTGCATCTAGAGTCTGATCACAACCCGGTGCTAGATCGAAGTACATGTACGGGTGGCAGTCACACCACAGCTCCACCATGGACTCACAAGGTCTAATCACAATAACAATTCAAGTAGTCAACTAATCATTTGGCATCTCAAAATCAAAAATGTGTAGCAAACATCATATTAACATGGGCATATACATGGAATTAAGAAAGTAGCCCCAGTTACCTCAATGAAGCCAATTACTCATCTTCTAGCTACCATCATAATTCAAAGCACACCACGCCTAACATAAGCATAATCATCATTATTCAACTACCATTAGTAAGGAATTTCCCTATCCACAGATTAATCATAATAAGAGTACATTAAGAACTTCTTACCCAAGCTTCCTAAGGGTTTACTGCACTAATTCAACGTCACAACAACAAGAACTCACAATAGGTCACTCCTAGCATCTCCATTTTCGCACATGTAAAAGACATGCACTAAAAGTCAGTCGAAATGATGAAAATTCTGTATATATACCACACAAGAGAAGAGGGAACACTTAATCATATACCTAAGAGGTCAAATGGACTGAGTTGAGCCTTAACTATTAAGAAAACACCATGGAAAATTCCAAAATTCGAATTTGAGTCATCAAGCCTAGAAATTTCAGTTTTTCACTTTCATCTCCTTGTAATTTCATACAATAGTAGAACCCATTATGAAAATCAATCTTTAGGGGTATTTTCCAGTAAAGTAATACACAAAATGGAAGGGAAATACTTACGAAATCATCCCTCTAACTTCTAACTCTGAAAATCTTGTAAGAAATCACCTAAACACCAAATTTCAAATTTGAGAAGGAGATGAAAATGCCCAAAACCATAAACTAATTAGACCAAAATGAAGAGGAGAATGAGATGGGCATGTTTTATATAGATTACCTTGGCCAAATCTTCCTCTAGAAGTGAGAAATAGTGGAAGAATGCAGAAAAAACCTAGCCCCTCTTCTCAAGTACGAAAATAGCTTTCTAAGTCTATAGAACATGAATTTCTTGGTAGCCAAATGGGTGAAGAGAAGACTTCTTAGGGTTTTAATGAAGATGGTCTGGTCTAATGGGCCCATTATTTCAAGTGGTCTGGTGCTAAGTGAGATGGGCTGTAGAGACTCTTAGGGTTGGGGTAGGTGTGCCAATTTGAAGGCCTAAAATCCATTTATATTAGGGTGGGAATTTATTGGGCCATAAGTTAGAGGGTTTATGGTGGGTTTGGGCTGCTTTAAGGGCCTAAATATTACCCATGGTCTAATTTATTTTTAGAATTGGGCTAAGGTTCATTGGTTTAGGCTACAAAAATTTTTTTTGTCTTATTTTTAGGTTAAGGATGGAGTGTGTTGATCCAATAGCCTAAGACCTAATTGGCCTCACTTCCCCAAGTTTGAGCCAAGGTTAAATGGGCTCTTGTCTTACTTAAATTCACTAATAAGTTTTGGGCTTTCTAGAAAATTTAAATTAAGTCCATAAGGAGACTAGTATTGGGCTCTCCTACTAAGCTCATGGCATAATTGGGCTTCTACATTCAGTCCAAAACTCAATTAAGTGTTCTATATGGCCCGAAGTAAAAGTCCACCCTCTTAATTAATTTAACTAATTAATCCATATTATTCCCTAATTGCCATAATTAGTCTTAATTAATTTTTGGGGTGTTATAACAAAGCTAGTATTCCAAAGGCATTTTATAACTTATATGACCTAAATTTTATAATGGAAAAGACAATTTTTGAAAAGGAGTTTAAATGAGCCAAAAACAAAGAAGCCACAAAATGGGGACATAGATGGAAATTTTAAAAAGGAAGATTCAAGAAGCTTGTCTTAAATACACGTCCCTTTCCTCTCCCTCATGTAACCAACCTTATTTCTACCTAAGAAAAAAAGGAGACTAGTTGGGAAAGGCATCCAAGAAGGGAGGAAGAAGAAGAGGAAAAATCCAAGAAAAAGATATGAAAAGTGTAGAAATTCATGCTCCTTCCTTTAGTAAACTTGTTCTTCTCCTCTTCTTTCTTTCTATGGTTTCCATGAATGATTTGGATCTACTTTAGGTCTACTTCAGAGTGAGGAAGATAGAGTTTGAAGGAGAGGAGCATACAAAATGAAAGAGCTCTTGAAACAAGCCTAGAATCAAGGTAACTTGTCTTGTTTTTCATCCACTTCCTTGGCTATCCTTCTTGTATGTGTTTCCTCCCATTTAGAGGCTAATCAAGGGGGATGAATTTTGGTCCTAGCAAGGGAGAATCATAGGTTTTAGAGTATGAGGAACAAGAATATGCAAAGAAATCCAACTAAGATGCATTGGAAATAAAGTTCAAAAGTTTAGGGATTCACTTGCACCTTAGCCAATATGGGACCTCCTAGTGATAATTTAAGCTACCTAAGAGTATGTGTGAGTTCCTAAGACACCTAACAAGTCTCCCAATTAGCCACTCCCAAAAGAAAACAAAGCAAACTCTATAGATGCTAAAGGGAGAGCATGTCTCAACTACATTAGCTCTGGCCACCTAGGGAGTGTTTCAATTTGATCTAAGGTTAGAATGGAATTAAATATGATGGAAGAACATTAAATAAATCCTTGAAAAAAAATTAGAAGCCATGGAATGTGAGATGGAGGTGTAGGCTTCATAATGAGGCATTAGGAAGCAACTCATAGCTAGGCTCCTTAAAATGAATGTGTGATAACTCCAAAGAGTTTAAATGGATTCAAGAGACCTAGAATGAATGAGAAATAGGAACCAAGATCATGAATCCTCATAGTTGCTTCATAAGGTCCTATGTGAAGGCATAATGGAGCCATAGAACAAAGTAGCTTCATATAATGTACGTGTGATGCCAAGGCTTGTTCCCATGAGTGATTCATATCTCTTTTGATGTGTTCAGGCTAGGAGAAGTTAGTGCCTCCAAGTATCAAGGCTTGGTTGAAAAGAGGGAGAAAGATTTCAAAGGAAAAGTATGAAACCTTGGCTCCAAGGAAGCTCTCTCTCCTTTCTCTCAAGCATTCTTGAATGGTTTCTTGTCTTTGGATGTATGTATATATGTTTATGCTATGTAACATGTTTCTAGCAAATGTCCACATGCCATGGTACCATGTTTCTTTGTTTATTTTCTTGAAAGATGTTTTATGAATGTGTTTTGGCTTGCATAAGCTTGGTGAAGCCAAAAGTCTCTTAGCAAGGGTGAGGATGAGCCAAAAGTCCCTAAAAATGGGTGAGATAAAGCCAAAAGTCTCTAGAAAAGTAAGACTTTATCAAAAGTCCCTTGAAAATAGGTGAAGCAAGTCCAAAAATCCTAAAGAGAATGGGTGAGGCTAAGCCATTTTTTTGGCAAGCCTATGTATGAGGAGTATGTTTTCTTGAATGAGAGAAATGTTTCATGTATGTTCATGTATTGCTTGATTACCATGTATTCATCTTTGGACTTGAATTTGCATTCATTATGTATGATTGAAAAGGGTGAAGAGCTATTGGATTCCTAGAATCTCACTCTTCCCTCTCCATTACCCTAACATGCCTAGCTGGACCAAATGAACCAAGAAATGGGAGCCACCACACTTGAAGGCAAGAAGATTAACAAAGGAGTTGTTATTTGTTCATTTTGTAACCATAGTATTGTCAAATGTTGTATCCCCATGATGTATATGATGTATAACCTCTTGAACATATGTATATACATGGATATATGATGTATGTATGAGATTTAGAAGCATATGAATGATATTGACATTGAATGGCAAATATGAGCACATAAGATCTTTGGGTATAGCAATAAGTGGGAGAGTAATTTTCAGATGTATGGATATTTAGACCCTTTAGAAAGGTTTAGAGGTCTATTTTGATGCTTACCCATGTGTTTAAGTGATCTTGGAAAAGCTAGAAGCCAAAGTGGACCATTTTTTTACCCTTGAGAGGCATAAAAATGCCATTCTGCAATCCTATGTCACAAACTAACCAAATGGATGAATTTTTCTATAAAATTTGGCATGCATATAGGTCTCATCTAGAGATTTTTGGAAAGCTAAAAAATATATTATTTGGAATTCTATAGAATTAATTATGAATTTTCAAAATTGTCAAAAAGCTGTTAAACTAATATGGCTACTATTCATATGGTTAGTATTTTTTCCTGTATCATTCAAGAGGCCAATGGTATCCAATGCTCACAAAAATTTATAGGCCTAAATGCGACATAATAATCTTTCCATGGCCACTAATATCACCTCATTTGGAGGTCTGATCAAAGAGATATGAATTTTTGAAGTTTAAAGTCAATACTAGTAATATAGTAGTATCTTTGGTATTGTTCTATCAATTTTTAGTAGCTAAACATTTCTATTTTGGTTTGTACTTATTTTTAACCTAAATTTAACATCTGTATCTTTTGAGAATGATATAGTTTGCTTAATTTTGATTTTTCTAGAATTAGTTATGAATTTCCAAAATTTATACCAAAAATCTAGCACAACAACCCGAGACTGATTTGATAATTTTATGTATGTATGCTCCAAACTCAAGTTTTATGGAACATTTGGTGATGTTTTTGAGTTGTATGAATGTATTTTAATTGGAGGATGATATAGGTGAGTTCATACGGTCCACAGGATGCACAATGGAAAATTTAAGTACTACGTAATGCAAAATAATCTATTATTTTAAGCTATACCAAAGAAATGTAACTAGTAATGAGATGGGGGAAGGCTAGATGAATATAGTGTTATACTATTCCTTGCATATATTCAATTTAATCTTATATCTGCTACACATGTATGATTTTAAATACTAAATGAATGGTTGGCTATCTAATTTATTGTGATTGGACCTTATGAGTCCATGGTGGAGCTGTGGTGTGGCTGCCACCTGTGCATCAGGCCTCAATTGAACATTGGGTTGTAATCAGACCCATGAATACAGTGAGCTCTAATTGTGCTCAATAGAGAAGTGGCACTGTGGATGCGTCTTTCCTAGTGTTATTAGCCTTTAACATGTGGAATGTGATTACTAATATGAGATAGTAATCACTGATAGCCTAATGTTTCATTTGCTGTTATGACTGATATTGCTTATGCTTATTTGATCAAATGCACATATATTAATTAAATTGAAATATGTTAATGGAATTTGTCTCTAGTTACTAAGATTTTCATCTCACCCTATTTCATGAACTAACTATTTCAGGTGAAGGCCCTTTGGATAAGGATAAAGGGAAGTAAGTGGATGAATATCCATAAGCTAAGATCCAGTGGGGGGATGCTGCACTTTGATTGTTCTAACTTATGATAGATGCTAGATTTTGGTTATTCTTTTGTATAGCATCATCATGTAATCATGTTGCCAAATGTAGGAATTTTGTGTTTTTGATAACCTAGAATGTATCCATTGAGGAGTTAGGCCTCATACTAAATTGTTATATGATTTATGCACTTATAATATCTTATATGGAACCTTGTTGATCTTAAGTTGTGATTTATTATTTGAGAATGTAATCATGTGTTACCATAAAAGTTGACTTAGACTAGAATGCATGGAACCTCCATTGGAATTTATATTGGAATGATAACGTTGGTAGTTTATGAATCCTTTTGCTATTAATGCTTCGTAAAATTATTGATGTATGATAGTAGATGAGTAGGAATCAACACCTAGGATTTGATTTGGCAATGAGAGACATGCTGAGCAAATTAGGTAGTTGAATGCTATTAGAACCCTATAAATTAAGGTAGAGTGGCCTTAGAGTATTGCTAAAGGGAGAGCTAGAGTGTATGGGATGAAATTTGTGAGGTATAGGAGCAGAAAACAGTTGAACTATAATCAAGATTAGCTAAGTCGTGGCCAAGAGTTAGTCAGAAGTGAGGAGTGTTACGGTCAAAGGTGAAAAATTCACCTAGGGAGGGTAATAAAGAGCAAACTTGCTACACAAGCATTGGGAGGTGGGCTTAGAGAGCTCCAGGAGGGTCTCCCATCACGGTGAGACACCAACTTGCCATAGTGATTGCAAAAATGTGAATAGTAGGTCCTGAGACCACCTTTGCCATGACGTAAAAGGCCTGAGTTACACTATGAGGTTCAAATTTTTTATTTTAGCTCCAGTAGCCACTTACATTGCGGCGTAAGTATACCAAGTCACAACAAGAGTCTCCAGACTTGGCTTTAAGGTTTCAATAACCAACTAAGTCGCAGTAAGGAAGGTCTAAGTCATGGCAAAGGTTTCTAAACTCTTATTTTTTACTTAGAAACCTTGAATTTCACTGTGTTAAGGTTATGTAATGACTTGGGAATATTATAACAGGATTTTGTGAATTGGAAATTAGTAGTAACATGTATTAAAGGTTCATAATTGATAACTAGAATTACTTGTGGACTTAAATAATTGTGATGGTTTGGCTAATAACCCTAATAATATCAAGGTTCAAATTTTGCCACCTTTTTCCTATTTTAATTTATTATAATGACTTTAGACCTTGATTTTGATCATTACTCATGCAATTAAACCTAATCATTGTAATTAGGAATTAGGATTGTTATAGCAGGCTTCCCTCACACCACGCCGAGACAAGCTACTGGAACACTATTCTCATTCTTCTCGATTCTCACCACAACAAAGTTGCTATCTAGAATCCTACTATTCTAAATTTCTTGATGCTCGCCGTGGTGGACTCCTATTGTGCCATAGTGAGATGAGCCTTTAGAACCTAAAGTTCCTGTTTTCTTAAGTCTTGCTGCAACGAGTGTAACACCTCGAAATTAATTAAGGTGTTAATAATGTATTTGGACTAATTAAGAACAATCATTATGAAATAATTGGGCAAGCTTTATGAATGAAAATTTATAGAGAAATAAGTTCGTAATATAGGTTTAAGATTTCATTTGGGTTAAAGCCTAATTGGGGCCCAAAATTTAATTTGAATAAGCCATGGATAAGGATTTATAGAGGCCCAATAATTTTTGGATGTAAGCCTAACTGTAACACCATACTTCTAGGACTCAATTCATGCAATTCCCATGCCTCATCTTATGTTTGTTCTATGGAAACAATCTAGTGGCATAGGGAGTTATGAATTAAAATGCATTTCTCTCCTGGTAAAATTTTTCTTTCGGAGTCCCGTGGGCCATATGAATGCATCTATCACATTCTCATACTTAAATACATGAATATAGCTCATTTCCATCATCAAATTTGGTCTACAACTCATGGAAAGCAAAGGAACACATTAAAATTCATGTTTGCATTTTCGTCCAGAATTTCCTCTTTTCTGTCACAAACTTTGGAAAATCATAACTAAATCTATAAAAATCGAAATCATGTGTTCTTTGTTATTCTGGAAAGCTCAGGATGTCTACTTTACACTAAAAATATGTCCAAGTCACATAATTCATCACACAGGACGTTTGACATCCAAAAAGATACAAACTCGCTGGCTGCCTGGGCTGTGATTCAGGTTACTGATGTAAACTTCTGAAATTCATAACTAATTCCACAAAACTCGAAATCACACACATTCAGTCATTCTGGAAAGCTACAAATGTTAACTTGACACTAAAAATAATTCCAGAATGAAACAGATACGTTTAGATATCTGGAACTGATGGAACAGTGATGGAGCTCTGGAGATGCCACTGTTACTGACAGCAAACTTCAAAAATTCATAACTCAGTGCTCAGACCTCCAAATGAGGTGATCTCGGTGGCCACAGGAAGCTTATGACCTCTAGTTTATGCACATAAAATTTCATAAGCATTGGACACCATTTGGCCATCGAGTGACACGAAAATCAAATCTGCCAGTATGAACAGTGCACATACCAGAAACCATAGAAAATCCCAACTTTGAAAATTCATCAAATATTCTCTAGGTCTCCGAAAATTATGATCTTTAGCTTCCCAGAAAGCTCTTAATAAGACCTAATTGTATACAAAATTTCAGGGCAAGACTAATGCGTTTGGCCAAAAAGTAGTATAGGGTTCCATTATGGTCAATTTTGGCTCCATATTGGGTACCAAAATTGCCAAATGGATTTCCTTTGGTCTTGGCACCTTTTGGGCAAGTTTAAAAGCATGTTTAAGACTTGGGGAAGTTGCCCAAATGGTCCCAAACCATTTGCATCTCATTTTGGCCTTTTCACCCTCACTTATACACATTTCCATCAAACTTTCAATTCTCATACTTTGGCATTAGATACGCAAAACATATGCTAGAGGCCATACATCATATTCATTCATTTATCTATCACATAATATCATTTTTACATTTGTCCAAGGGGTTCATAGACCATTTACAATAATAATATACATCATGAAGTCTATCAAAAGACCAAAAATCAAGCATAAGGATGGCAATCTTCTTTCTTCAAGGTGGTTGGCTCCCATTGCCATGTCCACTTGGTCCACCTAGCATATTTGGACATTTACGAGGAGGGAGTGAGATTCAAGAATCTCAATAGCTCATCTCCCATTCCATCACACATAATATGTGCAAGCAAGTTTCACAAATGCATGCATGGAGAAAGTAGAAATCATAGGCATTTTAAAAGCAACCTTAGCATGTGCATCAATCATACAAGACATTCAAGAGCTCACTAAGTGTTTGGATTGGCCTCACACTTCTCCTCATGGATTTTGGACTTGCCTCACCCATTCTTTAAGCACTTTGGACTCAACCATACTTTTGGGAGCCCACTTTGCTTTTGGGAGACTCTTTACTTTGTCTCAACCAAGCTCAAGGGTTCTTGGCTCATCCTCACCCAAGCGAAGAGTTCTTGGCCTCTCCACACTCAAGTAAACTCATACAAACATCATGGATTCATTTAAAACATAACATGGCATCAAGGATCATGACATGTAAAGGCATACTAGCATACTTTTCAAAGCTTGAAAATACACATACAAGCATTCTAAAACAAGCTAAACACACATCCATGCATGAGAGAAGGTGGAGAGAGCTACCTTGTATACAAACATACACTTTTTCCTTAGTTTTCAAGCCTCCTCTTTTAGCCACACACCCACAAGTTGGTGGAGATAGTTTCACTTGGCCTAGACACAAATTATGGGAGCCAATTAAGTTCATGAAACAATTTCTAGGGCTATGCAACTTGCTTAAACCTTAGATTACTCTACAATCCCCATTATGGTCCATAAAGGCGCCTAATGAAGCAACACCCCTCAAATGATTTCTAGGCCTCATTCTTTCTTTTCAAATATGATTCTTGACTCCTTTTAAGCCTCTTGGAGTCATCACATAATTAAAACAAAGGGCCTAACATTATGTTGCTTCCTTAGGTCACAATATGGAACCTAAAGCACCAACTCATTCTCTAAGCTTCCTAAATTTTTCCCAAGGTTTCCCCTCACATTCATTCATCATGTATGACTCAAAAATGGGCTTGAAACACTTTAAAACTCTCCCTAACTATGCCATCCCTACTTGGCCGAAAGTTAGAGCATAAATGGGATTTCATGGCTTCTTGATTTTTCCTTGATGGGGGAACCATTTAGGGAGGTTGTTAAGAGTTGTAGGAGGTCAAGGAAACACTTAAACAACCAAGGGAACTTATAGATTAAATCAGTTTTTACAATCCCCTTAAGTGCTCTACACTTTTCCAACTTTTAGGTTCATGACTTTCCATGGGGTTTTGTTCATTTTATGGAGGAAGAGACATATGGGGGACCTCTTAGGGATATTAGGAGCACATTTAAACATTCATTTAAGCCTAAGAACATTTATATAAAATCAGATTTGCAAGGGAGCATTTGGATCCCTAATGATTCCATTTTGTTTCCTAATGCTCCTTTCTTGATTCTATTGGTTCATTCTTAATCCTTGCCATCTAAAACCCCTAATCCCTCCATAAATTGGATAGAAAACAGCCCCTAAGAATTGGGCTCATGGTGGTCAAATTCGTGCAAGAGGAAGGGGGAGGGAGAAACTACCAAAGAATGGAAGTTTTACCTTGTTTTCTTGCTTCCTTTGGCTTGTTCTTCCACTTGGTTGGCTTACTCCCTCAATTTTCGAAATTCCCCTCTCTGTTCTGCCCCAAAACAGCACCAAACTCTCCATTAAAACCATAGAAAGAAAGCTTGAGAGGAGAGGAGCAAGGTTCAAGAAGGAAGGATATGGAATTTCTTAAAGTTTCTTACCTTTTTCTTGAATTTCTTCCTCCAAAATCCTCCTCCTCTTGTGCGCCTAAGGAGCTGGAGTTCTCCTCTGAAAATGGGCAGAAGCAAGTCGGTTTAGAGAGGAGAGAAAGAACGTGGCATATAAAGAAGCTTCCTTTAACACTTTAATGCCAATTTTGCCCTTCGTTCTTAGCATTTTCGTTTCTCCTTCGTTTTAGCTCCTTTTTGAGAACCGTCTTTTCCATCATAACAAAGAGATTCCCAATTTAATAAAATGCCTTTGGAATCACTCAAATCGGAGCTAAAACCGTCCCGAACGAATCGGTCAAAGTTCGGGTCAACCGACATCGAAAATAATACACCGGAGGGGCTTTACTGGTCCCGGGGCTTCCCATGGTTTTTGGGGCCTCTGAGAACCCTGGGCAACTCAAAATTTCCATTTAAAAAGCCCTCCTAGGTGCTTTTCCAAAATTACACTTATTTACGAAAATGCCACTGGGCTTTTGGGTAAATTTTTCAAATCGCTCCGACCCCGGTTTCTGGGCAACTCAAGGCTCAAATCCTCATTTTCTATTATTTAAAATTTTATCCAAATTTTATTTGGCCTTGAATCACTCATCTCAGGGGACTTGCTTTGAAAACGTGCCCATTTCCATCGTTTATTGAAAACGGGACATTACACTAACTCCTTATCATGAGGCTTGGGCCAAGAGAAATTGCCTAGCAATGGCCTAAATTGATTTAGTAAAATAGGGGCCAAGGACCCAATTTATGTGAGTTGGCCCAACACATATTATGCAAACCCAAATTAGATTGGCTCTTGAGATTTGGCCTAACCCAACTATAACTCTGAAGCCCAACTCATAAGATTTAGCCCAACTTATGAGATAAGGCCCAACAAGTATAAAAATCTAAACCTACAAGGAATTGGGCCATTGGGTCAGCATACTTCACTTAAACTCAAAATGTTCTGCAGCCCACCTCACCAAACAAAGGCCCAATAAGCACACATCTAAACCTAAGTGGATTTTGGGCTTTAGGGTTAACCTAAACCCATCTAAACCCTAACTTACTCAGCCCCTTACCCTCTATTTTACAGACCAACTAAATCTTAGGCAAAGGAGAACTCCATTTTCGCATAGGAAGAGAGGAGGCTAGGGTTTTCTGCATTCTTCCATCATTTCTCACTTCTAGAAGATGATTTAGCCAAGGTGAGTTATATATAACTTGACCCTCTCATCTTCCTCTCCATTTTGGTTCGATTAATTTCTAGTTTTGAGCATTTTCATCTTCTTCTCAAATCTAAAACTTGGTGTTGGGTGATTCCTTGCAAGATTTTCGGAGTTGGAGGTTAGAGGGATGATTAGGTAAGCATTTCCGTTCCATCTTGTGTATCACTTTGCTGAAAAATGCCCTTAAGGATGGATTATCATAATGGGTTCTGTTATTATGCAAAATTACAAGGGGATAATGATGGAAAACTAAATTTTCTAAGCTTGATGACTGAAATGCGAATTTTGGAATTTCCCATAGTAGATTTTCAGAGGTTGAGGCTATGGGTGTTGTTAAGTGAGTATATCCTTCCCATTTTGATGCATTTTCTATTAGTTTGAGACCCTTATAGTTGACCTATGATATGGGCTTTGGTTTCATGTGAAATTATCCAAAAATTAGAGTGAACTATGGTAGTTTCTGGTGTGAGAAAGTTGGAACCCGAAATTAAATCCCTTGGTCATTAGGTGAGTAACCTCTAGGCTATTATTAGCAGTTTAACTCTTTGGATATCTGATTTTTTTATTAGAAATGATGATAATTATGCTTGTTATAGGCTTTATGTGCATTTGGATTATTATAGTAGCTAAGGGAAGAGTAATTGGCTTCATTGAGGTAACTGGGGTTATTTTTCCTAATTCCATGTATATGCTCATGTTAATCTGATATTTGTTACACATGCTTGATTTTGAAATGCTAAATGATTGGTTGACTACTTAATTGTTATTATAATTGGACCTTGTGAGTCCATGGTGGAGCTGTGGTGCGGCTGCCACCTGTGCATGTGCTTCAATCGGGCACTGGGTTATGATTAAACCCCAGATGCACTGAGCCCTGGTTATGCTCATTATGGAGTAGGTGCCGTGGACAGACCTCTCCTAGTGTTATTGGCCATTAACATGTTAGGTATTACTGCTAGTATGGGATAGTAGTTATTGGTAGTTTAACTAATTCATTTGTAAATTGAATTGATGATTCTGGTATTGATGACATGAAATTGCATTAGATTGATTAACTTGTACATGTATATGGAAACTGCCCTTTTGTTACTGAGATTGTATTTCTCACCCCATTATGGGCTAACATTTTCAGGAACTGGACCTCTTAGTGGCAAGGAGAAAACTAACGGGAGCTTATTAAATGGGTTGGTAGCACCTAGGTTTTAAAACCTTGACAAATTGTATTGTAACTAGTTTACAAGTTTTGTACCATTGCTGCATTGCATCATAAATTGCCAAGTGTAGGAGTTGTATTTTATTAACATAGAATGTAACCCCATGATATGTTCCTTATAGACTTGACTATTAATGCAAGAAATACCCAATGAAAGTATGATTGAATGACCATTGTGGGAGATTTATAATTTGCTGACGTAAAATCCTATGGATGAGTAGGGAAATCCATATCTAAATGCTAAATGGGTAATGATAGATTAGCTGGATAATTAAGGTACATAATTACCACTAGAGTTGCATAAATTAAGGTAGAATGGCCCTAGAGTGATATTGGAGGGAGATTGGAGAGTATGAGATGAAATTTTAGGAGTTATAGGAGCAGAAGAAAATTGGCCACAACCAAAATTTAATTGGCCTTGGTTAAATGGTAATAGAGAGGAATTGGCCATGACCAACATTTAATTGGCCTCGGCTAAATGTGGCGAATCTGCCAGGGAAGAAAACAGAGAGAAATTGGCCGCAGTGAATAGTGAAGTCTGAGAAGCAAGTCTGGGGGTGTTTCAGAGGGTATTTGGCTACGGCGAAATGCATGAAATTTATGGAGGTGAAGCCAAGAGTAATTGGTCGTGGCTAAGAGTAATTTAGCTACGACGAATGTCCTAAAACTCTTATATTAACTAGGAAATCTGGGTTTTTCATGTGGTAACCTCAAGGGATGACTTAAAAATATTGGTAGAATATTTTTGTGAGTTGGAATCAATGGGTAATAGAATCAAAGGCTTATAAATAAATATTTATTTCCCTTATGTATATAAGTACTTGTAATTATATGGTTGATGACACTAATAACATTAAGGTTCAAATTTCCTTATATTTTTTTGAATATAATCAGTTGTAATTACTTCCAACCCTAATTTAAATTTTATGGTTATTAATCATGTGCCTAACCTTAATTATGATAATTAGAAGTTAGGGTCGTTACAACGAACCTATATGGCACTGTCATGAGAAGCCTCTCTGGAGCTCGCCCCTTCTATTTCCCTCGAGTTGTGCGGTGATGAAGGTCAATTCTTTTTAACTCCTAGGCAAAAATTTTGTTTGTGCCACAGCGAGCCATCTCACACCACAGTGTCTTAGCCTCTGGAAGAGCTCTGGCCGTGACTTAAGTACTTTTGGCTGCAATTCAATCCTATTCTAAATCTAAACTCTCTAATTTTTATCCCAAACATTTCAACTCTTCTTCTAATAGCATTCTAAGACCATTCTATCTTAATTTGTAAGGTTTTAATGGCATCAAACCACCTAATTTAATTAGTTTACCTATCATAACCATTTAAATACTTAAGTATTGATCCAAACTCATCTATCTACCATACATCAGTGAATTTAGGAATTTTGACAACAAAAAGTGCAAAAGCCACTAACAACATCATCCAAATGTATATTCCAATAGAGGTTTCATGCAACACTAATCCAAGATCATCATTCATTGTGATACATAGATATACTCTCAAGTGACAAGCCATATCTCTATATTTACAAGGTTCCATATGAGATAATAATTAAGTACATGCATCATATTTCAACTACTGCAAGGTCTATCCTCCTATTAATTACACCATTGATTACAAAATACAAAATACTTACACTTGGCAATATGAATACATGATGATGCTATACAAAATGAACCACAAATATTAGCATATATTCTAAGTCAGGTTAGTCCAAGTGTAGAGCTCCCCACACATAGCCTTAGCTCATAGATGCTAATCCACTTGCTTTCCTTTATCTTTACTCGAAGAGCTTTCACCTGAAATTATTAGCCCATAAAATGAGAAGAGATGTGAATCTCAGTAACCAGAAGGGAAATTCCATTCATATGTACCAAATTAATTAACATATGTGAAGTTTAATCAAATAAGCATAAGAAATATCCATCATATCAGCAAATAAAATAGTTGAGTTATAATGACTACTATCTCATACTAGCAATCACATACAACCTGTGAAAGACCAATAATACTAGAAAAGGCCTATCCATGGTGCTAACTCCCCAATGAACACAACCTAGGTTCAATACATTTGAGAGTCTAATCACTACTCAATGCCCAATTGAAGCATAATACATGGGTGATAGCTGCACCACAGCTCTACCAACTCACACTTGGTCCAAAACAATAATTTAGATTTAGCATTGAAAACCATACATGTGCAATAGATATAAGATTAAAGTGAACATATGCAAGGACTTAAAAATTAACCCCGATTATCTTACTTAATTAAGTCAAGTTTTGAAGCCAAAGATATATCTCCATATTCTAAAAGTCCTATATCAAATTAAAGCATATTCTTATATGCTAATTACAACATAAATTAGTCATCATAGGATCCAATCATTATAAGAATATGCTTTAGATTTTGTCTTCCCCATGCCAAAAACTTCACAATATCACCCTAAATTATAGATATTTTTGCATAGAAACAAAGTCCATAAATGCATCGAAATAGGGGAAGGATGCTTACCTAATAATCCTCCTAGCCTTAACCTTTGAAAATCAACCATGAAAACACCAAATAACAAATTTCAAATTTGGAAAGAAGATGAAAACCCACTAAACCAAAAGCTATTTAGGTTAAATTGTAGAGGAGAATGAGAGGAACAAGTTTCATAGAGATTACCTTGGCTAAATATTGCTCTAAATGTAAGAAATAGTGAAAATGTGCAAGAAACCCCAGCCTCCCCTTACAAGATGCGAAAATGCTCCTTGCTCTACAGATCCTTATAGTTTTTTTAAACCAAAATGAATGGCAATAGAGTTTTCTTAGGGTTTTAAAGTGATATGGGCTAACTCTAAGGCCTATTATCTAATTGGGTCTAGAAATTTGCATATTAGGCCTAGACTTGATGAGTTAGGTTGCAAAACTCTTAGGGTTAGGGATGAAATGTACTAACCTAATAGCCTAAGACCCATTTGGGCCCTTTTTCTAAGTTTTAGGCTAAGGCTAAATAGGTTTACTTTGGTTGAGTTTAGATAAGAAGGCAATTGGGCCCCCTACTAAAGGTTCTTACCTTAGACAAAATAATCATAAGGCCTAAACATTTAGTGTCCCCTCTTCATATAATTAATTCTTCTTAATTAAGCCCAAATCCACAATTATTACTTTAATTAATTTCGAGGTATTACAAATGCAGGATCAGTTACATCTCTTTAGAGGGACATGCATAATAGCATGACATAATTAAATACCTATTGTGGTATTAATATATGAACTGCAAGGTACTATGAGTAATGAAATAAGTTTGTACACACCAAGACTTGATGGTAGTTAGAATTACTAAACAAAACCCATACATGATGCACCATCTTGTCTTTTAATGAGTATATCTACATTAAGTATGAATATAAGGTAGCCAATATCAGCTCAACCATGTGATAATTATAAGTGAGCTTAATGAAAACTGAGGAGAGAATATTTGATAATACCTTTTATTAATGTCGTGCCTATGTCCCTTACATGCTGAAGACAAACAAAGAGATAAATAGAAAAATGTTTTTCTTCATAGTGACAACTGAACTATTACTAGTTTTTAAAAATGGCAACTGTTCTTATTGGGAATGTAAATTCTCACTACGCTTGGTAATATGTTCAAATATGGACCTTAGATGGATAATATAGTGAACGATAATAGATTGTAATTGTAACATCCAGTACCTCAGTAAACGTGAGAAACGTAATGCCTGATTTCTCTGTAAATATACGTAATTCACTGAATACAAAAAGAAGTCCCCCAGATAGAATGATTTGAGGTCCAATAAAATTATAATAATATTTTAGATCTCAAATAATGATGATCCAAGGTCAGAGGTGCCCTGAAATCGAAGTTAGAACAACCAGACAGAATTTAATGAAGATGCAACGAGACCTAATGGCATTTTTGTAATTTTGGGCACATTTCAGAAAACTCATAGGAGAGATTTTTAAGTGGGAAAAATGAGTTTCCTAAGGTTCTCAAAGGCCCAAAAAACTATAAGAATCCTTAGAATGGTTTAAACCCCTTCGATATATATTTTAGAGCATTGGTTGACCCAAACTTTGACCAGTTGGTTCAGGAAGATTTTAGATACAATTTGAGTGATTCCAAAGGTATTTTATAAATGAGAGGACCTAAATTTTATGATAGAAAAGATAGTTCTAAAAAAAGAGTTGAAATGAGCATAAACGGAGCAAACAGGCACATAGGGGCAAAATAGTCATTTTGAAAAATTGTAAAAAAGGCTTCTTAAGTAAGATTACACCTCATCATCTTCTCCAAGCTTCCATTTTTAGAAATTGAGCAGCCATGGCATGACATTAAGAGGGAAGAGAGAGAAGAAGTTTAACCTTCCGTTTAGGTAAGTAAATGGCCCCGTTTCATCCTGTACCAGTTAAGAAAGTTGTTCCTCTCTCTAAAAGATCTCTAATGGTGGTTTTCTTTTCTTGAAAACTTGAAAATTCATGTCTGACCTAAGCCAAAAAGGAACTCTATTCAAGAAATCAATCATTGAAAAATAATCTACGCAAAAAGAGCTTTGTTTTAAGATAAAACGTTACTTGAAACACTTGCAAAATCTTGTGTTTCTAAGCCATTTAAGCTTCAGTCTAGAGAGAGAAAGTAAAGAGGAGAGTTTTTCTTCATGTGTTCTTAATGGAACCAAAGGTTATGGAGTGTGAGGATTAAGAATATACAACTAGAATTGAAAAGAAAGCTTTAGAATGCAAGTTATAGAATTTAGGGATTTGGTTGTACCTAGGCTAAGATGAAGCTTCCTAGTAGTAATTTAAGTTGTCTAAGAGTATATATGAGTTCTTAAGACACCTAAGAGGCTCCACATATGCCAATTCCCTAAAGAAAATGAATGGAACTCCATGGGTCCAAAAGCCAAGCATAGTCTCGGTCAAGAGGGGAAGTAGCATCTAGGAAATGTTCTAATTTGTTCTAAGGTTAGAATGAGACTAAATATAATAAAAGAGCACCCATGGAAGCCTTAGAAAAAATTTAGAAAACCTAGAAAGTATGATAGAGGTATAGGTTCCATATTGTAGCATAATGAAGCAACACATAGATAGGCTCTTTGAAATGAATGTGTGATGGCTTCAAGGAGTTTAAATGGAATCAAGAGTCATAAGTTAAAGGAGAGAATGGAGCCAAGATCATGTTTCCATAGGGTTACTTCATTAAGTGCATTATGGAACCATAAAGGAGCCATATGAACTACCTAGCTTTTCTAATGAATGTATAGCTTTAGAATTTGGTTCATGAGTATAATTGGTTTTCATATGATGTGTCTAGGCCAAGAGAAACAAGTCCCACCTTCTTGTGTGTGCGTGGTCGAGGAAAAGGAACCAAATCCAAGAGGAAAAGTGTGTTTGTGTAACAAAGGTAGCTCTCTCTTCTTTTTCTCATGCATGGATGAATGTTTGCCTTATCTTTGAATGTGTGTATGTATGTTTTAAGCCATAAAAAGTGTTTTAGCATGTCTCTAGATGCTAGGGTACCATGATGTTGCATTTTGTTTTCAAATGATGCTTTGTGAACTTGCTTTGGTTTGCTTGAGTGTGGTGAAGCCAAGAACCCTTTAACTATCGTGAGGATGAGCCAAGAACCTTTAAAAATGGTAGAGAAAAAACTAAAATTCTTATAACACCATAAATTTCTAGCTTGTCTTATGCTATTCTCATGCCTTAAACCATGCATCTCACATAAGAGGCAAGAAAATGACATTTAAAATCATGAATATTTTAGCATTGCGTAGCATATAAATCTTTTATTCAGTGTCTCGTGGACCATGCCAGCTCATATATTACATTATTATATTTAATTACATAGATACAACTCATTTCCATCACCAAAAGTTGCCTAGAACTCGTCCAAGTAAAGGAAACACACAAAATTCATAGTTGTAGCCTCGGCTAGAATTTTCCTTTTTCTGTCACAAACTTTAACAAATCATAACTAATTATGAAAAAATTGAAATCATTCATTATTTACTCTTTTGGAAAGCTATAGATATCTAATTTATGATAAAAATATGTCCAGGCCATAAAACATCGAGTAGAAGATGTTTGATATTCGAAAAGGTACAAAGGTTTGACTGGTTACTGGAACTGATACAAATTTTTGCTATAAACTTCAAAAATGTCTAATTAATTCCAAAAAATTAAATTTAAGTAAATTATACCAATATAGAAATATATGGATGTTATTTAGAGGTAAAAAATAACTTTAGACCAGTATAGGTATGTATAGGCTCGAAAACCAATCAAATAGTGATATAGGTCTGACTAGACGCCTGATATTGGATAGAAATGTCAAAATTTTATATCTCCTTCTCTAGACATCCAAATGAGGTGCTTTTAGTTGTCATAAGTCACTAGGAAGGTCTAGTTTTGCTCTATAAAATTTTGTGGCAATTGGACATTATTTTCCCCATAAGTGACAGAGTTTAATTTTGGACCAGAGTGAACAGTG